>OZ025295.1:292308911-293648839 GCA_964019185.1 Maratus speculifer
GCCATTGGCGGATTCAAGGAAATTACGTCTTGGCATTTTTCAAGGCGAAAGGGTGATCTTCCCCCCCTCCCCCTTGGGCTAATAAAAGTTTCCTAAAAAGACATGCATCCTCGCAGGAAATGAAATGAAGCCTAACTCGAGTCCGGGGCGGGCCGCGCCTTTTTAATTTCGAAAGGCTCGGGCTGGGTCAGATCTTCTCGCTTTCAGAACCGGGCAGTATCGTGATCATTATTTTTCTGCAGATTTGGGTCGGGCCCAATGGCGGGTCTGAGGAGGCGATCGTCTTCACTTCTTGGGCAATAAACGTTTTTCAAAAATACATGCATTCTTGCAAGAAATGAGTTAGATCCTAACTAGAATTCAGCGCCCCTCCCCCTGGCCGCGCCTTTTTAAGTTCGCGAGGCGAGGCTCGGACTGTGTCTGGTCTTACCGCATTCAGAACATGGCCGTCATTTATTTGATACTATCATGATCATTATTTTTCTGCTGATTTAGATTGGGTCTGACTTATTTTTCTTCCAGATCGAGTCTGGTCTGGAGTCATTCTTGTTAGATGTCTGCCTTAGAGATGACACAGGTTCAGACTTAGCCCGTGTCCGATACGAGATCGTGCTGTGTTTTTATGCTGGTCTACTGATTCGGGCTCATTTTTTCTGAAATCTGAAAATTTTATTTATCGATGAATAGAAAAATGTAAAAAACTTTTTTTTCCTCTTAAAAATAAGTACTTAATCCTTTTCAAATCAATGTCTTGCTATTTTAATAAAAATAAAAAAGAAGCACTTTTTTTTTTTTTTTTTTTTTTTTTAGTATTTGAATGCTGTTAAAAAACAAAAAACAAAAACAGTTAGTCATATCTACATCTGTAGATTTATGTTCAAGCATTTCCGACGACCGCCGATCTGGCGCCTATGGAAAAAGGCGGGAATAATGAATTTGTGTTTAGTTCGATTTTTGTTTGTGGCAGAGATTATTTTGCAATTGGATCTTTTATTATTATCATTATTTAGACATGTAACGCGAAAAGAATATTTTCTTTTTATTTTATTTTGCGGTTACCGAGTAATTTAAATTTCTAGTGTATGCAACGTATACAAGTCTTAATCGCTTTTCATATGGAAATAACTGTAATAATTATCATTTCTTTTGGGATCTCTGCTGATGCCGTAGCGGTAAGTAAATGTATTTACCATATTCTTGCGATCGAGTAGAGTTTCCTCTGTTCCTAAAAAAGTGTTGAACTTTAAAATTTTTAATTTGAGGTTATTTTTTGGGTCATGCTATAACGAAGGCTTGTTATGAAGAATAGAACAGACAATATGCAGTGCCGTGCGAAAAGGGAGGGGGGGGGGCGAAGGATGCGGTCGGCCCGGGCGTGGAAATTTAGGGGGCGCTAAATTTATGCTACCAGCGTAATTTTTGGCCTGTTAGAAGAAAAAGTTGGGTCGGAGGGGGGGGGGGGGGGAAGCCACATTTTGCTTTGCCCCGAGCGCAGTTTTCTCTTCACACGTCAAATGATTGCAGATTTTTCTACCTTATCATGCTGTCGCTTCCAGAAATTCTATTCAAAACGATAATTTTCACAGTATTTTCTTAAACTGCTTATCAAAAAATGGATTACGCCATAGTTTCTAAATAAAAACACCTGCTAATCCTGCTAATGTGATCCACAGCATAAACATTAGTTAACCTGACCAGCAGCAAAAGAAAAGAAGTCAACCGGACCCAAACCCGACCCACAGCAAAAACTAGAAGTCAACCGGACTCACACCCGACCCACAGCAAAAACTAGAAGTCAACCGGACCCAGACCCGACCCACAGCAAAAACTAGAAGTCAACCGGACTCACACCCGACCCACAGCAAAAACTAGAAGTCAACCGGACCCAGACCCGACCCACAGCAAAAACTAGAAGTCAACCGGACCCAGACCCGACCCGCAGCAAAAAATAAAAGCAACATGACCCGCAGTGAAAAAATTAGCCCCGACCAACGCATTAAAGTCAAGTCTCCAAATTTCTAAAATCGCCCCCCCCTTGAGGACTCTCCAGATCCGCCCTTGATATAAAACTATTAGTAGCATTGTCATTATATCTTTAAATATCCATATATTAATGTTTTTTTTGTTTTTTTTTTACTCAGAGGAAAAATATTGTTAGTATAAAAATGCATTTGAAGAAGATATTTTAATATTTATTTTTCTCTGCTTAATTAATGCAGAAATTTTCTGAGTGGAGAATGTTACCACTAAGAAAATGTATCAAGAAATTTTCTTAGTGGAGAATTTTTTAATGCCATAAATATTATGAAAAATAATAAAAAAAATAAATTTGTTGCATTATATTAAATAATAAATTTCTTACAATTACATGACTGACAAAATCCAAATTAAAATCAGCGTGTTTGGCATCTTAAGATATTTTGTGCTAAATTACTTTGTTTTCTGTATTTTCTGTTCCTGTTTAGATATTACAAGTTATATGAATAAATCTTATTTTTTATCATTGTGTAGTGTTAATTATATTAATGTAATAAAACATTGTAACATTTAGATTTACCATATGGATATTTCTACTGATGAAATTCATCCTCATTGTTTACAATGTATCCGGCTCTTGAAATGTGCTGCCTCGTCACAACCCGGGGAAAGTTGCAAGATAATAAACTGTCCTTTAGATTGTGGAGCCAGTTTTCATGGGTGCAAGTTGAAAGAACATCGGCTTTTATGCATGAATGAAAGGGTAAAATGTTATCTTTTAATAGATTACCTGAAATCAAAATTTTTGTATTTCAGGACAACTCTTGCATGATATACATGTGTTTAAACCATTAAATTTTACCAAAATTAGTTATTAAAATATTTTAATAACTAATTTTGGAATTGTGAAATATAAATCTTAGCTTGTACTTCAGAAAGACATGCATATTTTTTCCACATTTAGATATTGAGTAAAAAAGAAATTAAAATCTATGTGTGATATACAGGATTCACAAAAAACCAAAATGTATACATTATCAGGGCTTGAAATTCAATTTTCCAGAGGAGGGGAGTCTCCCTCCCAACATTTATAAATGGAGGGGAGTTTAGCTGTTTGGGAGGTAAAAAAAAAAAAAATCTTTAAAACCTACTGTAATTTTATGTGCTATTTAAAGAATTATACAAATACAGACATGACCAAATACCGCTGAAGCAATCTTTATCAATAACTCAGAATAATTATGCAAAGTGTGTTTTTTATAAAAAAAAAAAAAAAAAAAAAAAAGTTAGTAAAGATTTTATATAGTGTTTTTAGTTTTCAAAGGGATAAATTCCCTCCTTATGCTAATTACTTTTGTTTCAGGTCTAATCATCTCTGTTTTGGGCTCAGGTTGATTTTAGGATGAGTGTAAATTGCTGCAAGTTGGGATCGGGTTAATCTAATTTTTCAAAAGTTAATTCAGTATATATTATTTCTGATTAAAAATTATACCTATAACAATAAACAGGTATGTTGTTTTCCAGACAGCTGCATTTTCTAATGAAATTGACATATTTTTTGTGATTATATTATGAAATTTGCATTTTTTATCAGCCTTTTGACTAGATTCGCATTTATTCGGCAACCCTCTGCCGAAATTCACATCTGTTTTGCGATTCTTCAATGAAATTTGAGGTTTTTTTAACAGCCTTTTGACTAAATTAGCGTTTATTAATGACCTTTGACGAAATTCACATTTTCTGTGTGATGCATTGTCGAAATTTGCAGGCTTTACACGATTCTGTGACAATTCGTGTTTATTAAGCGATCCTTTTTACGAATTTTGTGTTCATTAAGCAATCTAAAGGCGATTCTGTTCTGTATTTTCTGAAAATCATAAATTTTCGGTTCCAAAAAAAAAAAAAAAAAAAAGAATCATCATCAATCTGAAAATTTAGACAAAAATACATACTTTGATTTTCAACAAATCGTCGCCCAAAAAAAATTAATTTCGCAAATCGTTCGCAGAAAAATCATAAATATCATAAGAAGTTTGCGGGAGAAATTATTATATAATCGTTAGATAATTGTGAAAAAACTCAAATTTCTTCTGTGAGTGAAAGAAAAACAAATTTCATCAAAGATTTGCAAAAAACATAAATTTCGTGTAGGGGTCACAGAAAAAAACGAAAATATCGTAAAAAAACCTGTGGGAAAACATAAATCGAGGAAAAAATCGCAAATTTCATCAAAGGATTGCGAAAAATCTGCGGATTTTGTCAAAGAATCGCAAATTTCATCAAAAGACTGAAAAATCCACAAATTTCGTCAAAAACATGAAAAATTTGTACATTTTATCAAAAAACCTAAAAAGTCAGATAATTTTGTCCAAAGATTGCGAAAAAAATGCAAACTTCGTCAAAAGGCCGTGGAAAAAACACAGAGTCAAAAGTAAATCTCCCCACCACCCCTCTTACACCATCTGCTGTAACTTTTCGGATAATTTTCTGCAAATTTCAAAAAAGTTTTTTCTCAGATTCATCCCTTTGACAAATTCGGTGTTTTCCCACTATCTTTTAAAGAAATTAGCGTTTTTTTTATGATCTTTTAGTGAAATTCGGTACTTACGTATTAACGCCACCGCAGTAGACGTTGCACTAATGCACCAATAAAAGAGTTTGCCCGTGCACGCAGTTATCTTTTATATTCCTTGTTGTTTGTTGATTTTTGACGTCATTTTTTTTTTTTTTTTTTATCGCATGCGGATAACAAGATTGATTTTTATTGGTGCATTAGCGCAACTTCTACTGCGGTGGCATTAATACATAAGTACCTGAAATTCACATTTATTTCAAGATTCTTTCATGAAATTCACGTTTTTTAAGCGCTGTTTTGATAAATTTGGGTTCATATGCAGGGATGTGTGCAGAGAAAACAGCGCTCGGGGAGGAGTTTCACTTTAGTGTTCTTTTTCTTCTTACCGGCCAAAAATGATGTTGGTAGTAGAAAATCGGTGCCCCTAAATTTCTGCGACCGTTTCTTTACCCCCTTTCACACGACACTGTTTGTATGGAGATCCTTTCACAAAATTCACATTTATTCTGAAATGCTTTTACGAAATTCGCTTTTATTCTTCAATGCTTTCACGAAATTCGTGTTTATTTCACGATCCTTTAACAAAATTCGTGTTTATTCCATGATTTTTTTTAAAGAAATTCGTGTTTTATCGAGATCTTTTAAAGAAAGTTTTTTTTTTTTTTTTCAATTCTTTGAGAAAATTCGAGTTTTTATCACGATAATCTAACAAAATTTTCTGCGAACGATTGATGAAATTGATTGTGAAAATATGCAATTCAGCTTGGTTAAAAAGACATGAAAATTCAGTAATTAGCCTAGAAATTTAGATATAACTATCCAAATTTCGGGGTTGATAACTTTTGGAATCGAATGCGTTATTTTTTAGAAATTTTGAAATGGAATTACTCTGTTTTCGCGGCGGTAAATTGCACGAAACTTGTTAATCGATCGCAGGAAAAAAAAACTGCGAAACTTGACAATTGGTTGCGGAAAAAAGCGTGAATTCCAAAGATTTTTTTTTGCATAAAAAAAAAAGTGCAAAATATGTCATTCAGTCACAAGAAAATATCACAAATTTGCAAAAAAGTGGGAGTTAATTATAGTTTCAAAATGCAATATTTTTCGGAAAATTCGTCATTTTTTTTTGGAGGGGGGGGGGTTGGAGAATCCTGCCTACGATATTTTTTGGGCAGGATTTCAAAATTTCAGGTGCGAATCCCGCCCTGAAATTCAAGCTCTGATTATGTGATATTTATATTAATTTCTGTCAAGTTTCTTGTATTTATTGATTATAAATTTTGTTATAATGAAAGAACATTTAGTAGATTGTTTTGGTACAATATTGAGTTAATCTTAAAAATTAATTAATAGATATGTAGATTTTATAGAGGTTGCATGGGACAAATCTCACTTATTTGTGCACCATCTGAGGTCTATGGCATATAGGAAACTTGATTTGGCAAAATTATGATGGTCAGAAATATCCTGGATTGGGATTGGTGATTCATACTGTAGATGTGGAAATTGAAATATCTGTAATGCAGAAGTGTACTAGTGGCATATATTGGAAATTTCTAAAACATGAAAACAAATTATTCTACATACAGAATAATATAGTAAAAAGATTAAGACTCTAAAATTGTAAATTCAGGAAGATATTGCAATTTTGCAAATTTATGTTAAAGAACATGATGCATGGTTTTTTCTTTTATTAAAACCATCATTTTTACATTTTTCAAAGCTTTTTATTATTATTATTTTGCATGTAAATGTGTCAAACTTCTAAAATTTCTGAATTAGTCTTTTTACTATTATTGTACTTTTTTAAAAAAATTATTATTTATTACAACATTTATATTAACATGAATGATGCACATGTGTGTGATGATAACAGAGTGTGAAGTATAAAATAAATTTAAAAATATATTTACATGAATTTATCTTTAAAATATATATATATATATATATATACAGACTTCTATAAAATCAAAAACTTTCTGCGCACATAAATACTGACATATTTCTGCAAGTCAATTTTGTGTTTGATAAAATTATGTGTTTGAAATTCGCATTCTTTGTGAGGTCCTTTGTCAAAATAAGTCTTTATAAGATTCTTTGTTGAAATGCATGTTTTTTACACGATTTTTGTTGAAATTCTCGATTTTTTTCAAGATCTTTTGACGAAATTGGCATTTTTCTCATGACCCAATGATGAAGTTCTCATCTTTTCATGAACCTTCAAAGATATTTCACACTTTTTCCTCAGAAATTTGATTAAAAAATGTGTTTTTTCCATAATAATTTGACAAAATTAGTGGGTTTTTTGTTTTTGTTTTTTCTGCGAACAATTGACAAAAATGATTTTTTTACGACAACCATGATTTTCGGTGTCTGAAATTTTGAAAATCGGCCCTGCTTTTAATTATGTGCTAACAGTAAATAAATCGTATGTAAAATTGAGGGAATACTTAAAATTTTTTTGTACTAAAAGGAAATTTACAAAAATAAAGATTACTTCTTTCCTAAAACTTTCTGCAAAGTGTATAAAATTTTCTGTGCTCGGCTTGTGCACGTGCATCTATATTGTACAACTCTATATATATTTCTTTTTAAAATATGAAAACATTGAAAGTATTTCTATTTAAAATAAGTATTACTATTAATAAAACTTTCAGCTGTTTTATTGTGATACATGAGACATCCATTTAAGGTATGTCTTAAATCACGAAATATAATTTTGAAAAATTTAAATGAGAATATTTTATTATTAAATTAAATATAAATATGGCTGCAGCGACTTTAGAAAACCAAAAATTGAATAAAAGGCTATGTTTATAGAGTTAATCAAAGTAGAGGTGTCTGAATACATACGGTTTTCAATACAGTAAACATAATTTTGATTTAACATGTAGAAACAAAATATGTAAAAATGAAAAAGTATATGAACTGATTACTTTAGATTATGTACTTGAATTAGCCATAAATAAAAAGATTTTTCTTTTAAGGTTATGGTTTATTTTCATTAGGATCGCCTTTCAATCATTTATTAAATCAAATACTTGAATTACTGTTAAATATGTTTAAATATTTTAATATCCAGAAAATGTAAGTAAAATGACTACAGATCTTTCATGAAAATTTTAAAATTAAAAGAAATTTCCTTTTATATATTCCTCTAGCATTCTTTTTGTCTTTAAAAATTAATTTACAAAATATCACTGTTTGTTAAGTTGCTAAAATTCCAAAATTTGTTAATTTAAAAATTAATCTAGTTATTAATTCAATTTACAATTTGATTAGATTCACTTATATTTTGGAATTTGCTTTTAATAAATTCAGCTGGCACTGAATTTTAATTAGTTATACGCTAATTGCTAGTTCTGTGGGTTTTTGTTGTATTAGTCACATAGCAGATTACTGCTATGTTTGTTGGTTACCGTTATTTTCGAAAAGTTTGTTTTGCCTTATTCAATTAATGAGATATCTCCTGTAAAATAAATCACATTTCTCCATTCTAAAAAAATGCTGATAGCCAAAAATCATAGCATATGACTTACACTACAAGTGCTCATGGAAATAGTCTAAAATAATTCACTATATCCACCATGTTTTGCATATACAGCATCAAACTATTTATCTGGAAACCAGTTATTCAGAATGATATTTCCAATTAACTTATTTCAGAAAAATGAGCCATACAGTCTTTGTTTGATATACATGATATAACTTCATTCCAACTCCTAACTACTAAGATTTGAAATTGAAGCATATATTTAGTTATTGGGGATTTTGATTTTTATGCTTAGGAAAAAGAAGTTTTTGATTCTGAGGTATTTCTATAAATTGCCTTCTTTTAAATTTTTAATGTCTGATCTTGTTTGGATCTGATTCTTTCTGAATAGCTTAATAATTAAGACCAAAACATTGTCATAGCCACATATATATACAAATTTGATCAAATAGATGTTGGTCCAACCAGTTATCCAGAATACATCTGATCCCAACCATTCTGGATAAGTGGTTCTGTATTGTATATTGTTAGTGATTGCTTCTAGTTAATATTTGCATAAACATTCTCTCATTTAGGTACCTTGTATTAATGCTGAGTATGGATGTCCTGCTTTAATGTTCCGAAAGCATCAAAGCAAACATTTAATTTCATGTCCTGCAAGCATTATACATTGTTCTGAAGAATGGGACAGATGGCCTATCCATTTTCATGAGAAGAAGATTCATAATAAAAATAATAATATAGATCCTATACTGCAAAGTCATTTAGATGTAGCATTAGCTATGAGAGATCAACGAATGCTTAGGAAATGGTGTATGGCTGCTGCTCAAGGTCAGTCCCTTGGAGACCAAAAGTTTACAATTAGTCCATCAAGTTCCTTATGGGTAAAAAATTTCTTAAATATCATAATAGATTGTTCTGTTTATTAAAATATTAATTGGATTAAAATTATTAAATATCATTTGTTGTTTTTGTATGTGTTTATATATACAGTAGTTGAACCTCGTTAACGTGAACTTGCTTAACGTGAATTACTTTTAATATGAACAGTTCTCCCTGTCTCCGTCAAAATGAACTGGGGTTCTAGTGTTTTTTCTTCCTTAAACATGAACCCGCTTAACATGAAAATTCGCTTAATATGAACAATTTTCAATGTCCCATGAGAGATTTTGACGGTTAACATTAACAAAATTCTGAGAAAAGTATGAAAACTTTCTTTTCCCCTAAGGAATAATGAATTATTCTTTAGTCCTTTATGAAAAGGTGCTATTGCCATTGGAATGTTCCGACTTTTGGACAGTAGAATACCTGTCATCAACTACATTCACCAGGACTAGAGATGTTTTCTATTTAAAAGGAGTATTTTTGTGCATTGTGTCTGCATTCAAACATAGAAAATTTACTGTTTGGTATTGCAACTTCCATATGAAAGGTCAAGCATTGTCTTTTTTTTTTTTCGTTTACTCATATGAATTCATAAGGGCATTCACATGTACAGTATAGTTGCTCAAAATGAGTCGCAAGGTTCAGCAATTCTTGAGTTTGCAAAATAAGCCCGATATATTACATGACGTAGATTCATGAAATTAAAAAAGATCTGATATTGCTAAGAAATATGGAAGAGCTAAAAGTACGAGATCAATTATTTTAAAAAGCTGAGACAAATTTGTTATGATTGATTATAATAAATCTTGTGCATGATAGGTGGCGCCTCTGCGGCGTGCTTGTATAACCGGCAATCCTACACGGATTCCCGCGCGATCGGTAGTCTTGCACTAGCCGCAATGTAGTAAGGTTGTATGTTCTTTAATAAATCTATGTTATTATCTTAACAGCCTACCAGCATGATTTCCCGCATCCTTTTCCATCAACTTGTTAGATGCATTAAATGTATTTCGATTTGCCTGGAAAGACGTTTCTGCCAGTACTATCCAAAATTGTTTTCGAAAAGCTGGATTTTCTACCAAAGAAAGTCCTTCACATACAGAAGAAACAATAAAATTTAATTCTTCAGAAGCAAAAGCACACGGCATACTTCCAGAAAATGTCACATTTGATGAATATGTAATAATGGAGAATGTAATAATGACATCTTACACAGTTACGGATGAAAAAATAGTTAAGGAAATCAAATGTGCTAAAATAACTGCCGATAATTTACACTATTCTTCTGAAACAGAAGATGAAGATGATAGCAGTGACCATTCAGAATATAACAATGTATCCAGTATTGAAGCATTTAATGCATTAAAAATTGTATGAAGATTTGTGATGCAAACAGAAAATTCTAGCGAATGCCCGGATGTTGTAGTTAAACTAGAAGATTTCTGCAAAAAAACTATTGATAGAAGAAGAAAACAATCGCAGATAAGATTTTTTTTAAGGTGTAATTTAGAATTTTTTTCCTGGTATCTATAAGTTATAAAAAAAATAAGATAAAGATCTAATTATTGTTTTTGTTATTATTTAGTCTTCTGAGTGTAAATAAAATTAATCTCTCGTAATTTAGTTACAAATATATGATTCATTGTTTGACATATATCTATTGGGATAAATGGGACATATAGTAGAACCCTGCTAATTCGGACCCCGTTAATCCAGATCTCCGGATAATCTGGATCCATTTGTCAATTTTTTTCAAGTTTAGAAACAATTGGCTAATTTCTATTACATTAACTTCTTTCATCGTCATATTCTGAATTAAAAAAAAAAAAAAGTTTTTCTGAAATCTTTTCGGGAGAATTAAACAAAGTAAACATTTTTACTCTTTGTAAATATTCAGTAAGTTTAACGTAAAGGTGATTTTCTGTAAGTATGTTTTATTTTATTTCATTTTTTATTGATTCTCCGGATTTCTGATAATCCGGATTGGGTCTGGTCCCATTTAATCCAAAATATCAGGGTTTTACTGTACTTTACCTTTTATACTGTAAAAAGTAGAATTTATAACAATAATGTTTTATTTAGATAACTTTTAACAGTTATCTATTAATGGATGAAAAATATAGAACTATTTGTCTAATCATTAAAATAGAAATAAGTCTCAGTTCTGAAACAAAGTTTTCTCCCCTTAGACCCTGTGTGAAATGCACATTTATTCCTGAATACTTTACTATTACATTTAAGCTTATTGTAAATTATTTTTTTGTATGAAATAATGATTAAAAATAAGCATAGTGTCTAAGTTTCATAACAAATGTTATTATTATTGAAAATTGATTTAATTTTTAATCAAAACAAATGTTTATTGAATATAAATAACACATTAAAGAATATTTTTTTGTTACTGATAATATAAACTACGTATAACATGAACAAAAATTCAATTCTCCTTGAAGTTCGTGTTAACGAGGTTTAACTGTATTAGAAAATTGAGTTACATCAATTATTTTTTAAGAAAACATCTGTACTCCATTAAAAAAAATAATAATAATAAATAAATAAACTAAGTTTTTAGAAAATATAAGAAAACTTGCAGAAATGCATAACATTTATCAACAATATTTCCTTGATTTCCCCAATGGGGGGGGGGGGGAGGTAAATTTTAATATTAGAGCACTTTTTTAAAGTAACTACAATAAGTTTACAGTGAATTTATTTTTCAAGAATCTATTTAAACTAAGAAGACTTTAATATAAATATTTCATGTTTTTTTTTTTTTTTTTTTTTTTTCCCTAAAGCTTGGTTGTCAATTAGATTGAGAATTTTTTTATTTTATAGTTTATAAAAATTTAGAGCTGCAAATAATTTTATAAAAGTATCTTTAGGTTATATACTGGTTATCATCATTGATAACAATTTACATTGTTAATTTTTCTTTTGAAATTAGCTAAAAATAAATGTAATTGTTTATATATATATATATATATATATATATATATATATATACAGTTTATCCAGCAAAAATAACACCCTGATTTCAAAATTAAATTTCTCAAAAACAAAGATCGATAGTAATATGCGGTAAACGGTTTTTCATTAGGTAAGCTATAAAAATCTTATACAGAAATTTCAAACAGTGAATATTTTGAAAAATTTGCGTTCTGATTGCATAGAATGCTTTGATTTGACATTTTTCTTGTTTTAGATTGCCTGCAGAGAAATAATTTTTTGCCTTACAGTGCAATATTTTAAAGATTTTTCGAAGTAAATTTTTAGAATTTCAAATTTTCAAAAATTTAATTTAAAAAAACTATGAAATATGGCATTTTAAGCCGAAAAACACATTATCTGGCAGCAATCTAAAGCAAGAAAAATGTCAAATCTAAACATTCTTTGCAATCAGAACACAATCTTTTCAAAATATTTACCGTTCGAAACTTTTGTATAAGATTTTTATAGCTTACCTGATAAACAAACCATTTACTGCATAATTCTATTGATCTTTGTTTTTGAGAAATTTAATTTTGAAATCAGGGTGTTATTTGCTGGACACCCTGTATATATATATATATATATATATTAAACATAAAGATTTTCAATTTAATGTTAATACCTTTGCTCATTTTAAATCTTGCCTCCTTATTTCAGTTTACCATAATATACTCTTTAATCATTTGTATAGAATCAAATTTTTATGTTACTCTCATCTAATGTACAAAGACATTAAATAGTTAATATTTGACAATAAAAAATGGAAAGATGCATTGTAATAATACTTACTTGTTTATGATATGTTTGTTGATTCAGCAGTCCTTCATAATACCTAATAGATTTAATTCATATATTAATTTATGGCTAGATAAATATCATTATAATATTTAAAAAAAAATTACCCATATGGACTCTATTCTGATATATGTATTCTGTAATAATGCAAGAATGTCATAATTTGTTCTATCTCCTTCCCCCTCAAATTTATCATATAATGGATAATAGCATAGTTTTAAATTACAAATCAATAATTTTTTCTAGATATATATTTATTTTAATTTGTTATATTATTTATTTATTTATTTTATTTAATCTTTTATTATTAATGAACTCTTGTACGAAATATGATTAATTTAGAGATTTAGATATGTAATAATTTATTGTAACTCCCCTCTCCCCATTTTTTAAACTCAAAGAATACACATAAAAAATCATTGGAAGAAAAAAAAAAAAAAAAAAAAAACATTCTTTTTCAATTTATAACATAAAAAATTTATGTAAACTTTTTAGATGATAATAATATATTATTAATTCTCAAATAGTTGATTAAGATTAATAAACATAATATCGTGATATTTATTAAACTTATAAATGAATTTGTATTTATAGTAATCATTCCATTTCATGCATTGCTTGACAATATTAAATCTTTTTTTCCACAATAGATTGAGACATTAAAAATTAGGATTTAATACTTACTACTTCTTTAAAAATTTTCAGTTGACAGCATATATGATTTTCAGATATTGTCTGTATATATTTTTTTGAATTTATATTATTAACCCTTTATCTACCACATTATGAATTCGTGAAAATTTTACATTCTAAAGCATTTTACGTAAATTGTTTAAACTAAATTAAAAGATTTGCATAATCATTTAACAATGTTTTGAAGGATTTTAGATGGATTGGAGGATTTAGAAGGATTAATTAAATTTGAATTTACAGGGATTTTGTGCAATATTTATAACCCCACTCAAATCTTTTATTTTAAATTGTTTTCTTAGCATTTTTTAGAATTTTAAAATGTACAAATATGATGTTCTTACTATATAAATATATAAATATTTTCAAATTGAAAAATCCCCATCCCCCTCCCTCAGCACCAAGAAAGTTGAAAAGATACAAAGGCCAAAAAAATCATCCTTTTAAAAAATATTTTTATTTTGTGTAACCAATAATGTATCTGTAACTCATTCTAAACAGTATTACAACTAATTGACGTAGTAAAAGAATTTTATAATAAGTTATTTTTAAGGTACTTATAAGTACCGTCAGTAGATAAAGGGTTAAAATTACATTGTTTTCATTAATTTACATAAAATATAATTTATTTGGTATTATCTTATTAATATAATATTCTTAATAATTGTTATATTTAACTATATTACTAATTTTTTTCCACCCATTTTTTAAAATGAAATGAGCGAATATACTGCAATCAATAAGCTAAAAATAGATTTAAAAAATAGGATATTGAAAATAAATATTTCACAACGTGATAGTAAGGTTGTTAACTGTCACTGTATTATAGCATGAATGTACAATTTGGTGAGTTTGACCATTATTGCAGATTTGTAAAATGTAAGCTTTTTATCTTTTCCATTTCACATGGTAAGATTTTTGCACATATATTTCATTACAGTTTTATATGTCCAGGTTTCTGGATTTATGTATGTTATTTGGTAACTATTAATCGGTCAGTGGTAGAAATCTTTGCATTAGGACATTTTCCTGATTTTTACCTCAGAAATTAATCATAATTTTTTGTGATAACATGTCATTGCCCTTGAAAACGAGCTACATATCACAAATTCCATTTTTATTCATTATCGATCCACTATTTCTCATTATATTTGCTTGTCTCGTCGAGTTTATGTATGTTATATTGGGTGATCCTTTATTCAATGTGAAGACTGATTTATATATATAATTATATTTATACATTTATACATATATATATAATTATATTTAAATTAAAAATTTATTTATTCATCTTAGCAAAATTAGTTGTTCTATTTTACAAAATTAATTTTTAATTTTTGTCAAAAAATGTATGTTTCAATAAAGTTATTTATTTATTTCAGATTTTTAGAAAATGGCATAGCTCAAGAGAATACAGTTATCCTCCTGGATTAGAACAAAGTGTCTGTAATGAACTTTGCAAGTCTTGCAATTCAGTTCATCATAGTTCCAATTCAGGTTCAATGCCACATTTTCAGAGTACGATTACTCGTACAGGAACTGTGTTAGATAGTTTTTGTTTGAATTATAACTCTCTGTTGGAGAAAGAAAATTCGTCTAGTACTAATAACAAGCAGGTAAGAAAAAAAAAAAAAAGTTATTAATGGATTTGTATGTTAAACTAATCTTAACATGAAAATTTTCTTCTTGAAATTCCCCTCTTTTATGCTTAAATATGCTATTTAAAATAAAATTGTTAAAGCCAAAAAAAAAAATGTTTAATACTGAATCTATAATTTAATATTATCTGTATAAAATTAAAAAATTTCTTGCATATTTGGCTCTAGTATAAATATAAGTGGAAACTAGGGGAAAAGTAAAATGTTAAATATTGTCTTATATAGTCATCTACAAAACAAATAATTCTTCAAAAAAGATTTTCCTTTTATTATTGTTACTTAAAAATATTTTTTTCTTAAAAATATATTTTACTTAAAATTTATTAATTTATTTTACTTAAAAATATACGTAGCTTGATTGTTGTTATAGTTGTGACCAAGAATTCAATTTTAGCATATAGTAACACACCTTGTATTTTTGATGGAATAAGTGGATTGCAATGCTAGTTTTCTGTGCAGAAAAAATTTGTTTTGACGTATAATCTCCCCTGAAAGTGTGTTCTAACATTTTAGTAACACACACTATGCTTAAAACCTCTGAAAATGAGTGCCCACTTCAGACACAGTACTAAGATGCATTTAAAAATTTTCCTGTTAAATTAAAAAGAAAAAGTTGTTCTTGTTAAGTTGTCACTATTTGAATAGATTGCATTGTTTATTTATTTGATTTAAATCACTTTCTGACAAATATACACAATATGAATCAAGAATTTCTGTTTTATTTTAAAATGTAAGAAAAGTTTACTTATTTAATTTACAGAAGAAGCCATGGAATTTAAAACTTTATTAATTAAAAAGCTTTGATATTTTTAGTTAAATCATAGCTTACGGTTTGTAATTTTAGTAATTTGCTTTTTTTTTTTTTTTTTTTTTTTTTTTTTTCCTTAAAGAAAATTTCTAAATTTTTATAATTGCTCTAACTATGATACAAAAAAATGTAATTTTTTGTAATTTTAATGTTAATTAAAACTATTTTCAATGTTATTTTTTATTGTTTTAATTTAAAATATGATTATGATAATTAATATAAACTACTATATAAATTAGTTTTAATATTACACTAGCAGGCTGAGCCCGCTGCGCTGGTCTATTTTTCAAAACAAAACATGAATCAAACAAAATATTGAATATGATTGTGTTTTTTAAAGCAACTTTACCTCGAATGCTCTTTCACATTTCTGAAAATCATACAAAACGCCATTGAATTTAAAGATAGAAAACCAACGATTATAAATGCACCAAAAATGCATTAAAAGTTAGCAGACAGCTGTTTCAAATCTACTGTCGAGATTCTTCATCAGTGCAAAACTCAGCAAGCTAGAAAAAACAAAACTGAGCCAAAAATAAAAACAGCAACAATGGAATCAAGACCCGTTGACATCAAAATATATTAAAATAATAATAAAATATTATGTTGTTGTATCAGCTTATGCATTCGATAAAATTCGGGCTTTTAAAAAAAAAAATATTTCAGTTGACCATTTATTGTAAAGTTTGATAGCTAAATGAGGCAATTATGAAAAGAGCAATTTAAATATTGTCTATTCACCACACTTCTAAAATAGCGAGCATTATGATCGCAGAGATTGACCATTGAATTTAAACAATTTTCAAGTGATTCATTTGGTAGTTATTGAATTCTAAACCTCTCAACTTGAGGATATGGGTATCTGTGGAAACCTTAATACATCCTCTATCAATATTATACTATATTTCGCAACTTACATCTACTCTTGACAAATCTATTACAGTGTTCCGTTTTTGGAATGCAGCAGAATAAATAAAGTTAAATAAAGTTTTCCTTAGAAAAATAAGGTGAATGTTTTTTGAATGTGTGAAATTCATTTTTTGATATAGATGACATATACGCATCACATTGGCGTGATTGAAACAAAATGAACATTTTATGCCTCTTATGGTAATCTAGCTTTGTTTTTAATTTATTAATGAACTATTTATTTACTTTCATTTGCATTTTAAAATGATACAAAATGTTATGCTCTATACATAGAAAAGTAAAATAGAAAATCGAAATGTATCTGTCATTTGAAAACGAAGTTTCCGTGAAAGTGGCGCCAGAAATGTATCACTCCAACGTGGTGCATATATGACATTTGTGCCTCTTTCTTGCAACATGGGTGTGTGCGTTTGCACCTAAATTTAGTTATTTAGCTCTATTTTTGTAATATTAACTGGAGTTTGTACAATGTATGATACTACTTGATTATTCTGTCGAAAAAAATTAATAGCAGATTATAGGAATAAATGTCGATAATCGATGATCGTAAGTATGATAGCAATTGATATTACACGTGATACACATATTTTTTTACGTCATAAGTGCTTTTTAATTCGACTTTTAATTTGTATTTTTAATTTATGTTTATTGTTCTTCGTTATTTAAAATGAATTTATGTAAATTTGAATAGTTTGGCGAAACTGGCCGACGTGTTAATCAAGTAGCACTCAATTTACATTTGAAAATATTATATTTCACAAAAAACTCCATCACAAACCCGGATTTGCAAGATTTCCTTCCAATACCAATGCGGCAAAATCGTCGTTTTAGAATAGCGAAGAAATGTGCATTTTTAAAAATTATTTTCGTTATTTTAAAACGAAAATATTAATAAATAAAAAAAAGTTACTATAGCACAAAACAATTTATAGAATTTCTAAAAAGAAGTTGAAAGTAAATAAACAATTTATTAATACAGAAACAACTATTGCTGGGTTACCATATCAGGCAAAATAACACCGTTTTGTCGATAATCCTCAGAGTGCATATAATATCTGTGCCAAACATGTTTGGAAAAAACAATAATCGTTATTTATACCGCATGTTTAAATACTGTAGTATAGTGAAAAAAATGTATACATGACATATATGCACCACATTGGTGCGTTTTTTTTTTTTTCTTCTGATGCCGATTCGGAGAAAATTTTGTTTTCAAATACCAGTTACATATATAGTTTACAATTATTTTCTGTTATTTTAAATAGAAAATAACAATAAATTTTAAAAAGTTTAGTTAATAATTATAAAGCAAAACTATTTATATCCTTTAAAAATGAAATGAAAGAAAATAAAAATTTATTAATAAATAAACAACAGCCAGGTTACCAAGTGCGGCATAAAATCGCCATTTTATTCCAGTCATGCAAATGCGGCGCATGTATGACAAATGTGCCTAGATTAATAGTTTATATAATTGGAAAAAAAAGAAAAAAAACTGTAAATAGACAATTTATTAATAAATAGACAATAGCATCCGGGTTGCCATATCAAGCAAAATAATGACACTTTGGCGTCAGTTAATTACCCAGATGTATATATGGTATTGGTGTAAGAGACAAATCGCACCAATGTAGTGCGTATAAGATATCTGTGCAAAAAAAAAAAAAAAAAAAAAATTTAAAAGTTGCAGTTAAATTATTTTACAATATCTATGTATGTGGAAAGACATTTACCCTAAAATTTAAATATTCATTTTTGTGGTATTAACTGCTATATATGTATTTAAGTCAAATGTAAAATTTTTTCTTAAAAATGCTCTCACTCATTAAAAGAGAGAGAGAGAAAATAGTTCTTGCGAACATCGCTCCGTCTTGTGTTTGTTTGTTTGTTTGTTTAGAATCGCATTGATTGGTGACAAAAGTAGATTGAACCCCCAATTGAACAAACAACATACAAATAACAATTAGAGCCTTTTTTTAAAAAATTAATTCTGCGAGTTTCTTCTGTAAAACACATAACGGAAAAGTTAGATTTAAAAATATTTTTAAAAAAAGAAAGAAAAAAAATACTTATGTTTTACCTAATGAAATTTTTGAGATGTTTTCTTTTAATCTGGCTCGAAAGAAATAAATAGCCAAATATTGTTTCACTTCAAAACTTTCTTTCACATTGAGTTACTTTTTAAATATTATAAATATTCTTTTTTTTTTTTTTTTTTGTTAAAGATAAATATTTTCCTTTCATAATATTATTTTGCATTAAACAGATTTTTTTCTTTTTATCACTATTTATTTTAAATCAATGAATTAACAGGTTTTTTTTTTTTCAAAATGTTTATTATTTTCCATTTGAGAAAGCATTTCATTTCTTTTTTGAAATATAATTATCACCAAAAAATTAGTTGTTGCAACCCTTCCGTCAAAAATAACCGAAAATACGAAATTTAGTACGAAAAATCAGAGTTATCCCTTTATATTTGTATCATAAACCTCCGCAAAAATATTTCCTATCGAATGATATAATCTGCAAAAAGATCCATCGGGTAGTTTTTGAAAACACTCGTTTGGATGTTTCAGAACTTCTGCTTTATAATATATATGATATTACATCAACATAATTACGACTATCTTCCCATTTGAGGCAATTGAGAGGTAACAACTACTTTTCCTCCTTTTAAAAATAAAACAAGTTGAAAATTGCATTTCTAACATAGCAAATGAGATGCATTCGTACTGTAACAAAGTTTTAAAAATATTCAGATCTTGCTGTAATAATAAACAGTACTTCGGATACAGTATAGTGGCCGAAATCTTTTGTGTGTCCCTTTAAATACTATCTGCTTTCTATTATACAGGAAGTAACTTGCAGTAAACTGTAGAAATGTATATCAATTTCATAAAATGTGAAATAGTTTAATAGTACTGTAGAAATCCGAAATTCTCCAAAATCCAGACGTTTTGCAAAGTGACTTATATGCATATATATATATAATGATATACAAATTTGGGATTCTTAAAACGGTTCAAAAACCTCTGCACTCTTTTAAAAATAAAAATAAAAAGATATTCATATATTTTTTAATTAAGTCTAGCCGCAAAATGATCATACAATCTGCTCTTGCAGCTTGAATTCTAGGCAATATTATTTCTTTCTCCTTTTTTTTTTTTTTTTTTTTGCAAGAGAATTATTAGAAGTCTCTTCTTTTAAATATAAAAGTGACCCTATGAATATATCAGCCAATTTGCGTTACTTAAATGCAGGGAGAAAAAAACTATTGAGTTGCAATCAAACTAAAAAAGAAAGAATAAAAAAAACAAACTCTTCCCCCCCCCCCCCCATTACTGTTACAGGGAAAAAAAAAAAAAAATCTATGTAAGTTGACTAATTTCTTTCAAATTTTCAGCAATAATAGTAAGTTAAAATAATAGTAAGTTAGTCTGCGTAATAAATTTTTGTTAAAATATAAACAGTTTTTAGAAAATTAGTGCCTGCCAAAAATGTCCACTCTACAGAAACTGCACAGAAAGAGTTGTTTATTCACTTCACTAAGTGAAAACGGAAATCTAACTTTTTACTCAATCAAATCGTCAAAACTTTGGATGGATGTAATGTAGAAGTGAATTGTGCACAGGAAAAAATACATAAATGTAATACAATATTTAAAAAAAATAATAATTTTATGCACTTGAAATTTTCATTGCAAAAAATAATGTGTAACGTAATAAAAAATGAAAATAAATGTTTTTATACATTGAATAGGTGCAACTATTTTAAATAAAAAATACATTTCTCTCTGTTATTTATGGTCGAAGATAACTCTGTCATAAATAATATATTAATCTACATTCAGTAGTTTCTTTTTTTTTAATTTTATCTAGTTATATGTATGTGTATATATATATATATATATTAACATTTTTTTTTTTTTTTTTTTTTAAATCTTATATTGATTTACAAGTACTTAAGAATTCTGTATTTATTTCTGGATAAAACATTTTGTTTTCTTACCTTCATATGTAATTATATAAATGTTTTATTTTTAGGAAAAGCCTGAAACTATTATTCCTAAGGAAAAAATTGATGATCCTGTTAAAAATAAACCTAAAGAAAAATCAACTAATGATATGCCACAATACAATCTGGATGATGTTCTACAATTAAGTCAATTTGGCACAATAATTTATCATCAGTCATCTGGTGAAGGATCAATCCGCGTAGCTATAGACAATTTACCAGCCAATTCTGATAATCATAATATAGCCTGCCAAATTTTAGATTTTAAATTTAAAAATCCATCTTCGACTCCACCATGGTGCTTGCCATTAGGACTGGATTTGAATTTAGAATCACGTTCTCCACATCCTCCATCATACTTTATGTATACATTTTTATGCTGTCAGGTATTGTTTTATTCTGCTGTTTTTAGAATATTAGTTTTTTTTTTTTTTTTTTTTTTTTTAATTATAGTATAATTTGTACAACTGCTTCTGTAAATAGAATAGCTAAGCTTGGGTGTCCAACACTATAATATTAAATGGATTGGACAAAGTCATATGATCTATAGTGGGAGAAAACAAAGTATATTTTGAATTCATATAAAATAAATGTACTTTACTCAGAATTTGAGTAATATAAAAATTGAGCAGTTATTTAATGATGTCTGAAATATAAAATGTCTAAATTTTAACCAGTGCACCATTTGAAAAAAAAAATTGAAATGTAAAAATTTCAAAATAAGATTAGACTGCATATGTAAGATTTTTAAAGAAATCAGAACAGCGTATGCTGTATTTTCTGAGTTATTAAATGGCAGCTTTTCATGTTTCTTTTGATCTTAAATTAGCTGTATATATGTGTTCTGCCATCCTATGATGCAATTTTGGGCTTAAGGCTGCATCACTTTGGAATGCTATCATCTTCCATGATCATCATATTGCTTTTTAGCTCACAGGCTATCATAGCCTGAGAGCTTATGTGCCCGTCCGTTCTGTATGTATGTTCGTACGTAACGCGATAACTCATGATAAAAATATCCGATCCACTTGAAATTTTGTATGTAGGTATATCCTGACAAGGCGCTTCCCTGATTAGTTTTTGGAGTTCATTCGATATGTATAAGAGGGGGAACGGGGGGCTCATGCCCCCCGTTAGTTGATATAGATGGGATTTTCATGCAGAATTAAGTTTTCAAAATTTAGATTAGGATCATTCTGATGAGGCGATTCCGTGACTGTTATTAGGTGTTCATTGAATAAGTATAAATAGGGGGAACAGGGGTTCTAATGCCCCCCCCCCCCCCCCGTTAGTTGATATAAATGGGATTTTCATGCAGAATTAAGTTTTCGTTCAAAATTTAGATTAGGATCATTCTGATGAGGCGATTCAGTGACTGTTATTAGTTGTTCATTGAATAAGTATAAATAGGGGGAACAGGGATTCTAATGCCCTCCCCCCCCTTAGTTGATATAAATGGGATTTTCATGCAGAATTAAGTTTTCGTTCAAAATTTAGATTAGGATCATTCTGATGAGGCGATTCCGTGACTGTTATTAGGTGTTCATTGAATAAGTATAAATAGGGGGAACAGGGGTTCTAATGCCCCCCCCCCCCCCCCCCCCCCGTTAGTTGATATAAATGGGATTTTCATGCAGAATTAAGTTTTCGTTCAAAATTTAGATTAGGATCATTCTGATGAGGCGATTCCGTGACTGTTATTAGGTGTTCATTGAATAAGTATAAATAGGGGGAACAGGGGTTCTAATGCCCCCCCCCCCCCTTGTTAGTTGATATAAATGGGATTTTCATGCAGAATTAAGTTTTCGTTCAAAATTTAGATTAGGATCATTCTGATGAGGCGATTCCGTGACTGTTATTAGGTGTTCATTGAATAAGTATAAATAGGGGGAACAGGGGCTCTAATGCCCCCCCCCCCTGTTAGTTGATATAAATGGGATTTTCATGCAGAATTAATTTTCGTTCAAAATTTAGATTAGGATCATTCTGATGAGGCGATTCCGTGACTGTTATTAGGTGTTCATTGAATAAGTATAAATAAGGGGAACAGGGGTTCTAATGTCCCCCCCCCCTTAATTTATATAAATGGGTTTTTCAAGCAGAATTTTCAGATTTCGTTCAAATCTCTGAATAGTTTTGGAAGTTTAATGGTTAAGTATAAAAGAGGGGGATAACTCTTTTTAAATTATATAAATGCTAAATGGGTTTTTATTAAGAATTATCTAATTTGCTCTGAATTTTGGATATAGATTTTTTATATGATAAAGCATGTCTTTGATAGTATAGGAGGTTCAATGATTAAGTATAAAAAAAGAGAAAAGGGGAGAGCTGTTTCCCCTTCTTAATTTTTTTTTTCGAACGGAATTAACCCTTGAAAATATAAAGCTTTAATGTGCAATTAGTATTTGTAGCCTGTGAGCTCAATGCCTTCAGTTTAACTGGGCAGTATTCTTTATTTCATTGATGTTTCAGAGCACATATTTTTAATTTGCATGTTGTATATATATATGGAAATGTTCTTCGACTTACCTAGTACTGAGGGAAATGCAATCTATTTTTTTCCGAAGCAAGGGCTTATCAAATAATTGGGTAAAAATGGCCATCCTATGATATGAAGCTATCTATATTATAAAGAATAAATGTTTATGTGCATAATACTGACATCATTTTGACAGTGGCAACAGCAGATAAACTTAACTTTTATTGTTTTAATATTGTTACTTCGGTACTTCTAGGTTATCCCGTCGACCAAAAAATTATCGCCAAACTATAAGATTAAATGCCAATAATGGATGATCGTGAATGTCACATTCAATGACATTAAATGTGATTCACGTTTTTAAAATGTCATTAAATGATTTTTATTTTGACTTTTTATTAATATTCTACTAATTATTTGTTTTTTCGTTATTTAAAATAAAAATTATGTCAACATGTATAATTTGGCTCTTAGTCTGGCGATTTGTATAATTTGGCGAAATTGGTCGACGGGATAACCTAGAAGTACCTTTATTTCTAAATATTGCCCATTTACAATTTTTATACCATTGAATAAGAGGAAAATGTATTTTTAAATGCAATTTGTTGAAAACTGTATCACAAACTATGCATTTTTTATTGTTTTTAAGATAATTTTCAAACATTTTTTTTCTTTCAAATTTCTCTCTATAGCATGCAGACAATTAAAAATTAAAAAATCATTTTCTCTTGAATTCATAGAAGTAGTTCATCTATTACAAGCTAATATTCTATAACAAAATTAAAACATTCATCAATCAATAAATAAAATATAAATAAAACATAAATTTAAGACATGTTATTGAATTTAGTTCTTAAATAATTGAAATGAACAGAATGAAAGAGGCTTATTGTAAATAATGATTTTTTGGCAATTTCTTTGGCTATTAACTTCTGAAGCCAGTATGAAAATATCATTTTTAATAAATTAAAAATTTTAGTTGAATGCATTAATGCTAATTTCCATATAGATATGATTTTTAGTATTGTTAGTGGGTATTTATTCCAAAGAAAGTTTTGAATGTGAAAAATCTATTATCTATTAAAAAGAGAAGAAAAAAATTAAACCCATGCATATCTTTATTGCTGAAATCTTTATTATTTGTTGATAACTTTTTAAATTATATTTTTATTAATTGTAATTTTGTTTTTTATCATACATTGTGTTTTAATTGAATATAAGTATACTATGTAAAAACCTCTTGAAGAACCTTTTGAAAAAATCTTATTCATCTCTGTGTCTTTTGTACAAAGAAAAGATAATGTTAGTATCACAAATAATATGTGTGTTAGTTTTGACCTTCTTTTTCTATAACTTGAGAAGCCCAAGTATATCTGTGTTTCTAAAGAGAAAATTATATGGAGATGCAACATAAAAAGTTAAGACTTTTGTGTTGGAAATTTTTGTAGTTTTGTTTTGAGAGTAACATTAGTACTGTTTTTAAGGCTTTTATACTGTTAAGAAGAGGAAATGACTTCCATAAAATAGTATAATAAACAACTATATAGGGTGAAAATGTGACAATTGATTGGAGTAGTTATATGAGAGAAGTATATTCCTTACACCTAAAACAAAGATTAATGGCTAAATTAGTAGTGCCAATCAAAATTGTTGAGATTGAGACCAACAACAGTTTGTTCATATGTCGAAAAAAAAAAAAAAAAGCGAACAGCATACTATAACAGTGGATTTCTGAAGGTGTATGAAATCCACTGTTCAAAATGTCAAATGTCAAATGCTTTGTTGAAATCTCAATGGAGATGATAATATACTCATAAAAAAAAAAAAAAAAAAAAAAAAAAAAAAAAAAAAAATTAACATATTGGAAACAGATCGACAATCTACTTAATCAATTGGTATTGACTTATTATTCTTGTGAAACATTGCAATATATTCTTTTTTTCTACAAACTATTATGTGTTTAATCAAGATTCCTATACTACTGGTAAACCGGAAATTGTCGGGGGAAATTATAAGTTCTCAAAAAATCAATATAAAAAGGAAATTGCACTTTTTTTTTTTTTTAACTTGGGGAAAGTCGGGAACGGGAGGAGGGGATGTTGGAATTATATGCTATTATGTATCAGGATTATCTTGACTTCCCAGTTCCATCTGCAAAAAAGTTTTGAGTTATCACTTTCAAATTTATTTTTTTCTAAATTAACATTTTTATCATAAAAATGCTTTAACTAAACAAATTTGTTGGCAAATAAACGATATCTCTGTGAAGGAAATGTTGAGCCATGTTAAAGCGATTGTATGAAATTTCATGAATATTTAAATAAGAGCAATATATTGCAAATAATAATTATGAAGCAAGCAAAGAGAAAGTTATTGCTGAAATTAAAATGCTAAAAGACAAAATATTTTAACTTATACAGCAGAATGCTTCTGAAACAACACAAATAAATGACATAACAAAACTGATTTAAAAAGTTTGACTGTTTAATATATAAAAATTCAGTTGTACTAGTAAAAAATTAATTTGAATCCATCTGAGTTGCATTTTATTTCTTGTTTGTTTATAATTATAACTTTTTTTATATTTTAAATATCAAAGGTGATATAGATTTTTAGCTTCATTTTCAGAGACAAGTTTACATTTATTTTTAATGTAGCTATGCATTCTCTTTTGCTGAATTATTTAATCATTAAGATTTAGAATTGTAATTCATATTTCTAAAAATGTGAATTGCGGCCAGGAAATTATAGGAAATATGATCTGAAAAAGCCAGGGAATTTTGTTATTTGAATAAAATATGCATGCTGTTAATGCTTATGGTATTTATTTTTTGTATTGAATGTATATATGTGCTACATCTGCACTTCATGAGCTTGGCTGCAAAAGTACTTAATTCATTATTATCTATAATGTCTTATAATCTTCTTTTCATTCATTCTCCCAAGTTTCTACTTTTGAAAATATCTTTTGTCATTTTCTTAATGCAGTATTTTAAAATGCAAATTTATCTTGATTTCCCAGTTAAAGATTGTCAGTATGGGCCTGGGACACAGACAGATATTTGAAGCATTCGAGAGAGGGGCGGGGTACCTTATTACAATATTTATTTATCTTATGATAATTATTTTGATTTTAATGTTATGTAAATTTTACCTTTTAAAACATGGAACCTCTGAATAACAGAAACCTCTGAAGTACAGTCACTTTATCGTGTTCCAGTGGTGACCGCTATTCAAAGGTTTTACTGTATATATATATAGCTTAATCAATAGCTTTTTATGCATGATCATAAACTATACTTTTTGCTGATCAGACATAATAAATTTTTAGTTTTTGAATGAATTTATGAAAATCTATTGCAAATCAATAATCCCACAAATTAAGAATATGTTTCCTATTCTCCCAAATCTTAATAATTACTACTTTCATGTTCAAATACTTTTTTGCTTGTAAAAACTTGAATATTTTGAATTTAAGACGTAAGCATTAAATATTCATACACTTTCTTTCTATTATATGGTATTTAAATAAAGGCATTTATTTTGTCAAAATTCTCATTCAGAGTTATTATCAGTTATAAAATTACAAAAAAAATTTGTTTTTGTTAATACTTTTTATTTCCAGCATTATATTTTTATTTATTTTTTTTATTATTATTTTTTTGAGTAAATAAATATTGGGAAGTACCAAATATAAGCCCCCTCCCCCTTATATATGTAGATTTTTCCTTTTTTTTTTTTTTTTGGAAAAAAGCCATTTATAAGCCCTCAAGTTTTATTTACTGATACTTCTGATCCTCTTTTTTCAGGAAATTTTTTAAGTTCCCCCTCCCCTATATTTCCTAAATAAATATATCTTTAATTTTTATGTTCTTAAGATTTAATAGACATTTATATTGGGTTTAAGTTTTATAATTTTTGCTCATATATCTTTCATAACTAAATTAGTTACTTTATGTAAATTTGTTTATTATTATTATTAATGAGAACTATTTAGCTTCTATTGTAGGGAATTTTAAAACAAGGAAATGTTAATTTGATCAAATTTTATGTTGCAAATTGCATAAATTTTGTGGAATTCAATAACTTTCAAATATATTCCTCACTATCCCAATTTTCCTATCTTTTTTGCAAAAGTTCTTATTATAAGCCTCCCCTTAAAATCATTAGAATTTCTTGTCTGCTAAAAGAAGTGCCTATTTTTGGTACTTTAGGTAACTAAATCAAGGTCTATTGAAAGTACTATTTACAACAAGATAATAGGTGTAATTATAGTTTATTTCTCATATTTAAGTGAAATTTAAGCGATCGTTATATATTAACTTAAAATAGATTTATGTATGTGATAGAAAACATCAAGTTTAATTGAAGGATTTTTAGATCTGCAAACATAAAGTTATTATTTTTTTTAACATGTTCACAATTTTAATCTAGTTCCAAGGAGTGGTTCTGCAAACTAGGAACTTCTAATTCTGTATCACAAACTATTTAATTATAAATATAGCTTTTCCGTAAAATAAACTAATTTTGATGTTAGATTAATTTTACTTTGTTTCTGCCTCTAAAGTTTAGAGATTTACCAGATAATTTTGTGCTAATATTTATGTTATAAAAAGTAAGTTTTTCTCCAACAGTAGAAATATTTTAAAATAACAATGTTTATTTGATAAAATTTTATGTTGCAAATTATATAAATCCTATGAAATTTAATAATTTTTAAATACATTCCTCACTATCCTAATTTTATGTCCTTTTAGCAAAAGTTCTTATTATAAGCCTCCACTTAAAATCATTAGAATTTCAAGAATCGCATTGCTCATTCAGTAAAGTGTGTTTATCCACTGAACAAATTAATAGAACTTTTACAATAAAAAAAATAAGATTAGCATTTTGAAATAGACCAGAGCACAGACAGAAGCTTAGAAAAACCTTGTATGTTTTTCGCTTATAAAGTTTAGCATGTTATAGTTTGAAATATGTTAGGTAAGATAGATTGACAGGCTATAATTTTCAGGTGTGTTATTTATCGACAAGAACTAAGATTAAGTTGTAAGTCTAAGAAAAATAGGTCAAAAATATTAATATTTTTGAAATATCATTGTGCAATTACTTATGGCTTTATAGTATTGTATACATTGTAGAATTACTCATTAGAAGGTAATGAAAGTGGGCATCGGGAGAAATTATAAGATCCATTACAGATTACATTTAATGGATTTTCCTAGCTGAGTATATTGTACGTGAAATCAACTCTGAAATTAATCCTGGTTGAGACTCCTTCAACTCATGGTCCAATAATTTCCTTTGATCTCGCCCTCATTCTGCTTCCCTAGCAATGAATTATCAGAATTCATCATCGTGTGGACAAAATTATTTTTAAAAATAGGAGTGGTACTTTATAATCCTATTTTAATATAGATTTTAATACATTTATGTACAGTGAAACCCCTCTAAAGCCAACCACTGTTAGTTGTATGTAAAAATGGTTGATAAGAATGGGTAGTTGCTTAGTAGTGAGTTATTGAATTTCAAAGAATTTTGAATAAAAAATTATATGTATGTATTTTTATTTGTATTTATGTACAAAATCACCAATTCTTGTTTGTTTGCATTTTTATTATTTAGTCTTTACATCATTTGTTAAGTTATTCTTTAAATTATAAAAATATTTTGAATTTTTTCACTGTCAGCACAGTTGTAATTCAAACTTAATTAGTTTTACCTTTTCTTTTAAAATATCTTTGAGATTTTATGAAATTCAGCTTAATCATTCTCTTTTTTAAATTCACCATCTCAGTTCTTATTGAAATTTCTTCCAAAGTTATACGTGGAAAATGATGCATTGATGTTGGTTGTTCAGAGAAGTTGACTTAGTTGCTTTACAAGAAATGCTACTGAAATAAGAAATGGAAGTTTTGCATTAAGTTTATGGACTATAAAAAATCATGGAATAAAAAATGTGGTCTTTAAGGGAAGGGGGGGGGGGGTTACAGTAATAATTTAACAAGAGCTTAGTAACTTGGCTATATGTGTACTAAATTATATTCATAGTCTACCTTTCTTGTTGTTTTGTTTTAGTGTGCAGTCTGTTTTATTTACAGGAATTCAGGAGAGATGAATATGGCTGGCATTACAAAAATGCACATTCAGAGATCCATGGTGGTTTAAATGGGTGGCTTATTGAACGCTGTCCATTAGCTCAATATGGTTGTAAATTTGCAAGACTAAGATTTAGTCCAGCTCCTGAAAACTCATCCATTGTGTACAATGATGTTTTAGAAAGCTTTGGTGTTGCTTATAAAGTTCCCTCCTGTAAGATTTTTAAATCTGATATGAATAGGTATGTGTATTCATATAATTTTATCAGGCTATTTAAAAATTGTTCATAGACTGCAATAATAATATAAACCGGAATAATATTTCTTGCTAATGTAGTATTAATTTTATTTTATTTTTACAGTTCAAATGAAACAATTTATCAAAATGGATATCATGGGTTAAATTTAGTGGATTTACCATTTGATGTAAGTTTATTGGTTTATTTTCTCTCTCTCTCTCTCTATATATATATATATATTAATATACAGTATATTTATTTTTAATTTTGAAAGATGTTCTTATGTTGAATTGTAATGAATTTATTTTAGTAAATTCTTAATAAATAATTCAGAACAAAAGTTTAAAATATTTAATCTAAATTCGTTTTATATTTTATGAATAAATTATATATTTTTTGTAAATGTGCTTATTTTTTTATATTTGTGCTCTTAAATAAAATGATAAAAGTTCAAGCAATTAAAGAATGCTAAATATGTAGGAAATTTAAAAATATTTACTATTGTATATATCAATTAATAAATTGTTGTATAAATAATCATTATATAATATTATTAGGGGTGTTCAAATGAAAAGGTATGAAACGTTGTAAAAACAAAACTTGTTGAAATTGAAATATGCTGCTTAGAGATTATGTAGTCAAACATCGAGGGACATGATTCAATTATCTGCCATGGTTGTGCAAACACGTAGGTATCCGCATATGTAGGAGAGGAAAAAGCAAGCAGTTATGTGTTCCATCCAATTGATGCAGCAGTGCATGTGAGGATATCATGACTTTCTTATTGCAAAATTCGATGATTAAGGAGCAGCAAGGTGTCTCGTTTAAAGTCTGTTGCAGTATGAAATCTGACAACATCTTGCTGCTCCTCAGTCATTAAATATTGCAATGGGAAAGCCATGATGTCTTCATAAGCACTTCTGCGTCAATTGGACGGAACACATAATTGCCTGCTTTTCCCCCTCCATCATGTGCAAACACCTACGTATCCACTTCAGATATTCCAGTTATGTCCCTCAATGTCTGACTATGTAAACCTAAAGTAGCACATTTAGATTTCAACTTGTTTTGTTTTTACAGCATTTTGTAACTTTTCATTTGAATACAAATTAACATCCATCTTAAATACAATTCACAACTGAGTATCAAGCCTAATACAAACAGTATATATTAAATCCGGAGCAATACTCATTAAGTAAACAAATTACTGAAGAATATTAAAACCAGACCTGATCACGTACAAATAAAGCACTAAATATAATTCAGATATTACAACATATTTTTGGCAAAATATCAATTTTAACATTGAAGCAAATGCATAATAGAGAAATACATATATAACATTAAAAAAACACAAATAAATAAATATATAAGAAAAACAGAAATTTTTTGACGTTCTCTGTTAAATCATTCTTAACTGAAAGATTTTAACAATAAAAAAAAGACCAGAAGAAATAAAAACACAGGTAACACATCAAATCTATTTAACAAATGTAGGCTCAATTAATAGAATATACTCAAACCCAGCAAGAAAACAAATGGAGTGCACAAAAGTAGAACAACGAATAAAAATGGAATTTGTGTAACTAACTTGTTTCAAGCGCAACATTATATAATCACAAGTAATAAATGGTTAATTTCTGAAGTAGAAATTAGGAGACTTGCTCTAACGTAAATTTCTGTCATTGCTCAATTAACCATAACCAAAAAATAGAAATAAATCAAGAAATTTGGACTTTATATGTTAAATGCATTGTAATTTTTCTTAAAATGTGCTAAAAGAATTTTTCATGTAATTTTTTTTTTAAGCTAATTAATTTTTTTCCTAATTTTTGTTGTGATTTTAACTAAGAATTTGTTGCAAATAGATTATTATGTAAAGTGCATTGTGCAGTAAAACCTCATCTCCTCATTTTATTCAGGTACATTGGAAAGGCTTGGCACTTATTGTTATATTCAAATTAATGAAAAATGAAAAAATCTGAATGAATTCTTGAACAATATCATCTAAAATTTTTATTATTTGAATAAAAAATTATATTTCAAAACTTAGTTATCTCTGTGATTTGCTTGTCTTAATGTTTGTATGATGTTGATTAAGAGTTGAATTATAAAAATTTTAATTAACAAAACTTCTTAATTTTATTAATTAAAAAATATCAAGCTAATGAAAATTACATAAGTTGAGAAAAGTCATTCTAAAAATTTTAAGTTGTTAATGGAAATACTTATTTTTGTTGCACTTGTCACTTTCATCTATGGCATTCTGAATAGCTCAATTTTATTTCAGTAGTCTAAATATTGTATTAAATACATAAATAAAATTTGCATTCTTATATCGTTTTTTTATGTAATCTAAAATAGAAATTTGTTTATTTGTTTTGTTAGAATTAAAAAAAAATATAAGCAATAAAGGAATTCGGAAAATTTAATTGTGAAATAAGATGATACAAATTTAAAAAAAAAAAAAAAAAAACCTAAGTATAAAAAAACACAGAAAAATAAATTCTAAATTTAATGAATTTTATAATTGTATAATGTACATATTATGCTACATAATCATAGTACAATGCACTTTGGTTAAAAGAAATATCTTTTTCTAGGTTTTACAGCATATAGTTCGTTATTTAGACAGTTTTAGTCTAGCAAATTTATCTCTAACATCTGTATTGTTGAGAGATGTTTGTTCTTCAGTTCTAAAGGACCGTGGCCTAGTGCATTATAAGTGGGAAAAACATAAAAAAGATGACAAATGTATATGGAAAAGATCCAAGTATAAAGTAAGTTTATTGGATGTTTTCTTATGCATATCATGGATCTGTCCAATCTCTTAAAAACTTATTTTTATAACCTGCTTTATATTCAATCAATATCTTTAATAGTTGCATTTAAATTTACATTATATTTGTTTTATCTCAAATATAAATAAATCTGTACTTGAAAAATCATACAAATCCTATAATTATATATACATATTTTTTTAAGAAAAAATCCTCAAAGTTTTATTTTTTATTTTTTTTTTCCTTCAATTTCTCTCTTTTATCAAATTTTATAATTTATTAGTTTTAATTTTTATGTTTATTTTTATTTTTTATTTTAAAGAAATACTCCCATGACTTTTTTTTTTATCGCTATCATGCACTAATGCAACCACTTTCAGAAAAATCTTATCCATATTTTCATAATTAACTAATATTGCCATTTCAATGATATGAGCTTTTTATCATTTACCCTTTTAAGTAATGTTTGTTTTGTGCCCCCCCCCCCCCTTCCTAAAATTGAATGCTGCTATAATGAAACTATAATGAAAAAGGACTTATAAAGGTTTAAAGGTCAGAAGTCCCTTTTGTTGTCTGTGATCTAGAAAGATAGCTTTGTTATATCATAAATAAAACTCCCTTTAAAAAATATTTATAATCATTTGCTAACTAGAAATCCTGTTACACACACACACACACACACACACACATATATATATATATATATATATATATATATATAATTTCAAAATCATTTGGTCATTTCAGAAACCACACAAGTCAAGATTTTTCCAAACATACTTTTTTTGTGACAGGTGCTTCCTTAAAGATAGAGCTATGATCTAGATAAGAATCACAAAAGTCACTGTGCCTCTTCCTCTTCAAATAATGCCTTCTAATTTTCGTTCATTGCTTAAACAACATAAGTCAGCTGCTTAAGTAGTTTTTGCATACGATGCCAGATGACATCACAGTCATAATATTTCATTTTATGCAAATTTTACCAATATTACATATAACAATACAAAACATTTCTTATTTATGAGAACTATGGGTTTATTGTTTTGGTATAATGGATCTTAAAACAGATAAATTGATATTTTACATGTATATAAAAGGCATTGCTAACTTGGGAGCAAATAAGATTTGCTCTATGTTCTTGCATTAGATTAAAAATATTATTGTGCCACATATTAAGCAGTTATATAAGAGTTTTACCTATGATTCTAATAAAAAAGGCACTATCATAGCCAAAGAATTTATTGATGGAACTATTAAAGATTCATTTATTTTGATTAAAAAACTTTCAACCATTCTGTCACTTCCATCAGCCAAAGACTATGCATTGAAAAGTGACAATTAAATAGTTCAGGATAGCATTTTGGAAGAGTATATACCATTTTATCAGAACATATTTAGCTGGCCAACTGTGTATGTTGAAGATGATCCTACTGAGAATAATGAAGTATATGATTCCACACCAAAATTACATAGAAACATACATTTCTCTATAAGTGTTATCTTCATTAATTTTGATTTAAAAAATATTTAATATGACTGTGTTTTGTTCAAATTAAACATCATCTAATCTCGTTTCTTGCTAAAACAGCATAAGTCAGGAACAGTTTTCCTATTATTAACAATTATTCGATATTTACAAACATAAAAGTGCAAGCTTTATAATCAGTTCAAAAAACTAGATGAAAATCCGTTTACTTGTGAATAATACATTTTTTTAAATTTTCTTAAAAGTTCTGATTCTTTGACTTGTGTGGTTTATGAAATGAACCATTCATTTATATTACCTAGTAGTTATATTACCTCCAGTATATTTTGCAGTTAAAAAAGATCCTTCAAATTATAATGTTGAATGTTATATGATGTACCAAGTCAAGTAAATTTATTTTCATGCATTAATGGCAGTTAAAATCAACTAATGGAAAATAGATTGCTTCTCATAAAGTTACCAGTTTAGTTTTTTGGTGAACAAAAATTTCCATACTTCAAAATGTTAGTATTATGGAACAATATGTGATCAATGTTTATTTTTATATATCCCATATGTTTTTTTATGTTTAACATCAACATTCAAAAGTTTAAGGCCTGTATAAGGTATAACAACTTGTATTAATCTTTTGAAAAAACTTGTTCATAATTTCATGATAAACATTTTTAATAATATTAATACGTATAGTACATTTAAGGTTGTCTGCCAATCAATTTCCCAATTCTCCTTGTTAATTTTAAACCTATGGCCATTGTTAGGAGATGGCAATTTAAAAATATTTTACCCATATAACTACTATATAATAACTATCAATTACCCTAATTAATTAATATTAATTATTCAAATTTTAATATTTAATTTTAACCTAATTATTATTTAATTAACTCTAAAAATGACAGTCTACCGAATTATATTCTATCCACAAAATAACAAAAATTTAGTCTTTTACACTGTTTGTACAGTCCTTGAAAATCCTTAAAAGTGCTTGCATTTTTCAAAAGGAATTTTTGGTGCAAGTATTTACTTTGATGCAAAATCTGTTAAAAGTCCTTAAAAGTGCTTAATTTTGCTCTCACATTATCTTTTAATCAGGGGTGTAACTTTTCATTTTTAATCTTCTAACTAAAAAATAATAATGCCCTTTTGTTTCTCCTTCTTCTAATAGTTTTTTTGCTGTTTTATGGTAATTAAAACTGTGCTTGTAATAATGCAATTGATTTATTTCATGCATTTCCAACTGATTTTATTTTATTTCTTCTTCCAATGCAGAAATGGTTTTTCAGCTCCCATTTCACTCCTATACACCGGTGGACTTTTAATGATCGAGACAACATGGCAAATCACTTAAAAGTTTGTACATATTATACTCGTGTATCGCCAAAGTATGCATTTGATTATATGAAGGGTCCTGCTCATGTTCACCCTAATCCAGAAAAATGTTTTTCTGACCCTTCAAAAGAAAACTCTGAAAACACAACTAAGCTGTGATAGTTAGATTATTTAATTTACTATTCTAGGGCAGGGTTGGCAAATGTTATAATGCATGTGCCTGAATTATATACTTTTTCATTCAATTAAACTATTTATTCATGTCTGTTTATATACTACAGAAAGTTTTGAATTTACTCTTCTACAGAAATATTTAATTAGTTATAATTACAATGTAGTCATAATTTTATGACTTTTACATATTACTAGTTTTCCAGTATAGTTGTCAATGCTTTTATCCTAATTATAATTAGATGAAGATGAATTATTCATAAATGTGCTTTATAGTATCTTTTTCCTCTTATATAACATCCGTTATGTAAGATTTTCTCTACTTGTAAACAATTGTCATTTTAAATGCCTGTATAATTATTTATTCGCTGTATAAAAATTTACATATTTATAATTAAATCAGCATTAAGGTCTATTTATATGGAAGTTATTTTAATATCTCAGTTTGTTGTTTAAATCCTTTTGTTAAAACTACATAAATGTAAAACAAAGTTTAAGTTCAAATCTTTTTATTTTAAACTGCACATTACTTAAGCTCACATCAGATGTACTGTAATATAAAGATTCGTATAAATTGGTTTTGTAAATGATTTTTACAAATTTCAATCAATTTAATATTCCCAGATTCAATGATAATTATTGCAGTAACTGTATGTTAATTGTATTCACTTATTTTCTCTCAAATGCAGAATACCAGAATATTTTTATTAAAAATAAATATTTTATCAACAGATATCTGTTTTAGTTTATATTTTATGTATTCTTCACATACTTATTTATTTTTGTTTTTTGTTAACCTGTAAAGTTATTTTTAGAAGTTCAGCTTGAAAAACAGCTACTAATGTAAATTCAATATAATGATTTGTCTGTCTGATGTGAGTTTTTATTTTTTTAAAATTCATTTTAATTTTAAAATTGGTGTTTTATTTTAATATGTTTTGAAAAGTTAACTTCTTTAAGGATTGTACTTTAATAATATATGCCTCACGTTTTTCACATCCCATATCTTTGAAAGAAAATTTGGATAAAAGAAAGATTTGTGTAATTTTTGCAACAAGATTAGGCAATAATAAAACCAAATGTGTCCTTATGATTTTTGTTTTTCAAAACTTTTGTTTGGTTATTTCGAGTAAATTCCCTATCTTTTTTCATCACAAGCTCTTTTCTTTGTTAGCAGCACAGCTGTGTGCAAATGGAATTATAATGTGATATCAACACCTGTGATATATTACTGCGGATTTCTTTACATATCAAACTTTATTATTTAATAGTAGAGTGTTTCATGGAATGAAAAACAAAGTAGATAGATATAAGCAAATTTAAAAAGAATAAATTTTAAAAAATTGAGTACAATAATATTCATTAAGAAAAGCAACTAAAAGGGAGAATTTTGTGACCATGAATCTAAGAGATACTTCTCACAAGAGCTGCTTGAGTGTTTGGCTGCATTAAATGTTTTGTTACAGTCCTTATAAATTGTTTTTTGTATTTAATTGCTAACTTAGAGTATTTTCTTATTGCAAAAAACTGTATCTTGTTTTAGAAAGATTCAGAAAATTGAAAAAAGATTATATTGTCGAACAATATAATCTTTTAAAATTGTTATTATATTTGTTTGATCTTAATTATATATGTATATATATATGAGAAAAGCAAATTAATTCTATATATTCTGGCTTGTAATGTTTACTTTGAAGCAAAAAAAGTAATCAAAATTTATTCCTAAAACTTTGTAAGCAATGCATTCAGTTAGGGCTTATCAGTATCTTATGTCCCATCTTTATCTTTACTAAATTGTTCTTTTTGTACATATGATTATTATTTCTATTGTTCTTAAAAGTTAAATCTGTGAATAGCAGGCATATCGAGGTTGCAGAATTTATCTTTTATTTGAAGGTGTCTGCTTTTCTGAGGTAAAAACAAATAAACATGTAAGTGTTGGAGATTGAAAAATATATGATAAAGAGAGACCAGACAGCTGTTCAAAAATATTCATTATAAGGTTTTAGTGTATTTTATACTGCATATATCATGAAGGATTCTTTACGAAAAAAGAAGAGTATGCATAATACTGTAAATGTATATAAAATAAAAAAATAGTCTCAAATCTTAGTTATGCATTATGCACTAGACAGCATTATATATTGGAATATATATGTAGTATCAAAAAGATAAAATTATGTATTTTCTGCATTCTCTTTTAGAACCAAAAAAAATGTGAAACAAAATGTGCAAAATACAATATTAAAATCTTATGGATGTCTATTTTTTGAAAGAAAAAATCTATTTTATTATTTTTATTCAGAGTCCTTAAAAAACTTATAAAAAAATATAGATATAGATTTCTTTTTTGAAAATTTTTCAAAAAAAAAAAAAAAAAAAAAAAAAAACTTCTTGAATAACAATCCTTGAAGAGGTTTAAAAAAAATCAATAAAAATTAAATCTTAATAATTTATTTATATTTCTTTTCTTTTTTAATTTTTATCAATTATTATGGAAATTTTTTATATAATTTAGTAAATTAAAATTCCAGTATCAGTTTCTCAGGTTTTACTGTAGATATTTTTTTTTATGCCTAACATATAAAATTTATGAAAGATTTTTGTATATATTTTTTTCTTTTATAAATTTAAAATAGTTTGTGTAGAAATATTGTATAAAAGGATGAAAATTCTTTACAATATTTGATTGAAAAAATATTTAACTAACAATAAAACATTTGTGTTTCTGTTTTTGTATAAAATAAATTTTCTCTGTAGAAGTTTAATGTTTTTAAAGTTTGTAAATAAACATTAAATTTTGAAGAAAAAAATAACCTCAATATTCATATAGCCGTGCATTTATCTGCTGGAGTAGAAAGACAATTTTCTTCTTTTGGACTAGTTCATTCAAGCCTTCATAATAAATTAGTAGACAAAGCTTCTAAATTCGTGTTTTTGTTCAAACATTTAAATCCCTGATTTTTTTCCTATTTGCTTAAAAATATTGAATTAATTGTGATTTTTATCACTTAATAAATAGCTTGCATTAAATGAACACACTAGACTCCCTCAAATCCGCACAGCTTGAGACCAGAGGTTGTGCGGATTTCTGGTCATAGGTTTGTTTACATTTTTTAAACAGTAATTTGATAGTAATTAATAATGCAATTGAAATTATAATGAATGCTTATTATAACATAGCAAAACATTAAAACAATTATCTAAGGTAATAAACTAAAAAAATAAAATTTTTGATAATTAAAAATGATTAAAATATTGAAAGCAGCAAAGATGAAGTAAATAATCAATAATGTATAACTAAATATTTATTATAAAGATGAGATGCACTTTTTTATTCAATGAAACTTGGCCCATAAAGGTGCACTACTAATTCATATCAAAATCATAAAATAAAGAAGTTTTATTTCAGGTCTAACCAAACTCAATAATAAAAAAAAGCTTGATGAATGTATAAATGCATTTTGAAAAAAGATTGTGATCACCACTGATATTAGCAATACCTTGAATTTTTTCAGAAATAAATTTATTCTTCCTTCATGAAAAGCATGAATTTAGTAATATTAATGAAAGTTACAGATTAAAATATATGTAGAATTGATATAAAAATAAAAAGTCAAATTTTGTCCCTATACCTGACCTGAAAGCTTCATTGTTTACATCTGTAAAATATGCACAGATTTTGGAGACTTGTGGCTATTAGCTCTGCGGATTTGAGGGAGTGTACTGTATTTCATTTGTTTTTTAAATTTTACCATTTTCTATTCATTTACAGCATATTTAAATTTGTTTCTTATTTAGTATGCACAATTCAATTACAAAATAATAGAATGGCTTTAGATTAAAGCCTAGATGTTTAATTTTTAGTACCAATCAGTAACTAGAATATAATATTTTCTTAACTGTTTAATTATTTTTTATATTATTTTTATAAATTATAAGTATTATTTATTCTTTTTTAGTTATTTATTATAAAAACTGCTCCATGTATTGTAAAAACATAAAAACACAGTAATTAAATATAGAATTCTAAAAAAATCAAATAAATCCGATTTTTTTTATTTTTTTAAAATCATGATTTTTTTCCAACCCTGACAAAAAATATAAAAACAATAAATATGGATATTTTCAATGTTTTATACTTTAAATGAATTTACATTTCTAATTTATTTATTTTATTAAACTTTAGAGGGGGGAAGGGGATATTATGCATTTTGTATTGCAAAACTTTTTCGGATAAAAACATTTCATATTTATTTACTTAGAAGGTGTCACATAAATAAATATGAAATGTTTTTATACGTGAATGAAAAAAAGTGAAGTGATTTTGTTTTAGTTTTTGAAAAAACGAAAGCTAACAACAGTTTTAGCAAAACTTTTTGTTTGTTTGTTTGTTTTAGAAATGTTATATGTTTAGTTTCAATGTTGTATGATCATTTAATGAAGAGTGCATTATTTAGGCACATGAAATTGGAACTTTGCCACCTTGAATTTAGTTAATTTATTTATTTTAGGCATCTAAGTCCTTCATTTTTTGTAGCTGTTATGCAGCAGCTGGTTTCTGCTAAAATATTTTAGTGAGCATGTTATGTTTATTGTATGTTATTTAATACAGAGTGAGCTATAAAAATTGAAGGGAATGTAATACTTATTTATTTCATTCATTGTTTTAAATTTGTGATTCTAGATTATTATATAATGTATATTTAGGAGCTTAATATATGATTGTTGTGGCGTTGCATAGCTGGCTTCTGTTTTCTTTTTAAATTATATTTTATGATTCTTTGAGTATCTTCCATGACATTTTTTATTTTAATTTTTTTCTTAATATAATATTTATCTGTTTAACTCTCCTCATTATCTGAAATATCTTGTGTTAATAAAACAAACATATATGACTCTGGCATTGGTTTTCAATTGACAGTTTGTTTTAGAGAATGCATTTGTTTTTAAAAAATTGTCATAATTGCAAAAAGCACAGGTTATTTTGTTGAGTTAATGAAATGCTCCATTAAGAATTCAGACTTTGAACCCATGGTGCTAATAAGCACTTTGCACTTTAAGCACAATGCTGTTTTAGCTACTGGTGCTGAAAATAGTTGTATTCCAAATTTTATAACGAATCGAAATAATTGTACTTTGGGCTTTTTATTCTATTCAAGTTGTTATAAAGCATTTATGTATGGATCATCCATAATATTGTATTCTAATGTAATTTGTAGAATGAGAAGATTTTGAGATGATCTTTTCCAGCCGACTTTTGACTATTTTTTTAATTGAATTTTTAAAATTTCTCTTATTTAAATTTTTTTTAAAAATATAATAAGTATAATGCTTTATAACAGTCAAATTTCAAAGCAGTAACAAAAAGAAACCCTAGTTGGTATTTTGCTTCGACTGATAATAATAACCTTTAATGTATAACGACAATGTTTACAACTTTTCCATTATCATTTGGACAATTTAAATTGCTCCAAAATCCTAAACAAAAGATGGAAGTTTATATGTTCAATAATATAAAACAGCTAAAATTCTGATTTTAGTGTTAAAAAATCAGCCGAATTAAAACATTTCAGAAACAGAATGTACATTCAAAACTTGAAGTGACAATGATAAAGAAATGTTTTTTAAAGGGTTATTAATATATTTTTTAATTGGAAATGAAAATATATGCTAATGAAAATTGGTATGTTTTCTTTCTTTCATATTTTGATTTCTGAAGCCTTTGAAAATTTTTAAAGTACACAGAAAAAACAAAATCATAAAAATGTCTTTCAGAAACTGATTTTTTAAGCTCAATATTAATCTATTTTTTTAATTGATTATGCCATTTTTAAGGGAAATAAACATAGACATGGTTTAGTATCTTTTGTTTTTCTGTGTTTTGATTTCCAAAGCAGGTGCAGATTTTAAATATTGTGGGGAAAAAATGACAATCACAAAAGTGACTTTCAGAAAAAACTTTTTTTTCTTTGAAAGGATTTTAAATTTTTTTTAAACTTAGATGTCGTTTTAAGGAAAATGTATAGTGGTAAAGTGACATTGTTTTTCCATATTGAAAGTAGTTAAACAAATGTACACTTAAAAAAAAGGCAGAAAAAAACTAAGATGCTTCAAAAAAAATTTTTTTGATAGGTTTAATATTATTTTTTTAATGAATTACACTGTTCAAAAGGTTAAAATGTGGTAGTCGAGTTTGTATTTTTTGTTTTTCCCTATTTTAAAAGGCAATGAGGATATTAAAAAACTTTTTTATCAAAACAATTTTTTACCCATTATGTCTCTTCTGCTTTGAGATCGCCTGAATGCCTGCAGTAAGCCATTTTGAAAAAAAAAAAAACTATTTTTAATGAGCTTGTTGTGGTTTATAATTAATATCTCGGCTTTTCTTAATTTTTGAATTTGTCCAATTTTCAATTTAAAAATTGTTATAATTAATATGATTTTATACGTAATTTGTGTGCACTTTTTCACTCTTTTTATTTAACTCAATCCGATTTTTGTATGTAAAATTGGAATATTTTAATTGATTTTTATCCACTTTCTGATAGGCTAGACTTATGTTCAAATATCTGTTTCCTATAGAAATACAATGTATATATTTTAGAACTGTTTAATTTTAAGGTATTTTCCCATTATCTTGCTATAGCTGATTAATTGCTTAGTATTTTCTGTAACTCATATAATTGTATAGATATTGAAATGAAAGAAGATTTAATTATGCACCAATAAATTCTTTCTAAAATATGCTAATATGAAAATGCAACTGTGAAATATTTTAAAGACTAAAAAGTAAAAAAATAATTTATAAATAAAAAAATGAGTGCAATATTTAAATATATATATATATGCTTTTGTCAATTAATAGGATAATATTAATGAAGTTGTGATTATATGTTGACAAATCAATTTAGAAATTATTATAATAAAATTGTTAAAATAATGTTATTTTTTCTTTCCTGCTGCTCTCCCTTAAGAAAGAAATAGAGCAAGAATTATGCGTAAAAAGAAAAACTATTTACTTGGTGCTTTCTACAAAGCAAAGAGCAGTGAATTTTTCTTAATCGAATTTGGTACAATTAATTTATTAATTTGCAAAATTCATTTATTATAATGGAATTTTTGCCAAAAAACATGAATTTCTTTTTAAAAGTTAAGCATGATTATCAAGATGAATACTTATAAAAGTTTTTTTATAAACTATTTTTACTTTTCTACTTAATTTTGTTATGTTATACAAATTCAGAATTAATAATAATTTTGTTCAATTTTTTCCCCTTACAAAATGAGAAAAAAAAAAAAAAAAAAAAAGGCCAAAACAACATTTTTTTTTCTCTTTTTTTTTTAAGTTATGAATCTGTCTGCTTTTTTCATTTAAAAATTATTATAGTTTTCTGTGTTTTATATGTAATTTGTGTACTCTTTTTTATAAAGTAACATAAATGTTTACATTTTGTTATCACTCTTTCTCTACATTTAAGACAGGTGGTGCAAAATCTAGTGATCATAGCTCAAAATTTACAAATTTTTAGTTTACATAGTTTATATATACTTTTTGATCTTGCCAGCAAATATGTACTTTCAAATAAACCTTTTTACAATTGATTTTAAATGTTTCAATTGCTTATATATATAGAGAATCGTGTTATGGAACTAAATGAACCATAAGAGAGGTAGGGGTAATTGGGATCAGGAACAATCTATCTATAACATATTTTTTAACAAAATGACCATGCTAACTATGAAGTCTAACTAATATTCTAATTGTGCAACTCTTTTGAATTGATTTTTTTCTTTATATTTTTTAATTTCATTCAGGGTTTTCCCAGAACACAAAGAAAAATATCTTTCAAAGTAAAAATTTTTTAATTAAAAAAGTTCTGTGTAAATATATATATATATATATATATAAATACTTTTATAAATACATCCAAAGTTATTCAGACAATACCAATAAAAGAACCAATGAAACCAGTATTTTTACATTCATATTATTAAAAACAGTTGAAGTTTGAAGAGAAATAGAAGGCAGATTACCAAATTATTATATATATATATATATAGAAATATAACTATGGACTTAAATTTAGAAAAAGTTTATTTTTAAACAGAAATGGTTGTGTTTTGTAACAAATGAAGCAAAATGTTAATAATCCACATGATTCTAATTACCCCCAGAAATAGCATTTTTGGGAAATAGAATCATAGTGTTCTTGAGTTAAGGGTAAATGGGATTGTTTATTTTCTATTTAAATCAAATTGTGGTTCAGAATGTATTTTTTAATCTTTCAATTTTCAGATCCTGTGAAATACTTCTAGTTTGGTTTACTTTACTGCACATTTTGTGTTAGCAAAACATGTATTTTACAATTTTATTTTGTATTTATTCCAAATTTTAGCCTTGACTTGCATGTTTTAGAACAAATTAGATCCAAACACTTTCAGTGTAAATGAAAATTTCTTCCTTAACAACTTGTGAGCTTTGACTGATCCTTTTATCCAGTTGCTTGCATATCATCCTAAAAATAAATAAACTTTATTAATTAATTTTTTAGTTTTACAGCTAGACTATTAATTTCCAATAAAAATGTTTGCATTTTATTTTGTTTTGTTGGCAGATTGTAAAATATATAAATGTTAAAAATTCTTTTCTTTTTAGCATATTTATGTTTTTAATACTATATCTCTGAGAATAATTGTCATTATAAAATCACAAATGTCTTGCTTAGAAGCCCTTACACTGAGACTTTTAATCCCATTTACCCATGACTGTGTGTGCATCTCATGATGCTCGAGAAAATGTATCACTGATCACAAGTACACCATTTCATGGGGATAATATTTTTTGAAATGACATTTGATCCAGGAAATGTGGTACATTGAAAATGGTTCTTTACGCATTTCAAGAGACAATTACCCTCTGAGTAAAATTATACGTATTAGTATGTAGACCATTTCATTCTCTGGCAATTAATTGTGAATGTTCAAATTGTTATAAGTGATCCTAATTATCCTTACCTCCCCTATATTATTTCTGAGAGTCATATTATTATACTTATCTCTCTTAAATATTCCATGCTTTAAAATTTTTTGTACAATCTTTTGCTGCAATTTTCGAATAATTTATTTTTAAACTTTTTTTTTCTATTGTATAATTTGTCATAAAAATAGTAAAATCTCTAAACCCTTCAAACCATTTGGTGCACTCTGTATTATTGTTGTCATTAACCCCTTCATTTTATTTTTTTATGTTTTAAAGTATCTTTTATTTATTTTTAACTTTGATTGTATTTCTAGATGTAACTTCCATCAATGTTTTTTAGTATTAGAAGTAATGAATTGAGCATTATGAACATCTATTTTTATAAAACTTATTCGGAACTATAATAGTTTGTCATTGCCCAAGTTTGTGATAATAAACTTAAATATATCTAAAATCAGTGTTGAATGATTTTATATTTTTAAACAAAAATAAATCTAACTTACCTAGACACACTACTTTTGGCAACTCTTATTTGGCATACTATGTCTGATCTGGTCTGTACTTGCAGTTGAATCTTGAATGTTATATTTTTGATTGAAAATCCAAATAAATCTATAGTTGGCAAGGTAGAGGTTGTTGCCTTCAACAGTGTATAATATATTACACGCATTCTGTTCTGTTTTCGTTTTACATTTTTAAATAATTATCTTTCATAAAGAAACCTAATTTTGTAACCTTCAAATTTGTAAGATTTTGATTTTTTACAGAAATCTAACATAACATACCTGGAATTGGGAACCTCAGTGGCTTACACTTTGTGTTCTATGCTTGCTCCTGTAAACATCAGATGATATCTAAAACACTATTATTTTAAACAAAAAACTATTCCTTTAAAAAGTACTCAGATTTATTATTCTTTCTTATACCAAAGATATTATTAAAACCAGAAAGATATTGGGGGAAAAGTGGGGTGAATTTTCTTTCTTTCTTTTTCATATTTTTGTCACCAAAAAGGGTATAAACTGGAAATAAAACATAAAAGAAGAAAATAAATGTTAATCAACCTCCAAGATGGCAAAATGTAAATCTACTAAAAGATCACATTCCTTTACAAATGTTGAAAAATCACAAAAAAAGAAAGTAAAAATTGCATGAAAAAGTTGTCATGAAAAATTAAAAACACAGTATAAAATCCAAATAAACTTTGTTTAAAAGAAGACAAAATTTATTTTAATAAACTAAAATATTAAAGCCTGATTTCTTTTATGAAATTTGAAATGGTGCAAATGCAAACAAAAGTGTAAACATCACATACGAAAATGTATCAAAAGTTAAAATATGGCTGTATAAAATAAATAAATAAATAAATATTTGGAAAAAGGACAAAATTTACTATATGTTAAAAGATCTAAAACTGGATTTATTTTACTAATGTGAAAAAATTGCAGTAAAACACTCAAAAAAAAAAAAAAAAAAAAAAAAAAAATATTGAATGAATTTGAATAAAACGTTATTGAAGAGAGCATAAAACTCACTATACTGGCTTAAAAGTAATTCCTTTCACAAATCTCAATAAAAAAGTTGCTGAATACACACACACACTGACAAAAAACAAAGCAAAATTCAACAAAATACCAAATAAGTTTTATTGAAAAGAAGACAATATTTACTGTACTTATCTAAAAGATTGTTATAGGTTCTTCTAACTAATATGGAAAAATTTCCACAACATTAAAAAAAACTTTTAAAATCTCATGCAAAATTAAATTTTGAAAATTCTAAAAACTGGCTTCAAGGTCTTCAGATGTAATAAGACTCATAAAACTCACTAAAAATGAAGAATTGAAGAGGAAATATTTACCTGAATCGAGTTAAAAGTTTTAAACTGAATTTCTTTTTACAAATATCAAAGAAATTGCCATCAAACAAAAAATATTGAAATTTGTGAAAAAATTGAAATTCATTGTATGAGTTCTGAATAAAATAATTGAAAAGAAAACAAAATTTATTGTTTGTTTTAAAAAATCAAAATTTGATTTGATTATTATTATTATTATTATTATTATTATTATTAATGTGAAAATCTTCACAAAAAAAAAAAAAAAATAAACTTTAAAAATCACAATTTTTTTTTATATTTTAAAAATATAGAGATATATAGGACCTGGTTGTGTTCTAGCACTCTCTTCGGAGCACTGTGGATAAATACATATACACATGCACAAACTGCTATCTTTATTATTATCGGTATTTACATTTAAAAAAAAAATGAGTAGTTATTTTTATCTTCATTTGTATTTTTTCCACTTCTTCCTTTCTTTTTTTTATAAATGTAAATTTTGAGAAAATGATCTTATTTACTTTATTAGGATAATTTTAAGAAAAGAGTAATATATATATATTTTTTATTTTATACAAACTTTTATTAATGATTTTTTTTTTCCATTATTTGTACTAACAAAATCATGCTATCTGTAATCTTATGTTATCATAAAGGGTTGAAAGTTTATTATGTTACTGGACACTTATTTTTGCTATCACTTCCTTACACCCTATATCTTTTTTTTTTTTTTTTTTTTAATTAGAACCATAGAGCAATGTCCTTAGTCTGTTTCTCAACATCGAGCCCGAGTTAGGTATTGCTTTCATTGCTGTATATTTGCTATCCCAAGGTGCATCAATCAATTAGAATTTTCTTATTATTTCTTGCTTATACATTTAAAGATTATCAATTCATCATTATGCTTTTTTGATCTTTCATGTTCCATGATTTAATTAAAGTTTAAGCCATTTAACAAGCATATAAATTAGCATAAGGCACATTGTGATGCAATGTCAAGTTTTTCTAGTTTATAATACATATAGACCTGTTAACTTAGTTTTGCCTAATTAATGATTAATTTTAATAAAACTGATTTTACATGAGACCATAGCATAGCCACAATCTTAACATGGGAAGCGTTTTTAATCATAAAGTGAACTTATTGTTTTACATGCTCATAAAGTAATTTTTGATGAATGTGAGATTATAAGAAATTAATGCAACATTAAGTACTAGCAATCAAAATGAAATTAGTATTCAATCATTTCATGATGGGAATCATTTCTGGCATTTTCATAGCAAAATTAAATATAGTGAATGAGAAACAACACACAGTAATATAATACTTCACTGCTGCTGTTTCTTTACTATCGCTTTCATTCAATTTGCACTAAAAAAAGGACTTTCTCTTATGAAGCTTTGAAACAGCTACATGCTATTGTTTCAATTGTAATGATTTGTTCTTGCATATCATATAGTCAACAAAAAATAAGAAGCTATTATACATTTGTAAAATTTTCTGAGAGAGCTTTTAACTTCAGAATCCTCCATCCCTTCTTTCTGTGCCAATATACAATCTCTTAATAAGATTATACAAATTTATTTAAGAGATAGATTCATATGCAGAGAATGCAGTTAAGCTGCAAGAAAATAATACAATAGTAAAAATTATTATAATAGCAGTCCAATCTTTGCTTTTGCATTATATATTTAAATTATGTTTATGTATATATATGTATTGTTAAAAAAATAAACACTTGACTTGTGTACGCTTGTTCAAAACATTTATCTGTAAAATTTATTTGTATTTTAAATTTATTGAATTTTCAGAAAAAACCATAAGATTTTTGTTATTGATAAGATATCTGTGCTGATTATTTTATCGAATTTAAAAATTATAAAATATTTATTAAAATTTTTAAATATTTTGTAGTCTACTGAAGGGGTTAATTTTTTACATTGCTTTTCCATGTATTTGTACATGTTTTACTTTATCATGTCATAAAATGCTCAATTGAATCTAGAAAATTTTAGAGTATTTGTACTTATACTGACCTTGAGAATTTTAATTTTATAATTAACTAATAAAAACTAATGCTTTACTTTATTTTATTTATTTATTTATTTTGTATAGTGAGGAATTTTTTTTATTTTCATTATCAATAATATAAATACAGTAGAATCTCTCAAATCCGCAACCCTAAAATCCACACATTATCACTGATGTAAACAAATAACTTTCAGTTTAGATGTAGGGGCAAAATTACAGAATTTTTCAGTTTTATATCATTATGTATGTATTTTTAATATTTAATTCTAGATAATATAACTGAACTCGTTATTTTTCATGAAATTTATTTCTGAAAAAAAATAAATAAATAAAGATATTGCTGATATCACTGTTAATGACAACCTTTTTACCAAATATTTATTATTAATCAAGCATTTTTGTTTATGAAGACTGGCTAAACCCAAAACAGAAGTTTTTTATTTTGTGATTTTAATGTGTATTAATAGGAAAGTTTCATTGTTAATTCAAAAAAAAAAAAAAAAAGTATCTCAACTTAATTATGCATAATTAATTATAAATTATTTAACCTTTACTTTTAACAATTTAATAATTTTAAAATTATCTTATTTATCATCATTTTTGTTTTACTTAATTATTTTGGTATTTTATTATATTGCAAGCATTCATTATAATTTTGATTGTGTTGTTACATTCAAATTACTGTTTAAAAAATATAAATAAGGCAGTGGCCAGAAATCTGCAAAATTCTAAAATCTGCACAACTTCTGGCCCCAAGCTGTGTGGATTTGAGGGAGTCTACTGTATCTAATTTGCAGTTTTTGTCAATAAAATACTGATATTAAATACAACTTTTTTTAATGAAATATTCTTTGCAATGGAATTAAACATTGTTCAAAACATTCTATTATATTGTAATGCAATTAATCACTAGAATATATTTTCTGTATGTATATAATTGTATAGATCTAAAGAAAAAAATAAGTAAAACTGATGTTCATGATTTTAACTGTATAAAATTGAATCATATTTATGACAGTTTTAACCTAGTATACATAAAGATTATTTATGTTCAATCTTTTGTCTCAGTTTTATAATTAAAACTTGTTTTTAAATTGTGTTAATAATTATAGTTTAGAAAAATGAAAAAGAAAGAAAATACTTTTAAAGAATAAATGGGCGATTCTCAAAAAAAAAAAGTGTTAATTCCATTCTGATTTAGTTTTTAAGAAAAACTTATTTATGTTTTATAAATAGATAAGGCCTAGTAGTAGTAATATGCAATATTCTGGCATAAATTTTAAACACTATTTTTCTTTAAAAACATTGTTTTATTAATTTGATAACCAATATCACTACTGTCCCAAAGATAGTTAATTACTTTTTAATTCAGGGTTTTAGAATTTTTTTAAGATATGTTTTTTTAATTGTCTTTTTATAATAAAAGCATTGTTTGGTGCCTCATGTGCAATAAACTTTAATATGTTTTGAGAACTGGGGTGAAGTTTGGGGGTGGGGGACATTCAACAGACTGCAAAATTTAAGCCTTTGCATTCAAAAGACTCACTTTGAATTAGTACATTTTATAGATTAAAATAGTGAATTACATACAGCATAAAACAATAGCCCAAGAATTTTTTTTTAAAATACATATATATTATTTCTGTTTAAAATAGATGAGAAAAATAGAATTGATAATTTTGATTTTGCAAAGGGGTCAACTTCTATGCTATTGCATAGGAGTTGGTAGGGTTTCATGGGCAATATAACGTAAAATATTATGTTTAATAGATCTCAATTGTACTAGATGATGGCTTTTTCTGTCATGAATTATAATAATCTGGAGTTTCCTAACACGATAAGCACTTGGGCAGACCAAAATAATAATAATTGTTAATGTACTATTTTTAATCTTTAATTTGGTAACAGTTTCATTTAGTAACTCTATACTATTGCGTAGGAGTTAACCCCTTTTTTAAATGATCGATTCAATTGCAAACAAATGTAAAATAAACACTACTACCTTCTTCGTCTGATACTATTATTTAATAGCATTGCTCATCATACATAATACATTGCATAAGTTTTTTTGCTTGTATTTTAATTGATATAATAGAATCATTTATTCAACAACAATTATGACTGTTTATAATTTGCTGCATTAAAAAACATATAATTGATATTTTTAGTTAATATATATATATATATATATATATATATATATAATTTTTTTTTGTAAATCTGCACTTATTAAGGAAAACTCGTACTATAAAAAAGCTGGATGAAATTACTACATAAATTGAGAGTTCATGAAACTGAAGCTTATTTGGTTTAGTTTTGTTATTTGTGTGTAGAGGGGATAGTAGAATTAAAAATTTCTTCAGGTATTTATATTTTTACAGTGGAATTTATCTTTTGTAAACAAGCATAGTATAACCTCTTCAGACCTGATGTATCTTATAGGATACATATCTTAAAAAATTTTTTTCACGTATATAAGTAATGTAAAAAAAAGAGAGATTGGTGTAAATGGAGGCCTAACAGATAGAAGAATTAAACAAAATAGTAATTTGTTTGTTATAGCTCTTTTTTAGTAAGCTACGTGTTATATAAAATTGGCTTGAAGCAAAAATGTACGAAACAAAAATGAAAACTCAAATAATTTTATTGTGTCATCATGTGTGAATCATTTGTAGAGTCCATTAGTAATGAAAAATTACCAAATATATATTTATTTTATGTTTTTCAGTGTTTTTACAATGCAAAAAAGTATAATAAAATTAAAAAATCCAAAGAAATTGTCAAAAAATGTCTTTTTTGAGTCCCGATGTATCATCAATTTTTATCAACAAAAAATAAATTCTAATTTTTTCTGTTGATCAATCTTTTTTAGGTATCGGTTTGATAATATAAATCCATAACTGAAATTAAGAAAAGTACATAAATAAACCCTGGGGTCTGAAGAGGATAAACAGTAATGCATCTCTACATTTTACACTATTAACAGTTTTTCTCATCATAAATCTTGTATTATAAGTTTTCATTTAAAGGAAAAAATCATGAATTATAATATTAGCATTTTATCTGTTCAGTAAATTCTAAAATCATACATGATTGATTTTTATAAAAGAGGTATTGATTATAAATTTTACTATACAAGCACAATTCCAATAATTTAGGTACTCAGAATACAAGTTCATGAAAACTGTTTCTAAGAAATAAAGATTTAGAGGGATGCATCCTAATAAAGCCATACTTAAACTGTTTATACTTATTAAAGTACTGTATTAAGCATTTTTTCACTACATTATCATTCCTAGATCACATGAACTCTTGGCTATTCAGATATCATTCAGATTTTTTAAGAAAGTTATCAAAATCATAATAAAATAAAATAATTGAATTTCTGTGTCATTAAATAATGCAAGATATTATTAAATACAAGAAGATTTTGTAAGAAATATTTAATATTTACTTGGATTAGCTTCGGTTAAGTAAGGCCCTGAAGAGTAAAACTACTACTTTTTAATTAGAGTAAAATACAGCATCAAAAGAGTAATAGGAGTGGTGAGCCTGCATGTCAGTTGGCCAATTATTACCACTATTTCTATATAATCTTTAATCGCAGAAATTCTGCTGTTAAAAATAGATTATTATTCAGAAGTAGTGGTGACAACTAGCATTTGGGTTTGCCAATATCGTATCTCATCCTGTTATAGGCGACCTTTAATTCAGCTGATTAAATATTCTGGGCTCTCGTATACGGATGATCGATCTGTATGTCATAACCTATACTCTTTGTCACATACTGTTACATAATCATTATCTAATACAAATTTTAGTATGCAAACACAACTTCAAAAATTTAAAAAGCCAGTACATAAAGTGAGACAAAACAGATATAATAGATATAGACATCAAAACTGATTTTTAGAGATTTACAGAGGATAAAATTCCTAATGAAGTAGGATAGACTGTTATGTACATAGGAAGAATACAGTACTGAGTTGAGATTGTTAGTCAGTCAATTTCGGAATTCCTCTGGCTAATGTTAAACCTATGGCCGTAGAATGCATTCGTTTATTTAAATATCTTCTTGGGAAATTAATATTTAAATTTTTTTCTTACTATATATACCCTTCTACTCATTATATAAAAGATGTCTTTTTAGTTGTCAAAATATTTATAATATATAATTATATGTGAAGAAATAAAATTTTATCATAGTTCGTCAAGTTTTAATATGTAAAATATGAAAATAAGCTTAGAGTTTAGAAATATTTTGAAACTGACCCCCAAAAAATAAATAAATATATTACACAGAAAAGAGTAGCAAAAGCATTAATTTGCTACACAGACATTTTAAATCCACAAATAAATTCAACAGCTATACATTTAAAACATTAGCGAGGGAAATTCGGAAGTTGACTGACTAGTAGCCTTAAGTATTTTTAGAGGTCGATCCATGTATGTTATGCATGTTGTCTCATTTATAATAAACATTTCTTCAGAAATTTATTAAAAAACAAATTTTCAATACATTACTAGAACTGTATTTCTGTTTTTTTTTTTTTTTTTTTGGAGGATGCAAGAAGATTTAAAGGAATTTGTGGCATGTACTAGGATTATATTATTTTTCACTTCAGGATATCCTGAATCAAAAATAACAGAAATATGAAATTGACTTATTTTATGATGCATTTGAAGGGCACATTAACAATCATATCTTAGTCATCCCTTGTAAGTGGGCCCCTGAACGATAATTTGTTTTAATTGCAGTAAAATAATAGCAACAAAAGTGTCACAGCGTGTATCTGTGTGTCACTAGGTCGATTATCACCACTATTTCTGAATAGTAATCTTTGTGTTATTTACTGACATAAATTTATTAAAATGGGTGAACGCAGAAATAATGGTGATGACTGGTGTCTGAGTTATGTATACTATAATGCACTCATTACAGAACGGCACTAACAAAATAAGATTGTATAGGTGTCACAATGTGATATAGCATAGATGTTCTGTGCGATGCACTGTAGACGTTACAATATGTCGTTACATAGATGTCAGAATGCGATATCTCGTAGATGTTTCAAGGTGACGTCGCATAGATATTACAAAGTAACGTCGCTGGTCACGGACATTCAGCAGTCGCCAGAACATCTCTAACGATCAATGCGACCTCACAATGTCGCAGTGCGACGTCTCAGAGATGAAAGTGTTCTGTGTGGGTAAGTAGAGGCTGACTTATTTAAAGAACAGAATGCATAAAGATACACCTGGTTCAGTTTTGCTTTTGAATTTTACGGCTGTGAGATCTTTTTTATGTAAATTCGATATGTATATATTTTTGCATGTAAAGAAAAAAAAAACCATCATTTAGCGCTTTCTACGTTTTCTGTTCTGGTGCCTGGGTAGAAATAATTGGAGGAAGGGCACGTGCCCCTCCCCGACGCTACGTCTATGCTTCTGTATAACATTTTTACAGCTTATCTAATAAACAAACCGTTCACCGCATAATTCTCTCGATCTTTGATTTTGAAAAAAAAAATTTTGGAATCAGGGTCTTATTCGCTGGACACCCTGTATCTTTTCTTATGTATTAGTATATTAAATTTGCATGATCAACACACTTTTTGCTTTAAACAAGATTTATATGTAGGCTCTTATTCACTCGTTTTACAATATTTTAACCTAGCTATATTTTAGTAAGCACAGAAATTTACAATTATTTAAAAAGAAAAAATATGTATATTATAGAATAATGGCGATTAAAAAATGTATGCATGTTTTGCAAAAATATTTTGGACCAGGCCTAATTTTACTGGCCTTTAAACGGAGGCACACAGAGAGAATGATTTTCACACTGGCTTTGTCAAAAATGAAAATTTTGGACCGTGAAGACTACGAATGAAACAAGTCCCAACCGTCCCAACTATGTACAAAAAAAAGGGGGGGGGGGTCAGGACCGACCTGGTCCGGCCGGAACGAAAACAGGCCCTAGTCCAACGCGCGTGCCGGCCCGCGCAGATCTCTAGAACAGGCTAAAGTAGCATAAAGTAGATCTCGTGATGCTTTTCCCGAAAATTTTACCTGAGTGTATATATTTCTGTTACAAAAACGATGTTTAGAAGTAAAAAGAAATATAGTCATTGATTTTACCTGTTCTGAAACACAAAAATAATGCAATAATTGAATTATTTTAAATTTCTTGTTTCTACAGTTCTGAACAGGACCGTTGAAAAAATGCATTTTTGCCGATCCCACCGAAGCTAGCATAGGGGAGAAAAATACGGGCTTCTGATTGGTCGAAAAATTGTCCAGTAGTGAATGGTTATCCCGTCTGCGATAATAACCCACTCCATGTTCCTGGCTCCCGAGCGCGCGCGCGCTCAGCAGCTGAATACTCCCGTGGGTGGCCCAGTGTGAGTGATTCACATAACAATCATTCATATGAGAATCATTCTTTTTCGTGAATTGTTTACTGTTTATCTGTCTGGTGGCCTGACCTGCAAAAATTGTGCTCTGATTTCTCTTCATAATATGAGCTAATCTTTCGCATCTTTACCTCCTAAAATGACTACGAGATACAAGATAGTTTGCGTTGCGACAGGATTATTTTGTTTCTTTCATCTCCTTCCTTCCTTGGCTAAAAATACAAAACGCTCAAAAGAAAAAAAGAAAGATATTTGAATTTTGTTTACTATTCCACCGACACTATATAATTGGAATTTCCTAGCTATTTCTTATAAATGATTAAATTTTCTATGAACTCGTTTTTTTTGTTGATTTTTAAAATTAATATTACAAATTTTAAATAGTCAATTATGCTGTTAATTGTTGGCACATTGAATCGCTATTCTGTGTTTTTATGTCGCTCATTGCATTCTAATGTCCGTGTGCGATTTGCTCCAAGTCCTACAGGATTCCTACATCTGGGTGGTTTAAGAACTGCTCTTTATAATTATTTATTTGCCAAGAAGAATAATGGTAGATTTATTTTAAGGATTGAAGACACTGACCAGGTAATAATTATGTTATAAAAATATGTATTCGTTTAGATGTGCCAGTAATGAATATCCCTTGATGTTTTTGGTTAATGAAAAAATAACTAATAAATATCTTATTATTTTTTTTTATAGTTCTCTCTTGCATGTTTTATAAATATGGATTATTGTTGACACTTTTAATCAAATCAGTCTAAAAGCGAAAAATAATGTTTCAAAATTCCACTGTTTTTCAGTGAAAATCTTAATGAAGATGCTAAGAGCTGGCTTCATTTAATAAATTATTGGTATATTCTTTATTTTCTTGCAAAACTTTTAGCTACACTTAATAGCCGCAAAAAGCTTGATTAATACATAAATATATTTGGTAAGAAGATTGTGATTACCAACAATATCTTGAATTTTTTCAGAAATATATTTTTTTTTCTTTTATGAAAAAAAACATGAATTCAGTAATATTAACAAAAACTACAAATTAAAATACATACGGAATTGATATAAACGAAAATGTTTTATTGTTTACATCCATAAATTATGTGCAGATTTTAGAGTGACTGTGTATTATGTTAGTAGTAATAATATGTAGAATGTGTACTGTATTATGTTTTGATCAAGTGTCTGGTGTCGGTAGTATCTCCCTGAATATCGTTTCATTCAGTTGTACTTTACTTATTTATCAAATTGTTTTATCTGACTCCATTAAATTAAGCTTATTTACTTTAATATTTCAAACTTAAGCTTAGTGTACGTATTAACCAGCCAACTTTAAAAAAAAAGACATTTTTATTCATTTTTACATCGAAAACAAAACCATGTTGTTGCCAACAACACCAAAGAAATAACAATCTGCTTCCAACATTCTCCCACCTTTTGATAAATGGAATTTATCAAAACAATAAATATTCAAAATAATCTAAAAAATAATATTACAAATAACTCTATATAAACATAACATTGAAGTTAAACAGAACTAAATATTATTATAGAAACACTTGTCAATAAATAATTTTAAAATTTCTCTCAAAAGTACATTTAAAATAAGAAGTTCAGCCAGTCCTTATAACGTTTCGGAAGTTTTACTGTTCTCGTAGTCTTTGCTCATATCTCAATCTTTTTGATGTGTTTACTTTATCTAAATCGAGAACTCCCCCCGTTCGAATATCTTGAATAAGCAGAGATGGAGAAATCGGAAATTCTTCTAAAAGATTTGGTTCCTTTTCCAGACAATTATTCAATGACGGTTGGCCCTTTTCATGACACAAAGTATCAAATACAGGTTTAATCTTTATTGTAGAATTCGCCTTGAAATCTTTTGCTGGATACTGAGCTCTATCTGTATAATCCCTGTAATTTCTGTCTGGATTTTGATCTTTATCTTTAGAATCGACATACTTATTTTCACTGTAATTTCTTTCGGAATTTTGAACTCTATCTTTAGAAATTATATATCTGTTTTCCATAAGATTTGCTACTGATGCATCTTTTGTGATCAATGAAGCTATTACATTAGTTAAAGAGCAGTTAATTTTTTCTCCAGGTACTTTGCCCATGATAAGGCAACCTAAAAATGTTTCGTATGCAACTAAGCCACATTTAAGTTTATGCATGTTTCCGGTAAATAGTTTTCCACAAAAATCTGCTCCTATCAATAATTCTATATCAGGACAACCTTTACCATAATCCCCAATCCATATTCTCTTTTCTTTTAATTCCTTATTCCATGATCCTTTTTTAAGCCAAGGAATTTTACTACAGATTGTAGGCTGATCTAACACCTCTATATCACAGGAAAATTTTCCACTGAGTGCTTCAAGTTTCACTTTGAAAATATTGTGATTCTTTTCTTCGGTATTAAATCTACCAAACAATGAATGCGTTAAACTTTTTCTTTCTATTGGACTCAGACCCAAATTTTCAGCAGTACTTTGTAAAATATACTACTTCTGAGAACCGCTGTCAATCAATACTCGGGCTTGACGTTCTTTACCTTTTGACTTCAATCTAACTATCAGTGTTTGAAGTAACACTTTCTCTGATACACAATGACTCGACAAACTGACATCTGAGGCTGCAGAATCAGAGTGATGTTCAATCAGTGGAATTTCAGTAACTTTGTTAGCTGGCAATTCTGGACACATCAAAACTAAATTTTTTTTATTGCATAAAATACATTTGATGTTAGCTTTACAAAATTTTGAGTGATGGCTGATTTTAAAACATAGGAAACAGCATTTTTTGTTTTGTAAAATTTTTCGCTTTTGTTCCAAATTAAGATTTTGAGTGTTAAAACATTTTCTACTATCGTGTAATTTGTTACAAAAGACGCAAGAATTGTTTACTTTCTTTTTATCAATGGTTCCTGAGAACAAATCATTAGCAGTGGGCGGCACAAAATGCTGCGATATTTCTTTCCGTTGACGATATTCATTTATAAAGCTAGATTTTGCCAAGCGAATTCATTCGTCAGTTTCAACTTCAGTCTTCAAAAAGGATAATAAATTTTTCAATTTTTCACCGTAAACATTATTAGAAGAATCAGCTGTAATATTGCAAGGATTTCTTAACCATACTCTGAATAGCTCTTCCGGAATACAGGATTCCACAAGTGGAAAAAGCATTGCAGAATATTTATCTGAGGTTAAGCCTATCGATTCTAGTATTCTAGAGCTCTTAAATAAGATTCTAGCCTATCATACAAGTTACTAGTGTTCATTCTATTTTTAGACTCTGTAGAATTTTGAACAACAAGTTTAAGAAGTTGTTTGACATAAAACTCAATTAACAGTTCATCGCACCCAAATCGTGATTTTAAACTTTCGATGGCCTTTTCATAATTTTCACTAGTCGGTGGAAAACTATCAATTATTTCGCGAGCTCTTGTACCTTCACTTATGCACTGAATTAAATATTGAAATTTATTTTCAATTTCATTATCTTCATGAATTCTTTTGAATTTGCTCCAAAAAGCGAGCCAATCTTTAATATCTGAACTAAATTTGATCAAGTCTATTTTTGGTAACTTTAATTTCTTTTTCGTTACAGGCGTGTTAGTTACTGAATTCATATACTGCGATTTTAAATCTTTCTCTAAGTAAATTTCTACACTCACACTAACTTCATCCATTTTTTCATTATATTCCTCTGTAGCATTGTATTCAGCTTCATATTCTGCCATATCGCAATTTTCTAACATGTTATTACTTATCTCGTTGTCTAAATCTACCAAGCGATTGTAAATTCTTTTTAAGGTAGCAAAAGTAGATTTAATATTTTCCTCCTTAGGATTATCTTCTTTCAATAAATTCGTTAAATCGTTGTAAGTTTTAGAAAAATTAGCTCTAACTGGAGAGCGTTTTTTGATTAATAGATCCGTATTCATTAAATGAAAAAAGTAAAACAGTACCTTTTTTAATATCACATCCAGATCACCAGTAATGTCGGTAGTATCTCCCTGAATATCGTTTCATTCAGTCGTACTTTACTTATTTATCAAATTGTTTTATCTGACTCCATTAAATTAAGCTTATTTACTTTAATATTTCAAACTTAAGCTTAGTGTATGCATTAACCAGCCAACTTTAAAAAAAAAAGACATTTTTATTCCATCGAAAACAAAACCATGTTGTTGCCAACAACACCAAAGAAATAACAATCTGCTTCCAACACCTGGCATACTGAAATTGTATTTGGGGGAAAAACACAATTTTAACATTGTCGAATTTCAAATGTTTTGGATGAGAATTTGCATTGTCCAAAAACAAGAGAATTTTTCTTTGCTGATTTTTCATCCTATTATCAAAGGAAGTTAATGATTCAAGGGATGTTTTCTTTCTTGGAAGTGGACAGTGTTGTATTCAGACACTTTTCTCCAGGAGAGATTTACATAGCTCCAAGGGGGGAAATTACAGTTTTTGATCATTAAAAGCATAAAATCTTTCAGAGGTTGAGAGGGAGAATGTCCCCCTATTCTTTCAATTCAACATTGGACATTCCTTCAATTCGAAAGTGGATATGGGAGGAGAATTTCCCACAGTCCATCCCTATCCTTTATACGTGATTACAAAATTTGTGATACATTGCCTTGATAAATTTAGGAGGTTTTTACCTTTTTCTCTTAAATTAAAAAATAATTTGTCATCCTTTATCACCAAAATTACTATACAAAGATTTGGTTTAGGGAGTAGGGATTGGAAAATTACTGTTAAATAGAAGTTTTTGCTATTTGGGAGTGTCCATTATGGAGGTTTTATTATATTTAGTATTTTAAACTATTCATCGAAAATAATTATACAATAATTTTTAAAGAAAACATGTTTTAATGAAATTTTAAGGTACTAAATTAAGATACTAAATAATTAAGATATACCTGTTCAAAGAACTTTCAGAATACTACAATCATTGTTATATGTTTTGTGTGTGGGTAGAAAAAATAGTAGTTGTGGCATCAAAAATATTACTGTAAAATTAAATCAGAAAGTTTTTTGAAGAAGCTTTTGGTATAATGCACTGATGATTGATAAACATATGTTATTTTGATGGCAGTTGTACATTTAATATGTGTTTTATTTCAACAGTTAGTGAGAAAAAAACTACTTTTCATCAAATTATATCACTTCTTATTTTAAATGAAAGATATTTGGCTACAGATTTGTTATTGCATTCGTTTGTTCTAAACTTTTATCAATTAGCTGAAATTTTCAATTAAAATTTTACTTCTGAGCATGTATAACCAGGGTTGGGTTTTTGCCGGCAGAAACAGTGGCAGAAAGTGGTTTTAACTGGCATAAATTCATTTCAAGACTTAATCTGAGACATTTTTAGTAGTATTCAGTTGCTTATACATTTTATTCGTGATAAATAACAGATAATAATTTGGATTAAACATAAAGTAAAAAACATGATTGTTCTATTGCAGTTGCTCATAAAATTAACTTAGCTTTATTTAATGATGGAAATATCATTTAAACTCACAAATGCAAGATTCAAATCTCATTTAATGCAGTGTTAGCTTTTATGCTAGCTTATTTTGTTAACTAAATTCTTTATATATTAAATACATGTGTGAATTAGGAATCATTGCAAGTTAAAGTTCTTTTTAGTATTAATTCTTAGTTTCTGCCAGTTTTTGCCACTTACTGGCAGAAACTTGCCAACCCTGTGTATAACATATGAATATAAATCTGTGCCTTTGATCAGATGCAATCTACATGTGCATAGGAACTCGCTTAGTTGTCGTTCCATTATCACAATTGGAGATAGTATATGTTTTTTATTTTCTGTGTTCTTCATTTATTGAGTATGATATGGATGTAGGAATATAATTCTTATTTGTATGATACTCAGGCCCGGACTGGCCAGGTCGGCGATCGCCGAGGGCCCCCGGCCCAAAGGGGCCCCGAAAGTGCAACTCAAAAAACTAATATACGATTTTATAATTACTACTTACACAAGAAAAAAATTTAGTATTTTCCAATAATAATATGCGTTTACAATAAATTTTAAACAATTGATAGTTTTTTCATGGTAACTTATATAGTTTCGTCGCGTCATGTCGTTGGACAGACGAAATAAGGCTGCTGACTGATACATCGCCCTTTCTGCAGTACTTATAGAATCAGATTCAGAGTGCATCGCGACGCTCACTTGCCAATCTTGTATAGTATGGTTATAACTAGAAACTACAACAATTTCACAGTGTGGTCAACATGAAGCAGTTGCACGAAAGCAACAGATTTAAATTTTGCAAGAAAAGAAAGAGAAAAATGAGAATTTTTTTAAACATTGGAAAATGTTTAAAACTTTTAATACTTGGTTAAGTAGTAAAGACGACCCGATTCCACACAATTTGCACAAAAAAATTAGTTTTTCTTAACATACAATTAAGATCCTTTTAAAGAATACTACATACACATTTATGAAATATTTTATATTTTTAAACTATACTTTTAAGTCACGATATTTTCTCAACATAGAAAATACACGATAATAACATTAATGACTACTTAGAAGCCTAGATTTTTGAACATTCAAATAAAGATTCATTATAAAATTAATGTAGTTCAGATTTAAGGAAAAAAAAAAGACGGCAAAAACATGATTAACTTTTGAAGATGTATTATAAAAAATATATTTGTGAAAATATTTCTCTGTCATTTATAAGAGCTTTTTTCAAATCCAAAGGAGTTAGTTCCTGACACGTTTTTAAATTAATTCTCTTCGGAAATGCATAAGTTTTACTGTTTTTTCTTATTCAGAACCTATGTAATTGAATGGTACCTTCCATTTTTTTTTTTTTTTTTTTTTTTTTTAAACATTATATCTTTTAGAAATTTTGTCAAAGTTAGCATTTTGCAATTGAATTTTTGGAAGCGATATCATTGAAAAGGGGAGAAACCTGCAGTCGCGTGACAAAAATCTCTTACCATTTGATAATTTATTTACCGAAAATAGAAAAATTATTCTATTCCCAAATCCTTTAATAGTCACGTATGTCAATTTTATGCATTTACAGTTAAAAATTAGTCAGAAAGTTTCGCGTTATTGAGAAGTGGATTGAAAACCACCCTAAATTATACTTCCAAATGTTCCAGTAACAGAAGTTTATTATCGCTATTAATATTTAAAAAAAAAACATAGTAACTGCCCTACACATTCTGAGAAAATTTAAGTTTAGTTCTGGCCCGACTCTACTACGTAGAAAAAAAGTGCACACCTGATCACGGCCTTAGGTATGAGTCTGCTGAAAAAATAAACCCTGTCTCTGATAACACATAACAGTCCAATGACTATCCGAACACATAACACTCCTGCTAAATTTCTTTGCTTGACCGGCCCGCAGACCGGGCTGGATACGGGTCTCTGGTCAAACCGGGCCCATGCAAACCTTTACAACAAATAATAGGTTCAATGTTCTGTAATATTATTTTAAAAGACTCATATAATAGCATGATATTCAGCATGATTGTAAGCAGTAACGCAGCCAAGGGGGTGGTTTTGGGGTTAAAACCCCTCCCAGAGCTCAGAAAGATCGCTATAATTGCTGCTTATATGAATCAAAACCAAATTTAATATTTAAATGTTTTGGCGTACTTTGGATTCCGCCACTTTATTGAATCAGATTTCATTTAGTAAAGGGATTCAATTAAATGGCAAAAAATCTAGTTAAAACTGTGGAAGCGCATATTACATGGATTAGTTAAGTAAAAATGGATTATTTGAACTAAATCACTTTTCTGAGACGTATTATGCTGAAAGAATGATGATTTCCTGCCACACAGATGCTCTTTCAATTTAAGTATAATACAGTGAATAGTCTAATTAGTGATGATTTTATTAAGCGTCGATTCAAATAACCGGCAAACACCTTTAATCAAAACTCACCCCCCCCCCCCAAAGGACCGGATTCTGGCTGCGCCACTGATGGTAGGTAGTACTCCAGATATAGCTGTTACGAATTGGCAATTTGCGTTAGCTATGGCCCCACCAGTGGCCGAGAGGTTCTGACCTCCAAACTGGTAGACGGTAGGCGCTGGATTCGAACCCAATCGCGACCGTCGGCCTAGCCGTTCGGAGTTTTCCGCGGTTTTCTTCGAACCTTGCATTTCCTTGCGTAAATACGGGTTAGGTTCCCTTAGAAAGACACACCACCCCCCCCACGGTGATTCCATGAGTTTTTTAATCCTCCTGATAATAATTTTTTCAGCGATACAACTTTCGTAAAAATCGAGACCAAAATTTTTTGCGGTTTCCCAGTAAGTGTGCACTAGCTACGTGACATAAATTGTCGGATATCTCGAAAACGGCTCATTTCCGACGAGTAGTTCCATTGAGTTATTTACTCCTCACAATTAAATCTTTCCAACGATACCACTTTCCTCTAAATCGTTGACTTACACTTCTTGCAGTTCCCTAGTAAGATAGAAAATTAAAAAAAAAATTCGTACTTTTTGCCGATTTAAGGGTTTATATTACTTTTTTATCACTAATATTCATATATATATATATTAAATTACAATTTTCTTTCTATTTTAAAAACGTGCGGTTTATTAATGATTCAGCATTTTAAATTTCATTTAAACATTTTTTTTATTTTAAAAATTTTTAATTTTATTTATATTTCTGCTATTTTTCTTTTTATTTCGCCTTTTTAAAGAATTTTGCATTTTGCATTTTATTTAAATAATTTAATTTGAGCATTTTTATTGTAATTAAAATAAATAATTTCCTTTTACTTTAAATTTATTGATGCTATTTATTTATGTAAGAATATAATAATTAAAAATCAACAATTTGGATTTATTAATTAAGGGATAAGTTGTTTTGAAAGATATATTAAAGGAAATACTCTGAGCGATCTGAACATTACTGTTATGTCACTTTTAATATTTACTTAGGTAACACAGTAAAATTCAGATTATTATGATTCGGCACAGTCATTTGATCGTCGAAAACTAAAAATAAACCTCACGCTCATTTTTAAGTAATAACCACTTAAAATGAATAATTCTTCTTATTTTTTTTTTCTAGCATGGAATTAAGTTTAGGTATGGTGTATAAAAATAATATAAATATACAGGCCGTAGCTAAGACGACTATGGGCGCTATGGGCGACTCAGCCCCCCTAAAATATTTTGATCCCTCCCCCCCCCAGAAAAGATTCTAAGGTCATTCAGTGAATTTCTGTTCCGAAAATTCAAATGAAATACTTTCAAAAATCTAATTTAGTTTTGAGACCTTTTCAGAGTTTTGCAGAGTTACTAAATTGTATCTAAAATAAGTGCTTCAACACTCCCTCTATCCTATTTGTACATATGAAGTTAACATGATGTTTAATTTTGCACCAGTTATGTACTCAAAACTTTCATCATCATATACAGTCGACTCTCGTTAATTCGAAATCAGATAATTCGAATTTTCTCTTAATTCAAACTAAACATGAAGTCCCGAAATTTTCAATGGCAGAATAACGTTAAAAATTTTCTTTAATTCGAACTCATCTTCTCTTGATTTCGTTTAATTCGAACTCTCGAGAATTCCGATTTTTCGTTTTTCTTTTCTTTTTCACGGATTTCAGATCATTTGAATAACTTTCTTTATTTGATTTTTGTGAAAATTGTTCCGAACAAGTATATATATAATCCAATGCATTTGATATCCACTTTCTTAGTGACCGTTTGTTCATCAGTGACGCGTTAAATTTTTCTTCCATTGTGCTTGTTTCTAATCTTTTAATTAGTTTATGTATTTATACATTCTTATTTAATATAAGGTCATATTCTAATGCCTACAGACGAAATATATTTAAAAAACACTATAACATTAAATCCTTTGTAATAGTACCATATTAAGCATGCTTTCATTTCATATTTTCCATAATTCGAACTTCGGATAATTCGAACATTTCTTGTGGTTCCGATGAGCTCGAATTAACGAGAGCCGACTGTACTTTTCTTAGCATAAAATAAATTTATTATAACAGTTTAATAAAAAACAGAGTACGTACAATGTGAATATGCACTAATTTATCTTTCTGCGTCAGAAAGAAAAAAAAATTATGAGCCCCCTCTACATTCTCTTGAGACCCCCCCCCCTATTGTTCACTCCTAGCTGCGGTCCTGTAAATATATATTGTGAAAGTAAGTTAATAACTTTACAAAAAGCTTACATTTTACTCAACTATTTTTCAAGAGACAAAATAGCCTAAATGTGGTTTTTTGCCCTCCAAGCCTAAATTTAAAAATAAAATATAATATTCTGTTTTCGCCAAATTTCCTGTAAGGGGCCCCTTTTCAGTCTCTAGCCGAGGGCCCCCAAAGGAGCCAGTCCGGGCCTGATGATACTTCATATGTCCATGAAATGTTCTTTCTTGAAGTGATGAATATGACGGTAATGTTGAATTCATTTGCATTACACAGTTATTTAAGGATTGTTTGTTTTTAGGTTACATTGAAAATAATGCTGTATTTCACTGTGAAAAAGGGAACTTAAAAAATATTTTTTTGAAACACTCTCATATTCTTCCTCTCTTAAACAATGAGGATGTTTATTTTACTGATATTTTTATGGTTATTTTTTTATTATATCAAATTTTGACAAGCTCTGTCTAGTTTTTTTGTAAAGTACTTTTTTATATATTTTTTATTATTAACAATAAACAAGGTTTTGTGTGATTTTTATTGTTATTAAACAAGTTTTGGTCATTTAATATTCATTCATTTCTTTGCTCTTTCAGAAACGAGTGAAGCCTGGTTCTGTTGAGAATTTTATGTCAATGTTAAAATGGACCAATCTTATACCAGATGAAAGTCCAGAAATTGGAGGCCCATTTGCACCTTATACTCAAGTACATATCTGTATTATTATAATTTTAAAATATGTGAAATAAAATGCTTTCGATAATTTTCTATTTCTGTTTTTCTTAATATAAGACTAAAGCTAAATTAAAAAACAAGAAGTAAAATTTATGTGTCAAACATAGATTTACATAGAAATGCTTTCAAACACTCCCTGAATATTTTAAAGAAATTTCAGTGCTTAATAAGATGAAGGAGTTTATTTAAGTAAACAATTTAGAAAACATGTAACACATTTCAAAACTCAATTTCTGCAGTTATCATCCACAGATAGTTGGATGCTTTTGTTCAACCCAGTAAATTCTCTAGAGATTTGTATATATGTGTACTACATACTATGCTAAAATTGAGTTAATTTCAAAAATGCATCAGGGCTTGAAATTCGATTTCTCTGAGGAGGGGAGTCTCCCTCCCAACATTTATAAATGGAGGGGAGTTTAGCTGTTTGGGAGAGAGAAAAAATCTTTAAAACGCACTATTATTTTATGTGTCATTTAAAGAATTATAAGAATACAGACATAACAAAATACTACTGAAACATTTTTTAACAACCGAGAATAACTATGTAAAATGTGTTTTTAAAAAAAAGAGGTCAACATTTTATACAGCCTATTTTTACAAAAAGGGGGGGGGGGGCAAGGTTATCTGCGATCTTCAGATGAAATCATCAGCAATTTTTCTGCGATATTTTAGTAAAATCGGCAATTTATTGCAATATTTTGTTGAAATTGGTGGTTTTTCCACGATCTTTTAAAGAAATCGGAGTTTTCCTGTGCTTTTTTCATGAAATCGGCATTTTTTTGACGATTTTTAAAGAAAATTTGCTCTTTTATGCGATCTTTTCTCGTAAACGGCATTTTATCTCTGCGATCTTTTGACGAAATCAGCATTTTTTTTCAATGATCTTTTGACAAAACATTTTTAAGCGATCTTTTACTGAAAACGGTGTTTTTTTTCCCACGATCTTTTAACAAAATAGGCGTTATATAAACAATCTTTAGACGAAATCGACGTTTTCCCGCGGTCTTCAGACGAAATCAGCGTTTTGTCTGCGATATTTGGTGAAATTGCCATTTTTCCCACGATCCGCACAGGAGATTCGCATTTTTCAGCGAACTTTTGATAAAGTTCGTTGGCAAAAATATTGACGAAATCGTTGTTTTTCCACGAAATATTGACGAAATGTGTGCTTTTTCGGCGATCCTTTCATGAAATTTGCATTTCTCTGCGATTGTTTTTTCCGCGCGTAAAACTTTAAAAGTTGGCAACTATGCAGAACTGATAACCGAATTTCAAATTATCGGAAATTTCGGACGAGAATCACCCCTGAATTCGAAATAGAATCTCTTCTTTTTTGCTGCAGAAAATAGTACGAAACGTGTCAATCGATCGCAGGGAAAAATTTAGGGAATTTGTAGATCGGTCGCAGAAAAAATCGTGCATTTTAATGATCTTTCGCGGTAAAAAACTCGCCAAAATGTGCTAATTAGTCGCACGAAAATATCATAAAATTCGCATCGGTCATGGGAGTTGATCGTAGTTTCAAAATGCAAAATTTTTTGGGCAGGAACCTCCCGCCCACTTTATTTTTTTGGGCGGGATTTCAAAATGTAGGGCGCGAATCCCACCATCCCGCCCTGAAATTCAAGCCCTGTGCATAACAAATTTTAAAATTCATCTTCAGCAATTTTTGCTAGTACATGGAAATGTACTTAAATTCTTTTGTACAACCTTGTGTATTATGTACAGATTTTTATACCCAGCACATATTTAGCAATTTAGCTGAAGTTTAATCAAATGTAAAAAGAAAAATACAGCTAAAAAGTAAAAACACACAATTCTTTCTGCAGTCCTGTATATGAATTTATGATACTACTAACTTGATTATCCCATCAACCAAAAAGCTATCGCCAAACTATAAGATTAAATGGATCATCATTAATATCACATTATTTTGATGTTAAACATGTTACATGTGTTTATTATGCCATCAAATTATTTTTAGTTTTTTATTTATATTTATATTAACACTATTTTGATAATTTATTTGTTCTTTCGGTATTTTATTGTATTTCAGTATTTAATTATGTCATTAAACAGTTGCTAGCACATGATGTAGGTATTCCATTTTTAATTATTTTGTGAGTGTAAGATCTGTTTATTAGTGAAGATTTCTATTTTTCTGCTTTATCTTGGATTTTGAGATATTATCTTATCTGAGATCTCAGATCTTCCTTCTATAGTACTTGAATTTATAAATTATGGCTTCTATATGGCTTCTATGATATGGGCTTCTAATGTTTACAATGCATTTTATAGCTGTACATTTTATGATAATATAGCGAACAACATCTTAAAAAATATCCATTTTTTATGGTATGATTTAATAATTCTGAATTTAAATAGATAAACTATTTTTTTGTCTGAAATCGTCTGGATAAATCAAATTTTATACTTGGTAAGTATATCTCTATATCATAAGTAAATGTCATCATTAAGATAACCTTACTCTTCCATTATAACTAAGAATCAACCAAATAATGCCAAAACTGAACAGAATTTCGATAATTTTCCTTTTTTCTGCTGAAAACAAAAATGCTCAGTAAAAATTTTTTAGTAATTAATACAAACATAATATGTATAATTATAAATTAATTATATATATTTATTAAATATGCATAATTATTAATTGATTATATATATTTATTATCTATACACAGGGGTGAGGAATTTTTCCAAAATTCTTACCAGCCAAGCATTTACTTCACCAGCCTGCAAGATGCAACACGCACACAGTTGAAAATAGTTATAACAAAATTACTATTACTACAGTACATTTTCGCAATTCTTTCTTTCCTATAAAATTAAGAAATATATGCAACAGAGGTAAGCTTAATAAAAGTTTGAAGTTAGTACCATATTTACATTGTAATAATTTGGAAAGTTAAAATATCTAGATTGAAAAAGTGTCTCTGATAATGTCTCTATTGGCTACAGTTTTTCAAAAACTAAAAATGCACTTGCTTTGTCAGGAAATCCACTCGCCACTGGCGAGCAAAATGATGTATTTCCCCACCCCTGTCAATGCATAATTATTAATAAATAATACGTCTTACCAAAGTTGACTACTGTGTCTTAGATCCAAAGATTTTTATTTTCATATAAAATAAAACAAAATAAATTCTTCAGTGATACAGAAAGATTTTTTTAAATATTCAAGTTTCATTTAATTAAAAAATGTCTTAGTTTTAGATATATACACCTTGATTTATGTTTTATAATGATTTTTTATAATGGATCATGTATTGTACTAGAATTTTCTCAAAGAGTATTCAAAATGTTCTGCAACTTTAAATGAAAAATTTGCTATTTCTTTTAAGTCTGCAGCTTTTTATGAACATGTGAAAAAGCATAGTCATATCTCATATATGCATTGCTTGTTTTATAATTTGTACTCGCATCTTGAATCAGCCATGATTGATAATTATAAACAATGAAGATAATAGCAATAAATATTCTCATTGGAGCCAGTGTATTTCATATCGATGACTAATGTTGAAAATTTCTGAAGGAAGGAGCAAGAATTTTGGAAAACAGATAGTTTTGATTAAGTTTTGATCTGCCAAATTTTCAGCAGCATTTTCATTGAAACTCAGAATTTTAGCCAAAAAACAAAGTTAATTTTCGGTCAATTTCTAATTGTAACGTAATTCAGCTTGGCTAAATATCAAGCTATTCAACCTGCTGGATATTTGGTTTGGCCAAATATCAAAGTATTCAGCCAAACCGAATATTTAAGAAAAGACATCTTATAAAATGCATTTTTATAAACTTTTCACTATTTCTACTTTTAAATGTCAACTTATAAACATATTTAAAATAATGAGAAAGAAAATTATATTTAAATGAAATAGAATATTTTTAGATTATTTATTTTCTGTTTGTAAAGTATAATTTAAGAAAATTAACTATATGGAAGATTAAAATGATGAATAATTGGGATGATTAATTAGAATTTACATAGGAATTAATAATGTACAAATGCAAGTTCCTAAATTTTGTTTAGTCAATAATCTGTATCTTGCTTTCTCACAAATTACAGTTTCTAAACAAATTGGAAAAACATTTGTAGTTAATAATAGGTATCAAGACAGACAATTTTTGTTCAGGAAAGCATAATCATAATCCTCTGTTTTATTGAGTCATAAATACATTTTATCTCAGTCTAGGTCAAACATGGATTTTCATTCGTTACTTTAACAATGATGAAAATATCATAACTTTATTTTCAACTGACTTTCTTTGATTTCTGTGAAATATGATATGAGAAGTGCTGGAAATTGCTATCATTCATAAATAATTATGAGCTAGACATTCTTTTATTCAGAATCCATTTGATTGTATACTGTATCACCGACAAAAATTCAGTCATTTATAATGATATCATCACATGCAAGGCTCGAAAAATAGCGTTCCTGGGATCCCGGGGAACCCAGAAATAATTTCTGGGAACGTATATTTTTTCACTCAGGTTCCCAGCTGGGAACCTAAAAAATCGTCATGGTCGCCAACGATGCCGCGCACGCGTTATATCGCGTAAATTATGCAAAAATATAGCTTTTGAGCGATCCATGGGAAGCGTAATTTCGTGAAAATATTACGGAAAATACCTGAATTTTGTTAAAAAAATCGCGAAAAAACGGCAAATTTTGTTACAAAAAAATGCGGAAAAAAACGGCAAATTTCGTCGAAATATCGCGTTAAAACGGAAAATTTCGTCAAAAAATACCGAGAAAACAACAGATTTCGACAAAAGATCACGAAAAAATCCTGAATTTCGTCAAAAGGTCGCGGGAAGCAAAGCAAATTTCATTAAAAGATCGCCAAAAAAAGCAGATTTCGTAAAAAAAAATCGCGAAAAAAACGGCAAATGTTGTTAAAAAAATATTAAGAAATGGCAGATTTGTTAAAATATCGCGATAAATCGGCAGGCTTCGTTAAAAAATTGCAATAAAACGGCAGATTTTGTCAAAAGATCGCGAAAAAACGGCAAATTTCGTCAAAATACTCACACATAAATTTTGTTGGGAACCTACATTTTTCATCTGGGAACCTATACTTTTCATTTAGGTTCCCAGCTGGGAACCTCAACATTTTTAGAATTTTCGAGCCCTAAACAAATTAATATTAAACAAACTTTGTTAAAATATCTTCATTACAGATATTAATAAAGTTGTAAATGAAAATTAAATTTTGGCTTGTTTTGCACCCAATATATATTATTGAATTTATTGTAATTTTGATTGAATAAATAGACTGAGATATTGTTTCTTATAAAAAAAAAATATATATCTTGAGCATATTATCTATGTTGAAAGTTTGTTGCAAGATTTTAGAAACAACCTGAATGTTTACAATCTCTGAAAATGATTGCCCACTCTAGACACAGATTTAGAATTCATTTAAAAACTTCCTTCTAAGTGAAAGGGAATAGAAAAGTTATTCATAATGAGCTTCTATTATTTGAATAGATTGTATTATTTATTTATTTTTATGTTAGTCTCTTTTTTACAAATAAACAATATATAACGCTAAGTTTTTAAATTTTTCACTATTGTTCTCAGATTTTAAATAACTGTTTTAATTCATAGAAGAAACCATGAAATTTAAAAATTTATTAAATTTAAAAGTTTATTGATTATCCTTCTTAAATAACTCAAAACAGATTTTTTTCAATATAAATTATAAAATTTATTTAAGCTTTTGTTTATCAAAAGATAAGTTTCTTTTATTAAATATTATGTAAAATTGTTTTAAAAAGTAACATTTTAATACCTTAAATTTTGAAATATAAAAAGTATTTAGCCAGCCGAACTTTCGGTATTCAGTTTACCTATGAGTTGAATATTAGGCATTCGTATTCAGCCAAAATCACTATTCAGTGCATCCCTAATATCAAATGTAGTTCAGCTGGAAAATAGGAAAATGCATGACACAATTAGAATTCATCTTTAAGCAATTCTTTCTCATAGATAGTAATGCTTACAGATTATTTCATGTAGTCCTGAACACATAATACATATTATAGGTACCACATAATATGCAATAATTTAATTAAACTTAAAAACACACCTCAAACAATTATCGCTCATAGACTGTAACCAAATTCTTTTGTGTGTCTCTGTAAATCAACATTAAATCATATGCTACAGTAAGCATATTTTACTGCACCCTGATAATGTATATCAATTTCCTTTTGTTTGAAATAGTGTCACATCATTAAAATACATTGCAAACTATTTGTTTTCCCCATAGACCATTATGTGACTGAATTATTTTGTGTAATTTTGTAAATGAATGATGAATGCTTTGAACTCCATATTCTATTGAAAGCATGTTTTAGTGCACTTTAGAAATGAATATCGGTTTTATTATGTTTGAAATAGTGTAACAGCATTAAAGTGCTCTACAAATAATTATTCCTTATAAACTGTAATGTGATGGATTTCTTTTGAGGGTATCTGTAAACTATAAATTTGACATACTTCAATTTCAGTAGTTAACTTGCTATAGTAAAAATCAGTATCATACATCATTTGCTCATCAGTTTGAATATTTATATATATGAGATTTAGAGCACAGATGGATGGTAGGTAAATCAAATTCATAAACTCAACTATTTTAAACTATGTTAAAAAAATATTATTTATTTTGAAATTCTTATGAATTTTATGCTACGTCTTTTTTGTCCCTAAGCTGAATAGTGTTATTCACTAAACTGAGAATAACAAGCATATTAATTTTTGAAATAATTGTATTTGATAAAAAGTCAAAATATATTTGTTGTATTTATTATTTAATGTGTTTTCATCTGTGTTATTTCATTTGTTAAATGTATCCAAAATTTGTTTTTACACTGGGTTTCATTTTCTTTTCAGTCTGAACGTTTGGAAATCTATAAAGAAAAAGCTAACATCCTTCTTGAGGTTTGTGTCAATTGTGACAAAATTTTATTGAATGAAGATTTTGAAAATTTTATTACCATTGTTATTTAAATATTATTTTAGATTTAAATTAATGTTAAATTTCTTTAAATTTGTGAATTCATTGAGAAAAATAAATTCAATGAAAATATATATTCATATTTTATAATTTAATCAAAATCTCTAAATAAATGGTAATTTTTCAAAAAGGGATTTGACTTAAAGAAAATTTTTGTTTTCATGAATGAAAATCAGTGTTTTAATTTTTGAATTTACATCTTTAAAATTACCTATGTATAAACTCTGTAGTAAAATTACCTGTCAATATTTAATTGCCTTTTTGTAAAAAATAGACTTTCTCCTATTATGCTTAAAAAGTGCAGGATGCTGGTGGTGGAAAAAGACATAGGGTGGACTAGCCTGCAATTGAACTAAAGTCAGTGCTACAAAACTAATATGATTACTAAAACCCTTAATGAATGTCCTATAATGAGTAAAAATGAAATCTGCTTTAAAAGCTTTACTTAGTTTTGCAAACAATTTCTTAGTACAAAAGACAGTATGAGCATTTTTATTTATTTATTTTTTTTTGCTGAAGAGCAAATATTTGGAAGAGCTATTTTTTGGATGACGGGCAAAAAACATACTACCGAAAGGCAGGCAAATTGCAGCATCCTTCTGAAACGTTTAGGAAAAATTGCAAAATTAGAAATCAAATTTTTGATAAGTAATAAATAAATGATAATGCCAGATCCTTGCAATTTGTAACAAAATGCATCACATTATTGTATTAAATAAATGATTAAAAATCATAAATAATTCATAGATATTGTTGTGTGTCTGTGCAGGTAAATATATGTTAAGTATTATGGGCTACTCTATAAAAAATTTCCAGTCTTCTAAAATAGATTAAAAAACCCCATAAAGAATAAAATAACATAAATATTAATATTCACAGTAGCCACATAAATATTAATTTACACCATAGTCTTATCTCTTATGTTGTTTTCAAAATTGCCTTGATTTCATCAACATGGTAACAATATTAAAACACACAAAATAATAACAGCTATTTCAGGAAAACAATCTTTGACTCAAAATGTTTGCACAATTTGATTTTGAATTACTTAAATTTAAAAGTACAGACTTATTTAACTGAAAAGTTTCATTACCTATTACAATCAGAAGCAAAATTTATACAGTCGAGTCTCTATACAACGAAACTCCATCCAGTGAATTTCTCTATTTAACAAATTTTTTGTAGGAATGGTCATTTTTTTCAGAATTATATTAAAAAATATCTCCATATAGTGAAATATATATCTCCATTTAACGAATTTTTTCAAAAATGCTCTATCATATGTTCAGAAAACGCTTCAAATTATTTGTGGTATAAGTTTTTTTTTCATGGATTTCTGGTTTATATTTTATAGATGCACTCCTCTTCTTATTATTTATGTAAAAAAAAGGGCATTCGCCCCCTCCCCTTCAAGAAAAACATCCTTTTTTACATGGTTTTGGCCAAGCTCCTTTGTTTTAACCAAGATGAGCATGCTTTCTTGGAAAAGATTGAAACATATTTCCAAAACATCCTAAAAGATAAAACTATTCCATTGTCGCCTTGAAAATGGTATTTGTTTCTTGGGTTGGATAGTAAGGCAGGGATAAGAGGTTAATTTCAAATAAGGCCGTCTTTTTCAGCAGACTTTCATCTACCTGAACTAACTCTTATTACTTTTAGAGTTTAGAGCGGATGTTTGTTGTTTGTGGCGACTTGGAGTATTTTTTGTTGTGATGGATCATTTGAATGAAGAATTGTTACTACATGTCATCTATGCTGGTGTGATTTTCTAGCATCTGCATAAAATCGCTCCTAGGATAAGCACAACTCTCTCTGATAAAGTTATAATTTTGAAAAGAATCAATAAGATACTGAAAAAAAAAGGAATTGGCAAAAATGTTTGAGATTTCTGCAAAATTCCATTAAACATTTCAAAAACTTAATTAAACAGCCCAAAAAACAATACTATTTCAAAATTTAAACATTAAAGGAAAATTTTTTTGCCATTCTCTATTCAACAAATTTTTCTATACAACGAATTTTTTGACTGAACAATGGTTTTCGTTATATAGAGACTCGACTGTATTTTCAAAGGTTACTCTAGATTTCCATAAACAAATTTTTATCATCTATTTTTGTAACATTGTTTCAAGTGTCCTTGGTAATCTAAGTACTATTCACAACACATTTTTCCACGTTTTTGTAAAGTGATGATTCATCCTGATTTCCCATATCCGTTTCTGCCAGTGCACTCATATTCTTGGGTGCTCCATATCAACCAAGCAATGCAAATGTAATGGGATACTCTTCAGTTTTTTGATCGAATCCATTTTTTAGCGAAATTTTTTTTTTTTTAATCTTTTGTCTCTTTTTGATGTTTTGATTATTTTATACAAAGTACTGTATTTAATTAATAAGAAGTAATGGCATTCAATCCAAATTACTGCTATTGTAATTAAGAATTTGTCATAAAATGTGGAGTACATTTACAAATGACATATAAATTGCATTGTCAAAAAAAAAAAAATGTTTTTAAATTTCGTTATTCATGTCAACTTTTACAAAATAAAATTTCTTAAACTTATGTCTTCTATTTTGTAAAAATTATTTACAAAAAATCCTTTCAATCAACAGCATAGACAGAAATCATTATGGATAAGGCAAAATCATAGCCAGTTTTTAAGGAGTGGGAAGAGTGGTGAATTTTAAGATATACTGCATTTTTTGCAATTAAAAAAAAATATCTATATATAAACATATCTTTTGCCACTTTTTTTCTTTTTTTTTTTTGGGGGGGGGGGGGGTAGAGGGAAGGATGTTGAGGATGGATTTCTTCCCTGAATGACCTTTTGATGGAAATACTGCAATGTTGTGAACTAGCCATGAAAACTCATGCTTTACTATTGTAACTAATTAAATTAGTATAAAAGTGTGGAAAATGAGCAGTGGTTTTTCACACATAAATAATGATAGGAACATTTCTTGCTCATTTGTGGAATAAGCTCTCAAATAGTTAAAAGCTGTTTTTTATTCTCTGTAATAAAAATTATCACTTTTTTTTTGCTTAAGTTATTTCAACAACTGATGAAAAAAGAACTATCAAAACAGACGAGAATTTTATTTATTTTTGTTTGAATATTTGCCCCTTACTTAAATTATATAGAATAATTAATTTCTTTGAATGATAAAAAATACTTAGATTTTCTTCTAATTTAAACTCTTTTAACAGATAAACTACTTATTATTGCCAATAAACTGCAGTATTTTTAGAATTAATGTTGTTAAATATATGTTTAATTTTAATGTTCATTTCTTTTTTATATAAAAGTACCATTGAAATTATTGTATTTCTTTCCATGTTTTAGAGTGGTGCTGCATACAGATGTTTTTGTTCAGAAACTAGATTAAATTTGTTGAGAAAAGAAAGTCAGCTTAAGAATTTGAACCGTGGATATGATAACAAGTGTAGGAATTTGACATCATCTGAAGAAAAGAAACTCTTGAGTGAAGACATACCCTACACCATACGTTTTAAAGTAAGAATTAAAATATTAAATCCTAGTATTATGTTTACACATGAAAAAAATATATATATATTAATATATAAAACAATTTTTTTAAAGCATTACACCACCATTAAGGTATATCTTTCATCTCTTGTGTACATTTAATGTGCAACAATTATTCAATAAGTTAGTTAAAGAAGATTTGTTTTAAAATACTTTTATTGTTCTATGTGTCTACAGTGTTCTTAATCATTTTTAGCAAAAATAGTTTCATTACAACTCTAGAAAATTTCAAATATATATATATATATATATATATGATTAAAATGAAATTACATGTGAAACTCAAAGAAGGAGATAATATAAAAATTAAAGGAAAAGATAATGCAATAATATTATATGTAGTTATTAGAGTCTGTATCTGTATTATACTTTGAAATGTGTATTAAAAAAGGTCAAAATGCAAATATGCACTAATAAATTTCCTCTTCTATTTCCACACAAAGTATTATATTCCCACTGTAAAATAATGCATGAGAAAGTTGAAGCAATAATTAAGGAATACAACTATTTTTCTTTATTGATAATAATTTGTGATGATAAAATACATAAGTATATTTTTCTAAATTACACAAAGTGAAATTTTATCTTTGATTGTCATTATATTTTAGTGAGAGAAATGTTCTTTCAACATCTACTGATGTAATAGAACAATATTTGTAGAATTTTACATTATGTGATGTGATTCTTAATAGTACTTCATTCCTATTAATGAGACTATTTATCTGTTTGAACTTGAGTAAGTCAGAATTTTTTTTAACACTTTATTTTTTTCTTATCCTTTTCATCTTATTTCTTCTGGGACTAATGATACATAATCTGTGATTTTTTTCCCCATTTCTATAACTGTATCACTGAAAGAAAATCACACATTTTTGTGTTTTACTACAACTTTGATAACCATTAAAATTCTTTTTCACTCACAGATAACATTTTTTAAAAATATTATTGCCAGGTAAAATATCCTTAGCAATAGACAAAGCAGAAGACTCAAAACTGTCAGATGTTTTAACCACATTTTGTATAGTATTCTAATTTTTCCAATAAAATAAAGCTGCTTGAATTCAGTTTCCCCATCTTGTTAATATTTGTTGTAGTGATAGCAGGATTTTAGGATATGTTTCCTTATAAATTTTTACTGGCATTGTTGCATTTAGAAAGATTTTCTTTTTGTAACAGATTTTATTTACCCTCTCACAGTTTTTCTTTATTTGTGCAGCAATGTGATGAAGAATCTGAAGCAAACATATCACATGATTGCAACTTTAAAGCATATGCACTGCAGCAGTGGTACAATCATAAAAAAAAGCAGACAGTATATGCTCTAAGCAAAGGGTATGCCCTAGAATGTATATATTATAGCTTTTTTGAGAAACAGAGGGCTCCTTGAAAAAATCCAGAAAGTATACAGCATATATCCTTCATATCCTCCATTACATCCCTGTACTGCAGCATTACTGATAAATATATTTTCACAAAATGTATTGTCGGGACTAAAATTTATACAAAGAATCATTAATGGATGTTGCAATAGTAGGGTTGTCAACTTTTTCAAATTGTCTGCAGCCAGTGAGATGTAGATGAGAGGTTTCAGTGCTTATTTTCGTACTATATAGTGACTGCACCTATCTGTTGCTGTAACAACATTTATCCACGTTTTACTATCTCTAATGTTGCTTTCAATCTCATTCAAAATGTCTTACAACAGTATAGCTGTATATTTTTTTCTAAGCAGTGTTTCAGGTACAGACTGGTTAATGCAATATCTCTATAGAAAAAAAAAAAAAAGTAGGGTATGTTCTATTTGCTCACTGATATATTGATACCAATCACTGCTACACAAAAATTCAAAGCAAAGTCATTTCTTTCACTAGAACATTTTCTTTTGTTATTTGATTAATTAATAATCTAAAATTGTCACTCTGTTTGAAATTGCCACTTCCCCTCAACTCACTCCCTTTTCTTAGGACATAAAATTTAAAATCTTTAAAATTGTTTTTTTTATTTTTTTTTTTTTTTTTATTTTTTTTTTTTTTATAAATCTTTAGAAACAATAATCTAATAAACTTCTTATCCCCCATAAAATTTCTGCTTCTCCCCATTTGTCAGTCACCTTAATTCACAAAGTTAAAAATCTTCAAACCTATTTATTTTTAAAAACCTTTTTTGCTATATTTGTTAGTTTATTGTAACAACAACAATAGATAATCGTTTAATATACTTTCATTACTTGAAGCTGTTTCTCTTTTTTTTCCCCCATTCCTCTTTCTTATTAAAAAAAAAAAAAAAAAAAAACCTTTCTCTCTAAACAAATTTTACTTTGTTTCTTTCTTTTTATTCCTCTTACACTTTGCATTGGTAATATGGTTAAACAATCATCTTAATTTTTCTTCCAAAATTTTATATCTCCCAACTCCTTTCCTTTATTTTCTGTACAACACTAAGTTCACAATAATTAAATTTCCTTTTTTTTTTTTTTTTGCTATATTTGTTCAAATAATGATTAGTAATAATCTTCTAAATGTCTGCTGCACATACAAAAAAATCCCTATCCTCCTCCCCCCCCAAACAATTTGAATTTTTAAAAGTTATATTTACAAAAATAAAACACTCATTAGTTTGTTGGATTTGTTATTCCTTACTTTTTTTTTTTTTTGTCTTTGTAAGTTTTTGGCTTTTATTTAAACACATCTGTACAAACAATGATATAGTATTAGCCAATATAAACCTGTGTCCAATTTCTTAAAAAAATAAATAAATAAAGAGAAAAACAAAAAAAGAGGTTGTAACATATTATAGCCAAACATCCATTTTCAAATTACGGTGGATGTCTGTTATCTAGCTAAATTGAATCTGTTGCATCTGTTTTTAAGTTTAAAAAAATCATGAATACAGTCAAGCCTTATTAATATGAACACACTTAATGTGAATTACTTTTACATAAATTGTTTTCACTGTCCTCTGTAAATAGGAATGCAAAGATTTCATACTGAGAACATGAATTACTGTTAACATGAACAAAATTTTGATTCCCCTAGACGAGGTTCATGTTAACAAGGTTCGACTGTATACAGACATGAAAAATTTCCTCCTAAAGGAGGAATTCCACCTTTTTTAAAAGTAATTTTGGTCATTCTCCTGATTGGTGTAAAAATGCAATGACAATATTGAAAGCATATGGAAGGAGGGAGGGAAGTCTGAAAGTTTTAATAATCAGACTTTTTTGTCTACTCAAATCCTTGAAGCTTGTTTCTGAATTGTTATGTGGAAAAGTTATTAATTCAAAGACAAGTTTTGTAATAAGCATTTGAATGTCATCTAAATGAAGTCGTCTAAAGTTGCTTAAAAAGGGATGAAAGTTTCCAGAAAATTCTGTTTCGAGTAGTGTATTTTGTTGCATTTATTGAACAAATTCTCAATGTGTTGTACATTGGGATAATATTTCAGTGATGAAACAGTCAAACCATTTAAATATTTATTTTGAAAAAATTATCTTTTTTCTTTACTTAACTTCTTCAGGTATATTTGGATGTATATTTTTAGTAAACTGTAAACTGTCCTCAATTCTCTTTTTTGATTTAATGAATCTATAAATTTAATATTAATTTTTTCTAAAATCTTTTAAAGTTACAAATAAAAAATAACAATCATATGTACAACTGTATTTTATTTTATAGTTTGAATAACTGTTATAATGTGTCAAAATTATATGAGTTTGGTCATATTGTATAGATGGAGTTTAATTTTCCTCCTTTTTTCTTATTTCTCACTTCCATGCCTGTGTATAAGAGTTTTGTATAGTAGAAAACTTTTCTGGCTTACCCAAAAAGTAATAATCTTCTTGTTCAAAAATATGGTTAAATCATGAGCAGAAGGTAAGAGCAAAAAAATATGAATAAATGCGTGGTAAATAAAAGTATTCAATTTGTAATTAAGATTTTATTTATTTTATAATATTTAAAAATATCTGTTGAAATATTTTATGTATTTCTGGAATTCCAAAAAAAATTTGTTAAAATAACATAATTGTTTTCCTTATGTTTTGTATCATATCAAATACTGAAATTTGGAGATTTTTAAGAAATTAGTTAACATTTAGTGAATGAATGAAATTAAATCTTTTCAAAACATAAAAGAGTTTCTGATATATTTAGTCTAAATCGTCATTTTTTTATTTATTTGAAATGAATACTTTCTAAGTTAATTGTTATTAGTTGAATGTCATTTTGCATTGTTTTATTTTCAATCGACATACAGTGATAAGGATTCTTTTGCATATTAGAAACTTTGTCTTTTAAAAAGCTAAATATTTAAGCATAAGTACTTTTTTTTTTAGATTCCTCAAGGTCAAGTCATCCACAAAGATATGGTATATGGAGAGAGTACTTATAATTTAGCAGAAAATGAAGGAGATTTTGTAAGATTTCATTAATGTTGTTCAGTATTATTAAAGTAACTAAATATATTTTACTATATTAGTATATATATTTTTTGTAAATAAATATATTTTCTGAGTGGAAAGTGCTTAAATGATATATTAATATAATTTATTTTTCTTTAAAATACTTTACATATATATATACATATATAAATTTATAAATAGTAGTTAATTTATTGATAATAGAATTAGTAGCTTTTTGATAGAATTACACAAAGTATTTTTTAGTTTTTAGTTTTGTTATCTTCTCATTAAGTACAGACTAAAAAAAAAAAAAAAAGATTTGTGATTGAATAAAAAATAATAATAATAAATAGAATTTTTAAAGAATTTTTTAATTTTTGTCGACAAAATTAAAGAGCAAGATGAGAGTGATATTTAATTAAATATAATTTGTCTGTGAATCTAACAATATTTTTTACTTTTATTTTCATAATATATTTAATTAATACCATACCTTCAGGAACTTTCATAATTTAAAACAATTCATTAGCTAATTTTCTTAATTGTAATTAAATAGCAGCAATAGAATTACATTTCTTAAAAAAATCAAATTTTCAAATGTGTAATTTTATTTCTGATACTTTTATCTCACAGGAACTTTTTTTTACATTGTACTTATGTACAAATTTATAATTTTCAAATGTTAAATGACTTCTACAAACAGCTCACATCATGGATAAAATCCTTAAAGCATTTTGTTTTTAACATAGTCAAAGTCATCTTGAGAGGATCGGATAAAAGTGCTCCCAATTTTCATCCTCTACCAATATGCACAGTCATTTGAAATTGATTATATGTGTGCATCTATTTCTAATACACATATACAAATGTATATATATGTTTGTATACTTCACATTTTTACCAGCAACTATTGCAAATAGTGGCCCACTTATCTAAGGATTAAAAAAATACTTTCCCATAATTTGTCAAATAGTTTTAGGTTCTTTTCAACTTTGCTCTACAATGGCATCTTGATTAAACTACACAAACACACACACACAAATAATTAATTAAATAAAAATTGATAAATATAGAATTTTGCATTTGTTCTCCTTTGTTAATGTTACAGTGAAAACAACTCCCTCAATCTTCCAGCATTAAGCACAGCATCCTAAACCTTGCAATTCAGTGCATCCTTATAGTCTCGAGTGCGGTGAATTCATCATCATCATCAATGATGCTGCAGTTCATGAAGGTTTTTGACCTGGAGCCTTTAATTTATGATTTGGTTTCATACTAGGTCTTTTTCTACCTTTTCTATCTATTTTTTTCTGGGTCTACCAACATTCCTCTTCCTTATTATTCTTCTAATTAATTATATATTTTCTTTGTGCTTCTGCAATTCCTCATTCTGATTAAATGGCCTAACCATTGCATCTTTCTTATTTTTATGGTATTTATTTATCTTTTTCATTATACAGTTGTTCAATCTCCATATTTGATCTGATACACCAAGCATTACTTTCCTTAATTGGTCCAAAAATTTGTCTTAAGATCTTTTTTCCCCAAATAATAAGTTACTTTTTATCTTTTCCTGAAGTGCTCCAGGTCTCGCTATCATAAATTACTATAGGTTTTCTGACAGTTTTATATATTATTTGTTCGGGATGTTAGAGATGATTTTAAAATATTTTGAAGAGGAAAAATAGCATCTATTAAATGCCAAAAGAGACAAATTTTACTTGAAAGTTAATGCAGATATGATTGGACTGTGAACTACAGAAGCATGTTTTAGTGCACATGCAAATCTTCTTTTGCCATCAGCATTAAATGATGTAGCTTAGCTTATTATGAATAGTAAAGTTATTCAGAAATGTTTTTTTGAATATCAGTAGTACATCCTGGTGGTGGAAACTCTCGGAAACATCAGAGATCCAAAAGACATATTTTACACTCACACAAAATTCATTTTTTAAAAGATCTTTTTGATGCAAAGATTCCAATGTGAGAGCAAAATAATAAATGCACTGATATATATATATAGAGAGAGAGAGAGCTTTTCCTTGAACAAATGAGTTATATACAATATGCTCCTCATTCATAGAACCGTATGCAGATGCCTCATCACATTTTGGTTCTTTGTGTGAACTACATCCTGCTCATACTATCCATTACTGAGCCCATCTCCAGGGGAATTAGATTTATCTATGCCCTAACGTTTCATTTATCTTCCACTTAACATTCTTCACACAAAATGTTATACATAAATATTATATACTGTATATGTAATATTTGAAGCTATTAGAAATATCTTTTCTCTTTTTAGATTATTTTAAAGAGTGATGGTTTTCCTACATATCATTTTTCTTGTGTTGTTGATGATCATTTGATGGAGATATCTCATGTTTTGCGTGGAACTGAATGGTTGATATCAACTCCAAAACACATTTTATTACATCAGTCCTTTGGATGGATGCATCCAAAATTTGCTCATCTTCCTCTTTTAGTAAACAGGTATGTAATATCATTAAGTTTTTAAAAAAGAAATGAATTGTGATCATTATTGCTTTATTTTAATATTTTTATGCTTAAGAAGTACTAGGTATTTTCTTAGGGAAAAAAATCGTTCAAATCAAAAAGTTTTTGTAAAAAATTAAAATGTGCTTTTGATAAATTGATTGAAAAATAATATTTAAAAATGTCTTTTAACATTCACTTTAGAAGAGTGTAATGTTACTTGGTTCTCTTTGAAATTCAGTGTGTTGTTATTGCTCCTCAATAATAGTTACGAAATATTGTCATTCACATTACATGTCTATGATGATCTTGAAGCCACTGTGGTCATTCAATGCATTAAACATCCCTTCCTGCATACCCTTCCCATGTTGTTGATTTATTGAATATAGATTTAAAAATTTTCCAGTGACATCTTCCATGATCACATCAGCTATTTTCCATTCCGGTCAAGTGTTGAAAAAGTACAGGGACCTCTGATGCACTCACAGCTGCTTTTCCCATGAAGTAGAGATGGTACAAGACTGATTAGATTCATCCTTATTTATTTGTATTACAAATGCAATGCTTGTCTCTTAAATATACTCTCCATTTACACTAATACATTGTTTTAGTTGTGTTTTCCACTGGCTGAAGGCATGTACGAAGCAAATTTCTGTCATTTGTTTTAACATATTTGCTGCTTTTTCTCATTACAGTATCACTTGCTTAAAATGTGTCCCTCCCTATAAGCATTGATTTCATTTTTGGGAAAAAATAAAAGCCACTAAGTGCTAAATAGGGTGAATATGGTGGATGTTTACTGAGTGCCAATGGCGGATGGTAATGAGATTATTGGCCAAAAGCTTTACATAAAGGGCTGCGTGAGCAGACGCATTGTTCTAGTGAAAAATGAAGTCATTTTTCCATATGTTTGTATATTTTATTTCTGGTTGTTTCTCTCAATTTTTTAAAAATTTCTTTATAATAATTCTAGTTAGCTCTTGTGCCTTCTGAAGTCCATTCTACCAAAGTTACGCCATTGATATTAAAAAGACAATGGATCTATCATCCAGGGCATTCATCTTCAACATTCTTACGGCATAAGCTAAATCTTTTGTGCCTCTCAGATGCTTGTGCACAAGAAAGAGAGTCATTTTTTTTTAGATTATAGTAAACATTTGAAAATATTCTGTTGGTATATTGAGATACTTTACTAAAAATTTCAAATTGACATGTCGTTCATATTTTAAACTTAATATGTTTCTAGCATCCTACAGAAAACACCATCCAACTAAACAGTGTTTCAGAATCAGCTGAAAGTTAGTGAATATTGTGGTTTCTCATACAGGTTCAGACCAGTTGAAGATCACTAAACATGTAGTTATAACAGGTTCTAACTGTTTTGTTTATTAGATATAATCACAGTTAGGGAGATTTTGTATGAAATACTACATATTGTGTTCTTACCTAAGTTGGAATTTCTGAAAATTGTTTGCAGATCTACACCGATCACAATCCCTAGGCTCCAAAACAACCATCAGTAAAAACCTTTATCTATCTATCTATCTATCTATATATAAGTTTTTTTATCGACACGATAACTTCCTTAATTCTGCTCAAATGTCTTCCAAACTGACACATAAAATCAACGGACATAAAATCATAATCAAGTTCGTTAATGGGCAAAATCAGGCCAAGGGGGTGGAAATAGGGAGGGTTTTTGTGAAATCAGAAAAATCCCCATAACTTCTTATTAAAATAGATATCAAATCAATTTAAAAATATTATTACTTCTAAGAAATGGGCCAAAAATTTATGCATGACAGATTTTTGATAAAATTAAAAATGGGTTCAAAGGACGAAAAAAATAGGTTTTTTGGGAGAAATAATTTATAACTTCATCAATTTTCAAGGTATCAAATCAAATTATTTTTTTTTATAAATGTTCTTAATATTATCTAAAACTTTTATATGTACAAATTTTTGATGGAATCATCTCTTACCCCCTCCCCCTCCCAAAAAAAATAAATAAACAAAAAAAAGGGGGAGGGAGGGTAGGGTGGAAAAAGAAAAAAAAATACTTAACTTCGTCAATTCTTAAGGTATGAAATTTGATTAAATTTATTTTACATCTTCAATAATATTTACAACTTTTATAGCAACAAGTTTTTTATAGGACCAATTCTTATAGCAAAAATAAATTAAACAAAAATAGGAGTTGAAGAAAAAATTGTATTAAGGGTGTACTCAAATCCAAATTGCTTATATACTGATTCATTTTTTAATTTGTTTTTGCTTTTAAACATATCCAATTGGCAGGTTCTCTTATTTAGGAACTGTAAAATGTGATCTATTGGTCAATGTTTTGATAAAGGCAGATTAAATTTCAAAAAATAATGTTGAATTGGGCATTTTGAACTGCATTTCCCAAAGCGATTGTAATTGAAGAATTAACGGTGTATTCAATTAACAAATTGTTTATTTTCTGACTTATTTTTTAAATTCATTTTTGTTTTCAAACTCTTTCAGTTGGCAGTTTCTCTTCTTTATAAACTATATAATTTACCGTATTGGTCGATTTTTCCCATAAAGGCAGAATATATTTCAAAAATTATTGTCAAAGTGATCATTGTGAACGAAATATTTTGAAATGATAGTGCTGGAAAAATTAAATGTGTACTCAAATCCAAACAGTTTATTTTCTGACTCATTTTTAAGTTAATATTTGCTCTAAAACTCATCCAATTGGAAAGTTGTCTTATTTAAAAACTATATAATGTGCCATATTTGTTGATCTTTTGTTAAAGGTAGAATATATTTCACAAAATGTTGTCAAAGTATTCATATTCATTTTGAACTATATTTCCTGAAGTGATAGTGCAGGAGGAATTAAGCATGTACTCAAATTCAAGCTGCTAATTTTCTGACTCTATTTTAAATTAATTTTTTGCTCTCAAACACATCTAATTTGAAGGTTTTCCTATTTAAAAACTATATATAATCTACTGTACTGATCAATTTTTAGGTAGGTTTCGTATGAAATACTACCTATTGCAATCGCACCAGTTTATTTATATATTTATCTATCTATATATCTTACTTTTTTATGGACACAATAACTTCTATAATTCTTCACCAATGTCCACCAAACTGCTACATAAAATCAAAGGGGATAAAATCTCGGCTAAGTTCGTTAATGGGCAAAATCGGACCAAGGGGGTCGGAATAGGGGGCGTTTTTGTGAAAACCGAAAAAACGCCATAACGTCTTAATTAAAGTAGATATCGAATCGGTTTAAAGTTTATATTACTTCTTAAAAATGGGCCAAAAGTTTATGCATGACAGATTTTTGATAAATTTAGAAGTGGGCTCAAGGGGCGAAAAAAACAGGGGTTTTGAGAGAAAAAAATTCATAACTTCGTCAATTTTCAAGATATCAAGTCTAACTAAATTTTTTGTAAATGTTCTTAAAATTATCTAAAACTTTTGTATTTACAAGTTTTTGATAGGATCAACTTTTACCAATGAAAAAAATTAAAAACGAAAAGAAAAAGGGCGATGAAAAAAGAAAAAAATTCATAACTCCGTCAATTTTTAAGATATAAAATCTGATTAAATTTATTTTACATCTTCTCAAAAATATCTACAACTTTTATATTGACAAGTTTTTCATAGGACCAATTCGTATAGCAAAAAGAAATTAAACAAAAATAGGAGTTGAAGAAAAACCTCAAATCCAAACTGCTTATATTCTGACTCATTTTTAAATTCATTTTTGATTTTAAACGCATCCAAATGGTAGATCCTCTTATTTAGAAACTGTATAAAGTGACGCAATGTTCAATTTTCTGATAAAGACAGAATATATTTCAAAAAAGGCTACCAAAAAAGGTATTTTGAGCAGAATTTCCCAAAGTCATCGGGACTGAAAATTTAAGGAAGTATTCAAATAAGAAACTGCGTTTTTTCTGATTCGTTTTTAAATCCATTTTTGTTTTCAAACGCATCCAATTTACAGATCCTCTTATTTAGGAACTATATAATGTGATGCATTGATCAGTTTTTTGATAAAGACGGAATATATTTCAAAAAAGGCTACCAAAAAGGGTACTTTGAACAGAATTTTCCGAAATCATTGTGACTGAAAATTTAAGGAAGTGTTCAAATAAGAAATTGCGTTTTTTTTCTGACTCGTTTTTAAATCCATTTTTGTTCTCAAACGCATCTAATTTACAGATCCTCTTATTTAGGAACTATATAATGTGATGCATTGGTCAGTTTTTTGATAAAGACGGAATATATTTCAAAAAAGGATATTTTGAACAGAATTTTCCGAAATCATCGTGACTGAAAATTTAAGGAAGTGTTCAAATAAGAAATTGCGTTTTTTTCTGACTCGTTTTTGAATCTATTTTTGCTCTCAAACGCATCCAATTTACAGATCCTCTTATTTAGGAACTATATAATGAGATGCATTGATCGTTTTTTTGATAAAGACAGAATATATTTCAAAAAAGGCTACCAAAAAGGGTATTTTGAACAGAATTTCCCGAAGTCTTCGTGATTTGAAAATTTAAGCAAGTTTTCACATAGCAAATTGCGTTTTTTATGACTCGTTTTAAAATCCATTTTCGCTCTCAAACGCATCCAATTTGCAGATCTTTTTATTGAGGAACTATATACTGTGACGCATTGGCAAGTTTTTCAATAAAGATAGAATATATTTTTAAAAATTCTGTCAAAGTGAGTATTTTGCACAAAATTTTCCAAATCAATCATGATTAAAGAATTAAGGATGTATTCAAACAACAAATTGGTTATTTTACGACTCATTTTTAAATTCAATTTTTTTCTCAAATGCATTCAACTGACAGTTTTTTATCATTTAGGAATTGTATAATGTGCTGTTTTGATAAATTTTTTAATAAATTCAGAATTTATTTCAAAATATGTTGTCAAAATGGGCATTTGAGCTGAATTTTTCTTAAGATGATTCTGATAAAGCCAGTTTTTGCAGAAAAATGAAATTAAAAATTTTTCATAAACGGCCAAATGAAGTTATTAAACTGGGTTTATCTCTAATCATATATATATATATATATATATTTGTTGAAATGAGCACTCTTTGAAATCTACCTCCGCCTATAGGCCCAGCTGACAGGGATTTTTGATAAAGGTAAAAATGTCAGGGGGCATTTTGAACTGAGTTTCCCAAAGTGATCATGCTGCAAATGAAAAATATGTTTAACCCCCTGACCGTTGAGCAAAAGGGCAAAATTGTGAAGTTTTTTACTCTGCAATTTATTTTAAATGTTAATAAAAGAGGGATTTTTCTATCATGATATATTTTTTTTTGTTACGTATTTGCTTATAAGCCTTGGAATATCAATCATACCTTAATTTCTTAAAACTAGATTATATTTGTAGAATTATATTAATTTAAATAAAGTTTCAATTGCAGTGAAACCTGCAGCCTAGTGAACAGATATATCCAGCTGCAGTAATGGAAAGGTTAAGAATTTTTTTTTTTAATCAAGTTATAATTATTAGAATAAAATTAAAAACAACAAGTTGTTTATAAATACATTCAAAAGTCATGTTAGAAATTTTTATATTTATCTTTTAAAAATGGATCTGAAACAGTGTTAGAAAATTTTGAGTGATTGTGCGCAGATTTTTTTTTTTTTTTTTTTTTTTTTTTTTTAAATATTGCCTTATAATGGTTCTGATATAACCAACTCTTATAGAAAAATGAAATTAAAAACTCTTCAAAGGCGTCCAAATAAAGTTGTTTAACTGGGTTTATCTGTAATCATATTTTGTTTTAGTTAGAGATTTTTGTAGTTTTATTTTTTTTTTAAAGAATTGTTTTTTTGTACCAGAATTTGCCACCAAATGGCAGTATCAAACAATTCTTCTTGTTTTACTGGAACAGAGTTTGAATAATCAGTTAATTAGTAACTCTAGCACTTAGTAGCAAAATGCTGTGTGGGATTAAAAATCCATTATCATTCCAAAGAAATAATTATTATTCATTAAAAGTTGCATCAAACTAAAACTAATAAGTATTTCAAAGCTGGGATATTAACCATCTCAATGTATTTGGCGAATGTGAAGATGATTTGTGCATGATTGTGACTTTTATCGTGCGGATAAAATTCAGTATATACAGTAGAACCCCGATAATTCAAGAATTGGAACAGATCCAAAATGGATTGTCAAAAATCCAGATTATCCGAAGAATGTGAACAAAATAAAATAAAACACATTCACATAAAATCACCTTTATACTGAACATATTCAATATTTACAGACAGTAAAAGTGTATACTTTGTAATTATAAAATTTGTCATATTCTGCTGTGCCAGTTTTGCGGGCACACAGTCACGCATTCCCTTGAGCATAAGTAGTTCATTGGATGTAGTCTCCACATTATGTTCAAAACAAATAATTAATTGTTCAAAATGGGAAATTGCTTCATTATAGTTTATAACGTCTGGTTGATCATAATTGGTAATGGTTTTCATCTGCATCATCTTCATTTACTTCCATTGTGCACAAAGCGATTATTAAGTCATCTGTAAGCAAGGCATACTCTTCATTATTTTCTGCTTCCAACCAATTGCTAATGTCACTGATATCAACATCTGAGTAACCATCAATTTTTTAAAACAAGCTGACAAAATTTTCAGGTGTAATTTCGCTTTCACTCTCGTTTATTCATCCTTCGATTTCAATTTTCCACAAATGGTTTGTAGAAGAGTTTTGGCATGAAGACAAGGAAACAGTCCCAAGAGACCAATGGACTGGCTGACAAAGATCGGAAAATGATCCTTATCAGTCAGTATGTCTATAAGGACTATTTTACTTTGCTTTCTTGCAATGCTGTGAGTAAAACTTTATTAAGCTGTGAGCTTTTGATGACATTTCTAAATGGATTAAATAGAAAACTGTGAAAATTAAAATTGCCAAAGCTTAAATGATGCATAGTTGTACCTTTCATAGATAACATTAAAGAGTTTAAATAAGAAAGCTTGAGGTATTCTTCCGAAAAGATTTCATAAAATACTTTTTTATTCAGAATATGAGGCTGAAATGAATTTATGTTATGGAAATTTGCTGACCACTTCTCAAATTTGAAAAAAAAAATTGACCAAACCAGTCTGGATTAATGGGGTCCGAATTACCGGGGTTCTATTGTAAATACATACATATATATATAAAACATTTTTAGGTGGAATGTTTTTGGGTTCCTGGGGTTATATAATGAAAAGTTATGAAGAAAATCTTCAAATGTTGTACCACGTTAGCGACTGTAATAGGTAGTATTTCTTACAAAATCTACCTAAAAACTTGCAATTTTTTTTTTAAATAGAAGGTTCTCTAGAATTAAACTTATAAACCCTCAAATTTGTATCATTCTTTGACTTTTTTTCCAATCTACATTCTCTTATTTTAAAACTGTTTTTCATGTATAGGGTGAACATTGATGTTTCAAAATGAATAAATAGGGTATTAAACTACTTTGCTTTTGTTTTTAAAGTGTTCAAACATTTCTTTGCATATCACATTATTAATTGTTGACCTGCATTTTTTGTTTTAAAAGCATATTGAGAAATATATGTAAGTAGTACTGATAATTTTATTTATTCTGTTTTCATCTTAGTGACAGAACTAAATTATCAAAACGCCAGGAATCAATTGGTGTGGAATATTTTAAAGTAAGTTTTTATCTGTTTTATAATAAAATTAATTTACCATAACTTCCCAGTGTATTGTATTATGCATTTTTATGCATAATCTTATAATTTTATTCCCTTTTTACTTTAAGTTACAAATTACTACAATCTAAGATTTTTATTTTTATGGTTCTTTAAAGTTAACTACAGTAATCCCCTGTACTTACATCATTTCACATTTATGTTGCCTGGCCTGAAAAAAAAAAAAAAAAAAAATAATAATAATTAAGATGCATTTTGAACTGCTTTGAAGTCTTTTGATTCTAGGCAAGCTTTCCCATGGATAGTCCAGTGATAATAACATATTAATTGGTTTAAAAAAAAAAAAAATCATTAGAAGAAGCTTGGAAAACCTACTTTTTATTAGAAAAAAGCTTCTAAAAGTAAAAAAAAAAAAAAAAAAAAAAAAAAAAAAAGAAAAGAAAAAATTGTTGATTCAAACTTTATTCCAAGATTATTTCACATTCTTGAAGACTTGAACAAGGCAATTAGAAGAACAATAAATTGTAAGTTTATAACTTATTGGTTTAATCGTAACTCTTATATTACAAATACATTTTTTGCTAAATTTAAATGTATGTAACTTAACCCCTAAATACAATAGAATATTTTCATTAGATTTTTATTTATTTAAATGTACTTCGACTTACACAGCTTTTAACTTATGTTGCTTCTCTTGGAATGAATTGCTGACATAAGTCAAGGTATTACTGCACATCCTTTCATTATGATGATGATTTTAAAAGAAATATTTATTTTCATTCTTTATGCTACTGTTTGTGAGAATTTAAATATAGTAATAAACCTAAAATTTGTACAGTTTAAGACTAGATGAATGTGCAGATTTCAGGTTTTTGAGAATTTCCAGGAAGAAAAATTGTCAGAATGATCATATGAAGAGCTTACACAGCACAAATACAGTACAGTCTCAAAAATCCACACTTCTAAAATCTGCAATCCTCCGAAATCTGCATGCATTTCAAAATGTGAACAATGAAATTTGCCATTAATAAGTATTCATAATTTTTATTTCAAATAACAGTAAATCAAAAAATAATTTTTAGCATAAATTTATATGAAAATGATAATGATACAGGATATTACACAAATAAAATACTGTAAGAAGTCGTCTTACAAATGTAGAAGAGAAGAAAGAAGTGATAACTTATCTTAATAAATATCTCGGGGTTGCATTCTTCTTTATAAACTTTTTATTACTTGAAAAGACGACACTTACAAATATAACACTAACGTACACACATTATATACAAAAAAAAAGCTTTTACATAATTCTGGCGCACGCCACCATCACAAGATATAAAATACAGTTTACAACCAACATTCGAATATCACTAAAAAAAGAACATTTTTTTAATAGAACTAGTGTTGCCAGATTTCTTTTAAAACGAGAAATATTACAACTACATTTTTTTTTTAATTTAGCAAAACTCAGGTCACGTGACGCGTGAGTCTATTTTTTTTTCTTTTATTCCTTTGGAAAGCGCGTGTTACATCCTCCCCCTCTGTTTCCGATCTACATCTCGGAGAGGAAACAGGATGCTTTTTTGGTCTTCCTCTTTTTCTCAAGGGTGCAACTGGAATAGTTTCAGATTCTTGGAAAGGCAACAAGGCAGAAATGTGGTAAGATCCAATTCGTTCAGTAGGATTTTCTAGACTAGCAATGTCATATGTCACTAGTGACTTTTGAGTCAAAATTATGTATGGTCCATCTTTCTTAGGCATACATTTTGCGGTTTCACTGTTACTTGCATTGCTAACTGGGTGTAGGCTAATCCATACCTTTTCATTAGGTTTGAAATATACTCGTCTATGATTTTTATTGTAATATCTCTTCCGCTGACCTTGCTTCATTTCAACAGGCTCTTTCACATTTTTCGAAATATTTGCAAAAGGTTTAAGATATGGGGTCTTCGCTCCCCCTGGTTGAAAACATTTTCCATACCTTTTCGGAATATCATTAAATTTCTTCCTTTCATCGGAATTTAAATTTTTGCCTACATCTTTACGTAAGGCATACGGACAGACTTCGACCGCTTCGATACACGTACTATTTTGTACTTCATGTTCTTCTACAAAATAAAACTTTTTATGAGGTTTGTCCCTAAAATGCCATCTTTTGTTAGCTATGTCTAACACTATGTTAGCTTTGCACAGGAAGTCCATTCCTAAAAGAGTTCTATTACCTTTGGCATTTGGGAATACAATAAACTCTGTTTTGAAAACTCGGCCTTCAATCTTTACACGCACAGTGGCAGAAAGACTTTTTCTAGCCATCCTAGTTCCATCAGCTAATGTTACTTCATGAGTATGAGGTTTCATTGCAACACCAGCTTTCAAAAATAATTTATACATTCCTTCTCCTGCAATAGAACGATTCGCTCCTGTATCTGCACAGACTAATACCTTCTTATTGCAGATCGTAATAGGTACATTTAGAGCTGAAACTGTTGATGTATTTAAACTATACAGCTTAAGATGTTGAGCTTGCACTGTTTGCTTCTTAACCGTAGGGGAACAATTTGGGCATTTCTTCTTTATAAATCCCACTTTGCCACAACCATAGCAAAATATATCGGATTCTAAACGTTTATTAGCAAACTTAGGAGAAGATCTGTCTTCTTTTGGAGGCTTACTCTGCTTCCATGTATTTTCTCGGCGAAAATACGCTTTTTTCTCCTGGGGTACAACCGAATCTTTTTTAGAAAACGTAGACCTGATAGTATCATACGCATCTAATTTTCCGGCAAGGTCGACTGGTGAATTTAAATGTTCCCAATCATCTAACATATGTTGTTTGCATTCGACAGGCACGTGCCTTTTCATCTGATCCGCTATGATCAGATCCTGAAAGCTTCAAAAGAAGTTACATTTAACTCTTTAAGCCAGTTTTCAAAGTAAGCACGTAACTCGAAGTAATAATCTCTCCAAGTAATTTCTTTATCTTTGCAATGCGTGAAAAACAGCTGCCTAAACCTTTCAGCGCTAATTTTAAACCTTTTTAGAAGTAGACCTTTAACATGTGAAAAATCTGAAGCGTTATCTTCTTTTTCACGAGCAATAAGCGTAGATATAGAAGAGGGTACAACACTTAGTAAATAAGAAACCCAGAGGTGTTCTGGTACCTTCGAAAGCTTTAACTGTCGTTCCAGGAGCACCAGAAACAATGTTACATCATCTGTCTCTGGCTTAAATGTAGGCAACAGCTTCTGGATATCTATTTTACTCTCTGGATGAGACATTATCCCTGCCGCATTACCACCTACCGCTCCACTGGAAACACTTTGGCTCTGAGCTTGTAACTTAAGCTTCTCAAGCTCAAAATTCATCTCAAACTTTTTTAATTCCAGTTCTTCCGAACGATGTTTTTCTTCTACTTCTAATTTACGCTGTTCTAATTCAGCCGCTTTTTGCTTTTCCTCGCGAGTCGCAATTTGGTTTCTGATTAACGAATTTACGAAATCAACTTCATACGAGGGAGAGGATTTAATCTTATCACGCAATGTGACAACAGTCATAGAGGGTTGTACATCTAAATTCATTTCTAAAGCGACCTGAAATAGGTCTTCTTTTCGTGCTTTGTTGAGTTCGGACATTCTTTAGCAAAACAACAAGATATATACCCACAAATGCTAAAAATTCGATTTAAATAAATTGTTCCCCGGACGTGAGTTAAGTTTTACAACTCATATAAACAAGACATTAATAAAACAAAACAGTGAACTTTAACGTTAGCAAAATATACTTTTAAAATAATTAAACTTCATAAAACTTCATAAAAGTATCTTTAAAATTTAAACTTTATTATTTTTTTTTTAAGAAAATATACTTTAAATTACGTGTCATTTAATCAAAACATTATTTTAACTGATATAAAACTAGTACTGAATTGTTGGCAACATTCATAAACAATGTTCTAAATAAGTCAAAACATATCTGAATAATTAAAATGTCAAGCAATATTATTATCATATTATCAAGACAAGACCACGTAATATAGTTTTCTTCAATATAACTTTAAAAGAAAAGAAAGTCCCATTTCATAAAAATAAATAAATAAATAAATGCAAAAACTTACTCAATCTGTTTTAAAAATCGTATTCAATGCTATTTCACAATATATCAGGAACTCTAAATTAAATGCTTAAAAATAACTAACAACAGAACACTCAAATAGAATTTCTAATTAAATTCTGTTATCTTGCGAAACCAACAACAAAATAAACAAAAAATAATAAACACATACCATATGACACTTGAAATACAAAGTATAAATACCTTTTAATATATTTTTCCCTTTTTTTCACTCAATTTATTTCCCTATTTTGTAAAAAAAAAAAAGAAAAATAATATCAACGTAAATAAATGCTTATTTTATTATTTATCAACCCCCTTTTTTTTTTAATTGTTTTTCTTTTTTATTCGAAGTAAGAAAAGTTGTTATTTAATCAAGATAAAAATTAAACATGCATGCAGAGAATGAAAATAAACAAACGAATAAAAAATATAAGCATGGTGAGGGAAGGGGAATTACACAATACATAAATAAATTGTAAAGTAATCAATAAATTAAAACTAATATGTGGTATGCAAAATGTTACAGACAGGTAAAATGTGGTAACTTGCGAAAAGAATTATAGATACTTTAAAACTTGGCTTACTTATTGAAAATATATGACAAAAGTATCGAACTTTAAAATGTTCCAAAATAAACACATATAAGATGAAACGACGATGACTGAAGCAGAAAATTAAAAAAATTCAGTCCGTAGAACATATATCACAAACAAATGAAAATGGCGCTTGGCATGATTATTCCGTAAAAATTTTTTCACAAACGAAGAACGAGAACTTTAAAGGCACAGAACATGCAAGCTTTGAAGAACACATTTCACAAACAAACGAGCAACGACTGCTCGTGCCATTTTCTTGCATTAAACATGCATGCATTTTTATTTCGTACATATTTCACAATCGAATGATTTCACATCAACGAAACAAACTTACTATGTTAATCATTTAAAATATACTTCACAAAAAGACGAGCACGACCGCTCGAGCCATTTTTTTTCATTCTTATTAATCATATTTCATTATCAAAATATGGAACTTTTCTGGAACTAAGATTGCTGAATACTTTGGAATTGATTCGTAGCCCGAAGTTGGGTAGCCATTTTGTAAGAAGTTGTCTTACAAATGTAGAAGAGAAGAAAGAAGTGATAACTTATCTTAATAAATATCTCGGGGTTGCATTCTTCTTTATAAACTTTTTATTACTTGAAAAGATGACACTTACAAATATAACACTAACGTACACACATTATATACAAAAAAAAGCTTTTACATAATTCTGGCGCACGCCACCATCACAAGATATAAAATACAGTTTACAACCAACATTCGAATATCACTAAAAAAAGAACATTTTTTTAATAGAACTAGTGTTGCCAGATTTCTTTTAAAACGAGAAATATTACAACTACATTTTTTTTTAAATTTAGCAAAACTCAGGTCACGTGACGCGTGAGTCTATTTTTTTTTCTTTTATTCCTTTGGAAAGCGCGTGTTACAATACCTTTAATTCACAGAAACTTACATACAAGAAAATGTAAGATAATAAAAATTGACAAGAGATGTAAACAAGCACAGAAAAGTTTTAATAGCGGCACCATGTATTGGCCGCTAAAGAAAATTAGCAAATTAATTTATTTTATATTTCATGCAAGGCTTTAATTGATGCATGACATAAAATATGGCTAGGCTCCTTATTTATCCAAAATGAGGTGAAGATAAAGATTTTTCATTTAACTTTACCACAAGCTAAAATATCTAACTTCTGTTGAATTATGCAAAAATCCATCCCTGGTTCACAAGCTTTTAAGGAAATGGTTGAATGGATGAATAATAAAAACGAAGTCCTAAAATCATGTTGCAGATGAAGAAATTATTTCTTCAATAATGAACCCATCGGAAGATAATGAAACTGAATCTTATAGTAAGTGTCAGATTAATTAATTAATTTATTATTATTATTATTCATTAAGGTTTGGTTTTAGGTGAAAAATGTTTAAGCTCTTGGAGCAACAGATTTGGATAAAATGGAAGTTCTAACCAAAGGACTATATAAAAAATTTTTAAAAATTGTGACCCAAAAGAAAAAAAAAAAAAAAAAAAAAAAAAAAAAAAAAAAAATTAAATTAAATGGTGCATTTAAAATGACAATGTACAGGTAAATAAAATATTCAAGTTTTGATTAGCTGAAACTAAAGTATTACATGCTCTTCTTAGAAATTAAAAAAAAAAAAAAAAAAAAATTGGAAAAAAAAAAAAATTGGGAAAAAAAAAATAAATAAATCATTTAATCCAAAATCTAAAGAAACTCTAAAATCTGAAAAATTTTAAAATCTGCACAGCCTCTGGTCCCAAGTTGTGCAGATTTTTCAGACTCTACTGTGCGCATTTTAGGGAAATTTGTGTAAAGATTTTAATGATTTGAATTTAAATCTGTTCAAATCAAAACATGTTCTGTTTAATTTATTATTATTATTACTATTACTAAAGGTTTATCATGTAATTTTGAACCATTCACACACTGACACAGTTTTTACAAAATTTTCAATATATAACTCATTTTATACAGTATGAGCAATTAAAATATTTATAATAAAATTTTGATGTCTTAATTTTTTTAATTTATTCATTGTTAATTCTATTTTTATGAAATTTATTCTAAATTTGGTATCTTATTTTTTTGTAATTGATGAATCATATTACATTGTATACTGTTATTGCATTCATATCAAATTGTATGTTTAAAAAAATGTAATTTATTTATGCTAGAACAAAGGCTATTTCCCAGAGTCTCTTTTAAATTTTCTGGCTGCTGCAGGGGGAGGATTCGGCAAACAAGAAGGATGCTTTGTGTATGATTTAGATGTTTTATGTTCCAAAGTAAAATATTTTCCCTATTTTTCTAAATGTGTAATCTTATACTAAGAAATTTTGATAAATTACATTTTTAGATGAATTTTTTAAAGCTGTATTAAATTATTATATAAGCTATTGAACAGGGAAAGAAAATAATAATTAAAAACTGCATAAATTGAAGATGTTATACAATAACACTGTTTGCAACAATAATAATAAATTCTATGTTAAATTTAGATGGAAAATTATTCAAAATATTATTTCCCAAATTTTTTATTTAAGGATGTAAAGATTCGAGAGATATGAAAAAAGACTAAAAATATCCAGTTAATTTATTGTAGAGACAGGGAAAAATCATAATAACATGATAGCAAGAATTAGTGAAAAATTCTTAAATGATTCTTTAATATATATGTATTAATAGAGTTTCTATGTTTGATTTCTTAATAACACAGTTTAATTGTATAGTGTTACTATTTGGTTTTACTTATTGATACTTTACCTTCAAAAGTATCATTGAATAACTCTCTCTTTCTTAATATCTTAAAATAATAATAATAATAAAAATATTTGTTTTGTGAAAATTATTTTGTTTCTCAAATCATGAGACATATTGGATTTGATTGTTGAATAGTAAAATAGGTTGATTTCTTTAAATTGAAATCCTGAATAACTGAACCAGTGTCTTTCATTAAAACAGATAAAGTACAATTGTGTAGCTATCAAATAAATCATTATAAAAGAATACTTCTTGTTTATTTTATTTTTAAAAAGGATGCTTGTGTATTTTTAAATATATCTTAGTTTATTAAAGTAAAATATGTACAAAGCATATATATATATATATATATAATGCATTTAAGATTACATTTTAATTATGTACTAGCTGTCCTGCCCACTATTGCCGCCGGGCTCATGATGAATGTCCCTTAAATAAATCTCAGATTTATATGATTTTATATCTTTAGCTCCATTTTGTTGATTTTATATTTTTAAATTCAGACGTCATGAAAAAATATTGAGCTGGAATATTCTATTTAATAGCTTATTTTTTCTGTATTTTTATTTCTAATGTCTATGCATGCCGAAAGTAAGTGAAACCCCATAGAAACATTCAGATTTTTGCTGATTTTATTGAAATTTTCATACATTTTATTTTCAAAAAATTATTTCTACCCATTTGAACATTTCAAAATTTTTGTAGATGATGTAAATCTGGTCTATTGAGATGCTCTAAAACGATTTTTAAAAGCAGATAGTTATTTTATAAGAATTATCTATGCAAGTAATGCAATCCAGATTTTTAAATTTGCCAAAACAAAAAATTGTTTTCAGATTATTATTTATTTAAATTTGAGTAATGTAAAATCTGTGTGTTCAACTGACTGAATTAAAATAAATGTATATATATCTATCTTTTTTACATGTATTTAAAGCAAGTTATTTTATTATTTTTCAAACAAATAAATAAAACATCTCATCTGGAAGTTTTCCGAAAAATTTTTAATGTTAATGCTTTACAAATTGGATATCTCTTAGGAATTTTTCTAAAATTGTATTTTACTTATAAAATTATTTTCTGTGCAGAAATCCTAAAAATAATGGTGATAAAAAATGTTCAGTTAAATGAAAATGTGAAAATCTTTCTAATGATATCTTATTAAATTAAAATAAGGCAATATCCATGTTTCATATTCTTTTAAGTATAAACATGTTATTCATTGCATGAATGGAACTTTGTTGTAAAGCTGATTTAATGGATGTTTAAATCATTCTACAGCAGCCATTTCCAACCTATCAGTCACAAACAAGTGAGGTTTGTCACAAAAATATCTTTTGTTTCATCTGTTTAAAAAATAAAACAATTTTAACAGTAAATAATATTTCTAGGAGCAAATCATTAGTTTCTTTCTAGATGAATATACTGACAGGAAATCCAGAAATATTTGAATCAACTTTGAAGTACTTGATTAGGTTCAGCACAATATACTTGAGTAAATATTCTTTTTTTCCACTTTGCAGTGTTTAAAAAACTAGTACAGAAACAAACTGTATGTGAAAATGACTTAAAGTTAAAATTAGCCAGTTTTAATCCGTGAAAAATTCTCTCATCTATAAACACCAGTGCCAGAAATCTCACTGATTTTAAAGTTATATTTTGATAATGATTAAACATATTTTTATCTTTACAGTTTGTGGGTTGTTTAAATTATTATTCTACTTACACACATTGTGGTTACCAATTTTTGTTTTTGTTGGTAATGACTTGGTATGAAAAATTGCCCTTTTTTGCAATAGGATAGCTGATAGCTTAATAGAGGTTATATAATTGCTATACTGATATACATCCTTATATTAGGTGGGTCATGTACCAACAAAGGTACCACTGTTCTATAATACTGAATCACTGTTGTGTTATTCATGATGCTTTAAATCTTTCTCTTTACAAGTTAATAACTTTAGTTAAAAAAGAATTAATCTTCTGTTTCTGTCAGTAAATGCATCAGTAAGCCTCATTTATTAGATTTCATGTTTAATGGGAAATGTTATAAAATGTTGAAAAATCCTTCATTTATTTTGAATTTCAGAGTAATGAATAAATGAAATTTGAAAGCTTGGAGCTCTATCAAACCTAAAGACAATTGTTAATTCATTTGAAAATTGTGCAAAAAATCTATGTAACATATACGAGTGATTTGGAAAAAACATATACTAATTAGGCTGCATAAAGATCATTATATGTTAAGAAAATTTTGACCATAATATGATCAATAAACTACACTGATTTTGTGGTTGGATAATTGATATTAATTTCTCTTTGATACATTTTTAAATCAACCATTTTTTATTGTTTAGAATACAGTCAAAGTTCTATAATCTGCTGTTTTCTCTCTCTCTCTTTTTTTTTTTTTGAAAAAAATCGTTTTTGGATCACTAATTTGTAAATTTTTTAACTGTTTATTTCATTGTTTACATTCGTAAAATAACACAAATTATAGAAAACAATGGATTATGGGTGTGCGGATTATAGAACTTTGACAGTATTACAATATTTTCAAGTTTTTAAACAATGATTTTATTTACTTATTTATTTTAGCATTCTCTATTTTCACTTTTCTGCAACTATAAAGTACTGTACTTTCTTATGAATAGTTTGGTTTATAAATAGATGCACAAATTAAAACTGTTGTTTTATACTATGCAAATATGCACAGTTCAAAATTGATTCTGTAATATACGAAATACTAAAACTTTTGAAGTATGTTTTGCAAATTTCTATGTATAGAGATTTTAGGTTTCTACACTGAAGTAAATAGAATTTACCTATAATATGTTTGTCACATCCTGTTACAACAGTTTAAATTGTCTTTCAGTAAGATAAATTCATTAGGATTGTTATGTTTGTGTTTGATTTTATTTACTACCATAATAGAAAATAAAGGGGGTAGCGGGTTAAGGGGGGTCTGGCGGCCCCCACCGAATCTGGTAAAATCGTTCCAAAAATCTTGAAGAGGGTCGAAAAGCAAGCAGTATAAGCTTTTTACCGACATTACAACCCCAAGTGAAAACACAGTAATGGCGAAAAATATGATTTTTTGTGATTTTTATTTTTTTCAACAAGTTTAATTTGTTTTTAAATAATTTAAACGCAATTAAAAATTTGTTTTGGATGTGTGGAAGTCCCCTGAATTTTTTCAGATTTTTTGGTCAAGTAAAAACATGTGAATTTTAGGTTTAAATGCGAAAAAATCGTGAAAAACGCGTCATTTTCAAGATTCAACCCTCTAATTTTTAGGGTTGTTTTCATTTTCCCGAAGGGTGCTGTATAGTATAGATAGCGGCAATCGTCCTCTTTTGAATGCAGGCAACTGGACTCAATTTGGTCAATTTTGGTGAGCGGGGCGATTTTTTGAAAAAAACTCGAATTTTCAACTTTCGGTAAATTACGGCGCGTACTTGGTATAATGCGTCTTCGCTATAAAAAATACATCTCTATAGGGGTTTTTGAGGTCGCTGATCACGAATTTGATGTCAAAAAAATTTTTTGACAACAAATTCACTCATAAATATTTATTAACACAGGTTTGATAATGTAAAAAATATTAATGAAAGATTTTTTTAATTTCTCTCAATTAACTGTTTTTTAGTTTTTATTCCAGAAAAAGTTAATTAATAATATTAATAGTAATATTAATAGTTTAGAAAAAACGTTAATAATGATTTAGCGAAAGTGGTAGAAGAAAAAAACTGGAACAGAAAAAAAAGGATCTTCAGACCTCTGACGTCAAATGATGTTGTAGACTTTCCGGAGTTGACAGAAAAAGATCTGAAGATACTTTTTACAGGGTCTTACCAGTTATCACAAACCGTTTCTTATTTAGCAGAATTATGTACTGAAGATGGAGTTCTTAATATGCATTACTTGTTGGAAGATAAATCAATTATGAAATGCGAAGTTCAATCGAGGCACATAAGTCAGAAAAAGTACAGGTGTTACGTAAAATACTTTCCTAATAGCGGTATCACACATAGAATGATAAACAACAAACATTTCAGAAATCATTTGACACAACATGTTCTCCCAACCACTGCGTACTCGGTAAACAGGTTCTTCGAATTTCGAACAGGTTCTTCGAACTCTTGCTTCACTCCTATTGGTTCAAATGATCAGCGCTGACTGAACGTTCAACATTTCCCGGGCGGCACGGAAAATGCTCGGTGAGCCACCAAAATTCTCTCCTTCATCAAGGTCAATCAAGTTTTGCTCATTGAAATGTTCTGTTGGGGGAAAAGTTGAGCAAAAGCTGATATGGCTATAACGCTATTGGAAGAAGTGGTATAGAAGAATACGTATACGATTGTGCGAATGGCCTCAGAACTGTCGATTGTTGTGCACATGTGGCCACTATCATTTACTTCTTAGGGCATGCGAGATATTTGTCGCGAATTATTCGTCCAGCACAGATTCTCACAAATCTTTTGTCTGTTCAAAGCGTTGAACCTGTTATTGAAGAAGATAGTGACGAGGATTAAAACTGTAAAATTGTAAACTTAGCTCTGTAAAAAAGTATTATGCTATTATATATTACTGTGTGACTATTACGTAAGCTTAAATAAAATATGATTTATACCAGATAATTTAGTTTCATTGATTATATTAGTTGAACACGATATTAAAATTGTTTAAATGCTGTGATTCAATGATGTTTTTTACATTATCAAACCTGTGTTAATAAATACTTATGGGTGAATTTGTTATCAAAAAAATTTTTTGTCATCAAATTCGTGATCAGCGACCTCAAAAACCCCTATCGAGATGTATTTTTTATAGCAAAGACGCATTAGAGGTCTGCACGGGCCGGGCCGCGGCCCGAAGCCCGAGCCCGGCCCGGCCCGCGGGCCGGGCTCGGGCCGATTTCCAATAATGGCATTCGGGCCGGGCCGGGCTCGGGCTTTACTTCTGAAGACTCGGGCCGGGCCGGGCCGGGCCTAGTCACTAATCTTTCGGGCCGGGCCGGGTTCGGGCCTTAATTTTTTTGCTGAACGGGCCGGGCCTAACTTTTTTTTCCGTACGAAGCCGAGACTGATTCCACTCTTCCTAGTTTTCATGGACCAAAATAATCAGTTCCTATCGAATCTTCCTATATGAAAATCCTTTTCTCGACTTTTTATAAATCAGTAATATTTGGCTTTGTCCAAAAATGTTTGCAAAAAAAGCATATACTTTTAAGCCGTCATTATTCTACAATTAAACATTAGAATTTATTCCTTTTAAAGAATCGTAGATTACTAGGCGTTTTAAAATAGAATTAAACACACACATACACACAAAACATGATTGTGACGGAATTTTTTTTTAAACTGTACAGTCACCGCCAAAAAAATCTTGACACTTTCGATTTTTGATGTTTTGTTAAATATCTAGAAATATACACAAGAAAATATTCTGAAACTCCTGGTGTGTAAACAAAATAGTACACGTCATATATTTTGACAAAGATTTTCCCCCGAAATATAACAGGGGACCGTCAATAAATTAAAAAAGAACGAAGATCTTTTGGATCACCCTGTCAAAACTAATGAAGCAAAACAGTTTAAACTGCAGATAATGATTAAGTGGCTTATTGTAATAAGTTGTGTCGATTTTTATGAATATAGCTTGAAAACTCGTAGAGAAATTGAAGTTTTTATAAAAACGGTCCAAAATTTTCCAAGTTTTTTGCTTATAATTTTCAGAGCTCTTCATAAAACACAATAATCTTTTCAGAAAACATGACAAACAACATTGCACATAACACCCTGTAATCAGAATTAAAAAATAATAAAAAATGTATGAAAAATGAACGGGTTTACTAAATAATTTTTTACTGCGCATGCGTCAACGCTATTAAAATTTCATTTGCATATTATGTTAGTTAAATGTATAGAGCAACTTTTGTGAAAGTCTCAAAAACATAGCTTGAAAACTCTGAAAATTATCGTTAATAGAATATTGTCAAAATCCATTATTCCCAAAATGAAGTAAAAAGATGAGGGGCTGTATCCATATTCCATTGATTAGTACCTACAGAATATTGCACGTACTACTATATTTTTATACAACTCCTTATCTTTTTGCTTTATTTTGGAAATAACGGATTTTGACCATATTCTATTGACGATAATTTTTAGAGTTTTTAAGCTATGTTTTTGAGACTTTCATAAAAGTTGCTCTATACATTTAACTAACATAATATGCAAATGAAATTTTAATAGCGTTGACGCATGCGCAGTAAAAAATTATTTAGTAAACCCATTTATTTTTCATACATTTTTTATTATTTTTTAATTCTGATTACAGGGTGTTATGTGCAATGTTGTTTGTCATGTTTTCTGAAAAGATTATTGTGTTTTATGAAGAGCTCTGAAAATTACAAGCAAAAAACTTGGAAAAATTTTGGACCGTTTTTATAAAAACTTTAATTTCTCTACGAGTTTTCAAGCTATATTCATAAAAATCGACACAACGTATCACAATAAGCCACTTAATCATTACCTGCTGTTTCAACTGTTTTGCTTCATTAGTTTTGACAGGGTGATCCAAAAGATCTTCGTTCTTTTTCAATTTATTGACGGTCCCCTGTTGGATTTCGGGGGAAAATCTTTGTCAAAATATATGACGTGTACTATTTTGTTTACACACCAGTAGTTTCAGAATGATTCCTTGTGTATATTTCTAGATATTTAACAAAACATCAAAAATCGAAAGTGTCAAGATTTTTTTGGCGGTGACTGTAAACTGAAAGTTTTTTTTAAAGTGTTCATCCATACAAAAAGAACACAACAATACAGGAGAAAAAATATATTAAACATTTACATCTGTTAAGAACAGAATGTATTTTTTTTTTTTTTTTTTTTTTTTTTTTTTTTTTTTTCGTTCCAAAGCGATTTTGTCTTTAGAAATTTTACCATATACCGCTTTTTCGACTTTTTGTCTCCATTACAGGGAATATGGATTAATAATACTAGTGATAACTGAAACATTTACATACAACAAACAAAGATTCATTTAAAAGCGTAAATATCGCAGCCTACGGCACTTCTGCATAAATGGAGATTATAAACATGAAAAAAAAAGACTAATATAATTTTTTTTGGTCAGAACTCTTCCATAAGATTAAAGATTAATGTTCTGTAGAAATTCGCTTGAGCCGGGCCGGGTTCGGGCCGAATTTTAAACTTTTTTCCGGACCGGGCCGAGCTCGGGCCGAAATTTTAACTTTCGGGCCGGGCCGGGTCGGGCCAATATTTTTTTCGTTCGGGCCGGGCCGGGCTCGGGCCGAAATTTTAACTTTCGGGCCGGGCCGGGTCGGGCCAATATTTCTTTCGTTCGGGCCGGGCCGGGCCCGGACCGAAGTTTTAACTTTCGGGCCGGGCTCGGGCCTGGAAATTTCGGCCCGTGCAGACCTCTAAGACGCATTATACCAAGTACGTGCCGTAATTTACCGAAAGTTGAAAATTCGAGTTTTTTTTTTCAAAAAATCGCCCCGCTTACCAAAATTGACCAAATTGAGTCCAGTTGCCTGCATTCGAAAGAGAACGATTGTCGCTATCTATACTATACAGCACCCTTCGGGAAAATGAAAACAACCCTAAAAATTAGAGGGTTGAATCTTGAAAATGACGCGTTTTTCACGATTTTTTCGCATTTAAACCTAAAATTCACATGTTTTTACTTGACCAAAAAATCTGAAAAAATTCAGGGAACTTCCACACATCCAAAACAAATTTTTAATTGCGTTTAAATTATTTAAAAACAAATTAAACTTGTTGAAAAAAATAAAAATCACAAAAAATCATATTTTTCGCCATTACTGTGTTTTCGTTTGGGGTTGTAATGTCGGTAAAAAGCTTATACTGCTTGTTTTTCGACCCTCTTCAAGATTTTTGGAACGATTTTACCAGATTCGGTGGGGGCCGCCAGACCCCCCTTAACCCGCTACCCCCTTTAATGGGGTTCCTAAACACAAACATTTTAGCTTTCTTTTGATTAAATCACCTCTAAGATTACTTAAGAAAAACAAGGAATCTTTCTAGTTGAGTAATTTGACTGTTAAAGTTTGTAATTTCTACAGATTTTTATTTTTCATATCAAAATTAACATTTAAGTTTTTTGTGAACAGATTGTGCTTAATAAACAAAATATATTATTATTATTATTTCATAGTTTACTAATATATGTTTTAGTTCCAGTTAGAAAATATGAATACAGGCTCATGTATTGTAGATTTAAGAAAATTAGATCTGTTTAACCACAACTATATTGTTAAACAACTTTCAAAAGAAGAAACTGCATCTGAAATGATTAAAAAAGTAAGAAATATCTTGAAAGAAAAGTATGGTTATAGGTAAGTTGAGATAGTGTTTTAATACAAATTAATATTTATATCATCAGAATGTAAAAATGTATTTACTACAATATAAGTTAAGAGGTTTAATATATTTATAGTTTAATAATTTCATGTAATTTTAACAACATATGTCTCGTATTTTTTTATTTAGTTTCTAACTTTTCTTGAAAAAATATTTAATTTTTAACTTTGTATAAAGCAAGCATTTTTTTTAAAAAGTTGATTTTCTTCCTAAAAATTGCAATAATAATTTCAAGATTCAATTACTTATTTAAAAATATCAAAGTATTTGGTTTCATCAGTTATATTAAATAAACATTGCAGTTGAATGTTTTCCTGCTGTAAATTTTCTGTACCTAATAATGTATGAAAATATGTGTACCATACAACGGTGCCATGTAAAAACTTATCTGTAAATGTTACAGATACTTAAAATTGCTAGAAAATCCATGTTGAAATAAATAAATTTTAAAATGCAGTAAAAGTAGTAGCAGTACAAGTGTTGCAGAAAGAATACAAGCATTTGTATGGCATTTTGAATTTTTGGTGATAGAATTGATTTTAAGGCCTCCACTTCCTCACAAACCATATATCTATTGCCGACTGTTTTATGATCTTTTTTTGTCCAGCTCTACTACATCAGTAACAATTCCACTTTCAGTATGCTCAAACAGATTCAATGAAATTTTTAGAGGAATCTAAATAAATTTTTATGCTACTTTTTTATCTATCAATAATTAAGCATTGCTCTTAAAAGATTAATTTTGTATTTGCCAAAGATTTATCTGCTGATTTACTGTCAAATAATTTACTTTTTGCATAAGCATTTACTTTGAATCTTGAGTACAATTTGAACATTTAGGTCACTGACAAGTTCACCAACGTGTCAGCCAAGTTTTTGTCAAAAGTTTATCCTATATGACCTTCATTTATAAAAAGCTTTTGTAATGAGAAATAGATCTCTGCCAATATCCATGGTCAATGATCCATATCTATTTAAAATTCTTTATTCACATACTTTATTTGGTAGAGTAAAAAATACCAGAAAACTAGTGAGGCCAGATTTTTTTTTTTAATTATTTGAGTGTATATGTTTGTTTGAGCATAAGTATTTTCTGCAACTCTTCTAATGCATCACAAAGTTCATCAGTTTGGTACTGTGTGCAGTGTCACATTTCTCATTCAACATCCCTATCATGTTTCAGGAAGAGCTTTACTGGCAAATCTGAAACATATTTTCTTATCTGTTTATTCTTTAATCGATAATGCAATAAAAAATAATAAATACATTACAGGGTTCTAAAGAAAATCTTTGCATATGTACATGTCTTGGCTATGTCTTTCAAAAGTAATTTGTGGTTGTGACATTATATGCCCATGTGATTATAAATAGAATTATCAAACTGATCTCCAGAAGTTGTTGCTCTGCTGAGGTGTATCCTTTTATATTGGCACCATTATCATATCCTTGTCTACATATATATTCTCAATATTTAATCTTAATGTGCCAAGTTCATATTTTACAAATTTTCATTTTTGTATCCCCCTTCCCCCCCAAAAAAATCGATGAGCTATTCATGTATATTTGACATAAAAATTTGATTATACATCATCGATTACCTAATGTAATTGCCATCAACATTTGTTCCTGATGGCTGATGTTTGGAATATAATCAAGAATCACCACAAATACTTCTCAAAAAACTTTATTGTAAAACAGTATGATCCATTATATTAATTAGTTCACTTTGGATTCTTTTTTTAAATACTAGGAGTTTTGTTAGATTAATTTTTACCATAACTATTCAATTGGTAAATAAGTCATAGCAACTGAAAATTTGCAAGTGGGTGAAAAATGTTCAGAACAGGATTCAACAGTTCAGTGTAATTTTCTTATACAAACTGCTGCTCTTTGCAGTAAAACATGAAATGTGATGTTATACTGTACATATTGTAATGTGTTAGGGCACACTTAAAAACATAAGTATATTACACTCTAGTGTAGGCCTATTAGAAGCAATTGATGTGACTCATCCTAGTTTTATTCTTGCATATATGTTTTAAAGTAGACAAGTACTCATTAATGATAAATATATCTCTCTTTAAAAATGTTGCAATACAAACCTTTATCAAAAATTTTTGATAAATACTAATTTCTATGCTTAAACTTTTTTATTTCATGATGCTTCTATTTTAGTCAAATCTGGCAGATTATTTAAGCTATTGTGCTATGTCTGAATACTTTTTTGAGTCTGCTGTGTAATAATTGATATATTCTGAAATATTAAATTCCATGGGGAGGGGGATGAACTGCCCCCTTCTGTAGCTGCCTACAAATGACACCTCTGGTACCACAAATTTTAACATTCTTGTACTGTATATTTAAATAAAGTATAAGCTTCAAGGGGAAGTTTCATTTCTTTGTGCCTAAATTTTCCTTTTTTAAAATTTTTGCTTATCTCAAGTGTATGGAATATTGTTAACTAATTTCATCATATTCTAATAATTCCTTGCAACTTTTTTGTTTGTTGAATATTTATGATAAAAGTTGCTGTTTTTTCAAAAGTATTCTTTTTAATTTTTCAGACAACATTTCTTTAGAATTATTTGACCAACTCCCTTCATATATTAAAACAAAGAAAGGAAATTAATTTGTCTGGGTCTTATACAGCCGAAAAATAAAAATTTCCCTATGTTTATTTTTTTTTTTTTAACTCATAAAAAGAAACAAAAGTTGAAAAATTGACTTTTATTCTTCAAATGCCATTTTGTCAAAAATCGATTTTTAAATTAAATGTTGGTGTAATCTCCCTAGAATTTGATGCCTTTTTATAATTTGGCAAATCATTTTTTTTTTTTTCCAGATGTTTGTGACATTGTAAAACTGTCTGATGTTCATGGAGTGTGTGTCCCAGTGTTCTCGCTGACATTTGAACAACGTTAGTAATTTGGCTAATTAAAAATAAAAAACACCAAACAAAAAAAGAATTGAAAATAGATTCGCCATGTAGCACTAAAAAAAATTATATTTAATCCTTTAATGTACCCATCTTTTTTTCCAATATGTTCTAAAATAATCTAAGTTTTTATAACTGCGACAATGATTGTTATTAATCTAAATTCAACAACCACTACATATATATTAAAAATATGTATATTCTAAACATCTTGCGTAATCAAGAAGAAAAATTTCTAAAACAGGTTTAACTCATTAAAATGTTATGAATTCACGTGGTATGGTGCAATTGAACATAATAAGCGACACTCACACACGCACAAAAACAAAAACAAAAAAACCCTGAAAAAGCAAAAATTATGTATTAGCAATTTGGCAAATGTAAACGCTTGTTTACTTGCCAAATGAGGAATTTAGTTGCAATTTGGTGCAAAGGTGAGTGACAGCGAGAACACTGAGTACACCTGCAGTTACTCTCTGTCCCACAAGGCATATTATCCATTTTTTTTCGCATAAAAATTTAAATTTAAGTGAAATGTCAATTAATGTAATCCAAAATCAATGTATACCTTTTCTTTGTTAAAAAAAAAAAAATCACCCACATGCTTTAAAAATTATGAGAATTTGGGCAAAGAAGTAAAACTTCCCTTTAACCTCTTCACAATGAGCATCTCTTACAGTATTCTTAATCTTTTATCACCGGTTTTTCAAAATCAAAATTTTTGTTTGATTAAATCGTGAAAATGCCCTGATTAAATAAGGAAAATTTACAATAAAAAATAACTGGTGTTAATAACGAGGATTCTAAGCATCTTATATTTGCCACATACACTAGATACTCATCCCACAGTGACTAAAAAGGAACAGAATCAATTTGGAGAAATTGAAAATAGTTTAAATTGAATAACTTATATACATATATATTTTTTAAACAAATTCATACCCAAAGACATCTTAAAAGAACAAACTCTATATATTTACATTTAAAAGAAAATAATTTTAAAACTGTACTTCAATGATAAGTCAAAGTACTAAAAATTCGTTTTGAAGTTAGTTAAACACAATTGATTTTATTGAATGCATGACTTAAGCTAGTATTTTTTTTTTTCTTTTCATTTTTCTTTTTCATTTTACAGATATGAAAATGAAAAGAAGAATTTGCCAGATTCTTACATACTGAAGACTTTATTAGTTTACAAGGTACAAAACTTTCTTTCTGCTGTCTCCCTTAATAATATGTGCTTTGAGAAAAGTTTTATATAATAGATTATACACTTACACCAAAAGTGATTAAGTTTTGCAGAAAAGATAGCAGCAGTTTCTATGAAAATAAATAAATAAAAAAATAATGATGATTATCAACATTAAATAACTTAGAAATTAAATTGACATTTTCATTACTTAATTTAAAAATTATTTATTTATTTCAATGTCTGCCGTGAAATGTGTATTAACAGTGCCAAAAAGTGATAAAAATCATTTTGTTTTATAAATGCTTAAGAATAACTAAATATGTTTTTAATTGCAGATTTAAAAATGTAAAATTGCAACATTTGCATTTTAATATTCAAATAACAATATTTTTTTTTTTTTTTTTTTTTTTTTTTTTTTTTTTTTTTTGAGTTGTGAGGAATTTTAAAATAAATAGGAATAAAAGAATTGAAATAACACATCAAAATTATGATCACCATCTCTATGCAATGTTTAGGATATGGAATTTCCGCTTTGAGAATTTACATAACTTTCTGAATTATATTAATTTGTATTCAAATATCTTTACTAATTTTTTAAATAGCAAATAAGTTTAGATTTTGTTCATGTTTCAAACTATTGTAATGATACTTTTTCTTTCATATTAATTAGACTGATCATTAAAGTATGTTTGTTTTATACAGTAGACTCCCTCAAATCTGCACAGCTTGGGACCAGAGGTTTTGTGGATTTTAGAATTTTGTGGATTTCTGGTCATTGCTTTGTTTACATTTTTTAAAAAAATAATTTGAATGTAATTAAAAATCAAAAGTATAATGAATGCATACAATATACTAAAATATTAAAAAAGTAATAAACTAAAATAATAAAAATTTAGATATTTTTTAAAATGATTAAAATACTAAAAGGAAAGTTCAAGTTAATAATCAATAATGTACAATTAAATATTCATTATAAAAGAGGAAATGTGTTTTTCTTAAATTATTCAGTAAAACTTGCCTCATAAAGGTACATTACTAATTCACATTAGGATCATAAAATAATGAAACTTTATTTCAGGTTTGGCCAGACTTAATAACTAAATAAGCTTGATTAATACATAACTATATTTGGTAAGATTGTGATTACCAATGATATTAGCAATATTTTTATTTTTTCAGAAATAAATTATTCTTTCTTCATGAAAAAACATGAATTCAATAACCTTCAATTTTTGCACCTACATCTGAACTGAATGTTTCATTGTTTACATCTGTAAAATATGCGTGGATTTTAGAGAGTTGCAGATTTTAGGAGTGTGGATTTGAGGGAGTCTACTGTATATTACTTTGAAAATAATCGTAAAAACATTATTAAGTCAGCATGTTTTTTTTGAGTTGAATCAATTAAAAAGTTTACATTTTCCATTATTTGTATCCTAGAGCAAATAAACTTTATTATCTCTTGCTGTTGAATACCTTTGTTGTTGGTAACTTCCTCACAAAAATTATTATAATATAAAGTTATAAATTATAAGCATTAACTCATTTAGCACAATGCTAAATGATGTCACTATGAAATAAATCAGGATTCTTCATCAATCAGCCATTTATCTTTCTTATACCGATAAAAGCTAAAATTTAAATAAAGTATCATGAATTTTTCTTTGCTACTAACTAGACAGTAAAATTGTTTATATAGTGTGATTCATAAACACCAAAACAATGCTATTTTCTTAAACATGCCCTAGACCTATACTTCCAGTTCAGAAATTTCTTAAATAAAGGTGCAAAATATGATGACATAAGTTGTAAACACATGGATGGTTGGAGGGAAAGGGTGGGGGTCTGTTTGGAAATAAATAAATAAAATAAAAATAAAAAATAATAAATTTTTATTTCCATAGGATAATAGCTTTAATTAGGAAAATTTTTGTTATCCATTCCTGAATTAAACACAAAAAATTACATTTTCATATCTGCAAAACTCATAAAGTAATAGCCATTTAAGTAATTCATCAGGTTTTAAGGGATTAGATACAAATTGAAATGTGTGCAATTCAAGAAACAATGTTATTTTAAGAGTTTTAGAAAACATTTAAAAAATATTATTGAATTAGAATTTCGATTTTTATTTCTTTTTGTGATGGTTAATCATATAATAACCAGAAAAATCACATCCTAAAATTTCTCATAAAATTAAATAATAATAAAAAAATGTTTAATATTTTTTAAGTGTGGTAATTTAAAATAATTATAACTTGAAACATTATTAATCTGATTTCATTTTTTCATTTAAAGGGAAAAATATAATTTTAGTTTTGTTTCAGGATTTTTTTTAATGTTAATTTTCAAAATTTTAAAAATATTATTTTAAAAATTATGTAATTGATTTTTTAAAAACCATATATTTAAAAGTAAATATTTTTTCAAATTTGCCAAAACAAAATTAATGTAAAATAAGCAAAAAAGACATGTTCCAAGTTTGCACCTTTTTTGTTTTACGATGAAACTTTCATTTCCAATATAAAGTGTGATTCTTCACTTTTATTAATTTAAAGACACAACATAGGAAACAAACAAAAAAAAGCACCATGCAGAAAAAACATGTTTAAAGTTTAAAGAAATATTGATGCCTGATAAAAAATTTAAATGCCTTTAAAAAATTGTACATGAAAAAGTAACTCCTTTCTATAGCTTAAACTTCTAATTCAATTTAATTTTAGATGTTTCCACCTTCTTTTTATTGTTTAAATGTCTTTATTTAAAACAATGCTTTTTCTAATATGCCAATTAAGAGTTTTCTTCATAATTTTAGCCCTTACAACTTCAGGCTTTTTATCATCTCATTTTCAACCCGTGTAGACCTCTAGTGCAGTCCACCAGCATATTTTGAAAGCAGGTTTAATTTAAAATCATACAACGCTATTTTATGTCCAAAGAAGAGGCAAGGTCTTAAATCAATTTTTAATAATGTACAATTTGCGGATGATCTCCATCTTGCATTCAAAATGAGTCAAACTCATTGCTCAAAGGCATGGATAAATACTGTAAGTCACGAATTTTGGATTTGAATATGTCTACAAATTTTGAAGATGTAGGTGGTTATAAAATTTAAATGTGTCTTCATTAGTAAAAAAAATTAAAATCTCTCTTTTAGCAGTTAAAAAATTATCAAACAAGTCTGTGTTGTGTAACATTGAACTCAGGGTGGTGGCCCGATGAGTACATCTTCTCCCGTTAGAGCAATGAGGTGCCTTTCCCTGCAAAGTTTGAAATTTTGTGTTTTAAATGATTAAAAAGTGTAATCCCCCCCCCTTCCCCCCCCCCCCCCCCACACACACACACACAATTCTATAATATGCTTTCCAAAGCCACAAAAATTCCTGTAGGAGAAAAATGCATGAATTGAATACTGATGTTGTTTATTGTAGACAACTACAATAAAATTAGTTTTTATTTTAATTATGTCAAATCAAAAACCTGATTAACATATTTAATGTCTCTAATATGATACAATGATTTACAGGATAGATTGAATAATTTAAATGAATTTGTGGAGGGAGATATGGAGTTTTTATGGACTGCTCCAGATCTGAATGATATTTTGAAAAAGATTGAAGACTTAAAATTACCCGACTCTGTTGTAAATGGTAAGTTAATAGTTTATTAATTACACTCATTAATAAATGACTTTTGGCACAATGTTAAAAAATTTTGGGATTAAAATTAAAAATCTAATTAGCAATATGCAGAGGTGCCAAGTATTACGATTTGTCCGTAATTATTACGGATATGCAACAAAAGTTACGGCGTTACGGGCATCGGATAGAAATTACGGATAAAAAAAATCGCGAATTTCATCAAAGGATCGCTTGAAAAATGCAAATTTCGATATAAGATCTCGGGAAAAACAGACAAGATTGTGTAAAAGTACGCGCATTTCGTCAAAATGTCGCGAAAACCGTGCAAATTTCGTCAAAAGATAGCGAAAAAAACGGACTCATTTCGTCAAAAAATCGCTTAAAACGCGCAAATTTTGTCAAAAAATCGCTTAAAACGGGCTCATTTTGTCAGACGATCGCGGAAAACACGCCCATTTCATCATAAGATCTCGAAAAACGTGCTCATTTCGTCAAAAGTCGCTTTAAACGGGCTTATGTCGCCAAAAGATCGCAGAAAACGCACTCATTTCATCAAAAAATCGCTTAAAACGCGCTCATTTCGCCAAAAAGTAGCTTAAAATGCGATTATTTCGTCAAAAGATCTCGGAAAACGCGTTCATTTTGTGAAAAGATCACGAAAAACGCGCACATTTTGTCAAAAGATCGTGGAAAACGCGCTCATTTCGTCAAAAAATTGCTTTAAACGCGCTTATTTTGTCAAAAAAACCGCTTAAAATCCATTCATTTCGTCTAAAGATCGCAAAAAACACTCACATTTTGTCAAAAGATTGCAAAAACACGCTCATTTCGTCAAACGATTGCGGAAAACGCGCTCATTTCGTCAAAAAGTCGCTTAAAACACGCTCATTTCGTCATAAGATTTCGAAAAACGCGCACATTTTGTCATAAAATCGCTTTAAACGCACAAATTTCGTCAAAAAATCGAGAAAAACGCGCACATTTCCTCAAAAGATCGCGAAAAACACGCACATTTCGTCAAAAAATCGCGAAAGATGAGAAAATTCCGTGCAAACATTGCAAATTCCCCCCCCCCCCCCAAGAGATTGCGGAACAAAGAAAGAATTTTTGAAAATTTGACCCCCCCCCCCCCACTCTTCTCTGAACTTTGGTTACTGATAACTTCTATTGAAACTTGGCACCTCTGAATATGTTATTTAGTATGTATATTTTAAATGATTCAGATGGTAAATTGGCTGAGCTGATGATGTATATGGACTAGAACTGAAAATTGATGACTAAAAAATAATTTTAAAACTATACAGACATTCTCATAATAATAATTATTATTTAAAAAATATTTTTACAATGAACCAAAAAAATTTAAATAACATGTGCATGTGATATATTAGAATAATTCTAATAATATATAAAGCATGGACTGTAATTATACGAAGTCTGCCATTCTTTTGTTACTTATTTTGTGTATAATAATAATAAGATAGAAGTAGGATTAATTATTATTAAATTTTGTCAAGCAATATTAATGAAGTCTGTAATTAAATCAGTGTTGTTTTTTCATTCCCTACACTCTGGGAAAAAAAGGAAATTGTTTTATATACTTGTCAAAAACGCCTTGGATAATTGCAAAGCTATATATTTTCATTGACTTTTTATTGCATCACTCTACTTAAAAATGTTCATTTTCAAACAATATAAAGTAGCTGGAAATTTTATCTAAAAAAAAAAAACATTCAAAACTTTCTGTACAGTCTAATAGAAATTTAAATATTATTTTCTTTTTTTTTAACAATAGAACACTCAATTTTGTTAATTATCATTTAGTCAATGAAGTACTTTTTTTCATATCTTGTTTAACTGTTTAATAAGTTTATGTATTATCAAACAGAAATTAATGATCACATATTTATTTAAGAAAATTAAAATAATCCTATTTAGTGTAAGCTGTAAATAAAAGGAAATAATGAAGCTGATTTGATGTTGTAGAGTCCACTGATATTGTGGATTTAAAATATTCATTGCTACAAATAATTTTTTATTTATTCTTTATTTTATTTTTTTAAGAACTTTATAATAATAACAAATGATGTTTGATGTATATGGATTCAAAAAAGGACCATGTAATAAACACACAAGGATTTTGACACATTTTATTTAAAATGCATCAATATCTTAAGTACTGCAATCTATTTAAGAAAAAATATTTGAAATATCTTTTAAATCATTTGCACATTCATAGAACTATTACAGAATATCAGAATAAGCTTTAGGTGAACACAACATCAACTCAAAATTGATAAAATAGTTCTTTAGGAAGGATGATTACTGACAATAGTTTCATTCTACTTTAGTTAATTGTCTCATTTTATTATAGAAATTTCTAAAACCTTTTATTTTATTACTCTTTGTTTTTGAAGCCTTATGTTTTGATGTATTAATTGCTATAGCATAACGAGTTCATGATAAATTTATGATGACAAACCCCTCAATAATATAGCTGCCAACTTCCAATTTCCTCCCCAAATAATAAATATGTTTTGATCCAGAGAATTTATTTAATAAAATGTATCTTGCTTCTATGTAGTATTCATATCATTTAACTTATTTAGAGAAATTTCTGGTTAAAAATATGTTTATTTGACACCCCCCCCCCCCCCCAGAAAAAAGTTGGCAGCTAGATATCTATTATTTAGTATATGCATGTAGCAAATGAGTGGGTTTGATATGTTTTATGAAATGCAAGGTTTAAACAATTTTTTGAGCTGGTTTTGAAAAATAAAATATGCAGATACTTAATTTGTATGAAATATAGTTGTTCTCCTCCATAAATATTTTAAGACTTTTTTTAACACATTACGTAACATTTTTTTAAGTAATTTTTTTACACAAAAAGATCTGTTCAGATATAGCTGAATAAATAGTCTTTCATGTTTGAAAATAATGAAATCTTAAATGTATGCCAATTTAAGAAAAATAAACTGAATTCAAAATGATCAAAAACACTCTTTTTAAGAGTAAAGAATAAAATATGTTTTAAGAATAATCATATGTTGCCCTGTTGGAATGTCTGAAATGAAAATATCTTTACTGTACAGTATGGTTAACCAATGCTAAAAGCTTTCATTACCTAACAATTAAGGCAAAAAAAAGGGCAAGCTAGAATTCATAACATTCCAGTGGTAGTTTTTTAGTGTGTTATAATTTTTACTACATTGTGGATGGATTGCAAGAACTCTCATCGTACAATATTTGTATGGGAACATACCTGGCCACTGCATAAAGCTATCAATAAAAGTTATATGAAATGTGTTAAGATCAGATAAATCATAGTATAAATTAGTTTAATTGACCATTGAGGGTGAGGACAGGGGTGTCTCTAATATTATATAAACTGAAAACATTTATAAATTATATTTAATGTTGTGCAGCACTTTATAAGAAGGAAATTATCAATAAATTTTTTTATCTTATCTAGGATGGAGAAGTGTGGTATCTTTAATAACATTGTTACCAGATGCAGAATGCACAAAAGAAAATTTAGCAATTAAGTTGAAAGACTTGTGTACAAAAGAAAACATACCACATGTCTCTTTTATGAGATCACTGAGAATTCTACTTACTGGACAAAAGGTAAATTTTTATTATGTTAGATATTAGTAAATATATATTTATTTTTATCAAATGCAATTTAATTTTTTTTTTTAAAATCTTTTTCTTAAATATCATTCCTTATTACATATTGTACTAGCCATGTTTTTTTATAACAATAAATATGTTGGATATTATATAAGTATTGTAACTTTCAGGGTTGGTAAAAAAACGGGTTAAAAAAAAAAAAAAAAAAAAAAAAAAACATGGTTTTTTTGGTTTAAACTAGGTTTTTTTGGTTTAAACCGGGTTTTTCAAAATATGTTTTCCTAGTACATATACATTCATATTTATCAACAAAAATAAATATTTTTGAATAGATAAGTAATAATTTTATTTAAAAGTAATTCAAATCAATATAATTTTTTTAATATACAGTCAATTATGTAGAAAATTGAAATCATTTAAAATTTAAACATTTTTAGAAAAAGCTGTCTATTTCATAAATAAAATGCTCTACATAATGAAACATTGATACCTTGAAAATCTTAATGAACAATCTTTTGATTACTAGCACTATAAATAAATATATGATATAGATTTATATACAAAACTTCATGTATATTATTTTCAAATGGTTATTCAAAATAATTAATTTGAAATACTTGTTATATGTGATGTCTGATTTTTTTGTTAGAAGACTACATGAATTATCTTTTATTGAAAAATAAAGCTTTTTCCATGTAAGCTTTCTGCCATGTAGATTTATAGCTTACAAGAAAAGTTGAGTTGGTTAAAAATGTTTGTCATTTTAGAAATTTATTAATTCATATTTTTCTACAGCTTTGTTTATAGCTTCTTCATAATTTGGATTTTGCATTTTTCAATAATGTGAAAAAAAAAAAAAAAAAAAAAAAAAAAAAACAGAAGAAAAAAAAAACAGCATGTTTTTTTAAAAAAAAAAAAACACTTGGTTTAAACCATAGTTTTAACCACGGTTTAAACCAAACAACCCTGGTAACTTTATTTCAAAATATTCAAATTAAATAATTTCTATCCCTTATGTAGATAACTGAAATAATTTGCAATTTAAATACATTTAGAACAGCTCTAGTATTATGTTCAGAGTAAACTGCTGTATATAGTGAACCAGAGATATCTTGAAAATATTATCAAGTATCCTTTGGTTAATAAATAATAAAAGATTTATTTAAAAGTTGTGTTCTTAGGAGGAATACATATAAAAAGTAATTGTGAATTTAAAGATGTGATATGTGATTAGTATATAGTATTACGTTATGTGAAAAGTACTTTTTTGTACAGCCTTTTGCACTGATTTATTTTTTTATTTCAATGAAAATTATTTGTATATTAAATTAATTAATAAAATATAATAAGATTTCTTAATTTAATACACATACTTAAACAAAGGAAACACCCCCTGCTCTTACATCTTAAAAAAAAAAAAAAATAAATAAAAAAAAAATAAATAAAAAAACCAATAAAACCTTAAAAAAACCTATAAAACTCATCCGGGTTTGTTGTTTTAAACAAATAATCCATTTTTTTTTTTTTTTTTGCAACCCTGTTGTGAAGTATTGTATGTGCTTCAGATGTGGGGAGAAAAAAAGTGTTTTAAACAAATAATCCGGTTTTTTTTTTGCAACAATGTTGTGAAGTATTGTATGTGCTTCAGATGTGGGGAGAAAAAAGTGTTTTTTCATACAGCAGAGCAAAGTATAGTTATTTGTCGGAAGTTAGTGCCATATTTTGAAAATTTATGATATCCTAACCAGGCTGTGCACATATATAACATTATCATTTTAGGAGGAATCTGGCAAATGATATTGCAACATATCTCTATGGAGAGGACGGGTTTGTCTTTTGATTCAACCAAATTTTTTCTTTTTATGTGTAACTTGTTTTTTTACAAAATAGTCTGATATATATTTTTAGTCTGTTATCTATTTTTATGGAAATACAAAGTTATTATTAAAATCATTTGATTATTATAAATCACTAGAAGATAGCCCGTCAAAATGACGTGTTTGCATTTTTAAAGGATGATAAAAAGTTACAACTGTGGTCAATCATAGCCACTTTAGGCTGAAAAATCTGCATTTAAATCTATAGCAAAACTATCTGGTAGATGAAGGTGGGGATTATAATGAAATTTAAAATGCACCCCCGGTTTGCTTAAATAAAAAAGTTTTAATTAAATATTGTTTTTGAAATCGTGAAAAGATTTCAAAGCGAAGTAAAATGTTGTGACGTCATTTACAGCTCCTACTGTAAATCTGACCAATGAGAACGCTCCATTACGACTATGGAATGGTTTCATTGGTCAGAAAATAGATTGCCTTTAAAATCGGAGGTAACTTTTCACAATGTTTTTTTATAGATTTGAAATTCTCAAAAGTCATTCACGGCTGTAACGAAAAAAAAAATTTAAAGCAACCCAAATATAAAAATTTTAACAACATTGCATTTAAAACGCACCTTCGCTTTCCTTTAATAAAAAGTTTTAATTAAATATACTTTTTGAAATCGTGGAGAGATTTCAAAGCGAAGTAAAATGTAGTGACGTCATTTAAAGCTCCCACGGAAAATCTGACCAATTAGAACGCTCCATTACGACTATGAAACGTTTTCATTGGCGAATGAGTTTCTTTTTCTTGTGGATAGATTGACCCCGGAATTGTTATACACGGAGGAGTTTTATATATATCATTTAATTCCAAAATATGGAGTACCACAAGATTTGGCAATCCTATTCTTCTGTCATATGTCATTAAATTATAATTTGCTGATCAAGAAACCAACTGTGAAGTATGCTTGAAGTGATACTTGTTGTGTTTACTGGCAAATAAATAAGAAATAATGCTGTCCACATGTTTAGTTGATAAGAAGTTCTGTCCACCCCTTATCCCCACCAGTACGGTTGCATGTCCAAAGACTTTATTATTATTGTTGAATGTATTAAGTAACAAAAAGCTATTATTAAATATTTTTAAATAGTAACTATTTGTTTTAAGTATCATTTGTAAAGTTATTTCATATGCAAAGTGATAGTTTATTGACTCTCTTTATTTAAATCAATAACATATTCAAATGCAAATAATAAATGCATAACCATAGCTGTACATTACTCTCCATACAAAAGAAAACAAAATAAAAAAATGAACATTTTATTTTTAGATTTTGATAATGATACAAAAAGGGAGCGGAAAGAGTCCAAAATTACTAAAAAGTTGATAATGCTGTTTATGTAACCGATAAGTGATGTCAGCCTCTTAACAACTTAACCAGCGACGGGTATAAGAAAACAGTGCTTTAACCCCCGACATATCTCGGGTCAGCCGGTGAAGTGGTTAATGCTCTTTTATGTCATACTTCTTTTTGAATTGAACAATATCTGCAGCTTGATATTATTTATATATAAAAAAATAATAATAAACCTATAGCTTAAATATATATGTATATATATTTACAGGATGGACCAGGTGTGGCAGAAATACTGGTGATGTTAGGGAAGCAGAGAAGTGTGAATAAAATGAATGCTATATTAGATGGAATGAATAAAGAAAAAGTATCTAATCATATGTAAATTGATAATAAATAATATATTTTTAAACTGTACTTTAAATTTTAAACCACACTCATGTTATTCAGTTAACTTTTCCACAAATGCAAACCACTTTTAGATACTAAAAATAGCTATTGCAGCAATTGGTGATAAAGTGTAATGCATCTCAATTCTTTAATGATATTTTTAAAAGGTACAATCAGGGTTGGGTTTTTGACGTCAAAAAAGGGTTTTTGACATGACAAAGGTTTAAACTGGATTAAGCTGTCAAAAACCCGTAGTGTCAATCTGCTATGGCACACTAGAGTTTGCAGGTAAATTTTAAACTAGTAACAGTTGCCATATCTCAAAATAGACATGCAGAAATATTTGCACCAAAAACTAGGGATGCAACGGATATTGATTTTGCCGGATATCGGATATCTGATTTGCCTGCCGGATTCGGATATCCGGTACTAAATGTTTTTAGTTATGGTGAATGCTCGTTTATTTCTTTATACAATGCCATCTCATATAATAAATTGCAAACATGTTTCACACATCATTACAACATTTTAAACATATTGCAATATATTTTACAGAAACTATATATCTTTGACTATCAGGGCTTGAAATTCAGGTTTTCCCAGGAGGAGAGAGTTTCCCTCATAACATTTGTAAATGCAGGGGAGTTAAACTATATGAGAGGGGGGGGGAAATATTTTTTAAACCCTATTATTTTTTACATGCCACTTAAATATTTACAAATTATACCGACCGGACAAAATTCCACTGAAATAAATTAAATCAACAACTCAAGATAATTATCCAAAATGTTTATTTTAATTAAAACAAAGGAAAATAATCAAACCTTATATATGTTATATCATTTTTCAATTTTCACTCAATGTTATGGGCAATTAATAACTGAGTTGCTAAATGATTTTTTCAATTCATGTTTATTCGATTTTGTGTGGCTTAGAATCTTTTATAGGTTACACTTTTAACAAACAGAACAGAGCAACTTTTCTAACACATTAAATTATCGAAAATACTTGGTTATGCTTTTTTCATCTTATTATTTTTTCTTTATTCTTTTTCTTAATTTTCTTAAAATCTGATTGGCATTCATTTTTAATTTACTTTTAGGAATAATGCATGTAGGTGATTGTATATCACTTAGTGGAATTATCGTCAATACTGTAATGTGTAATCCCTGACATTTTAGCTAATTGAATTATGTTCTACTATTTATTAGAATTTAAACCCATATGAAATTCTGAAAAGGACATAGTCAATAGGTTTCTTCTATTACATAAGAAATGGATCATTTAAAAAAGTCATGTTCTAATTTCTGTGAACTATGCACATCAAGTATTTATTGTTTCTAAATGTGTTTCCTTAAAGTTCATCTTTTTTTTTTTTAAATCATTTGGAAAACGGCTGTTGTTTTCGGTTGAGAATGGGCCTTGTGATGTCTGCATTTTATTTTGTTTATGATTCGTCCAGGAATATTAACGTTTAATCCATGATATACATAATATATGACCTATTATATAAATCATGTTTTGAACATCATAAAAATGTTTTTATTGATTTTCAATAACTCAATGGGAAACATTTAAACATCTTGCTTTGGGCAATGGATGACCACATTTTATTTATTTATTTTACGAAATTCTTTAAATTTAGAAGAATTTTTATTTGAATAGGAAATCAAAATGTCAATGTTAATAAAGAAGAGAGTAGAAAAGTTACAAAATGGGAAGGTGCAAATTATCAGATATGGAAAAAAATGAATCCGAACAGAAACGTTGTATGAAAGATCGTCTTTTAAATAAAAAAAGGAGGTATGATTATTGAGCCCATTGATGACAAAATGTGCGATGACTTTGAAAAATGAAAAAATCTAATGTTGATCCACTGATTGTAAACAAAAAATGTTTATTTATTTATTTATTTTTTTCAAATGTGCAACACAGGATTTAATCTCATTTTGTTCAGAGCTAATTCCAGACTCATGTGATAGAGCTCAGACTCTAGTGACCATTACTGCCCTATTAGTTATTTCTTGTTTTGGCACAGGAAAAAAATTCGCAAAATATATAAATCTGTCATAGAAAAAATGTAGCTGATTTTGTCCATCATGGCAAAAATAAATTTTCAAAAATTGTCGACCTGCCTGAAAAAATTTGAACTTTGAGAGAACTTGGGTAGTGGGAAAATACATCGAAATTCGTCAATCAATTACAATAAAATATCATAAAATTTGTTAAGCTGTCACAAGGAAATATCATGAAATTTGTCAGCAATAACAAAGGACAAAACACAAATTTTTCAGCTGGACACAGGAAAATAATTGTTAATTTCATCAGAATGTTACAAAAACAAAAAGGGAAATTTGCCAATCAGTCGCAGAATAAAATAGCTAAATTTGTCAATTAGTTGAGAGAAATAAATTATGAATTTTGCCTGTTGGTCTCCAGAAAGAAAAAGTTATAAAATTTTGTAAGACCAGCAAACGGGAAATTTTGTGAGAAAAATTACAAAACATTTCAGTCAAACGCAGAAAAACAATCATGAATTTTGTATAATTGTCGTAAGAGCAAACTGTGAGATTTGTCAATCGATAGAGGAAAATATCAAGAAAATAGTCAGTCGGTCCTGAGACTTGACCCTCACTTCACAAAAAAAAAATAAATTCAAAAAGTGATTTTTTTGGGAAACGGGAATGACACAAGATTCTTTAGTGCATGAATCCTGCCATTCCTTCCCGAAATTCAAACCCTGTATGTGTATAATAATAATATTGAATAAAAAATGCAATTCTAATATTTAAATACTCTGCTTATTTGTCATTGAACCGCTGAAAATTGCTTATAATATGTACAATGAAATGGCTGATAATTTTTAGAACAAATTTTACATGTTTATTAATATGTCTATAATTGTAAAGAATTTTCACAAATAAATACATAGCATCCTTTTATAATGTAAACATAAAAGTCTGACTAATATACCAATGGTTGAAAAATTACATCCAAATACAGGTTTAATTGATGATTTTTTTTTTTTCATGTTTTAATTATTCAAAAATGTCTTACCTTAAGCTATATTTAATTTTATTTTAAGGTAAATCACTTTGAAATTTATGAAAAGAAAAAATTACTTTTAATTTTAAATATTTATAATGAATTCACAAAAATAACTAGTTGGATGCACCAATCCTAAGACTCTCTTCTATTTCATAGATCTCAATTTTCAAAAAATATTTACAAATATTAATACTACATCAATATTGTTAGTTCAATATCATACCAACTTTGATTTTCATCTAGAATTTTTGCTGCAGTCAATTAGATTAAGAATGAGTTAATCTCGATCATGTTATTTATTAAAATTAATATTTTTTTGTTATTCCGCTATACATCAGCTGTTTGCGAATAGCCAGTTTTAGCAAGATGCAAAATTCCCATTGCTGCATGAACTGCCAATTCAAAAAACATTCGAAAAAAAAAATTAAGGGAGGAAATAGCTCCCCCCCCCATTTCCCCTTTTTATACTTAATCATTGAATCCCCTAAACTAACCAAGGATATGCTTTATCACATAAAAAAACCTATATCCAAAATTCATAGCAAATTGAATAATTCTTCATAAAAACCCATTTATATAATTTAAGAAGAGTTATCCCCGTTCTTTATACTTAAACATTAAACTTCCAAAACTACTCAGAGATTCGCCTTATCAAAAAGAATGTACATCCAAAATTTAAAGCAAATAGGATATTTTTGCATAAAAACTTATTTATCAAATTTAAGGGGGTTTGAGGTAATCTCCGGTATCCCTTTTATGCTTAACAAAAGGATCCCACAGCTAATTAGGGAAGCATCTTATCACTATAAACCTGTATCCAAATATTAAAACAAATTGGTTAATTCTGCAAGAAAAATCATTTACCTAAATTAAGAGGGGAAGTCCCACCAATCCCCCATTTATACTTATCCAATGAACTCTCAAAACAAATCAGGGAAGTGCCTTATCCAAATGAACCTATATCCAAATTTTGAAGCAAATCGGTAAATTTTATGTGAAAAACCCATTAAACTAAATTCAAGATAAGGGAGTTACCTCCCATCCCCCCCCCTCTTAGACTTATCCAATGAACTCGCAAAACTAATCATGGAGGTGTCCTCATCAGAATGATCCTATGTCTAAAACTACAGCCAAAAACATGTACAAAATGTTTGGTTCATTCTATGTATAACTTCATACAATTTTTGATGATATGATGGTGACACTGGGACAGACAGGTTTTGAATAAACATGTTTTTAGGGATATTGGATCCCTAAAACATATAAATTTGTCGAAAAAAAATTATTACATTACTTCCTACTATCAAGGATAGAAGAAAGTAAAAAATGTTTGTTTGGTTGTTTAACTTATAAACCAATTAACCCATTATTTAAACTAAGCGAAAGAAAGAAACTTAATAAAATCATAGTTTATTAAACAATTTCAAATTTTATAAAGACTAAAGACAAAAACCAATATTTAGAAATGCATAAATAATGCATGTAAGGTAGCAAACAGCCATTTAGAATCTACTATCATTCGCTCCTGTAATCTATATATATAAAAGAAAGTCTGGATTTCGTATTAATCACAGAACAAAAAAATCTACCGAACCAAAAATCTTGAAAATTGGGATAAAAATACTTCCCATAATACTGAGTGCCACTAAGAAGAGATTTTTAAAAATTCCACCCCTAAGGGGGGGGGGGGGGGTGTGAAAAAAAGAACGAGTTAAAAAAAATTCCTTAAAAATCGGCTTTAGCAGTTATTTTTCAATTGATAACATATTTTAGTGTATTTTTTCATGCTGAATCGAATGGTACCAAGCAAAATCTTTTAAACCTAGTAGTTCGTGAGATACTTCACATTTTTCTAATTTGGCGATGTCTTCGGCGCAAAAACCTGATATTTTCAATCCTTATCTATATATATAAAAGAAAGTCTGGATTTCGTATTATTCACAGCACAAAAAAATCTGCCGAACCAAAAATCTTGAAAATTGGGATAAAAACACTTCTCATAATACTGAGTGCCGCTAAGAAGAAATTTTCGAGAATTCCACCCCCAAGGGAGGTGAAAAAAAGAACGAATTAAAAAAAATCCTTAAAATCGGCTTTTGTAGTTATTTTTCAACTGATAACATATTTTAGTGTATTTTTTTATGCTGAATCGAATGGTACCAAGCAAAATATTTTAAATCCAGTAGTTCGTGAAATACTTTGCATTTTCCTAATTTGGCGATGCCTTCTGCGCAAAAACTTGAAATTTTCAATCTATCTATATAAAAAGAAGTCTGAATTTTGTATTAATCATTGTACAAAAAAATCTGTTGTACCTACAATTTTGAAAGAGAGTTCTATAATCAGGTTAACATGATTATGTAAGATATATTTAATTATATCAATATATATAAAACGCAAAGTGAAATTTCATTCCGGCCGCTTATAACTTAAGTTCTACTAGATAGATTTTAATGGAACTTACATTGTTACTTGGATAATTTTTCTGAAATTTTGTAGCAAATGAAATATAGTATTCTACGTTGCTTAATTGAATACTAATGGAGAGATGTTTTAAATCAGATGAACCCAATTACAAAAGGTTGGCTTTATTTTAAAGGCTCTGCTGAATGAATTTTTATGTGATTAAAACTGTTAACATGTTGAGCGCTACGTCATTCATTGGTGACTAACATTGAACTTTCCGTTTAGATGATGGACTTTTCACCGATGACAGACAGTCTAAAATATGATATAAAACTAAAAATTACTATGATATAAAAATTTCGTTTGATTCAAAGTTTCTTTAAAAAACACTGACCAGCGTAGCGGGTGAAGGCTGCTAGATGGTATATAAGCCTGCGCTTCTCTGTCGCTTTGCTCAGCTTAGCTTTTTCTACATGCTGAGTCTTGTACTGATGAAGAATCTCGACAATAGATTCGAAACAGCTGTTTGCAATCTTTTCTTTCATTATTTGAGCATTTCTAAATGTTGGTTTTCTATCTTTATACACTTTTACAAAAAGGCTTTATTTGCTATTTTGACTTCAAATTTTGTTTTACAATCCGAAAGTAAAGATACAATTTTCTAAAAGATATAAATGTAAAATCTTGAATTTATTACAGAATTTTAATATAAATAGTAAGGAAAGCTGGCAATTTTTTAAGCTTTTGAGAATTATCTTTTACTCATATTGATAGGGAACTTATTATTTCATCTTTTGCATTATAAACAAAAGTTTTTCAGTATTATTTGGGATCAAAGGATTACTGTTATTCATCTATATTTGCTTTGCTGCATTCTCCGGATATCCGGTGATTGTGATCCCGATATCCGATGATATTTCGGATATTGAAAAATCAGCCGGATATGCCGGATATCAGATATTGGCCGGATATCCGTTGCATCCCTACCAAAAACTAAAGTTATTTAATATGCATTTTGACATAGCTAATATTTATAAATATTAACGAATTAAGTGTTGTAATTTCAAAAGTGTGGATTTTGATACATATGTTTAATAATTTTTTATGCTATATACATAATATCCAGTAGGTTAATTTGAATTTAAGTATAATGCATATTATCTATATGATTATTACACATCATTATAAACCATTTTTATCTCTTTATATCATTTTAATCTTCATTTTTATCTCCTCCCCCCCCCTGCCACTCTACCTCGCAGTACACACGCTAATAGTATTAAAAATACAAATAATGTTTACTTTGATAGCAAGGTAAGACAATAAGTAATTATTCAACAACTGAATACTTAAGATATTTAACAAATTTTATAGTATTCAGTGAGAAAAAAAAGTATTTGTATAAGCTAATTTTTCAGCATAGTAAATAAATCTAGGCTGAATGTTGTAAATAGATACTCAGATATTTATAGAAACGAGTTAATTTTTTATTATTTTTATGTTAGTTATAAATTCAAAAAATGACTGACGATGTCTAATCTTTAATATTATTTTAAACTATACACTAAATTTGATTATAAATAAATTTCTTCATAATATAATATCCTTGCATATTTTGAATTACACATTAAAATTTAATAAATAATATTACAAAAGATAAGTTTTCTAAAATCTAAAGTTTTGTTTAATATTCAAAATATGTTTCTTCAAAAAATTAAATTTATTTTTTCTACAACATATTTAGAAACATTTTCTTTATTAAAAGCAAATAGATTTTACTTATTAAATATAAATATAGGTAGATACATATATGTAAGTAATTATTTTTATTTACATATAAATATAGGTTTTTGACATTTTTGACACGACGGTTTAAACCATGGTTAAAACCGTCAAAAACTGTTGCGTGTCAAAAACTTGCCAACCCTGGGTACAATAAATGTTACACACTATATTTTCAACATAGAAACATACTGTTATAAGCCTAAGGGACATTCACAAATTTTATAGTTTTGACTAACACTAAAATGCATTTTAAGTACATACTGTTTATAGATGGCAGTGTATTCAACAGTGGTATAGCAGAGATTTTGTCTTAGAGTATGCTAGAAATCAGTGATGAATTCAGGAGACATTCCAAGAAATATTTTCCCCATAACCTCCTAAATTCATTCATTTGAAATATGTTTTGTTTATTAAGGATGCTAGTCATTCAGTGGCCGAATTCTCCTTGGTAATGTTACATCTATGGGCATTTGGTGCATTTTTATATTGAAAATATCTCTTCAGGGAAATTAATATTAACTTCTTTTTTTCAGTGTTCTCTTCTTAAGGAATGTATGTTTTTTTCTTAATTTTCAAAATGTTTCTAAAATCTATGCATAATTTTATATGAAGTGTTAAAATTTTACTTCCTGTTTGTCAGTTATTAAAACATAAAATATTGAATTTAGCATAACATTTAGAAATATTTTGACAACTAAGAAAAAAAGTGATATCCTTTGAAAAGAGAACACTGAAAAAAGACCTTTAAAATATTAATTTCCCGGGGAGATATTTTGAATATAAACATGCATCAAATGTCCATAGACTTAACATTAGCGAGAGGAATTCAGCCACTGAATGATTAGCACCCTTAATGGTTTTAAAGGTGAAAGTATATTCTCCAAAATTCAGCACCCTCCACTCCTCCTAGAATTGAAAAATTCAGTACAAAGGGAGAATGTTTGAATTCAATTCTGCTGAAAATTTACAAAAAATCGTTCAATTTTTTATTTAAGGTTTTTGAATCATGATTATAAGTTTTTAAGAATTGATATCCTAACCCAAGTACATATGAAAATCTTGAGGGGGAAAAAGTAATTGGCTACTTAACAATATAAGGGTATTTCTATTTATAAAATTAGATAGTTTACTATGATAAAGACAAAAAAATTCGTACTACGTACTAGCTATTTATTCCATGTGTATTAAGATGAAGCTTATTGAATAAACATTCCCAATTATATGTTCCACCTTCTTAAATTGATATTTCATTGTAAAATGAGACAGAATTCCAATTTGTAAATAATTCTTCAGAAAAACATTTTTTTTTTCACTTAATAGACTGTTATAGCATAATAGATAATATACAACTCTAAATGTATATGCATTAAATTGTCCTCAAATGTCTTTTCTAATTTACTTTTCTGATTCAAAAACCAGTACAAATTTCTTTCTTGAAGGTAGTTATCCTTCAAGGAGGTTGGTTACAGCTTCAGAATTCTCTGTAATGTTAAGTTTATGGATGTTTGGCACATTCGTATAATTAAAATATCATTTGGGGGAAACTAATAAACTTAATTCGCTTTTTTTGTGTACTCTACTTAAAAGATGTTTCTTTTTTTTCTTAGTTCTCAAAATATTTTTTAAATCTATGCTGAATTTAATATTTTATGGGCACCGATTTCAAAAAGTAATTCATTACTTTTTATATGTATATATTCATAAATTAAATCATAAATATGTAAATTCATCTCTTGTAAAAAATATTTTCTCTAAAATCTATATTTGGTGGATATTAAATTTAACCGTTTTTATGCTGGTACCTGATATCCGATGTGTGTTTATTGGATAACATTTTGTCATTAGAAAATTTTAAAGAATTATTTAATTCTTTTTAGTGCTTTTTTTGAAGTCGGTTGATATTTTTTTTAAAAAAAAGCTTATTTTATTGTGTATTCTACTTAAAAGATGTTTCTTTTTTTCTTAGTTTTCAAAATATTTTTTAAATCTATGCTGAATTTAATATTTTATGTGTTAAAAACCAATGAATTGTGAGTAAGATTTTAACACTTCATATAAAAATCAAGTAAATACTTTAGGAATATTTTAAAAACTAAGAAAAACAGAGGCATCTTTTAAAAAGTGTATACAAAAAATAGAAATTAAAAATATTAATTTCCCGAGAAGATATTTTAAATGTACAAATGCATAAAACACCCATAGACTTTACATTAATGATTAGAATTCGGAAACTGAGTGACCAATCCCTTTAATCTGTTTGAGTCCATTAAAAAAAAAAGTTTTATGGTCTGAAACATAATGAATGTTGGTTTGCATACCATTTAATTCATATTCATATGACAATAGGCAATGACTATATGCTTCCTAGAATGATCTCTCAATGGTGTGGATATTGGAAACTCGACATTCGCTCGGACAAATGCTATGCTATTAATCTATCTAGGAGAAAGGGTGAGTGTGACTTCGATTTCAGCATTCATGGTGGACTGATTGCGTGGACAAATGAAATAAAATTCTCAGGCTTTTATATTGCAAGACTTGGTGGGTTTTCACAACTCGTTGATTACCTTCGACAAAAAGCTTAAAAAAAAATCAATATCCTGAAAGCGCTCTCTCAGACTCGGTATGGAACTCGTTCACTTCACATTTTCTTGCTAGCGAATTCCTCCATACGTAGCATGATTGAATCCAGTTCCTCCATTTTAAGTACTGCCTGCGACACTATGTTCAAGAAGTTGGAAGTCCTACAAACCACTGACATCAGAAGTGCTCTGGGTCTACCTAAATGGGTCCCTAACATTGTTCTGCACAAACATGCTGATGTCTTCCTGTTATATGACAGACTCAGATCCCTTGCTTTTGGGTTCTGCATCAAGCATTATGCTTTAAAAAATTGGTCTCCTCCCTGGGATTTCTACGAGGGCAATTCGCATTTCATTATTGCCAGTATTCCCGGTGTCAATGATATCTTTGATGAGATCAATGGCCATCCAGATCACCTGTTCTCGTTTCAGATTCCTCTCCAGTGTAACCATGATAGCCTTATTTTCTCTTTAGATGACTTACCGTTCCAGTGTAAAGATCTTGACTCTACTATCGTCTCTTCTCTCTATCATGATTTCACTCAGCAGCTTTCTTACTCATGGTATATCGTAGCCACTGATGCCTCTAAGTCTTCCAACTTTACTTCCATTGCTGGTTGCATAATTTCCACCCAGTTCCGGTATAGGGTTCACCATGTAAATTCCATCTTTACTGCTGAAGCTCTTGCAATTGGTACTGCTATTGATGATCTCGGCCCATGGGCTTGCCCCACTATTCTTATTACTGACAGCTTATCGGTTCTCAAGGTGCTCCAGTCTGTTACTATTAAATCCCCCAATGTCATCTTGGGGCTTTTCAATAAACTTCAGAGAGCATTGCGGTTCACGCCGAGAATCTGGATCTGTTGGGTGCCAGGGCATCCCTCTTAACGAACATGCAGATCGGATGGCTAGAGATGCTACAGATTTTGATGTTATGTTGAACTGAATCTCACCGGAAGACCTGCTTCAATATAAAAAATGGAGAACCTCACTCGAGTGTAATCGGCAGTTTCGGATAAGCAAGTATTTCCAGTCTCATGGGGACATCCCCACTGTAAAACACGTGTACTCCTGGGCTGCCAGTCGTCGTGAGGATGTATCGATCTCTCGTCTCGTCTGTAACATGCTGATTACCCCTGCTCTTTTCCGTTTCGGCTAAGTGGTTGATGACAAGTGTAATATTTGCCAGGTGTCAGATTCCTTGGAGCACATTCTATTTTCTTGTATTAAATACCGTACTCATCGCAACTTATGTTGGGACAGTTCTCTTCTGAATCGAAGTTGTTTTCGTTCCTTCAGAGAGTTTTTGAAGAAGTTTTGTGATTCCAAAGATTTCTGCTTGCCTACTCTTTGCTTTTTAAAAAGTATTGACCGGTTTTAGCGGTAATTCGGTATAATCTTATAACCATAGTTTGCTGGTTTTGAATTTTGGATCATTTGAGAAAACAGCCTTGCCGCTACAGGTCTAAGAGCTCTCCCCATTGAAACTTCAAACTATCTATTATTATTACTAAACACCTAAACATAAGTGAAGTCATATATAATAATGTGTTATTTAATTACAAAAATGCATAGACACATACTAACTATGTAACAGTAACAAAAATATTTGTTGAGACAAAATAATACTTAATTAAAAAACATGTACTATTAATAGTACACCAGATCCGAAAGGGTTAAAACCATTTTCCAGGACCAAGCATTGTAGATCAGATTAGTAATTTGAAATATTGATATGATTTTACAGAAACATTTCTATTAGGAAGCTTTCATTACAAAAAGTAAAAAGCTACCTATTGCAGCTGTCCAGAGGAAAGCACTTCAGGAATATTTTGGTATATTTTCACCGATCATGACCCCCACATCTCCTTCTGCTCAATTGTTGACATATGTATATATGACCTTTGTCATGTTGTAAGAGCCCTTATTTTGAAAATCAGACAAAGTGTAATAGTTGTATTTTTTTTTATTTTTTTATTATGTTGAAGTAGATTTTATTTAATGAATAGTGTGCAATTTTGAAGCCCTGAAAAAATTTCCTCTTTTCTATAGAAAATATCAAAGTTCGAGGCTGTGAATGCCATTTTTATGAAAAATGAAATCCCAATATGTTTAAAGTGGTATATCTCTGGCAAGCAACAACATCCCAAAATTCTTTTGGCATAAACTTATGGTATAATACTACCTGCTTATTAAAATTTATTTGTTTCCATGTTTAATGAAATGATTCATTTCATTAAAAGAACATAAGATATAAGGAATGTATCTGTTAAATTTCCATTGTTTCCAATTTAACAATAAATCTTATAAAATATTCTTTCTCCTCCCCCCCCCCCCTCCATTTTAATAATTGGTCTATTTAAACTAAGACTTCACTCTAAAATATCCTGGTCATGGAATCCTTTTTGATAGTTTTTAATGTTTGAGATATTGTAAGTGGAAGTTAGTTTTCACTTAAAAAGTCAAATGGATTGAAATAAGATGTTGGTGTACAGGTTTATTCTTCATCTGTTAACTAAAAGGTCTCAAAATTCAACAGTATTTTAAGCATTTTCCTTTTTATATTCTAACAAAACGGTGAAATATTTTTTTAATTTTTCAGTAACTTTATTGATCTTAAAGCAATAAGTGAATAAACATTCATAAATAAAAAGTTTTACATCAACTGCAAAAAAATGAGGATAATAATATTTAACCATTCATGTGTAAAATGGAGAAGGAAAGCATTTTATTTGTCCCATCCTAATTACACCTATGAATGCAAATCAAGTCATTAAACATCTTGACTTGTAAAAACTTCTTAAAGCAAGAAGGCAATTTTCACTGCATCAAGCTTATTTATGATTAAAAACTTAGTCTGGGATGCAGAATAAACTTATCTGCCTTATTTTTCAAATATTCTCTAGTGATCTAGCACTTAAATGTTAATTTTTGACGATTGAATATTTACAGAAGAAAATTTTCTTGGAAGTTCCACAGAATTTTTTACCACTCTCCATTCCTTATTTTAATTGGTTATTTTGCAAGCAATAATGTAATTAGGCATTAATTGGATCCCTATTGTTTATAATCATACTCCTTTTATAAGATAAACAAAAAGATCCACAAAATTTATGTTTCACAATATGTTTATTTAAAATATATCGATACAAAATTTAATAACACATTTTAAGGCATTTTGCTAACACTAAATGAATATTCACATTTTATACATAAAGAAATTGTGCATTAAAAGAAAAATCTGTAAAAACACTTAAGTTCAGGTATTTCCCTGAGATTTTCTTAGATGTGACAATGAATGTATACAATGAAGCTGGAAAACATATATACAGTACAAAAAAAAAAAAAAAAAAAAAAAAAAGCAGCAGCATTTTTATTAGTATTATTTTACAAGTTTCTCAATATTATATCAAAATATAATTTAAAAAAAAATCAAATATACAAGAAAATAGTTACAATAAAATAGTTTTGTGAAGAATTCTCTAAGAAAAGTAAACTATTTAATAACACCACCAGGATAATATAGTTTTTAAATCTTGAAGTTATTTAAGTAAATACAAAAAGCTTTCCACTTGAGTTACCACCTGCAAGAGCACTTCTGTAAGGATGAAAGCGTTGAACCGATGTAACAGTTGTCAAATTATCATCCTTCATGTTATAATACATATTTAAATCTTTATCATATATCTCAATTCTTCTTGGTTGTGCCATGGAGCCCACAGTAAATAAATCATCAGAATTCGGCAACCATGTAGCTCTAAATATGGTCAACCACCGTCCAGTGAAATTATTATGACTAAATTAAAAATTAAATTGAATATATAAAACTGTTTTACATAACAAACCAAAAATAAATCGATTTATACAGGAACAAGATAATTACAACTAAAGGAAATATTTCTAACTGATATAGTTGTTATATGATTAATTTGAACAATTAACAAAATGCATTTTGAAACTAAGTTTTTTTTTTTTCTCAAACTCAAATCTTATATAATATTAAAAACTTCTTCATATCAGAAATTCTTCAATCAGGGACTATATATACACATATATAAAATCCAGATTATGATGAAATATGATATAAGTGTTTTGGGCAACAGTGGACCCTCTTACGTTTTTTTATGAACAACGATTCACTGTGGTTGTAATATTTATTGAATATGTTGAATTCTGTCCCCAGAAGCCGAATAAAATCACATTTTTAAGATAAATTATTCAAATATTAGGTGCTTTTTTATTACAAAAAGTAAGAAACTACTCATTATAGCATCCAGAAGAAAGAAATTTCAGAAATTTTTGGCATATTTTTACTGATCATAGTCCCCAGATCTCAAATCGAACTCCGTTTAACTGTTGATTTATATATCATAAAATCACAATTACAAGCATCTCCTGAAAGTAACCCTCCCACATTTTAGCAATTTTTCATCAGCCTACCCTTCCCACTTTTAATTTGTCTTTAATTTATTCAATTTCTCTTTTGTGTGGTATCCCCTCCCCCCCAACCTGGTTTCTGCTGTATTCTTGGCTATATGGGACATGTGTCAGGACCTACCAGTGTTCTGCTAGCAATGCTTTAATGGTTTTTTCTTTTTTGACTCTTTAGCCGAAGCCATGTTAATAGGTTCCGACAAACGTCCCAAATAGCTGTAGTAGAGGTCTGCATGGGCCCGGGCTTGGGCCGGCGGAATCGTTTCGAATTTTCTAACGGGCCGGGCCGGCAGATTTAGAATAGTTTTATCAACAGGCCGGGCCGGCAAAAAAATTGAACGGGCCAGACGGGCCGGTAAAAAAAAATTTCTGAAGATTAAGCAGACACGATAAAATGAGCTATTTTCAATGAAAATGAGTTTAACGAGAATAAGTATAAATGTGGCCATACTAGTTTGACAGCGTCAATATAAAAATGCACAGTGTATCGGCATCGGAGAATTACATTATGTGTAACCCGTTTTAATATTTTTTTAGCTGACTCATGCCAGTCCGAGATCACGCTTGCATTACTTTTCTACATATAGACTGGCCGGATCGGTACTAGACTTAATTATTGGTAGAAAACACGATTTGTAAAATTATTAACAGCGATAAAGAACTTATGTTAGCTTAGTGTTCGGATATATACTTCTTGATGATTTTTAAATTTATTTTTCAATAATGCGAAAGTTTGACACATTTTCTGATTAATTTTAAATTGTTAAAGTACAAAAGTGATAAGCCTAACTATTGAAGGGATTTGGAATCGAATAGCGTTTTTCATTTTTGGTAAATAAAATACTTGTATAACCTTGTTGAGATATAATAGTTTCTCAAATGATTGCAGGTTTTTCTCCCTTGCCTTGCTATTGCTTCCGGAAATTTTATTCAAAACGCTAATGACAGTATTTTATTTGTTTGCAGTATTCTTAAATTGCTTGTATCAAAAAATGGATAACGCTATTCGATTATGTAGTTTCTGAATAAAGATATCTGCTAATCTTATGAGTTTCTGAGAAAAAAAAAAATGAATTTAGAAATGTATCAGAAAGGAGCTTCTTTGAATTTAATAATGAATTTGGATTTGAAATCTATAATAAAAGATATAGAAATATATTTATAAATCTTCTTTTATTAAACAGCTTCAAAATTAACGATATTTTTAGCTTTCTTTCTTTTTTCTTTTATTCTAAGCCATATTAATTTTTTAATGAATCTTTATTCGAATGTTGAAAGCCTAAGAATCTAAGTAATCATTAATGTTGTTAATGTGTATTTGCTGTAAAATATACTGTAAAATCATTACATAGATATGTACGCAGTATTCTTTAAAGGAATCTTAGTTATATGATAAAAATTGGAATTTTTCAGAAATCGTAGAAATTGTAACGGGCCAAAACGGGCCGGGCCTGTTTTCGCTGATTTTTGTACGGGCCGGGCCGGGCCGAAACAACTTTTCTACGGGCCGGGCCTGGAAATTCCGGCCCGTGCAGAGCTCTAAGCTGTAGTAGAAGCTATGTTTTTTTTTTTTTTTTTTTTTTTAAGGTATTAGACAAATTTAAAAGAGAAATTGATTGAATTAAAGACAACGAAAAGCAAGAAGGTTGAGGTCAGTGCTCTGAAGCTACCAAAGAACTGTTGCTGCTTCAAGTTTATTCTTATTTTTTTCCCACCAAAAATTGATGTAAAAAATTACATGAGGAATGTTACATCTTTTCACAATTTTGGCATTTTTTTTTTCTTTTTAATAAATTCTCAATAAAATTCACTTTTTTAAATGATTAGTAGATATGTTTTGGAAAATGTAAAAATTGTTCCAAATCTATTTTTTTAGCAAACAATTTTTTTCACCTATAAATTTCAAAAATAAAAAAAATGTACTCTTATTAAATCACGTAGAATATTGAGAAATCTAATAAAGAAACTAAGATCACAACTCAATTTTTTTTTTTTTTTTTTTTTTTTTTATAAACAGATTTAAGTATTTTTTACTTTGTTACCATACTGACACTATATTCTACATTTTCTTACTACTTTTGTTTTTTTAATGAAAAGTTTTAAATGAGAATAAGCTTCACTGCTAAACCACATACAGATTGCAGATAAAGTTAATTTTGCTCAATTGAATAATCTGAGAAATCTCTTATAAAATCTTATCTTTGTCATAAAGATGTAAATAGATTGTTTGATGATAATGCAGAATTTTGTACAAAAATTAGGCCTATGCACAAAATTATAATGAAAGAGATAATTGTCTCAGCATCTATTCTTTGAACAGATTTTTGGAGGATTGTGTTCAATAATTTTTTCAACTGTATTACATTTTCCAATCATATGGCAATCTAGCTACATCTCATAATGTCTAAATTAGTAGTTGATAACCCCTTTTTAGCTATATCCCATCTAAGCATTTCTAAAATTATGCTTATTACAATATCTGTTTAAACTCTTCAATTTTTTTAAAACCTGTTTTCTAATCAAGATCACCAAATTAAATCTTTGCTGAAAACTCTGCTTTGAGCATCAGACTGTGATTCAATCTGTTATATACCAAAATGCAATGAAAGCATATTGCTTCAAGAATACATGCCAATCAAGTTTGTTATAATCATCCTTCATAATGCATACTTCTTGTCACATAGTTAATAGAGTTTTACAAAGCTGATCAATGAAACTCAAGATTCTTTTTGCATGGTTGATGAAATTCGCAGTTTTATTTGAGTCTGACTGATAAAATTTGCAAATTTTCCGCACCTGTTCAATGAAATTTACGATATTCTCATGCCCAATCAATGACATTTGTGATTTGTCAAAACCCAATCAATATAACTCACGATTTTTTAGTGTCTGACTGATGAAATTTGTGCTCTTTCCTACCTTAATTGACAAAATATGCATTTTTTCCCACACCCGATCAATGAATTTTGCAATTTTTTTCTCCTGATAAACAGACTGAATTTACAATTGATTTGCTGCTAATCAACGAAATCTTCAATTTCTCCCTGCATCATTAAAAAATTTGTAATTTTTTTCATGCCCAATATATGAAATTTGCATTTTTCCACACTATAAATTAAGAAAACAAGTGATTTTTCCACAGCCAATGAAATTAATTTGCAATTTTACGAGCATCATCAACAAAACTGACAATTTTTTCTTGTCTGATCAACGAAATGTGCAATTTTTTTCTGTCTGAGCAACAAAAATTACTACAGTGCAGGACCTATTATCCGGAATTCCGAAATCTAGAAAGGAAAAATATTCAGGAACTTTCTAAATTTGTAAATTTTTACTATAAAATTTTGTGATTTCTGAAATTTTTCAAAAGTTTTACAGATTTCTATTTATTTAGTCCAATGTAAAATAAACTTTTTTCATCGGTGGGAGGAACACGTACCCCCCGTCCTCCTCCCGAAATTAATGGGGAGAAAAGTCTAGCAAATTTTAGTTTATATTACATTACAATTTGTTGTCCTCCTGCTTAAATTGTCAGTTATTTCACTCCTTCCCATTAACTCAAAAGTATATTATGACAACACCATTGTATTACTTGAATACATATATCATAGGAGAGTTCTGTTTATTTTCTAGTATCCTCCCCCCCCTCTCTTCTCAGATATTCCAGAACAGTATCTGCTCACAACTGGAACCCTCCGGACCTCGATGATTCCGAATTTCAGATCACTTTCAGTTTCGGACGGACCTGAAATCTGGAAATCCATGATCTTTAATTGATTATATTGTCACAGGTTTAGTTAAGTTTCATTGCTCAATATATAGTTTTCACATGGGGTCCAGTTTTTATGAAATCGTGTGAAAAACTTTTTGTAGTTGTGAAAAATCTAGCCGTATTTGTAAATTGAAAATAACTGTTATATTCAGGTTCTTGTTTATATATTTACATTATATAAAGTAACAGGTCAGAATTTAACTTTTAAATGATTAAATTTATAAAAAGTTCAGCTTGATTAAGTTTTGCGAAAAGGTCTTTTAAAATAGAGAATTTTTTGTAAAATCTTTGTTTTGAGATGAAGAATCTTTTAAAGGACCCAGTTTGTTTATAATGAAATCCTGGAGTTTACTTCTAAAATAACCCTATTTTTTGCATATAGATCAGTTATTTGTCTAACTTAAATTATCTGCACAAGAAACTATTAAAAACAAGTATGTCTTGCAGAATTAAGAAAAGAGAAATCCAAATTAGATTTATCTTGTTAAAATGTTTTGAAATAAAACTCGCCTCCTGAAGTTAATTCAGAATGTTAAAATACTGCGTTCAATAAATTATGAAAAATTCAAAATATAAACAACAATACTTACATCACTAAAAAAAAAAACTTTATGTGACAAGAATTCTTCGGCTTTCATTGAATCCCAAACAGACTCATATCAAATTAGCATTTTTTGGTTAATTGATAAGTGAGGCAGTGCTTACTTTCACCAGGCTTTTTACCTCTTTGAAAATTTTTTCTTATGCCTGATACACTCACAGGCAAAATGTACATAAAATGAAATCGGCGATGATTAAGTGATTAATGCTAATTTATCACAATTTTTTTCAGAGAGATGCTAGACAAATCACACAATTGGTATTATACCTACTTTTTGCATTTTTTGAAAGAGTAGTTTGTCTACTTGACACTTTGAATTACTGTATTTATAATCAAATAAAATGTTATGCTAAAACAATGATTTAAAAAAAAAAATAATAAGATTTTACATTTACAAAAAACCTCGCCAAATATTGCATTCTAATCGCAGAATGGAATGATTGTTGACTTATTTTGTGCTGAAAATATTGTTTTATAGATTTATTTACTTATAATGATACTTACTTCATCATTGCTGTAAGGTGAATATCATTTGTCAAGTTTGTACTGTCAAAAGTGCTAAAAGAAAAAATATAATAATATTATCTCTATATACTTTAAAATTAAACTTTTTGCTTTATAAGCTTAAAACACAATTACATATATAACCATTATATAATACTACAATTCAACATCTATCTATCTATATATATAGAGTTTCCCCTAGGGGGTTTCAGGAGGGTGCTCCGCCCCTCCTGCTCTTTATTTTAAAAAATAGCGCCCCATCCTGCCCCTCATCTGAAAATTAGCGCCCCTCTTGTCGCTCATTCAAAAACACCCTTCTTGCCCCACATATGTGAAAATGCGGCCCTTTAGCGATGATGCGAATGCACTATAGCACGTAAATTGCGCAAGAAAATGGCAACTGAGCACAAAATATAGCTCTTAAGCTTCCCACAAGACACGTAATTCTGTCAAAAGATCGCTAACTATTGCGACCTTGACCTATCATGACCATTGACTTTCTCATATACGTAGACGCCAAATCCCATTGTTATCTCGAGATGGTTTCGAATCCAACATCTTTGGAGAAAAGATGCTGTTTTTTGGCAGTGATCGCTTTATTGGCAACTTTCAGATTTCACAAAGAGAAAAGAAGAAGCGCGGTCCAATTCAAGACAAACATAGCAATATGAGTTTCGGCGGGAGAAAAACCGGTTTGGCGTGCTAAATCTGCCCTCCGTCACGTGACGGAAGGCACACATCTCGGCCTACAAAAAGGTTGCTATTTTGGAGTCTAAGTATCTTAAGGTCATTGATCATGACTTGTTTACTGCAATGCAAATTTTGAGAACACAGGATCCTAACTGTATGAATGAGAAGACAACTTGCAAGCACACATTCAGTACAGACGCAACAGGAGTAAGGGCCAATAATGCCACTGGACTTGAAAAATCCTGGATCCCCGCGACCCAAGACATCTAAAATTCTGGATCCCTTTTTTACACAGGCGTGTTCCCATTTAATAATTCATATTTTTAGATGCAAAAATGAAATGCAATAATTATTTTAATAATTATAAATATATAAATAAACCAATATTATATTTTTTAAACTATTAAGAGAAATTTTCTTTATTTTTTAAAAAAATAAAAGGGCAAGATACAAATTTAATTATGAAATAATGCGTATTTGAGTGTAGAAGATAACAAATATCACTATTGTTCGCATTTCTTTAAAAAAGGGACAAGACAAATTTATCAAAAAACACTTTTTTTTTTCCTTTTATTTAATGAACAGGTGCTTTCAGGAGTCACATTAAAAAAGATTTGGATAGTCAAAAACGAATTGCGAACAGAACTGTGCAAAGGGGAAGGGGAGGGGGGCACATGTAAATTTAGGGGATGCCAAATTTATACTAGATTTTAGTCATAAGAAAAATTTGGGATGAGGACAGGGGTCAAATTCTAATTATGCACCGGTGCAATTTTTTCTTTGCACACCCTTGATTATGAAGCAGGAAAATTAGTTTTTATAACAGAAAAATTCACTTCTGCCATTAACTTTTTTTGTGTGTGTCCCTTTAACGAAATTTGCATTTTTTGCGATCTTTTGACAAAATCTGCCGTATTTTCATGATATTTTGACCAATTTTGTCTTTTTTCGCGAATTTTTGACGAAATTTGCCATTTTTTGGGAGTTTTTTCACAATTTTCTGTTTTATTGTGATTTTTGGACAATATTTGTCGTTTTTTCTGCAATTGTTTTTGAAGAAATCTGTCGTTTTATCGTGATTTTTTGAAGAAAGTTGCCTTTTTCGTGATCTTTTGATGAAATTTTCTGTTTTTCGCAAATTGTTTGACGAAATTTTCCCGTTTCATTGCAATTGTTGGACGAAATTTGTCGTTTTCCACTATCTTTTGAAGAAATCTGCTTTCTTTTTAGGGATTTTGTAATGAAATTAGCCATTTTTTTGCCAATCTTGCCGGAAATTACTAGTTATTTCGCGATATTTAAAAAACGAAATTTGGTAGACCATTGGCGGCTTCAGCCAATACGTCCCTGGTTCAAATCCTAGCCCGGACTTTTTTCACCCAAAAATGAAAAATGGAAAATTTATATTTGCTATAATTAATTTACCGATTGAATAATCGTGTTTAAAATTAATCTAATGTAATTCCTATTATAGTTTTTATGGAATTGAAAGCCTCTTTCAGAAAATAATACTTATTTAGTTACAATACAATAAGCAATTACTCGACAAAATACATAAAATAAATTAAAAACAATATTATTATAGTTTCGGTGACCACAGCATACTGTCATCAGTGCAAAATGTAATTTTGCAATAGGGTAAATGAGCCAGCAATGCATACCTTTAAGGAATTTCGGTACTACTTGGTTATACCGTCAATCAATTTCACCAAATTTATGCATTTGCCAATTTATCCACCAAATTATACAAATTGACATACTTTTTATTATAAAAGAACAAATAAATTAGTAAAATATTAATAAAATGATAAACACTTCATTAAATTTAAAATCCCTATTATGTAATAAACACGTGTGACATATTTAATTTCAAATAAGTGCAACAGTTATAATAAACCATTTTTGGCATTTAATGTTCACAATAATTCTGGGTCCCTTTTTAATAATAAGTCATGTATTAGATGCGAAAATTGAGTTTGTTTATTTGGAGAAAAAAAATGAAATGTATAAATTATTGTCTTAATAATAATTAATGAATAATTAAAACCAATATTATTTTTTTTTAAACTATTAAGAAAAATTTTCTTCACTTTAAAAAAAATAAATGTAGCAAGACACAAATTTAATTAAAAACAATGCTTGATTGAGTGTCGATGATAACAAGTATCACTATCGTTTTCATTTCTTTTAAAAAGAAACAAGACACATGCATTAAAAAAAAGGCATTGCTGAAAAAAAGAATATTTTTGTTGAGTAAAAGGGTAATTTAGTTTTATGAATGGGTGCTTTCAGCAGTCACATTAAGTCGCACTTCAAGAGTCATCACATCAGGAGTCTCAGAAAAATTTGATGCACTCAAAAAAACAAAAAACAGATTTCGGAACAGAAAATTCCACTTCCATCAGTAACATTTTTTTCTACACCCTTTCGATAAAATATACCTTTTTTGACAAAATCTGATGTTTTTTCACTATTTATTGATGAAAGTTGCCATTTTTCTCAATCTTTTGAAGAAATCTGCTGTTTTTTTTTTCTTTTTCTTTTCTTAACGAAATTTGCCTTTTTTTTGGGGGGGGAATTTTTTGACAAAATCTGCCGTTGTATTGCGATTTTTTGATGAAAGTTGCTGTTTTTTGTGAATTTTGGTTGAATTTACAGTTTTATAACTTTTTTTTGACAAAATTTGCCATTTTATAACAATTAGAAAAATAAATAAATAAAAAAAATTTGCGTTTCTATAGTGATTTTACGACGAAGTTTGCCTTTTTTTTTATGAATATAATTTTGCTGGATCAACCCCCTGAATTAACAACGAAAGAACCATAATAATTTTCAATTATGAAATGTCACACAGTTGGTACAATCAATAAATACCAGAAGACAAGATACATTTTAAATGCTGTGTTGTTAACAGGGATGCTACTCAAAAACAAAATTACACTGAGTAAAATTTATGACATGATTGATGTTAAGTCAATAATACTAAGGGGAAATTAAATTTATCATTTTATAAAAACCAGGGTGGCCAAATTGTGAGTTTTTTCTAACAAGGAAGGTCTCCATACGGGCATACCCAGAAAGTTCTGAAAAATTACAAAATGTTCTTCTTATGTGGATAGATACGTTTAAAAAAAATTTCAGCAGAAACCCAGCAGAATGTTTGTAAAAAAACGATAAACATTTTGTTTATTTGGCAATTTATCATCGTTTGGTGGAAAAATAAAATTTCAAAAGGTACTTTTTTTACATGTGAAACACTGTTTAATTTGCTTCATGTTGAAATTGCTCAAAGAAATTTAATTTAAATAACTTTAGTTTTGTCTGTTTTAGTTTGTTTTAATTATAATTTCGTCGTAATATATTTAGAGTGAAAATTAACTATGAAATTTTATGAATTAAAATTAAATAAAATTGTTTCAATCACAAAATTAAGTACAATCCAATTGAACACTGTTGATTAACTTTGTTGCGATGGAAACAAAAACTTCTTTGATATTGAAATGCATTACTGCAGCGTTCTTCATCTGGTCTTTATTTTTTCATATGCTTAAATATATGAAAATATATTTTTCAATATGAAAATATTTTTTATGTATGAAATTATTTTAAAAATGACAAAATTAAATAACTGCAGCAAAAGCAATATCAATTTAACTGATCCCTTATTACATACATGAGTAGTTTAATTAGTATTTTTTTTTTTCAAAATATTCAGATTAATGTAACTAAACATGACCAGTATGGAGATCTTTCTTGTAAGAGGAGTAAATGTAAACACATGAGGATGACAATTTTATACAAACTTTTCATTTTAATTACATCATCATTCATCCCAGTGTATTTATTTACCATCTACTGTTACATTTCTTTTTCCTAGTTGTCTATTACTTCATTCAAGTCAGGGAGATGTGCAATATGATGTCCATTTTCTGAATCAGACTGTCTAGATAGCATATCAGCTTCAATATTAGTGGAGCCCTTCTGGTACTTAATTTCATAGTCAAACATAATAAATTTTAATGACCAGCGGAAAAGACGTCTTCTTAAATTTTTAACAGTGTAAATAATGATAAAATTTATACAAGGCATCCACAATTACCAAACATTCTAATTCCATAATTGCATTTTTTTTTTTTTTCATAATTGCGAAAATTTCTAGAATGATATGCTATAGGATGCAATGTTCCATTTTCACCTACCTGTTTTACAACACATCTTACTCCAAGATTTGAGGCATCTACAAACAGTTCACAAGGTGTTTTGGGATTGAACAATCTTAAAATAGATTTTTCAACCAAAGCCTGTTTTAATATATGTATATATATTTATATGTATATGTGTGTGGATGTATATATATAAAATTTGTTGTTTAATTAGTAATTTTCTTAGAATGTTCTGTGATCAAAGTCATAGATAACAGCTAGTTTTGGTATATTGATAAAATATATAACAATATTAACACAACACCTTTTATATATATATATATATGTATTTTCAGTAATTTTAAAATAGCATTAGAAAATAATGTGTTGTATATATTCATTTTCATTACTTAGTTTTATTTTTTTAAAGCCTTATCCAAACAAGACAAAAAAAGAGTAAACATCTAGAAAATTTTGAGCTAGAATTGACCAACAAATATAGCTTTTTTTTTTTTTAAATAAAAAAGTTCAATTTACTGAATGAACTTTATTAACTCATTTCCTTAAACATAAATTTCAGCACTGAAATATATATTTCTGCCTTACTGCTATTTTGTATCATGCTGAAATAGAGATATTGTGAACGAGTAATAACTCAGTCCTTTTTATACTATTGTTATGAATTTTGTAAATAGTTAGTGTTTGTACTGTAAAATAATGTAAATAATCTTATTAAGCTCCATTTCTTTACTAATATTAGTTTTTGTTACATTGTCTCTGTTATCAAGCAAACTTGTCTATTATTTTCAGTGTATGTCTACGGCAGATTGGCGAAATAATAAAGATATCGCCAAGTTGGTGTCTAATTTTGGTTGCCAAATTTGGCGATATATCGCCAAGTTGGCGACAAACTTGGCGATTGTTGGCGATGGTAACCCTTCCCTACTCTATGGTAACCCCCCAATTGATATACTGATACATTGAATGTTGTTCTGTGGATTTTTCGAGATGGTTCTAGAAATTTCCAGCACCTGCTGCGAGCCTATATAAGAAGAGAAGCGATGCGAGCTGTTATTATTATTTACCAGTCAGTCATTGAGTGAACAAGGCATTTGTTAAGCAAGTTTGCTTGAGTTTCATTTATGTTGTTTTGAATGTTATTAAGTGTTATTAAGACGTTGTATAAAGAGTCTCTGGGATCTAAAGCTGTACTTTTACGATAGATTTGAGCAGTTATTTTTGCATATCTAGTAATATTTGTGAGTTTTGAAGACTCTGTTGTTCTGAAGATCTGTAAATAAATTATTTTTTACTTTTCTAAGAAACAAGAGTTTGAAGTTGTCTAACCATAAGATCAAAAGAACCCTATATACGCTGTAACATTTGGTGTCAGGAGTCGGGATCTTATGGCGAAAACAAGAACTATGGACGGACAACTGAAAGAACTGTTAGAAGCTATTAATGGAATAAAGGCAGAATTGAAGAAAGGCCAAGAAGAGTTGGCGGATAAAATGAATAAAAACGAAGAAAGAATGGAACAGTTGACAAATAAAATTGATAAAGGCCAAGAAGAGTTGGCAGAAAAAATGAATAAAGGACAAGAAGAGTTAGCAGATAAAATGAATAAAGGCCAAGAAGAGTTGGCGGATAAAATGAATAAATGCCAAGAAGATGTGACTGAAAAGATTAATAAAGGCCAAGAAGAAATGAAGAAAACTTTAGAAGAAAAGTTCTCGTCGGTAGAGAGAAGAATAGGCTCGGTAGAAGAGAAAATAGAGGAAGTAGAAGAGAAAATTCAGAATGAAGTTAGTAATGTTGAACAGAAAATGGAAAGGAAAATGGCGGAAGTAGAACAGAAAATTCAGAATGAAGTTTGTAACGTTGAACAGAAAATCAGTAACGTTGAAGAGAAAATACTAGGTGAAGTAGATAAAAAGCTAAATAAAAAAGTACAAGATCTTGAGAAGAAGCTTTCAGCGTCTAGTGGTAATTATGAAGAATTTAGAAATCCGCCTGCTTCTCCCGTGCACATCAAGCTGTCGACATACGACGGAAAGAGTTCCTGGCAAGTTTACAAGACCCAATTCACTATTGTAGCCGAAGCGAATAAATGGAGTGACGAGGTGAAAGCTTGTCAACTGGCAGCATCTTTAAGAGGAGAAGCCGCCGATGTGCTGCAAACATTGCCCGATATGACGCAACTCAATTTTGAGACTTTAAGTTGTGCACTTGAAATGAGATTCGGTAAAAAATTCTTCAAATATTATACGAGAATACAAATGAAGAGCCGCCATCAAAAATCGAGTGAAACCCTTCAAGAGTTTGCCTCTGAAATTGAATGGCTTGAAAATTTAGCATTCCTTGACTGTCCAACAAATGTACGGGAAATGCTCTCACTGCAGTACTTTGTAGATGGAATAAAAGATCCAGAAGTGCAGAGAGCGGTACGAATGGCAGATGTGCAGGATTTAAAGGCTGCATTACTATATGCCTTAAAGTTGGAAGCAGCTACACAAGCCAGCCGAAGAGATCGTCATTCAGTCCGAGGGTCAACGGTGAACAAAAGCTCAGACACTGAGAGCGACGTCTTGAAAGAAATTAGGAAAATAAATCAAGAGCTGGAAGCTTTAAAATACAGAAGAACAAGCTCAAGAAGACAGAATCTCAGGTGCTGGGGATGCGGTGATACAGGACATCTCTGAAGAAACTGCCCCAAAGTCCACGAACGTGAGATGAATTCAAGACCAGAGAATAAAAAGCCCCACCTGAAGATCCTTCAAATATCGAAAATGAGTGGCGGCGATAATGAATTATATGTGATAGGATTTATTAACGAGATTCAATGCCGTATGATTGTGGATACAGGAGCGAATGTAACAATAATAAGAGAAGATTTGGCACGAAAATTGAAATGTAAACTCATCTGGGCTCCGCCTTGAATTACCCTGCAAACTGTGACGGACGACAAGATAGGCATATATGGAAAGGCCGATTTAACCATCAACTTTGGAGGAACGAAATATTACCATACGGCATATGTGGTTGACATAACAGATCCTTGCTTAATCGGGCTAGATTTTCTGAAGAAGTTTGGCTTCAAACTTGATTTCAAAAATAACAAAATGCTCTCAAAATATGAAGAAATATATCTTTTTGGATTAAATAACGAAATTGAATGTAAACAAACAGTAATAGCCAAAGAAGACATCAATCTTGATCCAAGAACAGAATTTTTAATTCCAGCTGTAATTAAAAATAAAACTAATTACCGATTTGGCCATATAGATTATCCCGAAGATAATAGTAAACAAGCAGGAGTATTGGTGGCTTCTTCTGTAGTAGACCTCTCGAAAAAGACCATTCCAGTCAGAATTGCTAACATCAGTGATAAGACGAGGACTATCAAGTAAGGAGAGGTGATAGCATCATGTGCTCCTGTGACGTGCATAAGTCAAAATTCCAATCACTCTCAGAAATCTTCAGATAATTTAGTCAAGGATTTGTTACAAGATACAGACTTGGATCTAAATCAAAGGGATGCTGCGGAAAATTTAATTAGAGAATTCCGAAGTTTATTTTCCCAAACATCTGAAGACTTTGGACGAACTAAAATGGCACAACACCGAATTGACACGGGAGATCACTCTCCTATTAAACAGCATCCTAGACGATTACCTTTTGCCAAGCAAGAAGAGGTGCAAAATTTAATTAAGGATATGGAAGAAAATGATGTCATCGAACCATCGACAAGTCCATGGGCGTCTCCCATTGTATTAGTAAGAAAGAAGGATGGTTCTACAAGATTTTGTGTAGACTACCGCCGACTGAATGACGTCACCAAAAAGGATAGTTACCCTCTACCAAGGATCGACGATACTCTCGACACACTTGCGGGCAACACTTGGTTCTCGACTCTGGATCTGAAGAGTGGTTACTGGCAGGTAGAGATCCATCCAGACGACCGCGAGAAGACTGCCTTCACAACGGGACAAGGATTATGGCAGTTCAAGGTAATGCCATTTGGTCTATGTAACGCACCTGCAACTTTCGAACGGCTTATGGAAACGGTTCTCCGGGGGCTGTCATATGAAGCATGTCTTGTTTATTTAGATATCATAATCATAAGAAAATCTTTTGATGAACATCTGAACAACCTCAGGCGGGTGCTACAAAAATTAAAGGAAGCTAATTTGAAGTTAAGCCCTTCGAAGTGCAATTTGTTTTGCAATGAAGTCGCCTACCTTGGACACATCATTTCGGCAGAAGGAGTTAGGACTGATCCGGAGAAGATATCGGCCGTGAAAAATTGGAATCGTCCAGCAGATGTTCACCAGCTTCGAAGTTTTCTAGGATTATGCACCTATTACAGAAAATTCGTCAAAGGCTTCTTGATGATTGCAAGACCACTTCATAAATTAACAGAAGCCAATCAAAAATTTATGTGGACACAGGAATGTGACGCTGCTTTCGAAAAGCTTAAGGAGGCCTTGACATCCACTCCAATTCTGTCGTATCCTCAAATCGATAAACAGTTTATACTTGATACGGATGCAAGCAACGAAAGCATTGGCGCTGTACTGTCCCAGGAAATCGACGGCCAGGAGCGTGTTATCGCCTATTTCAGCAAGTGCTTGTCAAAGGCCGAGCGAAACTACTGCGTAACTAGAAAAGAGCTTCTTGCTGTAGTGAAAGCCATAGACCATTTTCATCACTATCTTTACGGTCGAAAATTCCTGATCTGAAATGACCATGCTTCTCTAACTTGGCTATTGAATTTTAAGAACCCTGAAGCCAGATAGCCAGGTGGATACAAAAGCTTCAAGAGTATGATATGGAGATACGCCATCGAAAAGGCTCATCACATGGAAATGCAGATGCTCTCTCAAGAAGACCCTGCTCAGAGAATTGTAGATACTGCGACCGGGTTGAGAAGAAATTTAATGTCAAAGGTCCTATAGTAAGACAAGTTACAACTGGGTCTACATCATCGCAAGATCCGTGGAGTGACAAGAGCCTGCGTAAAGATCAACTTGCTGATCCTGAAATTAAGCCAATTCTAGAGCTGAAAGAGGAGTCCAACAGGAAGCCCAGCTGGCAAGACATGGCCCATTACCATCCTATTACTAAACGTTATTGGGCTCTCTGGGATTCCCTACATTTGAAGAACGGTATCTTGTACCGAAAATGAGAGTCTGACGATGGAAAGACATGTAGATGGCAACTACTACTCCCTAAGTCGAGAATTTCTATGGTCCTTCAAGAACTTCATGGTAGTCCCACAGGAGGCCATTTTGGTGTAATGAAGACCCTGCAAAAGGTTCGAGAGCGTTTCTACTGGAATAATGTTCGCAGTGATGTAGAGAAGTGGTGTCGAACTTGTGACATCTGTGTAGCCCGTAAAGGTCCAAAGAGGCGCACCCGTGGGCGACTGCAGCATTATAATGTAGGAGCTCCTTTCGAACGAATTGCTCTAGACATCCTGGGTCCTCTTCCTAGAACATCGGATGGCAACAAGTACATCCTCGTTGTCATGGATTACTTCACCAAGTGGCCTGAAGCCTACGCCATTAGTAATCAAGAGGCGGTAACCGTAGCAGACATACTGGTTCAACATTGGGTTTCCAGATACGGAGTTCCTCTTCAAATCCATTCCGATCAAGGAAGAAATTTTGATTCGGCTGTGTTTAAAGAAATGTGTGGACTACTCGGCATGGACAAAACTCGAACAACACCTCTACATCTTCAATCGGACGGCATGGTGGAACGGTTCAATCGTACAATCTTAAATAGCCTCTCCCTCCTTGTGTCTAAAGATCAACAGGACTGGGACAAGTAATTGCCTCTTTTCCTGCTTGCTACAGGAGTGCTACTCATGAGGCCACTGGTTACTCCCCTTCTCAAATGCTCTTTGGTCGTGATCTTCGTCTGCCTGCAGATCTTTTGTTTGGCCGTCCTCCTGACGCTCCTTTGTCGCCTGAAGAATATGCGGATGGACTCCAGGCACGGATTGAGGAGATTCATCGTCTAGCGAGGAACCGAATCGGACTGGCATCGGAAAAGATGAAGACATGATACGACACAAAGGCAACTGGACATGAGTTCAACGAAGGTGACAAAGTTTGGTTGTGGAATCCCATCAGGCATGAAAGTGGACCAAAGAAAAAAAGGAGGAAAATTTTTTTCAACTTCAGATGCCAAATATAAAGAGAAAAAATAGAAAAATTCTAATGACGACATTTTATAGACTGGAGTGCAGTTTTAAATTTTACAAAAACATAAAAATTACAAAAAATTTGATTAAAAAAAATTCAAAATTCACAGTATAAATGTGTATCTCTTGATGAAACAGGGGACCACAGCCATCAACCGTCTGTAGACCTAACAGAAAAACGACAGATTTCCTCAAAAGATCTTGAAAGAACGAGAAATTTTGTCTAAAAATCACGATAAAATGACAAATTTTGTCAAAAAATTCGCGAAAACGACAGATTTCGTCAAAAAATTCGCGATAAAACGGCAAATTTCGTCAAAAAACTCGGGAAACGCGGCAAATTTTGTTTAAAAATTTCGATAAAATGATAAATTTTGTCAAAATTCGCGAAAAAATGGCAAATTACGTCAAAAGATTCACAAAAAAATGGCTAGTTCTGTCGTAAATCGTGAAAAAATGGCAAATTTCATCGAAAAATATGCAAAAAAAATGACAAATTTCGTCGAAAAAATGGCGAACTTGTCATAAAATTCGAAAAAAACCCGGCAAAGTTCCTAAAAAATTTGAGTAAAAGCAACAAATTGTCAAAAATTCGCGATAAAACGACAGATTTATTCAAAAAATATTTGGGGATATTTTTATTTTCAAAACAGATTCCAAAGGTAAAAATATCTCTAAAGATTTAAAAAAAAAACTGCAAACAAAATTGAAAAATTAAAAAACGGTCTTTGTATATAATAACCTCAAGTATTCAATACAAAATAAATAAAATTTAAATTATCAAAACGCAAACTGTATGCTTAAAAAGATTTCTCCCATAGGATTAACATTAGCGAGCGCGCGTTTTTGAGTGGTGAAGCAGCCTCTGAATAGAGGTCTGCACGGGCCGAAATTTCCAGGCCCGAGTCCGAAAATTAAAATTTTGGCCCGGGCCGGCCCGAACGCAAAAAATATTGGCCTGACCCGGCCCGGACCGGAAATTTTTTTTTAAAATTCGACCCGAACCCGGCCCGGCTCGGGTGAATTTCTACAGAACATTTGATCTTTAGTCTACCGGAAGAGTTCAGCCCAGAAAAAAAAAAAAAAAAAAAAAAAAAAAAAAAAAACCTTAGTCTTTTTTTTTTTTTTTCTTTTCATGTTTAAAATCTTTATTTATGCAGCAGTGCCATAGGCTGCGATATTTACGCTTTTAATGAATCTTTGTTTGTTGTATGTAAATGTTTCAGTTATCATTAATTTTATTAATGCATTAAAAAAAAATCTAAAAAATGGTATACGGTAAAAGTAAAATCTTCTAATACATTGGAAAGAAAAAAATACTTTTCCTTCTTAGCAGATGTAAATGTTTAATATATTTTTTTTCCTCGCGTATTGTTGCATTCATTTTGCATGAATGAACAGTTAAAAAAAAATTTGCAGTTTTCGGTTTAAACAAAAATTTCGTCATAATCATGTTTTTTTTTTTTTTTTTTTTTTTTTTAAATTATGTGATTAATTCTATTTTGAGACGCCTAGTGATCTACGATTCTTTAAAAAGAATAAATTCTAATGTTTAATTGTAGAATAATGACGACTTAAAAGTATATTCCTATTTTGCAAAATTTTTGGACCAAGGCAAACTTTACTGATTTGTGAACAGACTTATTTCCACGTCGAGAAAAGGATTTTCATATGGGGAGATTCAACAGGAACTGATTATTTTGGTCCGTGAAGACTAAAAAGCATGAAATCAGTCTCGGTTTCTACGGAAGAAGCAAGTTAAGCTCGGCCCGGCCCGATACTCCAGGAAAAAAAATTACGGCCCGAGCCCGGCCCGAATGACTTTAATGCAAATCGGCCCGTGCAGACCTTTACCTCTGAACGCAAATATCGTAAAAGCCGTACTTGTAAATGGAGTGTAAATGCACCATAAATAATTATACTAGTGTTCTTTGTGGCAGAATGTATATAATTTATCAATGCCATATTCTCATTTATTTCAGAAATTATATAATTCATCGATCAACAGTATTTATAATAATAATGATGAAGATATCAGTCTTAAAACTCTTAATTATGATTAGTAGTCAAGTCTTGCACGTACTCGCGTTCGGGTATTTTAGTTATAACTGAAAATTCCACTCGAAATAAATTCAAACGCAACTAAAAAAATGTTTAAAAAAGGTTGACCTGAAATTGACATATTTTAACCAGAACTGAAGTGCAATAATAATAAAACAGAATTTTTATTAGCTCGTATCCGTCGCGCTGCAAAAATAATAGTTATTCTGGAAAACAAAACAACTGAAAAATTATTATCACCGTTTTAAAGCTCATTAATCCAGATTAAATTATTCCCTCCCAAGATTTTCTTTCTCTTCAACGTCACAGTGACCTATGGACCCAGGTGTCAGAAAACAGCTGCCAGTCTAAGGCTGCGGGCACACACAAAGTTTTTTTGCGGTTTGCAGGCGGCGCGTTTGATGAAAATGAGTTTTTCAGTTCAACTTCAATCCAAGAGAAGCACGGGAATCTTTCCCTTCAGTAGGGTTAAGATAGTGATCTTCAGTGACCATTGTATCTCCCTCGTTTCCCACTGTCAGTAAACCGTAAGTGAGAGAAAAGAAAAGGCAGTTCCAGGAATAAAGTTTAACTTCAGAATAGTTATGTTTGCCCGGTCCTTAAAAATAGATTTTCGCCCCGCGAAATGTACCGCATGTGATGCTCCTGAACGTAAATTGACCGCTGACCTTGACAGATAGCTCTTCGGCGATTTGTGGGTGAAGTCTAGCGGGTGAAAGATAAGTCCGAGAATTACTCCCGGAGCTTCTCGGACCCCCCCCCCCCCCCAAATTACCAGCAATATTTTCTTTGCAGTTTTGCATCGATCCAGAGAATGGCCAAAATCATCTTCAAAAAGGCGGATTTCCGCCTTTAGGCGGAACTCTTTCATCCCTGCCCATACGTCGTAAGGGACTGTCGCCAAAACTACAAAGAAACTGGGACGGTCCTTACACAGTCGTCAACAGGCTGAATGACGTCGTCGTTCGCATACGAAAATCGCCACACACCAAGCCTAAGGTCGTACATTATAACCGGCTAGCCCCTTATTTTGGCCAAAGTGATTAGAAATTCAAAACTGGAATTTCAGACCATGGTCATGAAAGTCACTTTTTGTAAATATGTAAATAGTAATTAGTTCTTATTTATGTAAATTTTATTATTATTGTTATTATTTATTTATTTATTTTAAGTGTTTTCCTCTAACTCAAGGATTGCACTGCCCGGGACGTGCAGTCTTTGAGGAGGGGGTAGTGTTACGAATTTTGTAAATTAGGGATGCACAACCTGTGGCCCGCGATGTGTTAACGTGTGGCCCGCAAACTTCGTCAATTTACAGCTAGAAAAAATTTCAATTTTTGTGGAAAAGTCGCGGGTAAAAATCGTAAATTTCGTCAATTTACCGCAAAAAAATATAAAATTTTGTCAGTCACTTAAGAATCGCAAATTTCGTAATTTTCGAATCGTAGACAGGGCACGGAAAAATCCCGAAATTTCATTGATTAAGTGCAGAAAAATCGCACTTTTCGTTCATCAGGTATGAAAAAATCGCGAATTTTGCCCATGAGTCTCGGAAAAAAATAGTAAATTTAACTGATCGGACACGAAAAATACGCGAATTTTGTAGATCAGGTACGGGAAAATCGCGAATTTTGTCGGTCAGACATGGAAAATCGCACATTTCATTGGTCTGCCAAGAAAAAATCGCCAGATTTGTTTATGATGCACGAAAAAATTGCAAATTAAACTCATCGGCTGCGAGAAAGTTCTCGGTTTGCCGCTTGAAAAAATGCAAATTTCGTTGATCGGAAACGAAGAAATCGCAAATTGTGTCGATCAGGGGCGAAAAAATTGTAAAGTTCGTTGATAAAGCACGGGAAAATCACGAATTTTGCGAAGATGCGCGGAAAAATTTAAAATTTCGTTGATCGGCTGCGAAACAATCGTGAGTTTTGTAAGTTTCTCAAGAGAAAAAAAATCGCGAATTTCATCTTTCTGCGTAAAAAAATGCAGTTTCGTCAAAAGGAATTAAAATTCACGAATTTTGTTGATTGGTCTCGAAAAAAAAATGCAGATTTCATCAGTTAAAAGCTGAAAAGCCCGAATTTTGTCGATCAGACAAGGAAAAATCGCGAGTTTTATTGATCGGATTAAAAAAATGGCAAATTTTGTCAGTCGGACACAGGAATTTTGAAAATTTCGTCAATCAAACTCAAATAAAATCATAAAAAATTTCATCTATCCGGTGGGGAAAAGTCCGGAATTTTATTGATCAGGCGAAGAAAAATCACGAATTTCGTCGATCGGCGTTGCAAAAATCGCAAATTTCATCGATCAGGTTCGTAAAAATTGAGAATTTTGTCAATAGATTTTATAAAAATCGCGAATTTTGTCAATAAGGTTTGTAAAAATCGCGAAATTTGTCGATCTGGTATGAAAGAATTGCTAATTTTATCAATCATGCGATGAAAAATTGCAAATTTCGTCATTTTTATCACAAATTTTTATCAGCTTCGTAGAAAACGATAATTTCGTCCATCAGCCGCAGTAAAGTTGAAAATTTCGCCGATCAGCTTCGTAAAAATTGCAAATTTCATCAATCGGCGTCGTAAAAATCGCGAATTTCGCCAATTGGCTTCATAAAAATCGGTAATTTCGTCGATCGGCCACAGGAAAGTCACGAATTTCGCCAATCAGCTTCGTAAAAATCGCAAATTTCAACAATTGGCTTCCTAAAAATCGCAAATTTCGCCGATCGGCTTCGTTAAAATTGATAATTTTGTCAATCAGTCGCAGAAAAATTGCGAATTCTATCGATCATTCAAAGAAAAATCGTGAATTTCGTCGATCGGCTTTGTAAAAATTGTTAGTCCGTGGATCTTTTGTATGTTGATGAGACCATATGTTGGTGAATCATGGCAAGAGAAAAATATTCAAAATTTTTCAAACTTAATTTCTTTATTTAAACTATGTTAATTAAACTATTGCATTAAAAACTTGTTAGAAGTGAACTAAAATGAGCACAGCTCATATCCGCCTCCAGGGCACACAAACACAAAAATTTTCTTAAAAACATTCATCTCCATCCAACTCTGGAGAAAAAAAACAACAATTCTCATAAGTGCCATTTCATTGATGCTACCATCATTACTGCCAGGCTAGTGCTACCCAATCTCACCAACAGCTTGGTCTTTAAATACTATCAAAAATGAAAACAGTTAAAGTCAAAGTCAACTTGATTAATTACAGTTACAGTCAAACACAAAAATTATGCAAAAACTAAAGCCAGTTTAACTGGACACACCCACTTACCATGTCAAAGCTACAGTTAATTATTTACAAGTCCAGCATTGCAGAGTTTCTAAACCAGCAGTGGCAACAATCATTTGTTTACATTTGACAACCTGTCACATCACTGCAAGTTGCAGGTAACACTTGCAATTACATTTGCTTTAATAAATATATTGCATAATTTATCTTAAGGAAACTTTAGCTATTATACTTTAAATCTTTTATTCAAAACAGTTTATGAAACTTCATTAAATTTATAAAAGCACTTTGAAAATAAATAGCATGTTTTAAGTAAACAAACATCTTTTAAAACATGCATGCTAATTGGTTATGGAGAGAACTGGGAAAACTAATTGGGATAAAACATTTTTTTTCTCCTTTATTATATTTGCATTTACTATACTTTATAATTATAATGAAAAATGGTTAGAAAATTTTTTTAATTAAACATAACAAAAATCAATAATTTCGTCCATCAGCCGCAGGAAAGTCGCGAATTTCTCCGAAAAACTTCGTAAAAATTGCAAATTTTGTCAATCGGCTTCGTAAAAATCGTGAATTTCGCCGATCGGCTTCGTAAAAATCAATAATTTTGTCGATCAGCAGCAGAAAAGTCACGAATTTCGCCGATCTGCTTCGTAAAAATCGCAAATTTTGTCGATCGGCTTCGTAAAAATCGCGAATTCTGTCGATCAGCTTCGTAAAAATCATGAATTTCGTCGATGGGCTTTGTAAAAAATCATGTTTTTGTCGATCCGCCTTGTAAAAATTCCAAAATTTGTCGATTGGTTTCGTAAAAATTGTGATTTTTCTTGATTGTTTCATAAGAATCACAAATTTTGTTGATCAGGCATAGAAAGATCGCATTTTCTCAATCAGTTTAATAAAAATTGCAAATTTTGTTGATCACTTTCATAAAAATCCCTAATTTGGTCGACATGCATGGAAAGCAGAAAATTTTGTTGATCAGGCATTGAAAAAACAGGAATTTCAGTGATGAGACACAGAAAAATCTTATTGATCGGCTCCTTTTCTCTCCTTTGTTCATAAAGATCACTTTTTTTTTTGGCACCAGCCACTTACTATCTTTGTTTTTCAGCACTTTTAATAAAACAAAATTTACTCTCCTGAATAAAGACACGGAATAATATTATATCTTGAGAATAATCCTTGTTATATCTGTTATATACACAAACGTAAAAACTGCTGATATAGCCTTACCAACTGAAGTGGATATTTTGATTGGTTAAGTGAAACCTAAAGAAGTATTTTCCCATTTCCCTCTGAAAACATATTTTTTATTTGATTATATTTCATAGATCCCCTTCGAAATCGAATTATCTCCAAGTTATTGATGTGGCCCTCGACTACCCAGATATATTTGTAGGTGGCCCTTCTCTTGAAAAGGTTGTGCACCCCTATTGTAAATAGTTAGTGTTTGTACTGTAAAATAATGTAAATAATCTTATTAAGCTCCATTTCTTTACTAATATTAGTTTTTGTTACATTGTCTCTGTTATCAAGCAAACTTGTCTATTATTTTTAGTGTATGTCTACGGCAGATTGGCGAAATAATAAAGATATCGCCAAGTTGGCGTCACTTTTGGTTGCCAAATTTGGCGATATATCGCCAAGTTGGCGACAAACTTGGCGATGGTAACCCTTCCCTACTCTATGGTACCCCCCTATTGATATACTGATACATTAAATGTTGTTCCGTGGATTTTTCGAGATGGTCCTAGAAATTTCCAGCACCTGCTGCGAGCCTATATAAGAAGAGAAACGATGCGAGCTGTTATTATTATTTACCAGTCAGTCATTGAGTGAACAAGGCATTTGTTAAGCAAGTTTGCTTGAGTTTCATTTATGTTGTTTTGAATATTATTAAGTGTTGAGACGTTGTATAAAGAGACTCTGGGATCTAAAGCTGTACTTTTACGATAGATTCAGGGGTAGGAGTGACCAATTCATAAAATATAGGACATTTTTTGTGAAAAATATAGGACATATATAGGACATTTAGAAAATAATGCTATTGGATATATATTGCTATAAAATACATTTTTAAAACATAGTCTATGTTAGTTTATAATTTTTCACTAATTAACGATAGTAAATCAAGATACAATACTAAAATATATCTATAAAATTAATTTTTTCATTGTTATTTTTAAATCTTCTTGGTATAATGGAAATTTTCCAAACCAACAATGTTAGATTTCAAGAAAATCTTTGATAATCGCAGATTCTTATAAAATCAGATTTCAAGGAAATCTGCTATGTTTGACAAAGGCTCACGTGATCTGATAGATATCCTTGTCAATGCATTGTGAACAATCAACAATGTGTAAATTAAAGTTCCAACACTATGCTAAATTTTCTCATAAATTGTACTTCTCTATCCGAAATTTTAAAAGCTGATTTATTTACATAAGGACCATTTGGTCCAAAGATGAGCAAATGATTTAGATCCAATTTAAAGGCTTTCATTACATTCATTTTGCAGTTAAAGGATCAAAAAGCTCACTTTCAATATATTTTTCGGTAATACCACCAATTTTCTTACTCCAATACCAAGCAAAATGTTTAATTGTTTTAAGTTCTGGTCATTTAATGTCTCATCATACATGAGAGTGACAAAAGGGGGATTCTTTGTTGAAATCATCACTGACAGCGATTTGTTTTAAAATATATGAGTCAAGGCCATAAGATATGGCACATGGCACTTTCTTTGAATTTAACTGTATACCTTGTGGCAAAGAGGAAACTGCAAACATTTCAAAAATAAATTTTGCATTCCATCTCATGACTGAAATAAGTAATTAGGGCCATGTGAATTATCCACAGAATCTTGGAACGGTAGATCTTATCTCCCTCATTTAAAGTCCAAGTGCTCAGTCCACACTTTTTTTTTTTTTTATATTCAAACTCAAGCTTTTTCTGCAAGTAAAATGCACAAAGCAAGATCGAAGCTAATTGCTTTGTTTTTTTTCTGAATTATCTTTGTGCTTCGTTTTTTGGGATGCTGCATTAATTGCAAATAACCACTGTTACTCATGGGAACCGGACATGGTAATGATCTTTACCCTTCACACACTATTCAGCAATTTTTTTTCATGCCCATCAATGTGTCAATCTGATCTATCCAAGCATTACAGAATTTCATCAATCTACGTACACATTGTGACATTGCATTACATTAATGCAATAAATATGCCTTTTCTACATTAAAAAATAAAATAAATAAAAACGATGTATTGCAGTTGAATACACGGTAAGAGAAATTGAAATAATCGCAATGAAACACAGAACCACGTTGAACATTAGACTAACTCAGCAAGCAAAGCGATGCATGTGAAAACAAGCGATGATTTTAATATCAAATATATGAGAAAGTAGAGAAATATAGGAAATATAGGACAATTAGAAAAACATAGGACAATATAGGACATTTTTGAAGGTTATTTTATAAATATAGGATATATAGGAAATATAGGAAAACTCTGACCCCTGTAGATTTGAGCAGTTATTTTTGCATATCTAGTAATATTTGTGAGTTTTGAAGACTGTTGTTCTGAAGATCTGTAAATAAATTATTTTCTACTTTTCTAAGAAACAAGAGTTTGAAGTTGTCTAACCATAAGATCAAAAGAACCCTATATACGCTGTAACACTATTCTCCCTGTCCTAAGGTAAAAAAAGCTAAATTAATTGCTAAATAATAATAAAGTTACCAGATACTATCATCCAATGAAGTAGTAAGGATGGAATTTCCAGTTACAGGTGAAAAGTATGCTGAATTTACTGTTCTTTTATGATGAAGAATTTCAATAACAGGATTCTTCTGCAGCTTTCGTAAATCCCATAAACGGATTAACCTATAACAATAAAATCAATAATGATCTAAAGATGATTGGAATTAAATGTCATTAGTAGAATGACATTAGAATGACATTAGACATCAGGTTTTGTAATTGAAAAAAATTTAAACACACACACACACACACATAAAAAACACTTTATTTTCAGGAAATTACAACATAAATTACTGTGTATCCAAAGTTATTATTATTATTATTTTTTACTTTCTCAATAAACAGTATAAGGGAAGTATTTTAATAATAATTTATATGTGTGTGTGAGAGTTAAATGTAACAGTTTTAATAATTGTTCTTTCGACTGAGCCCCCATTTAGTGAATATCTTATAATCCACTATTGGAAGAACTATAGATTTTGTTACAAATTGCCTGATTCAATTAGTTAATCCATTTTGCACCAATTCAATGAGAAAATCACAAGGAAATGCCAAATATTACATTATGCAATTATCAAGCATAAGTAGTGCAGAGATAATGTCTTCAGTACAGTTTTTTCATGCCCCCCCCCCCCCCAAAAAAAAAGAAAAAAAAAATCCTTGACATATTGACCATAAATGACATTTTTTCAAAATGAATATCATAAATTTAAGCCCCCAAATAAATAAAAACAAGGTAATCTCAAAAGTAAAGTTTATTTATCAGATATAAAAAGCAATATATATATATCAACTTACATTAGATTTATTATCTGCAGAAATTTGCTTAAAGTATGATGAATGATAAAAAAAAACATACCTATGTGTCTTAAAAATGAAAAACTTTATACACTTATTGTTGCATTAATCTGAAATTTTAATGGATCATAAATATAACTAAATTAAACATTTTTTTTTTTTTTTCAAATTAAAAAAAAAAAAAATTATATATATTTACGAGGAAAAATATTTAATCAAAATCAAGAGAAACCACACCGAAATTCCTTGGTTTTTTAATTTATTTATTAAAAAACCAAGGAATTTCGGTGTGGTTTCTCTTGATTTTGATTAAATATTTTTCCTCGTAAATATGTATAATTTTTTTACATATAATATACTAGAATATCACCATAGCATATCACCATACCAGAATATCACCATACACCAGAATTTTTACACATTTTATTTTGCAAAAAATGTTTCTATCTGTTTGAACATTTTGAAATTTTTGTACGTGATGTAAATCTAGACTATTGAGATTTTCTAAAAAAGATTGTGTTGAAATAGCGATGTTTAGTTACCTTTAACATATAAAATATATTCTCTCCATGATCCGTAAAAAGGGGCCTGCATTTGATGGTAAATTTTAAAGGGTTAAAATTAATATTTTTAAAAATCAACTGCACATTTGTTTTGAAGGATTCAGCATTATAACATATTTTTGGCTTATTAGCATCTTTATTGCAATAAGGGAAGAGGGGGGGGGGGGGGGCAACTTTTCCAGAAAAACAATCACTTTTTAAAAATTTTCTTTGAAAGGGTTAACTGTGACAATTTTTAAAATTTATTGTACCATTTGAGACGTAAGAATCTGATTTTTCAGAACATGTTTTTCAATTTAAACTGCATTGAAAAGTTTAGTCAATTTAGATTAAAACAAAACAATAATAAATAGAAATAAAATTGAAAATCAATCAATCAATCTATCTCTCTCTCCTGCCCTCTCTGTCTCTCGTAAGAAGAGAGAGAGAAATATTAAAAAATTTGAAAATACTAAAAAAAAAAAAAAAAAAAAAAAAAACCAGGTTTTTGCTAACTTTGAGTAAAATCCATAATACCTAGAGCAAAGGTTCCCAAAGTGTGCTCCGCGGAGCCCTTGGGGCTCCCCCTGAAATTTCCAGGGGCTCCGCGGCGTTCAAGGAAAATAAACAAAACATAAAATAAATTAGCATATTGCAAGTGAAAGATTTTCAAAAGTACAATGAAGGATTTTTTGTGCGTGTGCTTATCAAAAATAATGTATCTGTAAATGAATTGAATAAATACAATACACTTCAAAACTGCTCAATCATGTGCAATTTGTTCATGTACCTATTTTCTGTATAATATTTGTGGTTTGAATGGTTTTATTTCATGCTTCTACATTTAACCCCTTCGCGATGGGAGCCTTTTACGAAATTTTTATTTTTTCGCACTGTTTTTTAAAAACAGAAATTTATGTCTTAATAAATAGATAAAAAGCTCCGATTAAATAAGGAAAATTTTACTGGTGGGGATAAACAAGGATTCTTAAGCCTTTTTGTGACACGTATATCATAATATGTGTCGCTCGTCCCCAATAGGTTATTGTGTTTTAAAACTTCGATTGACAATAAGCTACAAGAAATGGTATTCTGAATAGAATGCACAACGTGAATCGAAATAGAAAAGGCCCGCCAGTGCTGTTAACTCTGCTTGCCCGAACAAGCGGGAGAATACTTTTTTCTTTGGAGCTTCGCCTATTCATGTTTATACTTAATTCTTTTTTGCTTAGTAACAAAGTTTCTGAAAAAAAAAATCAGAAAAGTACTCAAAATTATCTCGAAACTCTGATAGATTTATTTGAAGATTACTTTCCAGCTGCTCAAAATAAGATGCTAGACGACTTTAAATGGGTACTAAATGCATTCAGTGTAAAAACAAAACCACACAGCTTAAGGTCTCAAGAATACGAAGCTCTCATTGATGTAACATCTCAAAGCGACCTAGTAATAACTTTTCAAAGCAAGCGTATCACTGAATTTTGGTGTCATTTGACAGATGAATACAAAATCTTGTCAGATGAAGCAATATTAATTTTACTCCCATTTTTAACGTCATAATTGTGTGAAGCTGGATTCTCCCTTAACGCAAATATCAAAACAAAATACAGTAACCGATTAACCAGACATTCACTTACAAATGTCGAAAACACACCAGATATTAAAAAAAAACGCGCATTTTTTATTCAAGCGCATTTTTCATAAAAATTTTTGATATAGTATTGCTCGTTAAACTTTATGCAGAATTAAAAAAAAAAAAACTATCGGCATTTAATATTTGTATATATTGCATATTATTATTATTATTACTATTATTATTATTATTATTATTGGAGTTTTAATTTCCTTAAACTGCTTATTATTTTTTAAATTTTACTTATTTAAATCTTCTTTCCTAGTTTTGAAAATTTGTTTAATTTTTAAAACAATGTCTGTCGCTGAAAACGTCTTTTTTTAAAAGGTCTTGTAGCATTTAAAATCCCTCACTAGATTCATTTGTGCGTAATGTGTGCAATATTTATTTTTATTTTTATATCTTTGATTTTTTTTATCTGTTTATGTTATTTGTATTAATTTCAGTTATTTAATTTTTTTATACTGTAAAATATAGTAGTTACATAGTAAAATAATGTTTGTCGCTAAAAACTTTTTTTTTTTTTTTTTGCATTTTCTATCATTTAAACTTAAAGTCTACTTCTTTAAATTCATATTACATTAGTGTAAATTGTGAATATATAGTTCTTTTTATATATATATAAGTTTAAATTCTTTAATCTGTTTATGTTATTTGTATATTTAAATTTTCTATGCTTTTTTTCACTGTACAACGTTGTCGATTAAAACGCCCACTTTTTGTAATATCTTGTATCATTTATTAAACTCCTTATTAGATTTATCCAACAGTTATATACGTTGTGTATATAGTTTTTTTTTTCGTAACTTTTATTACTTTAATCTGTTTTTTTTATTTGCATTGAGTTGAGTTTATTTACATTTTCTATGTTGTTATACATAATTGTACTTAATTTTATAAGCAATTTATATTGTTGAAAATGCATTTTTTAGCACTTTATAGCCCCTCTTTAAAATTTTCTTTTAATTGGTCTCTGCCAGTTTTTCCAATCAGAAATAAGTCTGTAGCAATTTAACCCTTCGGACTCCGGTGCCTCTTACACAAATCTTAATCGATTTGCACCACTTTTTTAAAAGAACTTTCCTTGAAGTAGACATTTTCAAAAATTCTCTGATTGAATGAGTAAAATTTTATTTTCCATTATTACTGAGACAACGGAGTATCAAGGGTTAAAAAATATTTTCTTTACATTTGTCATCACACTAAGAATTTAAAATTTTGCTCAACTCCACCCCTTACTTAGTCTTTTTATCAATGAGTACCCGCCGTGATTTAAAGGGTGTAGCCGAGTTTCTTAGTAAAATATGCCCTTGAGTCAACCAGATCGAGTCCGACATGAATCGACACCCCTTAAAAGGAAATGTATTTCTCCGCACTTTCAAGCGTATATCTCAAGTCCATGGTGGGTTAAGACCCTTAGTACCTGTTTTGAAAACGGGCACATCGAGCCGAAACTACTTGTCGAATTTCAGCGAAAAAAATAAGGGATCTATAAAATCACCATACGAAAGTTTGACAATTTTTTCAGATTTTTTTTAAAGAAAAGAACAAGTTTTCTAACGTTTTTCTTGTTTTTAAATCAATATTTTAATTAAAAATCTAATGAAATTTCTGAGCGACCACCTTAATTTTTTTTCATGAAATACTATGAGATAGGACGTGTATTCACTATCAATTTCAACTTTCTACGTAGGGTGCATCATATTAGAAAAAATGCAAAATCATATTCTCGTGGAGATATCGGGCGTGTCTCACATAAATCTCAAATATACGTTTGAAAAGAAGGCGTGAAATAACATTATTGACAAAACTTTCCAGTAGATCTTATATATAAGATTTGTGCAAGACGCGCCTCCCATTTCCGCTGTAATATGATTTCGCCTTTTTTTTAATATGATGCACCCAACGTAGAAAGTTGAAATTGATAGTGAATATAAATCATACCTCATAGTATTTCTTGCAAAAATTTAAGGTGGTCACTCAAAAATTTCAATAGATTTAAATTAAAATGTTCATTCAAAAACAAGAAAATTTTTAGAAAATTTGTTCATTTGTTAAAAGAAACCTGAAAAAATTGTCAAACATTCGTATGGTTCCTTTATACATCCCTTATTTTTTTCGTTGAAATCCGCTTAGTAGTTTCGTCACAATGCGCTGTTTTCCAAAACAGACATTTAAGATCATAACCCCTCGTGGACTTGAGATACAAACTTGAAACTTTTGAGAAATTAATTTCTTTTTATGGGCTAATGATTCATGTAGGACTCGATGTGGGTCATTCAAGGGTATATTTTGCTAAGAATCTTGGGCTTACCCTTTAATCCCACAAATATATCCCATTGGATTAGTGAAGTTATTCTACTAGTTGGAGTTCGTTTAACATGTGCAATTTTTAATTGCATATCTGTTTTGAGGCAAAAACAATGACGAAAGAAATTTACTTTCAAAGCTATAATTAATGGCCAAATATTTTAAATAAAATATCCAAAAAATTAACAATGCTGCATTTAACAATACCGCTTATAGATTTTGCCTCGCTTACTTAAACACTAAAACGATGACCTAATTCTAATTTTTGTAATGGCTTAAAAAAAAAAAAAAAGCTGAGAGAAGATTAATTTTTGTTGCATGATTAGAAGTACGGTAGAACCCCACTAATTTGGACCCCGTTTATCCGGATCGGTTTGGTCATTTTCTTTTCAAGTTTGAGAAGCGATTTGCTAATTTACATAACATTAGCTTGTTTCATCGTCGTATGCTGAAATTTTTTTTTCTGAAATCATTTCGGAAGAATTAAGTAAAGTAAACATTTTTACTGACTGTAAATATTCAATACGTTTAACAAGAAGGTGATTTTCTGTAAGTATGTTTTATGTTATTTCATTTTTTTCTAATTCTCCGGATAATCCGGATTGGGTCTGGTCCCAATTAATCCGAATTATCGGGGTTTTACTGTACTAGAAACTTAAAGAAGAACGAAAAAATATTCCATAACCGCATGATTCTACTACGGATAGGTGGGAATAGCGAAAACGTGTTATAAAATTACTCATGAGTGACTGGAATTATGCATTTTCTCCTTTTTTGCAAGTAGCCAATTGGAATTATACAGAAATATCTCTCAGCAAACGAAAACAGTACAACTTACCGTTTTCTCTCTGTGTGTGTAGTTTTACCCATAAATAATAATAGTTTTATGGAAGACCAAATGCAATGCATAATCCAAACATGATTACCATTTTAATCTTTAATTCCGAGTTCTTACTGGAAATCCCAAAAGAATATTTCTTATTTTAAAACCCTAAATTTTTAAACCCCATTAACCCCTTTACAGTATTGCTTGAACATCGCTCGGGTAAAAAAGAGTTTGTTTTCCTCGTTACTGAAAGCTTTCGGAAATCAAAAATTTTCAACAATACTTTTTGCTGTATTTGAAGGAAATTTCTGGATTATACAAGTTAGATATTTGAATACAAAAAAGAGTGCGCTTTAATCGTTATATTTATTTTATTGTTCCCAATAATAGTAATATTAAATAAAACTGTCAAAGGGTTATATAATAAAAAAAATCTGATTTTTAAAATTTCTATTTTGAATTCAGAATTTCTGTACCAGGAAAGAGCCAACTGATAAGTTTAGTCCAATGCTGGAAATTGCTGGCTCGGATTTTTATCCAGCAGATTTTTCTCTGTTTCGTAGGCATAAAAAACATTAATTTGTAAACCACAGAGTACCGTTGGGTTCAGGGGCTCCGCGGTAGAAATTCTTCCCAAAAAGAGCTCCGCGAGTTCAAAAGTTTGGGAACCGCTGACCTAGAGGCTAGAAAAATATTCAATTTTATACAATTTTCCATCTGAGCACGTGAGATTTTCTTTTCTGTAGTATTATAAAAATTTTTCATTATAGACATAATGTCTATACATTTAAATTTTGAATTTTTTTAGAAATTATTCAGGAAATTATTCATCTTAAAAATAATAGTACAGTCAAATTTCAGATTTATAGTCTGAAGACTTTTAAATAAATTGTAATTTTTTTTAAATATTTCATCTCTTTTAAATTTCAAATTTTGTGGAAACCATTCTCTTATAAACCACAAGTTTCTAATACTAACAGTATCACACAATAATTTTTTTTAGAAAGGAAGCTTTTGCTTTTTCAATCTGGGTAAATAGTGCTGATATAAAAATATGGTCTATGTTGGAGCCGAGACTGTCAACATCATTTTTCAATTGATTAGTAGTTCGAGAGTTTACTCCTTAGAGTAAAAAGATAACAATACAAGAAGATAACAATTCCTTACAATAAGAATTTCTTTCTTATTTTATTATATTAGTGTAGATTAAATATACCATGCTAAATGCTTGGTAGAATTTATTTATAGAATATCTATATTTACAAGAATGTAACTGATGGTATAATCTAAATAGTTAAACTTTATTATAAAAACTTAAAGAAATAAATAATAGTTAACATATAAAACAACGAAAAAAAAAAAAAAAAAAAAACAAAAAAACAAAAAAAAAAAAACACATACTTCCTATTGTCACAGGTCATAAAGATATTTTTATTCACTGGATGGATGCTAACAGTTTTTATAGTATAATCATGACAAACGTGTCTTTTTTCACTAGTTTTTCTGAAAAGAAAAAAGAAAGACTATCTTAGATCAGCAAATTATCATAAAAGGTGTAAAGAGTTTACAAGAACTCACACACACAGACAAAAAGATCACAATCTGATTTCCATTAACTGAGAGCTTTGTTAATTTAGTAAGCAATCAAACTTAACCTTTAGCTAGAATCGTGAAATATCAGTAAATGACAAAACTTCATAATACATATTATAAACTAGATGTAAATATTTATTCTTCAATATTGATTCATGAATAGAATGGAACCTGTTAATACAAGAGTAGAAACATAGATTTTGAAAATGTCAAACATTTTGGAGCAACAAGTATATAGATGTGTCAATACAACAGATTTCACACTCTTACCTATTTATTTTTTTGAAGCCATTAACTATATGGGTTTAAGATTAATATTAAAACAATTTAAAGCTGTTAATGCAGTCTTTTTCTGAAACATACAGAACAATATAAGCACACTGTTTTGTGAAAACTTATTAATAATTAAAATAAACTAAAAAATTGTATCAAGATTGTGGTGTTAAACAGTTAATTTGTACTATTAAGTAGATGATGAGGCCGTGAAATTAAATATAGTCAATTTAAAATGTCGGTAAAACAAAAACATAATAATAAATTAGATCTCACCAAAATCTCAAGGAATGACAACTAGGCAATAAAAGGATGACTTCTCTTTAAAATAAAAAAATACACTTTATTTTTCTTCCTTTGAGCATAGGAAAGAAGAAGGACGAAATCGATGCCGGACACTGTACATTAGCACTGCAATTAAATCCACAGAAATTCTCCCTTAACATTCGATGTGCCGAAAGTAAATTTTTGGAATTACGATGACATTAATCTAGAATAATAAAATCATCATTCCGATATTTTAAATTAAGCGCACTCCTCGGATTTTTAACGGGACAAAAAAAAACACACCGTCAAATCCTACGCAAAACTTTTTCGTTCTCCCCCTTAAAAATTCGTTGCATTACTTTTTATATCACACAAACGGGGTCTTCAGAAGTTAAAATAAAAGAGATTTGAAACCATTAGTTAAATTAAGATGACGTAAATTAAAACGCGCATATAAAAAAATTAAACCAGATTATTTAAATTACGCGAAAACTGAACTGCAATCCCATTGGTTTAAAGAGGCGCATCTCTCCCTACGTATCCTCCCAGAGTGCACCAGAGGCGAAGAAAAAGCTGACGCATGCGTACTACTGAGCACCTGCGCGTATTCGCACCCCGCCGCACCAACGAAGCAAATGAAACCGGAGCAAAGCCGAGAAAACAACACACAGGCACGAGACGCGGCGAGAGAAATCGCGACAATCGGTGCCCAGCAGAAAAACAAAACACAGGGGCGGAACGCCACAACTAAAAAATGTGATAGTTATATCACAAAGATCATATTCTGCAATTACCTTCTTAGAAAAACATAAAAAATAAATAACATTTTCATAAAAGTGAGAAAAGCATTTAAATGGAATGAACTACCGTAAAATTCTGATTGTAAAACTCCTCCACCCTTTAAAAAATCTTATGGGAAAGAAGGGCTTATAATCAAGATTTTTTGGAAAACAAAAAATCTTTAAATTCTGTTTTTATCATTATTTTCGAGTTTTAAAGGTAAATAAAACATAAAAAATAAAATTACCAATATATATTTATTTTATACATATTTAGAAAGCAAATCATAATTATTGAAACAATAGGCTATTTCCTTAAATACTGCTTCTAGGCACATGCTTCCAATTGTAAAGTTTCATAAAAAAAAAAAAGATGCAAAATTTGATATATTGCAAATTTGATGGCATAAGTTGCAACTCCATGGGATGGTCTATTTGAGAAAAAACAAATAAAATTTTTATATGGCTAGCATAGGGTAAAATTTTGAATTAGGAATTTTTTCCTTATCCATTCCTAAATATATATGTCACAATCCAGCACTTGCGTTCGTGGGTTGGAACACAGCCATCTCTAGGAGACTTCGCTAATTGATGCGTCACGTCTCCTGTTGTGAAAACACTCTTCACGAAGACTTCCTGACTCCCTGGTGCCAGTAGCCGATGATTTTCAGAACATTCTTTATTTATTTATTTTTTTTTCTTTCTTGTGCAAACTAAAAGCTGATTGGTTATTTTACGATTTTTTTTATTAATGTTTTTTTGTACCTTTCAGATTTCGATGTAGTCATATTAAGAATAATGATCAAGAAACATGTAATATCTGCGCGCGTGTGTAAATAATCAACTTTTCTTTTTTGTGTGTTTACGTTTTGTCTCTTATTTTTGCTGTGGATTTTCTGTTTTTGAAGACGGCCAAGAATTAAGATTCTGACCACCGTACATCCCTCAAGAACCTTCAAGAAAGGTAGGAAAATTTTATATTATTATTTTAAGAATATTTTTCTACTGAAATATCACATTTGAAATTAACATGGCATCCCTGTCGCGGGATGTACGGTGGTAATATATTTTGAAATAATTAGGAATTTGAATTTTGAAATTAACTAATTAAGTAGAGAAAAAGAAAAAAAAAATGGCTGAAAATTTAGAAACACTTAAAAAAAGAAGAACGATTTTTTGATCGGCTGTTACGAAAATTCTAAACAAAATCGAAACTTCCATAAAATCAGACGATGTGTCTATCGAAGAACTGCAAGAACGTGTTGAAACATTGACCAACAAATTTAAGTCACTTAAGACAACAGATAATTCAATTGAATTATTAGTCAATCCCGATGATTTGAGAAAGAATTAGAAGCCGCTGAAAAGTATAGCGAAAATGTAATATTATGGAAGTCACGCACAAATCAGAAAATTAGAGAATTAAATGCCGGATTTTTAAATTTAAAATCAAAACAAGAAAGTAACAAAGAACAATTTTCAGACAGTGCATTTAATGAAAAAGTGGATAATTCTGTAAAAGTTAAGTTACCGAAATTGCATATACCAATATTTGATGGAAATATAAATGAATGGCTTTCCTTTTGGAGCAGTTTTGAATCGGCCATTCATGATAATAAGTCGTTAAATAAAGTTGATAAATTTAATTATTTAAGATCGCAATTAAGATCGACCGCTTTAAACACAATTGAAGGTTTTCCTGTTTCCGAAAAAAATTACGATGCGGCTATAGAATTGCTGAAAAGTAGGTTTGCTAATAAACAATTATTAATACACAATCATATTAGTAATCTTTTAGCTATCAAGCCGTTGAGAACTTCGAATGATATACATGCTTTCCGACAATATTTTGATAAATTATCAGTAGAACTGAGAAGTTTGCAAAGCTTAGGAACAGATTTAAATAACATTTCAAGTGTATTATGTACAACCATTTTGAAAACAATTCCGAAAGATTTGTTAATAGAACTTAACAAGTCCGATAATGAAAAAGGATTTTATGAAATTGAAGAACTAATGAATTTTTTATCTACTTGTTTAAAAGCAAGAGAAAAGGCTAATTTAGTAATAAACCCAATGAACGAAGATAGAAAATTTTTTATTCCTCCTGAAAAGAAAAACTTTAATTCATTTCGAAATAACAATAAACAAAAAAATTATCCCACAGCTAATGATTTAGTGTCAACGAACAAAAAAGAGAATTTAAACGTAATAAACTGCGTTTTTTGTGAATCATTTCATCACTCATCGGTTGATTGCGATAGAACTAATGAATTATCTATTGATGAAATTAAGAACATTCTAATGAAAAAGGGAGCATGTTTTAAGTGCCTAGAAATGAAAAAACATTTATCGCGTTTTTGCAAAAAAAATATAAAATGCCGGATTTGCAACGGGAATCATAACACATTGTTTTGTTATAGAAACATAAAAAAGGAAAAATCTAAACAACAGACCGAAGTGTCGGATACTGCCCTTTTTGCGAATGAAAACTTGCCGAAAGAAGTTTATTTACAAACTTTATATGTTTATGTAAGAAATAATGGTTGTGAATATATAGTACGCGCATTGTTAGATACGGCTTCATCTAAGTCGTATATTTCAAAGTTCGTAGCCAATAAGATGGAATTAAAAAGTTTAAGAAAGGTCAGAATTACTCATGGGTTGTTTGGAGGTACCGAAACAACGGTGGATCATAACTGTTATTCTGTTAATTTAAGGGGTTTAAGGGGAGGTAAAAAGATTAAAATTGAGGTAATGGAACAAGAAAAAATTTGTGCTAATGTACCCAAAATTAGAGACATTCGTTGTATTGTGGAATTAAAAGGAAAAAATATATTTTTGAGCGATATCTGCCCTGAAGGTAAAAATTGTTTATATGAAAGAAATTTAAATGAAATATATGTACTTTTGGGAGCAGATGTTGTGGGAGAACTGTTTACAGGAAAAATAGAAAATTTATCTTGTGGTTTGGTTGCGATGCAAACAAAACTAGGTTGGACTACTATGGGCAAAATTGGCGGAAATGAAAGGGATAGTTCTCTTTTGGTCCTTTCATTATATGTAAACGATGCCAAAATTACAGATTTGTGGAATTTAGATTCTTTAGGCATAGTAGATCCTGCGGAAAAACAAACTAAGGAAGAAGTTCAGAAATTAGTTTTGGAGCATTTTAAAGAAACCGTAAGACGCGAAACTGATGGTAAGTACAAAGTTTGTCTTCCCTGGTTAAGTGACCATCCTCCCATTCCAAGTAATAAAGATTTAGCGATAAAACGCCTGCAAAATAATATTAAGAATCTCCAAAATTGCGGTTTGTTGAAAGATTACGAAGCAGTTTTAAATGAGTGGGAAACAGAAGGGATTATTGAAAGAGTGAAAGGAGAGGAAAAACTTAACACCAAAGTCCATTATCTCCCTCATAGAGCTGTAATAAAACCTAATTCTATGACCAAAATTAGGCCAGTATTTGATGGATCAGCACATGTTAAGGGTTCTGTTTCCATAAATGATTGTATAGAGAAGGGACCTAATTTAATTGAACTAATTCCTTCTGTTCTAAATCGATTTAGAGTGGGAAAGATAGGTATTGTAGCAGATATTCGTAAAGCTTTTTTACAGATATCACTGAATGAAAAGGATAGAGATTATTTACGTTTTTTCTGGTGGAGAGATGGGAATTCAGAAAACCTTGAAATTTATAGACATTGTCGGGTTGTCTTTGGGATCAGTTGTAGCCCCTTCCTTTTGGCCGCTACTCTAACACGTCACTTAGATGAAGCACCTGAGAACATTAAAGATGTTGCTATAAAACTTAAAGAATCTTTCTATGTAGATAACTGTGTAGCTAGTGTAGAATCGTTAGAAGAGTTAGAATATTTTCGCAATGAAGCACGGAAACTCTTAGCTTCGGCACAATTTGATCTTCGTGGTTGGTGTCATAATCGGTGCGAAGAAATTGGATTAGGCTTTAATGAAAAGGGTCATTTGAGTGATGCGGCTGAGGATAAGATTCCCTTACTTGGTTTAATGTGGGACACCAAGAGTGATACATTATCGTGTGATTTTCGGAATTTTAAATTGGAAAATGAGTGCATCACTAAAAGAACAATTTTGTCCTTAACTCATAAAATATTCGATCCCATCGGTTTCACTTGCCCCGTGACCTTAATTCCAAAATTACTTTTATAGAAATGCTGGAAAATAAAGGCGTCATGGGACTCCAAGCTGCCCGATGAGATAGTTAAGGAATTTAGAAAATGGACTAAGGAAATTAATGATTTGGGAAATCTTGAGATCCCGCAAAGATTGTCTAACTTATCTCTAAAAGAGGGAAACTTATCTTTACATATTTTCTGTGACGCTAATAAATTTTCTTACGCTACATGCATTTATCTAAGAAATGAAGTAGAAAATCGTGTAACTTGTCAACTTATTCAGGCTCGTTCTAGAGTAGCTCCTCTAAAGGACATTTCCATTCCATGCCTTGAGTTATTGGCCTGTTGTATTGGAGCTAGATTGTCTAATAGTATTAAAAACGATTTGAAATTAGAAAATGTTGATACTTCCTATTGGTCAGATTCAATGGACGTGTTATACTGGATAAAACGGGAAGGTCCTTGGGCTACATTTGTAGAAAATAGAGTTAGAGAAATTCGAAAGCTTACCCCCAACACTTCATGGAATTTCGTACCTGGACATATGAATCCAGCAGATTTACCGTCACGCGGTTGTTGTGCAAAATCCCTTATTAAATCTCAGTGGTGGTTAGGGCCATCATGGCTTTCAGAATCAAAGGAAAATTGGCCTAGTACTAATATTTTTCCTAATATGGATATAGTGAATTCTGAAAAAAGAAAAACTATTGTGACCGCTCCTAATGTAGAGAGTGACGAGGCACAATTTTATAATCGCTATTCTTCTTACAATAAAATTTTGTGAGTTACTGGTTGGATTTTGCGATTTTACCAAAATTCGAAAAGGGGTAGTACCGACAGAATATTCGGTCAATTAACACACAACGAATTAAAAGCGGCAGAAACAGTATTATTAAAACTTGTGCAAAAAGAATCCTTTGTGAATGAACATAATCAAAGACTGAAATGCCTGAATATTTTTACAGATTCGGAAGGAATCATACGCGTAAAAACGAAGATATTTCAACGAGAAGATGAATTTAATTTTAGATTACCTATCTTACTCCCTTCAAATCATTACGTCGTAGAACAAATTATATTTTCGAAACATTTAGAATTCGGTCATTGTGGCATACCCTTGTTGATGACTGCATTACGAGAAAATTACTGGGTGCTGAAGAGTCGGAAAACAATCAAAAGGGTAATCGGCAAAAATGTATCATTTGTAAAAGACACTCAGCAAAACCACCTGATGTAGTAGAAAGTGTCTTACCTCTTGATCGTGTCAGAGAAGCCGCGATTTTTGAAATAATAGGAATCGATCTGTGCGGGCCTCTTTATTTGAAAAATCAATCTAAAGTCTGGATTTTGATAGTCACATGTGCAGTTTTTAGAGCTGTGCATTTCGAGCTATTGACAGCTCTTTCAACCGAAAGTTTTATCTTAGGACTGAAACGCTTTATTTCTAGATGAGGTCTCCTGCAATAATATATTCAGATAATGGCACAAACTTTACTGGCTGCCACAATTTCTTGAAAGCAATTGACTATGAAAAAGTAAAAGCGGTTACTGCGTTTTCACGTATAGATTGGAAATTTATTCCCCCTTCTGCACCTTGGTGGGGTGGATTTTGGGAGAGGCTTGTTGGAATCCTGAAACGAATCTTGAGAAGGGTATTGGGCAAGTCGTCTTTAAATTTTGAATAACTACATACCGTTATCTGGGATTGTGAAAGTATTATAAATGCACGCCCCTTGACGTATGTTACAGATAATAATGAAGATCTTCAAGTTATAACTCCTTCAATGTTCTTACAGGAAAATACTAAAATAGGTATGCCTGAATTAGAATTTCTAGACCATAAAGAAATGAATAAACGATACCATTATAGAATTAAAATTAGAAACGATTTAAAAGCGAATACCCCGGCAAATTAAAATGTTCGGTCTTTAGTGGGAAAAAATCAAGAACTTTGTGTGTAGGAGATGTTGTCCTGATATGGACGGAAAATTCTAGCCGAATAAACTGGCCTCTTGGTAGAGTTGTCGAACTTATACCCAGTCAAGATGGCGTTGTGCGCGTAGTAAAGTTGAAGACTGCAACTGGAATGCTAATTCGTCCCATTAAGAAACTTTGTTCTTTGGAGGTGAATGGAATCGCCGATAATCAAAGTGATGCAGTACTGCAAAAGCGTTTGACTACTCGCTGTGGTCGAATTGTATGGCCGCCCGAAAGACTCCAACTGCAGTGATTGAGTTCTGTTCCCTAATGAACTCAAGGTGGGAAGTGTGAAAACACTCTTCACGAAGACTCCCTGACACCAGTAGCCGATGATTTTCAGAACATTCTTTTTTTTTTTATTTTTTTTTCTTTCTTGTGCAAACTAAAAGCTGACTGGTTATTTTACGATCTTTTTTTATTAATTTTTTTTGTACCTTTCAGATTTCGATGTAGTCATATTAAGAATAATGATCAAGAAACATGTAATATCTGCGCGTGTGTGTAAATAATCAACTTTTCTTTTTTGCGTGTTTACGTTTTGTCTCTTATTTTTGCTGTGGATTTTCTGTTTTTGAAGACGGCCAAGAATTAAGATTCTGACCACCGTACATCCCTCAAGAACCCTCAAGAAAGGTAGGAAAATTTTATATTATTATTTTAAGAATATTTTTCTACTGAAATATCGCATTTGAAATTAACACCTGTCATGTTACGGAGAGAGACTTTGCAATCTCTCGTCAATAAGACTTGATTATTTGTCCGTATCCTGATGTATTGGTGTGAGACAATAAAGACAGCAGTCGTTTTACTTGGGGCCTGGTTTATTAATCCTTTTCATTGTCTCTTTTTGGTAAAACCAGGTCCCCGTGGCTTGATGTAATCTTTTTAAAAATTATTTTCTCGTACCGCATTTTATCAGGCCAGTATTAGGGTAAAAAAGTCGTCAGTTTTTTGGCTCCTGCATATTTAAAGGACGTTAATTTGCCTTATTTCTGCCAGATTGCAACACTAGAAGAATGGGTGGTGACCTAATTTAATTGGTTAAGAAGTATCTAGACATTCTGACGTTATTTAGGTGCTGTTTTCCAGGGCTGCACACTAAAACCACAAACGAAGAATTGTGTTTACCTAAGTTTTTTTAATCTTAATGAGCATCCAAAAATGATCTCTGAAAGTAATAAGGTGTCTTGCTAGAAAATAAAGTTATCAGGGGCAATTTGTTTTTAAGCATTAGAATTAAGGTTAAAAGAAACTTAGATGGGACATTAAATTTTAAATTAAAGTTTATTTTCACCTTTTTAAAGGGATTAATATTATCCTTGCATATATATATATATATATATATATATATATATATATACATAAATCATCTCGGTATCTAGCAGGGTTGGGTTTCTTCTGGAAGAAACCTATTTCTTCCAAGACAGCGTAAAAAACTGAAAAAGGGAGGGGGGGGGGGGGGAGAAATGAAGAAACAATCAGAAAACAAAATATACACAAAATTAAAATATATTAACTTTGTAAATATATATATATATATATAATTATATGAAATCTAAATTGGAAAATTTAATTAATGTTAAAAAATATTACTTTTGAAAAAATATTTTTTTTTTTTTTAAATGACAAACTTTAAGTTCAGCAGACATTTACAGGTGATAGATTTTATAACTTTAGAGGTAGAGAGATGTTTTTTATTTATTAATATGCCACTTATGTAAAAAGAGAGAGAGAAAAAAACTACCTGCAAAATTTTTATTTTTCATATAAAAATACATTATTGAAAACAGCGCAACACAGTAAATATACAAATTTGCAGTTATTTATATTAGCATCTAGCATGCATATCTGAATGCTAAATTAAAGAGAATATTTTTCTGAAAATATCTATGGGCAGGGGTTTAAAATTTTAAAGGCCAGAGGGCAATGTTTCACCACTAAATTTTATTCTTTATTTTTCAACTAATTTTTTTTAAAGAATTCTAACAAAATTCAAGAGAAGAAAACAAAATTTAGTGATAAAAAACTGTATGTTGGTGCCTAAATTTTTACACCCATGTCTATGAGTATGTCGAAATACTTTTAAACTCTTCTATTTTTTTTCATCTTTTGTATTAATTTATTGGGGGTATGGGAGGTGCGTGCCCCCCCCCCCCCTTACCCCTCGAGAAAATCAGTCGGAAAATTTCACTTTTATCTGTAAAACAATACACTTAGTCGGGAAAAAATGGTATTTATCTATAAAAACTTATAAGTTTGAAAAACAAAAAAAAAAAAAAAAAAAAAAAAAAAAAAAATCAGTCTGAAAAATGTTATGTACTATAAATATAAAGACTTAAAAATTGGAAAAATGAAAAGATCAGTCGGAAAGTTCGAGAGGGAAAAAGTACATTTAGTTTTAAAAACGGTATTTATTTACAAGTACTTAGAAATTGGAAAAATGTTCGTTTAGTCGGAAAAAAGTTATTTACTATAATGACTTACAAATTGGAAAAACGAAAAAAATTAGTCGAAAAAATTACCATTCAATAGGAAAAATTCATGTTTAGTTGGGAAAAAAATGGTATTTATCTATGAAAACTTATAAACGAAAAAAAGCAGCCGGGAAAATGTTATGTATTATAAAGACTTAGAAAGTGGAAAAATGAAAAAATCAGTCAGAAAAATTCCCGATCGATAGGGAAAATGTACGTTTCGTCTTAAAAATGGTATTTACCTATAAGGACTTACAAATTAGAAAAATTTTCATTTAGCCGGAAAAAAGTTTTTTACTATAATGACTTACAAATTGGAAAAACGAAAAATCAGTCAGAAAAATTCCCGTTCGATAGGAAAAATGTATGTTTAGTCGGGAAAATGGTATTTATCTATAATGATTTACAAATTGGAAAAATGAAAAAATCAGTTGGAAAAATGTACGTTTAGTCGAAAACAATATATGTATTAAATTATAAAAACTTATGAATTGGAGAATTTTTTTATTGTTTTTAATTAGAAGAAAAAAAAACAATTTTGAACAAAAAAAATTTATATAAATTTGTTCTTAGTCGCAAATATTTCAGATTTCCTGTTTTTGATAAAACTATACAGATAAACTTTGATTGTTGAATATTGTGAACTCAAAAATTTCTACATGATGAAAAAATACTTAGATACAATCTCAGCGATGTTATATAAAATTATATAAAACCTTCATATTTTGATCAGAAACCTTGATATTCCGAATTTTTTTTTGCGCACTTTGATTTCGAAATATCGAGATTTTGCTGCATTGTTGAACAATTTTTACTTTGGTGTGCAAGTTTTAAGATATGCTGATTGAAGTGATGAAACTTTTCTACTTTTTCTCTAATTTTAAATTTAGTTAGAAGTTACTGAAATTAGGTTTAGTTTTCTTCTAATGAAAATTCAAAAATGAATTGCAAATATTTAGTGTTTTTCCTTATCAGTCTGGATATTTTCCAAGCTGATTACATGAATTTAATTTTAATTGAAAAATTATCATAATTTTATTTTTTCTACTACCTATTTTTTAAAGTGAATTTTGTTCATTTTATGTAATTTTAATCAAAATAGATGATTGAAAATTGAAAACACCCAAATAATTTGAATTTTTATTTTTTTACCGCGAATTAATCTGGATATTTTTCAATCTATATGAATATTTCTATCAGAAATAATTTGTTCGTTTTCTTTTTTCTCAATTGTATTCGATTTTTTTTTCATATTATTATAACTACATTTTGTTTAGTCGAAAAAAACAGAGATGACACCAAATTTTTATGCAGATTGAAAGTATGTCATTAGAAAGAATTATAAATTTAAATAATAATAATAATAATAAAAAAAAACATTGACAAATTTTTGTTTTTAAAGAAGTCCTCGAACAATCAAATTTCAATTGTATTCATAAAAGAAAAGCTAAAAAGATTTCACTTCATTGCTAAAAATTAAAGAGATTGAACATTGTTTTCTTTTCCAGGTAAAGCTTTGGCACACTCAGACGAATGGAACCCTTCTGAAGTAATCAGTTACAAAACAAAACTATGCTTGTGCCCTGATGGGCAACCCTTCGAATCCCTTACAACCAATCTTCTTAATATTTAACTTTATTTTGTTTAAACCATTAGTATTCTAGCTTATGACCATATAGAATAAAATCGTTAATCGTTATATGTTGCTACTGCTGAGAATATTTTTGTATATATTTGATAATTCAATATTTTCTGTATCAATTATGCCACCTCCTAAATAAATTAAAAAAAAAAAAAAAAAAAAAAAAAAAAAAATGCAAGTTGTGTAATTTGGATTTTTTTGAGACATCGTTTTATAAATCAATGAGCCATATTTCTATAATCGTTTTTAGGTAGAAACGTGAAATTAAAAAAAGTAAATCTGCTAAACAATAATTAATAATGTATTATAATATATTAGAAATTCTTCCCCTATAAAGGTAAAGAAGGTCGAAAATTTTTGAATATTTGGTATATCTCATCAGCCGTATTAGGAAGAAGTGTGAAATTAATGAAAATAAAACCACTAAAAAAATAGGCACGCATTTCAAAATTTCAGAAATTGCCCACTAAGCGAGTTAAAGAGAGTAAAAAATTCTAAAACATTTGGCCATATCCTGGCAGCAGTTTTAGGTGGGGGCATGAAATTCAAGATAACAAGCTAATTTAAAAGTAACTTTTACATGCATTTCAGAGATTTTAGAAATTCTCCTGCCTTTAAGGGGATTAAAAAAAGGGGGTGGGATATTGAAACCCTTTAGATCATTTCCTAATATTTCTGTTTTAGATTAATGATGAGAATTCAGAAAAACTAATCTACTAAATTGACTTAAATATATATTTTATTGATTTTGGAAATTCTCAAGAAGTGATGTTTAAAATGGGATTAATGGTAAGTTTTAGGTCTCTTCAACATATCTAAGCACAAATTTTAGGTGGGAGCGGGAAATTCAGGGTAAAAAACCTACCAAAAAAATTGTTAATTATAGTACTTGAGTGACTTAGGAGCTATTTTGTATATTCTATCACTTATATCGACTTTGTAGGGAATAATGTAAAATTATTATTATAAATTTCTGGCATATTATTTATTTCCTCATTTTTTAATAATTACCTAATATTTGTTTCGATTGAGTTTCAAGTTTTTAGTCCTTTATAAATTTTATCGGTTGCCTAATCTATAACATTCTGAGAGAAGCTAGTTTTTATTTTCGAATGTTTGAAAAGCCATTTTGTTATTTTTATTTCCAATGTTAATTCCAGGAATTTATGTTCCTACGTCTTTTCAGTGCTAGGCTTTCTACTTCGAAAACACCACGCTACGAGGTATAGGCTCCTTAAGCTGCTCCCCTCTCGAGTCATTAGCTTAGCTGCCCATCTCTAAAAGTGCTCCTTTCACTGATTGGCTCGTTTCTGTACTACGTCGTTATCTGTCGTCCTCTGCAAATCTAACAAAAAGCAGATGCAGTGACCTTGGAGTTTAGATTTCTGTCTTGTTTTAAGTATTTCGACATACATTATCTTCTGTCTACGACTCGTGTATTTTTTAAAATTTACTTTTGAAAATCATATAGTATGATATAGAGATTCATCCCAAAGAGTGAAGGCTTAATGAATTTTTTTATATGTAAGACTCACTTTAATTTTTCATGTTTAATGAATAAACGACCTAGAACAGCAAACTAGCTCTGTTTCTGATAGAGAAATCACTGGATTATCGAATCCACTGCCTTGCTACATTTACACTCTGATTGTATAGCTTAGCAGTATGACTGCAAAACAACCACCCTGTATTCTCAATTTAAATTTTCTCATATCAGCTATTATCAAGAATTTCATGCAAGTTGACTGGATTTGGCTACTTCAAAAAAAAAAAAAAAAAAAAAAAAAAGAAAAAAAATCTTTCATAAATTGCCCAAGTTCCAGGAATTTAATACATGACATTATATATATGTGTGTGTATCTACACATACATACATGTACGTATGTATATAATAGTCGGTATTTTATTTTTAGTACTCGAAAATTTTCATTCTTGGAGTCGGAAATTTACACGTCTACACCCCCTTACGCAACAAGGATGGTTTACGCCCCTGATCGTACAATAACTTGAATAAGAATCTTAACTATAACCACAAACACACACAAAAAAAGAACAGTAATTGAGCATTTGCAGTTTGGTGAGTCTGAATGTTCATTTACTTGCCACCAAATGAAGCTTTTTGTCGAACTCTGCCAAAAGCTTAACAGATTTTAAGTGTTGTTTTTTTTTTTTGGTGTGTGTGTGTGTGGGGGGGGGGGGGGGGGGGGGTATTGTTTGACAAAATATGCATTTTTTATCCTATGAGAAAATTTGCAATTCTTTTTTACGGTCCTTTGATTGGCGAAATTTCGTTTATTTCCTCCTTTGGAAAAATTCATGTCCCCCCTTCCCCTCCCGACTATTCTTTGATAGAATTACCATTTTTTTCACAATCCTTTGACAATACTCATGTTGTTTCTACAATCCTTTGATGAAATTGCCAATTTTTCCTGCAAATAATAGACTTTTTTTCTTTTTGGCAACTATTGTTCGAAATTTGCAATATTTTTATGTCCAAATTTTCAGACTGAAGTTCAATTAAAACAAATTTCAGAACATAATTTTTTAGAAAATTCGAAACATAATCATCCCTGGTAAGATGTTTGATGATTTTTTTTTGATAGAAAGGAAAGGGTGTGTTCACCCGACACTGAAGTAACATATTTTAGTAGTTACTGAAACACAATAGATTGAAAATAAAAAATAAAAATTTGTAAAATTTATGAAAAATTGCAAAATTTTAGCAAAAATTTACAAATTTAGAAGTTTTTTGAATAAATATTGATTTTTGGATAATGAACCCTATACTGTATTCATCTTTTATAATGGATAATAAAAAAATGCATGGTCTTGTTATCTATTGTTAGAGAAAGAAGATAATAGGGTTATTTTCTTTCTCTGAGGATGGATAGTGACAGCTTGCAAATTTTATTCCCGCGATCTTTAAACGAAATCTGCAATTTATCTGCGATATTATAGCAAAATCGACGATTTATTGAGATGTCGAAATCGGTGGTTTTTCCACAATCTTTTGATGAAATCGGCGGGGTTTTTTCAATGATCTTTTGACAAAATTTGCATTTTCGCGTGATTTTTTTTCTCGAAAACGGCATTTTATCCCTGGAATCTTGACGAAATCGGCATTTTTTTTCCCATGATCTTTTGACGAAATCTGCCCTTTTCCAACGATCTTTTGACAAAATTTGCATTTTTACGCGATCTTTTCTCCAAAAAGGGCATTTTATTCCCATGATCTTTTGACGAAATTGGTTTTTTTTTTCCGCGATCTTTTGACGAAATTGACTTTTTCTGTAATCTTTTGATGAAATCGGCATTTTTTCAATTATCTTTTGACAAAACATTTTAAGTGATCTTTTATGGAAAACGGCTTCCCCCCCCCCCCCCCCCGCAATCTTTTAATGAAATCGCGTTACATCTGCAATCGTTAGACAAAATCAGCATTTTATCTCCAATATTTAGGTGAAATCGCTGTTTTTTACTGCGATCCGCACATGAAATTTGCACTTTTCAGCGATTTTTTAACAAAGTTCGTTGACAAAAACATTGACAAAATTGTCGTTTTTCCAAAAAATATTGTCGAAATGTGCGCTTATTCGGCGATCCTTTCACAAAATTTGCATTTCTCCACGATTGTTTTTTCCGTGCGCAAAACTGTACAATCATACTGTTCATCTGAACAACCGTACACTTAGAGCAAAATCCATACATTGTACGGCCAAAATGTACAAGTTGGTAACTATGCAATTATCATCAATTTCCCTGAGTAGCCCATCACTTTGAAAGGTTTTCACAGGTTAGAAGAATTTTTCATTATTCTCTAAGATTCCCCTGATCTTTTAGAACCAAAATTCACCCCTTGAATTCCACAATTCCCTGATGAGACCCTGTGTAAGGTTCTAGTGAAAATAAAAACTAAAAACAGACCACATTCAACAGCTACGAGAAAATTTATTAATAAAAAAAATTACCCTTTAGTGTTTCTATCAAAAACAGCTACTTCTCCATTTGAGTGAGAAACAAGGAATGTTGTTGGAGACAAAAAGTCAAACCATGTAACACGATGTCTGTCAGACTCATATATCTGAAAATTAAAATAAAAAAGTTTAAACACAATTTATACTGAACAATTATACTTAAAGCGCATTTAATAACAACAATTTAATTGAAAAAAAAAAAAAAAATTCTACAAAAAAAATTTGCAACTATTCAGAGGTACCAAATGAATAGAAACATTCTGACATAAAACAGCAGGTTTTATTTATTTATAAGAAGCTAAAGTGCCTGGTTAGCAAGAACTTAATTTACATCCTCATGCTTGTAGTGGAATTGATCGAGTTAGTGACTTATTTTACTATTTTTTATAAACTCATCCTTTAAGAAATAAATTAAAAAAAAAAAAAAAAAAAAAAAGATTTTTTTCATTGTGTCTCATTTGTTTTGGATGCTACAATCTAAATTACTTAAGGAGTAGGGGAGCATGGGGGCAACTTCCACTAACTAAAGGGGGAGGGAAGAAATTGCACTTTTTGACCATAAAAAAACGCAAATTTTTTTTTTTTTTTTTTGGGGGGGGGGGGGGGAACCCTTGAATAAATGTGTTATTAATACACTACAAACATCACATGCATTTGGTATTATTGTTAGCAGTAGCGTATCTAGCCTTCTGTTTTCCCTAAATTGTCTTTCTCTTACATCGGCTACATCGTTTCGCTACATGGTGATTTAACTAAATCGTGACGTCCAATGTATCTATTCAAAACCAATAGTTAAATCGAATTTCCGATGTAAGCATTAAATCGATTTAAGGCTCAGATCTGCAAATTTGAATTTTAACTCCGGGAGGCATTTCTGTGGCTTGGGGCAGAGGGAGGGGGAGAAATTGCACTTTTTGACCATTAAAAACATAAAATTTCTGGTAGGGAGACCCCTGAATAAATGTGTTATTAATACACTACACACATCACATGCAGTTGGCATTATTGCTAGCAGTAGCGTATCTAGACTTCTGTTTTCCCTAAATAGTCTTTCTCTTGCATCGTTTCATTACATCATGATTTAAGAAACTGACTAAATTGCGACGTTCGAGGTATCTATTCAAGACCAATAGTTAAATCAGATTTCCGATGTAAGCATAAAGTCGATTTAAGGCTCATACCTGCAAATTTGAATTTTAACTTTAAGACTACCCCCCCCCCCCCCCCCGACATAAATAGTGAATCATTAATAAATAAAACATAATATAATGTTTTTGGATTTCAATTAATAATTAAATGCAATGTTGAATTCAGACATTTTTCTGCGGGAGGGATTTCTGTGGCTCCGAGGGGAGGGGGGACAACACCCATAAGCCCACCCCCTAAATATACCGCAGCTGGTTAGTGTAATTTCACATGATTAAACTTGGGGATTAAAATTGAGAATTAAAATATTCTTGAAGAAAAACATATTTCAACTGCTGAGCATGCAACAGAATTCAATTGCATCCAGTCTGAAAATAGGAGTAAGTTATTTGAAATGCATGTGGAATCAAAGCTGATGAATATATTTTGCAAAGTAAAGCTATATTTCTTGAAAAAGTAATCAAACTGAATACACTAAAAGCACATGGCAAAAAAACCAAATACTGAAAATACAAATAAGTCATTGCAATCTGTTTGCATCCAATAGGAAAAAGAAATAACCAGTTCGATAATTAGATGAAATCAATTTAAATATGCATATTTCGATGAAAAAAACTATATTTCACTTGGCGAGTGACGAATAGCCTGACGATCAATGACCAATAAATTACTTGAAATGCATGTGGAATCAAATCTGATAAATATATTTTGCACAATAAAACTGTATTTTTTTTGAAAAAAATATCCAACTGAAATAAATAAAAAAACTCGGCAAAAAACGAAATACTGAAAATACAATTAAGTTATTGAAATCTGTTTGCATCCTGTAGGAATAAGAAATAACCACTTTTTTAATTAGATGTAATCAATGTAGAGATGCATATTTCCATAAGGAAAAAAAAAAAAAAAAAAAAAAAAAAAAAAAAAACTGCATTTCACTTGGCGACCGAAAATAGATTTTTTAATCGCCACTTGGCGAATGACGATTAGGGTGGCAATCAAAAGTCAATTTTTTAATTGCCACTTTTACAGCTTTAATAACCATATGGCAAGTGATCGCAGGGCTCCCAACACATTTTAGTCCTCAAAAAGGGGGAAAGGGGACCATTTTTATTTAAAAAAGGTACTTTGGGGGACCATATTTGCTTAAAAAGGGGACTTTGGGCGACCATTTTTTGCTTAAAAAGGGGACTTTGGGGGACCATTTTTTGCTTAAAAAGGGGACATTGAGGGACCATCTTTGCTTAAAAAGGGGACTTTGGGGACCAATTTTATTAAAAATGGAAACCAAATAAGGATAATATGTGTGTAAAAATATAGCACAAATTTTCCTAAATAAGAAAGTAAATTTTTAAAATTACCCCAGAAAATATGTTAGATAATTATCTTTATAAGATTTCATTAAACAATGTACACAATTTTATTTAAGCACATTTAAATATCCTACTGAAAAAGTATATAAAACATTCAATATTGTGACATTCACCTTGATAATTCTCGTTACAGGTAAAAAATAATAGTGATCAGTTAATAAAAAAAAAAGTAAGTGGGTAAGTATTCATTACACTTTCAAAACATTTTAAACTTTAATTAATAAACCTTAAAAATTAATAATTGTTTATAATGATAAAATCCTTACATAGATGGGGATGATATAAGGCATTGAGAATGGAGGTAGAGAGAGAGTGAAGATTAACATTATTCATAACCTGGATTTTCATTTAAGATATTACATTACATATTGTAGATTAAATTTTTTGAGAATTTATTTCAATAGCGTCCCCTGGCGACAGAAAAGGATGAAAAAAATGCTAACCATTGAAATATGTTAAACAGATTTTTTTTTTCTTAATTTTTTAGAAAATTTATGGAGTGGTAATGAACGCAATTACACATTAAACCATCTGCTAGTAATGAAAAAATGAGTTAAGACGGTGGGAAATGGGTGCTTAGGCCAAGAGTTTTAAAAGAATGTGTGAAAAAAATCAATTTTCTGATTCCTCACCCCACACACACATGCACACGGAGAAATGTCCCAAATTGTCTGGGGTAAAAAAAAACCCTAGCAAGATGTTGGGCTCAATGAGATAGTACTTCCTTCGGTCAATACTTCAAATGAGATTGAATCTCGCTATAGTTTAATTAGGGGTTGAGTTAGAAAATTACTTAAAATACTTAAGTTAGAGCCTGGAGAGGTAAAAAAGAAACTTAGAAATTTAATCCCACTGCCCGCACACACACTTCTTAAATTTTTTTGTGTGTTATAAAAAATATCTTAGATTTTAAAATCAATAACTTGATTACTTTTCTTAATTTTGTTCATTATTTTTTGAGGGGGGGGGGGGTAAATTAATATTTAGATTAGTGCTAACTACTACCACTCATAAATAAAAGGAACCAATAAGTTCATTTTATCTAGCTTATAATAACAAATCAGACATAAAATAATCATAATTAGTGGAAAACACTTAGATTTAAAGAACGTGTCATACAAAAGCATTTTTTTTTTTTTGTTGTTGTTTTTAAAAAGTGATATTTGAATAAAATAAAATCTTAATTTTCAGTCCTTGTCAAACTAATCCTGAAACTTTCTTCTACCTCATACATGTCAATACTTCAAAATTCACTATCACAGTCCCCAAATTAAATTGCAACTTATACCTATCATGAGAATTCTAAAAATATGAAATTTTTTGCATTAGTTCTTCAAATATGACTATTGACTATCACTAAACTTTCGCAAATCCTGCAAAATGCAGCTTAGGAGCACCATCTATTGAAAGATTAACATCAAAACCTAATCAGTAACAACTTGTGTCAATGTCTAACTGAATCCTAAGTTAGACAAAAATTCGTGCATTAGATACATCTACTGCAGAAATTCTAAGAAAAAATGCATCATAGCAGTGCTACCCGTTAATGAATTTACATCAAAATGTAGAAAATGTCAATTCATCTTAAGGACTAACTGAATCTAAAGTTTGATGGAATTCTGTGCATTAATTCTGAATATAGAAATATTGTGGAAATCGCAACAAATGCAGATTAACAGTGCTACTTGTTGAGAATAATTTATACCAAAATATAAAAAATGTCAATTCATGTCAAGGACTAACTGAATCTGAAGTTTGATAAAAATCTGTGCATTGGTTCTGGAGATTGAGCGATTGCAGAAATCATGAAAAATGCTACATGGAAGTGCCACATGTCGAGCGATTTACACCAATTTATAGCGGCGGTCAAAAGTTTTCGGTCAGCATAAAATTTTTGAAAGCATACCCATATAAAGAGGAATCTCAAAGTGATACTCATATATTTTATTGCATAATAGTTAGGAACTTATTTATTGAATAACAAATGAATATCAATATATACAGCTGACAAAATTAATTGCAAAGAAAAACGCATGATTTTAAAAGTTATCGGCCATCTTGAAAAGTTTGGAAAAAAATTGTATTATAACAGAAAATCACTGTGATCAACTAGACTTACAATTAGTATGTTGTCATACCTTTAGCAAAATGTACCGAGGTGCAGCGACTTGGCATCGATTCAATGAACAGTTGAAAATCATCCACTCATCTTGAAATTTATGAGAAAATTCCAGCCATGCTGAATTGGACTTTTATTAATTTCAAACATGTTTCTTAAGTTCATTCTAAAGATTTTCTATTGTACTCAGATTGGGTGCTTGGGCTGGCCATTTCAAAAGCAAAATATTTTTGTGTGAAAGGCATTGCTCGACAAGCTTTCATGTATGTTTTGGTTTCATATTATACTGAAACTAATAGTTGTGAGCAAAATTTTGCCTCCAATAAGGCAGCAAATTACCTTGCAAAAAATCCTTATATATTGCATCATTCATCTTGCTGCAGATTTTAACAGACGGAGAGTGGCATCTTTTCCATAAAATTCTCCTCATAATGTAACGTATCTTCCACCATGCTTAGTTGTAAAAATAACACATCTAGAATCATGACTTTTTTTTGTTAAGTCCTCAGGCATACTGTCTGCCATCACTCTTAAAAAGATTGAACTTCGATTCATCGGAAAATTCTATACTTTATTCCAGTTTTGTGAGACCACTATATGTGTTCCCTCTAATTTTTTTTTTTTTTACTTATGAAAGTTTTTTTTAACAGATTCTGCCATAAAGTCCTTCATCAAATATGTGTTTTGACATGGTAGATCGAATTATTTCAGGTACATTTTCACTCTCTCTATTGCAGATGATTGCAGCAGCATTTTTATGCGAGTCATCAACTGCTTTTCTCGAAACGATTATGTTCTCACAAATAGTTGTTTTCCAGATCTCCCAAACCATGGCAAGTCCAGGAGGCCATGGCCATGTGTATCTTAAAATATATATATATCGTTCACAGTAGGTTTACCGACTGATAGCTTTGTCGCTATCTCCTGAGAGAATTGGTCCTTTAGCGACAAACAACTCACTCTTTACAAACAATAATTGTTGAACTTTTAATTTTTAAATTTAGATTATATTATTTTTGTTGATTAATTAACAAACATGGCCAAAAATGCATTTTCCCAATAAGAAAAATTAAAAAAATGGCAAATGGCCGGAAACTTTTGCACATACAAAATTTTGCATACCTCCCCCTTTGCCCCAAGTGTCTTCAATACTGTATCAAAATGATCACGTGGTTAGAAGACTTTTGTACATTCCTAACTTTTGGGGGTAGCCAAATACAGAATTTTTGCCACATAGACATTTTCTAAAAACCACCAAATTGTGTTCAGGACCTTCTAAAATGTATAAATTCATCAAAACTGGAAGCTGAAATTATTTCATGAATTCAATATTTCCTTTTTGTAAAAATAGAAAAAACATTTTACTCCAATCATTTTCTTTAATATGATTCAGAGTTGTGAACTTTAAATTAATTTTTCTTAGTTTTAATCGTCTGTTTCCACACAGTTCAATGATTCCTTTAATTCAAAAAAGCTTCATTTTTATTAGTGTGTGTGTGTGTGTGTGTGTGTGGGGGGGGGGGGGGGGGGAGTTGAAACATCCCAAAGCCCGTTATTGAAGACTGGTCAAGCAATAGCTTAATATAGTAACTTTCGTGTTCTGCAATCTTTTAATTTTTAAGAATTTTAATGAAATTCTTAAAATTTGCCTATATTGTGTGGTGATTTTTTAACATTTAGATTCATGAAAGAATTTCAGTTACAATGCTTTTTTTACCCCACTTTAATAAATTTTGTCTTCTTGGATTTTTAAGCTTTTAGTAATTTTCAGTTTTTTTTTTTTTTTTTTCTTTTTTTTATATATTTTGCGGCGATTTTTTTAGACACAGAAAAGGGGACTTGGGGGACCAAAATGCAAAAAAGGGGACTAAAGGGGACCTTTTTCTAAAAAGGGGACTTTTGGGGGAAAAAGGGGACCATTTGGGAGCCCTGTGATCGCTGCTAATTTTCACTTGTATTAAATCATATCCTACTAAATCAATTTAACACCAGCTAGCAATATTTTTCTTAAATCAGAAAACATTGAGGCTTGTGATGAGTATTTAAATCAGATCCTACTAAATTGATTTAGCACCAACATGCTCTGTATTCCCTAAATCATTTTTTTCTTACATCATCTTTTTCCTAAATCGGAGAGCATTGCACTTGCAAAGTTTGCTTAAATCGCTAAATCGATTTAACACTAGTTTGAAATGCAAGCAGTATATACACCAAAGTAGATAACTCAATTTTCTGATGTTAGCAATGAATCATTACTTTACTTTAAATCGATTTAAAACCAATGGCTAAAGTGCGATGGCTAAATTGCGATTTCCGATGTAGCGATTTAAGAAACTGACTAAATCACGATTTCTGATGTAAGCTTTAAATCGATTTAAGAGATAAATCAGTTTAAGGCCCAGGCCTACCTGTAGTATCTGTAAATTTCATTAGAAAGTTTTTTACCGATCAGGTATTTAGCTTACAGCATCTCAAATCAGGTCCAACTCTGAGCAAAGACAGAGGATGCAAACTAGGGCTACAGAGTCAGTGGGAAAAATGGCCTACTCTGACTTGGCTAATATACTAGTACTGTTGTAGATAAAATTATGCGGGAATACAAGAAAAATAAGGTGAAAATTTCACTATTAATTCATTATTAAAAGCTTTGAAAAAAAAAAAAATCCAGTTTTACTGTTTTTTCAATTTTGTACCCCACAAACCCGAAAAATCCAACTATCGAGATATAAAGAAAAAAAAATAAATAAAAAACAGAAATTTTATTATTTCAGACCTGTGGACTTGAAAAGAAGAAATCGTTACAATTTTGATGTTAATTCATGTCCTCCAGAGCAGAAAAAATTTGATGGAAAGGTAAAAAAAAGATGAACATTTTATTAGTTTTGAAACAGTTTGGGATCTACTAGAGTTTTTAATTAAAAATGGCTTTCATGTACTGTGTATGCCAGATAGTATACTGGAAATCTTTAACTTGGATAGCCCGATATAATCCAAAAATAACAATAATTTCTTTGATGGATTTAAAATGACATATAATTGGTTTAATTTCACTTCAAAAAGTCTAACAAAAAAGATCCGGAGTCAGCTTGTTTTTTAGCAATCTGACACCGAATCTTTTGCTCAAAAATGGGTCTGACTCTGACTCCAGTCCAAACATTGTAAAAACTGTAGGTACATCTGCTAATCCTGATGTAGTGTTAAAGAAAGTTTCTTTCAATTCATTTAGTGACTTCGGAATCTTTTCCAGGAGGGGCTCAAAATACTTTAGGGAGAGGGGGGGGGGGGGGAGCTAAGCCACCCATAGCACCCCCTTAGCTACGGCCCTGTATATAGCAACTTTGATTTTCATCTTAAATTTCTGCTTTAGTCAATTAATCAAAGTGAAAAAGAGTTAATGTGGATTATGATATTTATTAAAATCAATAGTTTTCCCCTTATTCTGTTATTATCAGCTGTTTGCAAATAGCCGGCTCCCATCTCTGCACAATCCAATAGACAATAGAACTACAGGGGAAAAAAAAAAAAAAAAAAAAAAAAAAAAAAATTGCTGTCACAATTTTTTTTTTTTTTTTTTTTTTTTTTTTTTTTTAAATCAAGGAATATTTCCTTGCTACAGCCAAACATTTACACAAAAAACTTGGTTCAATTCTATGCATATCTTCATATACATTTCGATGGTACAATGGCAAGATAAATACACATGGACAGACAGACATTGTGAAAAAATGTCTTTCAGAATCTCTGAGCCCTAAAACGTGTAAATCCAACAAAAACTCGAAATTGAAAAAATTTTTGATTATAATACTTTCTTCTATTAAAGATAAAACAAAGTAAAAAAAAAAAAGTACTATTTTTTTTCTGCATTAATAAGAAAGGAAAACAAATTATAAGAAGATATCTATTAGAAGGCAATTTTTTTTTCCCTTTATGAATAAAATAAATTTATCTGAATTATTAAATAAATATAAATAAAACATTTAGTTACCACAGAAAAAAAAAAAATATATATATGGAAGTAAAAAATATATGCATGTATGCTATACAGGCACTTAATATATGTGCAAGTACATAAATGCTAACAAAAGATAAGAGAAGGTGATAAGACATTAGGATCCTAGAAATTCCTATCTTGATCAACAAAATTCATGTCCCCCCCCCCCCCCCCCCCGTCCATGTGATAAATGGGAAAAAAAAATATATTTTCTTGTCCAATCAATAAAATGTGAGATTTTTCGCATACGACAAAGTTTAAGATTTTGCGTGCCTAATCGACTAAACTTTCGATTTTCCTACACTTCATTGGCAAAATTTGCTATTTTTTTTCATGACCGATCAACAATTTTTTTTTTTTTCTTTTTTTGGCTCCTCATTGACAAAATTCACCATTTTTCTACACTCAATCAACGAAAATTCATGATTTTTCTCAGCCAGATCAATGAAATTTGTAATTCTTAAATGACTGCTGAAAATTTCAATTTTCTCGTGGCAAATTGACAAATGTTAAGATTTTTTTCCCTGCGATATATACTCACAATTTCCCTCATTTATAAATTGATGAAATTAGCGGGCTACATGTTAACCAATTGTGGGGCCAAAAGTTGCCTGTGAGCCATAGATTGTACATTCCTACTCTAATTAATCCAATAACGATAGGAATGGCTGAAAGTGGAATTACGCCGCACACATCCTCTTCCACCAGGAGAGAGAGAGATTCATGACCTTTGAACCAATAGGAATTAGTGATCAACTTTCTAGTGATAATTCTAGCTTTGAAAAAATTTCTGAAATTCACAGCAAATTTTCTGAAAGGCTACAGTAGATAGAAGATGGGGAATAATCTTCTCTCAATACTAACTGTGCATTTTTTTCTGTGGCTCTTTCATAAAATTTGCATTTCCCCCCCCCCCCCCCCCCATAATCTTTTCATAAAATTTGAGATTTTTTGACAAAATTTAAATTTTTGGGAGATCTTTAAACAAAATTTGCATTTTTTTCAAGAATTAAAGAAATCTATGCTTTTACATGATCCTTGGACGAAATTTGCATTTTTTTTGGCGATTCTTGGACAAAATTTGTGTTTTTCCTGCGATTCTTTGACAAAATTGGTGACTTATTTCTGCAAACGATTGGCAAAATTGAATTCTTTTTTGGTGACCATGGCGAAATTAGCAATATTTTTTATAACCAAATTTTCTGACTGATAACTGAATCTTTAAAAAACAAATAATTTTCAGAAAATTTGGAACAGAATCAGCCCTGCTACTTTCATTTCTTACATTTAGGAGAATTGCCGATCTGGACGTTGTAAATTCCAAACGAATTTTACCCCTTTCCTCCATCACATCGATATATCTTTTAACTATCATGCTTGGCAAGTGGTGCCTATTAAGATTAGTGAGTGAGGACAATAAAATTAATAGCCATGTTTTAAGCATTACTTGACGATTGGAGATTGCTAATTTTGTGCTAATATACTAAACAGTACTTTTCCAGCATGTTTTTGTATTTATTGAGGATGGACTTAAGTAAAATCTTTTCATGCAAAACCGACTTTACACAAGAATTTATCTGTTCAATATCAAATACTTGAAATCAAAAGTGTAAGACGCAATAACAATTTGCTTATAATTACTAGTATAGGCTGGTTTAGAATACAAAGATATTTTTTTTAAAGTGAAAAATTACTTAATTAGCAACTTTTAAAGAGCTACAGGGGAAAAAATATCTAGATAGGAAGGAAGTATTAAAATAAATCATTTATTTTTCAGTATCAATATTTCTGAACAAAAAACAATTATATTACCTCATTAAATGTGTGTTTAATCAAATCACCACATCGCATAGTGCCATCATAACTTGCAGTTATTAACTGAACAGGATCAAATAAATTGAACTGCATGTTAGGAATATTACTACCATGGACTTTAAATAAATGAGGGGTAGTTTCCGAATCCTGAAAAAAAAGTGAAAAAGTTAATATTTCAGTTGAATACATTTTTATTCAAATTGCACTTAAATTTATAATATCATGACAACACCTAAAATCTGAAACAACTTTTTAAATTTTAATACCCTTGTTATTTCTTTTTGGAACAAGTTGTAGTAATAATCTATAGAATTAATAATATAAAACAATTTCACATGATTAATATTATTATTATTGTTCTTTTTCTAAAGTTACTGCATTTCGAATGGTTATAGTTCATTTTCATAATTTCTTTGAATCAGGGATGAGATTGACCAAAAAGCAAAAAAGCTGAAAACTGCGCGAACGACTTTTGAGCAATGACAGGAATGTCAATCGCAACAAATATAATTGTATTAATATATAACATACAATTTAGCTTTTGGTAAATTAAATTAAAAGAAAATTATTAACATGAATTGCAGAAATTATTTATACTTACTCTAATGAAAATTTAGTTTATCAAAATACAGCACATTAATAAAACCCTGTTATTGGCATGAATATTTTTTTTTATTGAAATTTTCTAACAGTAAGACACTTTTGGTTAAGTATTACGGAAAAGAAAATAGAAATTTTCTTTGTTTTTTAGCTTTGCTCTTGCACAAGGTAAATTTCTTTCTCCTGCTTTTTTCTTGGATATTACACATTAAAGATATGTAGTGATGTGGCTGGACTTTAAAAATCCTGGATCTCCAGGACCCAGTGGGTCTCTTTTTTACAAAAGTCGGTCCTTACTGATAAGTCATTTTTAGATTCAAAACTTGAACTTGTTCGTTTGGAAAAGAAGACTGAAATGCAATAATTTTTGTTCTAACAGTAATTAATGAATAATTAAAATCAATATTATTTTTTTAAACTATTGAGAAAAATTTCATTTATTTAAAAAAAAAAATGTGCAAGATACAAATTTAATTATAAATTAATGCTTATAAATAATTGAGTGCAGAAGATAACATGTATCACTATTGTTTGCATTTCTTTTTAAAAAGGGCAACACTGATTTATTGAAAAAAAGGATACTTTTGTTCAGAAAGATTTAGAGGTGTCAAAAATGGATTTTGGAGCAGGAAAGTCTGTATTTGGAGTGGCAAAAAAATAATTTTGAAAAATAATTTCTGGGTTTGTTTTTTTCAGAGTCCCTTTGATGAAATTTTTAGCTTTAACACTATCTCTTCATGAAATCTGCCATTTGTTGGAATCTTTTGGGAAAATTTAAAGTTTTTTTTTTTTCAAAAATTTGACATTTTTTGCGAATATTTTGACGAAATCTGCCGTTTTTTCGCGATCGTTTGACGAAATCTGCCGTTTTTTCGCGATCGTTTGACGAAATCAACCGGTTTGTTGCGATCGTCTGACGATATCTACTGATTTATCCTGATTTTTTGACAAAAGTTGTGATTTTTCGCAAAACATTTGGCGAAATTTGCCGTTTTATCGCGATTTTTGGACGAAAATTGTCGTTTTATTTCGATTTTTGACAAAATCTGCCGTTTTTTCGGTATTTTGTGACGAAATTAACCATCCTTTCGTGAATCTTTTTGACAAAATTGGCCGGAAATTAGTCGTTTTTTGGCGATCTTTTAAGGAAATTTGCCGTTTTTTCGCGATTTTTTGACGAAATTACGCGTCTTGTATTTTTTTGGTAAATCAGAAAATTTCAAATTTCAAAATAACAAAAAAGCTGAAAACCGCGGATCCGCGGAAGAATCTCATCCCTGTTGAATGGACATATATTGTGTAAGTTAAAATTTAGGCAATTAAAATTAATTTTTCTTAAATCAAATGCAAAATGAGCTTTCAATAATGCTTGTTAGTTTTGTAATTTGTGCTATTAACTAATGAAATTATTTGCAGATTTATTAATTCTGTAATTGATCAAATGTACCCTGCCTTTTTAAAAAATAGTGAAACTTCTCCATAAGGTATTTAAAACACATGCTTAAAACCTTCCAAAAGTGATAAAACTTTATTTTTTGAGGGGGGGAAAAAAAAAAAAAAAAAAAAAAAAAAAAAAAGGGATATTATTAAAACATGTTATTTAATTTTATCTTTCAATTTGTAATTTATAAAAGTTTTAAAAATCAATGTTTTTTCTTATTTATGATAATAAAAAATTATGTATTTTTTTTAACCGACTTCAAAGAGGAGGTTATGATTTCGACCTGTATGTATTTGTTGTTCACGCATAACTTTTGCAAATATGAACCGATTTTGATAATTCTTTTTTTGTTTGAAAGCGTATGAGGCCCATGTGGTCCCATTCGAATTTCATAAAAATCTGATAATTAGAACTTTTTTAAAAATAAAAACTTTAAATTTCAAATTCATTTTGAAGCAATCGACCAATTAGAAGTGTTCCTTTTGCATGCTTTTATCTTACACTTACATAGACACACGATCTTTTCACTGTTAAAAGTTTGAAGTTTTTGCTGCATCGTCACTCCACCGCTTTTATGGAATATCTCTATTTTGACCAATGAGAATTCACCATAATACAATGGAGTAATCATTTTCTGTAAAGGCAATGGATAGACGATAAAGTAAAAGTTTCAAATTTTTAACAGTGTTCAAAGTGCAAAATCCTAACTGGACGAGGGCCAGGATTAACATAAATTTTGCGTTGTTTGCGAAACGAGATTTATTAACAAGAAAATTTATTTAAAACATTGAAAACTTTGCTAAAATTCAGGCTTCTGATTCGTTAATCTTGTTTCGCTAACAGCGCAAATTCTACCTGGATTCCGGACAAGTTCTCTTATGCAAGAAACCGGAAATATAGCATCTAGGGGATATAGTGTGGAAATCAGCTATCTCAGGGCGTGTTCAGAGCAACTTACAAAAGTAACCAATGTTACCGACCGATTTTAGGGCAGTACTAAAGCAAATTGTGGCATCAATAAGAACTATTCTGTTGAATTGTAGCTGACGTTCACACTTCGCTTTGATTTTCATTTCGTACTTGTCTACAATCGGTAAGTGGTCAGTAAGTAACTGGTAAGTTGTGCTGAACACGCCTCTGTAACACTTAAAAAAAAGCGCTAAAATGTTCTATTCTTTAAATGTGCAACTATGCTAATGAAATTTAAAGATAGAAGAGACATCTGCAGGACATTTTCTAAAAATGCAAGAATTATTGCTAGTCTGGATAATGTATCACGAAAATGCCGCAGATGTCGCTGTGATCGACACTTTGGAATTCAGTAGCATCGTTGCACATTTAAAGGATATAAATTTTTAGCACTGCTTGCATTGTAAAAAATTGAACCCTTTTGCTGCATCGTCACTCCATCGCTTTTATAGGAAACGATTACTTCGCTCTATTATGGAGCATTCTCATTGGTCAAAACAAAGAAATTCTATAAAAGCGATGGAGTAACGATGCAGCAAAAGGGTCAAATTTTTTACAGTGTCGATAGCAGATTTTCACTCCATGTATTCCAGACTCTCTCCTTCGAACAATGAAAAGTTCTCAAAAATGAAGGCTTATGATTGGCCAATCTTGTTTTGCTTAACAGCGAATAATCCTTCTGGATCCTAACCACTGTTGCAGAGATGCTAGTTTTTTTTCAAAGTACGAAATCTTAGCTGGAACAATTATCGTATCCACCAAAGTGAAAGATCCACATCGATCCAGACATGAAAATTAGCTATCGAAAAGCTGAAAATTCATCTCTAAATAGCCTTACACGTTAAAGCAAGAGTGTCTGTGTATCAGGGTGCTTGTTATTCCGAATTCACAAAGTGATTAAAGTACATTGCTATGTGCTAGATTTACATTTGGACAAATATAAATGACGAAAAAATTTGATAAGCTTACCATTGAAGTTAAGCTAGTTAACTTCTTTCACCCATATAACAAACTCGTTCAGGCGACTACCGCCAAGTTCTGGAATAAAAATTCTTAAATTTTCTGTACTTTGAAAAACCGCATTTATCAAAAAACATTCTTAACTTCAAATATTACTACTTTCATATAGACGCATGTTGAATCATGGTGTGATTTTGATAATATTTTCCTTTTTAGTTTTTATGACTGATAATGATATTTTAATACATACGAACATTTAGAATTACTTTGCTATGCATTGAATCATAGAAGCAACTTGACGCGCTCTGATTGTGTATGCGTACTTTAAACTGTAAAAAATCTGACCCTTTTACTGCATCGTCACTACCCCGCTTTTATAGAATATTTCACTTTTGATCCATGAGAATGCTCCATAATAGGCTGAAGTAACCGTTTTCTATATTAGCGGTGGAGGGACGATGCAGCAAAAGAGTCAAATTTTTAACACTGTACACTGTTTAAAATATCTTGAAAAATTACCTCTGTTTTTAAAGACTATCTATTTTCTGACCAATGAAAATGCTCCATAGACGTTTTTAGATCGCTCTCATTAGTCAGAAAATAGATAGTCTTTAAAAACAAAGGTAATTTTTCACAATAATTTTAACGTGTACTGATGGATTGTCAGCTTTTCAATGCCGATTTACGAAGTCTGTAGATTTCAATGTGGACCTTAAGGCACTACACTAGTCTCAGAAAAAGACCCGGATGTTAGTGTAAAGACTATGGGTGTAGTCTTTTCAAATATCTTTTAATATATTTACATGATTTTTTTTGCATAGGATAGCCGCGGATGATCTACAACCGTCCTAGTTTTTACTTCTTCGATTTTGCTTATGTATGTTTTATATAATGATATTTCAATTTCAGAACCGTTTAAATCGGTTTTGAAATTTAAAATATTTTTTTAAAAAAAATCTGAAACCAAAATTGAAAAAGTAAAAACTACGTTGGTTGTGGAACATCCTCAGCTATCCTATGCAAAAAAAAAAAAAAAAAAAAAAAAAAAAAAAAAAAAAAAAAAATCACGTAAAAATTTTAAAATTTGAGCGAGATATTTGAAAAGAACGCCCCCATAGACTTCACATAATCATCCGGGTCTTTTTCTGTGCCTAGTGTGCGGCCTTAAAGTTTTCTGGATGCGATAAATTTCCGAAATGTTAAAGCTTAAATGGACAAGTTCTCGCATCCACTAAAGCGGAAATAGACATCGATACCAATCGACATCCTTAAGTTGTTGAAAAGATGAAAATTCTTTAGTATATATTTTGCTCCTGAGGAAAAAATTATCTCTACATATCAATGCAAAATAAAGTGCATAGATATGTGTAGCAAAATTATCTTTAGATTCAGATTTAGTTACCCGATTAGACACCAGAATGATTTCAGATTTTGTTCATGTAGGATTTCTCGATGTTAATATGACGACACATGGAGCACAGTATACGATTGATTGAAAAGATTCTGGACAAAAATGAGTCATCAAGGGGGTCCTTGTGGCCGAGTGGTTAAGACACCACGCTGCTAATCTCTTGAGAGCGTAGGAGATTGTGGGTTCGAATCCCACTGGCTTCGTTGCACACACGCTTTATGTGTAGCTCCCGGTTGTACTTTTCTTGTGTCGTAATATTTCCTTGTGCTATCTTGTCCTTGTATGTCCACGAATTTGTAAAATAATATGGACTATGTATTTATGGTTGTGTAGAAATAAAGGATCATTCGGCGTACAGTCAAATTCTACCAGGAAATCATCATCAAATTTTATAATAGAAAATGCCTAGCATTGCGATACATTGTTAAAAATTTAACTTTTGCTGCATCGTCATTCCATCCCTTTTATGGAATATCTCATACATACAGTGTAAAAAATTTTACCCTTTTGCTGCATCGTCACTTCCCCGCTTTTATAAAATATTTGTCTTTTGGCCCACGAGAATGCTCCATGATAGGCTGAAATAATCATTTTTCATAAAAGCTATGGAGTGAGTTTCAAATTTTTTGTTGGGACAAAAGCGTCCGTGAAAAAAGTATTTGGGCATCGAATGCTGTCACTCTCTTATAGATGCAGCCAAGTACAGGTTATGATTTTCGGATTCCTCGTCGAATCACTTCCGATGCCTTTACTCCATTTATAGTAATTAGATTGTTGTTGTTTAGCCGACCCAGTGGCGTGGATGGTAGCGGAGGCTGCTCCCACACCGCTGGTCCCTGGTTCGAGTCCAGCTAGCGGCATGGGTGTCTGTGTTGTCCCTGTGAAAATGTATGTACTGGATATTCCGTAATAAAGTGTTCTATGTGGTTTCTTGTGATCATTGGAGGTTATGCCGGCGAATAGCTGTAGCGCCTACCTCAAAGCAAATAAATACAAAAATACAAATACATTGTTGTTTACCTATTGAATCATAGAGCGATTTTTGTTAAAATTTTTCTTTTTGCTTTTTCTGACTGAAGGGGGAGTACTTTTGACTACACTAGAAAAGCATTTTACTATTCATTGATACATGGAGTCATTTTGCTGTTTACTCATATATGAAAGCGCTTATGTGTAAGGACATTTTACTTGAGGCATTGTCGCCTTTCGATAACCAATTCCGATGTCCGTACGATGAGATGTTGACTTTAAGATTTCATGAATGCGGTAGCTTTTCGTCGTGCCAGATCTGAAGAAGTTACCACATCCAGAAAACCTAAAGATTCACAACGATACTAACCGATATTGTAAGTGTCTTTTGGAAAGTTGACAATCAAACAGTGACAAGTAAACCGAATACATCAGAACTCAGCAAAGTGCGTTCATTAGTAATGCGTTGCAAAGAGCCATCATATGTCAGTACACATAATTATGTATTACGGTATAAATAACTAAAAAGTAGGAAATAAATTTAACTTTTTCAAAAAAATGTACAACCGACTCCAAAAAAAGCGCTAAAAAGAATTAAATAATTCTATAAAATTCTCTAATGACAAACCGTTATCCAATAACCTCACATTGACTATCATGTACCGGTATAAAACGGTTAAATTTAATATATAGAATTTAATATCCACCAAACATAGGTTTTCCAGAGAATATTTTTTAAAAGAGATTAATTTACATATTTTTGATTTAATTTTTGAATATATACATATAAAAAGTAAGGAATTACTTTTTGAAGTTGGTGCCAAACAATCATAATCGATAATGATTTCCCCATTTTATTTATGGTACTAGACATAATATATCCACAATTGTTACTATACTTAAGATAGTTTGGCACCAACTTCAAAAAGTAATTCCTTACTTTTTATATGTATATATTCAAAAATTAAATCAAAAATATGTAAATTAATCTCTTTTAAAAAATATTCTCTGGAAAACCTATGTTTGGTGGATATTAAATTCTATATATTAAATTTAACCGTTTTATACCGGTACATGATAGTCAATGTGAGGTTATTGGATAACGGTTTGTCATTAGAGAATTTTATAGAATTATTTAATTCTTTTTAGCGCTTTTTTTGGAGTCGGTTGTACATTTTTTTGAAAAAGTTAAATTTATTCTCTTATTGTGACTAAACATATTACTAATATATATATATATATATATATATATAAAATAGTGACCTTTTTTTTGAGCTAACTTCCAGCCATTTTTCTTTCTTGAATCAATACTAAACTATAACTTTACTAATTAAAACATAAAAATGTATATAATGTACTTAATTAAAGACTATTTGTGTTAATGTTAAATGCAGTTATTGATCATTTTGATAAATGTAAATATCATTAGATTTTTATATAGTCTTACATAATTATTACAAAATTTCAATATGTTGTATAACTTTATTGTAATCTGCTAACTAATAAAACTAGTTATTTGCAATTTTTATAATTCCTGTAATTGCTAATTACAAATTAATTTATATTAATTAAAGTATAAAAATATAGATTATGTTAATAATTAGAGGTTTAATTGTTCTGAAAACATAACATTTTTGGTATCTAATCAGTATTTTAATGATAAAATAAAAAAAATAATAAGTTTTTTTTTTTTAAATTTTTAAAACAATTTATCATTTTTTTACATCTTATTTTTTAAAATCGATCTTGATTAACCCTTTCCAAGACAAAGCACTGCTGTTTGTAAAATGTTGAAACAATTGAATGACACCAGAATTTACAAAACTGTTTGAAAATAAGAAAAAGATTTCTTTATGTACTTATAAAAGGAAAAACTTTTATACCAAAATCCTGGTGTCAATATGGCACCAGAATAATTGTGTTTAAAATAATTAGAATTATGAAATGTGCATTAAGAAATAAAAATTAAGTTGTCAAAAAATCCTAAATGCAGAATATTTTTCTGCAGTCTGCAATACAAGTAGAAACATTAGAAACAGTCTGCAGAACTTAAAAAATAAATGTTCCCTTTCCAATCCCTTGCATTATGTTACATGCACTAAAACCTCCCAAGTATTTGTGATTATCATAAAAGGAAAGGGCTTTAAAAAATAAATTACCTTTGTGAGTTTGAGAATTTTTAATACCAGCATACATTGTCAAAAAGGGGGAGAAAATACACTCATAGCACTTTGTTTGTTTCTTCCTTTTTCTTTGTGTGTGCCATTTTGAGGAAATTTGTGTTTTTTCACAATCTGTTGTTGAAAATAATTATTTTTTCGTGATTTTTTGACAAAATTTTCCTTGTTTATGCAATATTTTTCCAAAATCAACTTTTTTGTGATATTTTTATATTTCTCGTGTTTTGTGATATTTTTTACAAAATTTGCCTTTTTTTGGAATTTTTTTGACAAATTGCTAATATGCATACATACAGTAGAATCCCTCAAATCTGCACAGCTTGGGACCAGAGGTTTTGCAGATTTTAGAATTTTGCTGATTTCTGGTTATTGCTTTGTTTACATTTTTTATAATGTAATTTGAATGTAATTAATAATGAAATCAAAAGTATAATGAGTGCTTACAATATGCTAAAATATTAAAATAAGTGATAAACTTTTAGTTTATCACTTATATACTTATTATTTTACTTATTACTTACCTATTAGTTATTATTTTATCATAAAAATTTAGATAGTTTTTAAAATGATAAAAATACTAAAAGCAAAGGTCAAATTAATAGTCAATAATGTACAATTAAATATTCATTATAAAGATGAAATGTGTTTTTCCTAAATTATTCAATGAAACTTGCCTCATAAAGGCGCATTACTAATTGACATCAAGATCTTAAAATAATGAAGCTTTATTTCAGGTTTAGCCAGACTTAATTACTAAATAAGCTTGATTAATATATAAATATACTAGGGGGGCCCCGCCCCCCTGCTCGCTATGCTCGCCAACCCCCCGCGTAATCGTTTCGCGATTCCAAATCATGGCTACCCCTTCTTGCTGCGCTCGCCAATATCCCATGGTATGAATAAGCAGTTGCAGACCTTTCAAATGATGTGTCACACGACTGGTGTTGTAAATAAATTAAAAATGTGCCCCCCTGGGTGGCCGAGGTGGAGGCGACACAAAAGACATCCATAATATCAATAAGCAGCTGCAGACCTCTCAAATGATGTCACACGATTGGTGTTGTAAAGAAATTAAAAATGTGCCCCCCTGGGGGAGAGAGTGGGGGTGACACACAAGACATCCATAAAATGAATAAACAGTTGCAGACCTTTCAAATGATGTGTCACACAATTGGTGTTGTAAAGAAATTACAAAATGCGCCCCCTCTGAGGGCAGAGGGGGGAGGTTACACACAAGATATCCATAATATGAATAAGCAGTTGCAGACCTCTCAAATGATGTGTCACACAATTGGTGTTGTAAAGAAATAAAAAATGTGCCCCCTGGGGGCAGAGTGGGGGATGACGCACAACACATCCATAATATGAATAAGCAGTTGCAGACCTTTCAAATGATGTGTCACACAACTGGTGTTGTAAAGAAATTAAAAATGTGACCCCCACCCCCCCCTAGGGAGAGCAGAGTGTGGGGGTGACACACAAGACATCCATAATATGAATAAGCAGTTGCGGACCTTTCAAATCTTGTGTAACACGACTGGTGTTGTAAAGAAATTAAAAATGTGTCCCCCCTGGGGAGCAGAATGGGGGATAACACACAAGACATCCTTTAAATGAATAAGCAGTTGCAAACCTCTCAAATGATGTATCAAACGACTGATGTTGTAAAGAAATTAAAAATTTGGCGAAATATTACAGTTATCGCCAAGTTGGCGTCACTTTTGACAACTAATTTTGGTCGCCAAATTTGGTGATATATCGCCAAGTTGGCGACAAACTCGGCGATTGTTGGCAATGGTAACCTTTCCTCTCTTTATGGTAACCCATATGGCGATGCATAGACGGAGTCCTTTCCTGATTGGTCTATTCGACTCATGGAAGGAGTGGACAACCCGGATTCGTTAGTTCCGGAAATCTTCCACATCAGCATCATTCCAGGAGTCATTCCTTTTAAGGCTAGTTTTTTTTTACTATAGAAGGATTTGGTTAGATTGTGATCAGTGGTAGAAATTGGGAGATAAAATGCAGGCGTCAAATGATGACTACTGTAAAAATCTTAGGCGTCAAATTAAGATTTTTAGTTGCAGTTTCTAAAATTCATATTAATATTACTGTAATACTACACATGATTTTGGAGTGTGTTGGAATAAAAGAAAAATTTTGAAATTAGCATCAAATTTTCTTTAAGGTTACTATGTTATGTTTAATTAAAATTTTTTCTAACTATTTTTCATTATAATTATAAAGTAGAGTAAATGCAAATATAATAAAGTAGAAAAAAAATGTTTTATCTCAATTAGTTTTCCCAGTTCTCTCCATAACCAATTAGCATGCATGTTTTTAAAAGATGTTTGTTTACTTAAAACATGCTATTTATTTTCAAAGTGCTTTTATAAATTTAATGAAGTTTCATAAACTGTTTTGAATAAAAGATTTAAAGTATAACAGCTAAAGTTTCCTAAAGATAAATTATGCAATATATTTATTCAAGCAAATGTACTTGCAAGTGTTACCTGCAACATACAGCGGTGTGACAGGTTGTCAAATGTAAACAAATGATTGTTGCCACTGCTGGTTTAGAAACTCTGCAATGCTGGACTTGTAAGTAATTAACTGTAGCTTTGACATGGTAAGTGGGTGTGTCCAGTTAAACTGGCTTTAGTTTTTGCATAATTTTTGTGTCTGACTGTAACTGTAATTAATCAAGTTGACTTTGACTTTGACTGATTTCATTTTTGATAGTATTTAAAGACCAAGCTGTTGGTGAGATAGTGTAGCACTAGCATGGCAGTAGTGATGGTAGCACTATGGAATGGCATTTATGAGAATTGTTTTTTTCCCAGAGTTGGATGGAGATGAGTTTTTTAAGAAAGCTTTTGTGTTTGTGTGCTCTAGAGGCGGATATAAGCTGTGCTCATTTTAGAACAAGTTTTTAATGCAATAGTTTAATTAACATAGTTTAAATAAAGAAATTTAATTTGAAAATTTTTGAATATTTTTCTCTTGCCATGATTCACCAACATATGGTCTCATCAACATAGAAATGATCCACGGTCTAACATACTACAGAGACAGGAGAAAAATCCACTCCCAATAATTTTTTTTTTTTTTTTTGTGGGGGGGGGGGGGGGTCACCCCACCTTTACGAATTTTACGTTTTTTACCATCTTTCAGCAAAATTTGCTGTTTTCTCACAATCTTTCGATGAAATTTGCCTCTGTTTTTGCGATCTTTCGACGCAACTGGCCGTTTTTTTGCGATCTTTGGACGAAATTTGCCCCCCCCCCTTTTTTTTTTTTTTTGATCTCTTGACGAAATTTGATGTTTTTTCTTCACAATCTCTTGAAGAAATTTGCTGTTTTTTGCAATCTCTTGACAAATTTTGCCGTGTTTTTTGCAATCTTTTGACAAACTTTGCTGTGTTTTTTGCAATTTTTTGAAGAAACTTGCCTTGTGTTTTGCGATCTTTCAACGAAATTTGCCACTCTTTTTTGCGATCTCTTGACACAACTGGCCGTTGATTTCACGATCTTTCGACAAAACTTGCCGTTTTTTCACGATCTTTTGGCGAAACTTGCCGGTTTTTTTTGTGATCTTTTGACGAAACTTGCCGGTTTTTTCGTGATCTTTTGACGAAACTTGCCGTTTTTTTTTCGTGGTCTTTTGAAGAAATTTACCGTTTTTTGCGATCTTTTGAAAATTTTTGCCATGCTATTTGCAATTTTTTGATGAAACTTACCGTTTTTTGCAATCTTACAACGAAATCTGCCGCTCTTTTGCAATTTTCCGACGCAACTGGCCTTTTTTTTTTTTTTTTTTCGATCTTTCGACGAAACTTGCCGGTTTTTTTGCGATCTTTTGAAGAAATTTGCCTTTTTGCGATCTTTTAAAAAAATTGTGCCATGTTTTTCGCGATCTTTCAATGAAACTTGCCGTTTTTTTCCACGATGTTTTGATGAAATTTACTGTTTTTTTAACGATCTTTTGAAAAACTTGTTTTTTTTTCTCGACCTTTTGCCAAACTTTGTCGTGTTTTTTCGCGATCTTTTGGCGAAACTTGCCATTTTTTCGATCTTTTGACAAGCTTTGCTATGTTTTTTCGCAATCTGTTGACGAAATTGGCAGTATTTTTTCACAATCTTTTGACGAAATTTATCGTTTTTTGAAAGGCTGGGAACACCCCCCCCCTTATTAATTATGCGTTTTTTTCGCAACCCTTTGGTGAAAATTACTGATTATTTGGGATTCATTAAAGAAATTTGCGTTTTATCGCGAACCTTTGATGGAATTAACAGATTTTATTGTGTTCCTATGACAAGATTCTCATTTTTTCTGTAATTCTTTGACAAAATTAGCTTTTTTCTAAAGATTCTGTGACAAAATTAAGATTTGTTTTCACGATCCTTTGTAGAAAATTGCATTTTTTTGCGATTCTATAACAAAGTTAGTCTTTTTCCCAGGATCTTTTTGACGAAATTAACTTTTTTGCAATTATTTTACGGAATTCGTGTTTTTCTTGTGATTCTTTGACGAAATTTACAGCTCTATTCGTAATCCTTTGTAGAAATTTGCGTTTTTTTACAGTATTGTATAAAAACTTTTGCTTTTTTGTTATTTTTAAAAAAAAAAAATAGTTTTTTCCCATCTTTTGCCGAAATAGTGGCAATTTCTTATTAGAGCAATTGACGAAATTTCTTTTTTTCGCAACTATTTCTCGAAATTCGCGATGTTTTTTTAGTTCCAATTTTTCAGACTAGACCATTTTTTTTTAAATTTTCGAAACTGAATGTCTAATAAATATTTTTTAAAAAAGCTAGGCGTCAAATTTGACGACCGAGAATAATTTTCTAGTCGTCAAATTCAATTTTTTAGTTGCATTTGACGATTAACGACTGCTAATTTCTAACACTGATTGTGATTACCAATAATATCAGCAATATCTTTATTTTTTCAGAAATAAATTATTCTTTCTTCATGAAAAAACATGAGTTCAGTAACCTTAACAAAAATTACAAATTAAAAATATATGGAATTGATATAAAACTAAAAAAGTCAAATTTTGCACCTACATCTGCACTGAACGTTTCATTGTTTACATCCGTAAAATATGTGCAGATTTTAGAGAGTTGTGGATTTTAGGAGTGCAGATTTCAGGGAGTCTGCTGTATATATATATATATGGGTGATTCTCAAAATAGGGAACAATTTCAAAAATGAAATCTTAAAAAAATTACTGTTAGCAAAATTTCTGAAAAAAAAAAAAAAAAACATATGTTGTTAATATAGTATTAGGTATACTTTACATGTAGTCAGCAGAGCTAAATATTTAAAAATTAACTTAAAAAAAATAATTAGTATTTTTTGAGCCATGCTAATGACAAAACAAATTGCATGGAATAAATATATTAAGAAATTTTTATTTTCTTCCTGTTTAAATATTTTTTTTCTACATTTATTAGCCTTCCTTTCCAACAAATAGTTTCCATTTTATAGGTATCATAGTTGTATATATATATATATGGGTGATTCTCAAAATAGGGAACAATTTCAAAAATGAAATCTTAAAAAAATTACTGTTAGCAAAATTTCTGAAAAAAAAAAAAAAAAACATATGTTGTTAATATAGTATTAGGTATACTTTACATGTAGTCAGCAGAGCTAAATATTTAAAAATTAACTTAAAAAAAATAATTAGTATTTTTTGAGCCATGCTAATGACAAAACAAATTGCATGGAATAAATATATTAAGAAATTTTTATTTTCTTCCTGTTTAAATATTTTTTTTCTACGTTTATTAGCCTTCCTTTCCAACAAATAGTTTCCATTTTTACATATATACATATAAGGAGAATAAAAACATTATCAAAGAGCAAACTTTGTTTACATGAACAACATTCTGACACTAACAGTGTAAGAAGCTGTCTTAGAGATTTTCTGACAGATTTAATGCATATTATAGGGATAATAAATGTAATACCTAAATTTATATGTAAAATTAAACTTTAAAAAGGATACAATATAAGTACCGGTTACATTTATGCACATAGGAGTCTTTAGCATGGATAGAAATACCATGCTAATGACACTGATATTTGTCCATGCTAATGACAAATTTTAATTTAAATAAGTTTATCAGCCATAATATAATCACAATGCAATAGTCCTTTCTGGAGCTTTTTAAAACACAAAAGTTCTATGCAAATAAGTAAAATAAAAATTTTAACTATAAAATAAACATGAAAATTACTATCCATTCTAATGACATACAATTGATGTACTCGCCTAATATTCAACTTCTATTCTTAAAATACAATACATGCTTCTATTTTCAGGCTGGAATAAAATGGCTACTTGTTGCCATGGAGAAACTTTATATTTTCAAAGTATTGTCATATTTGAAAATGAAATTTTGATTAATAAACAGCTGTTATAGTATGACCTTGTTTTGAAAACAGAATATGGAGGACAAATTTTAATTCTCTTTTTATATACTATAATTTTATTTTTAAAAAGAAATTTATTGGATAAATCCTCTCCTTGATTAATTTAAAGAAAGAATAACATTTGTTTTATTTTATAAACATGATATTAACTCTTGAAAAAGCTAGTATATACAAGGCACAGCTGCTGTGGACATCCATGCTAATGACATTTTGAACATTTATTCTGTTATTTGAAGGTGTTTTTAACTAAAAAGTGAGTAATTCTTGAGTGCAAATAATGAATAATACTAAGACAAACATATCTAAGTATAAAAACATGACAGAAAACCTCAATTTTTTTTGTATGCTGAAAGACATAAATTGTCCCCTATTTTGAGAATCACCCATATATATATACAGTAGACTCCCTCAAATCCGCACAGCTTGGGACCAGAGCTTGTGCGGATTTTAGAATTTTGCTGATTTCTGGTCATTGCTTTGTTTACATTTTTTGAACAGTAATTTAGGTACAATTAATAGTGCAAAGGGAACTATAATGAATGCTTACAATTTAATTAAATATTAAAATAAGTAATAAACTAAAGTAATAAAAATTTAGATAATTTTTAAAATGGTTAAAGTACTAATAGCAAAGGTCAAGTTAATAATCAATAGTGTATGATTAAATATTCACTAAGATTAAATGTATTTTTCCAAAATTATTCAATAAAACTTTATTCATAAAAGTTCATTACTAATTCACATCAAAATCATAAAATAAGGAATTTTTTTTTTTTTTTTCAAGTTTAGCCTGGCTTAATAACCAAAAAATCTTGATTAATGCATAAATATATTTGGTAAGAAGACTCTGATTACCAGTGATATCAGCAATATCTTGAATTTTTTCCAAAAAAAAAATTATTCTTTCTTCATGAAAAAAAAAAAAAAAAAACATGAATAGAGTATTATTAAGAAAATTAAAAATTAAAAAATATATGGAATTGATACAAAACTAAAAAAATCAATTTTTGTCCCAATATCTGAACTGAAAGTTTCATTGTTAACATCCATAAAATATGTGCGGATTTTAGAGATTTGTGGATTTGAGGGAGTCTACTGTATATATAAGACTATTTGTTTAATAATAATTAATTTTAAGTAACGCTAACAATTTAATGTTAAATGCAGTTATTGATCATTTTGATAAATGTAAATATTATTAGTTTTTTTTTTTTATATAGTCTTACATTTATTACAAAATTTTTGTAATTGCTAATTATGAATTAATTTATATTAATTAAAGTATAAAAATATAAATTATGTTAGTAATGAGAGGTTTAATTGTACTGAAAACATAACATTTTTGGTATCTGTTCAATATTTTAATGATGGAATTAAAAAAATAATCAGAATATGCATTTAAAGATAAAAATTAAGTTGTCTAAAAATCCCAACCACGAAATTTTTTTCTGCAGTCTGCAACACAAGTAGAAACTTTAGAAACAGACTGCGGAACTTAAAAATAAATGCTCCCTTTCCAATTCCTCGGCATTACATTACATGCACTAAAACCTCCCATGTATTTGTGATTATCATAAAAGGAAAGTACTTTAAAAAATAAGTTACCTTTGCCCTGAGAATTTTTAATACCAGCATACTTTGTACAAAAGGAGGAGAAAAACCACTCCTAGCACTATGTTTTTTTTTCCTGGCCCTTTGACAAAATTTGTGTTTTTTTTTTTGCTATCTTCTGTTGAAATTAGCTATTTTTTTGCGATTTTTTGACAAAATCTGCCTTGTTTATACATCTTTTTCCAAAATCAGCTTTTTTTAAAAACTATATTTTTATGAAATTTGTCATGTTTTGCGATATTTTTTACAAAATTTCCTCTTTTTTGCAATCTTATTACGGAACTCGCTGTTTTTTCATGATCTTTTTATGAAACTTTCCATTTTTCCACGATCTTATAACAAAATTAGCTGATTTTTCATGATCCTTTGACAAAATTTGTTTTTTTTTCTGTAGTTCTTAGAAAAAATTTAAGATTTTTCATGATCTTTTGACAAAATTTGCAGCTTTTTCATGATTTTTTTATTGAATTTTGACATTTTTTTCACGATTTTTTGTCAGAATTTTCTTTGTTTTTGCAATCTTTTTATGTTTTTTTTTTTTTTGAACAAAATTTGCATATTTTAAGATTTTTTTTTTTTTTTTTTTTTTTTTTTTTTTTTTTTTTTGTAGAAATTTACATTTTTTTCCCCCGTGATACTTGGACGATATTTGTACTTTTTCATTCTCCTTTGACAATATTCATGTTTTTTCAGTAATTTATGGAGATTTCTCTTTGAATGATTGACCAAATTAATTTTTTCAGTGATCATTTGTCAAAATTTGTGATACATTTTATGTCCGATTATTTTTTTGGTAAATGATTGCTATAATTTTCCTGAAAATCTGAACAGAATCGGCAATAACTTAACGGTATTTAGAGCTTTGTCAATCGAATGTGGTGCAAATCTTATTACTATTGGCAGATGGCAAATAATTCTTAGCAAACTGTTTTTTTTTCCTAAATTTTAACAATTGAAAAATAGTTTGCAGACCTTCTTAAGAGTCCGCAATATGCATTGCGCTGATTCTGCACCCAGGCTAAAAATGAACCACCATTCTTCAAAAACTTATAAAAAGATTTTTTTTTTTTTTAAATGCATAACATGTTAGTTTTATTACATGAGAAAATGCGTTTATGTAATCTCTCATACTAAATATCTGATTTCATCCACATTTTATAGGTACACTCCATAGTATCGGTAAAATTATCTTACCAAACAGGTGGAAAATCATGACCACAATTTCTAAAAACTTACTTTATGGACACTTTCAATAATTTTATTATAAGTTCTTTCAGCCCATGGAAAGGGGCCCTGGGGTTATAACTTGAGCAACTTGTCATACTGTAAATAAAAGTTTTGATTGATTCAGCCATTTCTATCTTTGCTTGTATACAAAAAGAATGTGCAAAACAACAGTATTTGTCATTCATTTCTACTAGGGAGAAAATGGCCATAGAATTAATTCACAGATCTCAGCATTTAACATGTCTGTGTTCCTTTAACAAAGACTTTTTTGGAAAAGATGAAAAAAAAAAAAAAAAAAAAGAGAGAGAGAGAGAGAGAGAGAGAGAGAGAGAGAGAGAAAAAAAGAAGAAGGAAATTTAAACCAGACAAAATTAAAATGAAAATTGATTAAATCAAAGACACCAAAAAACGAGAAAGATGGGCTTGGGGCTCTGAAGCTATTGCACAGCATATTTCTATACATTTTAATTAATTTACAGCACAAAATTCTTACTCGTAAATAAATAGGCAAAAAAGGAATCTACCTGAATTTTCCAAAGTCCTAAATTTCCAAACTTATCCCCAGAAGCTACAATTAAGTCTTCTTTGGAAGGATACCAAGCTGCAGAAGTAATTCTAGCAGGAACAACTTTGCATACATTTAAATCACTAAGAGTCATATTTTTTAAAACAGACCTACAATAAAAAAAAAAAAAAAATAAAAAAAAAAAAAAAAAAAAAAAAAATAAACTTTTTAGTAAATGAATAACAAACATAAAATTTTGCAAACTGAAGAGAAAAATACACTTATTTATCTTTGCACATTCAATAAATAGTTTATCTTCAAGCAATGTTTTAGGGAAAAAAAAAAAAACAAAAAACAAAACAAGTGAAATTGATTTAAATGCAAATTTAATGTTTTATAAAATTACGTGTTATTTTATTTTGAGATGGACAGAATTAGTGTGTTTGTGCAATCTGTCGATGAAATTCATGTGTTTTTTTTTGCATGATATTTAGATGAAATTCACGCTTTTTGCTCAATTTTTTGTGTGGTACTTGTTAAAAATCCGGAAATTTTTTTAGGCCTTTTTAAGAAATTTGCATCTTTCTCAAGATTTTTTAACGAAATTTGCATTTTTTTGCGATCTTGTTATATTTCATGCTTTTTTCGCGGAGCTTTGACAAAATTCTTGTTTTTTCTGCAGAAGTTTGACAAAATTCATGATTTTTCTGTGATAACTTGATGAAACTATAGACTTTATTTCTGCAAACGATTGATGAAATTGATTTTTTACAACAACCATTTGTCAAAATTTGTGATTTTTGGTGTCTGAAATTTTGGACTGATGAATTTTTAAAGTTTTCATTTCAACATGAAATGGCTTAAATTTTCGGAAAATTAGAAAATCGACCCTTATTTTAATTGTATACTAACAGTAAATAAATCCTACATATATTTGGGAGAATATTTTTAAGTTTTTGATACTAAAAAAAATTATTTCTTTCATAAAATTTTCTATAAAGTTCATAAAAGTTGCCACACACGGCATGCACACGCTTTCGTCTATATTATACAGCTCTGCTAATAGTACAGAATAAAAACTTATAATTACTTAATAAAAAATTGATTTAAAATACTTAAGCTTTTTTAAGCTTTTCAAGAGAGCACACACACACAAACTTTTAATATCACTAAATTAAAAAAAAAAAAAACCTTACTTATCATACGAAATTAACTGTTGATTACACTTTGGGTTTTTTACACTCAAATCATTAACACATTCTTCATATGGACTCGCAGATTTTAAGGCATCTTTAAAAGTAATTTTAGAAGGAATTGGTTCATCATAATCAGTCGGTGAAACCTGAAACTATAGAAATAGATATTATGCACACAAAATATATTTTCATCTCTCATTATACATTTACATTATTATTGAAAATATGCATGTTGCGAGTTTATTGAGTGAGTAAAAAAATATAAGTACAATCAAGAACATAGCAGTGAGATAGAAATAAAAATTATAAGTCAATTCCACTAATAAATGCATAACTTTAATAGTGCTTGCATCTCTGACATTGTCTGATGACAAGTGTCTGACATTTGTAGACACATCGTTTAACTGGGTGATTTTAGCTTTTCTTAATTTTTGTACATATTGGATGAGAGTTTTGATAAAATGATCAATGGCCAAATTTTTATAAATCGACTTCTTTTGGCAATAAAATCACAATAATTTAAGATTCAAAACTGAGTGGGTGTAGTTTATCCACTCCAGTTTTAAATCATTATTATTATTATTATTATTATTATTTTTTTACATGAAAATCTTTTGAAACCATCAAAATTTTTTTTACAAAACACTAAAATACATTAAAATTTAGTGAAAAATGTTTTAGATTTCTTTTACAAATGTAAAAAAAAAAAAAAAAAAAAAATATTGAAAAGGGGACAAAATTTACCATTAAAAGATTAAAACTGGACTACTTTTACTAATGTGAAAGAATTATGTAAAATTTGAAATTAATGAAAATTGCATAAAACATTTAATTTAAAAATCTAATAAGAAAAAAAAGCCCCAATTTTCATTTACGATTGTCAAGAAGTTATTGTGGAATCCAAACAAATAGATAGATAAACAGAGAGAGCTACTTATAATTAAATACCTTTAATAACAGGACAAATCGTAAAATTTTGAAAAAGTCCTATATTATTTTAATAAAATAAATAACTTTAATGACATCAGATTGTTTTTGAAATTCAGATTTTTAAACAGAAGAATAATTCTTTTTTAACCAGCCTTGATAGCTTTGTGACAAAGTATTTGCTTGCTAATCAAAAGGTTCCAGGTTCAAAGCTTAGGAGTTAAAATATTTTTCAAAAATAGATTTTTCTGTCTAACAGATTTAATTCTACAGAATCTTTACAATTTCTTTTTTAACATTTTAAGGCGTTCTTGTAAAATATATCATAAATTACTTTAATTCAAAAATTCTTTTTTTTTTTTTTTTTTTCAGAAAAAGCAAAATTTTAAATTGATTACATTTCATAGCCTGGTCGAATTTATTAAAAGAATTAGTGTATTTCTTTTTCTATTTTAAGAGTTTCATTTTTAGCTACAATCAAATCATGCATTTAAATATGCTTTTCAAACAGGGTTAGAAATTACCGGTCGTTAGTCGCCAAATGTAGCTAAATAATTGCATTTGGCGACCACAAAATTATATCTAGTTGTCAAATTTGACACCTAGCTTATTTTCACTTTATTTATTTATTTTTTGAACAAACGCTCTTATTTTGAATTTAGCTTATGTTTTTTTACTCTGCAGCACATACTTGAAGAATCCTGGTTTCCATAAAATATTAGACAGTATCACATGTTTAAAACAACACTTGCCATTTGTCAGTCACCTTTAAGCTGATTTTATTTTAATCAATGAATGATAAAATTGACCTAGGGTCATGTGTTTCTAAAACTTGTTCACCTTGTTCGGAAAGCATGGTTTAAAACTCCCATGCACCTGTCAATCAAATCTAAGCTAACTTCATTTTAACTAATGACAAATAAAACTGAACTTAAAGCCACATTTCTAAAATTATATGAACCCCAATTCAAAGATTTTAATGCTGAAAAAACCTGTAATTTATGGTATTCCAGTGTAATGCATGGTCATGTTAAGATACCTGATTTTAAAAACTAAATATGATTTTAATTTTTGGATTGTTTGTTTGTATTTTCATACTTTGTATTGTTAATTTTGTATTAATTTTAGCTTCATAAAAATAATTAATTAAACATTTTTCTAGAATCCATGTATCAGGTAATCAGGTTTACAGTTTTATAGAAAGCCAGTTTTTATTTTGATTAAGTAATTAAGATAAGAATATAGTACAGTAAAACCTCCATAACGGACACTCCCGAATAGTGGACACTATTTAACGGACAATTTACCGATCCCCACTCCCAAAATCTAAATTTTTGTATGTTTAACCTCTGAATAATGGACATTCCGAATAGCGGACATTAATTTTGGCGATAAAGTATGAAAAACTGTTTTTTTTTTAACGAAGTAAAAAGTTTCTAAATTTGTCAGAGCAATGTATAGAAATTTTGTGATCACAGACAAATGTAGAGAGTGGGGCAGAAAAAATCTTCCTTCTTATGTCCCTTATTAAATTCATGGGAAACTCTGGAGGGACATTACCTCCCGGAGCATCACAGTGCTCCCCCTTCGACTCCCCTCCGTTTGAGATTTTATGCTTTTAAGAAGTGGCAAAATACAGTGAGCAGTTGCACTTTTTTTTTCTTTAAGATGATTCAGAAAAATAAAATTTATTGACAGGGTTAAAATTTCACAGTGAAAAAAAAAAAAATTACATGTAATCTTTAAATGTAAAAAGGAAACCTTTTAAATACATTTTTTTTTTTCGTAAGAATATAATAAACAGTGTACAAAAGGTATGTAACATTTTATTTCATTTTATTGCTTAAAAAATTATTTTAATTTCTGATTAATCATATTAAAATTTTAGGACATAAAAAATCAATTAATGAAACATTAAGCATTTCTTAGCAATTTTTGAATCTCCGAGGGTTTTTTTTCTCAATAGTGGACACCTTCGAATAGCGGACAAATTCTGCACTCCCGAGGTGTCCGTTATTTGGAGGTTTTACTGTATTTAATATATACACTCTCGCACTGCCTTAACATATAAAAATAGAAATAATGTTATTGTTAACATGGTTGCAAAAAGAAATGAGAAAATATGGTGCAATGTAAAATTGCAACCATAAAATAATGTTTGGCACCTAGTTTAAAAAAAAAAAAAAAAAAAAAAAAAAATGTAGGCCTTATTTGATGTAGGCCTTTTCTTAAAATTCCCAATTTCTAATCCTGTTTTCAAAATGTACAAACATATGCTGTTAACTGTCTGAAAAGCAGTTTTTGAATATTTTTAATTTGATTTAAAAAAGAATATATTTCATTGCATTATGTTTAAAATTTAATTTAATGGTGCTGTTATTTACGTTCTTATTGAAAAAGTAAAGATCGCACAGTTTGACTGGATTTTCATTGTTTACATCTGAAAAAATGTGCAGATTTCTGTCGTTCACGGATTTTAGGGAGTCAACTGTAATATTTAAATTTGTTGATTACCAGGTGTTATTGTTGAATAAAGCACTTCGTTCTTTTTTAATATTCAATTTACATATCATGGAGTAAGAAACATTTTGTTATAAACAGACACCTTGAAAAGAAATACACAATAGGTTTTTAAAATCCTACCAGTTGATGTAAAATTCTGCTCTAAACCATACCACTTAGCAAAAATACTCCATCGTAGATTTAGCAATCATGTGGCACAAGATGGTAAAGCAATAAATAAAATTCCTTTGGCATATTTCCCACTTAAATCTTAAATTATACAGAAGCATTGTATATTTTTTAAGCACCTTTATTTGTGTTTTACATCATAGTAAAACAGTTCCACTAATGCTGGTTTAAACTTGGTACCATAATAAGATACTGACATAAAAATATAATTATGTTATCGCTGTAGAGATTCACCCATTATGTATTATTTCACCAAGTGACACTTAAAATATGAAGACACACACAAGAACTAAATTAAAACTGAACTGAACTGAACTCCGAAGCCAACATAATCCTATTTAAGTTATCAGCGTGGGAAAAAAAGAGATTTCACAACAAACTCCTAATTTACCAATTAAATTTTGAGAATTTTTTTTAACGAATAAAATTTAATCCACTGACACAAACAGAAAGGTAGTTTTCTTTCATGGCCACATATAAGTCAAATGGGATCTGTATTTAAACAAAACCATTGAAGGAGAATTCTGAGTAATCAAATAATTTGAGAGAAGAAATAAATAGATATTACACAATAGACACAGAATGAATTTAAGTTATGGGATTTTTTTAAAGAAAAGAATTTTTTTGAAAGATTAATATTTATTAGAATAAAATAAAATAAAAAGGGTTAATTAAAGATATGGAATTAAAAGTAATATGTTAAGATATTATAAAAAGAAAAGAAAAAGATCAATGTTAAAAGAATTTGGAAGTAATTAACTTAAGATTAAGGTGAAAAAATTTTATTAATACATTTATCTAACAAACACAACAAATTTTCTTATTATTATTAAAAAAAAAAAAAAAAAAAAATTTTTAGCAAACTTTTAACACTGACATTTTTCTAAATGTGCATTGGTAAAACAATCTGAAATACAGTGTTAATTGATTGCAAGTGAGAACTTATGAGTAAATAAACAAGTTTTTTCTTTAATTCAATGTATTTTATATCAACTGAAATAATTCAACAGCAGATGCAATGAGCTCAATGAGGAATTTTATATAGTATCAGTTTAAAACAATTGGAAATGACCCAGAAACAGACTCAATGAGCCCTGTGATGAATTTTGCTATTAAAATAACAAAATATATTTATAAATATCAAAATAAAAAATATGTATGCAAGATATATCAAAAAGTCTTCTTCAGTTTTTATCTATTTATATAATAGGCTAATATGAAGAATCCAGATTTCACTCATTTTTGAAAAAAAAAAAAAAAAAAAAAAAAGGCTGCCATGTTAGGCTTACTAAACTTCATATATAATACAGAGGGCTTACTCACCAATCCACTTTCTGCTGGAACCGCATCACACTTTTTAATGCACACAAGTAATGAGTCCTTTATTTTTCTTAATATTACAAGCATTTTTTGAAGCTTTTTCGCAAACTTTTTATTATTTTTGTTTATTTCTATGTTTTTATTTTTTTTATTTTTATGAGCAATATTTAACAAATGTTTCTTTATTTTTTTGTTGAGTTAAACTAAAATTTCCTTTTTAACTAATATCAAATTGAAAATTTGCTATGAATTTAAGTAAAATTAATAGATTTTTAATAAAAGAATATATATTAGTGAAAATTGTAGCAATTTCATCTTAATTTTAAAAGAAAATTCAATTAAAAAATATCTAACCTAAACTATCCTGGGAGGAAATCTACGTTTTGCCAAAGATTTTTGTTGGAAAATCTTTCGCATTGTATTTATGACCGTTGGGTTCAATGTATCAGAATAGAGAGTCAGCTCTCCGTATTATTATTGAGCCAGAGGTTAAGCTTAAGTATTTAGCTGTCACAAGTAGGCCTAGTGTTCAATAGATGGAAATATGTATAGATAATATCTGCACTGTATCACATTCATTTTGCTTCTTTTTTTCCCCCAAATCTTCAAAACCTTTCCCATTTTAGTGTTTTTAATTCTAAACTAACAGATAAAAAGCTATTATGAACAACGGATAATCAGATATAAATAAACCAACATTTACTGGTGCCATCTATTGGCAATCAATATAAATAAAAGTACTTATAGGTTAAAAAAAATGCAGGGCTTAATTATATAATTTAATATTTGTTTTTAAAACTTCTAATATATAATTTTAGAGTTTTGTTCAGAAAAATTAATATTATAATTTAAATTTAGTTTTATTGATTTTTAAGAGCTTAACACTTATCTGCTTATTTTTTAAAAATATTTTGTTTGCATTATAAGTAAAAAGATGTAGTTGAATAATGCGATTGCATTTGTTAATTATTTTTCGCATTCTCTTTTTAAATTGCAATTTAATTTTCACTCCAAAATTATGTTTGAATGTTATGATGTTAAAAATTTAAATTTTATCTTATTGATATAAGTAATATATGTAGCACATGGTGTTACATATTCTTTACATTTTAATTACATTTTGTGAGAAATATAAATTTTATTTACAATGCAATTAAATTTCAAGTGAACATAAGCTAATCTCTTAATAATTGATAAATTAAAATAAAAATTTTATCAAAGAAATAATAATAATAATACCGTATTTACTTGTGTATAGGGCACACAGAGAATGACGGGAAATAAAATGAGTGATGGTAAAGAGAATTGCTAAGTAACGTTTAGATAATGTCATTAGCTCTGTTATATAAAAAACTGCAAGAGGAATGAAATAAATATGCAGTAATACTTCAATTAAGTAACATTTTCTGAGTTTTAATATCTTCTTTGAATAATTTCTTGTTTCATATGTATAACGTTCGACTGCATCCAACAGTAAAAAATTATTCCGTGTGTAAGGCGCACCTAGGAGTTTTGCCCTAATTTTTTGGAAAAAAAGTGTGCCTTATACACGAGTAAATACGGTAATTTTGATTTATATCCAATGAAATTTTAAAGTAGTTAAATACTTTTATAATTTTATTCAATATAAATAAAATGAGTATTAGAATTTAAATATAGTTTTATTAATTTCAAAGAACTTAACATATATCTGCTATTTTTCTTAAAATTTTGTTTGCTTTATAAGTAAAAAAAGTATTATCATAACTTTAGATGTAATTTAATTATGAGATTGCATTTGAATGATGAACTTCTTTTTCATTTTCTATTATTAAATTATATTTTCACTCCAAAATTATGTTTGAATGTCACTACGTTAAAAATTTAAATTTTATCTGCATTGATATAATTAATATTTGCAGTATATGGTGTTATATATTTTTTATATTTTGCATGAAATATGAATTTTATTCACAATGCAATCAAGTTTCAAATTGACATAAGCTAATCTATTTGTTGAACTATTTCATAAACTGAACAATTAATATCCTCATCATTTGTATTTTTAGAATTTATTTGTCATTTTAAAAATGCACTTTTCTACAATAAAATTTTTTCAATTGTATGAAGTCATATGAAAATGAAACAAAGATCAACATTTTGCCATTTTTTGTGAGGGTTTTATACTAAGCTAATTGCTTAAGAATTGGGTGTGGGGGGGGGGGGGGGGGAGGAATATTGATTTGTTTTATATTGGTTCATTTTTAATGTAAAAATCTAGTAATAAGAAATCTATTTTGCTGAAAAGTGGCATACCTATTATAGGGGAGACCGGGGTATGATGAACCACTTTTGTTAATTTTGACTGTTTACTAGAGGTCTGCACGGGCTTGGCCCGTGGCCCGTACCCGACCTGGCGGAATCGTTTCGAATTTTCTAACGGGCCGGGCCGGCAAAAAAATTGAATGGGCCAGACAGGCCGATAAAAAAAAATTTTGGGCCTGCCAGCCCGTTCTGAAGATTTCAGCAGAAACAATAAAATATGAGCTATTTTCAACGAAAATGGTTTTAACGAGAATAAGTATAAATGTGGCCATACTAGTTTGACAGCATCAATATAAAAATGCACAGTGTATCGGCATCGGAGAATTACATTATGTGTAACCCGTTTATTATTTTTTTAGCTGTCTCATGCCGGTCCGAGATCACGCTTGCATTATTTTTCTACATATAGACTGGGCGTACCGGTACTAGATTTAATTATTGGCAGAAAACATGATTTGTAAAATTATTAACAGCGATAAAGAACTTATGTTAGCTTAGTCTTCGGATATATACTTCTTGATGATTTTTAAATTAATTTCTCAATAATGCGAAAGTCTGATATATTTTCTGATTAATTTTAAATTGTAATAATATAAAAGTGATAAGCCTAAATATTGAAGGGATTTGAAGTCAAATAACGTTTTTCATTTTTGGGAAATAAAATACTTGTATAACCTTGTTGAGATAATAGTTTCTCAAATGATTGCAGGTTTTTCTCCCTTCCCTTGCTATTGCTTCTGGAAATTCTATTCAAAACGCTAATTATGACAGTATTTTATTTGTTTGCAGTATTCTTAAATTGCTTGTATCAAAAAATGGATAACGGCATTCGATTATATAGTTTCTGAATAAAGATATCTACTAATCTTATGCGTTTCTGAGGAAAAAAAAATTAATTTAGAAATGTATCAGAAAGGAGCTTCTTTGAATTTAAGAATGAATTTGGATTTGAAATCTATAATAAAATGATGTAGAAAGACATTTATAAATCTTCTTTTATTAAACAGCTTCAAAATTAACGATGTTTTTAGCTTTCTTTCTTTTTTCTTTTATTCTAAGCCATATTAATTTTTTAATGAATCTTTATTCAAATGTTGAAAGCCTAAGAATCTAAGCAATCATTAATGTTGTTAATGTGTATTTGCTGTAAAATATACTGTAAAATCATTCCATAGATATGTATGCAGTATTCTTTAAAGAAATCTTAGTTATATGATAAAAATCTGAATTTTTTAGAAATCGTAGAAATTGTAACAGGTCAAAATGGGCTGGGCCGGGCCCGGGCCTGGAAATTCCGGCCAGTGCAGACCTCTACTGTTTACTCTTAAGAGCCCTAATTTTGAAATTCAGATTAAAAAATGATGTTTTGATAGCTGTATTTTTTAATTGCCTTGATATTTTTTTATGTTAAAGTAAATCATACTTAATGATAATTCTGCAATTTTGAATCCCTGAAAAATTTTTCTCTTCCCTATAGAAAATATCAAAGTTCACGTTTGTGAATGCCATTTTTATGAAAAATGAAATCCCAATATGCTTGGAGTGGTATATCTCTGGCAAGCAACAACATCCCAAAATTCTTTTGTCATAAACTTATAGTATAACACTACGCGCTTATTAAAATTTATTTGTTTCCAGGTGGCATTGTTATTTTAGAGTGTTATGTTGCCACAAATTACAGTCAAAATGACATTTTTGTCCATTTTCCACTCTTAATATCTTATTTAAGCTATTTTACCCCAAAGTTTTTCTTATAGAATATGAAAGCGCACTACTAGGCAGGCATGAAAGTGGGAAACGAGAAAAAAGGTGGAAAATTTTTCTCATCTATACAGTGGCATCAAACTCTTATTTCAGTGTCATTTTAACAGAGAATAAAATTAAATGTAACTGCACATGTATCATTGCTTTTATTTTTTTAATTTAGAAAGTTTTAATAATGCTAAAGGAGTAAAATCAAATATATATGATCAGCTTATGTGAGGTACAGGCATTAATTTTCCAAAACAAAATATTATTCTGAATAGTTTAGCTGCTAAATCCCCCCCCCCCCTCCCCTTTAAATAATAATAAAATTCTCTCTGTTAAATTGATCTTTGCATCAGAAATACATCTCAAAAAAGGTATCACAGAAATTACCCAAAAGTGTTGTATAAATAATGGAAAATATTCTATTCCAAAAAGAAATTTTCTTTCACTTAGAATTTTCAAAGTCAAAAAAATATTTCATTCTTGAAAGACATTCAGAACAACTTCATTTACAATAGTTTCAGATGCTTATATGTTACATGTAGAAGCTCACTTTTCAGTTTATGCCTTTTTTGCACAACAATTCAAGAACAAACTCCAAAGGTTTGAGTAGATAAAATGTCTAATTATTGTCTGAGCGAAGCGAAGTCTTTATACTCAGAGATACGTAATGATATTAAAATTCGAAAAAATTCTTTCGTCAAGCAAATCTCAAAAAGTACTTGTCAGATTTTGATTCTGTTCGTACCAATAGGTACCTATGAAGGTAATCTGGTGAATGCACCTACTTTTAAAAATTAATTCCAAATAGTTTAAAAGTTATATTAAAAAAACTGATAAAAAAGCACAATTTATGTGCATACGTCACAGAAATTTGGTGAGCGTGATTTTCACCGGCTGGACATTTTCGTAGATAACCGAATCAGTATATGGAGTAAACAGTAATCATTTTCGCACTCAGAAATATTGAATGCAATAAAACATTTTAAAATTTAATCATGCAGGAAAATAAAACTGTTATTTTTTTATATTAAAAAAATGTCATAAAAACTTTGATTTTGAGATTTTGCGATAATCTCTTAACAGCACTTTTTGATCGCTAAAAGAATGTTTTACATATTTCGCGTGTGAAAATTAGAAACAATTACGTTTTTAAATAAAAAGTTTCTTTTATGACATCATTTTCCCTTTATATTTATTTTCATTGCATGTTTTCTTTTAACTTATATTTTGTTTGTGTATGGAAGTCAATTCTAGTCATTAATTTTTCGACACGGATACCACAAGCGCATCAGATTTTGTGCAATTTTTTTCAAAGCCCATTTGGCGAAAACTCCCTTTTCAAATAACTCTTACATACACATTTATCATCTCAGGTAAAATAATGCCAATTTGACGCCAATTATGTACCCTGGTGCATATGTGACATTTTTTCTCGTTTTTCATCCGTTTCCTGTTGGCATACAACTGAAATATGGAGTATGTATGCATACCTGGGAGCAATACTGGAATTAGACATTAATTTTTTTTTTAATTCGATCCAAAAAGGGGCAACGGGGCTATTTTTTAAAGTTTTATACAATTTATACTGCATAAAGGAGCCACTTACCTATTTCTATATACAGTAAAACCCCAATAATTCGGATTAATTGGGACCGGACCCAATCCGGATTATCGAAAATCTGGAGAATTAGAAAAAAAATGAATTAAAATATAACATACTAACAGAAAATCACCTTTATGTTAAACTTATTGAATATTTGCAGACAGTAATAATGTTTACTTTGCTTAATTATTCCGAAAACATGTCAGAAAAAGTTCTTTTATTTAGAATACGATGATGAAACAAGTTAATGTTATGGAAATTAGCCTATCGCTTCTCAAATTTGAAAAAAAAAAAAAATAGGCCAAACCGATCCGAATTATCCAGAGATCCGGATTATCGGGGTCCGATTCAGCGGGGTTCTACTGTACCAGAAGAAGTAAGTGGTATGGAAAAACAATTATAGTATACATAAATAAAATACTTCAGATAATATACTAGAGATATAAGCACTGGGTTTGGCGAGATTTTTTATGCCAATTAGGCGAAAACATCGTTTTGATTACCAGATGCATATAGCATGCTATAACAACACGTTATTTATTTATTTCAAAATGAAAAAAAAACAGGAATAAATGAAACATTTCCTGTTATTAAAAAAGATGTAACAATCAATAAATGATAATATTTTTAGAACAAACAATTTATTATAACATTTATATGATAACCAGCATGTTAGGCAACTAAACGCCATTTTGGAACCAATTAGGTACCTCGGTGTATATAGGGCATATATGTGCCATATTTATTTGTAAAACTGAGCATGAAAGTTTATCAGGTGTGTTTTCATAGGCGCTTATATCTTTTTGCAACATAGCGCACCTTTCGAAGCCAAAACTGCACAAAAGAAAAAATAATCAATATTTGCAGCATTTTTTAAAAATGTAATGCACATTTTGTAATCAGTAGGCTCGATAATCAGACCTCGTTTTTTTGCTTTAAAAGATATTTCATACGACGTCTTTTTGGGATTCGTCTTTTTCCCATATTTGATAGTATGTGTCTACTCGTTTTGTACCCTTTTTTGTAACTTTCTTCTTTATTAACAGCGACATCTGGATTTCCTATTTAAATAAAAATTCTTCTAAATACAAAGAATTTTGTTAAAATAAATAAATAATAGGAAATGCGGACATCTATTGCTCAAAACACAAAATTTTTCCTATTGAGTTAATAAAAATCAGTAAAAACACAATTTTTATGATAATAAAATGGTGACTTATGTAATAACAGAGTCATATATTATGTACGTTATGGATTAAGTATGAATATTTCAATGAAAAGTGATATTTCAAAAGTATTATGAAATTAGTTAAAAACCATTTATTTTAAACTAAATGAATAAAAGATTTATATTTTTAATGAAATAAATGGGATTTGAAAAATTATTGGAAATTTATCACCATAGATGTATCAATATTACAATCAGTACATTGTATGCAAAATGGAACAATTAGCAATACTTTTTGTACCCGAAAAATGGTCGTTGCTTTTTTTAAGGTTAAAAAGTAGATTACGAAATATTCCTATATAGAGATGCCAAACCCTCGCTTATTGCATAGCAAAATTTTCTTTTAGAAAAGTTATTTTTTAAATCCGCAGAATGTTCCAATTTAATAAAACATTTTCTGTATGAAAATACCGGTATCCAAAATGCCGGAGACTTGGCAGCTCTGCCTATAACATTTTAATTAATCACGGTACTTTTTTTAATCGGATTCAAATTTAGTGAAGACAACGTCTTTTGGCCGAAAGCAGCTTTTTTCCACATGTGTAACTACGATACAATTCCTTGATGAAGACTTATGAATGTTTTGACTTATGCTATTATTGCTTCCTCTCATTTATTTATTTGAATTTTAAATAAGATGACTCAAAATCGTGTTTTTTAAATATACGAAAAAAAAAAAAATGCATTTCGAGAGAGGGCGAAAAGGGCAATATTTGGCGATTTATTACCTGCGTTTGGCTAAGTGTCTTACTACCTTGTATTTAATACTCTTCAGAATACTTCACTGTTATATGGACTTAGGCACTTTTATAAAAAGTTTGACGTAATTCGGGCTTAAGAAAGTGAGTTTTTTACTGAATAATACAAATAAATGAAAAATGAATACTAAGAAATACTAATAAAAGAAAAATGAAGCATTATATTGATCTATTTATATTTAAAAATTTATCTGCTAGCTCTAATTAGATAATTTATGTCTTATGTGTATATAATAGGAGATGAATAGCTTTTGATTCTGTATTTCTATGCTATAAAGCAGGCCTGTCCAACCTTTTAGTAAACAGGGGCGCATCTTGGCTTTTGGCACTCAATGAAGGGCGCCATTATTTACATGACTGAAAACATGTGGCAATATTATAGGATAGTATTAGTATACACGCCTGTTTTAAAATAATGCAAATTAATCGTATAGCACTAAACAAAAGATCCCTACAGTTCCCTATAGTTACATGAATTAAATTTCAAATTATACGTTTTTGAATGAGAAGTTTATATTAAAAATGTTTGTAGAGTAAGGCACTAGAAACTTTAATCGCGTCTATAATAACAATAAAAAAATAATAATTATGTAAATCAAAGATATTGCTAGATTTCTTTTAAGATGTGAAAATATGATTTGGTGTATTTTGAAGTTGCGGATTAGTTTTATGAAAAGTACAAAAACAGACAAGCACGATAGTGACCAAACCATGTGGATGGAAATCTTCTGCATTGTTTATTATTTCTAAGGAAAATTACAGAAAAAAATAAAAAATACCTGCCCCCTTCTAAAAATTTTAAAAGTCAAGAAAAAAATTACTCTTTTATCCTTCATATAAAACGACCAATGGGCCAGTGTGACAACAATAAACAGAAAAAAGAACAGCTTTCATACACATGTATCTTCAAAGGGCACAAAGGCAAGTGAAAATATTTATTTTTCTCTCACTTCTTGAGTATTAAAATGAGCTATTTCCAACTATTAAGAAATTTAATTATCATAATTACATTATATAAACAATAACTAAAAATTGCAAAACTATGCATGATTAAATTTTCAAAGTATGCTTCTGAATTTGAATGTACAAGCCGACAACATGCCAAACACAGGTTTTAAAAATATCTCTGATGAAATATTAATGATTTTACAGAAAACATTCTTTATAATGGAATTTTACTTCTAAAATGTTTAATAACAGGGAATCATCAAAAGGGCCCCAAGAAAACAGTCAAAGGGCGCCATGGCGCCCGCGGGCACCGCGTTGGACAGCCCTGCTATAAAGCATTAACGTTTGTGTGTTTTTCGTTAGCATTGGGAGTACCTAGCCGATTAAAAAAATAATGTGGGCAAAAAATGTTGGTAACCATCTTTGCGGCAAAATATACTATATTTTGCGTAGGAACAATAATCACCATCAATGCACGAGCAAAAAAAGTTCTAAAATTTAGAATTCTTTGATGTTGATATGACTAAATATATAAAATCCTTTTTTTTTTGTGGGAACTTTTAAGATATAATATTCTCGTTATGAACGATTTCTAAAACATTCGACAATTTAATTTCACATATTAAACATTTTTTTTCTAGAAAAAGTTTTAAACCTAATTTATTGAGAATATTGTAATTTCTAGGATACTGTTGGGGTCAGAAACTATAACTTTGGCATCACAGTAACTTATAAGATGTAAGAGCTCGTTTAGGACAAATTTTTAAAAAAGGATTCTTTAACTCTTATCGACAACCTCATTGCATCCGTGGAAAACAGATATTCAACATTATAAACTATTCGGACGGATTTCAAACCATATAAAATACACTCCATCAGGGTTGTTTGGTTTAAACCACGCTGGTTTAAACCGTGGTTTAAACCATGGTTTAAACCAAGTGGTTTTTTTAAAAAAACCATGCTGGTTTTTTTTAATTTGGTTTTTTTCCCTTTTTCCCAATGTTTTCATTTATTTTACACATTATTAAAATGTGCAAAATGAAAGTTATGGAGTAGCTACAAGCAAAGCTAAAGACAAATTTTTAAAGTGACAAACATCTTTAATCAATCTAATTTTTTTTACTAGCTATAAATTGACATGGCAAAATATTTTTCTACAGTGAACTGTGGAGGATAAAAAAAGGTAGTTAGTTTTAATTCTTCTTTAAACCTTTTATTTTTTTAAAAATGTAAAAATGGCATATGCCAGCCAAAAATGCAATTTTACTGCTTAGATAGCTTGATTATGATTTACTGAGGCATCATGTATCAAAGCATCAATAATGACATAATCATAAGTCATTCTTTCCATTGGTTACTCTTGTTCTGTATGCTAATGAATGATTGGCTATGAATTTTCTCTGTTCCATAGTTATTGGTTTTAGTAAGCTTTGGTTTTTCTTAGATTGGATTTGCAGTTTTTACATTATTTTTTTCTGTTTCCAGTTACTTTGTATTGTATTTTATTTTAAGAAAGCTACTTATATATATTGAAATAAAAGAATGTCTAAAACTAGAAGAAAGTAAAATATAATCTGGTTTTCATTTGAGGGAATAAGAAATACATCAAAAACATGTTTAAGAGCCAAATGTAAAAATTGCATGCAATGTAAATGCTGTCAAATTAGCTCTTCCTTATAATACTAGGTGTGATTCATTTTCAGATGCTTTAGATGTTTACCTTAAAAATTGCCCCACTTTACTTAAAATTTGTGTAGAAAATAGGAATGTTATTGATAAAAATATTCAAAAGCTCGTATCTGTCTAATTTTTATTTTAAAAGAAAAGTTGAAGATATGTTTAAACTGTTAAATTCTATTGCAGTTGCCCTGGATAATATCTAAAGTAATAAGTTCCATTACTAATGCAGTTTATAATTGGACAGGTCTTCAAAAAATATTAAGAGGAAAAAAATTTAAATAAAGAAGTCTCATAGTTTTTTAGTCCAGGTATAAAATGGCCCTAACACCCATGCCCTTTTAGGTATACATGCTTGAACCACAATACAGTCAAAGTGAACTATGTGAACAAGAAAAAAAGGATACATTAAATTTTACAAAACAAAAATATCCATGTAACTCGATGCTTGCACAGATAATAAAATTTAATGCTAAATCTTCACCTTTTGAAGAACAAAGAAACAGAAAAAATAAAGTTTGTATTTAAAATAATAATAATAATAATAATTTTTCTAAGCCTATGTCTCAATTTGTGTAAGCATTACATTCGTTGATGTATCAAGTAAGTCAATACACATGTATTTTTTAGCATTAATAAAATGCATATTGATATTTTTTAATTAAATATATGTAGTAAGAGATTAATAATCATTTGTTGATGTTAATACTGTAAATAATTTCTAAATTATACACAAGAAAATGTTTTCTATTTCAGCTTATTTCTGTTAATTTAGTAAAATATGTTTGTTTGCCCTTTACTATGTTCTTCATTATCAACCTGCATATAATTATTTCTTAAATTATTATCTAAAAGGTTTATATAAGTATACTAATAAATTAATAGTTTTTTTTTTTTTTTTTTTTTTTTTTCACACAATGAATATTTCCCTATAGAAACCTAAACTTATAAGATAATTAATTATAATTTTTTATGCTTTAGTTATTTAATTATCAAAAAAATAAATACTAATGTGAATGTTTAACATTAATTAACTATTAATTACAAAAAATCCTCATGACTTTCTAAAACACAAGTTATTTTTCTTGCAAATGCTATTTAAATAATGATTTGAAAAAAAACCTGGTTTAAACCAAAAAAACCTGGTTTAAACCAAAAAAACCCGGTTTTTATACCAACCCTGCACTCCATTTCTCTTCAAACATAATAGTTTATGTTATTTATAGTTTCTCAAATCGGTGCGAAGCTTCTGTTTATGCTCATGACATTTCAAAAAGCTATATTTCCAATATAGGAAAATTTGGTGTTTTATTTTCTGTATTACTTTTAACATTTTGCATATTTCCAATTTTATATCCATGCATGGTTTGCTTTTCTTTTATAAAAATAGTATATGCAACAAGATTTTGTAGTTCTATGATTCGATATGCTTATTTTCATCATTATATTTTATCACAATGAATGACCAATTAAAGGTAACATCTCATTTTCTTTACTTATCGCAAGTTATTAAGTGTGTATTCTCAGCAATATCGCTCAGACTAATCCCTCTGAGGGAAGACCTAGTTAAATTTTTGATCCCCCCCCCCCTTTCAATTATCCTTCCAAAATTTTCTTTGCATTTTTGCACCAATCCAGAGGATGACCAAAATTGCTTTAAAAAAAGTGGATTTCCTCCTTTAGGAGGAACTCTTTCATGCCTGACTAGGACAAGCTAAATAATATAGTACTGCATGGAGATTAGGGATGCAATGGATATCCGGCCAATATCCGATATCCGGCTGATTTTTCAATATCCGAAATATCATCGGATATCCGAATCACAATCACCGGATATCCGACTTCTCTATCGGATATCCGGCAGAATGCAACAAACCAAATATATATTAATAACAGTAATCGTTTGATCCCAAACAATGCGAAAAACTTTTGTTTATAATGCAAAAGATGAAACATTATTATAAGTTCCCGATCGATGAATAAAAGGTAATTCTCAAAAGTTTAAAGAATTGCCAGCTTTCCAATTATTTATATTTAAACTCTGTAACAAATTTAAAAGTTTACGTTTACATCTTTTAGAAAATTATATCTACTTTCAGATTGTAAAACAAAATTTGAAGTCAAAATAGCAAATGAAGCTTTTGTGCAAAAATGTATAAAGATAAAAAACCAACATTGAGAAATGCAGAAATAATGCATGAAAAGAATAGAAAACAGCCGTTTCGAATCTACTATCGAGATTCTTCATCAGTATAAGACTCAGCATGCTAGGAAGCACAGTCTTATATGCCTATTAAGGGAGCGAATGGTAATAGATTCGAAACAGCTGTTTGCTACCTTACATGCATTTCTAAACGTTGGTTTTCTATCTTCATAAAATTTAAAGTTTATTAAACTGTGATTTTACTAATTTTCTTTCTTTCTTTTAATTTAAACAATGGGCTAATTGGTTTTTAAGTTACACAACTAAACAAACCTATTTTTAATTTCTTCTATCTTTCAAAGAAGAAATTATTGTAATATTTTTTTTTTTTTTGTGAATTTGCATGTTTTAGGGATCAAATATCCCCAAAAACATGTTTATTCAAAACATCTGTCTGTCCCAGTGTCGCCATCATACTATCAAAAAGTGTATGAAGTTATGCATAGAATGATCCAAATATTTTGTGCATATTTTTGACTGTAACCAGCAGGTTTTTTTTCAATATGGAAACATTTCGCTGTGAGGTGGTGCTGTAATTGCAATTTTTGTGCCATTTTCATTGCTCTACCATCAAATACTGTATGAAGTTATGCATAGAATTGAACCAAATTTCTTTGGATACATTTCTGGGAATGACTGTCTGGTCTTCCTTCAATTTGAAAATAGTTTGCCCAAAGATGGTACTGTAATAATGATTTTTGTAAAATAATTTTGATTTTTCATAATCCTTACAGAGAATTGGCAGTTCGTGTAGCGATGCGAACTTTGTATCTTTCTAAAATTGGCTATTCGCAAACAACTGATGTATAGCAGAACAGAAAAGTATATTGATTTTAATAAATATCATGATAGAGATTAACTCATTCTTAATCTAATTAACTGATTGCAGCAAAAATTCTAGATGAAAATAAAAGTTGGTATAGTACTGAACTAACAATATTGAAGTAGTATTAATGCAGTTGACTCTCTCTACAACGAAACTCTATCCAGCGAATTTCTCTATTTAACGAATTATTTGTCGGAACGGTCAATTTTTTTTCATGATTACATTAAAAATAATCTACATATAGCGAAATATATATCTCCATTTAATGAATTTTTTCAAAAATGTTCTTTTATATGTTCTGAAAACATTTCAAATTACTTGTAGAGTAAATTTTTTTCATTGATTTCTCGTTTATAAGTCATAGCTACATAGCATCCTCTACCTTATTCCTTATGTCTAAAAAAAGGCATTCAACCCCCCCCCCCCAAAAAAAAAACAAACATTATTTTTGCATGGTTATACTTGACTTTGTTTTAGTCAAGGTGAGCTTGCGCTCTTGAAAAAGAGTGAAACATTTGCTTGTTATTAGAACGATTTGCAATAATCACAAAGCATCCTAAAAGATAAAACTATTCCATTATCATCTTGAAAATGGTGTTTATTTCTTGGTTTGGGTAATAAGTCAGCAATAAGGAAGGGGTGAGGGGGGCAATTGCAGTAAAGGTTGTTTTTTTCAGCAGGTTTTCATCTATCTAAACTAACTCTCATTAATTTTAGAGTTTAGAGTTTATGTTTGTGGCAACTTGGAATATTTTTTGTTGTGAGGGATCATTTGAATGAAGAATTGTTACTAAATGCCATCTATGCTGGTGTTATCTTCTACTGCATCTGCATAAAAACTCCTTTGGGATAAGCATAATGCTTTCTTATAAAGTAAAAAATTTTTTGCCGTTTTCTATTGAACGAATTTTTTGACTGAACGATACATTTCGTTATATAGAGACTCTACTGTATTTGTAAATATTTTTTGAAACATTCAGATATATGGAATAGAAGAGAGTTTTGGGATTGGTGCATCCAACTAGTTATTTTCATGATTTCATTATAAATATTTAAAATTAAAAGTTTTTTTTGGGGCTTATAAATTTGAAAGTGATTTAACTTAAAGTAAAATTAAATGTAGCTTAAGGTAAAACAGTATTAAATAATTAAAACATGAAAAAAATCATTAAGTAAATCCATGTTTGGAAATAACTCTTCAACCATTGGTATATTCGTAAGCCTTTTTGTTTACATTAAAAATGGAAGCTATGTATTTCTTTGTGAAATTACTGTACAATTATAAAATAAACATTGATAAATGTGTAAAATTTGTTCTATAAATTATCTGCATTTCATTGTACAAATTATTAGCAATTATCAGCATTTCATTGTAATTATTAGCCATTATCAGCATTCATTGACAAATAAGCAGAATATTTAAATGTTTGAAGTACATTTTTTATTCAATATTATTAATATACACATATAGGGCTTGAACTTTGGCATGGGATGGCTGGATTCATGCCTTAAAAAATCTTATGGCCAAGACATTCCTGTTACCAAAAAAAAAAAAAAAAAAAAATCCCTTTTTGAATTTTTTTTGTTTCTTTTGTTAAATGGCGATCAAATCTCAGGACTGACTGACTATTTTTGTGATATTTTCCGCTACCAATTCACAAATCTCACAGTTTTCTCTTACGGCAATTATACAAAATTCATGATTGGTTTTTTGCATTTGATTGAAAAACTTTGCAATTTTTCTCACAATTTTTTCGCTTGCTCCCCTCGCAAACTTTTGCAACTTTTTTCTCGAGACCGATTGCCAAATTTCACAATTTTTTTCTCTCAGCTGAATGTGACAAATTTAGCTATTTTATTCTGCGACTGATTGGAAAATTTCCCTTTTTGTTTTAGTGACATTCTGCTGAAATTAATAGTTATTTTCCTGTGTCCAGCTGAAAAATTTGTGTTTTTTCTCTGTTACCTGCTGATGATTTTCATGATATTTGCTTGTGACAGGCTAACAAATTTCACAATATTTCACTGTAAATGACTGAATAAATTTCGCTATATTTTCCCACTGCCCAAGTTCCCTCAAACTTAAAATTTTTTCAGACCGATTGGCTATTTTTAAAAATTTATTTTTGCCATGGTGGACAAAATCAGCGATATTTTTTCTATGGCCGTTTTCCGTATTTTGTGAATTTCTTTTTCTAATTTCTTTTGTCTCTTTTGGCGAAACAAGAAATTTCTAAAAGGGCAGTAATGGTCACAAGAGTCTGAGCTCTATCTAATTAACCTGGAATCAGCATTAAACAAAATGAGATTAGATCTTGTATTGCTCATTGGGGAAAAAAAAAAAAAAAAAAAAAAAAAAAACATGTTTTTTTTTTTTTTTTACAATCAATGGGCTTGATAATCATATTTCTTTTTTCATTTAAAAGATAATCTTTCATACGATGTTTCTGTTTGGATTCGTTTTTTTTTTTTTTTCCATATCTGATAATTTGCATCTGCCCATTTTGTAACTTTTTATTTTCTTCTTTATTAAAAATGACATTTATTTCCTATTCAAATAAAAATTCTTCTAAATTTAAAGAATTTTGTAAAATAATAATAATAAATAAATAAATAAAATGAGGACATCCATTGTCCAAAGCAAGATGTTTAAATGTTTCCCACTGAGTTAATGAAAATCAGTAAAAACATTATTTTTATGATGATCAAAACATGACTCATGTAATAAGAGTCACATACTACATATGTCATGGATTTCCTGGACCAATAATAAACAAAATAAAATGCAGACACCACAAGGTCCATTCTCAACTGATAACATCAACCGCTTTCCAAATGATTGAAAAAAAAAAGGCAAACTTTAAGGAAACACATTTAGAAACAATAAATAGTTTATGTGCATAGTTCACAGAAATTAGGACATGACCTTTTTAAATAAACCATTTCTCATGGAATAGAAGAAACCTGCTGATTATGCCCTTTTCAGAATTTCATATGGGTTTAAAATTTCATTGCATAGAAGAACATAATTCAATTAGCTAAAATGTCAGAAATTACAGTATTGACGATAATTCCACTAAGTGGTATGCAATCACCGCAGGATATTGACAATACTATCATCTAAATGTATTATTCTTGCAAGTAAATTAAAAATGAATGCCTAGCAGATTTTACAGAAAAAATAAAATAAAATAAAAAAGTGGAACTTACAAAAGATTCTAAACCACACAAAATCGAATAAAATCTAAAATAAAATATTCATTTAGCAACTCAATTATTACCGTATTTTCGGGAATACCCGCCGCACCCACCGTAAGCGCCGCACCAATGACAATCTGTTAAAAAAAAAAAAGTACATTGACGTAAGCGCCGCACCATCGTAAGCGCCGCACCCAAGCTGCTGATATTTATACAGTATAAATCTCTAAATTCCGAAATCGTTCGTAGACGCGGCTTTTAGTTATTTCCGAATTTTAGTGATCTTCAAAAAACAACTTTAAAATGTAAGTAAAAATTATTGAAAATCATCATTAAAAAAGAAAAAAAATCACATATTTATAAAAAAAAATCATAAATGGCACATTAAGTTATTTAACAGCAAAGCCAAGCATTTAATCTTATTAAAATTAAATATACACAGAGCATTTTCACGATTACGATTTTATTTATATGTTAGTATTTAGTTGCTTTAATTTAGGCCTACTGGTCATTACTTTTTCCCCAATTACAATGATATTAGCTCAATCTCTGTAATAAAATTCCTTTGTTCCAGGCCTAATATTTTATATAAACTGTTTATGAATTTTTCTGTTGATATTTCTTTGTTTTCTTATTTTACTATATCAAGATAAATAAACTTGGAAATGAGTTAGAAGAAATGATTGGTACGGCCATCTGTCGGCAAAATGCAGAATATAATCTAGATTATACTAAAAAGTTAAATACATTTTTGGTGCTGCCATCTGTCGATAAGATAGGATAACTGAACTATATAAATATAAAACATTTGATGATCATTTATGCTATCTGTATTTGAGGTTTCCAGATTTTAGAGACTGTTACAGTATATAAAATATTTTCACTTGAACAGTTAAAAAAAAAATTTTTTTTTCACTTAAGTGCCTAAAAAATATATTTAAAATGTAAAGAAATATCGTATAGAGACACTGACGAAAAAAATAAAATAAATAAAATAAGCTGTTGAAGAAAAAAATCATTGGACGAAAGACACTTAGATTTAATGTATGCAAATGCCTTAAAAACTGTAGTAAAAATATTACTGAAAAATGTGATGTAATAAAGCGTATTGCTATAAGAAAATATTTTTTAAATGCATACTAGTTTATGTTAACTCCTCAGATTACTGCAAAAAAGCAACATTTTGTCACTGGATCAATAACAAACAGAGAAAAATATAATAAATATCAGAAACTTATTTATAATATTATAATCTTACCTGTAAATATAGCAGAATCATTTTTTCCTTGACTGTTGATTTATTATTATTATGTATTTGTTTTTCAATTTAATAACGTTTCCTATCACTGATCCGTTATAAATAGCAGGTATGTAATTTTAATATTAAGATTTCAATTTTTTGTAATATTTATAAAATTTTCTAAAAAAATATTGGATTACATATAATAAGAGAACACTACTTCAAAATATCTTTAAAATATGAAAAATTATTATTGGAATGAAGTGAAAATATAGAAAAAAATATATACAAGATTTTATCAACATGTTTAAAAATCTTCAAATCCATCAAAATCAGAATTTTCACTGTCGGAATTAAATAGTTCTAAAAATTGTTTATCAGTTAATACGTCACAATTTTCATCTTCACTATCATCAGATTCAGATGAATCATCACTAACTGTATTTTCCATGATATTGGCTGCTTTGAAGCCCGACATAATAGTTTTAGCACTAATGTCTTTCCATGCCGATGAAACCCACGACGCTACTTCTTCGTAAGTGGCTTTGCGCATTTTTCCAGAATTTGTAAATGAATGTAGCCCTTCCATCATCCATTTTTCCCACAGTTTTCTTACTTTGGACTTGAAAGATTTATTCACAGCCAAGTCAAGAGGCTGTAAAACTTTAGTTAATCCGCCAGGGATTATTGCTGGCTCGGCTGAGACTTTTTTCAAAGCAGTTTTTACGGAATCACCTTTGTGGGCACTCATTGAGTCCATAATAAGAAGCCCACTAGGCTGAAAAAAAGAATTTTTTCTTTTCCTCCACACTTCCGCCAGCCACTCATACATGATTTCCTCCGACATCCATCCCTTTTCGTTACACCGTATTACGACGTCGGAAGGAAAATTTGCCTTAGGCATAGTTTTGCGCTTGAAAATAATTAGTGGTTTTAATTTGTCTCCATTCGCAGCGCAAGCTAAAACACAGGTAAATGAGGTTCGCTCATTACCAGTTGTTACGATGCCGATTGTTTTTTCCCCAATGGTGTTAACAGTTCTACTGGGGGGGCAATCAAAAGTTAATGGAACTTCATCCATATTAATAATCTGTGCTGTTGAAAAGTTGTTTTCCTTGATTTTTTCAGCGACATACTTTAAAAAAGATGCTTTTGTCTTTTCCCAATCTGCAGGCAGTTCTTGTCCCACAGTTGTCCTGGTTCTTACAGACAAATTATTTCTCGACATGAACCTAAAGCACCAGTTGGGACTACCTTTAAAATTTGTAAATCCCATGTTCGATGCCATAATCCTCGCTTGAAACCGTATCTGAACAGTTGAAACGGGCATTCCTTTTTCCCTTTGCTCCTTTACCCACTTGGCTAAATTTCTCTCCAGATTTGGCCAAACAACAACGCCACTTCTTCGTGCCCTCTTAGATTTTGGCATTTCCTTCAAAATAGATTTTTCAGCTCTCCATCTCCTTACGCAACGCTCATCAACTCCATATTCTCGTCCTGCAGCACGATTACCTATTAGCTCTGCCTTATCAACCACAGCAAGCTTGAAAGCGGCGGTGTAACTTTTTAACTTTTTGGGAGCCATTTTCACTTGAAAAAAAAAAATAAATTGCTTAAATAAGAGCGTCAGACAAAAAGAGCAGAACAGTACCGTAAAATAATTCTCAGCTAAAAAGAAAAAAAAAACGTGTTTGTAGTACGCAATTAAAATCCAATCGGAAATAGGCACAATTACTTGCGCCAATGAGAGGAGCGCAGCAGGATGCTAGCTTCCTCCCTAGCATCTTTTCCTAGTAGCGTTCAATTCTAAGTGCTCTTTCCACAGACTTCTAGTTCTTTCCACAAAGTTCTAAACTTTTCTTCGAATCTTGGTCATCCTTGTGTAAATGCGGTTTAGGTTCCCTTAGAAAGACCCCCCACGGAGGGCACTTATCCTAGGGCCTATATCCCTCCTGCAGATAATCGGCCGTCATAAATAACACTATTAACACCACAAAGTTCTAGTTCTTTCCAGCAAAAATCCGTCAGATTTTCGATCAAAGACTTTTTCAAATTAATTTTAGTGTAGGATTTTTTTTTTTTTTTTTTTTTTTAAGTTAAGATATTATTTCAGTCACACACAAAGACCTCCTTAATGCTAATCCTATGGATGAAATTTATAAAGATATCGTGTTTGCATTTCAATATTTTTAAATGATTTTTGGGCATTGGATAGTTCAAGTCCATCTATATGCAGATCGTTTTATACTTTTTCGATTTTGAAGATTGTCTTCACTTTCGAAACCGACTCCCAAAATGAAAGTGCCCTCATTGAAAAATACCTGTAAGCAAAAAGCGAAAAATGTTCTTTCTACAAATCTATCAGAGTTAATCAATGCAAAAATCATTTAAAAATATTTAAATTCAAACGAAATATCTTTATAAATGTTTCCCATAGGATTAGCATTAACGAGCGGGTCGCTTGACTGAAGTAGCCTCTTAACGAAAATATGATACAGTTGAACCTCAACATTTTAGAATCAGCGGGATCACGGCGATACCGTATTTTCGAGATCTGTTAAAAAATAATTTTAAAACAATATCATGCCCCCCCCCCCCCCCCCCCAAAAAAAAGCAACTTTTTCCTCAGTGTAAAGAAATGACGATCAAGTAAATTGGTGAAGTAAATAATAAAATACGAATTACATTGAAACACAGCACATATGCTAAAATTAAATTACACATGTTAAACCACAATTGATTAATAAATATATATATAACCATTGTATAATACTACAAATCATTATCCACAGCGAATACAATCCACAATTGTTTATCATGCCTGCGGCAAAAAATCGATTCTTAAATAGCTTACAGCACTACAAATTCCTTTATATAAATATATACCTGCATATCTTTATTTAATATTTTAACTATTGATAATTGATTTAATGATTCCTTTTGTGGTAGATTAGTTTATTTTTTATTTGGTACATACGCATCTATCCTTGTTCATTTACAAAAATTTTGTAAGTTTAAATATTTCTTGCTCAAATTTAGACTTTATATTCATCTTAAGTTATTTCGATGATTATATTATGAAGATATAAATTAAGAAAAGAAAAAAAAATCCACAAATCCACTTAGCGTAAAAAAAAACTATTTTCGTTCTTTTTTTTTCTACTGTATTCAAAGAAACAAAACAGAAGCAATGCGATATTAGCCGACTTACGCATCAAGGTCAAAGGGCAACATGTCCGCACATTGAGTCATGAAGAGGATGAGGAGAAAAGGTGACTTTAAATAACCAGTGTCTCTCTCTCTCTTTTTTTTTTATTAGCAGAAACAAGAGATAACAAAATTGCACGTTTGCTTTATAGTTATAAATACTTACTTGAGTGCTTTTATTAGGCACTTCTTTAAAAATAAACATAGTAAAAGGAAAAAAAAAGGATAAAATAAGTAGTTTTGTTCAGAACTTTTCGTACGAAACAATTTTTAACCATATCATAGTAAAAATTAATCTATTGAAAAAATTCACTTGGATGATGCGGATATTTTAAATTTTCCGGGTGCCGGATTGTTATTTTTATTTATTAATTATTATTATTATTTTATATGGGCCGGACCGAGCTGATCCCCCCCCCCCTATAGATCGGACTGCTTCACTCAAGTAAAAACATCTACTCGCTAATGTTAATCCTATGGATTTTTTTTTTTTTTTTTTTTTTTTTTTCAAATGCGTTTGCATTTCAATATGCTTAAATGATTTCTTTGTATTTTATATCTGAGATGTTGATCCCTAAGAAGACACCTTTTCGATTTCGTTTACAGATGTTTTTAGTGGTATACTTTGACTTTTAGAACCAGTTTCGAAAGTGAAAGTATACTAATAAAAAAACCTGTAAACAAAATCGAAAAAGTAAAGACTCTTTGTGGAGATTGACTTCCGTTATCCAAAGCAAAAAATATCATTTAAAAATAATGGAATGAGAATGACACTTTTTTTTTCTTTGAGATTAACATTAGTTAGCCGATGTTTGCACGTGGGTGAAATAGCCCTTAAAGTTGCCAAGTTAACATCGACTCGTGTAGCACATTTAAACTTATTCTTGCAAAGTCATATGCATTGAAAATTGTTTATATTCTATTGGCTTCTTTTAAATGTTTATCACGGAAGTCGGCCTTTTATTATTTTTTTATTATTCGCCAGGCCCGTTTTTGTTGTTTATCACCTGAATTAACTCATTTGGGGGAAAAAAAACTTGCTGATTCGACCGGTTTCAAAGTTTGGATTATTTTTGCCGGATAAAAAAAGAGTGAGTTATTGAAAAAAATTAAGAAAAATCTTGCTCTCTAAAGTTTTTACTATGTATAGGAAGTCTATTTCAAAAGAGTTCTATACCGGGATTTGAGCTCTCTTTGGGCAGTTTTATTTTCTAACTGGAAGGAGGATCATTAGAAGAAAAAAATGTGACAGCTGTACATTCCAATATCCTACAGGTAAAATCATTAATAGATGAGGGGAAAATATAATAATTTTTAACATGAGAACCGGTGAGACCAACATTATTTTTGAATAATGTTGATTGTTTAAAAATAAACAACTAACGCATCACGGACACCTGCGGTTGAGAGACGTTTTCAAATGTTTTGATACCAATTTGAGAGCATATAATTGTTGATTAAACGAAAAAAAAGTGTCAAAATCATTTGACAAAAAAAAAAAAAAAAAAAAAAAAAAAATCATCGTACCCGCCGCCCCGGCGTAAGAGCCGCACCTACAATATTTTATACTTTTAAACTCGTATGCGCCGCGGCTCATACGCCCGAAAATACGGTAATTGTTCATAACACTGAATGAAAATTGAAAAATAGGTATGATATACAGAGTTTCCCCAGGTTTAAAAAAGGGCAGGGCGCTACTGTTCTGAAAAGGGCACTTTTTACATTTTTCAGGGCACTTTTATAGAGTTGAATCTAGAATCTAGCGGTTCAAAAAGTCGGGAAAAAAAAAAAAAATTGAAAAAAAAAAAAAAAAATTGAAAAAAAAAAGAGGGTAAATTTTGTTTAAAAAAAATCGCGAAAAAACGTCAAATTTCATAAAAAAAAAATCGCAAAAGAGGCAAATTTTATTAAAAGATCGCATTTACAGCAGTTTTTGCAAAAAGATAGCAAAAAATGGCATATTTTGCTAAAAAATCGTGAAAAAACGACACACCTCGAGAAAAAACAGAACTTTACACAGAATTTTCCGTTTTATTGCGATTTTTTGAAGAAATTTGTCGTTTTTCTACGATCTTTTGAGAAAATCTGCCGTTTTGTGAAATTTTGTGACGAAATTAGCCATTTTTTGCATGAAAATTAGTCATTTCACGATTTTTAACGAAACTTGCCTTTTTTTAGCGATTTTTTGACGAAATTACCCACCTCACGGGACACGTATGAGGCTATTTTTTGCGTTCCTTCACCGATTTCTTGGGTATTTACGTGCTATAGCGCATTCGGATCATCACTGGAGGGCTGCATTTTTTCAAATGTGGGCATGAAGGGCACTATTTTTTTTAATGAATGACAAGAGGGGCACTAGTTTTTGGATGAGGGGCAATAGGGGCGGAGCGCCCCGGTGAAACCCTCTGGGGGAAACTCTGTGATATATATAAGGCTTGATTCTTTTCGTTTGTTTTAATTAAAATAGACATTTTGGATAATTATCTTGAGTTGTTGATTTAAATTATTTTAATGGAATTTTGTCATGCTGGTATAAATTAAATATTTAAATGACATGTAAAAAACAATAGTTTTTTTTTTTTTTTTAATTTCTTCCTTCTCATATAGTTTAACACCCCTGCATTTACAAATGTTATGAGGAAAACTCTCTCTCTGCCTGGGAAAACCTGAATTTCAAGCCCTGATAGTCAAAGATATAGTTTTTGTAAATTATATTCCAATACGTTTAAAAGTTGCAATGGTGTGTGCAACATGTTTGCAATTTATTATTTGAGATGGCATTGCATAAAGAAATAAACAAACATTCACCATAACTAAAAATATATTCAGTACCGGATGTCCGAATCCGGCAGGCAAATCAGATACCGGATATCCGGTATCCGATATCCGGCAAAATCAGTATCCGTTGCATCCCTAATGGAGATACTGTTTCTGTTAGTAGCTATAACCTGTTAAATATTCAAAATTTCCAAAAATCTGCAATATTTAAAGTAGTTTATGTCAAAAAAGCGCCACAGTTGAATGAAAAAAAATATGTCACGCAATAGTTGAACATGTGTACAAAGACATGGAAAAGAAAAAGAAGTGGGGCCTCGTGATACATTTTAGTAAAAAAATGACAAAATTATAAGAAAAACAATGTCCATCATCACATTCTTTCCCTAAGAGAAAAGGAAACATTTTGTTTCTCTTTCAGAAGAAGCGACAAAAAAGGGATATTTCCTTTACTCATATGGAAAAATCATAGAAAGACGAAAAGGAAACAAGATGTTTCATTTTCTCTTAGTTTTATATTCAATTATTATACTTACAATAAATATAGTAATTTATTGACTTACCTTTTTATTGTGCCGAGCAATGTCTTCCAAATTACAAGTCTTTAACATAAAAAAAAGCAAAAGTTTCACAGACAATAATTAATTTTGCCTGTCAAACTATCAAAAGTAAAATGACTAAAATGGTTTTGAATTTCTATTCACTACTGCAGGGCTGCCATGTATGTACCAAAATATGAAGCATTCAATAACAGAAATAATATCAAACATAGGGGATGGACCCCTATACCCCATGGTCCATTGTGCCCCAGACTCCCTTATACCTATTAAAGGATTAATTATTTTCTAGCTTATGTAAGTACCTTTTTATATTTTGGTTTCTTGACTTTGACCATATGTCTTTTACCATATTTCAGTTTTCTTTGTGAGACTGCAATTTCAACCTATACAAATAAATTTATACTTTATAAAACGTCAAATGATATATTGCTTTTTCTAAAGTCATTATTTATCTTTTCTGTCATAAATTATGATTAACAAAATGTAAAATTAATAACAAGATTTTCAAAATCTTTTAGTTAAACTTACTGCATTTTTTAAAGCTAATTTTTCTAAAGCATTTTCTGAAAAATCAACTTCGATATTAGCTAGTCGTTTACTTCTACGAATGGGCTCATAGGATACAGGAGAATGCGCTCTGAAAGAAAGAAAAAAAGTGAGATAAACATGAATATAAAACAATTTAGAACAAATTTTATGATGAGGACTTTTTCAAAAAAATAAGTTTTAGGCATTTTAAATTACTATTTCATTCAAAATAATTAAAATTTTTAAAAACTTATTTATTGGAGAACTTAGGTTTTTGAATGTCTGAATAGTCCATCAATTTGATTCTTGTTCAAGAATCTAAAAGTTAGTTCAAGTTTAATTAAATACATAGCACACTTGAAAATTTCTACTCAGCAATTTCTACCAATAAATAGATGTTGTTGAGAATTTTTATGTGACCCTGTCTATGATCTACAGAATTTATACACATCAAGTAATATTAAAAAAGAAAGTTAAGTTTAAAAACTCATATCAAAACTGAAAATGCACTTCCAACAATTAAATATCGTTGGCTTCAATAATTAAATTACTGCTCATTTTCTTCTAAATTTCTTCTTTTTTGCTTATATACAAATTATTTTATGTGTCCCTGTGAATAAACGATAAGTTCTATGCACATCACATTCTATAGTAAGAACTGTATTACATTCTGTGATGTATGTCTAGTTCAGTATGTTTAAAATAACGTAATATCATCAAAAAAATACACAGCAAACAATTTTTTCCCCCACAGACTATAATGTAACAAAATTCTTTTCAGTAGCCTTGTCAATGAAGCAAAAATGCAACACATTTTATTTTTAATACCAAACATTAAATAGTACCTAGTGGCAGAAACATAGCGACACGGCAACATAGTCAAGGACAAAAAAAATCTTTTGCAGACAATTTTCGTCTGCGCTAATGGAATTATTTAAAAACATTGTCTGCAGCTTTCGACCAATTTTTACAGTGGAAAATACATGAATTTTAGCAAAGGATCAACACAAACAATGTGATATTTGTCAAAGAATCACGAAATAAATGGAAAATTTTGCAAAGGATACATGGAAAATGCAATCTTCGTCAAAGAATCACGAAATAAATGAACATTTTGGCAAACAATTGCGAAATGAATGCGATATTCATCAAGATTTATGAAATAAACTGAAATTTCAACAAATGATTATATAAAGAACACATAATTTCAACAAAGGATCGCATAAAGAACAAAAATTTTTTACAATGGATCAACTGCATAAAGAACGAGAATTTTGACAAAACATCGTGAAATAAGAGAATTTTGCAAAAAGATTGGAAAAAAAAGGGCAAGTTTTCCCAAAAGACCTCAAGAAATGTCTAATTGCGCCAGAAGATCACAAAAAAGAGACAGATTTTGTGAAAATATTGCTTGAAAAATGTGATATTCGACAAAGAATTGCAAAATAAATGGAATTTCGGCAAAAGAGCATGAAAACGAAAAACTAGATATTCGTCAAAGAATTGCGAAATAAATGGAAATTATTGCGTAAAGAGCACTAAGTTTGACAAACATTTGCAAAAAAATTAATTGCAAAAAGTTCAAAATTTTCCCAAAAGATCACGAAAAAAAAAAAGATAATTTCATCAGATGATTGCGTTAATTTTTTTTTTTTTTTTTTTTTGTCAAAAGATTTACCCCCCCCCCCCCCCCCCCCCGCCAAAAAAACTACAAACAATTGTGAGAAAACAAATTTTATCAAAAAATTGCAGAAAAAGATAATTTTGCTAAAATGCCATAAAAAAGTGTGAATTTTGTCATAGTATCGATATAAAAAGACTAATTTCTTTGAAGAATTGCTTTATATCCCGGCGTATAACATGCACAACTAATTTCAGAGTACATAATTTTTTTTTTCAAGCATATACTGGCATATAACATCAATTTTTTCCCATGAAAAGAAAGTAAAACTAAAAATTCCCCCCCCCCCCATCCACACTTCAGATAAATGTGTCTTTTCTTTGTGACATATAATTCCAGTCTTTTCAATTGCTATCTTTTGGAATCTAAAAACCCCCCTCCCCCCAATCTCGTTAGAGATAACCCGATTACTACTTCCCCCCCCCCCCCCTTCTTCCATCTGTGCTGATTCTACCAATAGAAATTTCCTGTTTCATGTAACATTCCTCATTTGTTCGTCACCATAACTTTTAGATGTATTGATCTTAAAGTTCATGAAAACCGTTCTTCATCATAAACAATGCCTCCAGTAAAGCAAAATAAATTCAATTACAGATATAAATGTAAAGTAATAGAGTTTTCAAAAGAAAATGGCAATCATGCTGCAGCTAGAATGTTCTGTTCGTGAATGGAAGAAGAATGAAACTGCAATTCTAAATATGGCAAAACAAAAATGTGCACTGTGCACAGGCATTCTGAAGTGGCCTATTTTAGAGGACAATGTTGCCCAGTGGATATTAGAAAATCACCAAAATGGACTAATAATAACAAGTAGTGTTCGCTTATTTGCCTTACAATGAGCAAAAAAGAATCCCAAAGTGAAAACTTTATGGCAACAACGAATTGGTGCAATAGATTTATGAATCGCAGAAATTTTGTTCTTAGCCAAAAGATGAAAGTCCATGATGAAGTCCAAAAGATGAAATCCAAAAACTTCTAAATGACTTGGAACAAAAACTGTTAAGTTTCCAGAAGTTTGCCATTGATAAACGAAAAAAGAAAAACTATGATTTGTCTCAAATTGGGAATATGGAAAAAGCGCTCGTAATGTTTGATGTAATAGGAAACAAATGTGTAGAAACAAAAGGAGTAAAAACTGTTCCATTTAAAACTAGAGGATATGAAAAGTCCCACTTCACAGTGGTTCTTTCTTGCTTAGCAAATGGTACTAAATTGAAACCAATGGTAATTTTCAAGCGAAAAACAAGGCCAATTGGTAATTTTCTAAATGGAGTTTTTCTACATATCCATGAGAAAGGCTGGATGGACGAAAATGAGTTAAAGTTATGGATACGTAATGTTTGGGGAAAACTTCCAAGAGCTCTGAAAAAACAGCAAGCCTTTTAGTTTGGGATATATTTAAACCCCATAGAACACACAGAATTAAAAAAAAAAAAAAGAATAAAAGAATCCAATACAGATCTGGCAGTAATTCCAAGTGGATTGACTTCAATAGTTCAAAGATGTTTCAATAAACAAACCTTTCAAAGAAAGTTTAAGGCGGCAATGGAACACATGGATGATAGAAGGAGAAAAATCCTATACAAAAGGAGAAAATATGCAGCATGCAACTTTATCGCAAATATGTGAATGGATTATAACATCATGGAATGAAATCAAACCGGAAATAATTGTCAAATCATTTTAAAAATATGGAATTTCCAATGCACTTGACGATACTGAGGATGACTATTTATGGCTAGATGAAAACGATGCTGATGATAAAATACATCAAGGTGAGAGTGGGGAAGAAGATGACATTCCCAGAAGTATAAATGAGGACGAGTACAATGAACTTTTCATGTGATCTGATAAGTAAGATTAAGTTTTTAAGAAAATATATGCTGTAAGTTTGTTTAAGTAAATATATAAATGCATTTATATAATTCCAAAAATTTGGAATGTTTTATTCTTATGATTTTATTTGAACCATTTTATATTCGGCTTATAACATGCACACGAAAAAATGAAGTGATTTTTCAGAGTTAAAAGTGTGCGTTATATGCTGGGATATACAGTACTTACTAGTTTAATGTATTATACATTCATTACAATTAAATGCAAAAATTTCAGACAGATTATGAAATTTTAAAAGCTTGTCGCAGACAGCTACAATACTTTTTGCCATTGCACGATTGACTACACTTAACTAGACTTGTCGCACTACAATGACATACATCACTTTCATGGCAATCTAACTAGACTTACACGAGTAAGAGCACAGACAGACAAATCATTCATACACTTTTTAACTAAGTGTTAAACACAAAACAGGGTTGGTAAAAAACCGTTTACTTTTTTTTAAAACCAAAAACCATGGTTTTTTTTTGGTTTAAATCAGGTTTTTTTAAAATATGATTTCCTATTGCATGTACATGCTTATTTATCAATAAAAATAAATATTTTTGAATATATAAGTAATAACTTGATTTAAAAGTAATTCTAATCAATGTAATAATTTATTATACAATTAGTTATGTAGAAAATGGAAATCATTTAAGGATTAAACATTTTTAGAAAAAACTATGTCTTTTTTTTCTTAAATAAAATGTTTTACATAATGAAACATTGACACCTTGAAAATCCTAATATACAATCTTTTAATTATTAGCACTATAAATGATGAAGAATATAAATATGATGCAGTTTCACATATATTATTTTCAGAAGGCTTTTCAAAATAATGTCTTTTGACATTTCTCCTCTGAAACTACCAAATTAAAAGACGACAGACAAAATTCTTAAAATAAACAAAAATACCTATTTAATATCTTTTTAGACTATTGAAAACATTGATCTTAAAATATAAAGCAGTTTTATAAATACTGTCTTCCTCTAAAGCATTTAATAGCCATCAGACTACATGCACTTAACGCTTTTAACGCTTAGTACTTTTAAATGTCTAAACAAAAAATTACTTCTTTTTAGGCATTTTTATGAGACTTTCTTTCTATTATGTCTCAAGCAAACCTTGCCTTGTCCCTTTCTCCCCAATTATCTAAGTTGGTTATGCAATAGAAGATTTAAATATATCTTATTGCATAGTTTAATTAAATGTTAACAGGTGCTTCCCCAGCACTAAATTTTTTTAATGTCTTCTTATTTGACTTTATATCTTGAGCTTTTATTATTATTATTATTATTATTATTATTATTAAAGATAATCCCCCAATCAAGAAAATTTTCTTTTAGAGCTTGATTGAAATCTTAAAGATCATTTTATGTTATTAACTGTAAATCTGCGTTTCTCAAAAGAAAACATTTCCCCCCCTAAATATTACATATTTTTAATCCATTTTGCCTTTTCCAACATAACATAATTTGTTTTCTTTATAGCTTCAGATATGTTCATCATTGCATGAAATTTGCATTCTACATGTATACTAACATGGCCTGGACTAGACTCACTATATCTCATGGTGACTGCTGAGATAAGACTTAAAAATAGAAATTACTTGCATGCAATAATTTTGTATACTTAAATTACAAAAATGAAAAAATATTATATAGATTTGTTCTAAAAAACCAATTGGTTTAAATTATGCCAACCCAATTAGTAACAGAATAAAATCATAATGCAAAATCCCCATTCCAATATAAGAATGCAAGAAAAACAAAGGCTTAACCAAATAAACACAGAGCCAGAAACTGCCAATTATTTATTAGCATACATAACAAAAATAAATCAATGGCGAAAATTACTTAAGAATGTTATATTCGAGACTTTGAGGAATGATCAAATCCTTAGTAAATTTTAACTAATCAAGCAATTTAAATAATAAAAGTGCATTTTTAACTCGAGTTTGCCCTTCTGGCTATGAATTTTTTACAATTAATGTTTTATATATATATATATTTAAACCTTTAAAAAAAAAAAGGGTAGAAATTAATCTTTTTCTAGCCAGCTAATTTTTTAACAAATTGGTTATTCTGCCATGTACACTTATAGTTTATATGAAAAGCTGGGTTGATGAAAAATATTTGTAGTTTTAGAAATTTAGAAATTCATCATTTTTCTACAACTTAGCTTGTAACTTCTGCATAACTTGGATTTTGCATTTTTCAATGTGTAAAATAAAACATAAAAGAACCAGCATGGTTTTTTTTTTTTAAAACCATTGGTTTAAACCAAACAACCCTGACACAAAACAAAGCTAAGTACCATATAATCTGCAAAACCCAAAATTATCCCCAAAAGAAATTATAGCAGATATAGTTATAATATTAAAGTATAGTCAGCAAAAGAAAATACATTGTAACTTCTATTGAACAGAACATGGTACTAGGGCATAATTTCATCTGACAATTTAACAAATACAAACTTCTTATATGATCTTGTAACTGAATTCTTCTTTAATTGTTTTATACCGCCTATAGCATCAGAGATTTCTTCTTTGATCTGAAATGAAAATAATTAAAGGAAACACTTTAGTGTCCTTTTCATGGAATAACAAACAGTTATATATACTGAGAAATGTGTTTTTTAAAAACATATAGTAAATTATTAGCACCTGCATAAGAAAAAAAAAAAAAGGTTGCATTAAAAAAATATATTTACACTATATGGCCATTGATTATTGGACACTTGCGATTTTAGACATTTTACTAAATATCTAGAAAAATACATGAGGAATTATCTCGAAACTCTAAGTGTATAAATATAATAGTATACGTCTTACATCTCCGTGAAGATTCTTTACTGAAACTCCATAGGGGACCGTCAACAAATTAAAAAAGAATGAATATCTTTTGAATAACCCTGTCAAAACTAATGTAGCAAAAGCGCTCAAATTCTAGATTATGATTGAATGCCTTATTGCAATACACTGTGTTCATTTTTATGCAAATAGCATGCATACTCGCAGAGTAATTAAGGTTTTTATAAAAATGGTCCCAAATTTTTCCCTTATAATTTTCAGAGTTCTTAATATAAAATATTTTTTTCAGAAAATATGATAAACAACATTGCACACAGTACCCTGTAATCAGAATTAAAAAATAATAAAAATTGTATGAAAAATGAGTAAGTTTACTAAATAATTTTTTACTGTGCATGCGTCAAAGATATCAAAATTTCATTTGCATATTATGTTAGCTAAATGTATAGAGCAACTTTTGTAAAAGTCTCAAAATCATAGCTTGAAAATTCTGAAAGTAATCGTCTATAGAAAAAGGACAATATCCGCTGTTTCCAAAATGAAGCAAAAAAATGAGGGATTTATCCAAATGAAGTAGTACATCCCGTATTGTGTATTCTATATTGACACTAATCAATGAATATATGGATACAACCCCTTTTGTTTTTGCTTCATTTTGAGAATAACGGATTTTCAACTTATTTCAATTGACGATTATTTTCAGAATTTTCAAGTTATGATTTTGTGACTTTCACAAAAGTACCTCCCCTAAAAATGGCAAAAAGTGATCGTAAAATAAACAAAAATACCTATTTAACAGCTTCTTAGACTACTGAAAACATTGATCTTAAAATGTAATTTTATAAATGCTGTCATCCGCTAAAGAATTTAAACAGCCATCAGACTACATAGTTTTTTTTCTAAGCTATATTATAACATATGACTTTTCAATGTGCAAACTAAAAACTATATCTTTTTAGGCATTTTTATAAGACTTTCTATTATGTCTTAAGTGAACCTTATCTCACTCCCCCCACTCTCCATTTTCTTGTCTGATCTATATAGCGGGTTCAGTTATGCAATAGAGGATTTAAATATATCTTATTGCATATGTTAGTTAAATGAAATAGGTGCTTCACTAGCATCCAATTTTTCAATGTTTTTATAAAATTTTAAATCTTGATTTTCTATTCTATTTTTAAAATACAACCCCCCCCCCCCCCCAACCAAGAAAATTTTCTTTTACAACTTGACTAAAATCTTAAAAGCCATTTTATATTATCAATTATAAATACAATAAATAAAATTAATTATATGTTATCATGACATGCCAACAATAAAAGAATTTTATGGAACAAAATTATTTACAATTTTGCCTTATAATTAAAAAAAAATATGGGTAACATTTGACGCTATAAATATTTGGTACTACTTCATTATCCTGTTGACCAATTTTGCCAAATTATACAAATCACCGAACTATTCGTGAAATTATACAAATTAACATAATTTTTATTTTAAATAAGATGAAATAACAAATTATCAAAACATTAATAAAAATTCAAATTAAAAATTACCTGATGTAACAAACACAGGCATCGTGTTTAATGTCAAGTGAATGCATCAATTACAATAATCATTATTGGCATTTAATCTTATAGTTTGGCGATAGTATTTTGATTAACAAGTCAATCAAGCAGTACCAAACATTTTTTTTTTTTGTTAAATATTATTTTTGTTTTATCTAAGATGGCAAATAATTTATAAACTTTGTACTTGTTATTTTTAAGATAATGCAAATTGATTTTAGAATCACTTGACAAGATGTTTTTACTTAAAATTTTGATACATTTTCCCCCCAAAAAAGAATATTTTTTAGCAATGTGCAAATTACATGAAAACATTGGGAGGAAAATAAAGGAAAAAAAAAATAAAATAAAAAAAAAGAAAAGAAAAGAGAGAAAAAAAAAAAGAAAAGGGAGAGAGAGAGAAAAAAAATATTTGGTTTAAACCAAACAACCCTGTATGAATTATCTGGTTTAAAAGTGATATTGGTTAACCATGACTGATAAATATAAGTTATGCTTAAATGAATAATTTCTTATATATTTATGTAAAAGAAAATGCAAGAATACAAATAAATCAATTATATTTTTAGCAAATTAAGATAGAATAAATATAATTTAAAACATCAAAGATAATTAAATGTTTTACTTGATCGATTTCCATGGATTTCAACAAAGCAATTCTTTCAGCTCTTTTTTCCTCTATCATCTTTTCATAAGAACTCAAACCTTTAGGCTGTAAATAATATTAAAGTTTTAAAATGATTTTTTACATTAGTTCTCTGATTATTCTGAGTTATTTCATGTTCATATTAGAGATAAGTTTGGGCTCACTTTTTAGATCCCAGACCCAACAATTTTAAATCTAAGCCCGAAACATTTTTTGACATTAGTGCCCATTAGTCATGGGTACAAAAAATCCATCCAAGTCAAGACTGAAAATTTTTTCTGAGCATTAGAAATAACTAAATGCAAAACAGAAGATTTTTAAGTCTTGCATTATGGCTAAAAATTGATCTCTTAAAATAAAAGAAAGCAATTAAATGCTCTTGATGATAAAACTGCTATTATTTAAGTACATAAAGTAGAATTTTCAGTTAGTCAAAAACCTCTTCAAGACTGAAATCAGTCCTGAGTCTGAAGGTCTTGCACCCATGCCCGAGCCCATTACCAAAAAGTATATTGAAAATAAAGTACAATAAAAATTGCATTAAAAGTTGCTTTAAATGTAAGGTTTAATTTTTTTTAACAACTTCATATATGAAAAAAACTATTAATGTACATAATAAATTTTATGAAATTCATATCCAATCTTATCAAACAAAAAGTTTAATATGAAACAAAAATACACTTCTGTGGCGGTGATCATGTAGAAACACCCAGGAAGAGATCGAGAACGCAGTGAGAACACAAAGAAAACTCCAACATCTCATAGATACAAAGAAGCATTTATTTAGTTGAAACAAGCAAGGCCTAAAAATCGTTAGCAATTGGAAATACATGAACCACGCCATTTGCCCGAAGGCAAGCAGTGGGGCAGAGCACCCCTTTTGCTTGTGTTACATGGTCCCCAGTCTGAGTACAAGTGACAGTTACATTTTTATGTGTTTGTTTCATGAGCATGATTACGGTCACAGAGAATATGTGTGGTAGACAACATGTACAGCACTTTTTCCAATAGCGTCAAGGTTATGAGAAGCAGTTACACTCATGCTTAGTAACAGAAAATGCTAGGGTTGCTATAAGACTAAAATCCTGCGGTTTTAAGGAGTGTCGATTGCTTAGCCATGTGTGTTTCAAGATAATGCTGAAAGGAATACATGCCGACTGATACATCACATTTGGGAGATTTTAACACCTTGGGGACGAGTGACACGTATACGTGCCGCAAAAAGGCTTAAGGATCATTGTTTATTCCCACTGGTAAAATTATACTGCAAAATTTGCCTTTTTCAATCGGAGCATTTTCTTGATTTAACAAGAAACAAATTTCTGTATTTAAAAACAGGTGACAAAGCATTAAAAATTTTGTAAAAGGCTCCCGTCGCGAAGGGGTTAAAGATTAGCTTAGCGCATGAGAATGTTAACGGAAAAATGTATTATAAACCACAGCTGCATCTTTTCATATGGGAAGGAATGCAAAATGTGCAAATCTAAGGTAGACTGAATTTTGGTTGATTTTTATTGTGACACGGAAAAGAATTAACAGATCTTTCTCTAAGTAATAAAATCAAAACAAAGAGTGAGAACAAAATGATGTTTTTCATTATATGAAGGAGGATTTGTAAAAGAATTAATTTCACCTACAAAGCTATAAAAGAGGAAATGACTAAGTATTGACGTACAACTTTAAATGCAAGATTATATTAAATACAAGTATTTATTTAAGGAGGGGGGGGGGGGGGGAATTTCCAGTTAAAATTTTGAAGTATCAATTTTAATTGTTTAGTTTTTGAAAAGAGGAGAAGGCAGGATAATATGTGACAGGAAAACCGTCACAACCTCCCCAAAAAAATGTTGTCACATTTTTTGCCCGCAACAAAGAAATCTGATGGGCACATGAACAGAGTGCATTTTATGAATAAATGAATCAAATTTGCTGAAATTATGATATGATATACATGACGAAGAACCAAACAACATATAAAAGAAGTATTCACCTTTCATACTTCTTGTGTCTTTGTGGTTCAGCTTAAAAATTGACATCTTTACCTGGAAGAACTGATGTTTTTATAGGAAAGGAGAAAATACCGCTCAATTGCTTTCTATCAGGAATAAATATACATACATGCCAATTTTATCCATTTAGGAATGAAAGCGACTCTGTGAATGCAAAGAACAGAGCCACAGAATGAATAAAGTTCAAGTAGAAAAATGGCTAGAATCACTAATATTATTTTCTTATAAATTATGATTAGCAATCACAAACAGAAGACTAAAAATTTACAAACTTTAAGCTAATGATAATTGACTTAAAAGAAAACATTTATTTTGCATTAGATCTAAAAAAAAAAAAAAAAAACAACAAAAAAAACAAACAATAATAAGCATTCTAATTAAAAAATATCCTAATGGGGCCATAACAGGTCATCGCTAGCAGTCAATGCCAAAGCTAAATCTGAAAATATCACAAGTTTTCTTTTAAACTAGACTTTTACTACTACAAAACTGGAAAAAAAAAAAAAAAAAAAAAAAATCTTTTCCCTGTCATTTTGTTCAAAGTAGCATTAAAATGACTTGAAATTAATAAACAAAGTTTTAAGGGATGGAGGGGAGGTTATTTTTAGTTTCTATAAGAGAATAAACAAAAATGTATAGTAATATGTAACCTGATTTTGCAAAAATTCTTTCAGATGATACTACATAGCACTGATAGATACTTTTTGCTGAATCTGCAAGCTCTGGGAAATTATTGTATTATCAGTGGCAGATCTAACGGTGAGGTCACAGAAATCATATCCCCCCCCCCCCCCCCCCAACTGTTCAATAATGCAAATCTTTCTTTTTCTATAAAGGTCTACTCAAATCAAAATTCAATAACTTCTGACACATTTGTTGAAGAATTTTTCATCTCGAGAAATTTGCAAATTTATTTATTCGGAAACTGTGATGAAAAAATGTTTTCCATTTTTCAATAAAAGAGAATTTTAAAATAAAACTTTCAAAAAATTCCATGAAATTCAACATTTTAAACTAAATTTCCGGACGCCACTGCTAATTGCTCCTTCATGACGACATTTCTGTGGCTGTCAAGTCCTAAAAATTATCATAAAATGCTAACTTAAGATTATTTCAAAATCATTTTTTGCATTTATAAGAAAGTAAGAAACATTTCAATTTGTTCATATCTAAATGAAATGTGTAAATTATTTACTTTTAGAAATACTAATGCATTTTTTTTTTTTTTTTTTTTGTATATTATATCAAGGACTAACGGAATCTGAAGTTTTATGCAAATCCATCCATTAATTCTTGAGATATAGCTATAGTAGAAGTCATAAAAAAAGCAGCATAGCAGTGCCACCTGTTAGGTGATATACACCAAAAGCTAATCAGATCTATTTTATATAAAAGTCTAACTGAAAGTAAAATTTTGTGAAATTCTGTGCTTTATTTCTTGAAATAGAATGCCCACAAAATTTATGTCACATACAGACTGACAGACGCACAGACACGCGTTTTGTAAAACATGTTCTTTGGAATCTCTGACCCCTAAAACATGTAAATCCGTCAAAAACCAGAATTTGAAAATTTTCACAAATCCAATTATTTCCTACAATGAGATTTATTGATTTTACACTGATTTATCGATTTATTACAGGATTTACGATAATTTTGATTTAATTATTCTAATTTGATTTATTACAGGATATATTGATTTTACATGGTTTATTGATTTATTATAGGATTTCCAATTTACATCTTGTTTTACTGATAGTAACTTGATTTATTAAACGATTTGCTGATTTACTATCGGATTTATTGATTTTACATTGATTTACTGTTGGATTTACTATTTAAATCTTGATTTACTGATTTACCATTGGATTTACTATTTAAATCTTGATTTACATAGGCCCCACCAGTGGCCTAGAGGTTCTGACCTCAAACTGGTAGACGGTAGGTGCTGGGTTCGAACCCAATCGCGACCGTTGGCCTAACCGTTCGGAGTTTTCCGTGGTTTTCTTCGAACCTTGCGTAAATACGGGTTAGGTTCCCTTAGAAAGACCCCCACGGAGGGCATCCCACCCCTTAGGGTCTATATCCCACAGCGCAGATAATTGGCCGACATACATACAACTACAACTTGATTTACATAGCGGTAAATCTGCTGTGTACCAGATTTACAGCATTGTTGGACCCCTCGCCCTATGATTAATAATCATGAGTTTGACAGGATAGTCAATACTCTATTTTATCATTAATTTAACTGTAACAAATGGCCCTTTTTAACTGGTAACCCTAGGGAGATGAAAAATTTCAAAGATCCTTTTATGCACTTTCTGTCCGAACACCATACTGTAAGCAGCTATGAAAGAATTTTCACTATATTTTACAGTAATTGAATAAAACTTAATTAATGCCAAAAGTCCTGTATTCTGTCGTTGAATCCTAATACGACAGACATACATGAATAAAGCAAGTTTTCCAGAGAGCAATTAAACAGAATTACTCTGTGATTCTCCTCATAGATATCGAACCACAAGGAAAAAAAGCAATTTTGTTCAAGACATCATTCATCTATAATCCAATGAATTTATTTTTAGTTTTAGAATCGAGCCACAGTTTTTGAGGCTGCTGTTTATTGAACATGAATAACTTTTTTAGGCTATAACTTACATTTTCTATTGATGTTGAAGTGAAATTTATTATTTATCACTTACTTCATCAGAGGAAAGACCTGCACCAAAATTGTAACATGGAATCATACATAAACATTTTCTTTGTGAGGTGCAGGGTAATAACATTTCCCAGTAAAATTTTGTAAATTAAATGTTAAATTTACAGTAATTTTATTGAACCTGACACAGAATCTTTTGGGCATCGTATTAGTTAAAATGAACCAATTGGCAGAAGACCAATTATGGAAAATTATTTGATATGTTTAAAATCTCAGAATGTCCAAGCTTAGATATGTAATTGGCTACAATGACAAAATGGGTGGTGTGGATAAAATCAACCAGAATTTGGCTGTTTATTTTACATCAAGTAAAAGAGGAGAAAAATATTATACAAAAAAGATTTTCTACCATTTATTGAATTTGCTTTTGTAAAATTCTTACAATTTGTATTGTAAAACAGGAGGTTCATAATCACCTAAACAATTTAGAATGGAACTTGATGAAATACTAATTAGATAAAATTATTGTGATGTGTTTTCTGCCACAGCAATAAGATCCAGTATTAATCCTTCACCACTCAGGCTTACCTCAAGACATTTTCGAGATGTTATTCATGCTATTGAGAAAAAATAGATTACAATGAGACATTTTGTGCTCTATACTCCCATAAAAGAGATTACAGAGGAAATCTGGTAAGAAAAGAAACCATTTACTAGTGCACCAAAGATATTCATGCAACAAATGCCATGTATCACTTTGAGTTATCCCTTGTTTAAAAGCTATCATGCAAAGACCAATATTTATTTATTTATTTATAACTCGATATAGTTAACTAATGATAAAACTAAAAGCTTTTATACTTGTAAATAATTAAAAAATCAACTTAAAATCTGTATACTGTGATTTGTTTCAGTCTCTTATACTTAATAAAGAAATAAAAAAAATTCTTATATTTTTTTTCTTTTAACAAATTTGTAAGGGAAGCAGTTAACACAACTCAAATACATACAAATTCTAACATAAACTTTCTTAACTGAACATTAAAAAGAAATCAACAAAAATAATCTATTTTCATTGCTGTAAACTATTTTTGAAACCTGTCAACCTTCATGAAAATGTAATAATCAATTATAGTTAAAGATGACATTTAAAAAAAATTTTTTTGGAAGTATTAAAATGCATGGAAGAATTAAACCCTTTCCTTCAATTGTTTATCGTTTACTTAATTAAAATTTTGAGCTGCAACTCCCCCCCCCCCCCTTACCCCTATGCATGTACCATTTTACTGACATCATTAGATTTCTAACTTTTTATCTGAATAATTTTATTTAAATAATTATAAACATATTGTACAAAGTTTTTCTGCTATATATGATGGAAAAAATTAGGGATGTGCAATTGTTTGACAGAAGAGATCTTATGTTTATGAATTTCTATGTAAGGAAAAATTGCGGCCTCTATTTCTACTTTAAATTTAAGGCTCCTCACCAGTGAAGAACCGCATTCTATTACTTTTTGAACAAATCGTTGTTGTTATTTTAAAATTTTCCCAGAAGTTTTTGTAGAAAATATATCAACTGCAATAAAAATTGAAAAATTCAGAAAATTGAAATAAAAAAAATCTACATAAAAAATAAAAAACTTCAACACAAGGACTGAAGTTCTTGCAACTTAGATTATTGATGCCAATTGCAAGTTTGGAATTAAAATTAGGTGTGTGCAGACCGGACACACTGCACAAGAAAGGGTCAAAGATGGCCCATTTAAACTTATAAATAATAAACTCTTAGGTAAAAAAGTTAGTCATCTAGAGGAATGTTTTAGTCACCCGGGACTTGTTGGCCCTTGACTATGAATATGTACTTATACAGAGTGGCTACAGAAATGACGAAAAAAAGTTCCCTGATTATATGTATCAGATTTCCCTGATTTTTATTATTAAAGAACATATAAGGTATTATTTTTAATATATACTGCTTTCGCATATAACACACTTATCCAGCTTGCAAATATCTCTTTTAAGTAACAAAAAATTGCACAGTATTTAATTAGCACAGGTATTATGCTTTATCCTTTATTATTACGGATACACAACAAAAGTTACGTCAGGGTTTCGGATAAATAAATTGCTAATTTCATCAAAGGATTATTTGAAACAATGATAATTTCACATAGGATCGCAGAAGAAACACAAAATTTTGTCAAAAGATCGTATAAAAAAAAAAAAAACGCTCATTTCTTCAAAGTTTTTCAAAAAAAGTGCAAGCTTAATCAAAAGATTACAGGAAAGCACGAAATTAGTTTTAAAGATTGCAGAAAAAATGCAAATTTCATGAAAAGTTCATGTAAAAGTGAGAATTTGGTCAAAAGATCATGAAAATCATGCAAATTTCATCTAAAGTTTGCGAAAAAAATGTGCAAATTTCATAATGCACAATTTTTATTTTAATATCACAAAAAATGCACAAATCTTGTCTAAAAGTTGTGAAAAATGCACAAGATGTGCCAAAAGAAAACATGCAAATTTCATCAAAAGATCTTGAAAAATGTTCAAATTCTGTCAAAAAATCGTAAAAAACACAAATTTTGTAAAAAAAAAAAAAAAAAAAAAAAAAAAAAAAAACATGCAAATTTTATCAAGAACTTGCAAAAAAGCATACATTTCGTCAAGAAATCGAAAAAATTTTGTCAAAAGATTGTGAATGAACTAACTTTTGAAAATTTGGGTTTATGGGACAACCTAGTTTTCATGCAGACAGATAACACTTGGAAGCAGTACTCTGTATTACATCTTATTATTGGTTTAAATGTAACCTGTTTGGCAATGAATCAATGTTTTTGGTAAGGTGAAAACAAATATTTTCACACAGAGAAAAATTTTCGTGATTTTTGAGTATTTTTTATAAAGTTCCCTGATATTTCCCTGATTTTTCCAGATTGATAAACTTCCCTGATTCCATGATTTCCAGAATCTGTAGCCACCCTGTTAAAATAAAATCTGAGTTGAGAAAAATGTAGTAACCAGTCCAGTAAAAACCATTCTGGTCTGCAAATCGACCGTAGCTAAACACCATGTTAAGCTTAATAGACAACATATGCTAACATATGACAGCTAAATAATTTCTTCTATTTGAAATAATGTTTGTTCAGCATATTTTTCTATAAAACATGTATATCATTTCCAATTATAATACATTAAGTTCCAAATTAAAAATAAGCTATTATAAACAATATAAACAAACAAATGCTTCACCACTGTCATCCAAAACCATTAATTCCAAGTTTGGAAACAATGGACGATTCTGGGTGACTCATTTTAAAAAAGAAAAAAAAAAGGCTAACATCTGATTTTGTTTTTAAAACATTTTTTAAATTAAAGCCTTTAAATACATATTTCACTTTTGTTTACATTATTTATAAGCAGTAAATTTACAACATATATATATATATATATATATATATATATATATATATATATAAAAGACTTAGACTAACAATTTTTTTGTGGGCAGGCTTTGTATGCTGACTCCAACTTTTGTTTTGGTGCCATCTATCAATATCAATATAAAAGAAGAATTTTACGACTGAAATTAAAGTTTAAATAAATAAAAACTGCAGGATGTAATAATATTATTAGAGATAATTTTTAAAACACTTCCACTATGTAATTGTAAAATATCCTTCAACAGTATAAATAGAAGGAATAGTTTTATTATGATGTCTTTGATAGAATTTAAATTTAGTTTAATTAATTTTTTAAGATGTTAACATTTATTGGCATAATTTTTTTTCGATTATAAATAAAATAAGTTTAAGGTGTAATGGATATATGACTGCATTAGTAAGACAGAAAGCTACTTTTTCACATTCTCTTATTAAATTACAATTTTGTTTCCTTTTCAAAGTTATATTAAAAAGTTACCATGCTAACAATCAAAATTTTATTTGCTTTGATGTATTTAATATGTAGTTCATGATTGTACATTCCTTACATTTTAATGACATTTGATAAGAAATATAAATTTTGTTTCCAAAGCAAGGACATTTCAAGTGGATATGACACATAAGCTAATCTTTAAAAGTTGGTGTAGTTAAATTAAATTTTTATGAAAGAAATAATGATAACAATTTTGGTTTTCATTAATATGCAATGGATTTTTAAAGATATATAGCTAAAGTTTTTAAAAATTGATTTGAAATTAAATGAATGCCTCCTGTTTCTGCATATTTTCTATAAGAAACTACAATTTTGTCTAAAAGCTCTTTTATTTATATTAGCTGCAGCTAGATGATACTAAATCCATATTTAAAAACACGCCATAAAGCTTCATTAATTGATGAACTAGGAATTTATCTTATATCCTTACTATATCTACAGCTAAAACCACTGCTGATTGCTTTTTATAAAAATAATGCATTAAAAAAAAAATTAATAATATTTAATTTTAATGTTTTGTAAAATCTTCAGAAATTATGTTTACTTTGCTAATTTTATTATTGTTGTGATAAATACTCTTGTTTGTTTTGCCCAATTGTTGAACTATTTAAAAAATTGAGTATCAAGTAGAATAAAAATCTTATCATTTGTATTTGTAGAAATCTATTGCTATTTTTAAAATATGCTTTACTACAATACAAACCCTGTAATAATAAAATCTTCATTCTGTTTGTATGAAGACTTGTGGAAATGAAACGCAGATCGAAATTCCGTCATTTTTGACGGGGGGTAATATACAAATACAAATAAATGTAGTACTGGTTTGTTACTAGAAAATAGCAAGTCTACAAAAGTATTACAAAACATTAGAAATATAAATGATAAATTAGGAAAAATGTGTTACCATTTATAATCTTTCATTAATCAAAAGCTTACAACATTTAAAGTGTGTATTAAATAATAGCTATAGCATAATAAAAGAGGAAAAAATTACCTTTCGTTCAGACAATATTTCCTTTTTGTCATTTCTCACTGTCCTTTTCTATAAATAAATGAAACAGTAATTAAAAAATAAATGCACAACTTTCAAGCAACATGAGTTCTGTGACAAAGAAATGAAAATTGTTTTAATATTTACAAAATAAATGTTCAAGAATAAAAGCTCATTCATGTTTAATATTGATGCTTTCATTATTAATTTAAATTCTGAATCCAACTTCAAAATGAACAAACATAAAAAAAAAAAAAAAGAAATAATAATAATAACTATTGCATTATTAAAATAAGAACTATATTGATAGCAGTCTAGCAAACCATTTCTTTCTTAAAAAAAAAAAAAAAAAAAAAAAAGATATACAGAACAGGATTGGTAATGTTTTTGATTAAATAAATGTCAGATTTATTTGATTTGAAGCTAGTAATAACAAAAAAGATCAAGAGCTTTAGTTTATTAGTTAGCTTACATTTATAAATACATTAAAATTTAAATTATATTTATACATATTTCAAACTATGAAACTATTTTCAGAGTTGGCACTCTAATCTTGAAAAAAAAATTCCCTGTATTTTCCCTGTACTGCAATGCGTTTATTCTATGCCGAGTGCAAAAAAATATATGCGTGTATGAAGGCTAATTAAAAATGATATAATTTACCATTAACAAATTCCCTGCGTTTTCCAGATTTTTTAAAAAATTTCCTGGAATTTCCCTGTTCTGAGAGGAGATTTAAAATTTCCTGTGTTTTCCCGGTTCTCCAGGTTGCGTGGCAACCCTGATTTTATTGCAAAACATAGGGTAAGAGCACTGTATCAGTGATGACCCATTTAATATTTTGACACTAGTGACAATAAGCCCAACATTTAAATTCAGCATAAATTGATCAATATTAAAATAACCCTTCAATTGTGAGACGATGCATCTGTTTTAACAAAGCACAAAATAATTTCTATCATGAAATTTGTTTTGTACAGAAACTCAAATCTCAGAACATCTGAGTTCTTTTCTGTATTTTCAAAAAAATGTTCATAAAACTAATATTAATTTGTCTTTTTCTGTTTGTTTCTAAAATACCTCTTACAAAATAAAAATTATGGCAAAAATATTAATTGTTTATTTTTACATTATAATTTTCCTTAAAAAGTCCTGCATAACTTAACACATGCTGCATAAGCAGGAATTTTTTTTAAGGATGGGGATTTAGGTAAAATAATAATAATAAAAAAACAGATTTTGGTCACAAATTAAGGAGTAATATAAGAATAAAATCAAGAACATTCAAGGATTTTGAGATTTTGCATAAAGTAAGGACATTTACAGACTAAAAATCTCTTTATCTAGTATTACTTTCTAAAAAGATATTTCTCTCAGCAAAATTTTATTATAAATGCACTTTTTAGAGCCTTTTGAAAGGAATTTTTGCATGTTTACTCGTGCTTGAAATTAGGAAAGATACTGTGAAAGATACTTTGGAAAGATACTGTGAAGTGAATAGATAATGTTTTTAATACAGCTGCATTTACTTCCATGGAATAATAGTATTTTGAGTTTATAAATGTTTTATTTCGCATTATTAAAAGATACTTTTTAATCTGACAGGCGTGATGACTTTTGTTATACTATAAAGGAAGTGTTTGGTTCTTACTTAGCCCATAAATAACAATATGGAAAAAAAAACTGATTTAAAATAATGATTTAAAAAAATCACTTTATTTAAATTGGACAACCCTGAAACATATCTTTGAATTGAAATTTGAATGAAATATAGGGTCATGAAAAATGAAAGAATGTGGAAAATGATTACAAATACCTTGGCAACTAATTATTTGATCAACTTCATTTTTCATGCATTTTTTTTTAAAACTATTTTTTATATAAACCACTAAAAAAAAAAAAAAAATTATACAATTTTTATCAGAATGAATAATGAGATTCGAAAAATAGTACTGGATAATCGAGGTTACTGAAATTCAATAGGCATCTTTTCATTATTACATACTAAGTGCATATCAAATTTCAAGTCTCTATCTAAATTTGCTTTGGAGACTGAGTGTTTACACACACACAAACGGACAATATCCCCCCCCTCCCCCTTAAAAATATGTTTTTCTGAATTTCCAGTTGCTGAAACATGTAAATCTGTCAAAAAAAGTTTTTTGATTTTCAAAACAATTATAAGATTTACCCTATATACTATGTATCATGGGTAAGTAAGAAAAATATTGAAAGAAGGATACGCAATAAGAAGAAAAATAAAATTAAAGCTAATAAAATCTGTTTATTTTTTCTCATTACTAAAAAGACCAAACTTCCAGCAATAAAAAGCTAACTAGTATTAGCTGATTTAAAATAATGATTAAAAAAAAACACTTTATTTAAATTGGACAACCCTGAAACATATCTTTGAATTGAAATTTGAATGAAATATAGGGTCATGAAAAATGTTTGAACAAGTTATTTAGTAGACATTTTCCCACATTTTGTACACGCTGCCACAAATTTTCTCCGAAGTACCTAATTGGGTTAAAAAAAAATTTCCTTCAATCAAAAAAAAAAAAAAAAAAAAAAAAAAAATCTAGAGATCAATAAACATATTTCCTGTAGCATTTAATCATTTTTACGTGATTTAAAAAGAAAAATATTTTTTTTTTTGGGTGTGTGTGTGTGTGTGTAAGATTTTTTTTTTTTTATTCTTGGTAAAAACGAAAACGGCATATTAAAGATGTCATATTTGAAATGAAAGGGAGATTTTGAAACATTTGGTAGCAAGACAAGAATTATTTACAGAAAGTAATAAATATGAAGCAAGATATTTATAGTAAAAAAACATTTTTGAACATTGATTAATGGGTCAAGAAGATTTTCAGTTAAAGAAATATGGAAAATAAGTAAATTAAATTTTTTTTTATATTTATTGTTTCTTCAAAATAACAGAAAATAACTTAAAAATATATATGTAACTGGTATTTGAAAGCAAGGTTTCTGACGCATTGACATCCAAAAAAACTCTCATTAAACCCAGTGCATGCATGATATCTGTTCTGGAATTTTGTACCTATACGACATTTTTAAAATTTCTCTGCCTTGTGTTCAAAGAAAATCAAAATAAATTAAGGTAAATAAAAGTCTTCAGAAATAATAATATTAGAGAATAATAGTAAATCATCCTTGGTATGTAATGAAACTAGTAAATCTGCAGAACTAGGCCTTCAAACTCAAGTCCAGGAAATTTTTTAAGGCCACACCGCAGAATTAACGATTACTTGGCGTAAGACTTTTTGGCACTGCAATAAATTAGCCAATTCTATCTACCTAAACATTCAAATCGAATGTAAACAAATATAAACAATAATGTTTACAAATAATTTTTTTTAATTTCCGATTTGGCGATGTTTTTAAATCGCGCCTAAACTTGTAATATTACAAATAATCAATCATTGGATAAAATCAATTTTGAATTAACGTGTATTAAATTAATTATTCCGGCGATTGTTAAAATAATAAGACATACACGATTTAATTTTTAAAATATCACAAAGAGTTTCTGTTGAAAAGTAGCTGTTTTTTTATATTTCAAGTTAATATTTTTATAAAATTCTTTTGATTCATTATCTGTATGAAATAATAAAATGTAAACACATTTAAAACATTCATAACGCTCAACCTTTTGGTACAGATGTCTAAATACTTATAATGTTGTTGCAATTTTTTTTACGCCAATTTGACGAAAATTTCGTTTTCAAATACCAGTCACGTACATATTTTAAAATTATTTGCCATTATTTAAAAAAAAAAAAAAAAAAAAAAGTGGTAAATAAAAAAAAAGTTTATTAATAACTATAGAACAAAACAATTTATATCTTTTAAAAAAGAAAGTAAAAGAAAATAAACAAGTTATTTATAAATATACAATGATAGCCGGGTTAGCATGTGAGACCCATAATTCCATTTTGTTCCAATTGTGCCAACATGCTGCATATATGACATCTGTCCTCAACTTTTCTACCTTGACCCTTGCCCAGAGCTGCAATAGCGGTATGATTATTTTTCGCTGTTGAAATTCTGTCGAAGTTAAATTACAATTTTGGACAGAATTTCAATTCAAACATTGATTAATTTATCAAGAACTTTCAAACTTAAGAAATACAGAAAAAAAAAATGATGACGTCATACATAAAATAAAAAAATAAATACATTTTATTGATACTATATCTTGAGGTATTATTGGAGGTATTTTATATTGTCCAAAGGCGAATATTTAGATCTGTACTTCTACGCAATGTATCAATACTATTTGATAGACAGTGGTGTAGTCTTAAAAAATACAGAGGGTATATATACCTTCTGAGCAGAGGGTATACGCTCAAGTTAGAGGATATACCTTAGAGTGTAGATAGAATTAGCTTTCTTGAGAAACATAGGGCATACGGTGTTCCTTAAAAAAATTCAGAAGGCATACGGTGGATACCCGTGTATACCCCTACTACATCCCTGTATACAGAAGAGATTTTTTTTTGTTGGAAATGACGTCATGATTCATAAGAAAAAATTCGCCGAGGAGAAAAGTGACAGCTGATTTTTGACATCGTAAAAAGTGAATTGGATTTTAAGAAATAAAAGGTGCACATTTATGTTGTCATATTGGAAATGAAACAGAGATTTTGAAATTTTTGGTAGAAAAATAGGAAGCATGTAGAGATTTCAGTTCTATATATATAAAAAAATTAAAGATTTGGAAATGAGGCATGCGATTTGGTACCGCCCTGGGTAAATTACATCAGTAATTGTGATATGATACCGCATAAAATAAGTCCTTATGATGGTACCCTCAATTAATTTTGAAATGAGTTCATCTGAATGTTATAGTTATTAAAAAACTGGAGATATTAAACAAAAACATAATTTGCTGAACAAATTAAAAAAACAAAATTTATTTCCTACACTATTTAAGCCCGAAAAGGGACAGATATTAAGATGATTGATTTAATTATTTCTACATTTAATATTAATTTTTTGGAAAAAATAACAAACCAAGTGAACATTAAAAAATAAAAATGAAATTCCAACTATATGATACTTAAACACCCTAGATCTTAGATTATGCTTAAATGATATCAAAATAAATCTAAAACTTTTTCAAAACATTTGCTTTTTAGATTGCCTATTCATTTTGTTTGCACTTGCCATAAACATAATACAAAATCTGCAGTCATGGTTCATACACTTGAGAACAAATAAAATTCAAGCACTTTTCAAGGACTGTTTTAATACATGCATTAAAATGGCTCTAGAATAATATATCATAAAGGAGATAGTCACCATGTTACCTGTGTATTTAAATGTGTGTTTAATTATTCCTTAATAAAGATACTTTCCAAATTTTCATCTAATGAAGTTTTATTTATGAAATATAAAAAGAGAAAAAGGATAACAAATATTAATTAAAAAGTAAATTAAGATTAAATGTAAATTTAAATTAAAATGTAAAGTCTAAAGGATAAAAAATATTAATTAAAAAGTAAATTAAGATTAAATGTAAAGTCTAAAGGGAAAAAAAAATTGTCTTTGGCTAATAAAACTTAGTAAAATATAAGTCCAAAGTCAATTTAAGTTAAATGCTTTGTAAATCTTTTAAAGTATTAATAACATCCTGCATCTTTTCTTCTTTTTCTTTAGCAGATCTCCTTAAATTATTGGATTTGCAAAGGGATTGAAGGTCATTGTTTTCTTCTGCCTTTTCTGCAAATTCATCTGCAGACTTAATTAGACATTTGATTTCATTTTCCAGACATCTTTTTTTAACCACCAATTCCCTTATATCTTCAGAGGTTTCTTTTCTTTTCTTTGTAGATGTGGATTTTTGGTTTTGCAAGTAGCTCATATATTGTTGCCTGGCATTGGAAACATAAGTGCGCATTGAATTCGATATTTTTACATCATGAATATTGCCGCATTCATTTAGGTAATCATATATAAGTCTCTGGGAAATATAAGACTGTTCCTTCATGTTTTCAATCTCAATTTTTTTATTAATACTGAACCCTCTTTCAACAGTAGCCTGTCCATGACTAAGAAGTAATAGCATTTCAACAACTTTCCACAAATTTTGAAATTTGCTATTATTAATTATTTCAAAAAATAATTCATCAATTCTTGAATTCTCTGGTGAGAATTCAGCAAAATCAGTTATATTCCGGTTTTTCAATCCATAAATCATTGAAAACGCACTTTCCTGCCATATTTCTTTACTGATTATATGACTGATGAAAGAAATAAAAAAATAAAACCGATCGTAAAAATCATATTGTAAAATCACGGAATAGATCACATTAAACAAAGACGCCTGCGAGACAAAAACTAACGGAGACTTGTAAAAAGCGCAAAATTGTTGACGTCAAAAATCCGGAAAGCACGACTAACAAGAACCAATTACATCGACTCAGCAAAAAGTCTCCAGTGCGCGCGGAAAAGCAAATATACCTTCCCATTGAATAAGTGAAGTTATTCCGAAGCTAATGCATTCTGATTCGTGAGCGTTAGAATTCCTTAAAAAAAGTCACTGGTCCCAAGGACCAATAAGCATGAGAATTTACTGGTCCGCATACTTCATCATTGGTCCACTACATAAAATTCTATTAAATAATTTTAACACTTAGAGTGGCCTCTCCCTCCCCCTCCCTGGAAAATAAACCAATCTTACTTTGCATTTATCCAAAATTTTCAGCATAATAAAATGTAAAATTATAAGTTGCTAAAAATTAAATAAACAGTATGTAAAGAAAAACTACCAAATTATTAATTAGATATTTTATTTGCCATTATTTATTTCAACTGACTAAGGTTTAATGCACATTTTTTTAGATTTTTCTCCAGATTTTAGCCAGAGTGGTGGAATTGTAGCTAGTGTCAGTGATGCAGCTGGACTTGAAAAATTCTGGGTCCCTTTTCTACAGAAGCGGGTCCCCACTAATAATAAGTCATATTTTTTGACGCAAATATTGAACTTGTTCATTTCCACAAGAAAAATAAACTGCAATAATTGTTTTAATAATAATAAATAATTAAAACCAATATTAATTTAAGAGAAATTTTCTGTACTTTTTAAAGAATGTTCAAGATACAAATTTAATTATAAAATAATGCTTATTTGAGTGTAAAAGATAACAAGTATCACTATTGTCTGCCCCATTTTAAAATGGGGCAAGGCAGGTTTAATGAAAAAGACATTTTTGTTGAAAAAAGGGATATTTTTGTTGCATAAATGGTACATACTCAAATGATGCTTAATGAAATGGTGCTTTCAAGAGTCATGATCACACAGAAAGATTTGAAGCCCCCCCCCCCCCAAAAAAAAAAAAACGATTGGGAAGCAGGAAAATCAGTTTTTGGAGCAGCAACAACAATTTTGAAGCAGGAAAATTAGTTTTTAAAACAGAAAAATTCTCTCCCGACTTCACTTATTTATTTATTTTTATTTATTTATTTATTATTTTTTTCGTGCTTTTTCGCTGAAATTTCCGTTTTTCACGTTATTTTGACGAAATCTTTTGTTTCTTCGGGATTTATTGACGAAATATACCTTTTTCGCGATATTTTTGTGACAAAATTTTCTGTTTTTTTGCGATTTATTGAAGAACTCTTTCGTTTTTTCGGGTTTCAAGGTGAAATTATCCATATTTTCGCGAATTTTTTTTATGATATTTGCCGGGAATCAGCCGTTATTTAGCAATTTTTTTTTATCAAAATTTGTCTCTTAAATTAATATTGGTTTAGGCTATTATAGAAAAAATGCATTACCGACAGCTTAGACGGAACAGCGCGTGCATAGTAACAATTTCGTCGGGTCACAATCTGTGTTCTATTTTTTTCCCCCCCGACGGTTTCCGCATGCATCTGATTTTTACAGCCAAGGAAAGATGCCAACAGGGTTGTTAGGAGCAGCAAAAGGAAATTTTTGGCTGCAAGTGAATCAATCATTGGGAGAGCAAATATACAATTGAAATAAATTGTTTTAAAATAAAGTGTATAAAGGTTTTATTTTTTTTACTTTTTTAGAAATTTTAAAATTTAAGGACTAATATTTATTATTTCTAATTTTCCAGCACTTTTCATTCCTTGAAAATGAATCTCTCTTTTTCCAGCACTTTTCATTCCTTGAAAATGAGGACTTTTTTTTCCAGCACTTTTTCTATTTTTTCCAGAGCGTACGAACCATGGCAATACAAATATTTGCAAGTTGAGTTTTGAAAAAAAATCTTACAAGGGCACCACCAAACATGGTGCTCACAGATTTTAATGATTACAAAGTATGTTGTAGGGGTCATACCATTAATTATTCGGCTAAAAGGGTTCCTTCAAATGTCCCTTAGTTTTTGAGAAATTGGGGGGGGGGGGGGGGGGGGTCAAAGTTTAGCGTTTATTTCAAATACCTGTTAGTATTGCTCTTGATCAGCAGCTCCGTGGCTCCGAGGTAAAGTGCTGGACTCCAGACTCGGAGGTGGCGAGTTCAACTCCAAGTGGAGCCTTTTTTTTTTTTTTTTTCTTTTTTTTTTTTTTAAAAATCTTTACATACTTTTTACATGTTACATATTTTAAACTGAATTTGGAATTCTACAGCTTTGAACTTATTAACATTTTCGTATGTGGATTGTTTATTTTTTTACTTTTATTTTTCTTACTTAAAAAAATATGGTCCAAATGATAAACTAATTGCACTTCAAAATTTATAAAATAAATAAAAAATGCTTATATAATTAAAATTTTCAAAAAGTATAAAAAATTTTTAATATTTTAAAATCCCTTTGACTTTAAATATTAATAATTTTGCTCAATTACTTTTTTCAGATTTTCAAATGAATATTACACAATTACATATTATTTTTATCTTTACATACTTTCTACACGTTACATATTTTAAGCAGTATTGGAAATTCCACAGCTTTGAACTTTTTGATATTTTTTTAATAAAGTAAATTTATATTTCCGAATTTATTTCATGAAAATTTATTTTCATCTGCAATTTTAACTAATATTTTTATTGACAAAACCGCATAACTAATTTATGCCTTGAATCTTTTTTTTTTTTTTTTTTTGTTAATTATTATGTAATTTCTTTTTTTATTAAGCACAATTCTGAAATAATAATTTTTCTCTTTCCTATTGCCTTTTTTTGTGGACTTTTTAAAATGAAAATTTATCCTTTTCTTTTGTATAAATTATACAAAATAATTTTCAGGTGCAATTTCTCAGACATTTATATGATTAGTTAATTCAAATAATGCATACCTTCGAAAGTCTAATAAAATATTATTGCAGTAGTGTTAAAATATTACCCAAATTTTTACTGATCTTTAAATACATTTATTTCTAAAGTTCATCCTCAATATCATTTATCGTTTGCACAAATAAGAAATGACGGATTATATTTAAAATAATACATATATTTTTTATTTTAACAAATTAAAGCACTATTCATAAAAAATCAACTAAATTGGGAAAATCGTTTGCTAATGAAATAATATTTACGATAGATAAAAAAAAAATATATGTATTTATTTTATTCGTCTGCTTTTATTTTCTCGGTAAAATCTCGCAAAAATAGAAATTATTTTTGCAGTTGTCATTTATTTTCTTTTGCAGACAAATAAAAGATTTGAAATATTGGTAGATACCGTAATTTCCGGGAGATAAGCCGCGGCTTATACGTGTTTAAAAGTTAATTTTTTCCAAGTGCGGCTTATACGCCGGTGCGGCCTATACAATGAATTTTTTTTATTTCCAACCCGGTGTTGCAAGCAAAATATTGCATAAAGCTGCAAAATAGAAAAAATGTAAATTTTCCAAAATCAATAAGGAAAAAGTTAGTGCATTTTCAAAAACTTAGAAACAATATTTGATTTTTAAATTGTGAATAGAAAAATGAAGTATTATTAATTTTTTTTAAAGTAATTTCGATAAACAAAAAATTTCGATAAGATTTTAAAGAAAAAAAATAAAAGGTATTTTTATTTTTTATGGATTAATTCACAGTTCATACTGTCAATTAATAACAATGATACTTAGGGATGAAATTTAATTGATCACTTTTTAATAATTCTATAAAAATATCGAATATAATGCGGACGCAATTTCTATTTTGTGCCGCCGTCAAAATACATAAATCAATCATTAGGTAAAACATTTTTCTTACAAATTGTCGATGTATTTGCAGTCATAACCCAGTATTATTTCTATATTAAATATTTATGTATTCCTTTCTGTCAGTAAGAAATCTTTTCCCTGTTACGTGTGCATTAAAAGAAGAAATCTCATTTCAATACACACCTCCGCGTCATATAAAAAAGAAGTTTCTCTTGTGCATTTTGTAAAAAAAGATTTTCTCAGAATCATATAACTCTGAGTCATTACCCACATAATCGTCACATGACCGTGCTAATGATCTAGATTATATTCAGACTTCTAATGTTCTGTAACATTTTCAAATGTAAGGCTTTCTTAAACCGTATTGTATTCTTTAATTATCCTTACAATAAATGCACACGTGGATTCAACAGAACTGTGCCTTTAGGGCCATTTTTGTAACAACATCTATGTTAATAACGAAAAAGTTAAATGGTTTTCTTTTAACTTGCTTTTGACGAAATGAAATCGCGTTTCGCGTATCCCTGCCACCAAATCTACGATATCATAGTTCATCTTTTAAGCACTAAAACACATCTTTGAGAACATCTTTAGGAAGATTTGTTGTTTTTATGAGAAAATGAAAAAATGACGTCCGATTTTTTTGTATGTGAATTCTAACACTTGGAAGATTTATGCATTTACGAACGAAAATATCTTTGCGAATGTATCAAAAATAAGAAGCTTAAATTTTAGAACAGCCTTTAAAAACGGTGTTACAATAATATTCGGTTTTCTAGTCTTTTTTTTTTGGTATTTTGATATTCTGATTTTCAGTGTTTCACAATAATAGCAACATTTAACTTTACTCTCAAATATAAACTAGCTACATTTTTCATATTCATTGTTACTTTTAAATTCTTTTAATATGTAAAAATTTTAGATATTATTATAATTCTCAAATCTAGTACATAACGACGCGAAATTTTTTTTGCCATATTTTCTGATTCATTTTTGAATGTAAAAGGATAAAATTGTCAGGTCTTTCTATTGAAGCGATTTGGAATCAAACTGATTATTATGCGAGGTCAATGTTTTTTGTCCTTAAGGAAACACTGAAAAACGTTTTTCGGTTATATATAGTTTAAGAATACCAACGCATGTTAATTTTGTATGTTTTTTATGTTTCAGAAAGTATATTTGAACTGTATATCTGAACAGAAAATTGTTCACCTGCGCGTTCATACTAAATGTAAACCTTTCGTGTGTGGTGTGTAACAAAACTTTCTCCAAAATCTCATTTCAATATTTACCTCCGCATTCATATCGAAGAAAGAACTGAATTGTGCAACAGGAGATTTTGTCAGAAATCTCATTTACATGACAAACTGCGCATCTATTCTAATGAGAAAAAAAGAATGCTTTTAAAAAATTAGGAAAAAGAAAAACACACGACTTTTTCTTAATCTATTTATTTTTCTCCAAAAGGTACTGAAAAATTCGTTTTGTTTTTAAATCAATATATTGTTTTAATATTTCATCGGGAAACAGATAACAGGAATGGGAAATCTCTATGTGACTTTTCATCTGTCTCTTAAATGTTTTTAGCCTATCTGCCTTCGGGTCAATGTTGCATGAGAAACGACAAATTCTCTACCGATTCTACAAAACGGCATTTTGGGAGAAGGGTTAAAAGTATTTTTTCTACCACACTTTCAAATGTAAAATAATGAAATAATAGGAGCGAAAGAAGGAATTTTAGTTACAGTTATGAAATAGTTTACTCTTTGTCATCCGGTCAAGGTTACGTCGAGGTACAAAAGATAGCTGTTGTTAAATAAGCACAGTCTCTTTTGGCGTTTTACCGCCCAATGTGCTGTTTAAGTTATATTTATTAATTTATTTTCTACATTCGTTTTCGTTGGAAGTCAGGATTATTGCTCCATGAAAAATTTATATTAATACTTTTCAGAAAGTTTGTTTAAATATACTTTTAGTAATTTATTTCGATTTTCTTTTTCAAATTTATACTGGGTCATATCTAAAAAGAAGGCGGATTAATTCAGCATTAATAAATAAATCACAATATAAATAAATATTTACAAGTTATATTTATTTATTATTTACAAAAAATATTTGTTTTCGTTAAATATGTATAAAGTTTCGTTTGTTTGGCCTTAAATGAATTAGAAAAATTGTTCTATTTAATAGACTTTCTTTGTTTGTGCAGCGTATAAGCCGCGGCTTATACGCCGGTGCGGCCTATCTGATGAAAATTGAATTTTTGTTTCTGGTTTTTCACTGGTGCGGCCTATACAACGGTGCGGCTTATCTACCGGAAATTACGGTATATGTATAGATAAAATTATATAGATTATATAGATAAAATTATATAGATAAAAAAGTAATTGAGCAAAATTATTAATATTTAAAGTAAAAGGGATTTTAAAATATTCAAAAATTTTTATGCTTTTTGAAAATTTTAATTATATAAGCATTTTTTATTTATTTTATAAATTTTGAATTGCAATTAGTTTATCATTTGAACCATATTTTTTTTAACCCTTTCGTGGTTATAAGCGCGTATACGCGCCTAGAATACCACTTAATTTGAATTGCGAAATGTCATACTGATACCGGAATTTTTAAATGAAAATTTTAATTTTACAAAGAACGTAATATATATATATAATATATATATATTATGAAATAAATTTGTTTTTAAATTTCGGTGTCATTCAATCATTTTAGTATTTTATGAATAGAAGTGCTTTAACCGTCAAAGGGTTAAGTAAGAAAAATAAAAGTAAAAAAATAAACAATCCACATAAGAAAATGTTAATAAGTTCAAAGTTGTAGAATTCCAAATTCAGCTTAAAATATGTAACATGTAAAAAGTATGTAAAGATTAAAAAAAAAAAAAAAAAAAAAAAAAAAAAAAAAAAAAAAAAAAAGGAGGCTCTACTTGGAGTTGAACCCGCCACCTCCCAGTCTGGAGTCCAGCACTTTACCTCGGAGCTGCTGACCAGAAGCAATACTAACAGGTATTTGAAATAAACGCTAAATTTTGACCCCCCAATTTCTCAAAAACTAAGGGCCATTTGAAGGAACCCTTTTAGCCGAATAATTAATGGTATGACCCCTACAACATACTTTGTAATCATTAAAATCTGTGAGCACCATGTTTGGTGGTGCCCTTGTTAGATTTATTTCGATATCATTTGAATCTAGTTTGTTTAAGTATAATATTGTTGGAATTTCATTTTTATTTTTTAATGTTCACTTGGTTTAAGTTATTTTTTTTCAAAAAATTAATATTAAATGTAGAAATAACTAAATCAATTATCTTCATATCTGTCTTTTCTCGGGCTTAAATAGTGTAGGAAAGAATTTTTTTTTTTTTTTTTAATTTGTTTAGCAAATTATGTTTTTGTTTAATTTGTATTTTACTGTAGTATATAGCATAAGCATAGCATACTGTAGTATATAACATTATAATGGATTACCTCTCGTTCAGATGCTATTTGCTTCCTCTTAGGATGAACCTTTCTCACCTAAAAATTAAAATTTCAAATGTTATGAAAATTATATGTAGAATAAATAACATATGTAGAGGAGGGAGACTCAGGAAGAGAAAAATTTAACATCACAGATAAATTAATTTTATGAGTTTTCTTAAAACAGAAAAATCACACACCTCATAATCTGGATCATCATCTGAATTTTCCTTGTTTTCCTCCTACATAAAAGAAACATAAAAATAATGTATACAATAATACAAATCCTACATATAATGATGATGATTTGAATACAGATAATAAAAATACACACTATTAATTATCACAATAAAACTTACAACATTAGATCTCTAAATTACTTATTTTGCGTCAAACATTGCAATAATTCATGGATGCAAGAAATCCATCCAGGTCAAGACTGAAATCTTTTCTGAGCTTTAGAAATAACTAAATGCAAAAGGATTAGAAGATTTCTAAGTCTTGCATTATGGCTAAAAATTGATCTCTTACAATAAAAGAAAGTGACTAAATGTTCTTGATGGTAAAACTGCTATTATCTCTTCAAGACTGAAATCAATCCTGAGATTGAAGGTCTTACACCCATGCAATAATTAGTTTATTCTCTCCCCAGTAATTATAATGTAATAATGTTTCGAGAATAAAACAAAGGAAAAAATATTTTAGCTTAAAATCTTCAATTATTAATATTATTGTTGTTATTTTAGATGGAGTGGTTTAACTTTTAAAATAAAGAATCAGTTTAAACAACAAAGTATGTCAATTATTAAATGATCAATCTATTATTGATTGCATTTTTGGTTTCAGGATTAGTACAAGAATCATGTAAAGCAAATACACAGGATGGAAACCCAACGATAATGTTCCCAATGCAAGATTTTAAATACTGACCTTGAATCTTCTATAAATTGAAATGTGACTGGGCCTACTGTATTTTTCTGGGTATAATCCGCAGCCGTAAATTTTAGCCTTAAAAAAAATAAAAAAAAATTTCAGCAGACAATCCACACCGGCGTATAATCAGCGGATTATACGATGCTCATTGTTTTCAACATTCCAAAATACTAATAAATAAAGTTTCTATTGATTTAGTTGTCCTATTTAAATGATAACTGTAAATAAAATAAATAATTATAGGATAACTGCAAGTTAAAATAATAATCGATAATATCAATAATATTTGACAATAGTTTAATAATTTTTCCCTTGTTTTTCTGCTATAACGGAAATTTCATTACGGTGGTCGATTATATTCGATCGATTACCAATAATATTTGACTAATGTTTAATAATAACAGGTAAAAATATTATTTAATAATAATAATTTTTAGTATTTAATAATAAGTAAGAGACTCTTATTCCGTGAATAATATTTTTTTTCCTTTTTCTTTTGCCATAATTGAATATTCGATTATGGCAATCAATTATATTCGATCCATTACAACCTATGCCTTTTCTATTACATCCAGCTAAATTCATCTGTGTAATTTACGCAGATTCAGCTAATAAATGATTAGATTGCAATTTTTGATCGAGATGAGCTGAGAAACTCTGTATTCTTCATAGAAACATGTTGCAAAAAGACTAGACAAATAGTCTTTAAAAATTGGAGGCCACTCCCACTAGAACGTTCGCGTCATATTTGAACCAATCACAAGCAGCTCCGCGAGCGGTTTCCTAAACAGACAATCATTAGATATGTTTACATTTTATAATTGCCGGTAGAAGTGGGAAATCAGTTCAGCTTGATAAAAATTTCATCAGATTATCCGCACAGGCAGATTATCCGTGGATTATACGCAGGAAAATACGGTAATGGTAACATGAATTTGGCTGAAGTGCTATTTTTGTCATATCTGAGAAATAATTTTGTTATGTAGATTTTTTTTTTCTATATAAACTTCTATCACTGTCAGTAATAAGTCTTTTTGAAATATATTTTAAACTTTTCAATTTCTCTTAAGTTTATTTAAGCAGCGATGCACAATATGTCCGATACAGAAATCTAGGATAAGGGAGAAATTTCGCAGAAATAGTGTTCATTCTAGGCTATTTTTGAAGGGTGCAGCACCCTGCCCCTTTTCAAATTTGCAAAATGCACCCTGCCCTTTTTAAAAGTAGCAAAATGCACCGCTGGTTTAACCCAGAGATTTTTAATAAATATTTATTTTTTTCCGTTGTATTTTTAAACTTGTGTGTCCAAAAATGAAATTTTTTTTTCATTTCTTTAGGAAAAAGAACTTCAAACTATTCAATTATGGTTTAATTTAATTGTATTTTTAATTTTTACATCACAAAATCATTCAAAATTAACATTACTTGACTTATCTTACTGTAAAAATATGTATTTTCAAGCTTTCTTTTTTTTTCCCTTCTAAAGGCAATAAGAAATTTTTTCTTGCAAAAGTGCCCTTTTCTGTTGCAGTAGTGCCCTTTTCTAGCGAAGAGCACCATGCCCTTTTTATTTCTAGAGTGAACACTAGCAGAAAGATGTACATTTTATTTCAATTTTAACAATGAAGTATGGCGACCTTCACAAATCCATCCGAGGATAACATGTACCGTATATTGCATGTAAGTTGAGAATTTCTGGAAAAATAAAAAAAGTTTCTATACCTTTAGTAATACAGAATTCATGTAAGCTTACATATATAGTCTGTCTCAAAAGTTTAAGCTCTCTGCAAATCTAGTTAAAAATAATTGAAGAAGAAAATATTTTATGCTAATTTACAATAAATACTCGACATTTAATCGAAATAAAATAAGCCATTTTGGGTCGTTCAGTAAAAAATACTTTTATAATTTTTTTTTTTTCCTAAAAGAAACGCTGTCTCAAGCACTTTATGTAATTTCTTTTAGGAACACAGGATTGGTTGTGTGTAATGATGATGTATGACATCATATTGCACTTTTATTGCAGAATAAAAGGCGAGAAATTATTTCCTCACGTTTTAAAAATGTCCAAGGGTAAAGAATTAGAAAAATGTGAGATTTTAAAAGTTTTTTAATTGAAATCACAAAATAAAATTGTTTCTGAAATTGCAAAATCTTTAGATCGATCAAAGTGAGGTATATATCAAGTACTCTCTAGAAATTATAATTTTAAGTGGAAACCAGGGGTGATTCTGGATGAAATTTTTTTTTCGGAAATTTGCATCGCATTTAGTCGTGAGTCTCCCCCCTCCAGCGATCTTCGGACAAAATCGGCGTTTTCCCGCTATCTTCAGACGAAATCAGCAATATTTTAGCAGAATTGGCGATTTATTGTGATATTTTGCCAAAATCGGCAGTTTTTCCGCGATCTTTTGATGAAATCGGCGTTTTCCCTTGTTTTTTTTTAATTGAAATCGACGTTTTTTCGATGATTTTTAGACAAAATTTGCTTTTTTACGCGATTTTTTCTCAAAAACGGCATTTTATTCCCGCGATCTTTTGACGAAATCGGCGTTTTTTCCATGATCTTTTGATGAAATCAGTGTATTTTTTCAAATATTCTTTTGACAAAATATTTTGAAGCGATCTTTTATCGAAAACGGCATTTTTTCCCGCGATCTTTTAACGAAATCGGTGTTATATCCACAATCTTTAGATGAAATCGGCGTTTTATCTGCGATATTTGGCGAAATTGCCGTTTTTTCTGCGATCCGCGCAGGAAATTCGTGTTTTTCATTGATCTTTTAACAAAGTTCGTTCGCAAAAACAATGACGAAATCGTCGTTTTTCCACGAAATATTGACGAAATGTATGCTATTTCGGCGATCCTATCACAAAATTTGCATTTCTACGCAATTGTTTTTTCCGCGTGAAAGTTGGCAACTATACAGAACTGATAACCCAATTTCAAATTTTCGGAAGAGGATGCCTTAAATTTTCGGACGAGAATCACCCCTGGTGGAAACCAAGATGTGGACGTCCACATATGATGGCTGTTCAGACTTATCGGAGAATACGGAGATTGGTACCCAGACAAAATATGTCCATACGGCAGATTAAAAATAATTTCAGTGTACAGATGTCAAACGACACTGTACACAGAAACAGAACCTGATCAAGCTAAAGTTGGGCCCCTCCTACCTCCCCATTTTCAGTGACACTTTCAGAAAAAAGTAGGTTTATTTGACTTAAGGTTTTTTTTATAACTTGACAAAGTTGTTTGGGTGAAGTTCAAGTTTACTAAAAAAAAAATTAACTCACAAGAATAATCAAGAAAATGAATTACCGCCCACTTTCTCAAACAAGCATTTGTATAATTCACAAACATCTATGATCCACAGTTTATGTTGCAGAATAAACGCAGATGTCTTTTTCAAAACTTGCCTTAGCATAATCATAAATATTGTGTTTTCTCTAATAGCAGGGGTGATTCTGGTGAACATTTTTTTTTTGGAAATCGGTGGTGGGAAGGAGGCAGTTTATCCACGATCTTCAGATGAAATCAGCAATTTTTCTGCGATATTTTAGCAAAATCGGCGATTTTTTTCGATCTTTTGTCGAAATCTGTGTTCTTTTTTTCCGACGATCATTAAACAAAATTTGCCTTTTTACGTGATCTTTTTTTGAAAACGCCGTTTTATCCCTGCAATCTTTTGATGAAATTGGCATTTTTTTTTTTTTTTTTCTTTTCAATGATCTTTTGACAAAATATTTTAAAACAGTCTTTTATCGAAAACGACGTTTTCTTCCATGTTCTTTTAATGAAATCGACATTATATCTACAATCTTAAGACGAAATTGACGCTTTCCCGCAGTCTTCAGACGAAATCAGCGTTTTATCTGCGATATTTGGTGATATTGCCATTTTTTCTGCGACCCACACAGGAAATTCGCCTTTTTCAGCGAACTTTTGAAAAAGTTCGTTGACAAAGACATTGATGGAATCATCGATTTTCCATGAAATATTGACGAAATGTGCACTTTTTCGGCAATCCTTTCATGAAATTTGCGTTTCTCCGCGATTATTTTTTCCGTGCACAAAACCGTAAATTTGGCAACTATGTGGAACTGATAACCCAATTTCAAATTTTCGGATGAGAATCACCCCTGTCTAATAGTCTAGTAATCATTTTAAACTATAATTCTAACATTGTAAAATCCTCATTCAATTGAATCCAATAGACACAGTACGCAGTTTTTGGCATTAATTTTCTGAATACGACAAATAATACGACAATTATAGGTACTCTCAAAGTGAAAAGGACTTTACAAAAAACTGCCTAGGTTAAAAGCTTCTAAAAGTTTTATTGAGTCATTCAGAATATTTAAATTTTTCGTTTCATATTTTGTAAAACAATATTATTTGAAAAGTACTTGATTAAGGAAAAAAATCAGCTGCATAATTTGTGGGCTCAGGATGCCTGTGCATTAATCAGGCCATGCATAGAAATATTAAAGAAAGTGATTACATCATACTAAAGAAAATGGCTCACAAACAGTCTCTTAAATTGCATCACAAAAAGGCAAAGATGAACTGGGCTAAAAAACACATGTCCTGTGGGGACAAATGGCTTACTGTTTTATTCAGTGATGAGAGAAAAAGTAGAACTTAGATGGCCCCGATAGTTGGAATGTGTATTGGCATGACTTATGAAAGGAACCAAGGACATTTTTCAGCAGGCAGCAAGGCAGGGTTGTTAAATACCCGGGTTTTTTCAGAAAAAACCCAACCCACTGTGTTTTTTCAGGGTTTTAGGGGTTTTATCAGGGTTTTTCGGGTTTTGGGGGGTTATTGGAGGTGGTTCAGAATGCTTGAAAAAAAGAAAAAAAAATGTACTTATTACTAAATTTAAAGTAGCTAATTGATTATTACAAATAGGGTCATTCCATGTCAAATCAACCAAAAAAATTCAATATTCAACCTGCCCATTTCTGATTTCAATGAAACTGCTAGGGATCATTCTCTATGATGGTATAAATTAGAGCATATTTTTATTTTTTGTTTATCGCTTTAAATTTTTATACAATTAATTATTTAAATTTTGAAAAATCATCATTTTTTTGACTTGCATAAATATTTTTAATTTTGAATTTCTCAATTTCTATCAAACATAGAAAATTTTATGACCACTCATTTCAAAGAGGAGTTTATAAGGTTTAATTTGATATGCAAGTCGACTATGTATAATTAAAATAAATAAAATTTTAAATTTTTAAAAATTTTAAATTTGGAAATTTTTTAGATACAGTAGACTCTCTCAAATCCACACTCCTAAAATCCACAACTCTCTAAAATCCGCACATATTTTACGGATGTAAACAATGAAACATTCAGTTCAGATGTAGGTGCAAAATTTGACTTTTTTAGTTTTATATCAATTCCATACATTTTTTAATTTGTAATTTTTGTTAAGATTATTGAATTCATACTTTTTCATAAAGAAAGAATAATTATTTCTGAAAAAATAAAGATATTGCTGATATCATTGGTAATCACAATCTTACCAAATATATTTATGTATTAATCAAGCTTTTTTAGTTATTAAGTCTGGCTAAACCTCAAATAAAGCTTCATTATTTTATGATCTTGATGTGAATTAGTAATGTACCTTTATGAGAAAAGTTTCATTGAATAATTTAAGAACAACACATTTCATCTTTATAATGAATATTTAATTGTGCATTATTGATTATTAATTTGACCTTTGCTTTTAGTATTTTTATCATTTTAAAAACTATCTAAATTTTATTATTTAAGTTTATTACTCATTTTAATATTTTAGCATATTGTAAGCATTAATTGTACTTTTGATTTCATTAGTAATTACATTCAAATTACTTAAAATGCAAACAAAGCAATGACCAAAAATCCACAAAATTCTAAAATCCGCAAAACCTCTGGTCCCAAGCTGTGCGGATTTGAGGGAGTCTACTGTAATTATTTTTAAAATTTTTGAAAAAATTGTATGTTTGTTGTAATATTATAAGCTTTAAATTCTGAAATTTTTAGAGTGGGATCTCAATGGGATCAGGAGTTATTAAATAAAAGCTGAAAATTATCATACAAATCATAAATAAATAACAAAATAAACAGAATTAAATTGCTATTTTAATGGTAATTTTTGATTTTATTTAATAACGCCTGATCCCATTGAGATCCCACTCTAAAAATTTCAGAATTTAAAGCTTATAATATTATAACAAACATACGATTTTTTCAGAATTTTTAAAGACTATCTAAAAAATTTTCAAATTTTAAATTTTCAAAAATTTTAAATTTTATTTATTTTAACTACACATAGTCGACTTGCATATCAAATTAAACCTTATAAACTCCTCTTTGAAATGAGTGGTCATAAAATTTTCTATGTTTGATAGAACTTGAGAAATTCAAAATTGAAAATATTTATGCAAGTCAAAAAATGATGATTTTTCAAAATTTAAATAATTAATTGTATAAAAATTTAAAGCGATAAACAAAAAATAAAAATATGCTCTGATTTATATCATCATAGAGAATGATCCCTAGCAGTTTCATTGAAATCGGAAAGGGTCAGGTTGAGTCACTGGTTGATTTGGCATGGAATGACCCAAGATATATAAATCAATGACAGTAATCAAAATTACGATAAATTGATTATTAGTAATAATTTATAAAGTATTTATTATTACTAAATAATAGAATAAGCCAAGTAATTCTACATGTTTACAAAATTAAATTAGGATTATAAGCATACATGGTATTTTGTTATGAGTTTCTATTGTATAACATAGAATGGATTACACATCAAAGCATTTTTTAATGGGAAAAAATTTGTCTGTGACTTACACATGCTACAGAGATTAACTAACAATTATTTCTTTTAAGAATTGTGATGATATAATTAGGACATTTCTTTTCTTTGGGGTGAGGAGTGATGGTTATAAACTTTATGAGTGGTGTACTGATATTAAGAAATGTATTACAATGTATTATATATGTAATATAAATACATTACATATGTAATTTAAAGTTGAAATTTTGAAAAAACCCACTTGGGTTTTTTCCTGGTTTTTTTCAGAAAAAACCCACCCGGGTTTTTTGGGCTGGGCAAAATCATAACAACCCTGCAGCAAGGCAGTAAATCTTTTATGGTTTGGGGGTCATTTGGATTCAATGGCCAGACCTCTCTGGCTTTTCTAAAAGGAAGACAAGATTTAAAAAAGTATCAAGAGATGCTAAACTAATATTTGGTTACATTCGGTGACATTTTGGCAGGGGCCTAAATGGATTTTTAACAAGACAATGCCTCAATCCATGTGTCGCATTCTACAAAACTTTGGCTTCCTCAGAAAAGTGTTAAAGTTCTTGACTGGCCAGCTTTAAGTTCAGATTCAAACCAGACTGAGAATGTCTTTGGTATTTTAAACCTCCAGGTATACGTCAATGGAAAGCAGTATGACTCTATTGAAGAACTCCAAGAGGCCATTGAGAAAGCATGATAATCTTTGCCACCAGAAACACTACAAAAACTAATAATTTCGATTGACACATGTTTATTTGAACTAATCTCAAATCACAAAAAAAAAAAATAATAATTTGTAAGTAAAAATTATATAAAAATTATAAATCTGGTTGTTTTTGACATTGTGCATAAACTTTTGAGAGTTTTTTTTTAATTTTTTTAAAATTATATTTTATATAATTATGTAATTTATTTTTTTCTACTTTTGATAATAATTTATTTAAATAATGTTGCAAAATCTGCAACAAAAATGTTAATCATTCTAACTTTTTATAATTCTTTGAAAATCGACATTTTATGCTTGTGCTTAAACTTTTGAGACAGACCTTAACATATTGTAATATTTTGGGAAATTTTTCATATGGATTGGGGGAAAATGTTGGGAACAAAAATATTTTCTGCACCCCAGAATTTTAGAGCTGCAAGTTTTTAGTGAGTCCAGAAAAAGCTGGCCATTTTAGGTAGATTTCGTAAGAAATACTACCTATTGCAATCGCACCAGTTTATATATCTATCTATATATCTCACTTTTTTATGGACACGATAACATCTATAATTCTTCGCCAATCTCCACCAAACTTGTACATAAAATCAATGGGGATAAAATCTTGGCTGAGTTCGTTAATGGGCAAAATCGGACCAAGGGGGTCGGAATAGGGGGCGTTTTTGTGAAAACCGAAAAAACGCCATAACTTCTTAATTAAAGTACATATCGGATCGCTTTAAAGTTTATATTACTTCTTAAAAATGGGCCAAAAGTATATACATGACAGATTTTTGATAAATTTAGAAGTGGGCTCAAGGGGCGAAAAAAACAGGGATTTTGAGAGAAAAAAATTCATAACTTTGTCAATTTTCAAGATATCAAGTCCAACTAAATTTTTTATAAATGTACTTAAAATTATCTAAAACTTTTGTATTTACAAGTTTTTGATAGGACCAACTTTTACTGATGAAAAAAATTAAAAACGAAAAGAAAAAGGGTGCTGAAAAAAGAGAAAAATCCATAACTCCATCAATTTTTAAGAGATCAAATCTAATTAAATTTATTTTACATCTTCTCAAAAATATCTACAACTTTTATATTGACAAGTTCTTCATAGGACCAATTCATATACCAAAAAGAAATTAAACAAAAATAGGAGTTGGAGAAAAAACCTCAAATCCAAACGGCTTATATTCTGACTCATTTTTTAATTCATTTTTGATTTTAAACGCATCCAAATGGTAGATCCTCTTATTTAGAAACTGTATAAAGTGACGCATTGGTTAATTTTCTGATAAAGACAGAATATATTTAAAAAAAGGCTACCAAAAAGGGTATTTTGAACAGAATTTCCGAAAGTCATCGGGACTGAAAATTGAAGGAAGAATAGTAGACTCCCTCAAATCCGCACAGCTTGGGGGGCCAAAGGTTTTGCGGATTTCTGGTCATTGCTTTGTTTACATTTTTTTAAAAGTAATTTGAATAATTAATAATGAAATCAAAAGTATAATGAATGCTTACAATATGCTAAAATATTAAAATAAGTAACAAACTAAAATAATAAAATATTAGATAGTTTTTAAAATGATAAAAATACTAAAAGCAAAGGTCAAATTAACAATCAATGTACAATTAAATGTTCATTATACAGATGAATCTGTTTTTCCTAAATTATTCATTGAAACTTGCCTCATAAAGGTACATTACTAATTCACATCAAGATCATAAAATAATGAAGCTTTATTTCAGGTTTAACCAGACTTAATAACTAAAAAAACTTGATTAATGCATAGAAATATTTGGTAAGATTGTGATTACCAATGATATCAGCAATATCTTTATATTTTCAGAAATAAATTATTCTTTCTTCATGAAAAAACATGAATTCAATTATCTTAACAAAAATTACAAATTAAAAAAATATATGGAATTGATATAAAACTAAAAAAGTCAAATTTTGCACCTACATCTGAAATGAATGTTTCATTGTTTACATCTGTAAAATATGTGCGGATTTTAGAGAGTTGCAGATTTTAGGAGTGCGGATTTGAGGGAGTCTACTGTATTCAAATAAGAAATTGCTTTTTTTTCTGACTCGTTATTAAATCCATTTTTGCTCTCAAATGCATCCAATTTACAGATCCTCTTATTTAGGAACTATATAATGTGATGCATTGATTGGTTTTTTGTTAAAGACAGAATATATTTTGAAAAAGGCTACCAAAAATGGGTATTTTGAACAGAATTTTCCGAAGTCTTCGAGATTTGAAAATTTAAGGAAGTTTTCACATAGCAAATTGCGTTTTTTTATAAATTGTTTTAAAATCCATTTTCGCTCTCAAATGCATCCAATTTACAGATCCTCTTATTTAGGAACTATATACTGTGACGCATTGGCCAGTTTTTTGATAAAGATAAAATATATTTTTTAAAATGCTGTCAAAGTGAGTATTTCGCACAAAATTTTCCAAAGCAATCATGATTAAAGAATTAAGGATGTATTCAAACAACAAATCGGTTATTTTATGACTCATTTTTAAATTCAATTTTTTTCTCAAATGCTTTCAACTGACAGTTTTTTGTTATTTAGGAACTGTATAATGTACTGTTTTGGTCGATTTTTTAATAAATTTAGAATCTATTTCAAAATATGTTGTCATAATGGGCATTTGAGCTGAATTTTTCTTAAGATGATTCTGATAAAACCAGTTTTTGCAGAAAAATGAAATTAAAAATTTTTCATAAACGGCCAAATGAAGTTATTAAACTGGGTTTATCTCTAATCATTTTTTTTTTTTTTTTTTTTTTTTTTGTTGAAATGAGCACTCTTTGAAATCTACCTCCGCCTATAGGCCCAGCCGACAGGGATTTTTTAAATTACAATTGGAGAAGCTCATGGTTAATATGTATATATATATTTTTTTAATCTTAAATAAAATCTGTAAGATTAATGCAAAAATATCACATTTAATACATGATAGATTTATGGTCCATTGAGGTAAAAAATCACATTTAAGATGCAAATTCCTTCTCTCTTCTGCAGTGTTGCCAATTTAGTTGAACTTTTTATTTACATTAAAAAAACTACAGTAGACTCCCTCAAATCCGCACAGCTTGGGACCAGAGGCTTTGCGGATTTTAGAATTTTGCAGATTTCTGGTCATTGCTTTTTTACATTTTTTAAAAAGTAATTTGAATGTAATTAATAATGAAATCAAAAATAAAATGAATGCTTACAAGATGCTAAAATATTAAAATAAGGAATAAACTAAAATAATAAAAATTTAGATAGTTTTTAAAATGATAAAAATACTAAAAGCAAAGGTCAAATTAATAATCAATAATGTACAATTAAATATTCATTATAAATGTGTTTTTCTTAAATTATTCAATGAAACTTGCCTCATAAAGATAGATTATTAATTCACATCAAGATCATAAAATAAAAAAGCTTTATTTCAGGTTTAGCCAGACTTAATAACTAAAAAAGCTTGATTAATACATAAATATATTTGATAAGATTCTGATTACCAGTGATATCAGCAATATCTTGATTTTTTTCAGAAATAAATTATTCTTTCTTCATGAAAAACATGAATTCAATAACTTTAACAAAAATTACAAATTAAAAAAAATATATGGAATTGATATAAAACTAAAAAAGTCAAATTTTGCCCCTACATCTGAACTGAATGTTTCATTGTTTACATCCGTAAAATATGTGCGGATTTTAGAGTTGCGGATTTTAGGAGTGCGGATTTGAGGGAGTCTACTGCATATGCAGAGTAATATTTACTTTTTAAAATAACAGATAAATTAACAGGAACAATACTAATTGGAAATAACATCCCTTGTCTCTTATGTCATGTACATTTTTACTGTAGTAGGTGAATTCAGGATGTTTAGATACATCATAAAAATTATAATTAGAAATAATTATATCTGTTGTTAGTGAGATTTTAAATCTAAGTTATATCATTTTTATGTTTCATAATACATTTCAGAAAAGATAAAATAGAGAAAAGAAGTTTATAAGGAAAAAAATAAATACTAATGCAGTTGGTTGGTTGGTAGTATCAAAAACAGATAATTTATAGACCTAATAAGAAAGCAAAAAGAGACCTAGTGTGTGGCTTTATTGTTGTACTGACATAAAATATAGCCTCTGTTAAAACAGAGATAGCCACTAGTACTTTGCCACCATTATTTTTTAAACCTGATAAGTAGTTTAAGGGACTACCTCCCACAAACAAGTACTAGGATTTCCCTCAGAGGGATTAGTCTGAGCGATATTGCTGAGAACATATATTTAATAAAAATTTGCAAAAAGTATAAAAAAAAGAAAGAACAAAAACATACCAAATTAAAAAAAATGTAATTTTAGAAATTACAACGACTATTTGGAAAATAATATTTTCAAAGGCTATAACTTTAGGCTTATAAATGATTTCTATATTTAACTAGTTGGATGTGTCAATCCCAAAACTTTCTTCTATCTCATAAGTACATTTTAATATTTAAAAAAAAAAAAACGTGGTGACCCCAAAGTTACCCACTATCGAATTTCCTCGAACATTTGACCTAGCCTAATGAGATTCTGGTATTCGAAAAGCTTAAAACGCAAAATTTAATTAATATTGTGAGAAAATGAGCTTAGTAGTGCCTCATGTTGGGTAATTTATACTAAAACCTAATAAGCATCTATTTATGTCAAGACCTAACAGAATCTGAAATTTGATGGAATGTCGTCCATTAGTTCTTGAGATATAGTTATAACAAAAAATTTGCAAAACGTAGCACAGCAATACCATATCTTGGACAATTTATGCCAAGACGTAAAAAAGCGTCTAATTATGTTATGGTGTAAAATTATATAGTTATAACAAAAAATTTGCAAAACGTAGCACTGCAATACCATATCTTGGACAATTTATGTCAAGACGTAAAAAAGCGTCTAATTATGTTATGGTGTAAAAGAATCTGATGTTTGATGAAATTCTGTGCATTAGTTTTTGAGATATAGCTAGTTAAAAAAAAGTGTAAAATATAGCACAGCAGCACCATCAGTTGAAGGATTTATATAAAAAAAAAAAAACGTAATCATAGCGTAATTATGTTATATGTCATTTTGTACAAAATCTGAAGTTTGATGAAATTCTGTGCATTGGTTGTTGAGATATAGCTATTGGAAAAATCGTGCAAAATGCAGCATAGCTGCATCACCTGTTGCAAGGTTAATACCAAAATGTAATCAACGTCTAATTATGTTATATATTCTAGTGTAACATAATCTAAAATTTGATAATTTTCTCTGCATTAGTTCTTGAGATATAGCTATCGCAAAAATCGTGCAAAATGTAGCATAGCAACGCCACCTATAGGGCAGTTCACACCAAAACCTTATCAGTCGCTATGTATCTCAAGGTATCGCAGAATCTGAAGTTTGGTGAAATTCTGTGCATTAGTTCTTGAGATATAGCTATCATGAAAATCATGAAAAACGTGGCATAGCAGCACCACCTGCTGGCCAATTTACACCAAAACCTAATCAGCGTCTATTTATATCAAGGGGTCACAGAATCTAAAGTTTGGTGAAATTCTGTGCATTAGTTCTTGAGATATTGCAATTTTGAAAATTATGAAAAACGTAGTATAGCAGCGCCACCTGCAGGCCAATTTTCACCAAAAACGAATAGGCACTAATTCATATCAAGGTCTAACTGAATATAAAATTTTATTAAATTTTGAGCATTAGTTCTTGAGATAGAGCGCCCACAAATTTTTTGTCACATACAGACAGACATACAGACAGACAGACAGATAGACAGACGGACAGACAGGAATTTTCTAAAAATAGTCAAAACTTGTTCAGGACCTCCTAAAACGTATAAATCCGTCGAAAACCGGAAGTCGAAAATTTTCATGAATCCAATGCTTTCTTCTTGTAAAGATAGAAGAAAGTAAAAAAACCAATAATAACATTTTTAAAATTATCAAAACGTAGTTTACGTGATAACAGAGTTATATTAACATGCCTGGACATTTAGATATAAGTTAATATTCCTGAGCCAATCATAAACAAATATTAAACGAAATTTCAGTTTAACAATTTTCGGTAATGTAAATTTTTAAATTTCTAAACATTGCACACCGTCGTATAAAGAAAAAAAATTACCTTTAAATACAATTTGTTTGAAACCTGTACCGCAATTTGTTATTGAGTTATTAATTTTTTGTTAGTTTTTAATTTTTTTTTTTTTTTTTTTTTTTTTGGTCTTTGTGGCAAAAACATTCAGATATACTTCAGATTTCCCAATTCTCTACCAAATATTTTCCAAATAGAAAGTCCATATTCCAAAAAGTTAATAAAAATGATATGTTGTTTTGGTACTTCTAGGTTATCTTCAACCAAAAAATTATCGCCAAACTATAACATTAAATGCCAATAATGGATGATAGTAAATGTCACATTCAATGACATTAAATGCGATTCACGTGTTTAAAATGTCATTAAGTGATTTTTATTTCGGCTTTTTATTAATATTTTTATTAATATTCTTCTAATTATTTGTTTTTTCGGTATTTAAAATAAAAATTATGTCAACATGTATAATTTGGCTATTAGTTTGGCGATTTGAATAATTTGGCGAAATTGGTCGATGGGATAACTTAGAAGTACCGTTATTTTTAATTGATTATGTAGTGCCATAAATTTAAATGTCAAAAATGAGAAAAGTAAATGGTAGAAATGCAAAATATTATGTAAAAATTCCTATACACGGTTAAAAAATGGGAAAGCAAGCTATGCAAATCAGCCATGCATGGGTATAAAATTGAAAGAAACTAATGCATTAAAAGTAATGCAAATGGTAAAATACTAAAATATCTTGAATCTGAATTTGAACTCTTTGAAATGACGCAAAAAATATAAACAATACAAAAAACTGCATAAATCAAAATCATGATGGTTGAGTAGAATGAGAGAATTTGTTTACATGGTGTGTAGATAGTTAATACAGAATAGTTGCTAATATAATATCTACATCTGTTTTCTATGGATACGATGAGGTTCTCGATGGGAATTTAGGGAATTCTCTATTTAAAAAAGGACGGAAGAATAAAAAAAAATATATATAATTTAAAAATATATAAATATAAAAATATATATAAAAATCCCGAAGACGCCAACAAAGAAATGCATTACGTCATTCGAGTGTGTCCCAGATATGCTCAATCGGATTTAAATGGATTGTGCTGCTGGCCACTACATACACTGTTTTTCTTTCTTTTCAAACTTGTTCTCATGAAGTTAAGCAGTATTTCACTGTAGCATACATTAAATAAAAGGAATATGCAATGCCTATAGTATAAGGTACGAACGAGATCTGAATATCTCGTCTCCATAAGCTTTGAGCTGTAAAAATGTCACCACAAATGACTTATAAATCTGCGCATACTTTTACGCTAGACATGCTTGCTCAAATACGCCAACATGAACTCTAGTTTTACCCCAAAAAGTAATTATTTAAAAAGCTTGCTAGTGACAATTGAGAAAATGATAAAATCCCCAGATTAGTAAAGATGAAAAATTAATGTCCCTTCCTCCGTACCTTTTTGTTATTTAATTCTTTTGTGGTGCCCTGCAAGTGAATAATAAATATTCTTTGCGCGGCATGCTCTACAAAATATATATTCTAATCCTCCTCATAAATGCATATCAATTTCATTAGGTTTCGATGGGCGCGTAACATCATTAAAATGTTCTTGGAATTATTTCATCCCATCGGCCATAATGTAACAGAATATTTTTGACTGTCTCTGTATTCAAGCTATTTATCCAATTTTACTAAAATTTAAAATAACTCAACAAAATTCAGAAAAAAATATATATTTAAAATTTCAAACGATTCGGTTCTATAGTTTTCGTGCTGCGAAGAGAGATACGGACGGTTCAGACGACAACTATAGGTACTACGCATTTATATAATTACGAATGCACCTAAAAAGCAGTTAAATTTCAAAGCACATGCCGAAATTGAAAACACATGACCAGCAATTATTGCTCAAAGACAGTATTGTAACCGATTTCTTTTGAGTGTCTCTGTAAACGGATTAAAAATTATATGAATGTCTTGTTCAAACATAATCGTAATAAAATTGATCGATTTATATAAATTTCAATACTTTGCAATAGTGTAGTTTCATAAAAATACTCTGTTATCGATTTTTCTTATAGACCATAATGTAATGGAAAACTTTTGGGTGTCTTTGTAAATAAACTATTGATCTCACATACTTCATATATAATACCAAACATGCCTAGGGGACCCTAAATAAGGTTTAACAATTGCATAAAAAATCCGAGTACATTTACGGATGTTACAGTGTGGACAGTAGGACAGGCAAACCGAATGCATAAACACTTTTCAACTTTGTTGGAAAAAAAAAAAAAGGAACCGATTCATTTAATGCAAAAAAATAAAATAAAATAAATAATATAAAATAAAATAAAAAAATAAAAAATAAAATTTCACCAAAAATGAACGAGCAGGATTTAGAACTCTTCCACATAATTGGCATCGAACTATCGTTATTTTGTATGACATGGTAACCCGGCAATTTTTTTTTCCTACATTAAATTAATCTGTATTTAATCGTATTTTTATTTATTGTTACTTCCTTTTTAATATAATAGAAAATAATTAAAAAAGGATTTTCGCCAAATTTGCGCCAAACTAAATACGGTACTACTTAGTTATCCCGTCGACCAATTTCGCCAAATGATACAAATCGCCAAACTAATAGCCAACTTATACATGTTGACTAAATTTTTAGTTTAAACAACAGAAGAACAATTAAATTAGTAACACATTCATAAAAAGTTTAAATAAAAATCACTTTATGATGTTTTAAACACGTGTATCTTGTTTAATTTCATTGCATGGGACATTCAAGGTCATCTATTGTTGGGATTTAATCTTATAATTTGGCGATATTTTTTTTGGTCGACGGCATAACCAAGTAGTACCCCAAATACGTATATGATATTTCCGTCCCGATTTCATGGTACTTTTCCTTTAATATCTTCCCTTCGGCATTTTTATAAATCTTGGTCCAATTTGGGTTTCAGAAAGTCAGATTTCATATCTGATGAACGTCTATACTTATTTTTACGCATAAATATGGCGTAGATGTCATATACGTACCAAGTTGGCGCGGTTTTTTCTGTCACCAAATTGGTGAAAACTTTGATTTTGAATATTGCTGTAAGTGTTAATATTTTCGATTTATTGTTTTATGTATATTTTTTATTATGTTTATTATTTATAACTTTTATTTATTGGTTCAACTATTGTTTTTTTTTTTTGTACTATTTGATTATACTGACGACCAAAAAAGTATCGCCAAACTATAAGATTAAATGCCAGTAATGGATGATCGGGAATGTCTCATTCAATCGCATTAAACAAGATACATCGCTTAAACCTTTCAGGGGCAAGGCATTTCTGCTTCAAAAATGATCAAATAATTAATTCCCACTGTTATTTACGAACAAATTTAATTGAAAATAATCTAAACCGTTTCGTCACGTATATTATGAGATCAAAATTGTACTAAAAAATTACTGGTACCAGTTGGCAATTTAAGTATTAAAATCAACCGTTTGCAGACTGCAAATGGCGCCCTCAAGAGGTTAAAACGCTTTACATCCAACTTAAACTCGTATTTTATTTAAACACGAAAGAATTGTTTCCAATTTGCACTCACGAAATATAAAAGATGCTAATGCCGATTATAAAACGCAATTGTGAAAAGTATCACATCTAAGAATTATGGCCTTTTTATTTTCAATTAACGGAAAAAAAAAGTTTTTATATGTTTTGTTGCACTTAAATGAAAATTGTTTGCATATTTTCTTTGCTCTATGTGCCTCAATTTGGAAATCTAATTAAAACATCCAGCTCGTGAAAATGACGCATATTAAATTTTCATGATGTATGTAGCCAAATTGTGCGTTTTTATCAGTTTTTTAAATATAATTTTAAAACTATTTTGAACATATTTTCCGTAGTAAATGCATTCAGTAGGTTACCTTCATAGGTACCTTCTGGTACAACCAGAATCAAAATCCGTCAAGTATTTTTTGAGATTTTCTTGACGGAAGAATATTTTTTACTTTTAATATCGTTACATACTATGTGTATAAGAAGACTCTCAGACAATTACTATTTACTCCATGTGTTCTGGTTTGGATGTCTATGAAAATATCCAGTCGGTGAAAAATGACGCACACCAAGTTTCTGTGACGTATGCAAATAAATTGTGCTTTTTTATCAGTTTTTAAAATATAACTTTTAAACTATTTGGAACTAATTTTTCGTAGATAGTGCATTCACCAGATTACCTTCATAGGTACCAACCGGTACAAACAGAATCAAAATCCGAAATGTTCTTTTTGAGATTTGCTTGACGAAAGAATTTTTTTGACTTTTAATATCGTTACGTACTCTGAGTATAAGACTTCGCTTCGCTCAGACAATTATTTATTTATAGTAAGTATAGATTAAACATAACTGTAAAATGTATATATAATATACAGATAACATAGCAACCATTTTGTTTTGAGTCAGTTCCAAACAAAAGATTCAAAACAGACATCACAACTTTCCACCTGTTTCCATTTTAATATGTTATCTGATGAAGAACTTTTATTGAAAAATTCACCGGGGATCTACCAACCAACCCCTAAATTAAGTCTGCACTCCACAAGTGGTTTCTACAAAGATATGACTTAGCAGACCAGTTGTATATGAATATGCTGATTGGTTTCTATCTTATTCTATGATTTCAGCTGTGAGCTCAATGAACTGATGGTTTGTGCAGTTGCTGTCTGATCTATATTTTTTTTTATAATTCTCTAGCATTCCAAGAAGTGAGTGAAATATGGATTACAAAATTCAATCTTTACATACATGAAATAAGTTTAATAAAAAAGTGTTAAAAAAGAGGAAGAAAATTCACCTCATCAGATACTACTTTAACAATTCTCTTTTTTACCACTCTAGAAACTTCTTCCTAAAATAAAATAATATACTAATTATAAATATTATACTAATTACAATTTCTCATAATGAATAAAAATCTAACACTTTGCTAATTTAATGAAAATTATGAAAACTAAGTTAATGTAAATTGGTAAAGAGTGTAGTCTGCAGAAGAGACTGGCACATACAGCTACAGAATACAAAAACAAAAAATATATTTAAATGGTTCAAAGTTCTTACTTCTTCTTCACTACTACTTTCTTCAATGTCCTATAAAGATAAAATAATATTATGTAAACATAACATTTAATTTACACTAAAAAAAAAAAAGCAGCTTAAATTTAATGGTCAAATTTTTTAACAAACATTTCAACATATATCTTATAGATGAAAAAAAGATACTTTTAACAGAAAAAGAGTACTTACGTATTAATACCACTGCAGCAGTAGCTACGCTAATGAGCCTATAAAGAGCAATCCTTGTTGCCTTGTTGTTTGCTGATTTTGACGCCATTTTCTAATGCTATTTTTAGTTCTTTACTGTTTTTTTAGTGCTTTTTTTTTTTTTGCTCATTTTTTTACGTTACTTTTTTGTGTGTGTGCGAACAACAAGATTGCTCTTTATTGACGGATTAGTGCAACTTCTGCTGCGGTGGTGTTAATATGTAAGTACCAGAAAAAGTTCCAATGTTTCTTTAATGCACACAATGCTGCAGTATGTACATAACCAGAAAGCATTTTTTATTTAACACGTTGAGTGGCATGTCAGTCACCAGTGATTGACACTGAACTTTCTGTTTAGGCTGCTTCAGTAACTGGTGATCGACAGTTTAAAATCTATATATTTAAAAGACCAGGCTGTTTTTTTAGTCATCAGCATGAGTTTTCTATTCTACTGGATTGATTTTGATAATTATTTTTTTAAATAAAAGCTGTTCATTGCCGAAATGTCAGTGAAGGCTTACTTTGGAGACAAAAATTTTTTTTGTTTCTGTCTGTCTGTCCCGCGATAACTGACGTAAAAAGCATTCGATTTATTTGAAATTAAGTGAGTATGTTAGAAAGCGTGTACGGAAATTTAAATGAAGTCAACATCAAAACTCATGAATTAATTAATGTATTTGTATCTTTGCGTGTAAATATAATATAGCCCAGAAAAGAACATAAGTTATGTTTTATTAATTTTATTCAAATATTTTCCTTAATAGTTCAATACACAATCAATAGAGACTTTTTAGATACAATTTAACCAATTTCCTTTATCGTTGCCAAAAAAATCAAAATATGGAATAATTATTTTTCAACAGCAATAAGTTTCAATTGAGCAATTTCTATTCGAGAAATTAAACTAAGAAAAAATAAATAAATATGACGTCAGAATAAAAATAAAAATAGATATAGTACTTTTTGTTAAATATTAATTTTATAGTAGTTGTTAAAAATACAAGAAACATGGATATCAATAACTCATGAATAATGATGTCATTGCCGAAACTTCAGTGAAGGCTTACTTTGGTGACTCGAAATTTATTGTTCATGAAATTGTTCGAAATTTATTGTTTATTCCGTCTGTCAATCTGTTCCGCGATAACTTCTGCAAAATGCAATCAAACTTTTGTTTTCGGAAAAAAAATTGTAAAACTCTAGATTACTAATTTTACACTTTAAAAAGTTTCTTATACATCAGATTTAGGTGTTTGTGGTTGGCAGGCATGTAGAAGTATGAGGTTAATGAAAAATGCTTGGCCAAACTGTTACTTATCCTTATAAATCAAAATGTATAAAGAAACGCAAGATATACGATAACCATAAGCAGAATTAATAGAAAGTTGAAATTTTAAATTTAAGGAGACTACGGGGGGGGGGGGGGGCAGAGCCCCCCTGAAGAGATCTACTATGATGTTATAATAAAAAAACAAAAATAATAGATCATGAAAATTTCAGAATTTTCTAACATAACTAAAATTTTAATTTAACGGATTTGATGGCTGAAAACTTATTATTCTTATTTTATTTTTATAAATAATTACTTAATTTGAAATTTTTAAATTACAGTTTCCTGTTGAATTTTGCCCAAAGTGTGTTTAAAAAAAATGATGTGCAAAACTGACATTGATGCTCCTGATCTGCAGATTTACTAGTATTTAGATGTGTCCATTCTATTTTTTAATATATTTCTATTTTTACATTTTATTTTACAAGCTTTTTTTATAAAATTTCTTCAAAACAGTACAAATTGGATTACTCCTATTGTTGCATAGAAAAGAAAAATAATGAAAAATATTCATACATGTGGTTCTTTTTGTTGGGATGAAGCAGATACTGATTTTGCCGGATATCGGATACCCGGTATCCGATTTGCCTGTTGGATATCTGGTACTAAATATGTTTTTAGTTATGGTGAATGTTCGTTTATTTCTTTATACAATGCCATCTCATATAATAAATTGCAAACATGTTTCACACACCATTATAACATTTTTAATATATTGCAATATATTTTACAGAAACTATATATCTTTGAATATCAGGGCTTGAAATTTAGGTTTTCCAAGGAGGAGAGAGTTTCCCTCATAACATTTGTAAATGCAGGGGAGTTAAACTATATGAGAGGGGGAAAAAATATTTTTTAAACCCTATTATTTTTTACATGCCGCTTAAATATTTACAATTTATACCGACAGGACAAAATTCCACTGAAATAATTTAAATCAACAACTCAAGATAATTATCCAAAATGTTTATTTTAATTAAAATAAAGGAAAAGAATCAAGCCTTATATATATATCACAGCGTTCAAAATCCTTGCTGGTCGGCTGGTCCGAGACCACCGATAATTCAATCGGACCACTCATCTGAAAAATTTAGTGGTCTGCAGGACCAGTGCCTCTTTTCAGGCCTTGAAAAAACCGCAACCGATCGCACATAAGATTTTTTTTAGCGATGCTGTGGACGCACTATAGCGCGTAAAATACGCAAAAAAAAAAAAAAAAAAAAAAAAAAAATGGTGATGGGACACAAAAAAATAGTTCTTACACGTCCCACGAGATGCGTAATTTCGTCAAAAAATCGCGAAAAAACGGCAAATTTCGTTTAAAAATCGCAAAATAACGACTAATTTCAGGCAAATTTTGTTAAACAATTCTCGAAAAAATGGCTAATTTTATTCCAAAACCGAAACATAAAGCAGATTTTTTCAAAAAACTGCGTAAAAACGGCGAATTCCGCACAAAAAAATCGCGAAAAACGGCCAAAAATTTTTTGTCAGCGATCTTTTCACAAAGTTCGCTGACAAAAACATTGACGAAACCACCGCTTTTCCACAAAATATTGATGAAATGTGCGTTTTTGCGGCGATCATCGCGAAATTTGCATTTCTCTGCGATAATTTTTCCCGTCTGTAAAACCGTATAATCGTACTGTTCATCCGTACAACCGTACACCTAGAACAAAATTCGTACATTGTACGGCTAAACCGTACAAGTTGGCAACTATGGGATATGTATAAATGGGGGATTGGTGGGACTACCCCTCTTAATTTAGATAAATGATTTTTCTTGCAAAATTAACAGATTTGCTTTAATTTTTGAATACAGGTTCATAGTGGTAATATGCTTCCCTTATTAGCTGTGGAGTTCTTTTGTTAAGCATAAAAGGGATAGAGGCGATTACCCCAACCCCTCTTAAATTTGGTAAATGGGTTATTATACAGAATTTTCTGATTTGCTTTAAATTTTGGATGTACATTCTTTCTGATGAGACGAATCTCGGAATAGTTTTGGAAGTTCAATGGTTAAGTATAAAGGGGGATAACTCCTCTTAAATTATAAAAATGGGTTTTTATGAAGAATTATTCGATTTGCTATGAATTTGGATATAGGTTTTTTTATGTGATAAAGCATATCTCTGAATAGTTTAGGGAATCTAATGATTAAATATAAAAAGGGGAAATGGGCGGGAGCTATCCCCCTTCTTAATTTGTTTTTCGAACAGCATTAACCCTTGAAAATATGAGGCTGTAATATACAATTAGGATGCGTAGCCTGTGAGCTCAATGCCATTAGTTTAAGAGGGCAATATTCTTTTTATTGTAATTTTTTTTTTTCATAATCATTTTATACAGTGAATTAACGGTTATAATATAGAAGTAGTATTAATATTTTGTAATATTTTTTTAAACATTGAGATCTACGAAATAGAAGAGAGTTTTAGGATTGGTGCATCCAACTAGTTATTTCCGTGACTTCATTATAAATATTTAAAATTAAAAGTTTTTTTTTTGTTTATAAATTTTAAACTGATTTAAATTAAAATAAAATTAAATGTAGCTTAAGGTAATCAGCATTAAATAATTAAAATATGAAAAAAATTAAACCTATGTTTGGAGATAACTCTTCAACCATTGGTATATTAGTAAGACATTTTATGTTTGCATTATAAAAAGGTGCTATGTATTTCTTTATGAAAATACTTTACAATTATAGACATATTAATAAACATGTAAAATTTGTTCTAAAAATTACCAGCATTTCATTGTACAAATTATTAACAATTATCAGCAGTTCATTGGCAAATAGGCAGAGTATTTAAATGTTTGAATTTCAGGACGGAATGGCAGGATTCATGCCCTAAAAAATCTTGTGGGCAAAATATTCCTGTTTCTTAAAAAAAAAAAAAAAAAAAAAACATTACTTTTCGAATTTTTTTTCTTTGTGAAGTGGCGATCAAGTCTCAGGACTGACTGATTATTTTCGTGATATTTTCCACTATCGATTGACAAATCTCACAGTTTGCTCTTACGACAATTATACAAAATTGTTTTTCTGCGTCTGACTGTAATTTTTCTCACAAATTTTTCTTGTTTGCTTGTCACACATTTTTTTTTTTTTTTTTTCTGGAGACCAATTGGCAAATTTCACAATTTATTTCTCTCAACAGATTGACAAATTTAGCTATTTACTCTGCAACTAATTGGCAAATTTCCCTTTTTGTTTTTGTGACATTCTGATGAAATTAACAATTATTTTCCTGTGTTCAACTGAAAAATTTGTGTTTTGTCTTTGTTATTGGCTGACGAATTTCATGATATTTCCTTGTGACAGATTAACAAATTTCACGATATTTTACTGTGATTGATTGATGAATTCCGCAATATTTTCCACTGTTCAAGTTCTCTCAAAGTTCAAATTTTTTCAGACAGGTCAACAATTTTTAAAAATTTACTTTTGCCATGGTGGACAAAATGAGTAATATTTTTTCTATGACTGATTTACATATTTTGCGATTTTTTTTCCTGTGCCAAAGCAAGAAATAACTAAATTGACAGTAATGATCACTAGAGTCTGAGCTTCTGGAATTAGCACTAAACAAAATGAGATTAAATCTTGTTATCTTGTCTTATTAAATCATTGGGAAAAAAAGAAAACATGTTTTTTTACAATCAATGGTTCAACATTAGATGTTTCATTTTTCAAAATCATCGCACATTTCCTCATCAGTGGGCTCAATAATCATACCTCTTTTTTTTATTTAAAAGACGATCTTTCATACGATGTTTCTGTTTTTTTTTTTTTTTTTCCATATCTTATAATTTGCACCTGCACATTTTGTAACTTTTCTACTCTCTTCTTTATTAACAATGAAATTTTGATTTCCTATTTAAATAAAAATTCTTCTATATTTAAAGAAGTACGTAAAATAAATAAATAAAATATGGACATCCATTGCCCAAAGCAAGATGTTTAAATGTTTCCCATTGAGTTATTGAAAATCATTAAAAGCATCATTTTTATGATCAAAACATGATTTATGTAATAAGAGTCATATATTACGTATGTCATGGATTAAACATTAATATCCCTGGACGAATCATAAACAAAATAAAATGCGGACACCACAAGGTCCATTCTCGAGTGATAACAACAACCGTTTTCCAAATGATTAAAAAAAAATGATGAACTTCAAGGAAACCATTTAAATAATTGATGTGCGTAGTTCACAGAAATTAGGAGATGACTTTTTTAAATAAACCATTTCTCATGTAATAGAAGAAATCTACTGACAATGTCATTTTCGGAATTCCTTATGGGTTTAAAATTCCAATGCATAGTTGAACATAATTTAATTAGCTAACATGCCAGGGATTATGGTATTGATGATACTTCCACTAAGTGATGTACAATCACAGAAGGATATGGACGATACAATCACCTACATGCATTATTCGTGCAAGCAAATTAAACTAGTCATTGGGGGTTGGGGGCCACCGTAATACTTACCCATCATATACATGCATACATAATATATGAAAATAATACATTTGATAACTATTTATAAAATGGATTGCAAATCCAAAACAAAATTTAAAAGTGTATTTTTATTTTTATTGTGCATAGTAATGCTGTATTAATGAGTTACTGATGAATCTCTTTCGATAAATTATACAACACGCCTAACTACTCAAGTAGTACTGAACTGCAAAAAAGAAACAGCTTTATAACTCCAAAAATAATAATCTTATTAACTAACAGTTTATTGCATCGGATTAAGCGTCTCATTTCCAATTAAAATATATCTTTGAATTGAAATTTGAATGAAATACAGGGTCATGAAAAATCGAAGAATGTGGAAAACAGAATTACAGATATCTCAGCAACAAATAATTCGATCAACATCGTTCTTTAAGCAAAATTTGTGTTATTTTATTGCCTTTTACGATCACTCCTTAAAATAAAAAATTGCGAAAATTTTTATATACCTTTCATCAGAACGAATATTTCGAGAGTCCGAAAAAAATAATTCCAGATAATCGAGGTTACTGATATTAAATAGGCTTCGTCCCATTCTTACATACTAAGTACATACAAAATTTCAAGTCTATCTCAATTCGTTCGGGAGATAGAGTGTTTACAGACAGATAGACTGACAAACAAACGGCAAATTTTTTTTTCTAAAAATATGTTTTTTGAAATCTCCAGTGTCAAAAACATGTAAATCCGTCAAATTTTTTTTTTCCGATTTTCAAAACGATTGCAAGATTTACCCTATACTACGTATGATGGGTAACTAAAATGAATGCACACCAGATTTTACAAAATTACGAAAAAAAAAAAAAAAAAAAAATAAGAAGAAAAAATCAAAACAAGTATTTCCAATAATTTAATGTATTAGAAAAGCTGTTCTGTTCTGTTGTCAAAAGTGTAACCATAAAAGATTCTAAACTACACAAAATCGAACAAAATCTAAATTAAAAAATTCATTTAGCAACTCAGTTATTAATTGTCCATAACACAGAGTAAAAATTGAAAAATCCCTTTCGGCATGGCCTATAGGCGGAGGTAGATTTCGAAAAGTTTTCATCTCAAAAAAAAAAAAAAAAGATTAGAGATAAACCCAGTTTAACTACTTTATTCAGCCGCTTTTAAGAATTTTTTAATTTCATTTTTCTGTAAGAACTGGTTTTATCAAAACCATCTTAAACGAAATTCTACTCAAATGCCCATTTTGGCAACATATTTTGAATTATATTCTTACTTTATTTAAAAAAAATTGACCAATATGCTCATTATATAGTTCCTAAATAACAAAAAACTGTTAATTAAATTCATTTGACAGCAAAATTGAATTTAAAAATGAGTCATAAAATAACCGATTTATTATTTTAATACATCCACAATTCTTTAATCAAGATCGCTTTGAGAAATTTTGTGCGAAGTGCCCACTTTGACAGATTTTTTTAAATATATATTTAGCCTTTATCAAAAATCTGACCAATACACAGTAATTACACAGTTCCTAAATAACAAATAACTGTCAATTGAATGCGTTTGAGAGGAAAATTGAATTCAAAAATGAGTAATAAAATAAACAATTTGTTATTTGAATACAGCCTCAATTCTTTTATCATGATCGCTTTGGGAAATTTTTTTGCGAGGTGCTTACTTTGACAGCTTTTAAAAAATATATATTCACCCTTTATCAAAAAATCGACGAATACGCATATTATATAGTTCCTAAGTAACAAAAAACTGTCATTTGAATGCGTTTCAGAGTAAAATTGGATTTAAAAATGAGTCATAAAATAACCAATTTGTTATTTGAATACCCACAGTTCATTAATCATGATCGCTTTGGGAAATTTTGTGCAAAGTGCCCATTTTGGCAGCCTTTTTAAAAATATATTCTGCCTTTATCAAAAAACTGGCCACTCCGTCACATTATATAGTTCCTACATAAGAGAACCTGTAAATTGGATGCGTTTGAGAACAAAAAAAGATTTAAAAATGACTCGGTAAAAACGCAATTTCTTAAATTTCCTTAAATTTCAATCACGATAACTTAGTAAAATTCTGTTCAAAATACCCTTTTTAGCAGCCTTTTTAAAAATATATTCTGCTTTTATCAAAAAACTGGCCAATCCGTCACATTACATAGTCCCTAAATAAGAGGACTTGTAAATTGGAAGGGTTTGAGAACAAAAATGAATTTAAAAATGACTCAGAAAAAACGCAATTTGTTATACTTCCTCAATTTTTCATTGACAACTTCGGGAAATTCTGTTCAAAATACCCTTTTTGGCAGCCTTTTTAAAAATATATTGTGCCTTTATCAAAAAACTGGCCAATACGTCGCATTATATAGTTCCTAAATAAGAGGATCTGTCATTTGGATGCGTTTAAAATCAAAAATGAATTTTAAAATGAGTCAGAATATAAGCAGTTTGGATTTGAGATTTTTTCTCCAACTCCTATTTTTGTTTAATTTATTTTTGCTATAAGAATTGGTTCTATGAAAAACTTGTTACTATAAAAGTTGTAGATATTATTGTGAAGATGTAAAATAAATTTAATTAGATTTGATTGCTTAAGAATTGAGTAAGTTATGGATTTTTTTCTTTTTCCTCCCCCCCTTTTTCTTTTCTTTTTTAATTTTTTTCATCGGTAAAAATTGGTCCTATCAAAAACTTGTAAATACAAAAGTTTTAGATAATATTGAGTAAATTTATATAAAATTTAGTTGGATTTAATATCTTGAGAATTGACGAAGTTATGAATTTTTTTCTCCCAAAAACCATGTTTTTTTCGCCCCTTGAGCCCATTTTTAACTTTATCAAAAATCTGTCATGCATAAACTTTTTGCCCATTTCTTAGAAGTAATATAAACTTTAAACTGATTCGATATCTATTTTAATTAAGAAGTTATCGCGTTTTTTCGGTTTTCACAAAACCCCTCCCTATTTCCACCCCCTTGGTCCGATTTTGCCCATTAACGAACTCGACCGAGATTTTAAGCTCCTTGATTTTATGTAAAAGTTTGAAAAAGATCTGAGCATAATTATGGAAGTTATCGTGTCTAGAAGAAAGTGATATACACCGATAGATAGATAGATAGATAGATAGATAGATATATAAACTTTTTTACTGATGGTAGTTTTGGGGTCTAGGAGTCATGATTCGTGTAGATCCGCAAAAATTTTTCAGAAATTCCAACATGGGAGACAATGCAATGATAGGTAGTATTTCATACGAAATCTACCTAAAAACAGATATGATATATATAAAGCTTGATTCTTTTCCTTTGCTTTAATAAAATAAACAATTTGGATAATTATCTTGAGTTGTTAATTTAAATTATTTCAATGGAAATTTGTCATGTCGGTATAAATTGCAAATATTTAAGTGACAAGTAAAAAATAATAGGGTTAAAAAAAAAAAAAAAAATTCCCTCTGATATAGTTTAACTACCCTGTATTTACAAATGTTATGAGGGAAACTCTCTCCTCCTGGGAAAACCTGAATTTCAAGCTCTGATTGTCAAAGATATATAGTTTCTGTAAAATACATTTCAATACATTTAAAATGTTAGAATTGTGTGTGAAACATGTTTGCAATTTATTATTTGAGATGGCATTGGATAAAGAAATAAACATTCACCATAACTAAAAACATATTTAGTACCAGATATCCGAATACGGCAGGCAAATCGGATACTGGATATCCAGGATCCGATATCCGGCAAAATCAGTATCCGGTGCATCCCTAAATAGCACCAAAGAAATCTCTTTAGCATCTTACCAAATATTTCATTATGACGGAAAAACACAGTTTTTAAATGTGTATAAACATACATTTATTTCTTAAATGTTAAAAAAAATATCTCAAATAAAGACGAAAATAAGGAATTCTACTTAGTAGCCAGTTAACAAGCCAGGTACCAACTAGTGAGAATAGTTTTTTTAGTAGCCAGCAAGTAAATTCATGTCATTGAATATTTAATTACAAAATATATGAGTTTGTAATAGCAAATAAAATAAGCATGTGTCAAAAATTCTAAAAAAAAAGCTTTAAAAAAGGGCAGGGCGCTACTGTTCTGAAAAGGGCACTTTTCAATTCTTCAGGGCATTTTTATAGAGTTTAATCTAGAATCCAGCGGCTTAAAAAGTCGTGAAAAAAATAGAAATTTCATCAAAAAATTTCAAAGAAGGTAAATTTTGTAAAAAGATCACAAAAAAAGGCCAATTTTCTTAAAAGATTGCAAAAACAGCAGATTTTGTTAAATGATAGAAAAAAAAAAAAAGATTTTGTCAAAAGATCATGAAAAGGCATATTTTGCTAAAAAGTCGGGAAAAAACGAAAAAGTTCTTTAAAAAAATGCAAATTTTGTTAAAAGATTGCGAAAACCCGCCAATTTTGCCGAGTTCTTTATTTTTGTCAAAATTTGCCTATTTATCGCAAATCTCTTGACGAAATCTGCCGTTTTATCGTGATTTTTTGACTCATTTTGTGTTTTTTCTGCGAATTTTGGGCAAAATTTGTCATTTTTCGCGAATTTTGCCGAAATGGGTGGTTTTTCCGCGATCTTTTGACGAATTCGGCGTTTTCCCATGTTTTTCTAAGTGAAATCATCGTTTTTTTGACGATCTTTAGACAAAATTTACATTTTTACGCGATTTTTTCTCGAAAACGGTGTTTTATTTCCGCGATCTTTTGACGAAATCGGTGTTTTTTCTGTGATCTTTTCATGAAATCTGCATATTTTTTCAAATGTTCTTTTGACAAAATATTTTTAAGCGATCTTTAATCGAAAACGGCGTTTTTTCCCGCGGTCTTTTAACGAAATTGGCGTTATATCCGCAATCTTTAGACGAAATCGGCGTTTTCCTGCGGTCTTCAGAAGAAATCAACGTTTTATTTGCGATATTTGGTGAAATTGCCGTTTTTTCCGCGATCCGCACAGGAAATTCGCGTTTTTTATCGATCTTTTGACAAAGTTCGTTTACATAAACATTCACGAAATCGTCGTTTTTCCACGAAATATTGACGAAATGTATGCTATTTCGGCGATCCTTTCATGAAATTTGCATTTCTACGTAACTGTTTTTTCCGCGCACAAAACCGTACAAGTTGGCAACTATGCGGAATTGATAACCCAATTTCAAGTTTTCGGAAGAGGATGCCTTAAATTTTTGGAAATTTCGGACGAGAATCACCCCTGGCCATTTCTTTCAGGATTTTGTGACAAAATTAGCCATTTTATCGCTAATCTTGCCAAAAAAATAGTTGTTATTTCGTGATTATTAACGAAATTTGCCCTTTTAGCGATTTTTTGACGAAATTAAGCGTTTTACGAAACGTGTAAGAGCTTTTTTTTTTTTTTTTTTGCATTCCGTCGCCGAGTTTTTAATTAATTTGCACGCAATAGCGCATAAGCGTCGTTTAAGGGCTGTGTTTTTTCAAGTGTGTGGGAAGAAGGGTGCTATTTTTTTTCAATGAGCAACAAGAGGGCGCTAGTTTTTGGATGAGGGACAAGAGGGGCGCAGCTGCCTCCTGAAACCCTCTGGGGGGAAACTCTGAACATTTTATCATGATTTTTTTAACTAAATCTGCTTATTCTAATCTGCTAAATCTAAATTATCAAAACATGCTTTTTTTTTGTAATTTTTATGATGACATTTATTGTATTTTTGTGACTTTTTGATATTTTTCTAGATTTTTTAATGAAATTTTCATTGCTTCCCAACCTATTTGATGAAATCTGTATTTTGTAATGAAATTTGCCGCTTTCTGCGATCCTTCAATGAAATTTACGTTTTTTTTTTTGTGATACTTTGACAAAATTCAGGCTTTTTCTGTAGTATTTTGATGAAATTACATATCCCACAGATCGCTTAAGAGCTATTTTTTGCATAATGTGACTAAGGCATCAGCAGAATTTTTTTTATGATTTTCTGGCAAAATTAACACAGTTTGGAGATTTTTATTTTTATAAAATTAGTATTTTTTTGCAATTTTTTGACAAAATTTGCATTTTTTTCACTATTCTTTTACACATTATTTTTGTGATGTTTTGACAAAATTTGCATTTTTTGATGAAATTCACATTTTTGTCTGATTTTTTTCACAAAATTTGTGTTTTTGCACGATTTTTTAAAAACAAAATTTGTGTTTTTCAGATTTTTTTTTTTTTTTTTTTTTTTACAAAACTCACTTTTTTTTGTCGTTAATATCTGCTCTTTTTTTTTTTGTGATCTTTACATGAAATTTGTGTTTTTTTTTTTTTTAAATTTTGACCCATAGACGAATTTCATGTCTTTTCATAATATTTTAACGAAATTGTTTTTGTTACAAAATTTTTTGACAAAGTTCACTCCCCCCCCCCCCTTTTGTGATTCTTTGATGGAATCCTTTTTGAAAATCCTGCATTTGGCCAATACTTTCTGTATTTTTAACCGCTAGTATTTTATGTCTAGCCGCTGAGTGCTACATTGTAAATTCACATTTTTTACCTACTTTTTAATGAAATCTACACTGGTTTTCACAAATTTTGACGAAATCCCTGTTCAGTTTTGCAAATTTTTGGAAGATATCTGGTGATTTTCTGAGGTTTTTTGACCAGACTTGCATTTTTTCTCTACTCTTTGATAAAAAAAAATTCATAAAATTTGCATTTTATTTTCACAATTCTTTCAGAAAATTCGCATTTTTGAGGAAATTTGCTTATTAAAGGAGTGCTTATTATCATCTTTAATCGCAATGATATAAAAAAAAAAAAAAAAAAAAAAAAGCCCATTCTAGGAGTATATAAAAACAACCCCAAAAGCTGAACAACTGTAATTAAATATTTATCATAAAAAAAGGGAACAGGATATGAAATTCTTAATATTTTTTAAGTATAAAAAATAATGGAAAACTTTGTTGAAAAAGTTAATAAGAATACATTTAGGTGGTGCTGCTAATGGGTATAAATCATTTTAACTTTATGAAATTTAAAAACATAGAATAACCATCTTGAAATAAAAACATTTTGGGAGTAGAGATAATTTAGAACCTTAGCGAAAACAAAATAAAAAATACCTTTAGCTGGACCGCTACGCGATCTGAGCAAGCAACATGGTACTCTTCCTGACATATTGCTATGTAATGTAGTGTGTGGCACAATAATTATTTATACCAATACCTAGAACAAAATACATATGTATAATAAGCAGCTAAAAAATATACCAACCTCTTTCTGATCATTTTTTCGCTTTTTCCCGGCTAATATGTCACATATGGGAACTTGACAATTATATTTAATATCGACCATTGAAGAGGGCAAATTTGAAGGAGCGATTGGAGACATGTCCACCGATTTTATTAATTTATCTATAGACAGGGAGTGCGATATATAACCTAAAAAGATATCATTGCATTAATAACTCCAAAAATATTAGCATACTACTATAATTATAGATGAAAAAAAAATAATGACTGAAAAAGAAAAGATATGGTTCAGTGCTAAATTTAAAAGATATTGATATTGATTCCAATAGGATTATAAACATGCACAATTACTTCAAATAAAATACTTTTTATGAACTTGAACATCTGATAATAGAACTTCGTCTGCAAGACAAGACATAAACAAGAGCATGCAGGGTTTTCCCGCGCGCTTGAGAAATGTAAGGCGCAGATATTTTCTTGCAGATGATTGGTGCATTTTACTTCTTTTCAAGAATCATAATGCAAAATATTAAGGTCTGTAGTGATGGCAACAAGTTTTTGTGTTGTGATAATGGTGTTTGTTTTGAATTTTGAAAGAAGATTGCATGTATATTTAAATTCCGAATTATTGTTAATCAGACTTCAATAACTCAACTAGTGAACTTTAAAATTCATATGCTATCTGTAGTTAGAATATGACAACTCGCGACGTAAACGATAAGTCAGAAAAGTATGTTTGTGTATTTTTGTTTTGTGCCTGTTACATGTTTCTTGATCCCCTATCTCTTAACTTCACCTATTTTATCAAGGGATACCAAAACTGTTTTGTTTAAAAATCTTATTTAAAAAATGTACCATGATATTAAACTTGACGCTAAACTAAACATTTTTTCATTTTTTCCCCCCTGTGATTCGCGTGTTGAATAAATAGTACTGAGAGAGACGAATTGCTGCATTTTAGCGCACATGGTTTGGCACAAATTTATTTAATTTCATTTATATAGGGTAGATGTGCCAGTAATGGGCCACCTCGTAGTTTCTAGTTTATAAAAAAGTAATAAATGATAGTTAAGTTTTAATTATTTTTTTCTTAGCTCCCCCTTGCATGCTCTATAATCTGGATTATATTTTTACACTTTTCATCAAAGCAATTAGAAAGCAGAAAATAAAGTTTCACAGTTTTATTGAAAATCTTAATGAACATGCTAAGAGCTGACTTTACTTATTTAATTTATATCTTCTTTATTTTATTGTAAAAATTGAATGTTTTTGTTTGAATAGTAATATAAAACTTTGATGTTCATAAACCAATGGTCATTAACAAAATTTTATTTATTTTTAAGATTTTAGGAGGGGTGGTCCATTACTGGATTGCTTATTTCGTGATTTTCCAGTAATGGACCACCCAAGTGACCAATACTAAAAGTGTAATTTCAGTAGAGATAAAATATTTTGATTTAACTGAAAAGCTAAATAATCAAATTTATTACATAATTTTTACCCACTAGAATTTAATAAAGGCAATTTCTTTATAAATAGTTGTTTTTAAGAAGACATCCAAATTTGGTACAAAAAGCAAGCAGAACATTTGACAAAGTCTAGATGTGCCATTTACAAATAAGTTGTTTTAAGTTGGTTCAGAAATATAGAATCATATTTGGAAAAAGATATTACTAATATCCAGGGGTGCAAAAATCTAGATGCCAGAGGGTAGTCTCTCACCACTAAAATTTTAGTTTTTTTTGCTCAAAATTTAATAGCATTCTAGCAGGAATTTCCCACGAAATATTAGACGAAAAAAAAACGAAATAAATTTTGTTGTGAGAAACTGCCTGCTGGCGCCTAGATTTTTGCACCCCTGCTAATATCTTCTTCCAAATTCTAAAGCATACAGAGATAATTTTCAATGCAGTTAAAACTAGTTTTCTTTTGTGTTCTTAAAACAGGGGAAATTTTGGGACCAAAATCAGTTAAAGATGTGTATTATGTAGTACCAAATAACGAAAAAGAACAAATCACTGTTATGGGATGTTTTTCAGCAAATAGTGAGATTGTTCCATTGGTGATAATATATCCATATAAGCATCTCTCAAGGGAATTTGTGGAATCAATCTGTGCCAAATTGATGGGCTATATGATTATCAGAAAATGGTTGGATAATGAAGAACATTTGTCATTTTAAATGCATTGTAAAATTCTGTATTTAATAGTTTGGACTATCGGAAAGTGATGAAAAAATTGAAGATTTGTCATTTATATTTCATATTTGCACAGCACATCATTTAAATAATGATATGAATGAAGATTGGAGACTTTTTTTATTGCCTTATTTTATCTGAACTTTATTTCATTGAAACATTATCTTTTAAATTTTTTTAATTTAAATATTTTGTTTTATGTCTTTACAATATAAATCCTTTAATGTAACTAGCAAAAGCCATGCTTTGTTTGGATTCGCGAAGTATTATTTTATAAAACAGATATTTGAAAGTAACAATATTTTTTTTTAATTATTTTTGCATCTTTATTAAACAAAAACGTTATTTTATGTTTTGGCGCATTTTAATTTTTTATTTGTGATGTAAAACTGGCATAATAAGATATTTTCGAAGCAAACTTTTACAATTTTTTTTTTAAATTTTCAACTAAAAGCTCCTTTAAAGATATTTTTACAATTTCAAGTAGCCACTGGTGTTTTTTAATTGTTTGAAATATGCATGTTTCCAATCTTTGTAATCAACATAAGATAATCTTTGATAGCTATTTTAGAATAATATATTTGAAGAAAGTTACTTCTTCAAAATCCTATTTTCTGGAAAAAACATTTGAAATCTGATTTCGTTGATACTATGAATTTTTAACTGTAAAACATTTTATTTTCTTCGTTTTTATGCATGTTAGCGTATGAGAATTGCTGTAATTCTCTCCGCGTGGGAGAACTTTTTACTTTCTGCGAATGGCAACTCAATTAATGGAATTACCTTTTAACGAAGCGCTCTCTCATTCTCGCAGTGACGTTTTCACGAATAATTATTGTTGTGTTTGCGAACTTATTAAAGTCTTATTTTTCTATAAAATCCTTCTGATTAATGAGTCGATATTATTTAGCCACAATACGACTTTCGCAAAAATATTTATAAAGAGCTTGAACCAACAACTTCACGCAGATCTTTTAATTTTTCATTTATATAACAAATTTAAGAATTAATTTTATTTGTTTACAATTATTATGTTGCCAGTTTACAAAAAAAAAAAAATCCATAATACAATTCTTTTAAAATGTTTAAGTGTCATCTGTGCAAACGATTTTGCGGGATAATGAAAACATGTTTTATTTAATAAATTAATCATGATTCTATCTATAATTATTTACTCCATGATTTAAACTTTTTTTTTCTGAAAATATACGCGTTGGGCAATTCCATGGTGTCGGACGTAAAATTTGCACAAAATTTACTCATAAAAACTTAAAATTCTTAAAGATAAAATAATCATACTGATCCAATTATTTTTTTTAATTCTTACCTATACATATATAACCGTAAAACATAAAAAAAATTTCTAGCAAAAATTAAACTTTAAAAAAAATAATATAAAATCTCACGGTGTCGGACGTAAGAGAAAAGGACATAAGAATGAGAGACATCAAACTAAAATCTAAATTTCAGCTGAATGGTTTATTCTGTAATGTTGTAATTATTTTCATATTAAAGAACACTGATACAAGATAAATAACTCACAAATTTTCATCAAATTAGTGCAATATTAAGTTGCAAAATGTAATTTTAATCTTTAGTGTCGGACGTAAAATGAGCAAAATTAACTTGGTGTCGGACGTAAATAAAGTTTTAAAAAAAGACTTAATTAGCATAGTACTTTTATTTTTACGATTTATCTATGATAGTACATTGGACATTGCTTACAATTATGTTTAATATTTACATAAGTATTTATAAGTTAACTTTTGGCCATTTAATATGACTTTCTGCCTTGTGCATCACAGATACTTCAATTTCATCGTCATTTATTTGGATGATGCACCCTGGATAAAATACAGACTCATATTTGACAACTACCCAGTCATTTAATTTCATAAGTATGGGGGGATTTATATTTATAGAGAAATACAGGTATAAGTGGAAGAGATAAATTGAAACCCCTCATCATCGGCAAGTCTCGGAATCCCCGCTGTTTTAAAAAATGTTAGAAATCTGCCCTGTGTTTATGAAAATCAAGCCAAAGCATAGATGACAAGTGATATACTCGTTAAGTGGATCCGCAAATTCGATGAACAAATGAAAAAGGAGTCTAGAAAAGTATTGTGTCTCGTCGATAATTGTCCTGCTTATTCCAAGGATATCCCAGGTTTACAAAACATCGAACTAGTCTTTTTACCACACAATGTGACTAGCATGGTCCAATCCATGGATCAGAGTATAATTCATATTCTGAAATTGAAATACAAAAACGTGTCGTTGCACGTTATCTTCACCAAATAGATCATCGCGAAAAAGATCTATACTGCCCAACCTGTAAACCTATTAATCTCTGGGACTCGATGCATTTCCTGAGTACGTCCAGGAAAGACGTAACATCAACCACCATTGAGAACTGTTTCTCTAAAGCTTTTGATATTGACGGCACTTTACAAAACGTTGACATCACAGAAGAGGAGCAGTATCAAGAAGAATGCAAAGATTGGGACTTATTTGTAGAAATTGACGATCAAGTTGTGAGATGTGAAGTTCGGTCTACCGCAGACGTCAAAAGTTCCGATGAATCTAGCTCTTTAGAAGAAGTAGAAGACGACGCGGATGCAGAAACAGATGCACCAGCCATACCATCATTCGCATCTGTAATGAGCTCGCTCAGCTTACTTCAACTGTATGCCTCTTCGATGGATGCTGGTTCCGCTGTTGAAGATTTTTTCTTCCACATCAACAAGGCAAAAAACTTCCTAATAAAATTTCGTCCTAGGTTGCACCAAACCAAGGTAAACAACTTTTTCTCAACAAACTAAAACTACATCACGATTTTTAAAATGTATCGAATAATTATTATTCCTTACATACATTTAGTTTGTCTTTCAAAATTTTTTTAATGAAAATTTGTTATTCTTCCCCTTTAAGCATGTAATGCATTCTCTTTTCTAAAGATTAGCAAAATTTTCATTTTATTGTCTTTTATTTATAGTTTGGCAGAGAGTACTACATAAAGGCATTTTAATATTTTTACTGTACAAACAGATGATCAATAAAATTTTGGAGAAAATAAAATTATCCTTTTTTTAAATATCTTAAACTCAAATTTTCTTGAATATTAAAAAATTGTTAGAAATGGGTAAAATAAGAGTTATAAATGGCTAAAATTACATTAATAAACAATGTGCACTTTTATATGCATTATCATTCGAGAATCTATGAAATCCGGATAAGATACGATCACGCTTAAGATACGAAATGCTCTCGGTCCCTTGATTTGTATTTTAAACGAGTTTCACTGTATGTAGTTTTACATATTTTTAACAACTAAGAACCATGTAAACACAAATTATTTTAGTTTTGCTTATATTTTGAAACATGTGGTGCACCTAAACCTACTATTACTTTTAGTAATTTTGGTGTCGGACGTAAGTGGTGTCGGACGTAAAATATTTTTTACGTCCGACACTGTTCATTTGAAATAAAAATAATTTTTTGGAATTTAATTTGATTGCATATTTTCAATAGTATATGAAATCACTATTTGCAGGGAAATTAGTTTGTAAAATACTCCAACCAGGGTTGGCAAGTTTCTTCCGCAGTGGAAAAAACCGCAGAAAAAACCATGGAAAAAACCGGCCGGAAGAAATAGGTTTTTTCCAAGTGGAAGAAATGGAAGAAACTGTTTTTCTTTAAGAATTTACCATATATTTTCAATTTTGTAAGATATAATAAATATCTTCTTCCTGTAATCTAATATAGATTCATTTCACTGGACCAAAACAAATTTAATCAAGCATATATGCTAAATTAATAATTGCATCAGTTTTTTAGCCAAGATCACACATAACACTTATCTAGAGATCTTCAATTATTGGCTAAATGAAAAGAAATTTTATCCAAAATACACAAAATCAGTTAAATGTTATCCATTTAAATTTAACAAACATATTTTTTTATTATTTAAATTTCTGAAACTAGTAGTAAATTGTAGAGATTCTTTACTAATGGCAGAATGAAACCCATTTAAATAAAAGCTTTTAATTTGCATCAATTTTATTAATGTAAATAATGTATAACTATACTATTACTATATTAAATAGAGATCAATCAAAAGTACGGTTTTGTTTTTGTCCCAAAATCTGAGTTTTGCCGAAAATGAGGGCGAAAAATCAGCCAGATCGAAACACTTAGTATTCCAAAAATCTTGTTTCTTCCTTCAGAAATTTTCAATTTTAGTTAGTGATTTGAACTGTATTGACTCAAACAAATGTATTGCAGTGAACTTCATTATTTATAATTATCAGTCATGATTTATCAATCATCTCATAGAAAATTTTTGGTTTAAACTGCATTAGATTTCAAATATTCTTTGAGAAAGTTCTAGAATAACAAATGATCATTTACAAAAATCATTGTAGAAAAAAAAATCAAGATTATATACCTAAAATTATTTTTTTTTAATTAAATGAAATTCATATAATTAGAAAATCTTTCTGTTTCATGGGAGAATTAATTGCATATTATTGTATATGAAAATAAAGTTTTTAGATAATTAACAGTTTTACATAATTAATAAATACTATACTTATAATTAATTTCAATGATATATATTTATGTATGTATTAATTACTTTAAAACATACAATTTAATTACAAAAAATTTTTTTTTTGATGTTATCAATTTCGACCCCAAAAAGTTGGAAGGTCACCTAAATTCGGTTACGGCTTTAAAAACCTGTTTCGATCTATCCTCAGTATTAAAAAAAGTCATTAAAATCTTTAATTTTCTAGGTATAATGCAACATAGTATAGCAAAAAAGTTCTTTAGCTGTAGGATTCTGCAATCAAATTTTCAACTTAAATTGGATGAAAGCAAAAAATGAAGATTCTTTTTTAAGTCCTACACTTCAGGATAGTTTAAAAGCATTTTGATATACCCATAGATGTTTTTAGAACACTTATCTTTTAAAATCAGAATTGAAATATTCATGCTAGATGAAAAATATAAAAAAAAAACAAATTTATTTATTTACTGTGTTGTACAGTATAAAATAATGCACATTTATATGAAAAATAAACAATTTGTAAGTAGTTTCTTTTTCTTTTTTTTATAAATAAAGCAATTAATAAAAAAACCCATTCCATAGTAAAAAATCCAGCCCTCTACAGTAGTAAAAATCATCAACTTAAAATGTCTGCAGAACATAAGTTTGTTATTAAAGAAATAACTTCTTTGTAAAAATTTTTTTAATAATAATTAAATTTTCCAATTTAGATTTCATGTAATTATACTTTAATTCTTTTACATAGTTAATATACTTTAATTTTGAGCATTTGTTTTGGTTTCTGGAGGTTTCTTCCATTTCTTCCAGTTTCTTCCGGTTTTTTCCAGTTTCTTCCACTGTCCTGGAAGAAATAGGTTTCTTCCGGAAGAAACCCTACCCTGACTCCAACCAATTTTGTGCAATATAAACTTTTAAGCAATTTGGTGTCGGACGTAATTTTCCCAAACTGCCCGGTATAAAAGAACTACAAAAAACAAAGATATAATATTTAAACATAATTTACATATGGCACACTCTTCTGAAGTATTTTAGCAAGTATCTTGACCAATTACAATTTAAAAAATAGTTTAATTTCACTCCAAAATGTCAATTTGTAAAATATCTTATAAATGCGTCATTTCAATATGCCTTATATTACTTCTATTCAAAGCCTTATTACTTCTTTAAACTTGCAATTCTGGCTTTGTTTTTGTTATTTTCTCATAGTTCAATTTGTGACCTTTAAAATGATGTCTAATTTGTGAAAAATAAACTATTTTGAAAAATTGGTCACCATGTCCCCATTTCTGTGAAATTGCCCCGTTTCATTTTTTATTTATTTGCTAAAATGCGTCCGTATTGGAAATGCATGTAAAATAAATTAATTAAAATAATAATTTTTTTAACATTTTACTGTAAAAAAAATTATATTCTGCAAATCTACAGATCATAATTTATTTTTGTGTTTAATTTGAAGTTAAAATATTGAATAGTTTTTTTGTAAAGCGTACGACAAATTGTAATTTGAGTGGACTAGTAGAGGATTCGCTTCGCTCATCCTAATAAACTTTTAATAATATCATTAATATGTTGCTTTATATCCACATTATAAATCCTTGATTATAATAAATTCATAACTCAAATTTAAATATATTTTGTTTTATGTTTTTTTATTATAAATCCTTGTAATGAATTTCTAACTTAAGTTTTAATATTTTGTTTTATTAGTATGCTTTCATTAAGTTCTGGAGCAAAATACAATTGAAAAAACAATTATCTGTAATTTTTTGTAGGGTGGCTCATTACTGGAACATAGGGTGTCTATTACTGGAACATAGGCGGTCCATTACTGGGCTTTTGGGTGTTTAGACGTATTTCTATTATTTAAAATTAAATTTTTATTTCTATTGGGAAATGTAACTATGGGATTAGTTAAATATTGTTGAAAGATTAATATAATATGAAAAAATTGGAAATAATAATTATAACTATTAATAAAAAATATTTTTTTAAAGAAATTCCTTAAGGGGGTCCATTACTGGCACATCTACGCTATGTACCATGTTGGCATGATTTTTTACTGATGCCAATTTTATCTAAATTTAGTTTTCAAATATCAGTTAAACATATATTTTTAAATTATTTTCTATTATTTTAAAAAGGAAATGCAAATAATAAATAAAAAAAGTTTAATTAATAACTGTAGAGCAAAGCAAATTATATCATTTTAAGAAAGAAAATAAAAGTTAATAATCAGTTAATTTATAAAAAAAACAACAATAGCCTGGTTACCATGCAGGGTTGGCGAGTTTTTGCCGAAGGTGGAAAAAACCTGGTAAAAACCGTCCTGGCAAAAATAGGTTTTTGCTAAAAAGGTGGCAAAAATAGGTTTTTGCCAAAAAGGTGGCAAAAATAGGCTGTCTATTTAATTTTTTTCCTCAGAAAGAGAAAAAATATTTCACAAAAGAAAAAATAAACTGCATACTTAATTAAAGAATCAATATTATTCTAAATTTATTTTAACTTTTAAGTTAAATAAGTATAATTATGCACTTTATGAAAGAATACTAACTTTTATAACAAGATTATAAATGAAAAAGATTCCTATTTTATATAAATAAATAGAAACTTCTTTATTCATGTTTATATAATTATTAATAATTCACATAATAGAACTATTGAGACTGAGGAAAGCATTTATGTTTTTTAGTTTATGTGGTAGAAATTCGAAGAAACAGTTATAGTGATAGTAACCTAAATTTAATTTAATATAAAATTATATTTAAAGCAGAAAACTATTAAATTTCAAATTTTTCAGCAATATTTTCCTCGCAACCTAAATTTTGCTGTTTTAGCATGGCATAGCAGTAAACAAGTTTTGAAAGAGCATCTGTTGATAGCTTATTTCGAATCTTAGTTTGCACAAATGAAAAATTTGAAAACAATCTTTCAATTGCAGCACTACTTGCTGTGGCATATTTGAAGGTGTGCTACTAATGAACAGAAGTTTTTTGAAATTGCACAAACTTATTCAATACTTCTCCACCAATTACATGCACTGACACTATTAATCACTTCTGCAAAATATGAGCTAGGAAAGGGTTTTTCTTTGAGGTTAAAATTAATAATATAAGATATAAAATCAGGATTGATTTTAGATAACCATGCTTTACAGCTTTATTTTTGTTCATAATTTAGAAGTTCATCTCTGTACTTCTGATGTAACAAATACGCTAAAAGATGACATGGCAAAATCGCTTGTTCAAATATCTTTATTAGTTTTGAAAAATGTGGTTTTAACTCTTCATTTTTCAAAAGATTTAGCCATACATGACAAGCATCTGCTATGGTGGGGGAAGGGGGAATATACAGTCAAAGATCTATAATCCGCACACCCATAATCCACTGTTTTCTATAATTCACGTTATTTTACGAATGTAAACAATGAAATAAACAGTTAAAAAATTTACAAATTAGTGATCCAAAAACGTTTTTTTAGAAAATTTTTTTAAAAAAATGAGGAAACAGTGAATTATGGGTATGCGGATTATAGATCTTCGACTGTAATACAAAAAGTTAAAGTGACAACAGGCTACTTACTGAAAGAAAATCTAAATAATTTAACATTTTGTTCCTTTCTTAGAAAGTAAAAGTGACAGAAAAAAAAATCTAGTTTCCTAATAAGCCATAACAGTTTTTTCAATATATAATTTTCAATTTAATTTACTTATTTTATCTTTAACAAACTAGTTTCATCAGATAAATAGTTATAAAATAGTACCAAAGACTTAGATATTTACATTTCTTAAGTCTCATGACATAAAACAAAAATAACAAAATTGTATAAAATCTTTTGATAATTAAAAAAAATATATTCATATTAATGACTGATAAATTACTTACAGGGGTCTGTCTAGACTTTTCTCACAGGGTCCTGCTTTTGTTAAATTGGGAAATTTTTCTTGTCTTTGTGAAAATTCTAGACATAGTTTTGTGAATTTTAAATTATCAGTGTTTTCAAGTTCTACCCTTCACATATAAAGAAACTAAGTGATATATTTTTTGGTGAGTTCAACTGTTTATTAACAGGGCAGATTTTATTTTTAAATGATTAAATTTGTGAAAAGTTCAATTTGAAGGTGAAAACGTCTATTTCAGAGACAAATAATTTTATGAAGGGTCCTGTTTGAGGTTAAAGAATTTTGTAAAGGGTCTTGTTTTAAAATAAATTATTTCATGAAGGGTCCTTTAAAGGACCTAAAATTTTCTTAAACATATCCCTGACTTAAGAAAAAAAAATTAGGTATGCAATTTTTATTATGTTCTTAAATTCTTAAGTAAGAGTGAATCCCACCTATTTTTTAAAGATTTAAATTATTTAATATTAATTAATTAAAAAATTAAATTAAAATATTAAATAGTACACTGTTAAATTTAATTGTTTATACCATTATTATCCTTATTAGAATGCAGATTTTACTACGCATTAAAGACAAATATGTTTTTTCCATTTTTGCCGGTTTTTTCCAGTTTTTGCCACTGTCCTGGCAAAAATACCTTTTTGCCGGCAAAAATACCTTTTTGCCGGAAAAAATGCCAACCCTGTTACCATGTGAGGCATAAAATTGCCATTTTGTTGCAATCACACCAATTCTGTTAGTATTAGACATTTGTATCAAATTTAAGTATAGCTTTTTAAAGAGCTTATTCAGCCACATTTAAAATTATCATAGTGCTGACTCTAGGAAAAAAAAATTTGCAGGCGGGAATTTTACTAAAAAAGGGTACATTTTTTCCAAAAAGGAAAAACATTATTCTAAATAAAAGTACATTTTACCAAAAAGAGAACGTTTGTACCTTGTTTGCCAAAAATATTTTGAATTGGTTTGTTTAGTGTCCCCTAAAATTTGCGATATTTTCCTGGGATCAATTGAATTGCCATGGAGCACATAGGAAATGTTATAATAGGGATACCGGGCACATCATAAGCGTTAAAGAGGACTGCCGGGCACTGCATCCTGCTGAAACACAACTCTTTATTGAGAGCTATTCACCGTAGTAGAAACATTCACAATAAATTTAATTTCTAATTTTAATTTGGCCCGTTTTACTTTAGTTTTCCAAATTACTAAATTCGAATTATACTCATCACATTTTAAAACTTCAGCTTCTAAATCCTCTAATTTAATAGTGTTTTGAATTTCAGTATCAAGATAATGAAGCTCTTTTTCTTTTAAATCTAATTCAGCAAGAAATTGTTCTAACAATTCTTCATCGGCACTATTTTCAGAAATTGCCGCTTCTATTCTATTAATTAATTTCGTTGTTTGACTTCTCACGGTAGTGTGTTTTGTTTTGTTAATTTCATCCATTATTTAAATCAATATTCTAACTATCAATTTATCAAAATAAAACAATTGCAATTATTTATTATAAATAAAGCACTAAAATAATTCTATTTCATATTATTCAGTTCTGATTCATGTATTAGGCAATCTGTCCCTGTTCTTGCACGCCAAAAAATATTGTTGTATTCAATAATAAAGTAGCATACAAACTAATAAAAAAGGTAAGTAAAAAATACTTACCAGTCCAAGGTTATTACCTTAAGGATAAATCAGAACACTGTTATGACGTCTCATTAAAGCAATAAAGTCAAACTTTGTTAAATAATCAATAGCTTCATTCTTTTTTCTAATTATTTATGTGATACTGAAAACTTACATAACAGTTATATTTACAATATGTACAAAAAATTTGCTTTTCGTTTCCATTTTAACAATCATGTTTTAATTTTTCTAGAAGGGGGAAAAAAAATCCGCTTCTTCTTAACATCGTAAAAACATTCTAATTCTGAAAACAATAAAATGGCAGTTGCGAAAATTAAAAAAGAAAAGTTAAAGTTCTAAAATAAATGTTCATGGAGGCTTGCGTTTTGCAATAGTATGTAACAAGCATGTGATCTACGGGGGAGGGGGGAAGCGATTTTAAAACTGCAAATGCAAATGACGCTTTGGAATCTGGAAATACAGAACAAAAAGTAATTCAGGGTTCCCAGCGTCATGGAAAGTCAGGGAAAATCTGGAAAGTCATGGAATTTCAAAGTAGTCATGGAAAGTCAGAGAAATTTCAAAATATGTATGAAAAGTCAGGGAATTTACAAATATTTTCTAAAAAGTCATGGAAAATTCTTGGAAAAAAGTAAAACGATACAAAATTCATCAAATAATCTTGGAAAAAAAATCACAAAATTCATCAAATAATCAGGGGAAAGAAAATTTAGAAATTTGGAAAACAATTGCAGAAAATAATCACTAATTTTGACAAAAAATTCTGGAAATAAGTAGCAAATTTCATTGTATACCTGCTTGTTCAGAGAATTTTTTGAGATTTGGTCAGGGAAAGTCATGGAATTTTTCGAGATTAGGTCATGGAAAGTCAGGGAATTTTCCATTCATGTTTTGCTGGGAACCCTGTAATTTGAGATGTTGATATCTTGAATACCCAAAGACCTGGAATTCCTGCACTTTTGCTAGTTTTGCATGGGGAGGGTCCGATTGTCCGATTATCGTCACCTGTCGTGAACATGTAATCATAACGTGTTGGAATTTTAAAATATTGAACAGAATGCAGTGAGGAATGTTGAAATCTTGAATAAACAATGAATTGGGGCACCTGTTTCGGGCTATGCATAGAGTGTAGAGGGTCCGATTGTCCGATTATAGTCACCTTTTGTGAACGAGTAATTACAACATTTGAATGACTTGTTTTTCAAGCATGTGCATGTTCATATTTTTTTTTTCTCCATAAAGAGAAGGAAAATAAGACATTTTTTCAAGAAATTATGGGGTGCAAAGTACTTGTTTTGAGAAATGGGCAGGATGCATTTTTCACTTATAAAATGGGACAGGGTACGTGTTATATACAAAAGGGCAGCAGGGCACATCAATAATTAAATAAGGGCAGGCAGGGCGCAGCGCCCTTCGAAAAACGCATAATAGGAACACTATTCAATTTTGAGCTTAAATATATAAATTTTGTCCTCTCTCCTCTGCAATTAAAAAAAAAAAATCACGCCGAAATAAAGAAAAGCACACAGAAAATTCCTTTTAAAAAAATGTGACATTCATGCTGCTGGGCAGATCTGGATTCCTGTAATGGAAATTCTTAATTAAATATACCAGCATACCCCAAACCCCCTAGTGAATTAGGTAAGCCACTCCTAATCACTTAATTTTAGAAGATTCATAGTGTTAAGTAAAAAAGATAGTCAATATCTAATAAAAATAAAAGTGATCGTTAAAGGTCCTGGTTAAATCCTTAGATAATGGTAAGGCATCAGCCTTCTCTCTACCCTATTTGCGTTGTGTAACTTTTTTGAAAAAGGAATTAACTTTTAGACCGTAAGTAAACATCAGAACTTTAAATCCAAAAACAGATTCTTTAATCTAACTATAATTGAATTTTAAGAAACTACACTAACAATAAAATAAAATAGGACTCATGGTTGAAATGAACTATACAAGTTTAACAATTAATATCAGAGTTTCCCACAGGTTTAAAAAAGGGCAGGGCGCTACTGTTCTGAAAAGGGCACTTTTTACATTTTTCACGGCACTTTTTCATTTTTAAGGGCACTTTTTCATTTTTAAGGGCACTTTTTATAGAGTTGAATCTAGAATTTAGCGGTTCAAAAAGTCTGGAAAAACAGAAATTTCATCAAAATATTGAAAAAAAGAAAAAAAAATGTAAATTTTGTAAAAAAAAAAAAAATCGCGAAAATGCGGCAAATTTTATTAAAAGATTGCATAAACAGCAGTTTTTGCTAAAAAATCGCAAAAAAGGCATATTTTGCTAAAAAAAATCGCGAAAAAACGACAAATCTCGCGAAAAAACGACAAATCTCGCGAAAATTTCGCGAAAAAACGGAACTTTTCACAGAACTTTCCGTTTTATTTCGATTTTGGGACGAAATTTGCTGTTTTTACGCAATTTTTTTGACGAAATCTGCTGTTTTATCGCTGTTTTTTAACGAAAGTTGCCTTTTTTTTTGCGACTCATTTGACAAAATTTTCTGTTTTATTGAGATTTTCGGAAGAAATGTGTCGTTTTCCCACAATCTTTTGAGGAAATCTGACATTTTGTGACGAAATTAGCCATTTTTTTAGCGATTTTTTGACAAAATTACCCATCCCACGGGACACGTATGAGGCTATTTTTTGCGTTCCGTCGCCGATTTTTTCAGATCATCGCTGGAGGGCTGCATTTTTTCAAATGTGGGCAAGGGCGCTATTTTTTTAAATGAATGACAAGAGGGGCGCTAGTTTTTGGATGAGGGGCAAGAGGGGCGCTATTTTTTAAACTAAAGGGCAGGAGGGGCGGAGCGTCCCGCTGAAACTGTCTGGGGGAAACTCTGTAATATATATTTATTTACAACATTATATTTACAAATTAATGATGCGTCACACGACACATTGGGTTCAAGTATGATAAAAAAAGATAACAGTTAAATATTTACTCATACAATTATTTGTGGTAATTCTAGAATAAAAAAAAAATATTTTAATAATTCATTACTCTAATTCTTGGGTACCAATTTGAGCATGCAGGCCAATTTACTCATATTTTTTTTTAGCCCTAAAAAAAATCCTGGGGAACAATAAAATTAAAATGCAGTACCTTTATATCTTTAGTCGTTGAGAGATATCTGGAACAGCAGTCATTGCCAGCGTCCGTTGAATCTATCCTCCTCGGATGTGGTGACACATAGTAAAATTCTGGCGATCGCACACACTCATTTTCTTTCGACTCATAAATATCGAGTCTCAACTCCTATTTTTGTGGAGGTTTTCACCTCAAAAGAGAGCTTTCAAAACAATGAGCAACTTCATCATTTCAGCGAGCATCCTGCATCTCTCCTCTACCAAAAAAAACTCTCAATCTTTTCATCTATAGCAGGCGGGGCTAACCCCCTTCTTCCCCTCATACAGTAAGTACATGACCAGTAAGTTTCTGTCACTGATGACAACTCGAAAGAGATTCGCTGGCCCTTGTATGAAGAGAGGGGACTCATCTCTTAACGTCTGCCTTCCCGTCCGATAGAAGGAAAAAAGCCGCGAATTTAAAACCTTGGTGTGGGGTCTGATTTTATTAGCCTGTCATAAATTTGCGTATAAATCCAATCCTGACAATACTGTCAAGACATTGTGTACCAAGGCGCCAGGCCTTCGGAACTCCGATTCAGAGATGCCATTATTGATAATTGGCCTGTTTTCCTTCTTAACACGTAGATAGCACTAACATGAAGTATAATACTCTTTACAACATTCATACCACATATAAATATATAAAACATCAGAAAATTAATTATATGCTTAATATACACTTTTATAATCTGCACTAACAATATTAATAATAAAATTTCAAAAATAACTATGTACAATTTCTTTTATCCATATGAATATCAGTAGAATTGCTGGATCCTTACATGTTTCCAGCACATGCATAGAATTCAGTTTCAAGTTTTTAGCTTATTTCAGTAAAAATTTCCATCTTTTCAACAAAATTTTTCGAAATTTGTGCAAAGTTTAAAAAAAATTTCGGGATTTTTAGTTAGTTTTCGCATTTTGCAAGTTGGGAAGATCAACAATAATATGAAGCAAAACTGAAATAAAAAAAACAGTGAAACAATGAAGAGAATAATAATGATATTCGTTATTTTAGTAAACGATTATGTAATAAAAATAATTTCATAAGAACCTAAAACATATCAATTTTTGCACACACATTATACTTTCCTGCCAAAATGGTGCTTTATTTGTTTATTTGCAATCCTGTGCTTTTCGAGCAAATCCTGGTTTCTACAGCAATGGCTGCAATTCGGCTCTTGTAGAATAAACAGTGTTGCCAAGTTAAAATGAAGTATAGTCCAGCAGTTCTCAATCTATGGGTTGCAACCCACTAGTGGCCCGCGGTAGTTGTTTTGGTGGATCGCAGAACAATACAGGTTTGTCATCAGAATATGTCTTTTATTTCATCTATTTAAAAAGATTTGACAATTACAACTGGGAATAATATTTCAAGGGAAAATCCTTAATTTTCTTTTAGATTATTATATGAACAGAATATCCAGAAATATTTAAATCAGCTTTGAGGTCCTTGATGAAATTCAAAACTTTGTGCTTATGAGAACATGGTTTTTTTACTTTGCTCCTTTGAAAGACTGAGACAAACTGAGTATTGATGCATATGTTCGCACATTGGTAAACACCAGTACCAGAAATCTCATTCGTTAAAAAGTTATGTTTTCCTAATAATTAAACGTATCTTAACTGGCTCTTTTGCAACCTTGTAAAAATACACAAATCTATGCAAATTACATGATATTTTATTTTTATAGGTTAACTGAGCCTATCAATGATATTAACTCAAAAAAATGTCCAGAAGATTGTGGCTGTTGTAAAGTACCATCAGTTGTCTGTAATGATGAGTCTTCTCCAGTTAAGAAAAAGGCCAATAGCCCTTCAAAGAGAAATAATGGAAGACTTGCAGATAGCAAAAAAGTAAAGATATATATATTTTTCTTTTTTAACTATATTTATGCATTTAAATTTTTTTACTTTGTCTCATTATTTTAGAAAGTTTTCTGTAATAATGATAACAAAAGCCCCTAATTTGTATATATTTTATAATATATATATATTAAAGATGTACATAAGCCTACATTTATTTGCTATTTTAGTTTTCTGTTAGATTGTTTCTGCTTTCCCTGTTTGAAAAGTTTATTCTAATGAAATGAAAATTTTTAAACAATTTTGTCATTTAATTAAATCATGGGAACTATTCTTGTTTCTCCAGGGATTTTATGATAAAATGATGATAAAACATTAGCATGTCACATGTAATAAGACATTTAAAAAATATTAGTTGGAACCTGCTAGCATTCTAAAATGATGAAATATATTTACAAATTTGCTAGCTGCATTTTTTTTTTTTTTTTTTTTATCTCCATATTACCTCCCACTGTGCTGTCATATGAATATTGTCTGAAGAACAGGGATCTGTTCAGGAGAAAAACAGAGTCCGATAACAGACTCTTCACAAAATTTGATGATAGTAAAACACTCTCCAGATAAATAAATTTCAGAAAAATGGCATTTTCACCAAAAAAAAAAAGTGTGAATCCCACCCATGGGTGAGTGTAAAATTCTACAAAAATCTAGCTTTATTTGTTTCAGGATTGCCGGCTGGCTTTTTTTGGTTTTATCCACTTAAAAAAAGCCGGCTTTTATTTTTAAAGTATTAATTTGTATCGAATCCATATTAAATTTGGATTGATTTATTTTTAATACACTTTTAATTATATACTACTAAAAAAGTTATAAATTTCTGTTTAATTTTTCAAATAAATAAGTCTTTATAATGGCTAGAAGTCAACTGTGAAAGCATTATGTCTGAAAAATAAAAATCTTGGAAAAAATATATATATATATACAATCAAAAAATGTGTTTGAAGCTTCTATATTTCATAGTTCTACTTATATTACACATTCTTAAGAATTATATTTAATTAAATTATGACAAAATGTAACACATCAAAGCATTCATGGAAACATTCTTTCAGGTCAATATGTAAAGATTAAGTCATAAAATGAACAATGTTGAAAGATAAATGAGGAAGGATTCAGTATTTGAGGAGAGTTTAATACATAATTGTATAAAGGTAAACAACAACAAAAAATATTCTAATAAAATTTGTTGAATTAAAATTTTCAATAGCTTTTTGTTACTTAAAAGTGCATATATGCCCACTTGCATGAATATATTCATGCATATGTTAATTGAGAATACTGAAATAAATTGTGAAATATAATTATATTATGAAATATGCATAGTTAGGAATACTATTTTCAATAGTGAGAAATGGTTTTTTTAATATGTATGATTTTTAATGTTTATTGGGAATAAAACATGACATTTTAATAACTCTTAAAATTAGTTATGTAATAACACATATAACTAAGTAACCATAGTCCTCTTTAATTTTATAAAGCAGTAAAAATGGAAAAGCAAGGATAGGATTAAAGGTCAATGTAAATCAGAAAAAGCACTTCATTTGGCCATTTTATAATTTAACTGACATTTCTGACTATAAATCACTAGCAACTCCATCAATGTGTATTCTAATATTAATGTCTTCACTATTGAAAAATTGGGTTATAACCCAATTTCTCATTATGAATCATAATTAAAATCCCAATTTTTCATTTTAATAAATAAACTTATTAAACTCAAAGTAAATTAAACATCATTAAAATTAGTTAAAAGACACTTAAAAATGTGTAGCTTAGCTTATAATTAAAATGCTTCACTGTATAAAAGCCAAAAAAGGTCAATTTTGGCCAAAAAAGCTGGCTAAAGCCAATAAAAGCCAATTGGCTTGGCTTTTTTTCAATTTCAGCCGGCTTTTTTGCAACCCTGATTTGTTTATTTTACTGTTCATTGGAACGTAAACACACTTTGTTTATTGTTAGCTATCTTTCCATTCTTTCTCCCCTATATCATTATTAGGAATCAGCACCAATTGGCTAACACATGAGTTCGTAAAAATAATAGACATGTTTACGGAGTACGAAATAAATTCCCTTTTCTCCGTAGGTGAGATGATCATATTTCCGATGTTTTCTGTCACTTGCTAATTTGGCAACACTTGCTTTTATATCATTGTGTTCACAATCGCATGAAAATAGATTTTCTTAGCAAAAGTTAAATACAAAAATGTTCTAATTAATAAATAATGAAATCATTTTCATATTAAATTTGTTTTGGGGGAGTTCATGTTAAATTTGCTTTTAGTGTTTTTGTTAAGCTGAAACTTGTAATTGCTCTTTCAACATTTACATTTGTTTCTTTTTTCTTTTGTAAAAATTATGCATTATATATACTCAAAAAATTCCTTTGAAATTAAATAAATAACAAAATCACGTTCATATTATATTTGCTTTATGAGACTAACGGTTAACAATGCATGGTTTCCTTTGTTTATATCCCAAATAAATGACAAATTTTGGGGAATAGTAAATTATACTACAAATGATGCCAGATCTCAATGTATGAACTTATTTCAGGTTTCGGAAAACTTTTGATAAATTATACTTTATATTCATAAATAGCACTTTTACTAGCCAAAAACTTTTAATCTCTCTTTTACTAATCATACATATATACAAATTGTTAATTATTACTACTTAACAGAAAGTTGAAAGTGTAGTCTAATATAATTGCAGCAAAAAAAGAAATCTGTTTTAAAAAGAAATTAGCTTATTTGTGAAAAATTCAAATGTCTCTAAATTTGGGAGACTAGGGATAAATGTGTTACCTACTGTTGGTACTTTTTGGTTAGCCGAGTGCCAGTATTATACAGTAGTAGATCTATATAAATCACACCTAAAAACACAGCGTTGTGTGATATAGAGTTTTTCATTATATATAGATCATATTTCATACATCATTAAATTTACCTCATAAATGTAGCCAAATGTGTCTGAAACATATCAAAATACATTAGAGTATCTCTATACTGCATTCCTTATCCAGATTATACCTGAACTCAAATCATTAATTATGTTACTCATTTTCTAAAACATTTATTGCAATAGTAATTTTTTCATTGAACATTTTAAATTATGGAGATAAAATTCAAGTAATGTATTTCTAGACAATGGCAATTGTTTACAATCTGGGAATTCAGGTGCAAGGGCGGATCTGGAGAGTCCTCAAGGGGGGGGCGATTTTAGTAATTTAGAGACTCGACTTTAATGCGTGGGTCGGGGCTAATTTTTTTTATTGCGGGTCATGTTGCTTTTATTTTTTGCTGCGGGTCGGGTCTGGGTCCGGTTGAATTCTAGTTTTTGCTGTGGGTCGGGTCTGGGTCCGGTTGACTTCTAGTTTTTGCTGTGGGTCGGGTTTGGATCCGGTTGACTTCTTTTCTTTTGCTGCTAGTCGGGTTAACTAATGTTTATGTTGTGGATCACATTAGCAGGATTAGCAGGTGTTTTTATTCAGAAACTATGGCGTAATCAGTTTTTTGATAAGCAGTTTAAGAAAATACTGTGAAAATTATAGTTTTGAATAGAATTTCTGGAAGCGACAGCATGAGAAGGTAGAAAAATCCGCAATCATTTGACGTGCAAAGAGAAAACTGCGCTCGGGGCAAAGCAAAATGTGCCACCCCCCCCCCCCTCCGAACCAACTTTTTCTTGTAACAGGCCAAAAATTACACTGGTAGCATAAATTTGGCGCCCCCTAAATTTTCACACCCGGGCCGACCGCATTTTTCGCCCTCCCTTTCGCACGGCACTGCATATTGTCTGTCCTACACATCTTGAGAACAATTAAGTCTAGTTCCAGCCCGGCTCGTCTATATGTAGAAAAACAATACAAGCCTGATCTCGGGCAGGTACGAGCCTGCTAAAAAAAATTATATATTAAACACGGGTTACACACAACATAATTCTTCGATGCTGATCTCTACACTGTAAAAGTTAGATTTCTGTATTGATGTTGCCAAACTAGTTTCGACTGATGACGCACATTTATACTTATTCTCATTAAACCCATATAATTGAAAATAGCTCATATTTTAACGTTCCTGCTTAAATCTTTACAAAGGGCCAGTGAACCCGCATTTTTTTTTTTTTTATGGACTCGGCCCATATGGCCCTTCAATTTTTTTGCCGGCTCGTCCCGTTTATTTTGTTTTTTGGCCCGGTCTGTTGGAAAAAATATTCTAATTTTGCTAGCCCGTTAGAAAATTCGGAACCATTTCGCCGACTCGGACAGGCCCGGGCACATGCATACGTCTAGGCTGGGTCGGACACGGACCGAAATCTAACTTTCATTCCCAGCCGAACCCCGACCAGGGAAATTTTGGTCAGTGCGGACTAGAGATAAATTTGGGCTATTATTCCACAGCCCGGTCCCGCCTGAGGCAGAAACATTTTGCGGCATCAAGAGCAAAACCCAATAATGAAATTATACAGTAGAAAAAATTGCATAATACTTATAAAAAATGTTCCAAAAGTAATTATAATTTTAAAGCTATTTTTTATATTAAAAAAAGGCTGTTAAACGAAAAATTAAATTTAATATTATCAAAAGAACAGTTTGATGTAAAATAAAAATATACTTGACGCATAAAAGGATTCTCATATGTTGTCTCTGTTTTAGTAAAAAAAATATTATGGACAATGGACATGTTAATGAAGTGTGTTTCATGAATAAATGCATGGAACCTGTAGAAAATACTGTCTATTATTTGTCAAATCGAACAACATTTTTAAATTTTCTGTAAAAAGTGCACATTTTTAACTATAACCATTTCATTCTTCATAACAAGCCTTCGTTATAGTATGACCCAAAAAATAACCTCAAATTAAAAATTTTAAAGTTCAACACTTTTTTAGGAACAGAGGAAACACTACTCGATCGCAAGAATATGGTAAATACATTTACTTACCGCTACGGAATCAACAGAGATCCCAAAAGAAATGATAATTACTACAGTTATTTCCATATGAAAAGCGATTACGACTTGTATACGTTGCATGCACTAGAAATTTAAATTATTCGGCAACCGCAAAATAAAATCAAAAGAAAATATTCTTTTCGCCTTTCGCGTTACATGTCTAAATAATAATAATAATAAAAGATCCAATTGCAAAATAATCTCTGCCACAAACAAAAATCGAACTAAACACAAATTCATTATTCCCGCCTTTTTTCGTAGGTGCCAGATCGGCGGTCGTCGACAATGCTTGAACATAAATCTACAGATGTAGATGTGACTAATTTTTTTTTGTTTTTTTTAATAGCATTCAAATACTAAAATAAAAAAAAAAAAATGTGCCACTTTTTCATTTTTATCAAAATAGCAAGACATTGATTTGAAAAGGAATAAGTACTAATTTTTAAGAGGAAAAAAGTTTTTTACATTTTTCTATTCATCGATAAATAAAATTTTCAGATTTCAGAAAAAATGAGTCCGAATCAGTAAACCAGCATAAAAACAGAGCACGATCTCGTATCGGACACGGGCTAAGTCTGAACCTGTGTCATCTCTAATGCAGACATCTAAGAAGAATGACTCCAGGCCAGACTCGATCTGGAAGAAAAATAAGTCAGACCCAATCCAAAGCAGCAGAAAAATAATGATCATGATAGTATCAAATAAATGACGGCCGAGTTCTGAATGCGGTAATACCAGACACAGTCCGAGCCTCGCGAACTTAAAAAGGCGCAACCCGGGGGGGGGGGGGGCGCTGAATTCTAGTTAGGATCTAACTCATTTCTTGCAAGGATGCATGTATTTTTGGGGAAAGTTTATTGCCCAAGAAGTGAAGACGATCGCCCCCTCAGACCCGCCATTGGGCCCGACCCAAATCTGCAGAAAAATAATGATCACGATACTGCCCGGTTCTGAAAACGAGAAGACCTGTCCCAACCCGAGCCTCGCGAAATTAAAAAGTCCTTCCGGCAATGCCGTGAGGAAGAGGTAGCTTTCATATACTTATATATTTATTTATTTATTTTAAAGTAAGTTACATTGTTCAAAAATACTAAGCTGAAATTAGTGGAAATAATCTTATAAAATTAGTGATTTTATAAGATTGAATACTAGTTTTTGTCAAGACTGAATATTAATAGGAATTTTTAGAAATTAGTCATCTTTTATTCAACCTGGTTTTATTTTAAGCGATTTAAAGAGTCACCTAATTCCACGATATCATAAAGTGTATGCCATTTTAAAGCAACATTGTGGATCGTTCAGATCAGATCGTTTCAAAATGTCAGCCATAAGCAAAATTCAAAGTGCTATAACTCAATCATTTTTTAAGATATAGACAAAATAAAAAGTGTTCAAGAATCGTTGTTTTAAGTTCTAATACGTAAAAGACAAATATTTTTCAAATTTTCATTTTTTTGCATTTAATTTTAAATTTTAAATTTTTTTAAAAATTTAAAATGGCTACCATTTTGAAACAAAATGGCGGATGATGCTGGCCAACGAACTCGGTCGAGACATTTGTATGTGATCGGTTCTGTGACAAGAACCGTCTAAAACAAAATAAAATTTAGCAGCTTATAACAGTGTAACTACGGTGACCTAAGAGAATAAGTATTGGTGACATTGTGACAGTGTAATGTAAGACATTAAAGAAACTGTTTTTCAGTAAAATAAGGCTAACGTTTATTAACGAAAAATAAGTGCAAGTTTAAATAAAACATGTATAAGTCCAGGTGAAAAATATAACAGGCATAACGTGAACAGAAACAAGTTCAGTTAAAATTATTCTATGTCATGAAATAATATTCAAGTTTAAATAAAAATATGTATAAACTTAGATGAAAATATAACTGATAAAATGTAAACAGAAAATAAGTTCAAATCTGTATTTAAATTAAAAACATTCTATGTAATGAAATAATATTACTTATTGAATGGCATGGCATGGCATATAACAATACTAGGATAGCAATGAAAACAAAACGGACTCACTTATGGACGGCTTCTATCAACGTATTGAAAAACAAATTCCCATGGTATGGCACATCAACTATTTCGATGAAAAGTTTTTAGAAAACGTAGAGTTTTTAACTGAAGCTAATAATATCCACACATGAACATGAAGACTTGATTAAAACACAAATGGGTTACGACTGCCGGTAAAATGAGACACGGCAAGCAACTAGATGTTAACTTTAAAACTTTAAAACTGGATGAGTTAAAAACACATTTCTGAAACTATATCATATTGACGGTAACATCAACTATCTTGAAACATAACATCACTTCAAAATCCCCCGCACAATCTATCTCTCCCGGTTTAAATAGCAGCGGCAATCCGAAACTGGATACGCCCCTCCGAGTTGAGCAAACGCGTTCCTGACTTGCGATGGGAGAAATGCAAGACAGCCACTTGCGAGTTGCGATTCGCGATGCTTGCGAATTGCGACCGGACGGAACGATAAGACCAGGATGAACGTACCCATCAGCGACGATCGAAAAGATAAGCGATTGATTTGAACATGTAAACAAAAGATCGGAAGATTGGAAAAATGCCGGCAAAGAAGAAAAATGGAAGTTGGAACAAAACATAAGATAGTAAGCCATGCCATTTTACAATATTACGATATATATAATTAGAATTATGTATTTTAGAGTGTTAAGGAAGAAAAATAGCTGACAATCGCCCCCCCCCCTTAACACTCGTACTTAAAAATAAAATGGATAATCAACAGATATTGTAAATTATATATATATATAGAATAATAAAAAAAAACATTAGAACATAAACTATCACACTTCGATAGTTACCAGTAAAACAGAAACTTAACATTAATAAGTATAAATGCAACAAATTCAATAACTTCAACAGTGTTAATCTAAAACATCAATTTTCAACAATGTTAATAACAATAACAATTTTAACAATTATATATAACAACTCGATTAACAATTTTTTTTCATTTCATGAGAGTTCAGTTACAATTGTAACTCTAACGAAAGTTTTTTTTTTTTTTCACGTCGGAAAAGTTCAATAGCAAAAGTCTATAAAGATAACATTTTCCTGAAAAAAAACCGTGAAAGATAATTACAATTACCTCGTCACATGCAAGTGACTACGAGTTACCTTTACATAAGAATTTAATATGATGATTTTTCCTTTGGTCTTGACTTGTAACAATATTCGAATGAATTTTAAACAATTATACATTTGCATATTTATTCTGAAAGAGAATGATTATCACATAAACGCAAATTCAGGATAATATAAAGAATAAATATACATGAATTACAATATGAAAATACTTTGATAATATATGAAAGATACATGTTATGCAAATGAGAAAATTTCAATAATGAGAACAACAACGATCATGATCATGATAACGATTATGAATTATGATTATGTTAATGACATAGTTAAATGACTGTGAGCGCTCACGTGAAAGACAACACAATAAAAAAAATATGCTTAAGCTTTTGAAACGATATACATTTGCAAATGATTTGGCCAAAATATGGAAAAAAACTTGTTATATATACTCTTAAAACGAGAAGAAAAATTTTCATATTTAGATATGCAATAAAAACAGAATACAACTCGATTTTCAACACCAATGAAATGATATTATGAAACGTATGCATACGAAACAAATATGAAATAACAAGAGTATAATCACATATTCAAACATTTTTTTCAAAGAAAAGTACTGAAATATACAAAAATTTCAGTTTAAAAAAATGCTAAACTTCAAGGTTTAACATGAAAAGTTAAACAAGCATCTTAATGCTTGACACAAGTTCAAAGGAGGAGGAGTTTCTTTTTTTTTTTCATAGCATTTAAATATCATGTATATATATAAATTACTTATAACTAAAAATTACATCAATAAATTTTTTAAGATCAAACTTTGTTAAAGGTTTAGTGAAAATGTCTGAGAGATTAGATTTACTGGCTACGTGTTTAACATTAAAAATCTCTTGGTTTAAAAGGTCTCTAACAAAAAATAATTTTACGTCAATGTGTTTCGTTCTGTAATTTTCAATGGGAGACTTAAGAAAATCAATGGAGGCCATGTTGTCTACTAAAAGTGTTGGTTTAACGAGTTTCAGAGAAAGAGGTGTGTGGAGGTGTGTAACCAGGACTTGAGCTAGGACTAGGAGTGGACTTTACAATGCCTTCGTACTTATTGCTTCCTTTAAAACTGAACAGTGACGGATCAAATTTTATACCATTAGAATGACAGTAGTCTCTTACTTCCTTCAGTGATCTTAGACGTTGTGTCTCACCCAACTCGTAATAGTAGACGTCGGTTCTCGATTTGTCAGGCCTAGTTACAGGCTTACGGAACCAGACAGCTTCCCTGAGAGTTCTAGTAAACTCCTCGCCATCCTCGTCACTGTCACCCTCAAATGGGTGTGAGGAGGCAGAGTCGGAAGATTTAGAGGTACTCGGTCTAATACTTTGAGTGGGTGGTGCTTCTGAAGTAAATCTGTCAGGTTGAAGGTCAGTCAAAGGGTCTATTTCAGGTGGTTCGGAACTTAGGATGTAAGAGGGTCCCAGATCGCTTCCGTTGCGCTGCTCCGAAGTTGTAAATGGGTTTGTGCCTATTGAATAGCTTGGACCTTGTTCACTGTGTTTGTGGATACTTCTGGATGCAGATTCGTCACCAAATCTAACATTTATTGTCTCTATTATTTTATTGGTTTCGGGAATCCATACCCTGTAGCCTTTTGTAGACATTGCGTAACCCACTAAAACACCCTTTTTAGCCTTTGGATCGAATTTGGAATTTCTTAGTTGTTTAGGTACCCCCACATATGCCACCGTACCAAAAGGTCGTAAATGTCTTATGGATGGTTTATTACCACAATAATATTCGAAAGGAGTTTTTTTCTGAGTTTTGTGACATATTCGGTTAAGAGTGTATGCGATGTATAAGACAGCTTCTGGCCAGAATTTGAGACTGAGTTTACTTTCATTGAGTATTGAGCGAGCCCCGTCCATTATTGTTTGATTTAAACGTTCTGAAACTCCATTTTGCTCCGGAGAATATACATTGGTAAATTCGTGTTTTATGCCATTGTCCTCAAAGAATTTAGTGAATGCTTCATTATCGAATTCCCGCCCATTGTCGCTACGAACTTCTTTTACTTTGGTGCCCAAAAACCTTTCTGCTCTTTTTACGTGGTTAGAAAATACCTTAAACACCTGTGTTTTACTGCATAAGGGGTATACTGACACTTTGCGAGAGAAGTCGTCTGTTATAGTTAGGAAATACTTCTCCCCGTTTCGCCCTGTTATTTGTGTCGGACCCCACAGATCAGTGTGTAGCAGTTCTAAAGGTCGTTTAGATCTTATTTGGTTTATTGGGCGGAATGATGTTCGTCTGTGTTTATTAATTTTACATGTTTCACATTCAAAGTCTTTACATTTAATGGGTGGTAAGCCCCTAACGCCATTACATTTTAGAGTATGTTCAATTAATGTGGAACTGATGTGCCCAAGGCGTCTATGCCAGAGTTTAAAATCATCTTTTTGAACGGTTGAGGCTTGGAAACGTACCTTTTTAGGGTTTTGATTACGGTTAATTTTCGGGTCTTTATTTCTATTATTATGGTTAGGATCTGGATAAAGGCAGTAAATGCCATCTTTAAGAAAAGCACGAAAAAGTGTGCCAGAATCCCGATATGCCTTGACCCTTCCCTCACCTCCTTTGAACTTGGCACCCATTTTATCAAGTCTGGGACCTGAAATTAAATTATGTCTTAGACTAGGACAATACATGACGTCGCCGAAGCGAACCATTTCCCCATTTATTTTTAAATCCACTAAACCGGTGCCCTCGATAGGGAAAGTAGCACCGTCAACTGCAACAGCCAATTCCTCATTTTTTAAAGGTTTGAACTTAACATATAAACTTTTATCTTTACAGAAATGGTGGGAGGCACCCGTGTCAAAGACCCAGGCGTCTCCCCCACATTTTATGTTACTTAGATTAGATTGTATGAGGTAGTTTACCTGGCCTGTTGTCTTACGTTGACGTCGGTTGCGAGGCACATCTTTTCTGGATCTATGACCATCAGACTGAGCACGGACAGGACTGGATACGGAAGAGTCTTTCGATGAATTTCTGGAAAAGGAGGAACCTCTGGACAAAGAGGAATTTCTGGAACTGGAAGAGTCTCTGTATACCACGGAACCGGAATTGGAGGAGTCTCTAGGCATCATGGAACTTCTGGCACTAGAGCTAAGACAGGATTCCTGGCGGGTGACATCAGGCACTCTACACTGGCTCTGTAAATGTCCTCTGCGTCCACATTTGTGACACCGACCTTTGAACTTAGGCTTAAAGGAACACTTCTTTGAGGAACGGGCTCTGGAGAAATGAGATTGCACGGCATCCACTCTGTCGTCCTCTCGTAGTTTGATACGGGACTCCTCTGCGACTAATTCTGTAAGAACACTTTTGAACGTAAACTGATCGTCTGGCCATCGCAGAATCCCTTGCACCATGTTGTCGAACTTCTTCGGGAGCCATCTAAGCAATTGAAATGTAAGGTAAGTTTCTTTGATTGGCTCATTTATTGCAGCAAGTTGGTCAGCAAGCCTTTGGAGGCGAGCTGCAAACATATCAACGGGCTCTTCAGTTTGTATCTTACAGGAAAGAATTTCGCCAAATAATTGCATATGGCGTGCCCGGTTATCAGGCTGAAAATGCAATTTAAGTTTAGTCCAGGCTTCATAAGGGTCGTCGATATTTTCGATGATTCTCCGGAATTCATTTTCGACATTTAAATATACAACTGATAGTGCAGACCTGACTCTGGATTTATATTCCTTTGTCGCTACAGAGTCACTTTCATCAGGAGCCTTTTCAGTGCCATTAACTATGCTCCACGCATTCTTATCTAATAGTAGATACTTTACGTCAGCTGCCCAAGTTCCATAATTGTGAGAATTCAGTTTTGTTATGCATACCTGTATGTTAGCCATGGCCATGCATTAAACAGAAGATATTACATGAAAAAAAGCAGGAAAAAATTTTTTTTTTTTTTTTTTTTTTTTTATTTTTTTTTTTTAGTAAATAACGTACTTAGTAATCAGATAGTACATCAACAAAAATTTCTATTATAAGTGATCCTAAAAAAAACCTTTTTGTATTTCATGTCAATAGGAAAGAAAAAAAACATATAGCCTTCAAAAAAAAATTCTATATTGCGGCCCCCCCCTCTAAAGTGACTCGGAGGTCCAATGGCCGCATACTACAAACAACTGTCAAAAATTTTTGAAATGTCACCAATTAGGTTATGGCCGCCGTAAAGGGTTTAAAAGCGTATTCGCTTCTGGCCCATAACCCGTGATCGGTTCTGTGACAAGAACCGTCTAAAACAAAATAAAATTTAGCAGCTTATAACAGTGTAACTACGGTGACCTAAGAGAATAAGTATTGGTGACATTGTGACAGTGTAATGTAAGACATTAAAGAAACTGTTTTTCAGTAAAATAAGGCTAACGTTTATTAACGAAAAATAAGTGCAAGTTTAAATAAAACATGTATAAGTCCAGGTGAAAAATATAACAGGCATAACGTGAACAGAAACAAGTTCAGTTAAAATTATTCTATGTCATGAAATAATATTCAAGTTTAAATAAAAATATGTATAAACTTAGATGAAAATATAACTGATAAAATGTAAACAGAAAATAAGTTCAAATCTGTATTTAAATTAAAAACATTCTATGTAATGAAATAATATTACTTATTGAATGGCATGGCATGGCATATAACAATACTAGGATAGCAATGAAAACAAAACGGACTCACTTATGGACGGCTTCTATCAACGTATTGAAAAACAAATTCCCATGGTATGGCACATCAACTATTTCGATGAAAAGTTTTTAGAAAACGTAGAGTTTTTAACTGAAGCTAATAATATCCACACATGAACATGAAGACTTGATTAAAACACAAATGGGTTACGACTGCCGGTAAAATGAGACACGGCAAGCAACTAGATGTTAACTTTAAAACTTTAAAACTGGATGAGTTAAAAACACATTTCTGAAACTATATCATATTGACGGTAACATCAACTATCTTGAAACATAACATCACTTCAAAATCCCCCGCACAATCTATCTCTCCCGGTTTAAATAGCAGCGGCAATCCGAAACTGGATACGCCCCTCCGAGTTGAGCAAACGCGTTCCTGACTTGCGATGGGAGAAATGCAAGACAGCCACTTGCGAGTTGCGATTCGCGATGCTTGCGAATTGCGACCGGACGGAACGATAAGACCAGGATGAACGTACCCATCAGCGACGATCGAAAAGATAAGCGATTGATTTGAACATGTAAACAAAAGATCGGAAGATTGGAAAAATGCCGGCAAAGAAGAAAAATGGAAGTTGGAACAAAACATAAGATAGTAAGCCATGCCATTTTACAATATTACGATATATATAATTAGAATTATGTATTTTAGAGTGTTAAGGAAGAAAAATAGCTGACAGTATGTACTATGTACATACCAAGTTTCATTGAAATCGGTTCATAAATACTCCTGTTATCACGTGACAAAAATCAGATCGTTTCAAAATGTCAGTCATAAGAAAAATTCAAAGTGCTATAACTCAATCATTTTTTAAGATATAGACAAAATAAAAAGTGTTCTGGAATCGTTGTTTTAAGTTCTAACACGTAAAAGAAAAATATTTTTTAAATTTTGATTTTTTTGCATTAAATTTTAAATTTTTTTAAAAATTTAAAATGGCCACCATTTTTAAACAAAACAAAGGATGATGCTGGCCAACGAACTCGGTCGAGACATTTGTATGTACTATGTACATACCAAGTTTCATTGAAATCGGTTCATAAATACGTGTGTTATCACGTGACAAAAATTAGATCGTTTCAAAATGTCAGCCATAAGAAAAATTCAAAGTGCTATAACTCAATCATTTTTTAAGATATAGACAAAATAAAAAGTGTTCTGGAATCGTTGTTTTAAGTTCTAACACGTAAAAGAAAAATATTTTTCAACTTTTAATTTTTTCGCATTTAATTTTAAATTTTAAATTTTTAAAAAAATTTTAAATGGCCGCCATTTTGAAACAAAATGGCGGATGATGCTGACCAACGAACTCGGTCCAGACATTTGTATGTACTATGTACATACCAAGTTTCATTCAAATCGGTTCATAAATACGTTAGTTATCGCATGACAAAAATCAGATGTATATATATATATATATATATGGTTATATATATATATATATATATATATATATATATATATATATATATATATATGTCAACATTTGAACGGAGGGTGTTTTGGGGGTCTGGGGGTCATGATCGGTGAAAATATACCAAAATTTTCCGGAAGTGCTTTCCTCCGGACGGCTGCAATAGGTAGCTTTTTACTTTTTGTAATGAAAGCTACCTAAAAGGCGCGGTCCGCCCCGGACTCGAGTTAGGCTTCAATTCATTTCCTGCGAGGATGTATGTCTTTTTAGGAAACTTTTATTAGCCCAAGGGGGAGGGGAGGAAAGATCGCCCTTTCGCCTTGAAAAATGCCAAGGCGCATTTTCCTTGAATCCGCCAATAGCGAATCTAAGGGGGGCGGTCGCCCAATTGCCCCCCTCCCCCTTAGATCCGCCATTACTTCTCCTCCCTTATGGTCTGGTTCGATCTTAGACCGAGCGTTTACCTCAAGGAAGAACGAAATCCACGCCAGGCCCGCCCTGAAAAGAAAAGTGTGGCTCGATCCCGCTCTACAGGAAAAAGTAAGACTCGATCCGCCCCGGTTCTGAAAGTGTAATGACTTGACCCAGTCACGTGACTTAAAAATGGCGCGGCCCGACCCGGGCCGCTCCGGTCTCGAGTTTAAGTCCAATCCCTTTTCCGTGCGGGCATCTTTTTCAGACCCTTTACTGGGCTCAAGGGGGGGGGCGATCGCCCCATCGCCCCCCCCCCCTTGTAGATCCGCCATTGTTCAGGTGCTATTTCATAAAATTGCATTACTGTAATTTCTGGTCTATAATCCGCAGATTATCTGTCAAAAAACCTGAAAATTTTTCAGCGCAGATTATCGGCTGAATTTTTTTTAAGTTGATTTTCACCAAACATATCCAGTTTCTATCAGCAGTTATAAAAATGTAAACAGTTATCACACAATTGTTTGTTATCGAACATTCATGGAGTTGCTCGTGATTGGTGCGCATATGATGTGAATGTACTAATAGGTGTGGCTTCCGCTTTTTATGCTATATTTTCTTAGCCTTTCGGCAATATGTTTCTGTGAAAAACAGATATTTCTCAACTTATCTCATTCAAAATGGCAAACTCAATCCTTTAGCTGAAACAAAGAACTATTAAATAATAATTTTATCCAGTAAAAAGTATCCTGCAAGCCATATTATAAACATTACCAAACAGCCATTAAAAGTTATATTACTTTGTAACTATGATACGGTAATGATTAATTCGATTAAATAAAATATCGATCGTCGTAATCAGTAAAACTGATGTAGATCGAAAATCTGTTTCATTACTTGCAGGGATACGAAAATGATATTGAGAAAACGTATTATTTAACACTGCAGAATTTAAATTGAATGTTATTTTAAAAAATGGAAGATGTTGAAAAGGATCAGTAATAACAGCAATTTGTATAGAATTATTTGTATTCACGAGACATTCAACATTTTACATATAAGATTCAATGAAAAAAATATTTGTATTTTTTAAATTGCAATTATGTAATTCTATTTAGTCTGCTTGTACTTATATTTTTTCAATTATTTTATTGTAATTATCATTTGAATACAGCGACTAAATAAATAGGGTAGTTTATTAATACTACTTTCGAATATTGAAAACAATGAGTAATCCTCGTATAGTCCGGCAGGTTATCTGTTAAAATTATTTTTAAAATGCTTAAAATCGTGACTGCGGGTTATAGACCGAAAATTACAGTATATGGAATTGCCTTATAAGGATTTTCTACTGTACATACATGTATATGTATCATATGTATGCATATAATTATAATACACATAATACTGGTATTTGGCTAACTGAAAAGTACCAAGCCAGGTGCCAGTTCTATATATATATACATATATGTGTATCTATGCACATATGTGTATATATATAATCATATATATATATATATTTATAATGCTGGAGGGAAAAAAATCATTCATAAATTATTGAAAAAAAAAATTGATTGACCCTTTGATGAAATTCACATTTTTTTCTGCAGCATTTTGACGAAATTCTCACTTTTTGTGTGCTGTACTTTGATAAAGTTCATGTTTCTACATCAGCCCTTTGAAAAAAAAATCGCATTTTTTCTGTGGTCAATTGGCGAATATCACTTTTTCTCGGCGACCATTTAACAAAATTTGTGTTTTTTGCATGGTCCTTTGACAAAATTTGCATCTTTCTTTTCGATGGCTCCTTGGCGAAATTCGTAATTTTTTTTCAGATTCTTATTTCCATCGTTTCTGTGACCCTTTCACAAAATTCACGTTTTTCCTCGGCATTTTGACGAAATGCACGCTGTTGTCTGCTAGTTTTTGATGAAATTTGCATTTTTTGCGTGATCCTTTGTTGAAATTAGTGCATTTACCACAATTTGTAAGCTTTTCCCAACGATTCTTTGGCAAAATACACTTTTTTTTGCAATTCTTTGATGAAATTCACATTTTTTTCCTGCGAACAATTTACAAAAATTTTTGGTGACCATTTGTTAAAATTTGCAATATTTATGCCTGAATTTTCTGATTGGTGACTTTTTTTTTTTTTAATTTTTTTTTTTTTTTTTTGGAACCAAATGTTTTGAATTTTTGGAAATTTTGGAAGAAAACCCCGTTTGGTTAGAAAACCAGAATTGTTTTTCTTATATTTTTCCTCTCTTTCAGCCAATTTTATTTTATTGATGGTGCATGTTCTTTTTGGATCAAAAGGGATTGTGTCATATTGGTGTAAATTAACGGTCGCCACTCGCCATGTGGCGATTAAAGTTATAAAAGTGGCGATTTAAAATCGGCCATCAATCGCCACTCTAGTCGCCACTCGATGATCAAAAAGTCTTAATCATTTGCTTTGTGAAATACAACTTTTTTAATGTATATATTCATCTCTAATTTGTTCACATTTAATTAGTGAATTGGTTAATTATTTCTTTCTATCGGATGCAAGCAGATTTATCAACTTTGTTGTATTTTGTATATTTTCGCTTTTTACCATGAACTCTTTATTTGGATTATATTTTCAAGAAATGGGTGGTTTTCAAATGTATTGCCATATTAGGTGAAACAAAATTTGAAAAAATAATTTGGTTTAAATATAAAAATTTACTCAGGTATGAGTTGCTTATAGTTTACAACATTCAAAGCAGTAGATTATTTGCGAGTTTTTTTATTTATATTTCAGAAATTTCAAGAAATGTCTTGCCCAGTCACTATTTTTCTCATAAGTGTGACCTCTATAAAACATTCTGATTTTTTTTGTATCAATAATTAATTAAAAAATTGTTTAAGGTTCTTACATATGTATTAATAAATCAAAAATGTATTAGCATTTATTTATTTCATAAATTTAAAGCATTTTAATAGTTGTTTATGCCATGAGTGTTACTTTGCTTCTTAAATAAAGGGTATAACTTCTGATTAAAAACAAATTTAATTAAAAATTAATTATTTTCATTGCAGTTATAATAAAGAATTAGAAAGTTCTAATAGACAAAACAATTAATTTAAGTGAAGTAACAAATGCATTAATAAAATTCTGATTCTTAGTTACAGTAACGTTCATGAAAAGTGGTAACACTCATGACAAGCGATAAGACTCATCTTGCAGCAAACAGCTTTTTTGTAACAATATATATATAAAAAAAGATTTTTAAAAGTTTAAACTATGATTTGTGTAAAATAGATAGTCCTTTGAAAATTATTTATTAAGAATTAAAGTTTGAATCTTAAATAGCACTTACAAAACACGTGTGCAGACATTAAAATCCTGTTAGAATTTTTAAATAATTATAAATATATATAATATGACAAAATATATCCCTGAATCATGAATCTATTATAATCATAACTTAAATCTTACACATGATTTATAGTTTTAGAATTACTCAACTTCTTTTCTCATGAGTGTTATTTTTTCCAAGTAACACTCATGTAAGGTAACACTCATGTACGGTAACACTCATGACATTTATTAAGGAATTCTTCACTAAAATAAATTCTAACTGTTTTATTGAAATTTTAGTTGGGCCTATTGATTCCTGAACAAAAAATACAGCATTCCCTAACTTAACATTTTTATAAGTTAAAAAATAATAATAAACAAATGGGTAACACTCCTGTAAGAAAATAAAAATACTGACCATGTTGAAATGAACATTCTGATAAATAGCAATTATAGAACAAAATTATCGCGTTCTAAATAAGCGCACTGTAAAGAAGAAACAATATCGTTTTCTCACTACCGTTGCCAACTGCAATATACAAATATTTTGAAAACAAATAATATTATCTTCCTTAAAGTAACACTCATGTTCTGCATATGCGGACACAAAATACATTTAAATTTTTAACTCTTAGATACTAATTTTAAATATATAAACTATCTATTTGTTTAATTAACACAGGCTATTTTACTTTTAATCCATATATAAAAAATTTTAAATGTTTGGAAGCATAAAAAAAGATTGAAATTTTGCGAGTTTTTTATTCAGGACAAGTAAATTCCCATTACTTGCTAACTAAAGTACAAAAAAAAGATCACTATTTCACAACTCTGAAAAAATCTAATGAATGCATTGAATTAAGCATAAAAGGAGGAGCTACTACCTGATTTTAGAATATCAAAAAATAAATTTATTAATATGAAATTTAGATTTAAACATCAGGACATCAAACTGGCAGTTCATGTGAAATTCACCCAAATAGTTTTTTCCTACAAAATATAATCATTAATTTTAATTCCACATGCATTTCAAATAAATTATACCATTTTTACCTCTGGATGCAAGGATATTTTAAGGACATTGCTGTATCTTATATCTTTCACTTTTGCCTTATGCTCACTAATTGTACCAGCAATAGTTGGCTGGTACATTTTTTTTTTTCAAATATTTATGATTAAAGTTTATGTAGCTGTCAAGAAAGATTAAAACATTATAGCCAGTTACTTTAAAAATATAGGACAAAATTAGCACTCGCCACTAGGCGAGTAATACTGCAAATTTAGCATCTGACTTTACTGCCACCAAGCAGACTTTCTCCACCTCACCAACACATTGACTTTCTCTGATTGCCTTAACATCCGGAATTTTGAAATCTCAACCAAAACAAAGAATGTTTATGTTTATCTGTATACTTGTCAAACTTAATAATTATCATTTGTCAATCTTGATGATATTAGATCCAACTAACTTTTAAGTAAAAATAAAATATCCAAGAAAGATGTGAAATATTTTTAAATTTAAAATATTTAAAATCTGAAAATACAATTTCCTTGTTTGTTTTGTACAATGCATTAATATATATTTAAATATAGTTTTTCACTTATAATTTTATCTGCAGTATTAATTATTAATTCGTATTTTTCCATTCAGTGGAATGCCAATTTTATTTTTAACCAAATATTTGTAACTTTGATACTCACTAGCCTCTAAATAAAGAAAAAAAAAATCATTTTGACCTATACTTAAAAAGTGGCCACTAATGAAACTGGGTCTACCGACCACTGGCTACTAATCGAATTTCCCAGTTTTCACCTGCATTGTGTCATCGACCAGGAATTTATCTATCATGACATTGACCTATCAAGACTTGTCTACTGTGATGCAAACTTTGAGAATGCATGATTCTAAGTGTATGAATAAAGAAAACTAGCAGGCGGTCGTTCTGTATGGATGCAACAGCAGTAATGGCTGCTTTTTTTTAATTGGAGGGCAAGAAGAGAGCTATTTTTTGAAGGAGTGGCAAGAGGGCGCTAGTTGTTTGGATGAATGGCTAAAGGGGCGCTAGTTATAAAACTAAAGGTGAGGAGGGACAGGGCACCCTCCCTGAAACCCTCTGGAAGAAACTCTGTTTTTAATTTAAAAAATGAAAGAAAAATACAACATAAAATTACTGATATTTTAAAATAAATATCAATTTTTTACAACTTCAATTTATTTCTTTTACAGTTTGATAAATACTGAATCTGTATTTAATGGTTTACTGTAGAGGTCTGCATGGGCCAGAATTTCTGGGCCCGGCCCATTGTAAAACTCAAAAGTTTGGCCCGGCCAGTACAGAAGTCAGTGAAAACAGGCCCGGCCCGTTACAATTTCTATGATTTCTAAAAAATTCAGATTTTTATCATATAATTAAGATTCCTTTAAAGAATACTGCATACATATCTATGGAATGATTTTACAGGAAATACACATTGACAACCCAGACATGCTATAGGCTCAGCAAGAAAAAAGCTGAATTTTCACAGCCTCACAGACTTTTGATAAAGTTTGTATCTTCTCACAGTGTTTTGACAAAATTTGCATTTTTCTGCAATTTTTTGACGAAATTAGCACTTTTTCTCGATCATATGACAAAAAGCTCACTTTTTCCAGTCTTTTCAATGAAATTTTCATTTATCCGTGATCTTTTAGCGAAATTCATGATTTTTCTAAGCCTTTTTCAACAAAATATGTTGAGAAAATTCACATTTTCCCCAATTTTTCAAGAAAATTACGTATTTTCCTTGACTATTTTGAAAAAATTCATCAAAATCTGCGTATTATCCACGATCTTCTGTTAAAATTAGCGTATTTTTCACGATCTTTCATCAAAAAATTTTTTTTCTATGATTTTTCTTCAAATGTCGCACATTTTTCCTGATCTTTCATCAGAATTCGCATGATTTTCTGATATTACAACAAAATTCACATGTTTTGCGCTATCTTTCTAAAATATTGACATACTTTCCATGATCTTTCAAAAAAATTTGCATATTTTCTGTGATCTTTTGAGAAAATTTGCGTATTTTCCTCAGTTTTTCACCAAAATTCTTGTATTTTTCATGCCTATTTTCTATGATTTTTCAACGAAATGTGCATATTTCTCTGATCTTTCGACGAAATTAGCATATTTCCCCATGATTTTTCTACAAAATTCAAGTATTTTCCACAGTCTTTCGATGAAATTCGAGTATTTTTTTGTAACCTGTTCACAAAAATTGCGTTATCTCCCACAATCCTCTGAAGAAAATAGTATTTTTTCCACAACCATTTGATTAATTTAGTTTTTATTTTGAGTCCTTTGGTTCCCAAAGGACTCAAAATAAAAACTAAATTCATGAAAATGTGCGCATTTTCCTGCAAGCCTTCGAAGAAATTTGCTTAATTTGGCACAGTTAGTAATCGCGTTTTTGTTTATTTCATCCGTTATGCCTCCCCCTCCCCCCTCTCCCAGATAAAAATGTCAACAAATTTTAATGCATATTTGCATCGATCCCAGGCATAAAATTCACCCCCGAAAAAGCAGAATTCTGCATTTCCGTAGAAAAGTAGCATGTTTGACAGCACTAATGATTACTTAGATTCTTAGGCTTTCAACATTTGAATAAAGATTCATTAAAAAAATAATATGGCTGAGAATAAAAGTAAAAAGAAAGAAAGTTAAAAACATTGTTACTTTTTAAGCTGTTTAGTAAAAGATGATTTATAAAAATATTTCTATATCATTTTAATAAAGATTTTAAATCCAAATTCATTCTTAAATTCAAAGAAGCTCCTTTCTGATACATTTCTAAATTAATTTTTTTTTCTTCTCAGAAACACATAAGATTAGCAGGTATCTTTATTCAGAAACTATATAATCGAATGGCGTTATCCAATTTTTGATACAGGCAATTTAAGAATACTGCAAGCAAATAAAATACTGTCATAATTAGCTTTTTGAATAGAATTTCCAGAAGCAATAGCATGGGAAGGGAGAAAAACCTGCAAACATTTGAGAAATTATTATATATCAACAAGGTTATACAAGTATTTTATTTACCAAAAATGAAAAATACTATTCGATTCCAAATCCTTTCAATAGTTAGGATTATCACTTTTATACTTTTACAATTTAAAATTAATCAGAAAATGTGTCAAACTTTCGCATTATTGAGAAATTAATTTAAAAACCAGCAAGAAGTGTATATCCGAAGATTAAGCTAACATAGGTTATTTATCACTGTTAATAATTTTACAAATCATGTTTTCTGCCCTACAGATCTTGAGAACAATTAAGTCTAGTTCCGGTTCAGCCAGTCTATATGTAGAAAAATAATGCAAACTTGATCTCGGCCTGGCATGAGTCAGCTAAAAAAAATATTAGAACAGGTTACACAATGTAACTCTCCGATGCCGATCTCTACACTGTACATTTTTATATTGATGCTGTTAAACTATCAAAAAAACGACAAATTTCATCAAAAAATCTCGATAAAATGACAAATTTTGTCAAAAAATTTGGAAAAAGCAGCAAATTTTTAAAAAAAATTTCGATAAAACGACATATTACGTTAAAGATCGTGAAAAAATGGCACATTTTCTCTAAAAATAGCATAAAAAAACAACAAATTTTGTCAAAAAGTCGCAATAAAACAGATTTCGTCAAAAAATCATGAAAAGACGTCAGATTTATTCAAAAGATTTGCGAAAAAATGGCTAATTTCATCACAAAATCTCGAAAAAATGGCAGATTTCTACAAAAAAATCCCCATAAAACGACAATTTTCGTCTAAAAATCGCAAAAAAACGATAAATTTCGTCAAAAGATTTGTGAAAAACCGGCAAATTTCATCAAACATTTTGCGAAAAAATGCAAGTTTCATCAAGAATCCTGAAATAACGGCAGATTTCGTCAAAAGATCGTGAAAAAACTTACATTTTGTCAAAGGAGCATGGAAAAAAAAAAGTTAATGCTGGGAGTAAATTTTCCTCTTCCAAAAAATAATTTTCTTACTTCAAAATTATTATTATTTTGCTGCTCCAAAAATGCATTTTCTTGTTTCACAGTCTGTTTTTGACTGCTCCAAGTCTTTCTGAGTAAATGCAACTCAGGAAAACACCCATTCATTAAACAAAAAGTCTCATCACTTTACTCAACAAAAGTATTCTTTTTTTTCAGCAAAAATGTCTTTTTCAATAAATCAGTCTTGCCCCTTTTTTTAAAAGAAATACCAACAATAGTGATACCTGTTATTTTCTGTATTCAAATGTTCAATATTTTATAGTTAAATTTATATCTTCCACATTTACTTTTAAACAATAGTTTAAAAAAAATAATATTGGTTTTAATTATTTATTTATTATTCAAACAATAATTATTGCATTCATTTTTCTTTTGTAAATGAACAAGTTCAATTTTTGCATCTAAAAATATGACTTATTAGTGGGGACCCGCTTTTGGTAAAAAGGTACCCAGGATTTTTCAAGTCCAGCGGCATCCCTGACAGTGAAGAATCTTATTCACGTTGCTGGATGATTGGATGTAACTTTCCATGTTCAGTGGCATCATGTCATTTACATTGTTCTATTTATAGAGATACTGGCTCAACACCAATTCTGTTTTGCTACAATCAGAGGCAGAAATGATTATGCGATATATATTTATCTATTGTCATTAATCACTATCTGTGTACTGCGTCATACCAGTCAAAGCACAAACAAAATTACTCCCATCAAGTGCTAAATAAAGAAAAGTTGCTGCTGTCAGTGATGCTGAAATTAAGTTGTATGAAAAATAATCATTGACCGGTCAAATTTTTCCTATTGAGACAAAATCTCATACCAATTTTTAGAGCTTGTTTTTCTAACAGTAAATCAACAGCAGCTGTTTTTAATTTTTATTTAGACTGCTAAAAGAATGTTTGAAACATTTATACATTTGGATTAGGAGACACTTAGAATGTACTCTTTTGTAATAGTTTTTGTAGCTGATAGTCGAAGTTTTATTTCATAAGCAATTACAAAAAATTAGCCTATTTTAGAACATTTGGAAAACAGAGATACAATAAGGTGTTAAAGGTACAATTTTCAGTGTTTCTCACCAAATCTATTTTGCTAATATTTCTTTTCATTTAGTGACTGTTTTTTATTTCTTATTTGCCAAATTGCTAATGTTGTTCAAAAGTCAGCAAGAACTTGGCATGCAGCCCATGAAAAACAATGGATTGAGATTCTACTGTAGTACAAAACTTCTTAGAATTCTTGAGTTGTTATCAATTACAGGTGTAACAGTAGCTAATACAGGTTTTGAACTTATACAGCCATGGAAATGTGATTCTTGAGTTATTGATATATGTTTCGACACAATTTTCTCAAATACAGGAAAGCTCAAAGAAACATGTGTTCTTCTTAAATATGAACTGGAAAAAACCATATGTGGTTAGCCTGTAGACATTGTGTTCGAAATGTTATTTTTAGATATATTTTATGTATGTCTTGGACCATCGAATGGATCTGAAACTATGCATTATAAGATGTCAAGAAAAATGAACTTAACTCTCTCAATCCAAAATGTCAAAAATCACCATTGCTAACAGCATCTTATGCTTTGAAAACATTTTTTATGAATCAGCTTAAGACAGTTGCTATATATTTTCCTGAAAATGATTACAAAGAATTGTATCTTTCTGCTCTAATTGGAATAGAAGATTTATATTATCTGGTAATTATGTGCTCTTCACAGAGTTCAGAAGATGGCAAAAGCCATTTATTCATTGAAAATTAAACTACTATTTGAGGAAAATAAGTGTTACTACCACTCTTTTCATTCATACGGTATCTTTCTAATTATACGTGAAATGCACATGCGCACTGCCTCCGCCTTTCCGAAAATCCCCAACCCCAATATGATATCAAACGAAAACATTCGTTTTTTGCTAAACAGTCCATCATTCTCGTATCCCAGCACAACTCGCAGATTCAAAGAGTTGAAATCCGATATTGAGTCGAAAGAGTGGTTTCCAAGCAGTCGAAGAGCTCACAACCAAATCTTCAAGTCTCGATTCTCCAAGTCCCACACTTATTAAACTCGTTGGACCACTCTTTGAGTGAGTCGACTTCGAATCCCACACTGAGTCGAAATTAAAATTAGACTCTTTCGAGTCGAGGCAATTCACTAGTAAGGAGTCGATAGTTCGATTCATTTGGAAGAAGTCGAGATTAAGAGTCGACTCTTTGGCCAACTCTAGAGGAAAATGAATCTGTAATGCAGTTGACATATTAACAATTTCAATTCCTTCAAATGTTTGATTTGTTGTGTGCCTATACATTCAATCAGAATATATATGTCTGTCTATGGTAGATATATACCTGTTGTAAACAAAATTTTACTGATGCAAAAATTGCATAGATATGATGATATACAACTGCACAAAATAGAATTAAGAAAAATTCTATATCACTCCTAGTATTTAAGTAAAAAACATGACACCCTTTGCTTGTTTTCGAAACTTCTTAGTGCCAAGGAGAAATATGTTAGTAAAGTCAGTAAAAAAAGAATTTGCATTTATTAAAAAAGCTCCCTTTAAAATTTCATTACTTAAATATCTCTCACAGCTTCTTTCATACCTCACAAATAGATGGCAGTTTCCTAAGCACCAGGTTAGAAATATTGGTTGTGTTGGTTAGAAACACAATCTTTTAAAAAAGCTGGGGAAATTGTTAATATTTGCCATGTGTTAATGATTGTGCTAAGCGTGGCATAATATTAATCAAAAGTTTTAAAACTGCAGCAAAAGCTGTACAAAAACAGTATTTATTGCTATTATTAAATATCTTGATATTTGTCCCTTCTCAGGCTTAAACAATGTAGAAATATGTATATTATTTTTTTCATTTTTCATCGTGCAAATTAGGTTTTTGTTTAATTTGTTATACCCAATCAACTTAAGGATTATCTTATACTGTGAGAGTACTGATTCTAGAACATCTGATATTAGAATTTGGAAATCAATTCTTATTGTCATTGATGTAGTTTTATGTGGTGTCAATTTTTATCAATGCTTGATTTTTCCAGATTTGCTCATCACTATTGTATACATACTAATATTTCAGTTAAGCCTCAAGCTTATATATATATAAAAAGAAATATTATTTTACTGTGATCTGATTTAAATAAATGCAGCATTTTTAAAAGCAAAAATATACTTTAGTTATATTAAATCCTGGTTTTAAAGATAGATGACTTAGTCACTTTTTTTAGCGTCATAGTCTTATTTAGAGAAAAAGAATTATATATTTTATCATATATGTATATATTCAGAGTGTTCCAGAAATAATGGGACAAACTTAAAGGGGAGGTAGAAGTCATCAAAATATTCAAATTTGCATAGCAGCCCATGGTCGGAAACACTTTCCTGGTGCAGTAGTGACAACACAAAACACATGGAAGAAAGGACATGGAACAGGGAGAGAAAGCATGTTTATTATTCTTAGTGCTGCAAAAACACCGGGATAACACTGGAAAGTTCTGAGAAACTAGTTGTTGTCATCATTGCAGCTGCTGGGGATGTTCAGGACATTCCTGGTGTTTTCTAGAGTTCATTAGATCTTCCATGCACTGGAGATGCACTTGCATGCATCAGAGCCCAGGATTGTAATTTCGAACACCTACTTTGATGACGATCTTTGTTTCTTTCATGTTCTTTTTTTCTTACTTTTCTAATATACTAAGGATAATAAAAATATTTTCTCTTCTTAGTCCTGTCCTGTCCTTCTTGTGTTTTGTGTCATCACTACCGCATTAAGAAAATGTTTCCAACCATGGGTTGCTATACAAATCTGAACCCTTGTGATGTCCCCTACATCTCCTTAAACTTTGTTTCATTACTTCTTGGTCACCCTGTATATACATTTAGAACAAAAAAAGTAAATATGAATATCTTATTTTTATAATAAGATTGTGTCATTTTATTAAATGATTATGTATTTTCAGGATAAAGAAACTCCTACTAAAACTAAGAGCACTGTGGAAGATGTAGAATCTAAGGATGGTGATGATCTTGGTAAATTTATTATTGATTTCGTTTGAATTTGTAATGTTATCTTAACACAGAATAAGTTTTATTGTCTAGAAATATATTGAAGTCTATTTTATATTTTAAAATACATTACACTTTTTCACAATTGAAGATTTAGATCCTATTTGTGCAATTTTATATTAATTAACTTGCTTATTAAAAGGAGGATCAAAATCTGTTGTTTGCTAATTTTTTATATAAGTGCATATTTTTTAACAATTATAAGGTTTTCAAGTTAAATTTTTGTTTGAATATTATAAAAAGATGGAGCAATAAAAATATTTAAAAAAAATTGATTTAAGCTTTTCAGATAATTTAGCTTAACTGTATGAGAATTAAAATTAATTACAAATAAGTAATAATTCAGAATGTGTTTTGAAGGTTTTCTGTTCATTTCATTTTGCATTTAAAGTTTTGAATTTTTTAGAACCATTCTTAGCGAACATTTACACGGTGAAGGCAACTGTCATAACAAATTTTAAGCTTCTGTAACAACTATATTACAGAAATCGTAATTTTTGGAAAAATATATTCCTGTACACTTCAAAGTTTCTAAATTTTTAAAAACTGTTCCATGGCTGCATTTACATCTCTAAATTTACTGCCTTAACAAATTTAGGTGAATCATAGTCTAGTCACTGAAGTCGCAATTTGAAAAAGTTTTTTTCTTCTACACATTTTTTAATTTTATTAAATTGTTCTGTGTGAGCTTTAATTCTTAACCCTATGTATCTTCGTGTTGCATTTCTGCAACATATTCCAAAATCAATGTTACTTATACAATGGTATTTAAAAAATGATTTATTTATTTCTGCTTTCTTTTAATGCAGCACTATAAATTCTTCATAAAAATCTTAACAGATGACGATACTGATTTAACTTTTCTTGATACAGTTTTGTTTATCATTTAAGCATTTTATCATCATTATTGCAAAAATGTATTTATATATTTTGTAAATTTAACCAAAAAAGATTTTTTACAAAGATAATTTTATATACTTTACAATATTTTTGTGTTACTAAATTCACAACATTTATTTAAAATATACAGTGGTGCCAACTTATATAGGCCCATGGGGCGCAAGCCCACCTAATAATTTGATATCTCTATTTACCCATTATTGATTGAGCCCACCCAATATTTATGTATTTGTTGTAAAAATTTTTTGAGCCCACCCAATTTTTTTCAAAAGTTGGCGTCACTGAAAATATATGTTTTTCTATTTCTTCTAGCAGTAAAAAAAGTGCCTTTTAATCAATATTTTTTTATCTTTGTGTTTTAATTTTTTTTTTACTAATGATGCATTTTATCATCTGAGTAAAAAATTTCTATATCTGAGTCGTCATGAAAAAATAACAGATATGTCAAAAGTTTCTTTTCATAACAATTCTAAATAAATTGTAATTTAGTACATTTTCTGCTCATGTCATACTTTAAAATTTTTTATTTTTAATCAAATATATATACCATACATCTTCTTTTTGAAAGTAATCATTATACTTAATTTTAAGTTTCTAACCCCAACAAATCCAACTAAATTGTAATTTGGGACATTTTTAGATCAGTTTTCTCTCATCTTTTTTAATTTTTTAAAGAAACCATTCTTAACAAACATTTACATCCTAAAAGTAGCGCCTTATGAAATCCTGAGCTTCTATACTACCTGTATCATATAAATCACAATTTTAGAACCTTTTTTTGCTTCTGCACCTTTTAAAATTTAACGTTTTTAGAAAGCTGTTTTAACCAAGCATTTATTTCATTAGAGTAACAGTCATGCAAATTTCAAGTTTCTAATTTTAACAGTTCCAATTAAATAATATTTTAGAAAATTTTTAGAGTGCTTTACGGTGATAAACAGTAAAATTTATTTACACTTATGTTCAATACACTTTAGAATGTTCTTTAACACCCTGACTGCCGAGTAAAATTGCAAAATTGTAATGTTTTGTCTGTAATTATTTTTAATCCTTAAAAAAGATATTTTCCCAACACAATGTAATTTTCTTTATTACTCAATAAAGAAAATTACATTGTGTTGGGAAATTATTCAATAGTCATACAAGCCTTGAGAGTAATAATCATAAGTTAATTTCCTAAAACTGGATTATATAGTAGTATATTAATTTAAATAATGCTTTTACTGCAGTGAAACCTGCAACGTAGTGAACATATATATCAGTTTGCTGCAGTGAGAATGTTAATATGGGTAACCTGAGTGTGAGTCCCTTGATGTTTTTAACTATAAAATGTTTATATTTTTATTTATTTGTTTTTCAGGCTTTAAAAGTGAAGACCAGAGTCTGTCTCAAACACCCAAATCTAAGAAAAATATTGAATCTGACTCATCAGATGACAATATGAATGATAAGGAAAAACAAAACAAGTCATCTGGTGATCCTCTCTTTTCAGATGATAGTGATGATAATCAGAAGGAAGAAGTGTATGTAAAAGAAAATTATTTTAATATGGGCATAATCTTTATTTTCATTTCTATCTTAACATGGTGCTATATAAAGTGCAAAGAATAAAAGCTAATCTTATTTTTTTTTTATTATTATTATTTTTTAATCAACACCCATAGAAAGTTATGATGCAAATTAAGGTTGTCAGACATTTTACATAATTTATGATATACTAGCTCTTTAGATTTTTATATGTGCTGTAGTTGTATACCTTAGATTTTTTTTGTTTTCATTTTGAAATGAAAATCTATCCAAATAACTGTATAATAAGAAACTTTTCAAAAACTGAATTTATTTTGACTTTTATGACACCACTCGATTTACTCAAAAAGACCCAGATAATAGTATTAAATCTTTGGGGGTGTTATTTTCAGATATTTTGCTCAAATTTTAATATTTTCACTTTTTTTTTTTTTTTTTTTTTTTTTTTGCTGAGGATGCTGTATTTATATTTTAGGCTAGTTTTTATTGGGCTAGTTTTTATATTTTTGATTTTGGTCTGGATTTATCTTATTTTAATTACTTTAACTTTCAGAGCCGATTGAAACTGGTTCTGAAATTGAAATTATCATAATATTAAAAAATATATAACCAAAATCGAAAAAGTAAAAACTAGCCCGGTTGTAGATCATCATCAGCTATCCTTTGCAAAAAAAAAAAAAAAAAAAAAAAAAAAAAAAAAGTAAAAAAGTAAAAATGTTAAAATTTAAGCAAGATATTTATTTGAAAATAATGCCTTCATAGACTTAACATGGGGGAGGGGGGGAGCGAATTGAGTGGCCTCTTAAGATATTTTGTTTTCACAGATTTTATTTTACTGTATAATAAGATTACTTATTATCATTATTTAGTACAGTAAAACTTATGACGATGAAATTTTTAGTGACTAATTTTTTTAGATAGGTTTCAATTTTAACAGGTATAATTGCATGGTCTTCTTTTTGTAACAACCATGATTTTTTTAATGTATCTGACAAGATTTTGTTGTAGTTATTTTCTGTTTTCATAGGATTTTCTGTATGTTTGTGTCCTTGTCCAGCATCTTGTTACAATGGATCAGCCAATTCTAGATTGATGAATTTGGATTACAACTGGCATTTAGTGAAATTCAGGCTCCAAATTTTTATTTAACATGTTAATACTTGCCAACTTTTACACTTTTTGAAATTTTTTTACACTTTTACACTTAGGCTACTTATTTTTACACTTTTACGGTCAGGGAAATTGCCAATCATGTTTTGCTGGGAACCCTGCTGTGGCCTATTTGAGAGTTTACTGTAATTGTTAAAATCCTTGTTTTCATTTCCTCTTCATTTCTTGTTTTGCACAGATGTCATATATGCACCACATTGGTGCAATTTTTTTTCTTTTCTTTCTGATGCCAATTGGTGAAAATTTCATTCTTAAATGCCAGTTATATATATATATTTTAATTATTTTCTATTATTTTTAAAATGAAATAATAATAAAAAAAGTTTAATTAATAAGTATAGAACAAAACAATTTATATCATTTTTAAAAAAGAAAATAAGAATAAATAAACAGCTTATTGATAGATAAACATCAATGGCTGGGCTTCCATGCGAGTCACCATTTTGATGCTATCATGCCAATGTGGTGCATATATGACATCTGTTCCCTTGTTTTCCACCAAAACTTTTCATTCTTGATCCCACATTGCTATATCAAAATTGCCTCTACATCAGTACTTTACCTTCCTTTACACTTTAGTCCATGAATTCAGAGACATCCTGTGTACATGAATGAAAGAGGCATGACCTACAAAAGGCATCTGCAAAAGTCTGAAGTCTGCTCACACTTTATTACCAATATGTGTAGTTTAAGGATCTTCTGCTGTAAAATATAAATTGAATGCAACTAGACTTGTTTACATGCGAAAGAGAATATGAAATGAAATAAACAAATGAAAAAAAGGGCAATTTGTGCATTAAAAGTTGATGATATTAGGCATACTTTATTTAAACATACTCTTTTTGGATGAGAGTGTTGCAGTTAAAGGTAATTAGTTGATATTTTTAAACCAAAATTATGCACAATTGATATTTAGAAAAATTTAATATTTAATCTTAATAATAAATGGGGTTTCTATCTATGTATTGTTCTGTGGAAATTGTGATAATTAAAAAGTGCATTTTAAAAGATAAAAATGAAAAAAAAAAAGTTGAGAATTAATTATATCATCAAAGGAGTATCATAGGTGCCAATTCCTTTGGTGAAGTATTATTGTGTAGTCCAATTCTTTTTAGTTTTAACTCTAACCATATTGGACATCATTGACTATGTATTGAAAAAACATGTGTCTGTGAATTTCATATTTCATGTGATGCATATTTTATATGTGTGCAAATGTTTTATATGTATTGTCTATTGATTTTATATTCAACTATATAACAACTACCCTAATTAGTAAACGTAAAGTTGATATTTTTTATGATATTCTTACATTAAGTTATAATTAAATGATGCACCAAATAACAGATTCTACCTGCCTCACTCATGCAGCTTATTTCTGTAGAGGAAAAAATGTTGAACAACATTTATGTTGCACTGTTATATCCTTGCATGCTGTACAATTATTTTCATTGTGGTTTCAGGTAGAAAGGAATCTTTTAACTAATCATAACTAATTCTTTAAAAGTGTGCAGTAGGTTTGAATTAAAGTTTGATTTCTATTTTTAATTATTATAAACAAATGACATCATTATGGAAAAAAATTTGAATAAATGTTTTTTATTTTATGTAATTATTTATTTATTTACTAGTAATGTGAAACATTCAAAATCTTTTAATTATCTGACATCTTTCAGGTCCTCCTTAACTCAAATAATCACAATACTGAATGATGATGAAGAGGAAAAATCGCCAAAGAAAGAGAAAAGAAAAGAAAGGATCAATGGTTTTAATACTGAACAAGATTCTTATTCCAAAGAGGTAAAATTAACTATATTTTATTATGTCATTTGTATGCCATGTTTTATTATTTCATATGAGTTAATACAGGGTTTTTTAGACAAGTCCTTAAAAGTACTATATTATCATGCAAAGTCTGCAAAAAAGTCCTTGAATTAGCTTAATTTTACTCTAATATTTTTTTCTTAATCAGAGATGAAAATCTTCTGCATTTCTTTAAATTTCTAATTAAAAAAAAAAAAAAAAAAAAAAAAAAAATTCTTCTGAAACTTCCAATCTCTTCCAACTATAACATGCATACTTCCCCTAATTTGCACCCAGCTCACAAAGTTAAAAGTCTTGAAACCTTGAATTTTTTTTTTAACATTCTTTCTTTTATTTTTTTTATTTTATTGCATGGAGATAGAATAGTAGAAGGAGAACAGAGAAGATAGGCTTTTCCCAACATAACTTAGTCCCAAAGTATTGCCCGGTGCATAGCGTGGCGCTAGTGGTGCTGGACTGACTTTCGATCATATGACCTGTTTGACGAGTCTCTCGACCAATCTGCTAGTGGGACGTAGGGGGCAGTAGATTTCATGTTCTCCCAAACCGCCGGAAATGCCAGCCAGACTCGGAAAGACTTTAGGGGCAAAAGTGAAAGCACCATCTTTGTTCTCCTTCTACTATTTCTATCTTCATGCTTATTGCAATAGTAACAATTAATCCTTTGGCTTTCACACTTCTGAAATTGCCTTTCCACCGCTTCCTCTTTTCTACTGCATAAAATTTAATAATTAAATCTTCTAGTCTTGTTGTTTGTTTTGTTTTTACTGTTCTAATAGTAAACCTTAAGTAATGATAAATAACTAAGCAATCATCCAATCAACTTTTTTTCACCCCCCCCCCCCCCCCCACACACACACACACAAATAAATAAATAAATATTTTTCATTCATTTTGCATCCCTACTTCTCCAGCTTGCAAAGTTGAAAATTTTTAAAACTTTTTAATTTTTTTAAAAATATTCTGTTTTGTTTCTCCACTGCAACAATAAATAATCACTCATCTGAATCCTATCTCTTCCCCCATTTATTTTTCTGCTTTACTCTTCTCCTTCCTTCCAACATTGAAAAAACATTGAAGCTCTTGAAATTTTTTCTTTATTTCATTTTTCTGCGGTAATTCATAATAACTCTTGTAATGATAAATAAATAAATACTTTGCTTCTCCTGTACATTTTCATACGGCAATACAAGTAAATAATCATCTTTAATTCAAAAATTTTGGATACCCCTTTTTTTCCCTCTTTCACAATAAGTTTACAATTTTTAAACTTTTTTTTTACTTTCTTCTATCTTTACAAGAAGAAAGTATCAGATTTATGAAAATTTTTTATTTCTGATTTTCAACAGATTTACATGCTTTTGGGGGTCAGAGATCCTGAAAAACACATTTTCACAAAATGTCTGTCTGTGAGTCTGTAACTTTGTCTTACTGTATGTACGTGACACAAATTTTGTGGGCATTCTATCACAAGATCTAATGCATGGAATTTTAATAAAAATTTATATTCAGTTAGTCCCTGCTATAAATTGTTGCTTATTAATTTTTGATGTAAATTGTTCAACAGGTGATGCTGCAATGATGCATTTTTCACTTTTTCTGCAATAGGTTTGTCTCAAGAACTAATGCATGGATTTTCATTAAACTTCAGATTCAGTTAGTCCTTGATATGAATTGCTGCTTATTATATTTTGGTGTAAATTGTCCAACAGGTGCCACTAATATGCTACATTTTTTATGGTTTCCATTGTAGCTCTATCTCAAGAACTAATGCATGAATTTTTATCACATTCCTGCATTCAGGTATTATTTATAAGATTCAGATACTCCTTGTATCTTTTGCGGTAAATCGACCAAAAGTGGTATTGTTGTGCTACATTATATATGATTTCTGGAAGAGCCATATCTCAAAAATTAATGCATGAATTTTCATCTATCTTCAGATTCAATTAGACATTGACATAAGCATAGATGCCAACTTTTCCAGAAATTCCAGAGTTTCTCTGGAAAAGAAGTTAAAATATGGTAGTACGGTAATAAAGTAGAAAATGCAGAAATTTGTGGGGCAAAAATTGTGAATTTTTCGATCATTCGTGACAAAAATAGTGTTTTTTTTTTGTTTTTGTTTTTTTTTTTTTATCAATTGCTGCAAAAAATCACAAAATTCTACAATAGATCATTGAAATACATTGCAAAAAATCTCTATTAGTCGATAAAACTGAGATTTTCGGCAATCGCTTGCGACAGAAAATTATGCATTTCACATTTTTGTTGAAAAAATTTGCAAATTTTGTCATTAGTCGCTGCAGATAATTGGCAAATTCATCAGTTGGTCATGAATAAAAATTGCAATTTTTTTCATTCTCTTTAAAAAAAAATGTGGATTTCGGCTGTCTGCCATGGCAATTGATTGCAAATTTCGTTAATCAGTTGAGCAAAAATATCCCTGAATTCAGCAATCAGCCATTGAAAAAATCGCAAGCTTTGTCAATCATTAACTTCATTGAAAAAAAGGCAAAATCGTCAATTGTGACAAAAGATTTCAATTTTCGTCAGTCACAGCAACCCACTGCTATTCTTGCCAGCTATTCATGATTTTTGTCAGTCAATTGCAGTAAAAGAATGCGATTTTCTTCATTCATTCATGTAAAAAGAACACGATTTTCTTCATTCATTCATAGAAAATTAACGCAATTTTCTTCAGTCATACGGAACAAACAGTAGTCATTTTTTTCGTCTATCAATTGTGAGAAAAAACAATGATTTTCGTCATTCAGTGTTGAGAAAAGATTGCGATTTTTATCAGTCGTTTGCGACAAAATATTGCGATTTTCATCAATCATTTGCGACAAAAGATCGCGCTTTTCATTGGTAATTTACCAAAAAGATCTCGATTTTCATCAGTTAGTCATGGCAAAACACTGTGATTTTCGGCAGTTAGTCTCGGGAAAAGATCGAGATTTTCATCAGTCAGTCTTGGCAAGTTTTTGACAGTGTGCGGTTTTATTCGTTTTTAAACTGCCATGTCAAAAACCTCGTCAGAAACCTCAAATACTACACTGATCTGTAAAATTTCACATTAGATATCTGTCACACATATACAACATTAGATGTAATATTAAAAATTCCGCATTACTGTATTGTATATTATCATTTCCAGAAAAAAAGAAAAAAATTCTGTCATAAATCCATAAATTTTGGCCTGCCTCCAAACTTGCTCAAATATCAATACTTCTGCTAGCTCAGCATCAATTGAGAGAGTATTTTCTAACTTTAGCTTCATACACTCTAAACTCAGAAATCGTTTGAGTGTAAATAAATATGCTAAAGAATGTGCTATAGAATGCTGCATGGCAGAATTGATCCAGATTATTAACTGTACAAAATCATTTTCTTCTATTTGAGCATTCTAAAAAACAAAAATGAATTATTGCAATTAAAGTAATTTAATTTTTTGTGATTATTAACTCACAGTAATTGATTTAAAATAAAAAATTACTTAAATCATTAAGACTTATTCAAAGTTTCCCTCTTGTTCTTAAAATGTTTTAAAGCACATTGCATGTTTTTGACAGTTTAAACAAATCAGTCTTTGATGCTTGTCATGTCAAAAACCAGTTTCTGACATCAGAAACCCAACCGTCTGGCAAAGGATTGTAATTTTCGTCAGTCAGTCTTGGCCAAAAAGAAAAAAAAAAGGTTTTTATCAGTCAATTGCGACAAAAAATTGCTGGTTTTGTAAGTCCGTTTTGCAAAAAAAAAAAAAAAAAAACATGATTTTTATCAGTTAGTTTTGGGAAAAGATCACAATTTTCATCAGCATGTTTCTGGAAATGATCTCGATTTTCATTAGGCAGTCTCTGGAAATGATCGTAATTTTTGTCAGTCAATTTCAAAAAAAGGTCACATTTTTCGTCGGTCTTGGCAAAAATATCTGATTTTTGTTTGTCAGTTGCGGAACGAAATCACTTACTTAGCAAATGTTTTATGAGGAAAAAAAATCATCACGTGATTTCACAATTAGTATAGAAATTATAGATTTTTTGCTTTGTAGGGGATAAAAAAAAAAACATTCCATTTGTATAAATTTATTACAAAAAATTAATAATTACATAAAGTAAAAGTAATGACCTTTATTTTAATTTTGCTTGTATGGATGAATAAAAAGGTGCCAGGGGTGAAGATTGAGAAAATATGTGTAAAAAAAAAAAAAAAAAAAAAAAAAAAAGGAAAAACACACTTGAAATGACTCCTGAAAGGTGACTATTTTACTCTTAAAGAATGCCCAAAACTCCTGAAATTTAACTAGTTTACTCCTGATATAGTAATTATAATGTTGGCATCTATGGCTAAGTTGTTATTAGATTTTGGTATTAATCATCTAACAAAAACCACTGCTATGCTGTATTTTGAAGGATTTTCACAATTTTAACAATAGTCATATCACAAGATCTAAAGCACAAATTTCACAGCTTTAGAATCCTCATGTCCTCATTACAATCCTATTGCCATCTTTCAATTATATGTGTTTTTAAGTTTTACTGAATATTCTGCAAATTATATGGTGTATATAAATGTTATAGTTGATATACAGGATTACACAAAATAGTTCATAAAGGTTACTGAGTATGAGAGTAATTAACTTAAAGGAGGTTTTTAAGTAAAGTATTCATTTTTACGTTGAACTTCTTTCAGTCTACTAAGAAATGTTTATAGAATATAGATAAAATGATATATAGGGTCACGCAAAGAATTAGCTACATGGTCACCCATAGATGATAATTTCTGGAAGTGTGATTTAAATAGTTTTAAGAGTGTGTTTGTTTATATTAGTAAATTTTAACAAAATACTGGTGTGTAATAAAGGTAATAGGTAAATTACAGGGCTGAACAAAAGTATTGAAGTATTTTCCATCTATTAGAATAAAGTGCTGAAATAGAAATTTCACCCAGTTAGGCATTTTCTCGTTAAACTAAATTTTCCCATTATATACAGTTGCAGCCAAAATTGTGGTCACTTTTAAATAGCTTTCATTACAAAAAGTAAAAAAACTACCTATTGCAAATGTCCAGAGAAATCCCATTGGTAAATTTTGCTATATTTTCGTCGATCATGACCCCTAGATCCCAAAATCACTCTCAGTTGAAATGTTGATATACACATATATATATTATATATATAGATATATCCATATATATATAAATATATATTCTCTGGAATTTATGAACCAATTTGGATGAAATTTTTTATGTGCATAATAGGAGTACTAATGTCTCGACAGAGTTTGTTGGCCTGCTTCATCCACCATCTTGTTTCAAAATGGCGGCCATTTGATTCTTTTGAAATTTTTATGTTTTTTAACTTTGTATACTTATAGAAAAAGTTCCGTTTCACAAAATGCAAACTCTTATATATCATTTTAAACAGAATATTAGAATCATCAAGATACATTTTAAACAGTCACACAGTGTTAATTAACAACATAGATCATTTTAAAGAAAAAGTCAGAAAATATAAAAATTTCCATAAGTGTCCACAAATTCAAATGACCTCCATTTTGAAACAAGATAGCAGTTGAAGTTGGCCAACGAACTCGGTCGAGACATTAGTACTTTAATTATACACATAAAGAATTTCATCCAGATCAGTTCATAAATTCAAGAGTTACAGCACGAAATAATTCAGATATCTATCTATATATATATATCTATCTATATCTATCTATCTATATATATATTATATATAGAGAGAGAGAGAGAGAGAGCAATTCCATCTCAGTTCAGGCAGGGCATGTCAATTCACCATCACAGATTTTTTTCAAAAAAATACAGTAGTTACAACTAAATAAACACAAAATCTCCCAAAAGGATTTTTACCAAAAAAATTTTTTTCTCCGGTTACAGCACTTTGAAGATTGTGATAAAATTGACAATTTTCAGAAAAACTGAAAAACGCTTCATTTTGAAACGAACACAGTACCAAACATATTTAACATATTCAGTTAATTTATTTTTTACAAATAGTTATTAAACTGAATTTTACTTTAGCACAGTTTTAAAAAATATTGTGACATTTTTACTTAGTTAAAAAAAATTAGTTTTTAAGTACAAAAAGTATAATTATTATTGAATTCAAGATTTTTTTTCAGAATGAAAAAAATATTTTAAAGCTAAGCATTGATGGCAATCCAAAGACCATTAATGGGAGTTTTAGAGCAAATTTTGTTTTAACCCTAAGGTGCATACAACTTTTGTAATTCAATTTTAAATTATGCAAAATCTTGTAAAATCGCTACTTTTGAAGTGCAATTTCTCAAAAACACCATTTTTTAAAAATCTGATAATATGCTCAATAGATACCTTATTAATTTCTAAAAAATATCTTACAAGCAAATCCTGTACTTTTGCTTAGAAAATTTTATATGATTTTTTGAAAATAACATGTGTTTTTTTTTTTTTTTTTTTTTTTTTTTCAAAAAACCAGGAAGTCAAGCTCTTTCTTATTTATTGGAATTTATAATATGATTAATATTTCAAACTAAAAAATACAACCCTGGTACATAATTATTACTGCTAAAATATAGCTAACCATTTGCTTAAGTTTAAAATTGTATAAAATACAGCCATTTGTAAAATTAGGATTGATCATATGTCATTTCATTCCATACTCATAGATGTATCAAATTCACCAACAATGTGTTAAATATTTTATTATGTAGCATTGAATATAATATATTAATATGCAGATATATATATTACAGAAGAATTAGGTACTGAAAATTTCTTGAATTAACTTCAACTCCTTATCATCGAAAGTGTGAAGTTGTGCTGATTATCCGATTGGAACTGGTTTTTAGGTGCGTTCGTAATTATGTAAATATGTAGCACCTATTGTTGTCGCTCAGTCCGTCCGTCTGTCTGTCCGCATATAACAACGCAAAAACTACCCAACCAAATCGTTTGAAATTTAAAATACATAATTATTACATAATTTTGTCGAGTCCTTTCAAATTTTATGAAAATCGGATGCATAGATCAATTACAGGGGCAATCAAAAGTATGCCATTACATTACGGTCAATGGGGGAAAAAGTTTCAAATGCATTTTAATCGTTTGAAATTTAAAATACATAATTATTACATAATTTTGTCGAGTTATTTCAAATTTTTTGATAATCGGGTGCATAGATCAATTACAGGGGCAATCAAAAGTATTCAATTACATTATGGTTAATGCGGAAAAAAAGTTTCAAATGCATTTTAATCGTTTGAAATTTAAAACACATAATTATTACATAATTTTGTCGAGTTATTTCAAATTTTTTGAAAATCGGATGCATAGATCAATTACAGGGACGATCAAAAGTATTCCCTTACATTACGGTCAATGAGGAAAAATGTTTCAAATGCAGTTTAATGATGTTACACTCATTCGAAATTAATAAAATTTATATGCAACTATAAAGTACATATTATAATATACATTTTAGATAACCTGTGGTGCACAGAACATTTGTTATTGACTTACAAAGCCACACAAAAATATTCCATTACAAAATGGTATAGGGAGAACATTGTTTGATGAGCATTTTAATTGTAATTTACTATTTGCAATTTTATGAGATTGATATATCAGAGTAATATTTTTAAAACTTCATTATCGCACAAACGCACCTCCTTTGCTACGCTTCACGTGCAATTTCCAACTTGTTCTATTTTTAGAAGCACATTTTCCAATGGTAATGCACATTCATCCTTTTTCTTTCCAGATTCTTCTGGCCACTGGAACGTTTTAGCAGGATCATGGGGGTACATGAATGATACTTTAATGTCATGTAGTTCTCGTGCTATACCATTGATTTGTCCTATCCACCAATTATTTTCATAAATGCATCCAATGAAATCGCCAATTTGGAAATCATGTATTGAATATTGTTTTTTATTTGACTGGAGGTTTCAACTTTTGTCAATATATTTTTAATCGTTCGTCCCATATAACCTTCTTTATTTTCAATCGCCTCAGTAATGTTTAGATGGTATATTAGCAATAGATCTTACATTTTCATATTCTTTCTCTTTATTAGCTCTATAAGCTTGAATAATCTTTTTGTCTAGATGTAGCAGAATGACATTTTTTTAACAGAGAGGAAAGTTCAGCAACAAATCAGACAGAATCTCGGATAGCTCTTATTATAACAATTCTGAATAAAAACACCTTCACTAAAATGTTCTATTTTCATACAGCATTAGTAAATGGTAGATTGTAAGATAATAATTGTTAAAAAGAAGTTTAATAAAATAGAAAACTTTCTTCATGTTGATTTTTTTAATTAAGAAAATTATTAAAATTTTAAATATAACAGTACTGTTAAAATACATTGTAATAAATCAGGATAAAAAAATTGAAATTTTTAAATTCAATGAAAATTTTAAAGAACACTTTTAGTTATATATGTACATCTTAGAATATATTAAAACATAATCATCAGAGACTATCAAAACATATTTTAATAAAAGTGTGAAAATAATGTTTTATAATGTTTTCCTCTAAGCAAATATATACCTGTTCAATAGCAATCTAATTATTGAGTACTAAAAGGAAAGAAAATGAAAAGAAAATCAGATTTTTCTTTTTTTAATGGGGAGTTTGAATTATTTACATTTTACGAATAGGAATTTTTGAAGATTAGCTTATATTTATCTGCCATAATTATGTGCATAGTATTAAATTTTCATTATAGAAATCATATTATTAATTCAGTGAAATAAGAAAGGGCTTGACTTTTTTGGTTTTTTGAAAAAAAAACACACAACATAATAGTTTCAAAAAATCATATAAAATTTTCTAAGCAAAAGTACAGGATTTGCTTGTAAGGTATTTATTATAAAATAATAATATATTTATTGTGCATATTATCAGATTTTTAAAAAATGGTGTTTTTGAGAAATTGCACTTCAAAAGTAGCGATTTTACAAGATTTTGCATAATTTAAAATTGAATTACAAAAGTTGTATGCACCTTAGGGTTAAAATAAAATTTGCTCTAAAACTCCCGTTAATGGTCTTTGGATTGCCATCAATGCTTAGCTTTAAAATATTTTTTTCATTCTGAAAAAAAATCTTGAATTCAGTAATAATTATACTTTTTGTACTTAAAAACTAATTTTTTTTTTAACTAAGTAAAAATGTCACAATATTTTTTAAAACTGTGCTAAAGTAAAATTCAGTTGAATAACTATTTGTAAAAAATAAAGTGACTGAATATGTTTGGTACTGTGTTCGTTTCAAAATGAAGCGTTTTTCAGTTTTTCTGAAAATTGTCAATTTTTATCACAATCTTCAAAGTGCTGTAACCGGAGAAAAAAAATTTTTTGGTAAAAATTCTTTTGGGAAATTTTGTGTTTTACTTAGTTGTAACTACTGAATTTTTTGAAAAAAAATTGTGATGGTGAATTGACACAGATCAATACTGCCTGCCTGAATTGAAATGGAATAGCTCTATATATATATAATATGTAAGTCAAAATTTCAATGGAGGGTAGTTTTGGGATCTAGGGGTCACGATCGACGAAAATATAGGAAAATTTCCTGAAGTGCTTTCTTCCGGATGACTGCAAATGGTAGTTTTTTACTTTTTGGAAAGAAAGCTACCTAAAAGTGTCCACAATTTTGGCCACCACTGTAGTATATACAGTGAAACCTCCAAATAAGGGACACTCTGAATAAGGGCCATTTCTATTTAAGGGACAAAACTTCCAGTCCCATTCAGGACATGTAATGTATTTACCTCTGAATAAGGGACACTCTATTTAAGGGACAGTTGAAAATGAGATCAAAGGGACTGGTTTTTGTATTTCAAATAATGAAATCTGGTGAAAATGAAAATACAGATTTTGTGAATTTATCAGACAGACAGACAATCATGTGGATACAGAGGCATACAATACAATTGATGAGCATTTAACTTACCCACAATTTTGATTTAACATCAGTGCGTTTATCCCCATTGTAAATATTACTGAAATTTTTGAGGATAATTCTGAAAGTGGAGAATAAAAGAAAATTATGAAATAAAGAACTTTACAGATACTTTAAGGCTGTTTTCAAATACGAAAGAGCAACTTTTATGGCATAAGTTTTGTTTTGATTCGGAAACATCTGAAACTGGCAAAATCGCTTATAACTCAATAGTTAATTTATTTAACGGAAAAGTGAAAAAAAAAATTTATTCTTTGTTTATTTGGCAACAATTTAAAACTTGCAGACTTTGCTGTTCAGAAACTGTGTAATCAAACTAGTTTTCTATTTATTTATTTATTTGTTACAAACGCAATGGATCTTTCAGAAAATATTGTCAAGGTGGACGTTTTGAACCAAATTTCTACGTCAAAGAAGAACAGCTGCTCAAGAAATGGAGAAAAATATCTTTGTCATGTGATCAAAATCATTTATAACTCAGTAGGTAATTTATTTATCAAAAAAAAAAAAAAAGAAAAAAAAAGGAAAACAGTTTCATTCTAAATTGCTTCCACAGTCATGCATTCCAGTTTTATAAATTTCCGTTAAAAAATAAATTTATAAATGAGTCAAAACATTTTCTGCCAGCTGAGCACAGTGATTGAGAGATTTGTTGTTCTATGCAAAGCAGTTGAATCTTTTTTGTAAATACTGCTGATAATGAAGAACTAAAATTTGTATGTATGGTAAATGAGCACTTGAAAAGTTTGTAGTGAAAAGCTAAAATTGGCAAAACAATTATTTTTGACTGATTACTTCAAGTAAAATTCTTTTAAATATTTTAATTCTTTTTGCATGTACAGAATTTGCATATAAAATAAAAATCAATAATTCTATAAATAATTTAATGATTTAGTAATTGGTTGAAAATTTTAATTTATTTATTCTCAATTTCTTTTGTTTCTGATTAATGTAATTTATACACTTCAGATCCACTTAAACTACACCTTTAATTTGTCATTTTAACTGCTTCTGAACGATTAATTAGAAATAATAAACAAAACTCTGAATAAGGGACACCTCTATTTAAGAAACAAAAGTTCCGGTCCCATGGGTGTCCCTTATTTGGAGGTTTCACTGTATATATATATCAACCGATGGATCAAATATAAAGCTGTTCAAAAGTATTGGAATACATATTTGGCTCGCTATGAACTGTAACATCTTATTTCCCTAAATAACAAAATTTTGTTAAAGATTTCAGGAAGTGTTGAAAAGTTGTCATTATCTATGCTTAACACATGATTTTTCTTATTTTAATTATTTTTTATTACTTTTGCTTTTTCTTTGACATTACAGATAGGTACATTCTCTTGTAAAAACATGGATTCCAATAAAGAAAACCAGCCACTGCAGAAACAGAAAAGAACTCTGAGCAGTTCTAGCAGCAGTTTAGAAAAAGTAATAAAAAAACTTATTTGTTTGCCTATTTAACATATTAAAATGATATTATTATTTTAAAAATTGAACCCAATCAATTAGCATTTAAATGTACTAAAGTAATGTAAATACAATTAAATATTTCTATTTGTATGAAAATTCTAACTTAGTATGTTTTGCAGTTATCTTTATTTCTTTCTGTTTTATTTACATCACATCTGTTCCTCTCATTTATTTGATTTAAAAAAAAATTTGATCTTTTAGATTTTTTTTTTTTTTTTTTTTTTGAAATAATAATTCATATATTTTTAATTTCAGCTCATTTTTGCTTCACCAGAACCTGTAAAACTTGATAAAGCCAACGACAAAAATCTCAAAAAGTATAATTTTTTGTTTTTTAATTTTGTTTTTATTGTTAACATGAAAAGAACTTCACAAATAAAAAAAATGCACCTTTTGACATGCATATTTAAACAATTATTATGTGTCATATTTTATATTCAGGAACTAGTGAGCTTTGCCTGCTGCATTTGTCGGGTTTTTCCTAAATCAGGGTTGCCACGCCACCTGGAGAACCGGGAAAACACAGGGAATTTTAAATCTCCTCCCAAAACAGGGAAAATCCAGGGAATTTTTTTTAAAAATCTGGAAAACACAGGGAATTTGGTAATGGCAGATTATAACATCTCTAATTAGCCTTCATACACGCATATATTTTTTCGCATTCAACATGGGATAAATGCGTTGCAGTACAGGGAAAATACAGGGAATTTTTTTTCAAGATTAGAGTGGCAACCCTGTAAATTTAAATTAATTAAAATATCCTTCCAAACAAATATCTAATAAAAAGAATTTCTTTCTTAATGAATCTATGGTTTGAGGTATTACTTACTGCCTTCAGCAGATTTCCCCAGGAATGCTATCCGCGCTCTGGCTTATCTCCCCCTCCCCCCCTTTTTCTCAACTAAACCAAAAATTTTATATCCTTAGCACCATTTTTATCATTTTAAATGAAAATCTTTACAAACTTAGTAGGATATTTTCTGCTCTCAACAGAATACATTAGACATGCTTGCTCCAGTTTGTTTTTAAATTCAAATTTTGATCTTGTATGATTTTATGATTTTAAGCTTTAATAATTTATGATGAAGGTGTTGCCATGGACAATTTCCATTTTACGTGGGTTTTTTAAAATTTCTTTTTATGTTTTGTGCTATTTTTTTTTATGAGCCAGGGCAATATCTGGTGGTTGAGTTAATATGTAAATAAAGCTCTGGAATTCTTAATTTTGTTTTATGTTTGCTTCAGTTACAATAAACCTATAGTTTTGTAAGATTTCTATAGTCATTTAAGTAATGAAATATCTACTAACAAATTTACATTTTTGCATTACAGTATAGATATTTATTATGTGAAATAGATTAAATAAAAAGTATACATTTGTCTTATGACTAAAAATCAGCTATATATGATTTCTTTTTTCTGTTTTAAGAAAATAAATTGCCATTAAGAATAGTAAATTTCCAAAACAATTAAAACTTTGATTAAATGGTATTAAGGAACATAATCTGTTTTATGAATTGGAAAATTATTTATTATAGTCATAAAAAAACTACTACTTGTATTTTAAAAAAAAAAAAAAAAAAAAAAAAAAAAAAGCCATTGTAAATTTATGAAAACAATATATATTTGTTTCATACAGTTTTTTTCTGATTTTAGAAGATTGGTACTTTAGCAATATAGATTTCACCAAGAAATACTCCTTACATAAATATTTTTGTTCTGACAGGGTGGGATCATCAAGATTAAAGATCTAGACAGTATTGAAGACTAATTTATTTTAATAGTTATAAGTGGTTAAAAACCACTATATGACCACCATAAAAAGTGGCACAAACTATTTAGGAACAGAAATGAAATTAAATAGTGGCTCCTTTCCTTTTACTTGTCTTGGAATTATACCATTATTTAAAGCTAATAGAAATAGATAGTTTTAGTAGAATATATATTATTAGGAGAATGCATATATATATTTTGTCTCTTTGTCTTTGTTTTTATGATTTTACAACATGTCAAAAGAAATCGTTAAAGAAGTAATTGCATATTTAGAAACTCTTTCTGAGTCTGATTTTTTCAATGCTGATATACTACGATTACCTTCAGATGAACCAGAAGAAATAAAAAAGGAGGACAGAACAGTGGTGCAGCCAAGGGAGGGGTTTTGGAGTTAAAACCCCTCCCAGAGCTAAGAAAGATTGCTATAATTGCCGCTTATATGAATCAAAACCAAACTTAATATTTAAACATTTTGGCGTATTTTGGAATCTGCTGCTTTCCTGAATTAGATTTTATTCAACAAAGGGATTCAATTTTATGGCGAAAATTCTACTTAAAGATGTGAAAGAGCATATTACATGCATTAGTTAAATGAAAATATGTTATTTGAACTAAATCACTTTTCCGAGGCGTCTTATGCTAAAAAATAGTGATTTCCTGACACACAGATGCTTTTTGAGTTTAAGTATTGTACAGTGGGCCATTTCTTAATTGCAGTTCTCTCTTTGTTCCATGTTTGATACAATAGACCATCTAATCATGCAGAAAAAAGATATTAATAAAAAACTTATCTAGAAAATAGTGACACGGATGACAACAGTGTTATTACTTTGAGACCTCCTTTCGAAGTGCATTTGGCACAATGGCAAGTATAAATTTAAGCAAGATCTTTATTTTAAGCAAGGTGAATCATTGTGATAAGTAAACTTTTTCTTTTCGACTGAATTCAATTACTGAAGGCAAATATTAAAAAAGTAATTCCTAGATATTAAAAGCCAGTAATTTTGAGACAACAACGCTTATAATTCAATAAGAATTTCATTTACAATGAAAAACTCTTTTGATTGGAAATCACTTGAATAATCATGCCTCCATATGCTTTTATTTTAAAAAATGAATTTGAAGTTTTTACATTGTTAAGCGTATTTTTTTTAAGTACTTTAAAATAATGTGCTATTACGTGAAATATAATTGACAAGTGACTTTTCGCAAGAATCTCAGCAATCTCTTACCAAAACATGATTGATTCTTTGCCAAATTTAAACTTTGTATAAGATCTTTGTTTTAAAGTGAAAAATATTCATCGGTTTTTCTTCCAAGAGAATTAAATGATGGCATGTGGCATAGTTACACCTACGAGAGTATGTAATATTTAGATACTCCTTTGTATATCTGACTCCTTTGTAGATAAACATATTGATTTCTAATGCATGGAAATTTTTCCCAGAGAGAAAATTCGCCTTGAATATAACATATCAAATGAAAATCAAATTTAGAATTGCTTAAAAGGCGCAAATGCCAACCTAGTGAAAAAGATTCCATGCCGGGAATCAAACCCGGGCCATCAGTATAGCACACTGACGTTCTACCGACTAAACCACATGGAACAACACCCAGCAAGGAACTTATAACTAGTGATAAGTTCCTTGCTGGATGTCGTTTTTAAGAGTTGCTCTAAATAAAGTGTGATCATCCCTATACCTCCTTTGAACTTAGTTCCCCTGGAATCTAATCTTGAACCAGAGATAAGATTCCTCCTAAGACTAGGACAAAACATTACTTCGCCAAAGCAAACTTTTTCTCCCTCTAATTTTAAATCAACCATGCCTGTTCCTTAAATAGGAAAAGTGGCACCATCAACTGCTACAGCCAGTTCGTGATTATGAAGAGGTTTAAATGTCACATATTTTTCTCTGTCTTACAAAAGTGGTGTGAAGCGCCTGTATCAAAAATCCAGGCATCTTCATCACCTTTAACATTACTAAGGTTGGATTGAACAAAAAATGTACCTGTCCTTTAGGATCCTTACGTCTCTGCTTAAATTTCATCTGGTTCACAGGTTTCTGAGGCCTCTGGTAGCGACGTCTAGATATCTCAGGGCTATGTCTCGATATGGATGATTCTCTGGATGCTGTGGTACTGAATGGAGAGGTTTCTCTAGAAGTTGACTCACTGGGTCCTCCAACACTATCTGGCAAGAATTTACTGGATTTGCATTGTCTCAAGTGATGGCCTGGCCTTCCACATTTATAGCAAGTTACCTTTTGTCGAGATTTTGGTCTGGCATACTGCACATGGGCACTCTGTCCTTCACTTTTGTCTTTCTCCCTTAATTGAAGACGGGACTCCTCTGCCACTAATTCAGTCAGAATATTCTGGAATGTGAATTTATCATCAGTCCATCGAAGAATAGATTGGACCAGGTTGTCAAACTGGGGGGGGGGGCAATTACCTAAGTATTTGAAATGATAGGTACTCTTCCTCTATAGGCTTTTTCATTTCTGTTAATTGACCTGCAATCCTTTGAATACCGGCAGCAAACATGTCCACAGATTTCTCTGGCTCTATTCTGGTAGCAAGAACTTTCGAGAAAATCTGCATATGCCGTGCTCTATTATCGGGATAAAAGTGTGTTTTCAATTTATCCCATACAGCTTTTGGATCATCCAAACTCTCTATAATCCTTCTGAATTCTGGTTCTATATTCAAATACAAAATAGACAATGCAGGCCGCTCTCTAGTTTGGAAATCCTTTAATGCAGTTGTTTCAGTAGCTGCTGGTTTGGGTTCAGTTCCGTTTACTATGGACCAGGCATTTTTGTCCAATAATAAAAACTTCACATCTGAATACCAGTTTCCATAATTATAGGCATTAAGCTTCGTAATGCTCACCTGTATAGTTGCCATTGCTGTAAAATTTGGAATAGTAAAAAAAACAGGTTCAAATTTCAAATTTTCCAAAAAAATTCAAAGTTTTTTTTTTTTTTTTTTTTTTTTTTTTTTAATTAATTCCAAAGATAAATATTTAAAAGTACTGCCATTTACCATAAAAAACGTACGTAAATAAAAAAAAAAAAAAAAGTATCGGAAAACAACTTTCACTTTTTTTCAAATTTCAAAATTTTTGACTAAAATTTTGACTGAGTCCCCAGAAAGACATTAAATTTCTTTAAAAATAAAATAAAAGTTCATTAAATGTCACTAAATGAAAGAAAAACTGCACCCTACCAACTAAAATTTACTTGGAGGTCTTAATGAGCGCTGTCTGAACACATCTGCCAACGTACTCTGCCAGAGTTATGGCCCTCAAAGGGTTTAATTCGTCAAAAAGGGCAAGGCCCATAACCCGTGATGGCCCGGTATATCGGGCCAGCCTTTAAATTAATCTTTAACATCGGCTTTCTAAAACAGTCTTAAATTGAAACAGAGTATTGGAAGCTAAGGCAAAAAATGACAGAATAGCAGTGTGTAATAAAAGACAAAAACGTAATTATTTTTTATAATAAACTAATGTTTATTAAACAAAAAAGAACACAGTTAAATGAAAAACAATAATTAAATAAATTTAAATAGAACATAACTTTGGGAAAAAAAAAAAAAAAACTTTCTATCCTTTTACATTTCCTTCTTATAGTTTACAAAAGAATAAAAACTGGCTTTAGGTAAATACAGCAGGGAGCTCAAAAATTTACTCATATGTAATTCCAACATAAACACCCAGTCTTAAAATAAAACACTTTCCTGCACAAAAGGGCCAGGATGATGTCACCCTGGAATGAAATGATGTAATTGAAACAGTATGACGTAATACTGTACCTTTGATCTTGGGGAGGAAAGAAAAAAAAAAGGAAATTAGAAAAACAATCAGATGGATTGAACCAGATCAGTAGATTGAAAAGAGATAAACAATATTTTGTTTTGATTTGAGGTTGGGAAGGAGAGTTTAAATTAAAGAAATGAATAATAACAGAATAAATAAATAGTGTATAAGTATCAAGGAAGGTTTATTTATGCTAACAATTACCACAAAAACATGTATGCCAGTTGCCGCAAAAATGTGTTACTTAATACAGAATATGGTCTTTCAAGAAAAAATTTACCTTCCATCAAAGTAACACAACCAAAAACTGCAGATTTTATTTTGGTTCTTGAAAACAAAAAATTCATTAAGGAGAAAATATGATTTTATATAATCTATTCTATCAAACAGAAAGGAGCAGTTTTGCAGACATTTCTTAACTTAGTTAATTTATCACCTACAAAATGTTAATTTTACTTCAAGACTGTTTTAAAGTACTTGCTAAAATAACAAAACTGTACACTTAGCAAAAAGGAGAAGATATTGGAGTTGTAAGTGAAGATATTTTGCAAGTTTTTGGCCTACTTCTTCCAAGTAAGTAGATACCATTCTTTTCCTACTAGAGATATGTATTGCAACACAACAGAGATATGTCCATTCCTGTTTTTTCAACTGTTATCAAGAAATATTTTAATTTGATGGACAATAATCATTTGAAGAAGATGATAAATTTGGTAAAATAGCACTGATATCAATTTGAAAAAAGTTAAGTAAGTTAATTAAGTGCAAAAGGATAAGTATTAGTGAATTTAATGGTTCTGTACTATAACTGACATATGTGCACAATGTTTATGATAGAAAACCTATTAGGTTCGGCTTTAAAATATAGATGATGTGCTTTTCAAATTGTTATTCATATACTGCAGAGATATACATTAGAAGAAAGGGAGCTTTGTATGTTGTGCAGCTGGATTTAAGAAAAGTAAACAAAATATCTAGCTTGCAAGAAAATTTAAAGCATGGATTATACTTTAGTAACTGTTCTATTTCATACAGTTTGATTTTTAAGCTTGCAAAATGAACAATATGAGCAACTGGACCAATTTGTGAAAATCACATTACCTTTTGTCCATTAAAATCTGGGAGGGGGGGGGGGAACATTGCTATAGAAAACAGAGTGAGTTATGATTTACAATGATAATGTAGTGGTATCAATAACATTTAACTGCAAAACAGGTTAAACAGACAAATAAATATTCAAATGTGAATAAATTCAAAATTTACATTACATTATCAAGAAATATAATGAATTAAAATTTAGAACTAAAAATTGGTGGTGAAATTTCGTCATTAATTCTTGAAACATGACATATGTCTTAAGTTGTATTTTACTCTCTCTCTTAGGTGAATAAAATCTAAGTATTACATTTGAACTTCATAGGCAAATTACAACTTATCTTCTTACTCTTACAGAAAACAAAGTATCTGGTCAGCAGTCATTAATTATTAACACTACAAGTATGTGAAAAAAGAAGCATTGTGCCTACATCTTGTGCCTACATCTCAGGGGCATTGCTTTTAATGTGAAATTAATTTTTTTAATAAAAATAATTAATAATTTTACAGGGTTGCTACACAACTTAGAAAACCCGAAAAAGTCAGGGAATAAGGAAACTAGTCAAATAAGTCAGGGAATTTCAATATTTTTCCTAAAACCTGGAAAAGTCAGGGAATTTGATAAGCTTTCATTGTGATCTCTAAGAGAGTTTGATCATTGTGTAGCCAGAAGTGATAATCTCCCATGATTTGGCAAACTGCATATTTAAAAAAAAAAAAAAAAAAAAAAAAAAAAAATTTCAAAAATTTCTTTTATTTTCCACATTTTATATTTTTTAATACTTATTATTGCAGATTTTTAAACTTTTCCAGCAATTATTTTCATGTAATAATAAGTAATTATCACAAGCCTCCATCTCCCCATTCTGTTTCCCCCTTCCCTTGTTGAGAATAAATTTTAACTAGATAATGATTTTGGGATATAGTTAACAAAATAAATGTTTGTAAACTCAGTGCACAAATATTTTGTAGCAAATTTGTACAGTTTGTAGGAAAGTGTAAAGGCGATCCGAATTATAAACCTCAAAGAAAGATTGTTATTGGTTTGTGTGGGGGAATTGGGATAAAGAGCTTTAGCTCAGAGATTATTAGCAATCTATTCAAAAAATTTTAGTGTTTGTTGAATAATATAACAACTTTTTTTTTTTTTTTACCCTCAGCTTGTCCACTACGCACTACAAGGCACCGCAAGGCTAGGATTTTTTTTTTTTTTTTTTTTTTTTTTTTTTTTTTTTTTTTTTTTTTAATACACCTGGAAAAGTCATGGAATTTCATTCTCCCATATGAGTAGCAACCCTAATTTTAATTATTTCTTTTGTGTAAAACACATTCATGAAACTTGTTCTGCATGGACTTTAGAATTTGATATAACAGAAGAATTTTTTGTAGCTTGTCTGAAATTAGGTATTTTATTATATTTTAAGATTATAAATTTTGTAATAATTCATTTATACTCAGTAAATATATCTAAAAATGTTAATAAGGCATGAAAAAACATAACAGTTTTAATGAGAATTTCATTATCTGTTTCTGCATCAGAATTGCTATTCATTGGTTCTGACAAATTAACTATTTCATAACTTTAGTTGCACCAGTAGATAGTCCATCATCACATGTGGCATAATTGTTAAAGTCTCTCTCTCAGCAGGAATGTAATGCAGAGTATATGCCTTATACCTTCTGGATTCTTTAAAGGAACACTGTATATCCTCTGCTTTTCAAGAAAGCTATAGTATACACACTCTAGGATATACCATCTGCCTTGAGCATATACCCTCTGCTTAGAGTTTATATCGTCTGTTATTTTTATGACCACACCCCTGTCTCTCAGGAGTAATTTTTTTCCATATAACTTGGTCTGAAGGATTTTATCTTTATTATTTTCACCACTTTTCATTTGTGTACCTCAAAACCCATTTTCTGAAAGCATTTTTTAATTATATTTTTAGAAACTTGGTCCCAAGATTTTCTCACAAAATATAAAGCATCCAAAACATTGTCTTCGCATTTTTTCTCTTCATTTTTGTCCAGCGATGTTCTAATTTTTCTTATAAGCAACTTTTTGTTATGCAGAATGAATGATACTAAGGTCTAGTGGCTGAAGCATACTCTTGTATAATTTGCAGGGTAAAACAAAACTTCGAGACTGTTTAAATTGCAAATTGGAGGATGAGTGGGACATTAATCAATAAATAAGAATTTTTCTCTCTTATATCTGCATAGACTTATCTAAAGACATTAGAAAATCTGTAAATAGGAAAGAAGTCATCCATAATTTAGGTTTACTACAATCGAACCTCATTAACACGAACACCCTTAACGTGAATTACTTTTAACATAAACAGTTCCCACTGTCCCCGTCAAAATGAATAGGAATTCTAGTGTTTTTTTCTCCTTTTAACACGTTTAACATGAAAATTCGCTTAATATGAACAATTCTAGATGCTTTTTAGCTCTGATGGTGAGCATGATATGCTCGAAAATACTAGGTTTTATTAATCATTGTAAATAAAAACACATTTAAGTAAGTTGAGTATTTTATTGTGGTTTTATTTATAAAAGTAAGGTGAATTAAAGGATTTGATATATTTGATATTTTATATCATTTTAATCTTAAAGTGATTTCATATGATATAAGACCTCAAAAGGTTTTGAAAGTATGTTGAAGAACTTTATAAAGCTTGATGACCTTATGTCATTGAAAGGAATATTTACAATTGTTTTAAACAGTTTGACTTTTGTGTATTAGAGGATTCTGTGGATTCTAATAATGATGACAGTGGGTTAAAAGAGAAATGGGTAAAAATTATGAAACTCGGAAATACCGAAAAAAATATAGCTCTTTTTGAAAATGGGTGACAATTTCATTGTCATGTAGTATCCCACTGATAGTGATGTTTGTAACAATGCTGGTGAAAAATAATGAGCAATAAAATGAAAATTTAAAACAAACAAACATGAAAATTTAAAACAAACTCATCACAATAAATATCTTTGGCATTACAATGAAAAGATGTCAAAACTTGGGAAATGCAAATGTGCAAAATATGTCTGATCCGGCGATCTAGGATCGATGGAAATTTTAACCACCTGGAGAAATTTTGCAGAAACATATGCAATTGATTTCGATTTTAATAACAAATTCCTTAATTTCCTGAAATAGAAAAAAATCACTACAAATAAAAAGATCCGATGGCGATCTTTACAAAATTGATCACAGAATAATATGTACTGTACATCAGGACTAATTCTATTCCAAAATTTCTGAAATTTTAAGGCATTTGGTCCCAAAAACTAAATGAGAATCTGTCATCAATCTGAAAGTTCCCACATACAAGGACGGCAAATTTTGTCACAAAATCGCAAAATAACAGCAAATTTTGACAAAGGAACGTGATAAAACTAAGAATTTATTTGAAAGATAGCAAAATAGCCACAAGTTTCATCAAAAGATCGTAAAGGAACCGCTAGTTTTTTCAAAGCATCGCAAAATAAACACAAATTTTGTCATGATCGCAAAATAAACAGACATTTCGTAAAAAAAAAAATTGCAAAAGAACCAAAAATTTTGTCAAAAGATCACAAAAAGATAATAAAAGATCATAAAAAGATCATGGCTGAAACAAAAATTTTGTAAAAAGATTGTGAAAAACTGCACATTTCCTCAAAAGATTGCGAAAGGACTACAAATTTTATCAAAAGATTGTGAAACAACTGCAAATTTCATAAAAAAAACCCAAGAATTTTGTTAAAAAGAGAAAAAATAACTGCAAATTTCGTCAAATTAACGTGAAACAAAACAGCAAATTTCGTCAATAGATCATGAAATTGACATTTCATTAAAAGGTCATGAAACAACCATGCATTTTATTAAAAGGGGCGAAACAACGAAAATTTCATTAGATCGCAAAACAAATGTGAATTTCATCAAAGTAGGGCAAAACATCTGCGTATTTCATCAAACAACCATGAAATAACTGCAAATTTTGTCAAAAGATCAACTCGCTAAAAAAACGCAAATTTCATCAAAGGACAGAGAAAAAACATAATGCTGGGAGTGAACTTCCCCCCTTCCCCCACTCTGTTGTAATCTTTCAAAAAATTTGTTGTGAATTTCAGATTTTTTTTTTTTTTTTTTTTTTTTTTTTTAACTCAGAATTTTTTTTTTATATATATTCTCTTGTATGTTGAGAAATATTGGAAGAATAAATTTTCTATAACTATGATAATACAGTATTTACTTAAATCATACTGCGAAATTTTGTGGAAACTTTCATGTGGATTGAGGGAAATGTTGGGAGTATAAACATTTTCTGCTTCCCTGAAGAAATGTTCCCCATTGAAATTCGCATTGTTAAAATATGAAATTTTTTTAAGAGGAAAAGTTTTGAAATTTAAAACAACCAAAAATTACAGATTTTTTAAACTAAAATAAATGCAAGTTTTCTTTAAGTATTTTTTTACTATGCTTTCAAACAAACATTCATTTTCTGTTTTGAAACTGCTAAAAAAATTAAAATAATAAAACATTAAATTAATATTCAACGTTGGACATTTCAAAACCTTAATTAAACAGCTCATTTTTTTTTTTTCCAAAATTTAAACATTAATTGAAATTTTTTTCGTCATTCATTATTCAATGAAATTTTCTATATAACAAATTTTTGACTGAAGAAGGGACTTCGTTGTATAGAGACTTGACTGTGTATAGTTATATATAACATTGGCCCCTGGATAACTGAAAAGTACCTCATATTTGAATCTATTGAACTGAAAGAAACATCAGGTAATGTTTTTGGAAATGGTCAATTAGATAGCAGCATCTTTCAATCCCTTTTCTTACTTTGTAAGATTTAAGAAGAGCAATATTTGTTGTGGTATAATTGGGTTTTTCCTAAAATGCTGTAGTAGTCAATTATTGGGATTAAAGCTTGTTTACAGGTTTCTTCTAACTTATTAACAAATCCTTCATATTAGCAGAAAAAAGTGGATGTAAACAGATTCCTTTGATTCGGTTATCTTTTAAATGCCAATGTACACACATTATTACGTTTTTGTAGTAGGGAGCATATTCATTTGCATATATCACAATCATACCCAAATATGGGGCAAATCATGTCGCCATGATGCTATAATATTCAAAGTACACTACACAACACAATACACAAAAAAAGAAATATTTCACTGATAAAACTGGAATTTCCATTTTTAAGCATTTATTAAGAAACATAAAATGACATTTATAAAAACAATTATTTTGTGTCAAAAATAATCTAACCAAAATTAGATCTTTTCACCCCCCCCCCCCCCAAAAAAAAAAAAAAAAAATTATTGAAATTTCATTTTCCTTGTGGCAGTATTACATTTTGAATTTATACTTTTTAAAAAAAAATTTCACTTAATTTCCATACAATATAACATTTTTTCCGCATAGTTGGATTTTGAAAATTATTAAAACAATTATTTTGTATCAAAAATCATCTAACCAAAATTGGGTCTTTTTTTTCCCCTGAAAATCCAACTGTCTTGCAGCAGTATTAAATTTTGAAATTAATTCTTTTAATCATTTTTCTGTTAATCTCCATACAATGTGTAGTGTATCTTTTCCACATAGGTAGCTTTTGATTAATATTATTATTATTTTGTTTTTTATTCCATAGAACATAGATCTACACTAATATATATTTATTTATTAATTTAGTAACATAATTTTTTGTAGAATTTGATGTTTCATATTACTTAATATATATTGTTGTATCTTATTAAATAATGATATTTGTTCTTAATTGATATAGATGCTCTGTTCACCTCTACGATATTGGATCTCGTTTGTGTTCTGATACTATAAATATTAATGATATCGGTGCATTGCTTTTTACTGATGGTCATGAAGAAATAAATAATTCTGCTAATTCTTCATTGAGTGAAAGGAAGAAATTTATAAACCACAAAGGAAAGGTGTGTGTTAGCTAATTGTTCTTATTATATTTAATGTAATATTCCTCAATTTTTCATGTTGCTTCTTATAACCATTATAATTTCTACAGCAGTCATTTTTAGTGTAATTTTTTTCATTTTATTATTTTTTCATTTTTAGAATAAGAAAACTTCTATTAAAGATAAAAGCCATGTAAAACTTTCAGATAATGATGCCAGTTTTAAAAGTATTAGTAAGTTTTGTAAATCATTCCATTTGGATATATAATGTTATCTCAGAGTTTCCCCCAGAGGGTTTCAGGGGTGTGCTCCGCCCCTCCTGCCCTTTGGTTTAAAAAATAGTGCCCCTCTTGCTCTTTATCCAATAACTGGCACCTTTCTTGCTGCTCATTCAAAAAAAAAAAAAAAAAAAAAAAAAATAGTGCCCTTCTTACCCCACTTTTGAAAAAATGCAACCCTTCGGCGATGATCCGGACCAAAGCCGCCTGAAGTCTAGACCAAGGCAAACACAAGTCTTTGTGATGTCACCAGGTGAAGCTTATGAAAGCTGTGGAGAGCACAGGCATTATTTGAAACATACCAATTCTTTTTTCTATGTATATCAACTTATTATCTCAGCATACGGGGGAAAATATCTAGATTTTAGTTTAAAGACTCTAAATGTTTTCCATTCAGTTTGATGACTCTTAACAATAATAATAACAATAGCACAACAATTATATTTATGAAATAATATCACTGTGTCAATCAAAATATGCACATAATTAAAAGTACAACAAAGAAAAAATGGTTGGTTAATGAAAAGAAAAAAAAATCCATTAAATTATTTTAGTAAACAATTTTTACTATTTCTTCCAATAATTTGCAATAGCATCAATTACCTATTTTCTATGTATTCTAAGAAAAGATGTTAATAAATATATATAAGCAAAATCTGCAAATATGTTTATACATACATATGTGTATAGTTTAAATGTACAAATTGCATTACTTTGTTTTAAATTATATAATTAGTTAATTATATAAATATATAATTATACAATTAAAAAAATAATAATTATTTTTTAAATAAAAAAAAAAAATACCTATGTTAAGCCAATCAAAATCAGCATTTAATATTAAAGTGAATGAAAAATGATTGCTAAATGAAAACAAATTTACTTTGTCTTTAATTTTTGTTATTTATTGTGGCTTGAAACTGTACAATAGACATCTAATTAAATATTTAGTGTTTTGCCCATCCATGCAAGTATAATAAAATTCATATAAATAAATAGTTAAACTACAGGGTACATGAAAATGAGTAATCACACATAAATTTTTCTCCTACTCTAAACTTTACTCAGCAAAAATGGATAAATTTCTCATAAAATCGATTAAATTGAAAAAAATTATAAAGCTCTCAAAGTAAAATAAAACATGAATCATGAAACAGAAAATTATTATTTTTTATATATTATGCAAGCTAGAAGCTATAGATTTTTAAAAAAGTGTAATAAAACATGCCGAGAGAGGAAAATTATTTTTTATATTATTATTATCTTCCAGTTTTTTTCACATTACATTAATCTTTCAACAGTATTTAATTAATCCCATAGTTTTATTTCTCAATAGAAATGTGTCAAAACACCCAAAAACCTAGTAATGGAGACCCTCGTGTTCCTAAAACCTTAAGTAAAATTTTGTAAATAACCATTGGTATATGAAATTACTATCCTACTAAAAACAATTTATTTTTACAAGAAAATAAAGAAGATATAAATTAAGTAAATAAAGTCAGTTTTTAGCATGTTTATTAAGATTTTCAATGAAAAACAGTGAAACTGTGGAATTTTATTTTCTGCTTTCTAATTGCTTTGATGAAAAGTGCAGAAAAATAATCCAAAATATAAAGGAATAGTTAAATACATGCAAAGTGAAATTAAGAAAAAAAAAGTAACAAAAGCTTAACTATTATTATTATTTTTTTTTTTTATATATAAATAAAAAACTGTGAGGCGGTCCATTACTGACACATCTATACCCTATAAAGAATTTTCATTAAGATATCAAAAACAACAATAAATTAGTTGGGTTAGTTTTAAAAGAAGAACACTAGATAACGATGCTATGCACCCAGAGAGATGTTAAAAGTTTTCTGGTGTATTAAAATATTTGAGTATGAATAAATACATTTCTTAAATATTAACATTATTATATTTCACTATTCATAAATACATTTTGAGCTAAATGATCGATTTACATCAATTTAAAGAAAATTATGAGGAAAAGGGGAATTTATATAAACTTATTTTATCGAAATTAAAAATAAATTACATTGCTCACAAGTAATAAAACTTGCTCTAATTACAAATGAACATAATTTTGAAATAAAACTTACCTTAAAGAGAGTATATTGTGTTTGTCTGTGCTTTGTAAATGTTTTGTTCTAAACAACACAATACAAAGTGAAAATGCCTGCGTTGGCTATTAGCCAGCCCCCGGTTGTTCGTAACATGTGGGAGGAAAGCAACGTGTGTTTGGCTGTAAGTAGACTTCAGGCGGCTTTGTGCGGATGCGCTACACCGTAAATTATGCAAAAAATTGGCAATGGAACACAAAAAATATCTCTTACACGTCTCACAAAACGAATAGTTTTGTCAAAAAATCGCAAAGAAACAGCAAATTTCATTAATAAATCGGGAAATAACAACTAATTTCCCGCAAGATTCACAAAAAAAAAGGCTAATACGTCAAAGTAAAAAAAAAAAAAAAAATGCAGATTTCCTCAAAAGATCGTGAAAAAACGACAATTTCGTCCAAAAATCGCAATAAAATGGAAAATTTTGTCAAACGGTTTGCAAAAAAATGGCAATTTTCACCAAAAGATCATGAAAAAAGGCAACTTTCGTTCAAAAAATCTCTATAAAATGGCAGATTTCCTCAAAAGATTTGCAAAAAAAACGGCAAATTTCGTCCAAAAAGTTGCGAAAGCCCCCACAAAATACCCCGAAAAAACGGCGGATTTCAACAAAAGATCGCAAAAAATGTAAATTTCGTCAAAGGGGCACAAAAATAAGTTAATGCTAGAAAGAATTTTTCTATTCTAAAAACTATTCCTGCTTCAAAATTGTTTTTTTATTGCTCCAAAAATAGATTTTTTTGCTTCACAATCAGGGGCATGCAAAGAGAAAATTGCACCCGGGGCATAGTTAGAATTAGATCCTCCCCTCCGTCCCAACTTTTTCTTGTAACAGCCCCAAAATGATGTTTGTAGTATAAATTTGGCTAAAATAATTTGTGGCTTACTGTTTTTTTTTTTGTTTTTTTTTTTGTCAGTTGGAAGGCAATTTACCTGATGAGTTTCTTTATATTTACTAATTTCTCTCCTAGTGTTGCTAAGAAAACTATCTTGGTGCAGTGTCTAATTTTACTTTAAGAAGATAAATAGTAAGAAAATAATTTTAATACATTGCAATGATTATGTATCCATCTTTTATTCATTGATGAAAAAATTTAAAAGTTTTATGTTTTCTGAAATTTTTTTCTAAATTTGCATTTATTTCGTGTTTAAACATGACAAAATTTGCAGTTCTCTGCAATCTTTTGGCGAAATTTGCCATTTTTTGTGATCTTTTAACAAAATTTGCTGTTTTTTTCACAATCTTCTCATGAAATTTGTCGTTTTTTTGCGATTCTCTAACATAATCTGCTGTTTCTTCATGACCTTTTAACAAAATCGGTCTTTTTTTTTTTTTTTACTATTTTTTGATTTTTTGACGAAATTTCTGTTTTTCCATGATTTTTTGAACTGCTAGATTCTAGATTCAACTCTATAAAAGTGCCCTTAAAAATCAAAAAAGTGCCCTGATGAATGTAAAAAGTGTTCTTTTCACATCAGTAGCACCCTGCCCCTTTTTAAACCTGGGAGAAACTCTGGTTATCTTCGTGTAGAAATAATTTTAAATGCTTAGAATATATGTATTAATATTTATTTAACATATATATATATATTATTTACAATTAATTGAAAATTTATGTCTTTCACTCCTTTAAATGTTTATGTAAAGATATGAAATTTAATTATAATAAAGTTCAAAATCTCTTGAGTGATAATTTTTGTGCACATAATTCATCTTTGTTTTATTAAAATAAATTTAATTTTTCATAAATACAAATAACTTCCCTTGCATTAATCTGATTCTTTAATAAGTAAAAAGAAGAATAAACCAATAAGTTTTCCCATCGCTTAAAAATTATATTGTTTTTCATAACTGAATGAGTGGAAATTAGTTAAATATATTTTCATCTATTCTGTAAAAGAGTATCATGATAACTGTTTTATTGTCAGAGTAATTAATTTACTGGCATGTATTTGAGCTATTCTTTGTCTGTTTCACCTGTTCTTACTGCTGGCTAGTAAATCTTAGTTTTTGTTTTTATCTTTTATGTGCATGTGAGAAACAAAAATGGGGAGTGGGGGATAAGAAAGAGAATTTTTTTTTCACTGGATTATCAAGAATTCAAAGCATTTTTACTGAAAATTGTGAATAAAGAAATTATTATCTTGCCAAAGCAATAATTTGATCCGGTTTATGAAATGTTGATCTGAAATAGTTTATATTACTGCAACTGATTAAATGGTATTTAGCTCTTAATTTCAAAGTATGTTTTTAATAATATGTATTTTTAAAATTTTGTAGGCTCTGAAAGTGAACAAACAAGTCTGTCTCAGAAATCTAAGCCTAAAGACAAAGCTAATTCTGGTTCATCAGATGACAGTGATGATGATAATAATCAGAAGCAGAAGGAAAAAGAAAAAAAGTAAGTAAAAAAAAAAATTACTTCAATTTAATGTGATGCAATATTTGCATTCTATTTGGTAGATATGATTTTTAAAATGAGCACCACAGCTCATAAAATAATTGAATTGAAACCTAATTATAAACAATTCAATGAAATGACAAATGGAATATGTACCAGATAATTACAGTTTTCTACATGAGAACACAGCATACCAATCTTCTGGCTTTAACATAGCATGAAATTTCCATGAAGATACCACTTCAAATACAAACTCAGTCAGACTTGAGCTCCCTAAATGAAGCGCCAATTTCTTACTACCTAAAATTCTAATTAATCTCCCTTCTCTCCAATTCGCACAAATAAAATTTAATAACTGTCATATGAAGATACCAGGGCTACCACAGGCAATTAAAATGCTACTAAAAGCAACTATTTTCAGCATCAGTGACTATGATGACTATTTTAGGCAAAAACCATTAAAAAGCGACTTTTCAAGAAAAGAGGCAGCTTTTTTCGGATTCTTTTTTCTCAAAGTACTTATAAAGTTATTTTCCCAAACGTACTGGTGAAAAGATCACGAAAAAAAAAACTGTTTTCGTCAACAAGATGCAAAAAAATAAATAAATAAATAAATAAATAAATAAAATAAATAAATGCTTGTTTCTATCAAAAGGTCATGAAAAAAGGGCTGTTTTCATCAAAAATTTGCGAAAGAATGTGTTTTCGTTAAAAGATCACAAAAAATGCAGTTTTCATTATATGATCTTGTTGGGGGTGTGCTGTACACATACCCATAAATTGTGAACATAAATAAATTAAGTTGATGAAGCTATTTATGTAAATTGTTAAAGAAAAGTTCATAAATCAATGGATATACTATCCCCAAATGGCTGTGAAAGTATAATAATATAATAGGTAACATTAAATAAGTAAAAGTGAATTAATGATTATCATTAAGTCTTAAAAGCTCTTTCAAAGTTACCTAAAAAAAGAAACTATGCTGAAAAGGAAAAAGACACTCACCCAATTCTGTAGAAATAAAACAAAGAACTTAGTTACACTTAATACATGTATAATAATCATAAATCCAGATAACTATAAGTTGGTCAACCGTAGAATTATACATGAAGCTTATAGTTATAACAAAATTTTTGTATCACTGACAATATTTATTTATCCATGTAAGGATCCAGAAAGTCTATATAGTTCCATCTATAAAAGTTTGTAAAGTTTTACAGTGGTAATCCTAAAATCAGCAGGCTATCGTTAATAGTAAAATTAACCTTAACAACTTATTGGTAGAGGTGACGGATAATTTAGATTAAATCCTGGATGTATATGAACATTATTTCTTATAAAATTTAATCTGCAGCATTGAGATATTGGTCGCATCAAGATTATTCTCAAATAAAAGGACAACAAAGTTCTCCACACAACTCCTTCGCATAAATTCATGTATCAGTAATTTCAGCATTGGAACAGCAGATGATGCTTCTCTGATGGTCACTATGGAGAAATATCTTTTGATGACCATTATCAAAGCAGTACTCGTTCAGGCAAATATCTAGTTGCTGCGATATGTATTACTAAAAAAAATAATAATAATAATCTTCCATATCCAAGATAATTCTGATATTGACAGTGGTAAAAAGCAGGGACTGGAGGTACCAAATTTTTTTTTAAAATTAATATTACCATAATACTGGAACAATTAGGAACATTTGTGCGTTACGTTTCATTCAGCGTATTCTTTAAAATAGGTGAAGGACACTTTTCTCCGGGAGGGACTTTTGTGGCTCCAGGGAGACAGTATAGAGCTCCGTGGGGGGGGGGGGACAATTTTTGACCATTAAAAACATGAAATCTCAAACTTTCCGGGAGGGACATTTCTCTACTCCGGGGGGAAATGTTCCCCCAGGGCACCTCCTGAATTCAAAACTGCTCGCCACACATCTTTCTCTTTTCGCTCTTTCTTCAGATCTGACAAATGATGATAAACAGATCATCTGAAATACGTTAAAACGACGCTCAAATTTAATCCACCAATAAGCATTTGTCAATAAGCCGTTATCCCAGCGATTACAGTCACAGAACACATATCATGTACCATTCGTGAATTCTCTCCCAATCCGGTGATTGCGTTGTTTATGACTATGAAATGGACATCAAGGCGTTTGCTGTCAACCAATCAATATCAACCTTTATCCTTCCAAAACACGATTCTTGTAACAGAAATACATACCTGTGGTCACTCAAATAAAATCTAAAATATTCCAGAAAAGTATCACGTGACCTATTTCATCTAATTAAGCCCAATCAGCATTTAAAATATGACCACTAACCCTGGTCAAAAATTGCGTGTGTAACGCAAAAAAGAAAAAAAAAACTGCTGGACAATTTGATCATGTGATTGTGCGTTTTGTGCTTATCTGTTATTGGTTGTGCTTTGTTTGGTAGGTTGACTGATACAGTTTAACAATTGGTGATTTAAATATTATAATAATTTTCTTTTTATTTATTTAAAAATCATTTATCATTTGCTTTATATTTTTCGTATTAAATATAATGCTGTTAAAAAACCAATGTTGAGATATCCACATATTACAAGATTGATTTGTAAACTACAATACTGGATGGATTTCAATGGAATTTGCACTGTAGTTGGACAATTTTTCAGAAAAAGTTTTAGTATATATATTTCTTATTTAATGATTGTATATTTTAATACTGTGTGGATAACAGGCCAAAATATATCATAAAGTATGAGAAACAAACGGCATCCAAAATCATGTTAGTATAAGCAAAACACTTATTTATACTTTCAATAGAAAAATTATAAATATTCTAATCATACTTTATTCATTACAAAACTAGAAGGCAAACACCAAATATTTCACCTCTTTAAAAAATATGTGTGGAGATATTTTAGTTAAAAAAATGTATGTCTCTTACATTTTGCTTTTATAATATTTTTCATTTTGATTTTAACACCATAAAATATCCACACATGCATTATATTTGCATCCTAATCTCAGTAAAAACATACTCTAAAATTTAAAAAAAGAAATTATTTTACACATATACGAATATTTTCGCAGAATACTTTTTTTTTTCATTTGCTTAATACTGATCGGTTCTGAAACCAAAACCGTTCTATAACAGTCTAAAATTGAGCAGGTGTAAAATATGGTGACCCTGAAAATACATATTGGTCTATATTGTGACAGTATTGTATGATAAGTCATTAAAGAAACATTTTTTTTAAATGGTATAAAATAACTAACATTTATTTGATTAAATCAAGAGCATGTTTAAATAAGAAATATATATATAATGACCACAAACAAAATAAATTATATCTGATAAATTTAAACTCTAAATAAAACATAAATTTACACTGTGTAACTCTTTTAAATTAAAGTAAACATTTAGATGATTAATTATACAGCATGACATGGGACAATGACTAACAGGTAGCAAATGAAAACAAAATACTCGCGGAACTATCATCCGAAAAATGCCGGCCGCTGAAAGCTCAATTTTCTTTTACTATAGCATCCTCAAACAAACGTTGATAAACGATAATAAACATTGACAAAGTTTCAGGAAAAGAGAATAAAAGTCCATTTGAACAAGATAATTCACCGGGAGAAAACTAATACAACTAAATATCATTCAACTTTCATACTGAAGAATTCACCTATTCAAATAATACTAAAGTTCCTTAAAAACGGTAAAACAGCAAAATTAAAAATGTGTACAATACCTTCCAGTCAAAACATTTCTGAACTCCCGTCAAAACAAACAATGTCCTTTAAATACCACCGCCGGAAGGAAAGTGAAACACCCCTTTGCGTTCTGCGAAGTTGAGCGAACATGATCCTGTCTTGCAATAAAGAAATGCAACTAACAAGTTGCGACTTGTAATGATTGCAAGTTGAGATCAGATGGAAGAAGGGCAAACGCAATCATGAACGCACACATCAAAAACGTGAAAGATAGCTCTCGTAATCGAAAAATTAATCTAAACGGAAGTAAATGAATACAGAACTGATTTGAAATAAACTATCAAATATGGAATAAACACATAAAAAAATGGATAACAAGATAAGAAAATGGAGAATTGGAGAACCATGTAAAACTAAGATTGGAATAAAATAAAACCTGTAAGTCATGCTGCATTACCATATTGTTACAATATATATATGTTTATGAAGTGTTAAGGAAGTAGGTATGGCTAACAAATACCGTATATACTCACGTATAAGTCGATCCCCTAACTTACGTTGTTAAAAATAAGGAAAAATTCAAAACCCGTGTATAAGTCGATCCCCTCCAAAAAAAAAAAATTTTTTTCTCATTTTTTTATACGAGAAATAAAATTTATTTAAACATACAATATCTTTTTGATATAAACAAACAGAATTTCTACATAACAAGTGCTGCCATTAATAAAGAAAAAAATATGTAAAACGCTATTGGCTCAAAAGTAATGAATGCATGTCGTGCGCAATGACGTCAAACTTCCCTTCATTTGCCGTGAATAGCAAAATAACCTGTGATCTGAAGATCACAGGTCAGGAACATTACGAAGTCGCATATTTTGAAACAACAGTATAACATATTACTTATTTTAAACTTATTATTTGCTGAATAAGTCGTTTTAATGTTAACTTTAATCAGTTTTTTATTAGAGATGTGTTATTTGTTGAGGAACGATTCAAAAGGAGCTATTCTGGCAGTGGAACTAAAGGAATGATTCCAGTCTGTAAAGAAGAATCCATCCTTTTTGGAACAATCCTGAAAAGGATTGAGTTCGCGAAATCGGGCCTTTTTGGAACGGTTCCCAGCAGGAACGAAACCTCGAAAGAAGCGATTCCTCAGACTTGTTCCGAAATGAAACGACTACGAAAAGGAGCGATTCCTTGGACACGTTCCGAAATTAAACGACTCCGGAAAGGGGCAATTCCTCTGACTCGTTCCGAAATTAAACGACTCTGAATAGGAACGGTTCCTCGGAATCGTTCCGAAAAAGACAACTCCTGAATCGTTCCAAAATGACATAAATCACACACTTTTTTTTTTCTTTGTAACAGGGTATGGTAGATTATTTTTTTGAAAAATAAATTAAAAATTATCTTAAATTTAGAATTGCCGAGATTGGAAGGGTTCCGGATTTTGGATTTTGTACTTTACAAACATAATGGGGTGCTGCAGCACCGATCCTCTAGCAAACTATTTTCCGATATTTTATTTATAAATTTTTATTTCTTAGGTCTCGCATATAAGTCGACCTCCCCACTTTGAAGTTCTTTTTTGCCTAAAATTTCTCGACTTATGTGCGAGTATATACGGTATATACAGGGTGTCCCATAAGTAATGGGACAAACTTTAAGGGGAGGTAGGGCACATCATAACGATTCAGAATTACATAGGAACCCATGTTCCCAAACGTCATTTTAACCCTTTAAGAGTCAGTTTTATTTGTCGATTTTTCCACATATGTGGGCGTGGCTTTTGAATGTCGAATTTTCAACAAGTGTATTTTATATGCTAATAGTTAAACAAAAAGAATATAAAAAATGAAAATGCTGCTTCTACTCGACGTATTTAACACACCGATTGTATTAATATACAATTAAGTATAGAATTTTAAAATGTCGGAACATAGAAGATTTTAAAAATGTACAGTAGGCGGAGTTATCATAGGAAGGCGAGAATAAATACTTTAAGAAATAAGTATCCACACCGGAAATTGTATTCCAGAATTTGTAGGACAGGAAATTTATAATGCGTTTAATCTTTAGACTTTGCTTTTCTTTCCACAGTAGCCTTGCAGAAATTACGCTGATTGGAATTGTCACCACCCGCTGAAGAGTATGCAACGTTTCACCAATAATGAACTGGCGGATATGCACTTCATATATGGCTTGGCCGAGGGAAATGCAAGGGCTGCACAAAGATTATATTGCGAAAGGTTTCCACAGAGAGTTGCACCGGACCGCCGAATATTTGCTTATTTACATTACAATTTAAGTAATTATGGTTCACTTCGAGGTGATAGGAGTAATGTGGGACGGCCACGACTGTCTCGAACTCCAAGTATGGAACAAAATGTGTTGGATATCGTTGGTAGCAATCCAAGTACCAGCGTACGAAACATCGCTGCTGCCATACGAGGATCTCGAAGTACAGTTCATCGTGTTTTGCGACTTGAAGGATTACACCCGTACCATCTGCAAAGAGTACCATCATTGCTTCCTACAGATTATCCTGCACGTAAAAGTTTTGCAAGTTGGTATCTCGACCAATGTCGTCTAGATCCTCATTTCCCATCCAAAGTTTTATTTACGGATGAGGCATATTTCACTCGAGATGGTGTATTCAACCATCACAATACGCATTTATGGTCTGATGAGAATCCCCAAGGAATGAGACCACATGCTGCCCAACATCGTTTTTCAGTGAATGTTTGGGCTGGTATTGTTGGCGACTTCTTAGTTGGGCCTTATTTGTTGCCAGCGCCTCTGACATCTAGAGATTACCTTATTTTTTTGCAAGAGATGCTACCAAGGTTACTTGACCCAGTACCACGTGATATGTGGTTTCAACATGATGGGGCACCTCCGCATTATGGAAGATGTGTTCGTCAGCATTTGAATCAGGCGTTTGGTCATCGATGGATTGGGCGTGGTGGACCGGTTATCTGGCCACCACGCTCTCCTGATTTAAGCAGCATCGATTTCTTTCTGTGGGGTGCATTGAAAGGTGCTGTTTACGCAACACCGATTGATACAGACATGGATCTGGTTGCGAGAATCGCCTGCGCTGCTGCAGATATTAAAGAAAATCCAGGTGTGTTTGAGCGAGTCCGCCAGTCCATGGTCCGACGTTGTAACGCTTGCATCACTAGTAATGGTGGAAACTTTGAACACCTTTTATGACATTCTTACATGTCACTTACCAAAGTACGTATAATATTTATGACCAATAAATATTTGAGATGATCTCAGTCTTGTGTCTCTTTCTTTAAGTATTTTTGATTTATTTAAAACTCCGCCTATTATAAGTTGTTTCTACATTCTAATATTTTACATTTTCATGGTTATTATTCTTACTAATACAATCAGCGCTCTAAATATTCGAATAGATGCAGCGATATTATACTTCACAATTTTTTCGTCAAACTATTATCATAGAATATCTTTTTTAAATTTAACATACATAAACCACGCCCACATGTGTCAAAAAATAGCCAAACACAGTTAAATTTTACATGGTTAAAATGACGTTTGGGGACATAGGTTCCTATGTAATTCTGAATCGTTATGATGTGCCCTACCTCCCCTTAAAGTTTGTCCCATTACTTATGGGACACCCTGTATATAAATCACTTTAGAACTATATTTAAAATATTAAAGTGTTAAAATATAAAATTTTCTCTGCAAAACATCTCATTTTCTCATATTTAAATAAGTATTATATTATTATAATAGAAATACATGTGCTTCTGTATTATTAATATAAAATTTATCATTAATAAAAATATCTTATTTATTAACAAAAAATAACCAATAATAAAAAAAAATCATAAACCGACTTTTGGCCCGCGAAGGATTCGAACCCATAACGTTTGAATGCGAGTTCTACGCTCTAACTGTTCAGCCATCAAGCTCACCTTCATTTGTAACAGATTATATTTATAATTAGCACTGTAATTAATCAAATCCGTGATCTGTTCTCCACCTGCTAGTGAGAGCACAGTTGCAGTACCTGTTGCACAGTATAGACTAGTGAACGGATATCCCGTCCGCAGTAAGAACCCACTCCATGTCCCTGGCTCCTGAGCACGCGCGCATAGCCGCTGAACATGTGACAGGAAATTTGTCATGCCTGTTCTTGCCACTTTCCGGCTATATGTCCATTTCTATTGTCAATCTGTTTTTATTTACGTTAACCTAATTACATTCATCCTTTATTAAATAGTTTATTCATTTGTTATAACTTTTACAGTCTAATTGTAATAAGTCTAATATGCCTACCAAAGGAACAAACATCGAGAACATAACAACGCTTAACTGCTTAATATATTCGAGACAACTTCTCCATGTTAAATCGACCAAACATGGCATTTTAAAAGCTCAGATTTTTAAGAAATCAACTATCACAGAGAAATAAAACAAAAACTAGAAGAATCTAGTGAAGAAAAGCTTTAATTTGAGATCAAACTCATCTTTATAAAATAATTATAAAGAAAGATACAAGGTTTTTTTAAAGAAATGTTGAGATACTGAAAATGATCACTTTTTCCTTCGTCAAACATTTTTTTTCAATCAAGGTACAGACTTAAATAATGGACAGAAAAAGTTATAGAGTGCATTTTCGGACAGGGAATTATTTAAGCTACAATCTTTTGTAAAATTCAGTTTAAAAAAATAAAATTTCTATCCTTAATAAGCAAAAAACTGCTAATTAATTAACAAATTATGCCAAATTGTGATAAACCCGCCAATCGTGTATTAACTACATTATAGTAGAGCAAATCATTTTAAATGCTGCCACTTCAAGTTTCATATGCCAATCAGATATTTTTCTTCGAGATTATTTTTTCAAATAAAACAGTGTAAAAGTTCATTTTTAGAAAGATTTTTAAAATAAAATTAATTATTGAAGGAAGATTTATCTTCTAAAGTGTATACATTTAAAATTGTTAGCATTTAAAGTTTCATTCCTAATGTAAACAAAAATTTTGAAAAAAAAAATTGAGTGGGATTTTTATATAAAAAGAGAACCATGGTAAATGATATTCGCTTTGTGTGTGAGCAAAGAATCAACATAGATAACTTTGACCTCATTGTATGATGAAATACGATTTTACCATAAAAATGTTTATTTAAAGAGGGTAATCTCTGGAACTGCCGAACCACTTGTACCAATCAAACCAATTTTGTATAATTATATTAACCAATAATATCACTGATAAACAAAATTTAACGAATTTTCTGTTTCGCTATATACGTTGGGTGTTTCTTATAGATTTCAAGCTGCGGAAAAAGAATATGTTTGTAAAAATTTTCTATCACCCTCCAATTTTGAGAAATTTCATTTATACGTTTTGGAGTATGTAGGCATCATATAGGCATTATAATTATCTTACATTATTCTTTTTCATGTATTTGATTCACACAAAAAAAAAAATTTTCTTATTACAACGATAGAAGATACAGCAAAAGAGTAGAAACAGATGTCCCCCTTATAAATTTTATGTTAGCGACCTTGAACAGACAGCTCTAGCCACCCCTACAGTATTTGACTTTAACGTAAATCCATATCAGTTGAAACATTCAGGGCGAGTGCAGTGGCACCAACTTATATGGCCCCATGGGGCGCGAGCCCACCCAATAATTTGATATCTGCATCTACCCATTATTAATTGAGCCCACCCTATATTTTTGCATTTGTTGAAAAAATTTTTGAGCCCACCCAATATTTTTCAGAAGTTGGCGCCACTGGGTAAGTGTACTACTATTTCTTTGTTCTGTAAGACTTTTTAATTAAATTTTGATTATAATTATCCTATTTTTTCTCTACAATATGTCTAACATGTCTAGAGGAAGGATGTGTTAATGAACCCGATTATTTTTGCTATGTGTGCAGGTAGCTAACTTTGAAAAAGCATCGATGCGCTTTCACGCCGTTAATAAAGACTGCCTATAATATGTACTTTGGATATAAAGTAGATGAACAGGATAAGAAATGGGCACCTCATTCTTGTTGTACACGATGTGCCACAAACCTCCGGGTGTGGATGAAAGATACAAAAAATTGTATGTACTTTGCTATACCCATGAAATGGCAAAGGATCATATAACTGACTGCTACTAATGTATTATAAAAATTAAAGGATTCTCTGCGAGAAGTAAACATAAAATTAAGTACCCGAACTTAGATTCAGCAATGTGACCAGCATTGCATAATGATGATTTACAAATATCGAAACCTCCAGTTTACATATGACGATACAGCAGTAGAAATGAAAACTGATGAAACTGAAACTTCCTCTACATCTGATATGAACTATTCTGCTGGCATAAATGAAGAACCACACCTAATTACTCAAAAAGAATTAAATGATTTTGTGAGAGACTTAAATTTATCAAAGAAAAACTCAGAATTACTTGGATCAAGATTGCAAGGTTGGAATTCCCTGAAAAACAATACAAAGATATCTATTTATCGGAATTGACATAAGAAATATTCGACATTTTTTTCAAGAAAATATGATTTATGCTATTTTAATAATATAAGTGGCTTAATGTATGCTTTAAATTGTCACTATAACTCGGAACAATGGCTTATAAGAGAGGCCACAGATAAGACATTTACATTTACCACTACATAAAGTATGAAATTTCTTATTAATATCACTTCTTTTTACAAAAATTCTTCTATATTTCTCTGAAACTTTATAAACAATGCATACTTTAAGTGTTTTAAATATTAATTTTAAGCTTTATAAGTGTTTATTTAAAAGTTTATCATTACTAAAATACCAAATGATAAATTTCATAAGGTATATGTGTTGAATATACGACAAAATTAAGATTTTCAGGATTTTGAATTTTTTAAAAATCTGTGGGTGATGGAAACATTTTAATGGCATATTCTTTCACAGCACCACCTAAAATATAAAAGTCACCACATACTTAGTTAGAAACAGAAACCTTGTTTATCAGTGTATTTTATATCATATTGATTTACGGCCATCTTTCCATATTTTATACAAATTTCTAACCAATATGTAACTTGTTACCATCCAACGATACCATATAGATTACCTACAACTGGACAAAACTTTTAAATTTCATCAGCAGTATTTAAGTACGGAAGTGTCTGCTATCTAAATGTCTGAATAAGTAACACTTTTGGATTCTAACCATGAATTTGGGTGCATTAGAATTTAATGTCAAATGTGAAAAGATGGCCTCCAGACCAATATTAACCAGTTATAATCATCAATAATAAACTACAGGCATTTCATTTGCAGGAAGACAAACAAATCAGAAAATATATTTGGCTTCATTTTCCTAGGAATAAAAGAATTCGTGTTTTAAAATAATGTCAAATGCAAAAAGATGGCCTCTAGACCAATATTAACCAGTTATAATCATCAATAATAAACTACAGGCATTTCATTTGTGGGAAGACAAACAAATCAGAAAATATATTTGGCTTCAATTTCCTAGGAATAAAAGAATTTGTGTTTTCAAATTAGTTATGCATTTTTTATGCTAAATTATATTTAGCATGCTAAAATGTGTTTATTGAATACAGGTAAAATGATTTACAGGACCATGCAAAAAATAGATATATGGCCGTCAACAATTGACAATTTCTGAAAGTGTGATTTTACTAGTTTTAAGAGTTTTTAGTCTGAGTTAAATTTTAGCTAAACAGTAAAAGTATTAAACTCATTTAGTATTTTGCATGGGTAAATCGTTTTATCTGTATTCAGTAAACATCTTTTAGTATGCTAAATGTAATTCAGCATAAAAATGCATAACTAATTTAAAAACACAAAATAATTTATTCCTAGGAAAATAGATACTTTTTGATTTGTTTGTCTATCCACGAACGAAATGCCTGTCTTTACAGGCATTTAGGCAACAGATAAAACGATTTATCCACGCAAAATACTAAATGAGTTTAATATGTTACATATATCTTAGATGACAGGCTTTTCGTTCGCGGGCAGACAAACCAATCAGAAAATATCTTTGGTTCCATTTTCCAAAGAATAAATGAATTCATGTTTTTAAATTAGCTATACATTTTTTACTGACATTAGATGTTTACTGAACATACATTACATACTGAACATATACATACATTAGATGTTTACTGAATACAGATAAAACAATTTACAGGACCACACAGAGAATTAGATATATGACTGTCGATTAGGGCTGGGCGATATACCGTAATATCGTTATATATCGATATTTTGTTTAAGACCGCGGTAACGATATTGAGATTTCAATCCTTCCGATATATCGTTTCAAACGGTATTTCATCCTACTTTCGGAATTACGGAGTTACGGAATTTCGAATCTGACTCTGTCGGCGCAAAAGTTGTTTACTTTTGCAAATGTTCGCGCTGTAATCGGCACTTGCGTGATACTTGTCAGCCATTTTTTTCTTCCTTAACACTCTAAAACACATAATTCTAATTATATATATCGTAATATTGTAAAATGGCATGGCTTACTATCTTATATTTTGTTCCAACTTCCATTTTTCTTCTTTGCCGGCATTTTCCAATCTTCCGATCTTTTGTTTACATGTTTAAATCAATCGCTTATCTTTTGTTTTTCCGATCGTCGCTGATAGGTGTGTTCATCCTGGTTTTATCGTTCCGTTCGATCGCAATCCGCAAGCATCGCGGATCGCAACTCGTAAGTGGCTGTCTTGCATTTCTTCCATCGCAAGTCAGGAGCTCGCTTGCTCAACTCGGAGGGGCGTATCCAGTTTCGAATTGCCGCTGCTATTTAAACCGGCGGAGATATGTTGTGCTGGGGATTTTGAAGCGATGCTATGAGCTAGCAATATTGAAGTCAATATGATATAGTTTCAGAAATGTTTTTTTTAGATTCATCCAGTTTTTAAAGTTAACAAACTTGTGTTTAATTACGCCAAATCCGTTGCTGGACATTTAATTGTGAAAATGGTTTTTCAACTTCGCCTGTTTGTCATTTTACCAGCAGTCATAATCCATTTGTGTTTTTAATTAAGTCTTCATATTCATTTGTGGACATTATTATCTTCAGTTAAAAACTCTACATGTTTTTAAGACTTTTCATCGAAACAGTTGGTGTGCCGTATCATTGGAATTTTTCCAGTACGTCGATAGCTGTCATCCATAAGTGAGTCCGTTTTGGTTTTCAGTGCTATCCTAATATTGTTATATGCCATGCCATGCCATTTAATAAGTAATATTATGTCATTATATAGAATAGTTTTAATTTAAATACGGAATTGAACTTATTTTCTGTTTACATTTTACCAGTTATATTTTTCATCTAAGTTTATACATATTTTATTTAAACTTGAATATTATTTCATGACATAGAATAACTTTAATATAAATCTGGAACTGAACTTGTTTCTGTTTACGTTATGCCTGTTATATTTTTCACCTGGATTTATACATGTTTTATTTAAACTTGCATTTATTTTTTCGTTAATAAACGTTAGTCTTATTTCACTGAAAAACAGTTTCTTTAATGAATGTCTTACACTACACTGTCACAATGTCACCAATACTTACTCTCTTAGGTCACCGAAGTTGCACTATTATAAACTGCTAAATTTTATTTTGTTTTAGACGGTTCTTGTTATAGAACCGATCACGGGTTATGGGCCCAGAGCGAATACGCTTTTAAACCCTTTACGGCGGCCATAACCTAATTGGTGACATTTCAAAAAATTTGACAGTTGTTTGTAGTATGCGGCCATTGGACCTCCGAGTCATTTTAGAGGGGGGGGCCGCAATATAAAAAAAAAATTTTTTTTTTGAAGGTTAAATGAATTTTTTTTTTTTTTCTATTGATATGAAATACAAAAAGGTTTTTTTGGATAACTTATAATAGAAATTTTGTTTATGTACTATCTGACCACTAAGTACGTTATTTAAAAAAAAAAAAAAAAAAAAAAATTTTTTTTTTCCTTTTTCCTGTCAAATCTTCTGTTTAAGGCATGGCCATGGCTAACATACAGGTGTGCATAACAAAACTGAATTCTCATAATTATGGAACTTGGGCAGCTGACGTTAAGTATCTACTATTAGATAAAAATGCGTGGAGCATAGTTAATGGCACTGAAAAGGCTCCTGATGAAAATGACTCTGTAGCGACAAAAGAATATCAATCCAGAGTCAGGTCTGCCCTATCAATTGTGTATTTAAATGTTGAAAATGAATTCCGGAGAATCATAGAAAATATCGACGACCCTCATGAAGCCTGGACTAAACTTAAACTGCATTTTCAGCCTGATAACCGGGCACGCCACATGCAGCTCTTTGGCGAAATACTTTCCTGTAAAATACAACCTGAAGAGCCCGTTGATATGTTTGCAGCTCGCCTCCAAAGACTTGCTGACCAACTTGCTGCGATAAATGAGCCAATCAAAGAAACTTACCTTACATTTCAATTGCTTAGATGGCTCCCGAAGAAGTTCGACAACATGGTGCAAGGGATTCTGCGATGGCCAGACCAACAGTTCACGTTTAAAGATGTTCTTACAGAGTTAGTCGCAGAGGAGTCCCGTATCAAACTACGAGAGGACGACAGAATAGATGCCGTGCAGTCTCATTTCTCTAGAGCCCGTTCCTCAAAGAAGTGTTCCTTTAAGCCTAAGTTCAGAGGTCAGTGTCACAAATGTGGACGCAGAGGACATTTACAGAGCCAGTGTAGAGTGCCTGATGTCACCCGCCAGGAATCCTGTCTTAGCTCTAGTTCCAGAAGTTCCATGATGCCTAGAGACTCCTCCAATTCCGGTTCCGTGGTGTACAGAGACTCTTCCAGTTCTAGAAATTCTTCTTTGTCCAGAGGTTCCTCTTTTTCCAGAAATTCATCGAAAGACTCTTCCGTATCCAGTCCTGTCCGTGCTCAATCTGATGGTCATAGATCCAGAAAAGATGTGCCTCGCAACCGACGTCAACGTAAGCCAACAAGCCAGGTAAATTACCTCATACAATCTAATCTGAGTAACATAAAATGTGGTGGAGACGCCTGGGTCTTTGACACAGGTGCCTCCCACCATTTCTGTAAAGATAAAAGTTTATATGTTAAGTTCAAACCATTAAAAAATGAGGAATTGGCTGTTGCTGTTGACGGTGCTACTTTCCCTATCGAGGGCACCGGTTTAGTGGATTTAAAAATAAATGGGGAAATGGTTCGCTTCGGCGACGTCATGTATTGCCCTAGTCTAAGACATAATTTAATTTCAGGTCCCAGACTTGATAAAATGGGTGCCAGGTTCAAAGGAGGTGAGGGAAGGGTCAAGGCATATCGGGATTCTGGCACACTTTTTCGTGCTTTTCTTAAAGATGGCATTTACTGCCTCTATCCAGATCCTAACCATAAAAATAGAAATAAAGACCCTAAAACTAACCGTAATCAAAATCCTAAAAAGGTACGTTTCCTAGCCTCAACCGTTCAAAAAGATGATTTTAAACTCTGGCATAGACGCCTTGGGCACATCAGTTCCACATTAATTGAACATACTCTAAAATGTAATGGCGTTAGGGGCTTACCACCCATTAAATGTAAAGACTTTGAATGTGAAACATGTAAAATTAATAAACACAGACGAACCTCATTCCGCCCAATAAACCAAATAAGATCTAAACGACCTCTAGAACTGCTACACACTGACCTGTGGGGTCCGACACAAATAACAGGGCGAAACGGGGAGAAGTATTTCCTAACTATAACAGACGACTTCTCTCGCAAAGTGTCGGTATACCCCTTATGCAGTAAAACACAGGTGTTTAAAGTATTTTCTAACCACGTAAAAAGAGCAGAAAGGTTTTTGGGCACCAAAGTAAAAGAAGTTCGTAGCGACAATGGGCGGGAATTCGATAATGAAGCATTCACCAAATTTTTTGAGGACAATGGCATACGACACGAATTTACCAATGTATATTCTCCGGAGCAAAATGGAGTTTCAGAACGTTTAAATCAAACAATAATGGACGGGGCTCGCTCAATACTCAATGAAAGTAAACTCAGTCTCAAATTCTGGCCAGAAGCTGTCTTATACATCGCATACACTCTTAACCGAATATGTCACAAAACTCAGAAAAAAACTCCTTTCGAATATTATTGTGGTAATAAACCATCCATAAGACATTTACGACCTTTTGGTACGGTGGCATATGTGGGGGTACCTAAACAACTAAGAAACTCCAAATTCGATCCGAAGGCTAAAAAGGGTGTTTTAGTGGGTTACGCAATGTCTACAAAAGGCTACAGGGTATGGATTCCCGAAACCAATAAAATAATAGAGACAATAAATGTTAGGTTTGGTGACGAATCTGTATCCAGAAGTATCCACAAACACAGTGAACAAGGTCCAAGCTATTCAATAGGTACAAACCCATTTACAACTTCGGAGCAGCGCAACGGAAGCGATCTGGGACCCTCTTACATCCTAAGTTCCGAACCACCTGAAATAGACCCTTTGACTGACCTTCAACCTGACAGATTTGCTTCAGAAACACCACCCACTCAAAGTATTAGACCGAGTACCTCTGAATCTTCCGACTCTGCCTCCTCACACCCATCTGAGGGTGACAGTGACGAGGATGGCGAGGAGTTTACTAGAACTCTCAGGGAAGCTGTCTGGTTCCGTAAGCCTGTAACCAGGCCTGACAAATCGAGAACCGACGTCTACTATTACGAGTTGGGTGAAACACAACGTCTAAGATCACTGAAGGAAGTAAGAGATTACTGTCAATCTAATGGTATCAAATTTAATCCGTCACTGTTCAGTTTTAAAGGAAGCAATAAGTACCAAGGCATTGTAAAGTCCACTCCTAGTGCTAGCTCAAGTCCTAGTTACACACCTCCACACACCTCTTTCTCTGAAACTCATAAAACCAATACCTGACTAGAAGACTCCATACCTAACACATATAAACAGGCATTAAAATCCCCTCAGTGGAAACTCTGGAGACAGGCAATGCAGGAAGAGATGGATGTTATAAATAAAAGACAAGTATGGGTATTAACATCTCTGCCACCCAACACCGAACCGCTAGGCTGCAGATGGGTATTCACCATCAAACGAGACGACAAGGGACGGGTTGCAAGATATAAAGCGAGACTTGTAGCACAAGGCTATAAACAAGTCAGGGGTGAAACGTACGATGAGACGTTTTCGCCCGTAGTCAATTTCAGCCTAATTCGCTTTTTCTTTGCAGCCCTTGTCTCATGTCTCGGATGGATCCACACTCAGTGTGATGTAAAAGGAGCCTATCTGTACGCCCCTCTTTCTGATAACATCTACATGAAACAACCATCAGGGTTCGAGGTAAAAGGTAAAGAACATTTAGTCTGCAAACTCCAGAGGGCCCTTTATGGTCTCCACCAGAGTGGACGAGTATGGTTTTATGAATTACATAAGATTTTAATTTCTCTTGGTTTTAAAAAGTTAGAGTGGTGTAATTGCGTCTATACGTTTTCTAATCATGTTGTTTTATTACTATATGTGGATGACTTTGTAATATTAAGTAACCATCAGAAACATATTAATGAAATTTTAACCCTTTTAACAAAACATTTTGACATAAAAATCCTGGGGAAAACACGCAAACTACTTGGTGTTGAATTTGAGGAGGATGGGAATGGCACTGTTTCAATTCATCAAATGCAATATATTGATGATATTTGTACAAGATTTAAAGAATTCAACTTTCCCATTACATCACTCCCTATAACTAAAGGTACTGTATACTCCAAGTCACAATGTCCTCAAACCGAAGCAGAAACCCAGGAAATGTTACAATATCCATACAGAAGTGTTTTGGGCTGCCTTTCATTTTTAACAAGCAGGACACGTCCTGATATTTCGTACGCTGTAAATATCTTCAGCCAATTCCAGAGCAATCCTGGGATTGTTCACTGGAATGGTCTCCTGAAGCTTTTAGGGTATGTCCAAAGCACAAAACACTATAAACTGAGGTTACCTTGTCACCACATAAACCTAATAACTTACACCGACGCGGATTTCGCCGCTAATAGGGATGACAGGACATCAATGGGGGGACAACTACTAATGTTAGACAAAGCTCCTATCATGTGGAGAGCCTTTAAACAAAAATCTGTCTGTTTGTCTACTATGGAATCAGAATTTGTGGCTTTAACAGAAGCAACTAAAGAGCTTCTATGGTTCAGTAGGATCATAACTGAATGTTATGACAAACATATTTTTACAGGTCCACAAGTTAAACCAACACTTTTAGTAGACAACATGGCCTCCATTGATTTTCTTAAGTCTCCCATTGAAAATTACAGAACGAAACACATTGACGTAAAATTATTTTTTGTTAGAGACCTTTTAAACCAAGAGATTTTTAATGTTAAACACGTAGCCAGTAAATCTAATCTCTCAGACATTTTCACTAAACCTTTAACAAAGTTTGATCTTAAAAAATTTATTGATGTAATTTTTAGTTATAAGTAATTTATATATATACATGATATTTAAATGCTATGAAAAAAAAAACTCCTCCTCCTTTGAACTTGTGTCAAGCATTAAGATGCTTGTTTAACTTTTCATGTTAAACCTTGAAGTTTAGCATCTTTTTTTTAAACTGAAATTTTTGTATATTTCAGTACTTTTCTTTTAAAAAATGTTTGAATATGTGATTATACTCTTGTTGTTTCATATTTGTTTCGTATGCATACGTTTCATAATATCATTTCATAGGTTTTGATATACCCTCATTTCCAACATCGCGGACAATTTAACTCCCGCTGGAATGTGGTCAGACCTCAGGATCGTTCATCCTCCGGGATCCGAGCAGCCTCGAAAAACGCCTCGTGAGGTGCCCTTGTAAATAGCCAGAGTGGTCTGCAGGGGGTAGCGGCGTTCTTGAGTGTTCTGATCACAGGAAGGCCTGTCGCGGGCATCGTTCTTTTTAAGTCTGTAAGTCCCTGTTTTTGTATAATGGAAATGTCACATAGGTCCCGTCCGTGGTGTTGAAAATCGAGTTGTATTTTTTATTGCATATGTAAATATGAAAATTTTTCTTCTCGTTTTAAGAGTATATATAACAAGTTTTTTTCCATATTTAAATTGGCCAAATCATTTGCAAATGTATATCGTTTCAAAAGCTTAAGCATATTTTTTTTTGTGTTGTCTTTCACGTGAGCGCTCACAGTCATTTAACCCTGTCACTATCATAATCATAATTCATAATCGTTATCATGATCATGATCGTTATTGTTCTCATTATTGAAATTTTCTCATTTGCATAACATGTATCTTTTATTGTCAAAGTATTTTCATATTGTAATTCATGTATATTTATTCTTCAGATTATCCTGAATTTGCGTTTATATGATAATCATTCTCTTCCAGAATAAATATGCAAATGTATGATTGTTTAAAATTCATTTGAATATTGTACAAGTCAAAATCAAGAAAAAGATCATCATATTAAATTGTTATGTAAAGGTAACTCGTAGTCACTTGCACGTGACGAGGTAATTGTAATTATCTTTCATGGTTTTTTTCAGGAAAACGTTATCTTTATAGACTTTTGCTATTGAACTTTATTCGACGTGGAAAAAAAAACTTTTCGTTAGAGTTACAATTGTAACTAAACTTTCATGAAATGAAAAAGTTGTTAATCTAGTTGTTATATAATTGTTAAAATTGTTGTTATTGTTGAATATTGTTATTAACATTATTGTAAATTGATGTTTTTGATTAACCCTGTTGAAGTTATTGAATTTGTTGCATTTATACTTGTTAATGTTAAGTTTCTGTTTTACTGATAACTATCGAAGTGTGATAGTTGATATTCTAATGTTTTACATTATTCTATATATATATATAATTTACAATATCTGTTAATTATCCATTTTATTTTTAAGTACGAGTGTTAAGGGGGGGGGGGGCGATTGTCAGCCATTTTTTTCTTCCTTAACACTCTAAAACACATAATTCTAATTATATATATCGTAATATTGTAAAATGGCATGGCTTACTATCTTATATTTTGTTCCAACTTCCATTTTTCTTCTTTGCCGGCATTTTCCAATCTTCCGATCTTTTGTTTACATGTTTAAATCAATCGCTTATCTTTTGTTTTTCCGATCGTCGCTGATAGGTGTGTTCATCCTGGTTTTATCGTTCCGTTCGATCGCAATCCGCAAGCATCGCGGATCGCAACTCGTAAGTGGCTGTCTTGCATTTCTTCCATCGCAAGTCAGGAGCTCGCTTGCTCAACTCGGAGGGGCGTATCCAGTTTCGAATTGCCGCTGCTATTTAAACCGGCGGAGATATGTTGTGCTGGGGATTTTGAAGCGATGCTATGAGCTAGCAATATTGAAGTCAATATGATATAGTTTCAGAAATGTTTTTTTTAGATTCATCCAGTTTTTAAAGTTAACAAACTTGTGTTTAATTACGCCAAATCCGTTGCTGGACATTTAATTGTGAAAATGGTTTTTCAACTTCGCCCGTTTGTCATTTTACCAGCAGTCATAATCCATTTGTGTTTTTAATTAAGTCTTCATATTCATTTGTGGACATTATTATCTTCAGTTAAAAACTCTACATGTTTTTAAGACTTTTCATCGAAACAGTTGGTGTGCCGTATCATTGGAATTTTTCCAGTACGTCGATAGCTGTCATCCATAAGTGAGTCCGTTTTGGTTTTCAGTGCTATCCTAATATTGTTATATGCCATGCCATGCCATTTAATAAGTAATATTATGTCATTATATAGAATAGTTTTAATTTAAATACGGAATTGAACTTATTTTCTGTTTACATTTTACCAGTTATATTTTTCATCTAAGTTTATACATATTTTATTTAAACTTGAATATTATTTCATGACATAGAATAACTTTAATATAAATCTGGAACTGAACTTGTTTCTGTTTACGTTATGCCTGTTATATTTTTCACCTGGATTTATACATGTTTTATTTAAACTTGCATTTATTTTTTCGTTAATAAACGTTAGTCTTATTTCACTGAAAAACAGTTTCTTTAATGAATGTCTTACACTACACTGTCACAATGTCACCAATACTTACTCTCTTAGGTCACCGAAGTTGCACTATTATAAACTGCTAAATTTTATTTTGTTTTAGACGGTTCTTGTTATAGAACCGATCAATACTTCCGGTTTTGAGCCGATGTCGCGCATACACCGGAATATGGGCGAACAGTCTACTTTTTGCGCTGGTGTCGCGCACATACCGGAATATGGGCGAACCGTCTACTTTTTGCGCTGGTGTCGCGCACATACCGGAATATGGTCGAACAGTCTACTATTCTGATGTACCGCTATATTTATCAGAGTTCGTTCGAGAATCGAAGTTGAAACACTCGTTCGAGGATCGGGCATTTCCAATACAATCACTTGTTGACTGCATATCGGTGGCTGACTGTTGTTTTCCTGTGAGCTTGTGTACAGTTATTGCTGCCGGAATGCAGAATTGATTGACATATTTTCAAGAATGTGAGCACAATTAATCGATATTTCTTGTATGTTTGTTTTTCATTTATTAATAGCATTAATAAATAATTATATTAAATCACATATTATTTTACATTTTTTATTAATAACATTAATAATTTGCATGTATGGAGATTCTTTTATGTCATTTATTTTAAGCAGAAATTTTACTTAAAGCAGAAGTTTTTTCTTTTTTCATTGTGATTCACCTTAGTTTTATAGTTTATTGGATACTAGTATTTTTACCCGTTTTGCGTACAGGTTTTTGGAAAAATCCTGATCGGTTCTGAGGCCAGAACCGTTCTAAAATTAAATAAAACTTAAGCAGAGATAAAGAAATTAAAATTGGTGACCTGAAATAAATATTGGCAATGTGTGGTTGCGTAATAAAGTCATTAAAGAAGCATTTAAATTAAAATATAAACTAACGTTTATTTTCAAGAAAAACATATTCAAAATAAAAATATATGTATATATGAAATAATAACAAAGAAAAAATATATCTGGTAAAATTCAACCAAAAGGATAATTTCTGAAATTATGTTATCTTACAAAATTAAAGTCATATTTGACACAATAAAAAATACTTAATTAAACAAATAGCATGACGTAAAGTAAAGTTTAACTGACCGGTACAGGTTGCAAAACGAACAACTCACCATGGCATAGTTGGAAAAAGGAATTTTCAAATCGGACGATGACGAAAAATAAAGTCCAGGAATAGTTCAAAGAAAGTAAAAAAACCCTTGGATGTTAACACAGTTCATGACAGCAACATATTTATCATCACATTTCCGCTATCAACTAATAGAAATTATTTCACAAAACTACACCATCTTTCACCACTTAAGATAAACTACAATTGAACTTTCATAATTAATATTTATGACAACAAACGGCCTTTTACTAGGCCAAAACATCGTCAGACCATCCGCAGTCAAAACAATCCAACTGATTTAAATACCCCTCGCGGTTCTATACATCACCAGAAGACAACGCCCCCTTTGCGTCTGCAGAAGTTGAGCGAATGCGTTCCTGCTTTGCGAAAGGGATATACGGCTACTTGTAAGTTGCGATTTGCGAAGATCGCAAATCGCGATCAGACGGAAGAAAACGATGTGAACGCACGAACCATGAACGCACATGCAAGTGTTCAAATCGAAAGTAAACAAATAAGTAACCGATTTAAAAGAGGAATATGCCATGGAATAGGGAAAAACAAAATAAAGAGATTGGAAATAAGATAAGATTGGAATAAAATAAAAACCAGTAAGTCATGCTATATTATACCATTACAATATGTATATGTGCTTATGGATATGAGTGTTAAGGATATGAGTAAGGCTGACAATCGCCCCCCCCCCTTAACACTCATACTAAAAAAAAACTAATTACCAAGTATTATTAAATAATAAAAATCACATCAAAGTTCATATTGAACAACATAATATATCAGTATATCTACTATCATACTTTGACAGTTACTAGTGAAAAACAACTCAACATTAACGTGCATAAATGCAACAAATTCACAATATTATCTAACAAGGTTAATTTCCAAAAATGAACAACTCAACAACATTAACAATTAATAACAATTTAACAATGTTAATAACCACACAATATGAATAACAATTTAATAACTATACAACAACAAGATTAACAACTTTCTTTCATAACACAAGAGTCTTTAGTTACCATAGTAACTTAAAAATTTCAAAGTCTTTCAGGTACACAAACATTTCAAAAGAAAAGTTCGTGAAAAATTTGTTACCATGTTACCTCGTCACGTACAAGTGACTACGATTACCGGTACATACCGTAACATTCTTTAGTATGTCGATTCTTGATCCTTGCCTTGACAATACACGATTACATTTACATACATTTGCATAATTACACTAGAGTAAATGATTATCATACGACAGACTCATAAACATTACAAATATGAAAGATAGCAAAACATGAATTACAATGCAAAAACACTTTGATAATGTATGGGGAATTCATGATATGCAAAAATAGACACATTCAATGATAATAACACTAATGATCATGATCATGATAATGACTGTGAATATGATAATGATAGGGACGGTGAGCGCTCACATAAAAACAAACAACAACAACAACAACATGCATGCTTAAGCTTTTGAAATAATACACATTTGCAAATGTTTTAACAAAGATTTAAAATGTGAAGGACACTTGTTATGCAATTTCTTAACGTAAAACAACCTTTTTCATATTTATATATGCAAAAAAAAAAGTACAGCTCAATTTTCAACACCACGGACGGGACCTATGTGACATTTCCATTTCAAAAATAGGGACTTACAAACTTAAAAGAAACGATGCCCGCGATAGGCCTTCCTGTGATCAGAACACTCAAGAAGGCCACTACCCCCTGCAGGCCACTCTGGCTATTTACAATTGCACCCCTGCGAGCCGCTTCCTGGGGCTGCTCGGGTCCCGGAGGATGAACCATCCTGAGGTCTGATCACATTCCAGCGGGAGTTAAATTGTCCGCAATGTTGGAAATGAGGGTATTGAAAAACTTATTTATGACATTAGAACATATGCATATGAAACAAAAATATGAAATAAGAAAAACAAGTGTATAATCACATATTCAAACATTATAAAAAGAAAACACTGAAATGTACAAAATCTCAGATTTGAAAAATGAAACTTGTTAAACTTCAGGGTTTAACTTAAAAAAACTAAACAAGCATTTTAATGCTTGACCCAAGCCCAGAGGAGGGGGAGTTTTTTTTTCACATTATACATTTTACTTTTTACTTTTAAATAAAACATATTTAAAAACATTATATATTACTTATAACTAAAGATCACTTCAATGAATCTTTTAAGATCAAACTTCGTTAAGGGTTTTGTAAAGATGTCTGAGAGATTAGCTTTACTAGTTACGTGTTTTACATTAAATATCTCTTGGTTTAAAAGGTCTCTAACAAAAAATAATTTAACATCAATGTGTTTTGTTCTGTAGTTTTCTATGGGAGACTTAAGGAAATCAATGGAGGCCATATTGTCTACTAACAAGGTTGGTTTAGTTTGTGGGCCTGTAAAAATGTGTTTATCATAACACTCAGTTATGATTCTACTGAACCAAAGAAGCTCTTTAGTTGCTTCTCTTAAAGCCACAAACTCTGATTCCATGGTAGACAAGCAGACAGATTTTTGTTTAAAAGCCCTCCACATGATAGGAGATTTGTCTAACATTAAAAGTTGTCCCCCCATTGACGTCCTGTCATCACGATTGGCGGCGAAATCGGCATCAGTATATGTTATTAGATTTATGTTATGACAAGGTAGCTTCAATTTGTAGTGTTTGGTGCTTTGTACATATCCTAGTAACTTTAAAAGACCATTCCAGTGGATTATTCCTGGATTACTCTGGAATTGACTGAAGATATTTACCGCATAGGATATGTCGGGGCGAGTCCTGCTTGTAAGAAAAGATAAGCAACCCAAAACACTTCGGTACGGATATTTTGACATCTCCTGGATTTCAGTATCTGTTTGAGGGCACTGTGCTTTGGAGTACACTACTCCTTTACTTATGGGAAGTGATGTGATGGGAAAGTTATATTCCTTAAAACGTGTGCAGATATCATCAATATATTGCCTTTGATGGATTGACACTACACCTTCCCTATCCTCCTCAAACTCAACTCCAAGGAGTTTACGTGTTTTCCCCAGGATTTTGATGTCAAAATGTTCAGCTAATAATTTTAAAATTTCATTTATGTGTTTCTGATGATTACTTAAAACAACAAAGTCATCAACATATAATAATAAAACAGCGTAGTTAGAAAATGTATAGATGCAATTACACCAATCCAGTTTGTTAAAACCAAGAGAAATTAAAACTTTATGTAATTCATAAAACCACACCCGGCCACTCTGATGGAGGCCATACAGTGCCCTCTGGAGTTTACAGATCAAGTGCTCTTTCCCTTTTATTTCAAAACCTGGAGGCTGTTTCATGTATATGTTATCTGAGAGAGGGGCGTACAGATAGGCTCCTTTCACATCGCATTGCGTGTGAATCCATCCGAGACATGAGACAAGGGCGGCAAAGAAAAAGCGGATTAAACTAAAATTTACGACTGGTGAAAACGTCTCGTCATAGGTTTCACCCCTGACCTGTTTGTAGCCTTGGGCTACTAGTCTTGCTTTGTATCTTGCCACCTGCCCTTTATCGTCTCGTTTGATGGTGAAGACCCATCTGCAGCCTAGAGGTTCAGTATTGGGTGGTAATGATGTTAATTCCCATACATGTCTTTTATTTATTACGTTCATTTCCTCCTGCATTGCCTGTCTCCAGAGTTCCCACTGAGGGGATTTTAAGGCTTGCTTATATGTGTTGGGTATGGAGTCTTCTAGTCATATATTGTTTTTACGTGTTTCTGATAAGGATGTGTGTGGAGGTGTGTAACTAGGACTTGAACTAGCACTGGAAGTAGATTTTACAATACCCTGGTATTTATTATCCCCCTTGAAACTGAACATGGTTGGATCAAATTTTATACCATTAGACTGACAGTATTCCCGCACTTCTCTGAGTGATCTTAAACGTTGCGTTTCACCCATCTCATAATAATAGATGTCGGTTCTCGACTTATCAGGCCTAGTTATGGCCTTACGGAACCATACAGCATCCCTCAGTGTTCTCGAGAATTCCTCGCCTTCCTCGTCACTTTCATCGTCAGATGAGTGAACGGAGGCGGGTTCATCAGTTTTTGAGGTGCCTGGCTTAGGTGATGGAGATCTTGCTAACGGAAATCTGTCAGGTTGAAGGTCGGTCAAAGGGTCAATTTCTGGTTGTTCTGAACTTAAAATATATGTGGGTCCCAGGTCGCTTCCGTTGTGCTGCTCTGCTGTTGTAAAAGGGTTTGTGCCTATTGAATAACTTGGGCCTTGCTCGCTATGTCTATGAACATTTCTTGGTACAGATTCATCCCCAAATCTAACATTTATGGTTTCTATTATTTTATTTGTATCGGGGATCCATAACCTGTAGCCTTTAGTTGACATCGCGTAACCCACTAACACCCCCTTTTTGGCTTTAGGATCAAACTTTGAGTTTCTTAATTGTTTGGGCACCCCTACGTATGCCACAGTACCAAAAGGTCGTAAATGTCTTATTGAGGGTTTGTTGCCACAATAATACTCAAAGGGTGTCTTTTTCTGTGTTTTATGACATACCCTGTTTAGTGTGTACGCGATGTATAGAACTGCTTCTGGCCTGAATTTCAAACTGAGTTTGCTTTCGTTAAGTATTGAGCGTGCCCCGTCCATTATAGTCTGATTTAAACGTTCCGAGACCCCATTTTGTTCCGGAGAATACACGTTGGTAAACTCATGGTGTATCCCGTTTTCCTCAAAATACCTTGTAAAGGCTTCATTGTCAAACTCCCGCCCATTGTCACTACGGACCTCTTTTACCTTAGTACCTAAAAATCTTTCAGCTCTTTTTACATGATTAGTGAATACCTTGAATACTTGTGATTTATTACATAAGGGGTAGACTGATACTTTTCGTGAGAAGTCGTCAGTTATGGTTAAAAAGTACTTCTCGCCGTTTCTACCTGTTATTTGTGTCGGTCCCCACAAGTCAGTATGAAGTAATTCAAGGGGTCGTTTTGATCTTATTTGATTTATAGGACGGAAGGAAGTTCGCCTGTGTTTGTTAATTTTACATGTCTCACATTCAAAGTCTTTACTTTTAATAGGTGGTAAGCCCCTTACACCATTACATTTTACAGTGTGTTCAATTAAAGTGGAGCTAATGTGTCCGAAACGTCTATGCCATAACTTAAAGTCGTCTTTCTGGACAGTAGAGGCTTGAAAACGCACCTTTTTAGGACTTTGACTATTTTGAGTTTTAGTTTTATTTTTAGGGCTAGGATCTGGGTACAGGCAGTAAATGCCATCTTTAAGAAAAGCACGAAATAGGGTACCACTGTCACGATATGCTCTAACCCTGCCCTCACCTCCTCTGAACTTGGCACCAGTTTTATCAAGCCTAGGGCCAGATATCAAATTGTGCCTTAAACTTGGGCAATACATAACATCGCCGAAGCGAACCATTTCCCCATTTATTTTTAAGTCCACTAGACCAGTTCCTTCAATAGGAAAAGTTGCTCCGTCAACGGCAACAGCCAACTCCTCATTTTGCAAAGGTTTAAATTTTACATAGAGGTTTTTATCTTTGCAAAAGTGGTGGGAGGCACCTGTGTCAAAGACCCAGGCGTCTCCACCACATTTAATATTACTAAGATTAGATTGAATGAGGTAGTTTACCTGGCTTGTTGGCTTACGTTGACGTTGGTTTCTAGCTCTATTGCGAGGCACATCTCTGCTAGGTCTGGAATTACAGGGTTGGACTCGAACTGGACTGGACACCGATGATCCTCTGGATACCGAGGAGTTCTGGTACGAGGAGTCTGAGGAGTCTCTAGAAGTAGTATGGAGGCAGGATTCAGGACTAGAGGCTTGTTGAGGCAATTTACACTGTCGAAGCACATGACCGGCTTGACCACACCTGTGGCACCTTCCCTTGAACTTAGGCTTATATGCGGACCTCTTGGGTGTGCGAGCTCGAGAAAAATGGGACTGGACCAGGTTACCTCTGTCCTCTTCACGTAATTTGATGCGGGATTCCTCAGCTACAAGCTCGGTCAGGACATCTTTAAATTTGAACTGCTGTTCGGGCCATCGCAGAATTCCCTGGACGAGATTGTCAAACTTCTTAGGGAGCCATCTCAGCAACTGGAACGTTAGATAAATTTCTTTTATCGGCTCATTCATGGCAGCCAGCTGATCAGCAAGACTCTGTAGGCGTGCAGCAAACATGTCGACAGGCTCATCAGGCTGTATTCTGCAGGACAGGATCTCGCCGAACAACTGCATGTGGCGTGCACGGTTGTCAGGTTGAAAGTGGGTCTTCAGCTTTGTCCATGCTTCATGAGGGTCGTCGATGTTTTCTATGATTCTCCGGAAGTCATTTTTGACGTTTAAGTATACTATGGACAGTGCTGACCTGAGCCGTGCTTGATATTCTTTTGTTGCTACTGCATCACTGGTATTCGGAGCTTCTTCAGTACCATTTACGATGCCCCAAGCATTTTTGTCGAGCAGCAGGTATTTAACGACCGCTGCCCAAGTTGCATAGTTGTGAGAGTTTAGTTTGTTTATGCTAACCTGTACATTGGTCATTGCCATGCTCTTAACTAGACTTTATGAAATTTAACCAGAAAGGAAAAGAATTTTTTTTTCTCAAAAAAAACGTACTTTAAAACAGTCAAATAGTACGACAAAAAAAAAAAAAATTTTTTTTTTTTTTTTTTTTTTTTTTTTTATAAAAGAACTTTTCTATTTTATACCAGAATAATTAGATATGATTATAAATTTAAAAAAAATGCTATTGCGCCCCCCCCCCCCCCCACTAGAAATCACTTGGAGGTCTAATGGCCGCATGCTACCACTAGTTTACGATAGTGCCAACGAAGGTTATGGCCACCATAACAGGTTAAAAAGCGTAGTAGCTTTGGCCCATAACCCGTGATCGGTTCTGAGGCCAGAACCGTTCTAAAATTAAATAAAACTTAAGCAGAGATAAAGAAATTAAAATTGGTGACCTGAAATAAATATTGGCAATGTGTGGTTGCGTAATAAAGTCATTAAAGAAGCATTTAAATTAAAATATAAACTAACGTTTATTTTCAAGAAAAACATATTCAAAATAAAAATATATGTATATATGAAATAATAACAAAGAAAAAATATATCTGGTAAAATTCAACCAAAAGGATAATTTCTGAAATTATGTTATCTTACAAAATTAAAGTCATATTTGACACAATAAAAAATACTTAATTAAACAAATAGCATGACGTAAAGTAAAGTTTAACTGACCGGTACAGGTTGCAAAACGAACAACTCACCATGGCATAGTTGGAAGAAGGAATTTTCAAATCGGACGATGACGAAAAATAAAGTCCAGGAATAGTTCAAAGAAAGTAAAAAAACCCTTGGATGTTAACACAGTTCATGACAGCAACATATTTATCATCACATTTCCGCTATCAACTAATAGAAATTATTTCACAAAACTACACCATCTTTCACCACTTAAGATAAACTACAATTGAACTTTCATAATTAATATTTATGACAACAAACGGCCTTTTACTAGGCCAAAACATCGTCAGACCATCCGCAGTCAAAACAATCCAACTGATTTAAATACCCCTCGCGGTTCTATACATCACCAGAAGACAACGCCCCCTTTGCGTCTGCAGAAGTTGAGCGAATGCGTTCCTGCTTTGCGAAAGGGATATACGGCTACTCGTAAGTTGCGATTTGCGAAGATCGCAAATCGCGATCAGACGGAAGAAAACGATGTGAACGCACGAACCATGAACGCACATGCAAGTGTTCAAATCGAAAGTAAACAAATAAGTAACCGATTTAAAAGAGGAATATGCCATGGAATAGGGAAAAACAAAATAAAGAGATTGGAAATAAGATAAGATTGGAATAAAATAAAAACCAGTAAGTCATGCTATATTATACCATTACAATATGTATATGTGCTTATGGATATGAGTGTTAAGGATATGAGTAAGGCTGACAAATCCCCCCCCCCCCCCCCCCAAAAAAAAAAAAAAAAAAAAAAATTGAAAATCTTTTTCAAATTAGGAAGGAAAATACTTTTCATTTTGAAAGATCGCTAAAATCTATGGATGGTGTCTTTCTGCTTGGCAAAACATATTACCCATCCACAGCAGATGACAATATGATTATTGTATAAACATTCAAGTTTCGATTTCGCTGAATTCGATAAACAAAAACAAACGATGGATAGTTTCCTACGTTTTCTTTGAGGTTCTTCTGTACTGGACACTTGTAAAAGATGCTCAAATTTTGTAATAACTTATTATATTTTAATAAAAATTTGTCACAGAGCCTAATTTCTATTATTGCAAATTGCTGAAAATTTGTAAAAAATCGGTAAATTAACTTAGGAGTTATGAATTTTTTTCCCTTTTAATGGTAAAGAATAAAAGGTTTTGTTTTTCTTCCTCCCCCCCCCCCCTTTTTGTTTGTTGTGCCGTTGAATGTGTTTTTCGCGCACTTAAACAACTAAAACTAGTTGATACTTTCACAAAACCCTTTTTATAGGTTAAAAAAAAAAATCGAACAGTTTATCTTTTATAAAAGAATGAGGATAGTTTTGATTTTGAATATCATGGCTCCTTTTTATTTCAAGAGTTCACTAATGCAAAAACATCCGCTCAATGTCAATCTTATTTTTTTATACCTCGTTTGCATTTCCATATTTTTGTTTATTTATTTATTTATTTATTGTTTTTGCATTGCACATCTGAGGTTGATCTCTTTCAACAAAAGCCGTTTTTTAATATTTGTTTTCAAGTTTTTTTTTTCTTTTTTTTACTGGAATACTTTCATTTTTGAAAATGGTTTCGAAAGTAAAAGCATCCTAGAAAAAAAATCTGTAAACAAAATCGAAAAAGTAAAAGATCATTATAGAGATTAATTCAGCATTATTATTAAGAGAAGAAAAAAAAAAGGTAGTTAGCAAAACGTCCTGATTTGGGACTTTGTACTCTATAAAAGAAATTTCGTGTTTTCTTAAAATTATTTGATTATTCTAATGCTTTCATTTGTATTCTGACTAATAATAGAATTATTTATTATAACAACGAAAAGAAGGTGTTCCTCACTGCCCAAAATTGCAGAAATGCAATTTTTTTTTTGTATTGTAATAAAAAAATTCTAAGTTTATAGGTGTCTTATATACATTTTCTTGTTTCATTTTAATAATTTATAATGTTTAACTTTCTAAGAGTTTTCAATAACACATATTTTAGATCAGATTTGCAGGTAAAGGGTTTGCATATTTTGAATCAATACATAAAAATTAAAATTTATGTTCATTGGAATATGTTAAGATATTGATATTTTTGTTTTTTCTTGATAATTAACATACACACACACACACACACATATATATATATATACTATTATGTGTTTGTAGTATTTTATACAGAGGACAGTTACATTTATGACCCTATAATGGAGTGACATATGAATTGAAATATATCGATATATCGAAAATTATCGATATTTGGTCAGCGATGTATCACGATATTAAAATTCTGATATCGCCCAGCCCTACTGTCGATGGATGATAATTTTTGGAAGTGTGATTTTACTAGTTTTAAGAGTATTTTATTCTGAATTAAATAGTAGTGTGAATGTAAAGATAACAGGTAAAATATAGGGGTGTAGAAATGTATTCAAGTAAGTGTCCGTGTACAGGCACAATTGCTGAAAGAGAAATTTCAATTTATTACTCATTTGCTTGCTAAACTAGATTTTCGTATTATATCTAACTAAAATAGCAAATATAGATCTATATTTTATTTCAATTCTATCAGTTTTTTACAAAATTTTCATACTTATAAATGATAAGTTACTCGAAGAAATAAATGATTTATAAATACAATGTATGCATATATTTCTTACTTACAGAGGTTCTATGTGAACTCATTCCAATTTAAATGAGGTGATTATTTAAATTTTATATAATCTCTTAAAAAAAAAAAAGTGATATCTACTAAAAAGCACTTTTTAAAAGTAAAAAAAAAAAAAAGCCAAGCAAGAAAAAAAAAGTGAAAGTTGTGTCTAAAAAATGGTCTGATATCAAATTTCCAAGCTTATATTATGGTAATTATTTAACATTTTCCATTAAAAAAATTACTATTTCTAAGTCAATATCTTTACATATGTTGATAGAAATCCTTTTCTCTTGTACTCAATACATCATAAACATGTTTTGAAAATTCAAATGTTTTAAAATTATGCATGATGGGCTTGGCATCTTTTCACATTTTACACAAATTTCCAAGCACCAAGTTTGTAAAGGAAAGCGTAGTAAGTTTACATTAAGTACAATTTAGAACTTCTGATTTTAACTATTTACAAATACATTTAACACATTACCATCCAGCAATTTATTAATAGATTGTCTACAACTAAACAAAACTTTTAAATTTCAACACCAGAATTTTAGTACGGAAATTACTGCTGAAGTAACAATTTTGAGTTTTAAATTTTAACTATGGATTTGGGTACATAGAAATTAGCATACAATATGGGAAAATGGCCGCCAAGCCCATCATGCATAATTTTAAAACATTTGAATTTTCAAAACACGTTTATTATGTATTTAGCACAAGAGAAAAGGATTTCTATCAACATATGCAAAGGCATTGACTTAGAAATAGTAATTTTTTTTAATGGAAAATGTTAAATAATTACCATAATATAAGCTTGGAGATTTGATATCAGACCATTTTTTAGACACAACTTACATACTTTTTTTTCTTGCTTAGCTTTTTATTTTGAAAAGTGTTTTTTAGTAGATTTAAATATATAATTAATATTAACTTCAAATATATATAATTAATTAAAATCAATATTTAAATATATATAGATAATATTAATATTTAACTGTGAATAATCTATATTAGATAATGTTATTATTTGAATATAAATATTTAATATTTTTGTTTAAATGTAAATGTGTGTTATTGTACACGTATAATTTAGACGATTAATATATTATTTAAATATATGTAATTTATATTAAATATCAATATTTAAATATACATAATTTATACTATTATTGATTAAATATCTAATTAATGTTAATACTTTTGTTTAAATGCATACAACTTTTATTAATTAATATTATTTAAATTTGTATAATGATATTAAATAATATTGTTATTTAAATGTATCATTAATTGATATTTTTACTTAAATACATAATAATTTACATTAATTAATATTTTTATTTAAATAAATAAGTAATAATTTCGGTTAGCGGTTTGTTATACATTCTTTTCAATTTTCAGCATCTAACTAGCGAGATATAAAATATGGGAAAAAAAGTTACTTGGGCTTGGCATCTTTTCATATTTTACACAAATTTCCAAGCACCAAGTTTGTAAAGGAAAGCGTAGTAAGTTTACATTAAGTACAATTTAGAACTTCTGATTTTAACTATTTACAAATACATTTAACACATTACCACCCAGCAATTTATTTATAGATTGTCTACAACTAAACAAAACTTTTAAATTTCAACAACAGAATTTTAGTACGGAAATTGCTTCTGAAGTAACAATTTTGAGGTTTAAATTTTAACTATGGATTTGGGTACATAGAAATTAGCATACAATATGGGAAAATGGCCGCCAAGCACATCATGCATAATTTTAAAACATTTGAATTTTCAAAACACATTTACGATGTATTTAGCACAAGAGAAAAGGATTTCTATCAACATATGCAAAAGCATTGACTTAGAAATAGTAATTTTTTTTAATGGAAAATGTTAAATAATTACCATAATATAAGCTTGGAAATTTGATATCAGACCATTTTTTAGACACAACTTACATACTTTTTTTTCTTGCTTAGCTTTTTATTTTTATTTTGAAAAGTGTTTTTTAGTAGATTTAAATATATAATTAATATTAACTTTAAATATATATAATTAATTAATATCAATATTTAAATATACATAGATAATATTGATATTTAACTGTGAATAATCTATATTAGATAATGTTATTATTTGAATATAAATATTTAATATTTTTGTTTAAATGTAAATGTGTGTTATTGTAACTGTATAATTTAGACGAATTAATATATTATCTAAATATATATAATTTATATTAAATATCAATATTTAAATATACATAATTTATACTATTATTGATTAAATATCTAATTAATGTTAATACTTTTGTTTAAATGCATACAACTTTTATTAATTAATATTATTTAAATTTGTATAATGATATTAAATAATATTGTTATTTAAATGTATCATTAATTGATATTTTTACTTAAATACATAATAATTTACATTAATTAATATTTTTATTTAAATAAATAAGTAATAATTTCGGTTAGCGGTTTGTTATACATTCTTTTCAATTTTCAGCGTCTAACTAGCGAGATATAAAATATGGAAAAAAATGAATCGTTTATTGAATGCATGTACATAATTCTCTCCAAGCAGAAATTAATCCACAGTCCATCACCAAGCAATTTTATTTTACACCTATAAAAATAATTATGTTTGTTTATTTATTGAATGCTACTCAATGTCAGTAATAAGTGCCAGGTGCCAGGACACTACCTCTTATAGCAACTTTTGTCCATCCCTTGAATATTTCTCTGTTTTAGAGAAGAGGATTTTCTTCATTGGACTCAGGGTATTTTTTCTAATATTAATGTGCAAAGTTATGCAAAAATTTCACAATGCATAAAAATGCATACCACATTCGAAAACACATTTCCAGTTTTTTATTGCTTATATGCAGTACGACCATCATAATACAATCAAAATATTTTGTAGCTCTGTAAGTGAATGGTAACCATTATTCATATCATTTTCTACAGTAAGCATCTTGTAATAAACTTCAGTAATGTATATCAATTTCAATATGTCTGAAATAGTGTAACATTATAAAATATGCTTGAAATATTTTTTTTACATTGAATTATTTTTAGTGATGTATAAATTGATGATACACATTTTGGCATTAATATTCAGGTTTTTTTTTTTTTTTTTTTTTTTTTTTTTTTTTTTTTAAAGTCTGATTTGAAATTGATGACCAAAAGTTTTGTGTCATCAGAATCTGATGTTAAAAATATATTGTATATAAGTGTTAACATTTATTTTATATATATATATATATGGAGATTCTTCTTTAAAAAGTTCTTTTGAACACATAAGTAAATAAACTCGGAGGTAAATTAAATTCTGACACCGTTTTTAAACTTTTAAATGACTTATATTAAACGTTAATATTTACAAAAAAGATATTTACATAAGACTATTTACAAAGCAAACAATCATAACTCTAATTAATCAATTACATCTTATACGGGAACTCGTCTTCATCTTACGTTCTTTTTACACCAACTTAAAACTAAAAACATTCCATTCTCCTTTCTTCCGTTCAGTTCTTTTTTCTACCGCTTAAATCGTCTGGCTTCTTAGGAATTAATAGTTTCTTCAAAATCGTCTGCCTCACTGAGAGCCTGTTCATCAGAGTTGCGATGCGTAGAAAATAATATGCAGATCTAATAGTGGAGGAGATTTCCCATATTTCGGCCATACTGATGAGACATTCGTCCTCGAATGTATTCTTGTTGGCTGGAAACAGCAGCTGGATCATCTGAAAAGATAAAGAAAAAAAAACACAGCAGCATCCAAAGTCTAAATTGAAAAAAAGAAGTCATCATTCAAATTGTTTATCAAAGCTTAGATTATTTCTTGAAAAAAATTCATATATTTTTTTTTTCGCGTCTTTTCGTCTTCTCCTTCTTACGTCCTTTCATTTCTTTTATCTTACGTCTTTTCGTCTTCTTCTTTCATACGTCTTTTCATCTTCTATTACCTTACGTCTTTTCGTCTTTTCTTTCTTACGTCTTCCGTCTTCTTTTATCTTACGTCTTTTTCTTTCTTACGTCTTTTCATCTTCTTTTACCTTACGTCTTTTCGTCTTTTCGAGAATAAAGTTAAAATTCTATTAGTTGTCAGTCCAGAGGTTTGTCATAGTTGGTATAGTGTCACAATCGGTGAAATTCTTTTTTTTTTTTTTTAAGCTTCGTCCGTCCACGGCTTCATGTACTCTGCACATGTACTGGTGACCATGGGTCCTTCGTTGAATCCAAGTTTCTTTACATCGTAGGTGTCATTATTTTTTACTTTTATGACTTTGTACGGACCTAAATATTTTGGTTTTAACTTCAAACCTGGACCTTGTTGTGTGCGTTTTATGGCAACCACATCATTAATCTTAAATTTGTTAGCTTTCTTTTGTCTGAGGTTGTAAGTTTTACGGTTCTCTTCTTGGACTTTTAAAATCTGTTTTTTAGCATTTTTTCTCATATCTTCGCGATTATTTGTAAAATCAGATTGTATTTCAGCATTCAGAAGACTAGTAATTTCAATGTTATTTTTTAGTTTCATTTTAGTACCAAACATCAATTCAAAAGGAGTTGTGCTTATACTTCTCTGAAAAGTCGAATTTATCACCTGTTGGACGTTGCTTACATGTGTATACCATTTTTTAGGATTATCGACAGACAATTTAGACAGAACAGATATTATGACAGAATTTAGACGCTCAACTTGGCCGTTAGACCTGGGTAATCCAGTGGTAATCGGGATATGTTTAATATTTTCATTGATGCAATAATCTTCAAAAGCTTTAGAGGTAAATGCAGGACCTTTATCTGATATAATTCGAACTGGATTTCCAAAGATAGATTTTTGGATTTCTAATTTAGAAATTACTTCGGCAGCATCGGTAGATTTTGTGGGATGCAACCAAACAAATTTTGTGAATGCGTCAATGACCGAAAGGATATGTTTGTAATTTTTATTAGTGCTTTCTAATGGACCTAAGTGATCAACATGGTACGTATGTAATGGAGCTTCTTCTTTTTCTATTGGGTGAAGTAAGCCTTCTTGTTTACTACATTTTCTATTAACTAAAATACAGGGAACACAATTTGCTATACATTTCTCAATTTTTTGTTTAACTTTAGGGATGTAAAAATCATTTTCTAAACTTTTCTCTGTTCTTGCAACTGCGTAATGACCTTTTTCGTGAGCGGCCTTGATTATATTCATTTGCATGTCTTCCGGTACAACTAATAAATCATTACCATTAACACATTTATAAAGAACATCATTTTTAACTAGATAATCATCATAAGATTTCACCTTTAGGATTTCTTTTATTGTTTTAATATGGTCATCGGTTTCTTGAGCTTGGATAATTTTTAAAGTTAAGCTATCTTGGATTACCATGCAAATAGGATACCTACTTAATGCATCGACATGTCTCATACTGCTACCCTGTCTATGTTCAATAACATAATCAAAATCGGATAACATTATTGCCCATCTAGCTATTTTTGTACTCATTTCTTTTTTATCCATAGTCATTTTAAATGCATTACAATCGGTTACAATTTTAAATGGGATACCTAGCACATATACTCTAAACTTTTTCAGGGCTTCAATTACAGCTAAAACTTCTAATTCGTAACTAGTGTACTTCCGTTCAGCTTCGGTGGTTTTTTTACTTGCGAAATAAACTGGATGAAATTGATTATCTACTGGAGATTGTTGCATTAAAACAGCTCCATAGCCATCAATACTGGCATCACAATGGATTTCGGTCGCACTTTTGGGATTGTAAATTAAAAAGTACTGGTTCTGACGACAAAATACGTTTGAGTTCATTAAAAGCTCTTTGTTCTTCTATATCGAATTTAAATTTTGAATCTTTTCTTAGCAGGTCACTTAACGGTTTAGCTATAACCGAATAATTTCTTATAAATTTTCGAAAGTATCCTGTCAATCCTAAATAACTTTGAACATCTTTGGTACACTTTGGTTCGGGAAAATTTATTACTGCTTTAGTCTTCAGTGGAGAGGGATACAATTTACCATTTATGATTCTATACCCCAAGAAATCAATTTCACGCTTCAAAAAATTGCATTTTTTAAGATTTAATTCTAATCCATATTCCGATGCAGTTTCGAGTACAAGTTTTAATTTTTCTAGACCTTCAGCTTCGTTTTTAGCAGGTATTATTAAATCATCCATATAAATGACAACAATGTGATCTTTTAATAGGTTTCGAAATACATTATAAATATACTTTTGAAAAACACTAGGGCTATTGGTCAACCCGAATGGACATTTCAAAAATTCGTATTGTCCTTCATGAGTAACAAACGAGGTGTATTTCCGCGAGTCTTCTTCAACATCTACATGAAAGAAACCGTTTTTCAAATCTATGGTGGTAAATACTTCGGCAGAATGTAATTGGTCTATTACATCATCAATAACTGGCAAGGGGAAATGCTCGCGTACTGTCTTTTTGTTAAGACATCTGTAATCAACACAAAGTCTCATTGTGTTATTTTTTTTCTTGACTAAAACAACCGGCGAAGAAAAATTAGAAGAACTTTCTCGAATTATTCCCTGAGCTAGCCACTCCTCAATTTTGTTTTTGACTATTTTTTTCTCGCATGGCGGTAATCTTTGAGGAGAAGAACAAACTGGGATTTCGTCAGTTAAATTAATTTTCATTTTAACATCTACTGTTTTAGTTTTAATTGGTACATAATTTTCAATTAAAGAGTATAACTCTGAACGTAATTTTTTGTCAGCAATGTGAGTTAAATCAATTTTAGGCTCATCCAAAACATTTACAATATTAACTAAAAAGTCATTAGACTGAACTTCAGCTTTAAACAGTTTCACTTTATTCTCAGAAATAGTTAATGTACCTTGATGAATAACATCAGTGCCAATAATTAAATCGAAATTAATGCAACTGTCCTTAACGACAAAAATAGTAACTTTAAATTTTGAACCATCTACTTCGATTTCTGAATTGAAACAACCTTCTGGTTTAATTGAGGCTTTTCCTAGACCGGTCAAAGAGATACTCGTAGGTTTTAATTCTACAAAGTTCTTCAAATTATCATAAATACTTTTCTTTAACAAAGTCTTTTGGCTACCAGTATCTATTAAAGAGATTAAACGCAAAGAATAAAGCTTTATCTCTTTCAGAATTAAATCTTGGGATGTAATAATGTTTACTTGTGACTGAGCATTTTTAACACTTGTATCTTTAGTTTTATTACATTGAAATGATTTATGACCATAAGCGTTACAAGCAAAACAAAGCGGCCCTTTATCTTTATTTACACAGTTAATACTCTTATGATTATTCCCGCTACAATTAAAACAACGCATATTTGGCTTTACAGGCTTAAATTTGTTCTTAACTTCAACTTCGGATTTAATTTTAGGCTTAGCTCCTTCATATTTATGAAATTTTGCATTTTCATACTCCGATTTTATTTTTTCATAAATCTTTAATTTTTGTTTAAATTCAGCAATATTGGGACAACCATACAAAAAAGATTTTTTAGAAATGGGGTCATTAATTCCATTTATTACATACTGAATAAGGGCAGAATCTTCAATATTGCCTTTTGAGCATAATTGTTTCATATTTAAAAAATATTCATCTAACGATTCATGTGGTCTAATTTTTCTTTTGGACAGCAATTCGTGTAATTCAGCTGAATTGCACGTTTAACCAAATTCAGATATGAGTAGGGCTTTTAATTTAGACCACGAATTAATATTTGTTTCACTTTCAAGAAATAATTTTGCTTTGCCTGTCATACGGCGTTTAGCCAAAATCAATTTGTGCAAATCACTTACGTTAAATAATAAAACAATATCTTCAAAATCGGCAATCCATTTATTAATATTTTGTACTTGAGTACCTTCAAACATTGTAATCATACTTTCAATATCATTAATAGAAATGCTTGGTTTAATAACATAATCAGGAATCAGAATTTTCTGATTTTCATTACTTTCACAATTAGAACTACCAGAATCATTTCTCATATTATTCTCAAAAACAGTTGAAATATTTTTAGTTTTATCTTGTAAATCATCATTAAATTCATCGACACTTTCGTCATCACTAAGAGTACCTACATCGGCTATCATATTAATTTTTAAAATATTAAAATCACATAAACTAGAAATTATTCTGGCAGCAATTTCATCAAAAGTTCCCGAATTATTTATACACAAAACATTGCAAATGGTAATTAAGTCGTTAACAGAAAAATTATCTTTAATTTCTTTGAATTTAGTTTGATATTCATCGGAATCTACTTCAAACGTAAACCCAGTAAAATTCCGAATTCTACGTCGATTATTTCTGTCACCGATTTCTCCAAAAATTAATTTGTGCAATGTCTTAATACTAGCTGATTTTTCAGTTTTCAAAGAAAACTCTAATTCCTTTAAATCAACTAATTTTTCCATTATTGAAAAGAAAAATGAAATAATAAACTCACTTCATAATCAGATGCTCAGCTTCACACACTTTGATTTCACTTTCATCGCAAAATTTTACCTCTTCTGAAATAGCTTTGTAGGCTTGACATTCCATCACAGTTCTAAAAAATATCGGCTTCCAAGATATTAAAAAAAATATATTTCCATCTCTGTGGGCGTGCGTCTGTATCTCACCTACTGAGACCAAAATTTATGGAGATTCTTCTTTAAAAAGTTCTTTTGAACACATAAGTAAATAAACTCGGAGGTAAATTAAATTCTGACACCGTTTTTAAACTTTTAAATGACTTATATTAAACGTTAATATTTACAAAAAAGATATTTACATAAGACTATTTACAAAGCAAACAATCATAACTCTAATTAATCAATTACATCTTATACGGGAACTCGTCTTTATCTTACGTTCTTTTTACACCAACTTAAAACTAAAAACATTCCATTCTCCTTTCTTCCGTTCAGTTCTTTTTTCTACCGCTTAAATCGTCTGGCTTCTTAGGAATTAATAGTTTCTTCAAAATCGTCTGCCTCACTGAGAGCCTGTTCATCAGAGTTGCGATGCATAGAAAATAATATGCAGATCTAATAGTGGAGGAGATTTCCCATATATATATTATGTAAAAATACTGGTTTCATTGGTTCTTTTAATGGTATTGTCTGAATAACTTTGGATGTATTTATAAAAGTATATATATATATATATATATCTATACATATAATAAAACAGTAGGACCCGGTGTGTCTGTACATTGAAGATAATTGACAAAAATGGAGTCAGGGCGATAAAAGAAAACCAATGAAACACAAAAAAATTTTTTTTGAATTTTTTGTCTGTCTGTCTGTCTGTCTGTCTGTCTGTTTGTTCGAGGTTATCTTCGTAACTACTGAATGGATTTTTATGCGGTTTTCACTAATGAAGAATGCACACTCCCGGGCAGTGTATAGGCTTTGTTTCATCAAAATCGGACAACAGACAAAAAAGTAACAAAAAGAAACAAAAGAAACTATTAGGTGCGCTGCTCACGTTTTTTAGTACATAACGTTTTTTAGTACATATAAAATCCAATAGATGTCACTGTGCGATTTTAAAACGCGCTATCGTTATGTTTTCGCCAGTCTACTTAAGTATGAGAAAGTTTCAAGCTGGCTGTCGTTCCATGTGGTTTAGTCGGTAGAACGTCAGTGCGCCATACTGATGGCCCGGGTTCGATTCCCAGCATGGAATTTTTTTTCACTATGTTGGCATTAACGCCTATAAGCAATTAAAAGAATTTGAAATATTGTATTCAAGGCGAATTTTCTCTCTGGGAAAATTTCCTTGCATTAATATGTCAGTGTAATTTTTTTTTCGATTTAATTTTTTTTTCGAAACTTTGTTTTTCTTAAAAAATTACAGTAAATATTTGATATTTCCCAACGTTTTTTGAATGATCGACTTGCTTTTTTTTTTTTTTAATGTATGTCTGAACCTTATCTAACTACTTCTTCAAGATTTCTTTAGATAAACCGACCAGCGTAGCGGGCGAAGGCCGCTAGTATATATATATATATATATATATATATGTGTGTGTGTGTGTGTGTGTATATAAAAATTTCGTCTTATGTAGAAATAAGAATTAATACTAAATACTTTTTCATGATAATGTCTCGTGTTTTTTGTGTCCCTGAAAATTAGTTTTAAATAACAAGTTTGCAATATTTATACCCAATCGATGACTTGAATAAAAACAGAGCAGAGTCAGTCAGGCAGAGTCAGTCATCTCATTATTATTATAGACCATACTATACAGAAAGAATGCTTTAGTGCATTTCTTAAACAGATATTAATTACATTTTTGAAATAGTGTAACATCATTCAAATCTACCACAAACGATTTTTCTCCGATTGTCCTTATAAGGACAATGCTACACACTCCATTTTCAATAGGAAACATGCTGTAGTTACTTTCAGTAACATAAATGTAAATTTAAGTTTACGAGAATTACAGTACAGACTGACAAACTGAACTCATAGATACTCTTTTCAAATGTGTGAGAAAGCATTAAATTACTTTAATTTTTCTGTAGGGTACTGTAGGTACACTCACTTCTGATGTCTTTTATAAAAAATTGTTTTACTTTATTTCAATGATTTATTAATTTGTTTGAAAAGCTTGTAAAATAATAAATAAAAGATTACGAAAATTTATGCTCATTTGAAAAGAGAATGAAATAAAGCATAATTCAATGAAAGTAAAACATGACTATAAATGAAACAGGATAACAATCTGGTGCGAGTAGTAAACAAGGCTTAAAAAGTACAAGTTTGTGTTTAATTCAAGGAAATAAAAGAAAAAAAAGTGTCTTCAAATAAGTAAATTACTACACAAAATATTTTAATAAAAATTTTATATTTCTTGACAGAAATGTTACAAAAAAAATCTAATAGTTTTAATAAACTTACTACACAAAAGTAAGACAAATTAATTATTATGGAAAATTAATGCATTAATTAATTAGTGAAAAATGCAAATAAACTGTAAGTTAGAGTCTTTAGATGTAAAGTGAATATGTTTGTAATGCTAGTAAAAGTAATACAGATCCACAGTCTTAATAATCATTTTATTTATCCTATATTTTAAAGTCAATCGCAAAAAAATTCAGAACACGGTATAAAAATACCTCTTAGTACCGATAATTAAAACAAATGAGACATTTTGAAAACAGTATTAATTTTTTCATGGCATAATTAGCGTTTATTATTGCAAAATTACTTGTACAACTAAAGATTGTATAGTTTTAAATTCGAAGAATAGTTTCAGATGTACAGATATTTAAAAAAGCGGCCGTGTACCAACTCCTGCAAGTCAGGTGTTCGTCAGCAAAACTGCTCCCTGCGCCAATGACAAGTCAATGCCCTGCACGAAGCAAAAGTAAACAAAAACAAACGGAGAAACAAACCTTTTGTTGAAGCAGACGAATATTTCTAGCAGACCTGCGCGCCAGACGTTGCGCGGATGAATTTGATGCTAACGTAACGAAGACGCTAGTCGTCACCAAAACGCGGCAAAATAACGGTAAACAAAACATGGGATTTGTCGTAAAAACGTAAGTAAAGAAAATAAATAAATAAATTGCTTGAAATGGGATTACAAATAAAAAATATTGATGTGAAAGGGGATGGGAAAACAAATCATTTTATTCGACATGTTTAAATAAGTTCCAAAATTATATTTTCATAAGATTGACACATTAAGTTACTTCTTAATCAAAAGCATCGTTATGTTTACATTTAAAATATTATATTTACATTATTGAGATGATATTTAACAATTTACTTTACTAGAAATTTCTAAAATAAATGTTTATTATGAGTTTAACGATCGAAATAAATAAGATTTAAAAGAATATTTAATAAGTAGCTTATGTATATTCCGTAATATATATTTTTTCAAAATGTTAATTAAGTATGTCATAGATATTTATGCGAATAAATATTAATATTTAAGTTAAATAACGGAAAAAGAATTAACTGAAAGATTATTTAGAAGATTTGTTTTCGAATAATCTTTAAAATGGTCAAAAATCAGGGATGATTGTTGTCCGGGTGTACCCCGAATTTCCGGGTTTTTCTACTGATCTTTCCGGGTTTATGAGATAGTTGCGTTTGGTGGAAAAAATAAATAAAAAAAACCTTGAAATTTTAACTTTAAATATGATATTAAAAAAGGGCAAAAACGATCGCGGAAAAATCGCTTATTGTTAATAGATCGCTGTAAAAATGCGGTTAACGCGATTTTTGTTAAAAGATCGCAAGATAAATTCAATTTTTGTCAAAAGATTGGAGGAAAAACACGATTTTCATCAAAGGATCGCGAGAAAAAACAGAGATGGGAGGAATCACCCACCTCTGATGTATTATCTTTCTTGATCTCGGTACAAAAATGACCAAAATTGATATGCTAATGACATCTTTAATCTGTAATACCTGAAAAAAGAAATTGAGCTTACCTAAGAGTGTAACTAAAAAAAGAATAAAAAAATTTTCCTTCTTTCTTTTTACTGAAAACACTTAAAATTTGGATTCCCCCCCCCCCCTTCTAATTAAGAGTCACCGACCTGCGCCAAACGAAAATATCTGCTAATTTGATCCAAATGAGGTTATTTTGACTATATCTGTGTCAAAGTGGCCATTTTGTTTTTTTCCTTCTGTGCCAAATTTAATTCCTTAGTGTCTGCAGTTTTCGTTTTCTCCAAAGAATTTTCTTTTGCATCTTTTAACGTTTAGAAGTGATTTTGTTCTGAATTTTCCGAAAAATTAAAGCAATCATTTTGAAAAATAAAAAAAGAAAAGAAATCGGTCATAATTCTAAAAATTCTAGCATAAAATATTATGAATTTCAACAAATGATCACTGGGAAAAAAAAAAAAATCATCAAAAGATTGTGGGAAAAAAACAAAAAAACCTTTCAAGGAATCACTTAAAAACACCACAAATTACCTCAAAGAATGCCAAAAAAGCAAAAAGTTGCGAAAAAACACAAATTTCATCAAAAGATTGCAAAAAGCGACAGGTTTTAAAATCTCTACAATAGTAAAAAAAAAAAAAAAAAAAACAAATTTTGTGAAAAGATCTTTTAAAAAAAAGCCGCAGATTTTGCCTGAAGATCACAAAAAAAAAGGCAAATTTTGTCGAAAAATTACGAAAAAACGACAAATTTCGTCATGAAATCATAAAAAACGACATGTTCCATTGAAAAATCATGAAAAAACAGCAAATTTTATTGAAAAATCACAAAAAAAAGGCAGATTTCCTCAAAAAATCAGGAAAAAACAGCAAACTTTGTCAAAAGATTGCGAAAAAACAGCAAACTTAATATTCTGTTGCTACCTATTAAATTTTTTTTTTTTTTTGCTTATACCAAAAGTTAATATTCCTGCTCCAAATCTTTCTGGGTGAATGGTAACCCTTGCTCCTAATATTTAGCCCCTTTAAAATAAATATGTTTTGACTTTTTACTGTTTTCAAATAACTATGTGTCATATATGATTTGCATTAAATCTACTAAAACATGCTACTTTTAGCACATAATTTGTACTTGTTTCATGAGTACATGGCATAAATTTATTTACTGGTTGTAGAGTTTGAACTTTGCCGTTTTATTTAGATAAATTATACTCTCCATTTGAAGTAGTCATTCTGCTTTGACTGAAAGTAATGTATGTTTATCAGATTACATTAGAAGATCTTTATGACACAATTTCATATAATGCGCAAGGCGTAAACTTTTAGATGTAAACATTGAATTTTGCCATGAAGAAGCATATGAATTTCAAGGTCGTAGAAAAACTGATACTGTCTAGAAACTAAATTTAATGCATTAGTTCAGTTTTATCTCCTTAATTTAGAACTTACTAATGACAAAAATTCACAATAAATGGTTTTGAAAATGAGCAATATAATGAGTGATTTGAGTCCAGGTGTATTTGGGCCAATTTTAAAAAGTATGTTTTACAAAATATGGCATTATCTACATAATACCAAAATTTATAATCTGGATAAGGAATGCAGTATAAAGGTACTTTAATGTATTTTGATATGTTTCAGAAGTGTTTGCGTATATTTATTAGGTAAATTTGATGATGTGTGAAATGTGATTCATATAATGCACAACCAAGGTTTGCGTTATATAGATCTACAGTATGTTTCACTGCAATTTTATATTTGAAACAATAGCAGAAATATGTCATTTAATTGTTATTCTATTACAACATCAGTTGTTAAGAAAATTGATAATAGTATATTTTGCATTGATAGTTCTCATTATTTTTCGCTTTATATCAATTAGTTTTCAGGATTTTTCATTCTAAGTCACAATCACCACTGTAAAATCTAAATAAAGAAGATGTGTAACTAATCTCTTTAAAAATGCAATTTTCGTCAAAAAATTGTGTGTGTGTGGGGGGGGGGGGGGGGGGGGGAATGATTTTCATCAAAAGATTGTGAAAAATATGCAATTGTGGTCAAAAGATTGTGAGAAAAAATGGGATTTTCGTCAAGAAATCGCAAAAAAAATGGTATTTTAATCAAGAAATTACTATAAAAATGGAATTTTCGTCAAGAGATCGCGGAAAAAACTCAAATTTCGTGAAAGAAACACAGAAAAATGCACTATTTCTGTCAAAAGATTGCAAATTTCGTCAAAGAATTGCAGAAAATTTGCTGCAATAACGTTTTCAACAATTTTTTTCTGCAGCTGAGTGGCAAATTTAACATTAGTCTGCTAGTTAACTGATGTTTTAAGTAAAAATACATTTAAATTGGACAACTAGCTAGTTTGCTGTGTAAAACATTGCATTAGAAGTATGAAGATAGAAACTTTCATTGCAGAATTACGTATAGTATTTGCATAAATTGATTCACTAAGCCCTCCCACCCTAAATAAAAAAAATAAAATGGGATTTAAACAAAAATGACAATTTCATTGCAAATAAAACAACCTACTTAACTGTGTTATATGCATACTATTTAAAATAACTCATGTTCCGGTTCACATGCTTTCTCTCCTTTTTTTACAGACTTAAATTCGGACTTACAAATTTTAGTGAATTTTGACAAATGGTTGCCAAAAAAACAATGATCAATCGTTCACAGATAAAAATTGCCAGTTTTGTCAAAGGATCTGGGGGAAGGGGGGGGTGCCGCAAATCTCACCAATAATTGACAAAATAAAAATACGATTGCAAAAAAAGCAAATATTATTCAACGCATCACAGTAAAAACATAAATTTCATCAAAGAATTGCAGAGAAACGTAAATTCCATCAAAGGGGAAAAACCCCCACAAATTCCATGAACAGGTTGCATAAAACACAAATTCTGTCGAAGGATTAAAGAAAAAATATGCAAATTTCACTAAAGGATGGCAGAAAAAACACAAAATCATCAAAGGGCCTCAGGAAAAATGCATATAGTGTCAGAAGGAGATTCCCCCTCTCGGCTGAACCTTTTAGAAAATTTGCTGTAATCAGGATTGATTCTGTTCTGAATTTTGCGAAAAACTTAGACAATCATGTCCGAAAATTAACCCTCTAAGCGTTTGTCCCGTAATATTACGTACACTAAGCTCCAGGTTTCACTGCAATATAAACAATATTTAAAATATTATAATTCTATAAATTTAATGAATTTTCGAAGCATTGAAGAATGATTAAGATTCTCAAGGATTACATTTATATTCCTAAATATGATTTTTTATGCAATATTAAAAGAATCATATTTTCTGAGCATTTAAAATAAAATGCAGAGAAAACAACATTACAATTTTACCCATTTGCAAGACGCTCGGAGGATTAAAAAAATCTATCATAAGTATTAAAATTTAGATATAAAATACACCATGAATTTTTATAAATGATCATCAAAAAACGTAAATTTCGTCAATCATTGGAAAAAAAAATTGCAAATTTTATTTAAAAAAATCACGGGAAAAACACAAATTTTGAAAACCATGAGTTTCATCAATGAATTGCATAAAAACTCAAATTTCATCAAAGGCCTGCGTAAAAAGTCACTAATTTTTTCAAAAGATCACGAAAAAATTGCAATTTTTATCCAAAGATCAGGATCACAAAAACAGCAAATTTCGCCAAAAGATTGCAGCAAAATTAAATTTCGTCAGAAAGATGCAAAAACAAGGCAAAAAAAAAAAAAAAAAAAATTTATAGTGGATTATCTCTCCCCCCCCCCCTTTCGTCAAAAAGACGCAAAAAAAAAAAAAAAAAAAAAAAAACAATATTTTGAGGTAGATTACCCCCCTCCTCTTTTGTAACCTTTCAGATAATTTTCTCTAAATTTCAGAATCTTCTTTTTTTTTTTTTTTTTTTTTTTTTTCTCAGTCACCTTTTTTGGGAATTTCAGATTTTTTTTTTTACTTAGAATTACCCCTGCCTGCAACATCTCTGACCCTCAAATAAAACTTCTGTCCCTCCAATAAAATCTTAAAATGAAATGGAAAGTGTGTTGGCAGTGACCTGGAGGAAGTTTTTATTGCTATGTTTACTGGTCAGTGCTGCATGTAACTTTAATCTTGAAAGAACCAAGCTATAACTGATTCCCAATGGGACTTACTTTCTGGGTAACTTGTTTTTTGATTCAAATAGATCACTATATTCTTTATTCAGTGATTTAAGCACAAGTGTAAACTGTAAAATAAGATGTAGACATTCATAATGCCCTTTGAGTTATTATGGATACATTTTTTAAAGTATGTGACTATTTTGGCTATTATTTTTTGTTGTTGTTGTTGTTGTTGTTGTAGGCTACTAAAACTACTATTTTCAGTGTCATTTCGGCAGCCCTGAAATACCTGATTACATTTTTAAAGAAAATTACTTCAATTTAGTGTGATGCAATATTGGCACTCTAATTGGTATCTGTGATTTTTTAAAGTGAGCACCAGAGTTCATAAAATAATTGAATTGAAACTCAATTAAAAACAATTCAACTAGTAAATCTGCAGATCAAAAACCTCAACGTCAGCTTTGCACATCATTTCTTTTTTAAAACACACTTTGGGTAATATTCAACTTCCTGGAAACTGTAATTTAAAATTTTCAAATTACGTAATTATTTATAAGAATAAAATAAGAATAAGAAGTTTTCAGCCAACAAAAGCGTTAAATTAAAGATTTAGTTATGTTAGGATATTCTGAATTTTTCATGATCTATTATTTTTGTTTTTTTATTATAACATAGTAGATTTTTTCAGGGGGGCTCCGCCCCCCTGAACCCCCCGTAGTCTCATTAAACTTAAATTTGTAACTTTTTATCAATTTGCTAATGGTTATCGTATATCTTGTACTTCTTTATACATTTTGATTTATAAGGATAAGTAACAGTTTTAATAAGCATTTTTCATTATCCTCATACTTCTACATACCTGTCCACACCTAAATCTGAGGTATCAGAAACTTTTGAAAGTGTAAACTCAGTAATCTAGGGTTTTACAATTTTGTTTCCGAAAAAAAGAAGTTTTGATTGCATCAAATGTTTTTACTTAATTCAATTTGGCACATTGGAGCTCAATTTTTAGATCTTAGTACAAGTATTTTTTCTTATGTAAAAATTGACCTACTCTTTACATTTCCTCTTTGGGTACTGTGTATGCTCTGCCTGTTGCAGTGATTGGATGTAATTTGCATACAATAAAGTATTTTTGTACTGTCAAAATGTCTGCTTTTCTAGGATAAGTGAATGACAGAGATGGTCCGTTTGCATGAAGTAAAGAAACTTTAATGTCTTCTTCAACCTGATCTTTTGTGAGAATACATGCCACCCACCACTCATTCTCATAGGCACAAGCAACATACCCCACAATTTCTTCAAAAAAAAAAAAAAAAATCTTTATAACTAGGACTTATCTGAACTTTGTGTTTTGTCCCCATATTGTCAGAAAAGAATATATCTTCGTTTGGACACTTGTCTTTATTGAGAGGGATGAATGCATGAAATTTTTGAGTCCCAACAACTGCCACAGCTTCCTTAAATCTTGATTTTAATACCTTTTGGTCTTCAACATATTCCTCACTAGTCACATAAAAAAAGTGACAGAGAGTAGAGTATGTTTCTCATCCCCCCGCCCCCCTCCCAATGAAAAAGTTTGGTAGTCTGATGGACTTTGGATGCTGGCTTTAGCAGCAATTCTCTTTACTGTGCCACCAACTCCATCGCATACACCTTTACCATGTGCCATTGCATAAAAATGCCACTCGGCCTCAATTCCATCAAAACCTTTATGATAGCAAAGATTAACAAAATTCTTGCAGTTTTTGTATTGAGCTGCTCAGCCATCTGAAAAGTAGTACAGCTTCTTCAAGTGGGAAAATAGCTCTTAAAAATTCTATTAGCTTTCTATAGGGAAAAATTGAGAAATTCCATTAGCGGCCACTGGTAAACTGGCCAGTAAGAGTGGTTTTTCAAGTGGCCATTTTGTTTAAACTAGTGGCCACTTTTTTATTTAAAAATACTAAACTGTAAACTTTCTATAAGTATTAATCTAAACCTGAATATCCCAAAATAAATATGTTAATATAAATATATTGGAACTTAAAAAAAGTAGAATCTTTGATGAAATGTAAGTAAATTGTATTCTCTCTTTATAAAAAAGTGGCCGCTGATAGACAATTTTTCACTGGCCATTTTTTCTCATTTACTGGGCTGGTGGCTAGTGCTAATTTTGCCCTCTCTGGAAAACATGTACAAGGACTGTGTTGTATGTTAAGCAATCTGAGATGAATACTATACTCTTATGAAGTAGAATCTGATTACCTGTTTCTTGGTTTTTCTTTTTGTAGTAAACGACAACTGGGTGCACAGAGGCCATAGAATTGGTCCAGTGTTATTGAACTCTACTTTGAGATTTTCTTTCATTAACTCATTTATTACCAATTTGTTCCTTTTTTAAACATAAAATTTCATTAAAAGTAATATTAAATTAAGAATAATTTAAAAAAATTCTATTTAAATTCCAAGAAAATAAATTAAAAAAGTATTTAGCTTTTCAATTATACAAAATATTAATTATCTTGATTACTTTTTAATTTTTACTGTTATGTGTTAAACAAATAATAAAACCTAGCGAATTATATACTAAAATTTTATTTCATAATTGAACTTGACTTGCATGAATGAGAAATATGAACATTGGAAACAAAAATAGACTACTTTTTATAGTCAATTTGCTTTTTAACATAATATGAGACTTTTTTTTTTACAGAAATTGGCCGATCATCGATATAGAAAATCGTTTTTTTCCTTATGATACCTTAAGAGTACATCATGAAATTTGGCATAAAAGTTTCTAAAAAGGTGTTAAATGTAATATTTTTTTTTTTTTTTTTTTTTTAAACAAAATCAAAAATTCCGATTTTGAATTTTTAAAAATTTTACATAAGTTTTTTACAGAAAAAAATATTTTTTTAAATAATTTGGTCATGTTATATATCCTATGAAACAGCATAAGAAACTGAAAAAAATGACTTAAATTTCAACTCTTTAAGTCAAATAATTCTCGAGTTACAGCAGATTAAAGATTACCAAACAATACAAATTTCATTAATTTTTTAAGATTTCAAAAATTAATAACTCAAAAACAAATGGTTAAAAAAATTGCAAATTTGTATTTTTTATCTATTATTCTCGTACAACATCTGAGCCAAAAATTAACAAAATCCAAAGACCTGAAATTTTGTCCATTGGTTTGATGTGAACTGACCTTAATATCAAAATTTAATCAGCAACAACTTTTGTGAACATCTAACTGAATCCCAATTTAGATGAAAATCTGTGTTAGGTTTTTAGATAGAGCTATTGCAGAAATTGTAAAAAATGCACATCTGTTTGCTGATTTACACCAAAAAGTAAACAAAACTAATTCATATCAAAGATTAACTGAATCTGAAGTTTCCATGAAAATCTATGCTTTATTAATATTTGAGACAGTTATTACAGAAATCATAAAAAAAAAAAAAAAAAAAAAAAAAAAAAAAAAAAAAAAAGTATAGCAGTACCACCTGTTAGGCAATCCACATCAAAATGTGAACAGCTTTAGGACTGGCTGAATCTAAAGTTTGATAAAAATCTGTGCATTACTTCTTGAGGTAGAACTATTGAAAAATGCAGCATAGCAGTGTTATTGTTGAGTGATTTACTCTGAAAACTAATCAGCATCAATTTATATCAGGAACTAACTATATACTAATTAATGTATTTTCTTTTGAAGCTGATGAAATAAAGATGTGAATGTTTAAAAAGAAATGTTGTTCCATTAAATGTTGTGTTTTTTAATAAAAATTATCATAAAATAATGCATATTATAAAGCCCAAGAAAATATTCTGTGCTTAATTAGATCAAACATTATATTTTCTACCGAAATTTAAAACATTGTTCACTTCACATACTAGAAATTATTACATTTGGCTAAGATTGCTGAAAAACTGTGTTTTATAAAAAACGTCAACATTTTACCTGCAAAAAATGTGAATGTAATATTGTAATTTTTCAAAACTTGTAGGTTTTTGATGAAATTCTTAAACTTTTTTTCAATATTTTATATTTATTATTAACTAATTATTCTTTTTAAAAACTTTTAAAAAAGGCACAGATGTCATATATGCACCACATTGACTTGGGTTTTTTCTCCCCGCTAATTTGGCGAAAATTTTGTTTTTGAATATAAGCTACAAATTGCATGCAATAACAGCACTCGATATTTTTAGTACAGTATAAAAATAAGATAAAAGGAAAAAATGAAAGAGATTCTAGTATTTTAAAAAAGGAAATAGAAATAAATAAATGATAATTTGATATAACTAGATATTGATATATAATATATAATAAAAATAATTTAAAGAATTAAAATAAAAAATAGCAGTAAATAAATATGAATTTGATAAAAAAGGAAACATTAAATAAACAGTTATAAATAATAAACTTAGTAAGTAACAAAACAGTAAATATAATTTTCACAATAAATCGTAAACATTTAATACTTATAGTTATATTGAATGCATGCAGTTTTATTATTTAATCAGCGCATTTCAGTGAAATCTTCAATTTTAGACATATTATTTCCCTAACAATTGTTATAAACTTATTAAACGGATCTCCTCATTCGCACAGATGTTCAATGCATGTGCGTAGCTTTGGGTGCCCGGGCACCCCCCCCGCTCGCGCAGATCCAAGATTGATTTTTTTTTTTTTTTTTTTAATCAAAATTTATAAAAGAAAAAAGAAGAAAAATGTAAGCAAAGTTAGTTCAATTAGTTAATCAAAACTAACAGTCTATGTTTTGAAATGTGGTAAAAGAAGAGACCTTGATTCTTTCTTTTTTTCTTTTTAAGAAAATTATTTTATTCATCTTTTTTAAAACTAGAATATTTACTAGAATCTGTATTAATCACAGTAAATCAAAAAAATTGGTTTTATAATCCCAATTTGATGTCGTTTCTTTATGGAATTTTTTTAACACCTTTCTATTGCATGCATATTTCCATAAAAAATTAGAGTAAATTCTCGACAAGGATAGAAACTACTATTTATATCTTTGCTTTTGTTATCTAAAATCTAGATAGGAGAAAAAAAATGAAAGCAAGTACAGATGTGAAACGATAATTCCACCATGTGATTAGCCTGGAGAACAGAGGGGGTGGAAGGTTGTACAAATTAGAGATGAGACAGGCTCGGCCCCAGCACGAAAACCCGAGCCCAAACCCGGGTCCAAAGCGGGCACGGGCTCTATTTTCATTTTAGTGTTCGGGCCTAGGGGGGGGGGTCATTCTTTCTAAAAATTAAAAAACATTTATGTGTAGAAGAGATTGAAAGAACTACTATTTTCCTTTTAAAATTATTTATTCTTTTTCAAGTCATTTCAGTGTTATTTTGATCAAAACGAAAGAAAAATAAAAATATTTTTTTTTTTATGTTTCAATAGTTGATTGTTGCTTCAAAAGAAAATTTGTGATGTATGGAGATTTATGTCTACTGCATTTCCGTCGACGATTAATTGATAAGGCGCCTATCAGAATAATCATAAATAATAAATTAGCTTCTGGTTGGATTTTCGTTTAAGGCAGAAGATATTTTTTAATTCAATCGTTTATTTATTTATTTTGTTAGAGAATGATTTCTTCGTTTTTGATCCAGACTAGATGCTTGAGGTTTGCAAATTATTTGATTGTGCACGAATCATAATCGTTCTTCATATCACAACAGCATTGTGATTTTTTTTTTCTGTTTGTCATCATGAATTTTGCTTATGCTGGGGATTTCCCTTCGTAAGTAAACATATTTTACATGTTATTCCTATAGAAAACATTCGATCAATGTTTCTTCTTTTCCCATAAAAACAACGGAACTTTAAGATAACTGTATCAATGTTTTAATTTGCGTTGATTTTAAGGATCCCGTCAGTCATGGGGAATTGTTAAGAGAAATGAATTGATCATAGATAAATGTACAGGGGATGTAGTGAAGGGTATACTGGGGTATACTTTCTGGATTTTTTTAAGGAACACCGTATAACCCTCTGTTTCTCATGAAACCCATAGGAAGTACTCTCTAGAATATACTCTGTGCCTTGAGCATATACCCTCTACGTCGATCGTGTAGCCTGTGGTTTTTTTTACGACTACACCCCTGAAGATGTACACTTTTTATAGGAAATTGAAAACGTTTTTTGATTCTTCAGCATACAAATAGTAATTTCTATAAGCTCTATCCATTTATTCATTACACTTCTTTAATATGTCCATCAAATTTTCTTCTTAAAGGACAAGAAATATGGGAATCATTTTAGGTATGAAGGATATTTTTATCTGATAGCAAATTGCTCTTTTCATAAGCTTGAATTAAAATTTTTATTTAACAGTAAATTTTAAAAAATGGGATATCACATGTGAAACAATTTTAAAATATCATTAAATCTTTTATTTATTTATTTTTGTATCGGGCTCGGATCAATGGCAGATCTAAGGAAGGGGGGGGGGGTGACACCCCCCCCCCCCCTTGGGCCCATAAAGTTTTTCAAACCAACATGAGAGATCTTCATGGAATAGGACTTAGGCTGAAGGCCAAGGTCGGCGCAGCACGACCCGGCCCAGGCCGTGCCAATTCATGAATCAGGCAGTGGCGGATCTAAGGTGTGTCTGTGTGTGTGGGGGGGGGGGGGGAGATGGCGAAGGGTTGATCACACACCCTAGGTTTGGGCTGGGTCAGGTTTTCTGACTTTTAGAACCGGGTATTATCCTGATCTTTATTTTTTCTGATGATTTGGATCAGGCCAGACTTGTTTTTCTTCCATGTCGAGCCCAGCCTGGAGTCATTCTTCCTAAATGTCTGTATTAGAGAAAAGACAATGCTCGGACCCATACTCATATTTTCTGAAACCTATAAATTTTATTTATCAATGAATAGAAAATATTAAAAGAACTTGCCTCCCCCCCTCCCCCCTTAAACATTACTTGTTCCTTTTCAAATCACTATATTGACATTTTGATTAGAATGAAGGGGAAGCAGAAATTGTGTTTTTTTCTATTTTAGCTTTAGAATGCTATTTTAAAAGTAAATTATTAGTCACTTCTACAAACCTATTTTAGCCATTTCCGACGATGTTCTGGCACCAACAAAAAAGCAGGAATAATGAATTTGTCTGTAGTTTGGTTTTTGTCTGTAGCAGAGGTTATTTTGTAATAGGGTTGTTTTTTATCACTATTATTTAGACATTTAATGCGAAGAGGATATTTTCTTCCAATTTTAGTTTGCTTTTGACGCATAATTTAGATTACTATAGTACACAGTGTACTCAGGTCATAATCGCTTTTCATTTGGAAATAATTTTAGTGATTGTTGCTTTTTTGTGAATTCTGATGATGCTGAAGCTGTTCTCTGCAATTTACGAAGTCACTTTTGTTCGTAAGTAAATTTAATTTCCATATTATTCCGATAGAAAGCAATTGAGCAGTGTTTCCTTTATTCCTATAAAAGCATCATAATTTAAAACTTTTAATTTAATGTTATTGTTTGGGTCACGCCTATCCCAAAAGATTGTTATGAGGAATGAAATGGTTATAGTTAAAAATGTGCACTTTTTATAGAAAATTGATAAATGTTCGATTTGACAAATAATCGATAATTTCTACAAGTTCCATGCATTTATTCATGAAACACACTTCATTAACATGTCCATAATGTTTTCTTATTAAAGGAGACAAAATATGAGACTTTTTTTATGTATAAAGTACAATTTTATTTTATACCAAACTTTATTTTATATACTATTTTTTACCAAACGATTTGTGCAATTCTTCACTCCGAGCCCAATTCGGGCTGGCATCTTATTTATTATTCGTAAAAAATATATTTATGTTGTACATTTGTTTAGCGAAATCTAGCTTTACTATTATGATTTATATTATAAGTAGAAGTTAACCCGACCCGCAGCAAAAAAGAAGTTATACGGACCCAAACGCAACCCACAGCAAAAGAGTTTAACCTGATCCACTGCAAAAAGTCAAAGTCAAATGGACCCAAATGAGAACCACAGAAAAAGTATTAGTTACAGCTTGGTGCGAAATTGTGGGGGCGGTCGCCCTGGGTCCGGAAACTTAAACGACGTCAAATTTATACTACCAACGTCATTTTTGCCTGTCACAAGAGAAGTAGTCTGGGGGGGGGCAAGCTGAAATTTTGTCCAGGCGTGGTTTTCTGTTCACATGCCCCTGATTAGTTAACAGGACCAGCAGAAAAAAGTAGAAATCAAATGGGTCCAAACCCGACCCGCTTGAAAAAAAAGTCGACCAGACCCAAACCCGACCCAAAGAAAATATAGAAGTTAACCGGACCCAAACCCAACCCGTAGTGAAAATATTAGCCCTGACCCGCGCATAGGATGCAAGTCTCTCCCAATTTTTAAATCCTTTCCCCCCCCCCCCCCCCCCCCTCTTCAGGACTCTCCAGATCCGCTCTTGGCTCGGATGGTCTCGTGCTCCAATGTACTAAAAATCTTTCGGGTGCGGGTTTCAAAAATCGAGCCCGAACTCATCTCTAGTACAAATCTGTGCTTCCCCTGAAAATAAGAAATGATGCTACGCAAAATTCAAATTAATATGGAGGTTGGTTCGTTGGTTTGCTAAATTTCATTTTTTGGGATAATATTTTGACCTTCGTACGGGCTCATTTTTTTTAACGGGAAAATTTTATTTATTCATGAGTAGAAAAAAAAAAGAACTATTTTTCACTTTAAATTGCGTACTACAAGTTATTTCAATGCTACTTTGATCAAAATGACGGGGGGAACTAAAGTCGTGCTTATTTATTTTAGTATTTTATTGCTGTTTGAAATGAAAACTTGTGATAATTACAGATTTATGTTTACGGATATCTTTATTTTATATCTATCATGTTTTATTTATGTTTATATATCTTTTTCTTATCCATTAGCAGCGTCTTTCGAAAGGTTGAGCGTAGGGGGCAGCTTAGAGGTCTGCACGGGCCCGGCAGAATCGTTTCGAATTTTCTAATGGGCCGGCAGATTTAGAATAGTTTTTTCAACGGGCCGGGCCGGCAAAAAAATTGAACAGGCCAGACAGGCCGGGCCGATAAAAAAAATTTTCGGGCCTGCCGGCTCGTTCTGGAGATTTAAGCAGGAACGATAAAATATGAGCTATTTTCAACGAAAATGGTTTTAACGAGAATAAGTATAAATATGGCCATACTAGTTTGACAGCGTCAATATAAAAATGCACAGTGTATCGGCATCGGAGAATTACATTATGGGTGTATTTCAATTCAAACTGCTTGTTTTCCGATTTATTTTTGAATTCACTTTTGCTCTCAAACACATGAAACTCACAGATTCTCTTATTTAGAAAGTGCACAAGGTGCCTTAAAGGTCAATTCTTTGATAAGTGTACAAAATATTGCAAAAAAAAGCAATCAAAAACGGCAATTTGAACCGATTTTTCCGAAGTGGGAGATAAGGAAACGAAAAAAAGGGTCTTCCAGAGAAGTTAATTGCTTATAAATCAAATTCTAATAAATTGAGCTTAAAAAGACTTTACTCGGCACCTCATACGTCCCTTCAAGAATTTCCTGAGCTAGTTTCATGTTTCTAGGTTTAAAAATGTGTTTGAAATTGTATCGGAAAATTTCGAGCTGCTGAAGGTGGAAAAGCTTTTTTTCGAATACACCCTTATGTGTAACCCGTTTTAATATTTTTTTAGCTGACTCATGCCGGTCCGAGATCACGCTTGCATTACTTTTCTACATATAGACTGGCCTGACCGGTACTAGACTTAATTATTGGCAGAAAACATGATTTGTAAAATTATTAACAGCGATAAAGAACTTATGTTAGCTTAGTCTTCGGATATATACTTCTTTATGATTTTTAAATTAATTTCTCAATAATGCGAAAGTTTGACACATTTTCTGATTAATTTTAAATTGTAAAAGTACAAAAGTGATAAGCCTAACTATTGAAGGGATTTGAAATTGAATAGTGTTTTTCATTTTTGGTAAATAAAATACTTGTATAACCTTGTTGGGATATAATAGTTTCTCAAATGATTGCAGGTTTTTCTTTCTTCCTTGCCTTGCTATTGCTTCCGGAAATTCTATTCAAAACGCTAATTATGACAGTATTTTATTTGTTTGCAGTATTCTTAAATTGCTTGTATCAAAAAATGGATAACGCTATTTGATTATATAGTTTCTGAATAAAGATATCTGCTAATCTTATGCGTTTCTGAGAAAAAAAATGAATTTAGAAATGTATCAGAAAGGAGCTTCTTTGAATTTAAGAATGAATTTGGAATTGAAATCTGTAATAAAATGATATAGAAATATATTTATAAATCTTCTTTTATTAAACAGCTTCAAAATTAACGATGTTTTTAGCTTTCTTTCTTTTTTCTTTTATTCTAAGCCATATTAATTTTTTAATGAATCTTTATTCGAATGTTGAAAGCCTAAGAATCTAAGTAATCATTAACCCTTAAACGGTAACGTGTTTTTCGGCACCTTTAAACGGTAATCATGGGTCACTCATGCTTAGCGCTGTAAAAAGTGGTTTAATGTGCTTTAAAAATTCTAAAAAAATTCCTGATATTACATCAACTACCCTTGAACAAGAATCAGTCACAATATTGCTGATTTATTAATTTGTTTAAACAATATGTTTAAATAAACAAATAAAAATGTGAAAAAGGCACATTTTCTTTAAAAAATCATAACTTTGGATAGAATTGACATTTTTTGCTGTTTCAAACGGGAAATTGAAGATCAAGAATGGTACTTTTGCAAAAAAATAAAAATAGCCGGTATAAATTACAAAAATGCTTAAGTTTTGAGCATAAAAATGACGTTTTTTTAACTTATAAATAGGTACAATTTACAATGAAATAGAAATTTTATTATTTTTTAATCAATTTTATTTATGAAAATGATGTTAATTATCAAACTTTATTTAATTAAACAAAAAATATAATAATGAAAAAGTACAGCAACATTGATATCATCATTTATAAACAATCGAAACAGATTTGATGTCTGTGTTCCTCGCACACAGGTCTGTGATACTTGCTGCAGCAAATAAAGTTTTTTTTTTTGTCCTTCTTTGTGTCACAAAATACACATCGCTTTCTTTTTTCCATTTATTTTATGAAAAAAACATCAATTCCTAACCAAATAAATCTTTTCTTACCTTACACTTTTCGTCAACGTAAATGGTAACCCTGGGTCACTCGTGCCTTTTCGAAATTTTGACTGGCTCTTACGTCGGCTCTGAACGCACTAAAACATCGGCGTTTCAGGGGCTAATAGCCTACTAGTACACTATTTTTTTTTCAGGGTAGTTTAGTCCCGCTCCCCACTCTCTCCTCTAAGCTAGCAAGAAAAGAAAATTTGACCGAGGCACTAGTGACCCATGGTTACCGCTTAAGGGTTAATATTGTCGATGTGTATTTGCTGTAAAATCATTACATAGATATGTACGCAGTATTCTTTAAAGGAATCTTAGTTATATGATAAAAATCGGAATTTTTCAGAAACCGTAGAAATTGTAACGGGCCGGGCCGGGCCCGGGCCGAACTTTTGAGTTACAACGGGCTGGGCTGGGCCGAAACAACTTTTCTATGGGCCGGGCCGGGCCTGGAAATTCCGACCCGTGCAGACCTCTAGGGCAGCTGCCCAGGCGTGGAATTTTATGGGGCGCCAAATTTATACTACCAACGTCATTTTTAGCTGTTACAAGAAAAAGTTGGGTTTAAGGGGCGCCAAATTGTAACTTTGCCCCGGGAGCAGTTTTCTCTTCGCACGCCCCTGTCCATTAGATTTAGTTTTAAGTAATTTCTCATCCTTCTTCATGCAATGAAAAATTGCGTTTGGGTCCTTTTTAAAAAAGTTCTAAACAATTATACCTTCCGCAAAAAACCTGTCTAAAACGGAAATTTGATAGGTTTTATGGAGTTCCGTTTTATTAGGTTTTATTACATAAGATATTGTTTGTAATTAGCATGTTCAGGTTAAAAAATTTGGACACCCCCCCATTCAAGAGGCTGGCTACGCCTATGCAATGCCAAACTAGCGTAGAGAAAAAACACGTGCAAATCTGGTGCGTATATGACATCTGTGCCAAAAAAAAACTATGTTAATAGTCTGTTAAGTTACTTTAAATATAGCATTTTTAGAAAGTCATGCTGCTGTAAAATCAAAAAATATATAACTTAAAAAAAAAAAATTCTATTTTCAAACTTCCTATTTTAAAGCTAACACACCAAATCTCAATGTTAGGTGCGAGCAACACCAAAAATGATTCTCTTGTAAATAGCTAAATTATGCTGTTTAAGTATAGCACATACAAGCATGATACCTCATTTTTTAGTACAAGTAATGCCTAATTAAAATTTGTATAAACGTAAATACATAAGAAAAGCTATTTTATAAGAACTTGTATAACTGCTTATTGCTTGCTTTAAATGTAACAATTTATTAAAATAGCAAATAAAGCCTTTGTGCACAAATGTTTAAAGATGGAAAACAGCGAATATAAATGCACAAATAAAGTATGAGAAGGTAGCAAATAGCTATTTCGAATCTACTAACGAGATTCTTCATCAGTGCAAAACTCAGCGAGCTAAAAGTAGCAAAACTGAGCAAAGAGACAGAGAGACGCAGGCTTATATACCCGCTATGGGAACAATCCCGCCTAAAGAAAAGCAACCAATGAGAAGAAAGCAGCCAAAACCAACTGAGTGGACAAGTAGCGACATCTATCGGAGAACAAGCAAAACAAAAACTAAAAAGCAAGTGAAAAAAAAATATATTAAATTAAAGATTTCCAAATACTTGGGAAATAAGGAGTACTAGATAAGTCATTGACTAAGGAGTGAGAATTTTTTATGATGTGGTAAGCTTCCCAAAAATCAAGATCAAGAATAGAAGGACATTTATGGATGATGGTGGCTGAAGAAAACTTAAACTTATGTTGAGAAGACCAACAATGTTGAGCAATAGAGGAACGTTTAAGCTCCTGATTTTTGACATACCTTTTATGTTCCATTAAACGAAATCTTAGAGCACGTTTAGTCTGACCAATATAAGAAAGACCACATTGGCAAGAAATTTGGTAAATACCCCAGTTATCTAAGTGATCAATGGGGTGCTTAAGATTTGAAAAAGCAATTTTATTAACAGGAGAAAAAATAACATTGAAATCGAACCTTTTTAAAATTTTAGCAATTTGCTGACTGATTTTGGGGAAAAAAGGCAAAACAACCAAAGCATTGGAATTCGAATTAAAGTTCTTACTTTCAGATTGTGTGGATTTTGTCAATTTTCTATGAATAGAATCTATAATATTAGGAGAATAACCACGATCAACAGCAATAGCTTTTAGGTAATTAAGTTCATCACTGAGTAACTGAGGAGTTGAACAAATATTGGAAGCCCGGAAAACAAAAGTTTTAAAAGCCGCAACTTTCTGGTTAGGGGGATGAGAAGAATATCTGTGAGGTGGAAGACTGACCGCAAAAGGTTTGCGAAAGACAGTAGTCTGAAAATTATCTTCATTGCGAATAACAAGAACATCCAGAAAAGGAAGGCAATTGTCCGATTCAGTTTCAAAAGTAAATTGAATGCAAGAATCAATAGAATTCATGACAGAGAGAATATGATTTATATCAGAATTAACTTCAACTAAAGCATAGATATCATCTACATAACGAACATAGAACGGAAATTTTAAGACTTCAAATAATTTTATTTCAAAGTAATGCATGTACAAATCGCATAAAGTCGGACTAAGAGGATTACCCATAGCCAAACCGTCAATCATACGAAAGAAATTCCCGTTAAAAACAAAAGTATTTTGAGATAAGCAAGCACGAGTTAGATGAATAAGCTCCTCGATTTCGAAAAAGGAAAAATGAAATTCACAAAGCCTTTTCTTGAGGCAATCTAAGCAACCTTCGACAGGAACATTAGTAAATAATGATTTAACATCAAAAGAAACCATCATGTGGCCTTGTGGCTTAAAACTGTGAAGTTTGTTAGTAAATTCAAAAGAATTCTTAACCGTGAAAGAATTACTGCTTGAGAGAGGAGAAAATATGGAAACAAGATATTTGGCAAGTTTATAAGAAGCCGTACCGATACTGGAAACAATGGGTCTAAAAGGAATGTCAGGCTTATGGACCTTAGGTAAAGCATAAAACCTGGCACAATGAGCAATTGAAGGAATAAGAGACATCTTTAATTTGGCAGGAATAATGTGTGAAGACTTAATGGCAGATTTGATAGTAGAAATTTCATTAGAGGAAGGGTCTTTGTAGATATCCACATAGGGACCATCATTAATTAATTTATGGGATTTTTCTAAATATGAAGACTTGTCAAGAACGACAATCTGACCACCTTTGTCAGCCTTAGTTATGATCAAATTCGGATCAGAAGACAAACTTTTTAGACAATGTTTAACTGAACTATTAAGATTTGGCTTATAAACATTCGAATTGAAATCAACAGTATTGGCAATGAGATGCCTAATAGACTCTTTTTGAGAAGGAGAAATAGCGCTATGCTTAAAGGCTCTTTCAATAGGAGCAATGAGACGGGATAACGAAGGAGGGGCAGAAACAGAGAAATTGTTGTTTAATTTTAGAGCATTTAGCTGATTATTACTTAAAGCGACACTAGAAAGATTGAGAACAGCATTTTTGTTAACAGTAGGTAAATTTATAGAGTTGTTGGCGAAAGAATTATTACAAAGCGTATTAAATTTCCTTTTTAAAACTGCGCAATGAATCGAAGAAGCTTTGAGGACTCTATTCCATGAAATTCTGTCTATAGAATCAAAATCAGGAAAAAAATTACCAAGAGAGATATGTAAGTGATATAACTCGCGCTCTATATGAGCAATTTTCAGGCGAGTCTCTTGAATCAAAGCCCTTAAAAGAGCTAATTTAGAACGAAACAAGACCTTATCTATCCTACTTGAATTGAATAAATTACAACGCATTGAAATAAATCTAGGAATCACTTTTTTGCGTCTGCAGTCACGTAGAAAATGTAAGTGCTCCAAAAACCTATACTTTTTTAGCCGTAAATTACAAAATCTATTGATTTGTGACATAGTGAAGAGAAGTAAAATAAAAACAGCAATAGTGGAATCAAGGCCCGTTGACGCCAAATACATTAAAATAGCAAATAAAGCCTTTGTGCACAAATGTTTAAAGATGGAAAACCAACGAATATAGAGAGATAAGCGCGAGTTATATCACTTACATATCTCTCTTGGTAATTCTTTTCCTGATTTTGATTCTATCGACAGAATTTCATGGAATAGAGTCCTCAAAGCTTCTTCGATTCATTGTGCAGTTTTAAAAAGGAAATTTAATACGCTTTGTAATAATTCTTTCGCCAACAACTCTATAAATTTACCTACTGTTAACAAAAATGCTGTTCTCAATCTTTCTAGTGTCGCTTTAAGTAATAATCAGCTAAATGCTCTAAAATTAAACAACAATTTCTCTGTTTCTGCCCCTCCTTCGTTACCCCGTCTCATTGCTCCTATTGAAAGAGCCTTTAAGCATAGCGCTATTTCTCCTTCTCAAAAAGAGTCTATTAGGCATCTCATTGCCAATACTGTTGATTTCAGTTCGAATGTTTATAAGCCAAATCTTAATAGTTCAGTTAAACATTGTCTAAAAAGTTTGTCTTCTGATCCGAATTTGATCATAACTAAGGCTGACAAAGGTGGTCAGATTGTCGTTCTTGACAAGTCTTCATATTTAGAAAAATCCCATAAATTAATTAATGATGGTCCCTATGTGGATATCCACAAAGACCCTTCCTCTAATGAAATTTCTACTATCAAATCTGCCATTAAGTCTTCACACATTATTCCTGCCAAATTAAAGATGTCTCTTATTCCTTCAATTGCTCATTGTGCCAGGTTTTATGCTTTACCTAAGGTCCATAAGCCTGACATTCCTTTTAGACCCATTGTTTCCAGTATCGGTACGGCTTCTTATAAACTTGCCAAATATCTTGTTTCCATATTTTCTCCTCTCTCAAGCAGTAATTCTTTCACGGTTAAGAATTCTTTTGAATTTACTAACAAACTTCACAGTTTTAAGCCACAAGGCCACATGATGGTTTCTTTTGATGTTAAATCATTATTTACCAATGTTCCTGTCGAAGGTGCTTTAGATTGCCTCAAGAAAAGGCTTTGTGAATTTCATTTTTCCTTTTTCGAAATCGAGGAGCTTATTCATCTAACTCGTGCTTGCTTATCTCAAAATACTTTTGTTTTTAACGGGAATTTCTTTCGTATGATTGACGGTTTGGCTATGGGTAATCCTCTTAGTCCGACTTTATGCGATTTGTACATGCATTACTTTGAAATAAAATTATTTGAAGTCTTAAAATTTCCATTCTATGTTCGTTATGTAGATGATATCTATGCTTTAGTTGAAGTTAATTCTGATATAAATCATATTCTCTCTGTCATGAATTCTATTGATTCTTGCATTCAATTTACTTTTGAAACTGAATCGGACAATTGCCTTCCTTTTCTGGATGTTTTTGTTATTCGCAATGAAGATAATTTTCAGACTACTGTCTTTCGCAAACCTTTTGCGGTCAGTCTTCCACCTCACAGATATTCTTCTCATCCCCCTAACCAGAAAGTTGCGGCTTTTAAAACTTTTGTTTTCCGGGCTTCCAATATTTGTTCAACTCCTCAGTTACTCAGTGATGAACTTAATTACCTAAAAGCTATTGCTGTTGATCGTGGTTATTCTCCTAATATTATAGATTCTATTCATAGAAAATTGACAAAATCCACACAATCTGAAAGTAAGAACTTTAATTCGAATTCCAATGCTTTGGTTGTTTTGCCTTTTTTCCCCAAAATCAGTCAGCAAATTGCTAAAATTTTAAAAAGGTTCGATTTCAATGTTATTTTTTCTCCTGTTAATAAAATTGCTTTTTCAAATCTTAAGCACCCCATTGATCACTTAGATAACTGGGGTATTTACCAAATTTCTTGCCAATGTGGTCTTTCTTATATTGGTCAGACTAAACGTGCTCTAAGATTTCGTTTAATGGAACATAAAAGGTATGTCAAAAATCAGGAGCTTAAACGTTCCTCTATTGCTCAACATTGTTGGTCTTCTCAACATAAGTTTAAGTTTTCTTCAGCCACCATCATCCATAAATGTCCTTCTATTCTTGATCTTGATTTTTGGGAAGCTTACCACATCATAAAAAATTCTTACTCCTTAGTCAATGACTTATCTAGTACTCCTTATTTTCCAAGTATTTGGAAATCTTTAATTTAATATATTTTTTTTTCACTCGCTTTTTAGTTTTTGTTTTGCTTGTTCTCCGATAGATGTCGCTACTTGTCCACTCAGTTGGTTTTGGCTGCTTTCTTCTCATTGGTTGCTTTTCTTTAGGCGGAATTGTTCCCATAGCGGGTATATAAGCCTGCGTCTCTCTGTCTCTTTGCTCAGTTTTGCTACTTTTAGCTCACTGAGTTTTGCACTGATGAAGAATCTCGTTAGTAGATTCGAAATAGCTATTTGCTACCTTCTCATACTTTATTTGTGCATTTATATTCGTTGGTAACAATTCATATTTTTTTTCTTAATTAGATCAGCAAGAAAGACTAAAATTTCATCATCTGCAAGAAATAAAAAATATAATAAATCACCAGTTTTAAGCTCTGATGATGAAAATGATGCAGATGAAAAATTGGCAAGAAAACAGAAAAGAAGAAGTTCTATCACTGATCAGGATTCTCATAAAAAGGTAAGATAAAATCTGCTTTGTTATGTACATGTTTTTCATTTTTTTTAAAATTGTTTTATTATTATTGTTATCTAATAATGTGCATGCGTATTTATTAAAGACAAGTGATTCTTCTAAATTTATGAATGATGGCAAAGAAGAGAAATTACTTCCAAGAACACAGAAAAATGTGAAAAAAATAGACACTTCTAGTAGTGATTCAGATGAGGTAAAAAGATTTATCATGTATTTTGATTATTTATTAATGTTATATTAAAATTATCGTATCGATCTATATTTAAATTAAAATATAAATATATTGTAGCAATTTGTTAATGCACATCAGTTTAAAACATACCCCCCCAATTAACAAAGGTAATTTTGCTCTCACTTCTATTCCTATTCGAAATTAATGTTAAATTTATCTCAATGCATAGAGATACTGAGTCATTAAGTAATGTAGACAAAATTTAAAAAAACAGATCTGAAACTGAATCAAAAGAAGATGGTTTTATGTATTAATGCTTCAAACATTATTTTGGCACTACATTTTTTTTTTTTTTTTGGGGGGGGGGGGGGGTATGTAGTTTGGAAAGGAAATGATAATACATGCCCAGTTGCTTTAGCAAGATTAAATAAGAGGAGGTCAAAAAATGTTTTGTTGTTAGCCAATAAAGTTAAAAGTATCAGATCAATTAACAGTAGAAGTGTGAAAGTTTTCTTATCCTGTAGTTCAAGTAAGCGTAGAATAAACACATTGCCATTGTTATTGGCAAACTAAAAAAGCAAAATGCTTTACATTCATTAGTAGTTTAGTGGCGAATAATAAACGCAAATACTAACAAGGTGAGGATCGAGGCTTGTGTCACCGAATTGGATGAGCATTTGTGTATCGATAGAGTGTAGTTAATGTATAAATATATAACAGCCATAAAGCGCAATACCCAGTGAGTCTTGAGAAGATGAACCTTAAAGTTCATGCTGTAGTTAATAATCAGATAAATTTCCATTCTTAGCAAGCACCTCTATAGCCTGTTCAGTAGCGTGCTGGATTTGAATTTTTTCCACCTGGGTTCTAATCCTGCTCGGTGATTTTTTTTTTTTTTTTTTTTTTTTTTTTTTCGGAACGAAAATTTTTATTGATTATTTTTGAACCACAATTGAAAAAATATGCATGACAATTGAAATTTAAGAAAAATATAAATTAAATTCACATCTTTGTAAGATATAAATGCATTTTTAACTGTGAAATTTTCTGTTTTCTTTTAATGGAAATGGAATACTTCTGTTGCCACAATTACAAAAATGAAACTCAAAACTACAAAAAAAAAATTAATATCTCAAAAACAAATTAATTACAGTTTTCAAATTAGTTGCATTTAAAAGTACATTTTTTTCCCCTATACGATGGTATAAAAATTAAAAATGTGCGATATTTATAAATTTAAAAATTTGTAGCAGCAAAAAGTGTAAAACCGAAATTTCATTTCAAATTTCAAAGTGTTGCCATTCACAAATGATGTATGCATTACGCATAGATACGTTTGGCCTTTATAATATAGATATATAAGGCATGTTCAAATTATTTCTTATTCTTAAAAATCTTATTGTAAAAGTAAATCTAAGATTTAATGTAACCATTCACAGAATCAATAGGAAATTATGAATGTAAATTTAATCAGACAATGAGGGGATTCAGGGAGGAAAAGCCCTTCTGAAGAAATGTTCTTTTTAAATCTAAAAATTTATTATAATATGCAGTTAATCCGAATTTTAGAATATTGTTGCATAACAACGTGATCAATTTTCTGCATCTAATTTTTTAAACCTTCTACGCATTTTCTATTCTATGCATTTTTTATTCTTTGCATTTTTTATTCTTCGCATTTGCTATTCATGTGCAGAATTTATCTTACCCCCTCCAAATTCTTATAGTAATAATAAAGAAATTTCTATATACAAATAATAACTGAATGATAGTAGCCATTTTGTAACAAAATAAATAACATAAAGGGAAGTTTTTCAACCGAGCCCCAGCCCCCCTCCAAATTCTTATAGTAATAATAAAGAAATTTCTATATTCAAATAATAACTGAATGGTAGTAGCCATTTTGTAACAAAATAAATAACATAAAATGCTGATTTAATGTACAGACAGAAAGGAGAGAAACACGCTCCCTTTCGTGTTTAGCGTCCTAAAATTGGGATGGTATTGAAAGGCTAAAATTCGAACAAAAAAGTAAAAATCTGAAAAAATGCAGAAATACATATTCTAAAATAATGTTTTTTTCTTTAAAATAATACCATTTATTTAAAAGGGAAAAAAAAATCTTGCCTTTTGTCATGCGTTATATTATTTCAAGAAAATTCTGCTTTCTGCTAAAACAAACATTTATTTCAGTCTTTTATTCTTAAAGATGTGCTGCCATCTATGATTATGAATAAGTATTCAAATGAAATACTAAGAAAAATCTTTACAAAGTTTTAAAAGGATATCATTGTAACTTTTGTATCGGAATTTTTTTTTTTTTAAGAAAGCGTTCCAAAATTAGAACACCAGGCACAAATGGGTTAAGACTGAAGTAAATTAATCCAAAGGAATGGATTTTTATTTACCTATTAGAATGTTTATATCGGTTAATGTAGATGTTGACTAGCACTGACAAAAACTGATCTCCCTTGGAACTCACATTAACAGGATTTAACCAACTATTTCTAAAATTGTATGATAATTCTAGCTTAAGAAATTTTAAAATCGCTTGTGATTTTATTCTGCTTTTTTACTCAAAACATGCTCTTCACATATAGTTGATTATAATAATGATCTTAGTTTCTAGATTTTTTTCAATATTTTTTCATTTAAAATGATATATTTCTTTTATTTTAGCTTGTTTTAGCTTCACTGAAAGTTGCAAAATGTAATAAAACTGAAAGCACGCAACTGAAAAAGTATAGTATAAATTCACTATTATTTTTTTATTTGTAATTTAAAAATATCTTTTTGGATTGGCAATTGTATATACAAGGGTCTTACTTGTCCTGAAACTCCTGAAATTTCACAGTTTTGTATTATAAACCAAATAGTCATGATTTTTCTTTGAATATGTATATGTATATTTTCTCAGAATTTTGTAAAATTTATTTTGGCAAAATTCCACAAAATCTTTATTTTGGAATCAGCAGTTGCATAGGAGATCCAGAAAATAGTGAAACATTTTGTCATCTGATGATGAAAAACTCGCAAATTTTTTCAGGTGTTCGAAAAAGCGAAAAAAAATCAGAAATTTGTCAGTTTGTCATATACTCATCACATTGGTACAAATTTTTTTTTCTGATGCCAATTTGTTGAAAACTTTGTTTTCAATACCAGTTGCATACATATATTATATTTTTTTAACTCTTTTCTATTATTTTAAAAGGGAAATAATAATAAATAAAAAAAATAATAATTAATAATTATAGAACAAAACAATTTATATCATTTTAAAAAAGAAAATAAAAGTAAATAAACAGTTTATTAAAGAATAAATAACAATTGTTGAGTTATCATGTGAGGCATATGTTTGCCTTTTTGTTGTAATTGTGCCAATGTGGTGCGTATATTTATCTGTGCCTAATTCTTTAACAGACTCTTGTAATTTGGAAAAAAAATTGAGCAATTAAAATAAATTATGAATAAAAGCAATATGGTTTAGTGCTTAACCTCTTCAGACCTGAGCATAAAATAACTCTACAAATATATATTTATTGCTTTTGCATAATCGAAATGACACTATAGATGACAGAAAGAGTAATTTTTATGAAAACAGTACTTTAGGGGACTGGTAATTTAGGTTTACACACATGGATATTAAAGTACTAATCTCCTTAAAACATCAGTTTAACTATCAGTAATATAAATTTATTCAATAACCAAATTAAGGTCTTTAAACAAGCAAATGATCAGCAAATCCTCAAAATTTTTTATTGTAAAGCATTTAAGTTAAATAATCATGAATATTTCTTACTTTCTTGGCCACAATGTCTTGAAGGTATTTTCGAAACTCGGATGAAAATAATATTTAGTTTATGAGGTAATATTCATCACTGCTGACATTTATTTTGTTTTAAAGCAAAAGACATTTAGCTGTATAGAATAAAGTAAAAATGCAAAAAATTCGAACAATTTAGTTTTTATGAGGAAAAGAATGGAGGTAGACATTTGTGTACCTTTAGGCCTGAAGAGGTTAATATGCATTTGAGGGAGACCAAAATGATTGCCAAGAGCGACTAGTAATGCATATTATTATAAAGTCTAAGAAAATATTCTGTGCTTAATTAGATCAAACATTATATTTTCTACCAAAGTTTAAAGCATTGTTCACTTCACATACTAGAAATTATTACATTTGGCTATGGTTGCTAAAAAACTCTGTTTTATAAAAAACACCAACATTTTATCTACAAAAAATGTGAATGAAATATTGTTATTTTTCAAAACTAAACTTGTAGGTTTTTGAAGAAATTCTTAAATTTTTTTCAATATTTTATATTTATTATTAACTAATTTATCTTTTTAAAAACTTTTCTTAAAAAAAAATGGAAATAGTCTGTTAAATTTCCTCAAATATAGCATTTTTAGACAGTCATACTGCTGTAAAATAAAAAAATAAAAAAATTTGATTTTTAAACTTTTTATTATAAAGCTTTAAAACTCAGCAAGTCTTAATACTAGGTGTGAGCAACATCAAAAGTGATTCTCTTGTAAGTAGATAAATTATGTTGTTTAAGAATAGCACATACAAGCATGATATCTCATTTATTAGTACAAATTATACCTGATTAAAATTTGTATAAATGTAAATGCATAAGTAAAGCTATTTTACAAGAACAGGCTTGTATAGCTGGCTTATTGTTTGCTTTAAATGTAACAATTCATATTTTTTTTTTTTTTTTTTTTTTTTTTTTTTTGTTAATTAGATCAGCAAGAAAGTCTAAAATTTCATCATCTGCAAGAAATAAAAAATATAATAAATCATCAGTTTTAAGCTCTGATGATGAAAATGATGCAGATGAAAAACTGGCAAGAAAACAGAAAAGAAGAAGTTCTATCACTGAACAGGATTCTCAAAAAAAGGTAAGATAAAATCTGCTTTGTTATGTACATGTTATGTTTTTCATTTTTTTTTATTATTATTTTATTATTATCGTTATCTAATAATGTGCATGTGTATTTATTCTAGACAAGTGATTCTTCTAAATCTATGAATGATGGCAAAGAAAAGAAATTACTTCCAAGAAGACAGAAAAATGTAAAAAAAATAGACAGTTCTAGTAGTGATTCAGATGAGGTAAAAAGATTTATCATGTATTTTAATTATTTATTAATGTAATATTAAAATTATATTATCGATCTGTACTTAAATTTAAATATAAATATAGTAGCAATTTGTTAATGCACATTAGTTTAAAACATACCCCCCAATTAACAAAGATAATTTTGCTCTCACTTCTATTCCTATTTGAAATTAATCTCAATGCATAGATATACTGAATCATTAAGTAATGTGGACAAAATTATAAAAAAAAAAAAAAAAAAACAGATTTGAAACTGAATCAAAAGAAGATGGTTTTATGTATTAATGCTTCAAAAATTATTTTGGCAATACATTCCCCCCCCCCTTTTTTTTTTAAATTATTTATTTATTTATTTTATTTTGTATGTAGTTTGCATAGGAAATGATAACACCTGCCCAGTTGCTTTAGCAAGATTAAATAAGAGGAGTTCAAAAACTGATTTTAAAAACTATCACATATTTGGAATATTTTATGAAAAATGACTCTTTATTATTGTTTTTATTTTTATTGTAATTTTGTTAATTGTAATATTGTTTTTATTTTATTTTTCTTTATTATTGTTTTTATTTTTATTTTGTAAACCAAGATCATCTAATTTGGACAGTCATTTTTGCATTGAGAAAGCTTTACTGTAACACATTATTTCAACCATGTCGCTTCAAATTTTTTTTTTTTTTTTTTTTTTTTTTTTTTTTTTTTTTTTGTTAGCAAATAAAGTTAAATGTATCACATCAATTAACACAAGAAGAGAATAGCTTATGATTATGTTGCAAAGAATTCATACTTTTACAAGAAACAAATTTCGCTTGCAGAACCGTAATTTTAGAAAATTTTTAAAGCAATGTAATTTTGGGATCCAAAAAGCAATTTAGGTAATCAAAGATTCAGAGTGTGAAAGTGTTGTTATGCTATAGTTCAAATAAGCATAGAATAATCTCATTGCAATTAGTGGGCCATTGTTATTGGCAAACTGAAAAAAGCAAAATGCTTCATATGCAATAATAGTTTAGTGGTGAATAATAAAAGCAATACTAAGGCATGAACAAAAAAAAAAAAAAAAATCTTTTAAAAATATGTTCGTGGGTTAGATGAATGATTTATTAATGTAAAACACAAAAGTTCTTTTATTTCTTCCCAATTGTTTTGCTCACCTACCACAGATTCCTGAATTTCAAGTTGTAAAGCTTATCTCCTTCCCCCCCCCCCCCCTTAACTCTGTTTTTCAATATATGGATCAAGACATCTTTGAAAAGATCCCCAAGAAGTTTTTGAAAGTACACAAAGCAAAGTGTTGTTTGTTCACATGATCCAGATAATTAATAACTCATAATCTTCAAAACTAAGTAAACTACCAGAAATCAAATAGACTCATTGAGCACAATCATAAGTGTCCCCAAAAGCATATCTAATTGTTTTCATTACTATGTGTTTGAAAAATGTTAAAAAATAAATTTGAACAGTTTTTGAATTCAGATGCTTTTTTCAGGAGAAAAGGGTAGGGATGAGGAGGACATTATAGAGTTCCAAGAGGAAATTGCACTTTTTGATCATTGAAAACATAAAATCTCATATCTTTTGGTGGAGGGATGTCCATTTTTCCCAGGCCACCCCCTGAATTCAACTCTGGATTTAATTCAAGAAAATAATGATTCGTCTGATTTCGAAATATGACAAGAGATGCAGCATAGGCGATATCCCACAATAATTATGTTTATATGCAAAATTCTTTCCATGCTTTCATGATGTAATTTCATTGTTTAAGGAAAACCTCCAGATGATAAAATAATAGTTTTAGTAATGAAAAGTGATCGATAAATTGTTAGTGATAATAATGAAGATGAAGCTAGTTTTCTACAAACAACTTAACAATTTCAAACAATGCTTCTGCTGCTCGCTAACATTATTGGTCAAAATCTGTTACAGCAAATCAAATTTTCAAAACAAATGTGATATTAGAAAATAACATAATGAAAATGTCAATTTCTCAATTATGTCAAAGAAAAGTGTCAGCTTATTCTAAATAAATCTAAATAATCTAAGTATGGAAATTTCTTTTCAAGTATTGTGTCCCATAAGTAATTAAATATTATTTTCATTAATTTACTGTCTTTCTGAATTTGACTAAATTAAGGGAAAGGGTATTTTAATTCACTTAAAAATATACTCTTTTTAAAGACTGAATTCAATTAATTAAAGCAATGGATATTTTTTCCTGTTAGATTATTTATATCGGTTAATGTAGATGTTGACTAATGCTGACAAAAACTTATCTCCCTTGAAAATCATATTAACAGGATTTAACCAAATATTTCTAAAATTGAATGATAATTCTAGCTTAAGATATTTTAGAATCGCTTGTGATTTTATTCTGCTTTATTGCTCAAAACATGCTCTTCACATATATTGATTATAATAATGATCTTAGTTTCTGGATTTTTCATTATTTTTCCATTTAAAATAATATATGTATTTTTTTTTTTTTTTCCAGCTAGTTTTATCTTCATTGAAAGTTGCAAAATGTGATAAAACTGAAAGCATCCAACTTAAAAAGTATAGTATAAATTCACTGTTATTTTTTTTATTTGTAATTTAAAATTATATTTTTGAATTGGTAATTGTATATACAAGGGTCTTACTTGTCCTAAAACTCTTGAAATTTCATGAATTTTATATTATAAATCAAATACTCATAATTTTTCTTTGAATGTATATACAGTAGACTCCCTCAAATCCGCAAACCAGAAATCTGCAACTCTCTAAAATCCGCACATATTTTATAGATGTAAACAATGAAATTTTCAGTTCAGATATAGGGACAAAATTTAATTTTTTTAGTTCTGTATCAATTCCATATATTTTTTTATTTGTAGTTTTCTTAATAATACTCTATTTATGAATTTTTCATGAAGGAAGGGTAATTTTTTTTTTGAAAAAATTCTAGATATTGCTGATATCACTGGTAATAAGAATCTTCTTACCAAATATATTTATGCATTAATCAAGGTTTTTTGGCTATTAAGCCAGGCTAAACTTTAAAAAAAAAAAAAAATCCTTATTTTATGATTTTGATGTGAATTAGTAATGCACTTTTATGAAGCAAGTTTTGTTGAATAATTTTGGAAAAATACATTTAATCTCTATAATGAGTATTTATATTTAATCATTCACTATTGATTATTAACTTGACCTTTGCTATTAGTATTTTAATTATTTAAAAAATTATCTAAATTTTTTATATTTTAGTTTATTACTTATTTTAATATTGTATTATATTGTAAGCATTCATTATAGTTCCGATTGCACTATTAATTGCACTCCAATTACTGATTAAAAAATGTAAATAAAGCAACGACCAGAAATCCGCAAAATTTTGAAATCTGCACAACCTCCGGTTTCAAGCTGTGCAGATTTGAGGGCGTCTACTGTATATACAGTCTAACCTCGTTAATATGCGAATCAGGGGTCTGATCAAAATTCACATATTATCCAAACGTCGTGAATTTCCGTCGAGTGTTCTATCTAATAAGAATCTATGCGGGAAAAAAACCCTCAAGTTTTTGTCAATTTTTAGCATTTTTAAGACATGAAATGACATTCTATTTATTTTAATCATTATGATAAATAGCATATGAATGAATAGCCTGCATATTCATAAGCAGGAACGTTTGGAAGCTGAAATTCAAATAATCGTCATTTTCTCAAATAAAAATCCTATGTCTTTTCAAATTTAGATTTATTATTCATAACACATAAAATTGAATGAAACGTACACAAAAATTTCTGCTAACCATATTAACTAAAAGTAACAAAATTGAAATCTTTATTAGCTATACAGAACAGATAGATGCAATAATAAATAATGTTGATAATAATAAAAAGTCAATTAAAAAAAACTTATGGAAATCAATAATGTCAATTACTTTTTGGAAAAGTAGCTGTCAATTTTGGCCTGTTTGACATGCGGTCGTGCCATCACCATGATGTTTTCTGCCTTATTTAGGTAATGGAAAAGTTCGCTTGTTGAGGGCCCTTTGTCCAGTGACAATGCATATTATCTTAGGAAATTGAATGCCTCCGTAATTTTGGAGAATGAGGGTGTGGCCTGAGGCCCAGGTTCATCATCTTCTTCCTTCTTTGTCAGTCGCAGTTACATTGGTGATGTTATCATTCAGACTTCTAAGTTCGGAGGTAACTAGATCTTTGTCGATATTAATGAACATGTCTAAATCGATAAAATTTTCCCCTACAGTTACTTGTGCGACTAGCCAATCTTCTTCAACATTAGGATGCGAGGTTGGTTCTGTGTAAATGATATTCTCCCTACTTCCGAAATTCTCTATGTGAAAGCAATTTGTAATTGTTGTTGGTGTGGTGCTCTCCCATGCTGCAGTAAGCATCTGTATAACTTCAAGGACTGTAATTGGACGACACTCGTAGCAAGAAGGATTGCTGCCATGTTCCATTTGGTGAAGGTATCGCCGTACAATGCGAGTCTTGTAATTTACTTTCGTGCTGTTAATTATTCCTTGTTCATTGACTGGGTGACACTAGTCAAATTTGGAGGTAGAAAATCTTCTTGGACATTATTTAGGTCTTCGTTATCTTTTGGATGTGCGGGGCAATTGTCCACAAGCAATAACACATGGCGCGATTTTTTTTCTCATATGCCGATCAGAATTCTGAAGCCATGTTGTAAAAATGTTGCCCATCATCCAAGCTCTACACTGGCTTTCGTACAATCACGGTAAATTCTTGACATTTTTAAATCATCGCGGGTTATGTGATTTCCCTATGACCACCAGCTTTAATTTATCTGATCTTTCAGAGTTGACACCGAGCAGAATAGTAAGACGCTCTTTGCTCATTTTATCTCCATGACATGTTTCTCCTTTCATGGCTATTGTTTTATTTTGTGTCAGTTTGTAAAAAAACTCAAATTTGTCCACATTGTAAATATTCTGACTTGAGTAGTTTTTTTCAACCTGCGGAAGAGCATTAATTTTCCGAAATTGAACATCTTCACTGTTGACTGCAGCTGACTTACCACACACTTGCTTGAATTTTATGATGTATCCAGTTTTAAATTGATATAGCCATCCATTTGAGGCATTGAAATCTAGCAATCCCATTTTTGCTGTGATTTCAAAAGCTTTTTCTGGTATTAACAAGCCACTTATTATGATATTCGTACAGCACGCTTGAACAAACCACTCGTGAAGGGCCTTTTCCATGTCCTTAGACTTGGTAGTTTTTATTTTCTTGTTCTTTATTCTTCCAACTACAGCTTGGATAACAATGGCATTCCTATTCTTTGTTAGGATATATGCTTTGGGGTCTCATCACTGTACAGGCTTGTATAAATAAGCTAAGTCTAGAAGAGTTCTATATCTTTTGTTTTACTTGTCTTCTATTTCTAAAATAAATGAAGAACTTTCTGTTATTTATATTCTATAATTCAGTTTTTCAATTCCTCATACTTTTATTTACAATAGACAAATATTTCAGCTCACGACATCTTTGTTTTGCTTCTGGCTCACTAGCTTTTCTCATATTTAGCCGGCAACTTCTTTAGTACAAGTGATCCTTAATAGATGACATAAGCAGCTCTATTTATTATATTTTGCAAACTAACCTAAGTAAGGTTTTGACATCTCCTGTAGCTCACTTTCTGTTTGTCATAGAAACAAATTTCTTGTTTCTATGGAATGAGGCATGTCAACTGATTAAGTTATCAAAAATAAAATGTTATTTGATGTATAGGTTGTTAGTAAATGCATTTTTTTACTTTTTAAAAATATTTATTCAGCCCAAATCTTTTGTCAGAGAAATAATGTAAAATGCTGAGATAATGTAGTTATCTGAATTGTATATGATTTGCTGCATTATTTTTGTTGATATGAGCAATTGAAATCTTTAAAGTTTTATTTAAAAATATTATTATTGCATATATCAGTTTAAAATATTAAGGACCTCTGTGTCATTACAAACTACACTCGTCTACCCCCATTCAGAAACTGTGACTCTGAAAACACACAAGATCAGTTGAATATTTGAAATTAAGCTAATATAAAAATTTTAACAACACTATAAAAAATGTTTTAAGTTAGACATTTTAAATGTATTTTTTTTTTTTTTTTTTTTTTTTTTTTTTTTTTTTTTTTTTTTAATGAAACATTAAGGATTTCAACTGCTTATATGAACAAATAAAATGCAGCAAACATGTACAATTCTGATAACTACATTATTTCAGAATTTTACATTATTTCTCTGACAAAAGAATTGTACTGAATAAATATTAAAAAAAAAAAAAAAAAAAAAAAAAAATTAAAAAGGGCATTTCTAAAACTGCATTTACTAACAACTCATTCCATCAGATAGCATTTTATTTTTGGTAACTTAGTCAGTGGCCTACCTCATTCCATAGAAACAAGAAATTTGTTTGTGTGACACCCAGAGGTGCCAAAATCCCATTTAGGTCAGTCTACAAAATATAAACTAGAAAGACTACTAAATGAATCTTGTAAAATTGTTTGGTATCAATTAGCAGAAATTTCTTTTGCATACGGGTCATTCCATGTCAGATCACCCAGACCATGGCACCCACCATCACCAATTTTGATAAAATTCTGTGAATTTGTAGAATTTCTAATGCTGATTCCAAAAACATCAATTATATTCAAATTGATCAAACGGTTTGTGAGTTATGAGCTTTTAAATAGCTCCCAAGATGACCGATTTGCTGCCATTTTGAATAGCACATGTGACAACAAAAAAGGCCATAACTTCTTTCAGGTTTAAGCTAGAGCTTTCAAACTTTTTTTGTTTTGTTCAGAATAAAGTAAACTTTCATTTAAACAGATTTTTGTGAACCTCATTTTATAAAAATGCTGTCAAAAAATGACTTTTTGTCATTTTTTTAAGTAAAAAAAGAGGCAACTTCAATGGCTGATTTCCCCCCACGTACCCCCTTCAATTTTCATCTAATTGCATAAATAAGCAACTCAAAGTGTGTTTTGATGGCTAATAAAAAAAACTTAATGGGCAGTTCACAGGTTTTTATTTAAAAAAATAAATTCAATTTTACTGACTTTCTCCAATAACAGAAAACGCAAGATAATGAGTTGACATTTCTTTTATTACCAGAAATATTTATACATCCAAAAGTTTGATAAGGTTTTATGTTACTTAAATATGTATGTTTAATGTGGCTAAAAAAGGGGAATCCCCTATAAAAAAGGGAATTAATAGGAATGCCAATAATGGATTTTTGCAAGACATAGAAGTACTTTCCTGACAAATTGAAATCTATAGCAGAGTTTCAATAAATTATTAAGTAAAAAAGAAATGATAGAAAAAACTCTACAAGTAGGTACATTATGTAACAAAATCATACTTGTATATAATAAAAAATGTGATAAAATTAAAACTCTTAAATAAAAAATACAGTAAGTAAAAGTTACACTAGTCTACATATCAGATGATTAAGAACCAATGCACCCCTTTAATGTATTTTTCTATGCTAATTGCACAACTGTTCTTAGTTTTCTTCTATCATGTATAGTTTGTTTGCGATTAACCAGAGGTGATTTCTAAGATTCATTGCCGAGAACAAGCATCATGTAATAGTCACAGATAATGTAAATGTATACTTGTGGATGCTTGCGAACTTATCTAACGACTTTTAGAATACAATCTGATTGTATTTAGCATGAGATAGACAAATGGTTTAGCAGTGACTTCAAATGTACATTAATATTATTGGCACAAAAGGCTGTGTATACAAAAATGCCTTGCTTTCTATGTGAACGGGACAATTCAGCAAAGCAAAATCATTGGATTTTCTGATTCGTTTTTAAATCCATTTTTGCTCACAAACACATTCAATTGGCAGGTTCTATATATATATAAGGCATATTATATTTAAAAAAAGATGTCAAAGTGGGCGTTTTGAATTGAATTTAAGTAATAGTACTGGAAACGGAAAAAATGGTCATACTGAGAAAATAATTGTTGTAAATCAAGATCTAATTCATTGAACAAAAAATAAAAACACAGGTTGCAAGGCTGCCACAGGCGACTATTTTTTAATTCTAACTGGCACCAACCACTTTCTTAAAAATGAAATCCATAATAGATGCTTTGATAACATTTGCAAGTAAAATATACTTCAAATTTTATATTAGAAAAATACTGGTGCACCCAGAATATAAAAATAGTTGCTTGTAGCAGCCCTGAGGTCGCTTATAAATCTCTGGAAAAAAAATCACATCAACAAGTATCATGTTTTCACTTTTAAAAATGAATCTGAAAATGTGTTAGAAAATTTTGAGTTGTTGAGGGTACAAAAATATTTTTTTATATACACTGCCTTAACATAATTGTGATAAAACCAGTTCTTACAGAAAAATTAAATTTAAAAAAGAACCAGATAAAATTGTTGAACTAGGTTTATATCTAAATTTGTTTTAGTTTTTGGTTTTTGTTACTGAAACAAGTACAGTAAACTATCTCAAATCCGAAACCCTAAAATCCACAACTCTAAAAAATCTGCATATAATTTGCGGATGCAAATAATGAAACATTCAGTTCAGATATAGGAACAAAATTTGACTTTTATAATTTTATATCAATTCCATTTTATTTTAATTTGTAACTTTTGTTAATAGTACTGAATTCATGTTTTTTTTTTTTTTTTTTTTTTTTTTTTTTTTTTTTTTTTCCACGAAGGAAAAGAAATATATTCTGAAAAAATTCAGATTTTTCTTATATATCATTGGTAATCACAATCTTCTTATCAAATATATTTATGTATTAATCAAGCTTTTTTGGTTATTAAATCTAAATCTGGCTAAACCTGAAAAAAACTTCTTTATTTTATGATTTTGTTGAGAATTAGTAATGTATCTTTATGAGGTACATTAGTAACTACATTGAATAATTTAGGAAAGATATATTTCATGTTTATAATGAATATTTAATCATATATTATTGATTATTAACTTGATCCTTACTTTTAATATTTTAATCACTTTGAAAATTATCTACATCTTTATTATTTTAATTTATTACTTATTTTAATATTTATTATATTGTAAAGCATTCATTTTAGTTTTGATTGCATTATTAATTGCATTCAAATTCCTGTTTAAAAAAAGGTAAACAAAGTAATGACCGAAAATCGGCAAAATTCTAAAATCCACAAAACTTCTGGTCCCAAGCATTGCGGATTTGAAGGAGTCTACTGTATTTAACTTCAAAATTTACATCTGCCTTTTGGCAGGGATTTTTAAAAATATTAATTACCTTTACTTTAAATTATTATTGATGTAGATATATTTTTAATAGCATGTGTTTATTATGTATGTGATATGTTATTTTGTATTAATTTAAAGTACCGTAATTTTTATTTAAGAGTTGCAATTTTATTGTATTTTGAATAACAAAAGTATGATTTTGTCATAAAATTCAACTATTTGTAGAACTTTTTCCATCATTTCGTTTTTATTCATAATTTACTGAGACTGCAATAGATTTCAATTTGTCCGATTGCAAGAATCCATTATTGGTATTCCTATTTATTCCTATGGGATTCCCATTTTTTAGGCACATTAAATATATATATTTATGTAACATTAAACCTTATCAAACTTTTAGATGTAAATATATATGATATTTCTCATAATAAAAGAAATTTCAATATTATCTTGTGTTTTTTGTTATTGTGAAAAGTCAGTAAATTTGAATTTATTTTTTTAAACAAAAACCTGTGAACCGCCCATTAAGTTTTTTTTATTAGTCATCAAAACACACTTTGAGTTGCTTATTTATGCAATTAGATGAAAATTGAAGGGGGTACATTGGGGGAAATCAGCCATTGAAGTTGCGACTTTTTTTACTTAAAAAAATAACAAAATGTCATTTTTTGACAGCATTTTTATGAAATGAGGTTCACAAAAATCTGTTTAAATGAAAGTTTACTTTATTCTGAACAAAACAAAAAAAAAATTGAAAGCTCTAGCTTAAACCTGAAAGAAGTTATGGACTTTTTTGTTGTCACATGTGCCATTCAAAATGGCAGCAAATCAGCCATTTGGGAGCTATTTAAAAGCTCATAACTCATAAACCATTTGATCAATTTCAATATAATTAATATTTTTGAAATCAGCATTAGAAATCCTACAAATCCACTGAATTTTATCAAAATTGGTGATGGTGGGTGCCTTTTTTGGAAAAATATGGGTGATTTGACATGGAATGACCCATACTGTTAATTGCATTATTGTTTCTTTTGCTGGTGAGAAATTACTTACTATTTATGATGTGCATTAAATCAGCTAGCCTAATTTTACAGTGTTTCAACTTCTTTATAGTTTATAAGTATGTTTTTGATCATCATGATTTCAGTTTATAACTACTCGAGAATGAATTAAAATATTAGTATAATTAATTTTTGATTTAATATTCAGCAGTGAAATTATGCCCATAATTTTTATCAAAGTTTTCTTCCTCTTTTTTATATTCATGTGAAAAAACATTTGTCGGTAGAAAGGAGATATTGTTATTTGCACTGTCTTGGAATTGGCAACAATAGTTTAAAAAATTTCATCATGAAATAAATGTTTCATGTAAACATATTTTTAAATTTAAACTGTTTGGCAATATTGTATTTGGCCCATATAAATGGGACGTAATTTTCTACACTTATAGCCTTTTCTACATATTAATGAGTTTATCATTTAATTTTTTTTCTCTTTTAATAATCATATGTAAATAAAATTTTTATGTTGTAATTTTCAATATTTGAATATTATTTTCAATACATAAGCATTGAATTATTTTAAGGTTTTGGTTTTCTATTTTGAATTTTCATGTGTAAATAAATTTTTAATTGAAAGGAAATATTCTTTGCACTATTTTACAATTGTCAACAATTTAAAACGATAACTTTTTTAAAAATATGAAAAGGATTTCATGAAATGAAGAAAATTTGGATAAAAAAATCAGAGAATGGGGGAACCTCTCAAAAAATGAGGAAAATTAAAAAAAATAAATGCCAATCCTGCACACTGAATAGTTGTATATATATCCATAAATAAAAGAATAAAATTCTTTTTTTTTTTCTTATATATTTTTTAATAGAGTTATTTTGACCAACTTTAATATTGAAAATCTCTTAAAATAATTCTTTAACTTAAAAACTGTCTGCTTCAACATGTTTATCAAACATTTCTGTAAATACTACCAATTTTCAATTTTTTGCATGCAGTAGTTTTCTTAAAATTAGTGAAGAAAGACCTCTGATAACAAGAAATTCATTTACAGTGCAATTGATAGTGTTATCTTTTATTTATTTATTTATTTAAATAGAGAAATTTTATTTGTATAATTACTATGAAGCATAAAAATGCTACATGGCTAAACTCTTGTCAAAATAATCATGCATACTATTTTCACTGAAGTACTGCAGTCAACCATAGTAAACATCTTGTTTAGGAAATGCATTCTGACATTTACAATTCATTTATAGCGTCACTTGAAAGATATACAGTAGATAGATATTTACTGAGTGAAATGTATTTTAATAACTTTGTACTATTTATATCTCTGTAAAATTTTATCAGTTTACAGCCCCTGGCCAAATTATTAGACGCACCACAAGATTTTAAAGAAAACGTTAATTATCAGGTGGTACTGTACATCTGTATTGTTTTTTTACGAGATACAATGTATATTTACTATAATATTAATCATGTAGGCAGGGCTTGGAATTCAATTTTTAAAAGGAGGGGAGTCTCCCTACCAACATTTATAAATGGGGGGGAGTTTAGCTGCTTGGGAGAGAGAAAAAAAAAACTTTAAAGCCTGTTATTATTTTATCTGTTGTTTAAAGGATTATAAGAATACAGACATAGCAAAATGTCACTGAAGCAATTTATATCAACAACTCGAAATAATTATGCAAAATGTGTTTAACTAGAAAAAAGTCTAACTTTTATACTGACCAGTCTTTACGAGTGGTAAATTCAATCCCTGTGCTAATTATTTTTGTTATAGGTCTAGTAAACTTTGTTTTTGGTTTGGCTCAATTTTAGATTGAGTAGTAGATTCGGTAGATTCCAGAAAGTTGAGTTCGGGTTAAACTCAATTTTACAAAAATTAGTTTAATATTATTTTCGATTAAAAACTAGACATGCAATAATAAACACATATGTTTGAGTGTGTGCTGTTTTCTAAGAAGACGACTACATTTTCTGCAACCATCGGACAAAATTCATGTTTTTTGCAATTTTTTGACGAAAATATCACAAAATTCGCAAAATGGTCGTATGAGTTGATCGTAGTTTCAAAATGCAAAATTTCTTGGTAAATGGTAAATTTTTTTAAGTGGGAGCTCCCCGCCTATGTTATTTTTTTTGGGTGGATTTCAAAATTTTGGGGGCAAATCCCACCATCCCGCCCTGAAAATCAAGCACTGTGTAAGTATGTAACACTAATAAAACATCATCATTATAGAAAAAATGTGTATTTATTAACTCTTGAACAGAAATGAAGAAAATTTAATGAAAAGTTAATATGTTGTTGATTCACCTTTAGCCTCTATGAGAGCTTTAATTCTTAACGGCATTCTATCAATGCAAGACTGTACTGTCTTCCTCATTTTGAGGATGATGATTCTGCACACGAATGATCTGTTCTAAAAGCTGAGTTTTGTTTGTAATCACAACTTTAGCCACTTTTCTTTTCGTGAGTTTCCACACGTTTTCAATTGGTTTCATATTGTGACTATTAAACTGGCCAATTCAACAGAGGGATACTTTGCCATTCTAAAAAGTTTTAACAGACCATGCTGTGTGGCAGAGAGCTGCATCTTGCATGAAAATGAATGGTTCACCATTTGTAAACCATTGTTTGAGCTGCAGAATCAACCGATTTTGTAAAACATCTTTGTACTGATTTTAGAATTTTGCAGATTTCTGGTCATTGCTTTGTTTATACTTCTTAAAAAGCAATTTGAATGTAATTAATGATGTAATCAAAAGTATAATGAATGCTTACAACATGTTAAAATATTAAAATAAGTAAAAAATTAAAATAATAAAAATTTAGATAACTTAAAATGAATAAAATACTAAAAGCAAAAGTCAAGTTAATAATCAATAATGTACAATTTAATATTCATTATAAAGATGAAATATGTTTTCCTGATTATTCAATGAATTTTGCCTCATAAAGTTAAATATTAATTCACATCAGGATAATATCAGGATAATAAAATAATGAGGCTTATTTCAGGTTTAGCCAGACTTAATAACTAAAAAAGCTTGATTAATGGATAAATCTATTTGGTAAGATTATGATATCAATGATATCAGCAATATCTTGATTTTTTTCAGAAATAAATTATTCTTTCTTCATGAAAAACATGAATTCAATAACCTTAAACAAAAATTACAAATTAAAAAAATTATGGAATTGGTATAAAACTAAAAAAGTCAAATTTTGCACATAGCTAGTTCCATGCAAACTTGTTCGTCTGTTACGCAGCTGAAAATCGCTATGCTTGTTGGCCACCGTTTTTTATTATTATTATTTATTTATTTATTTATTTATTTATTTTTTCGAAAAGCTTGCTTTGTCTTATTTAATGGATGAGATATGTTCGATGAATTAAATCACATTTTTCTGCTCTAAAATACTGGTAGCCAAAAATTGTAGTATGTAACACAAACAAATTCGCATGGAAATAGCCACCCACATCTGAACTGAATGTTTCATTGTTTACATCTGTAACTTATGTGCGGATTTTAGAGAGTTGCAAATTTTAGGAGTGCGTATTTGAAGGAGTCTACTGTATTACATCTATGTTTAAATATAACACAATTGCATATAAACTTCTTTGAAATCATGTATTTCGTAAAAAACAACAGTGCATCTAATAGTTTGGCCAGGGACTGTACTTAAAGCGTTTGCATGTAATTAACACTTTTGAATGTCAAAACCTTAAATGCTAGTTGATGACTGTATATATTATTAGTATACCACTTTTAGTAAAATATTTGTTCATGTTTGATATAGGTGTTCTGTTTCTGTCTATGATATTGGATCTCAACTTAGTTCAGATACTATCAACATAAATAACATTGATTTTATTAATTTTATAAATGATCTTGATGCTTCATTATGTGTAAAGAAAAAATTCACAGATAACAGCAGAAAGGTTTGTATTTATTTTTGTTAATCGCTATAGTTGTGATAAAAGATGTAACTTTCACTTTCAATCTTCTTAGTTTTCACACCACCTGGAGAACCCGGAAAACCAGGAAAACACAGGGAATTTTATAACCCCCTCCATAACACAGAAAATCCAGGGAATTTTTAAAAAATCTGGAAAACACTTGAGAAATTTTTTTCCTACCATATACAAACATTTTTTTTTTTTTCTTTTGGCTTTTATTTTGAAAGTTGAATATTATCTTATATTTTTTAAGATTGTGTTGTGTATCAAAGTTATTCTATATTTTATGTGTCCTGTATTTTAATATAAATATTAATTTGAATGCATAAAGTAAGTAGCTTTTTCTTTTTTATTTTTGCAATTTTTGTGATATTATGTTCAAGATAATTGATTTTTAGGCAAGATTCTTTAAAATTTCATATTCTTTAAATTATTAGATGCAAAGTTTTTAGATATTTTAACATCCATTTACAAATATTTCAAAGTATTTTTTAGCAGAATTTTGAGTATTGCTTTACTGTTTTTATTATTATTAATGTAAAATGTGGGTTGCAATAATAAGTGTAACAACTTTAAAGGGTTTTTTTCGTTTGCTCATATCATATAATGTATTATATTTGTTTAATTAATTGGATAATGGTAAATTATAAGATGTCTAATTAGCTTACATACAAGAGATGGGAAATACAGTTATTTTTGGTTAACAGGTTACGATGTTGCACACTTGCACAAGTAACGGGTTCCAACAACCTGTTATTTTTATAACATGTATCTAACAGTATGCGGTCAACATATGTTTTAATTAGGAGGGCTTTAACAAAATATTTGAAATAATTTTGGGATGTGAGTATAGACGCTGTTTTTTAATCAGATGAATCCACACCATTAAAATCAGTTTTTTAGTTAAAATCTGAATTTTTACTGAATAAGACTTACCTAGTTATTCTACTTTTAATTTCATTCATTTTCAGCTTTTCTGAGACTAAAAACACGTTTTTTGTTTATGGTGATTAAAACATCGAAAATTCATAAAATTCTAAGTATATCAACTCAGTAAGTTTTAGCTGTAGAAAAATGCATTTTTACTATCTTGGGGTTCCTAATCACTCAGCAGTCGAATTCCCATTGGTAATATTAAATCTATAGGGGTTTAAAGCATTTTTATATTCAAATTGTCTGCTTAAGGAATCAATATTTTTAAGTTCTTCTTACAGTATTCTTTTAAAATATGTCACTTTGTTTTTTAGTTGTCAAAACATTTCTAAAACTTATGCCCCAAAAAACCTGGGTTTTTTGGATTAAACCAGGTATTTTTAAAAACATCCTTTCTTATGACATATACATGCATATTTACTGATAAAAACAGACATTATTGGTTTATAAGCAGTATAATTTCATTTAAAATAATTTAAATTTAATAATTATAGTGAATTTATGCTGAAAGTTGAAAAAATTAATTTTTCAATTTAAGCAGTTTTGGCAAACAGTCTTATGTTGAAATTTTTAGCTGTTCTACACAGTGAACCATTGATGCCCTGTAAATCTTTATAAACAATCTTTTGATTACTAATAATAAACGTTTGGATGTAGTTTGATAAATATTCTTTTCCACAATTATTCAAATAATAAATTACAAATACTACTTAGGATTTTTTCTTTCTGAGTGACAATTTGTCGTTAGATTCAGCTGATAGCTGAGGAGAAAAAATTATTATTAAAATGCTATAATTAGCTAACAGTCTTTGCTTTTAATTCTTCAAGATAATCTCCCAAAAGAATTTTTTTTTTTTTTTTTTTTTTTTTTTTTTTTTTTTTTTTTACAGCTTGTGCAAAATCTTAAAAAATCATTGTGTTACATTATTAATTGCATTAAATATTCTGCATTATTAAAAAAATTTAAATATTTTATACTAAATATTGAATCTATTTTATCTTTGATCAATTCACATGTTTGAAGTTTTTTCTTTAGAGCAATAGATATGTTCACCAATGTGTACTGATTTGTATTCTATGCATAAAAAAAAAAAGACGTAAACCCAATATACCTAATGCTTATTGCTGAAATAAAGTGTTAAAAGTAGAAATTATTTATATCCAATAATCTGAAACTCATAAATTATAAAGAAAGAATGAAAATGTCATTAGATTTCTTCTAAAAGAACAATAGAAATTATTTATATCTAATAATCTGAAACTCGTAAATTGTAAAAAAAGAAAATGTCATTAGATTTCTTCTAAAAAACAAATTGCTTTTTTTTTTTTTTAATAGAAAAAACCAATTGGTTTAATCCTATGCATAAAAAAAGACCTAAACCCACTATATATAATGCTTATTACTGAAATAAAGTCTTAAAAGTAGAAATTATTTATGTCCAATAATCTGAAACACGTAAATTATAATGAAAAAAAAAGAAAATATCAATAGATTTCTTCTAAAAAAAAGCAATTGTTTTTTTTTTTTTTTTTTTTTTTTTTTTAGAAAAAAACCATTTGGTTTAAACCGTGGTTTGTGTCTGTCCGTGGGTCTGAGATGGTTAGCGAAACCTACAGCACATATGAGATTCAAAATTTTTTTTGAGAGTAGCTCGAAGTCTCTCCTAATGCACCTGATATTCAGAATTTCAAAATTATAATTATTAACTGAGTAATTAATTATAATCGAGAGGTCACTCTCATAAAAAAAATCATCTTTTCTGCAATTTTTCCCCTTTCATTTGTTTATGGTTGGTTGGTTGTATAAAATTTTCACAGAAGCAATTAAGAAAGCTCAGACAGAATTAAAGAAACCAATTTGAGATTTTGACATTTCAAAAGTGACTGTTATTTTCCAAAGACCTTTAAAATTCATAGACTGGCAAAATGAAAGTTTAACTTATGATTTTTGAACACAGCTGTTGTACGCCAGATTATTGGTACTTCGTAGATTAGAATGTATGTGTGGTTAGCTATGTTACAGTAAAAATATATATATATATATATGTATCTATATACGAGGATTTTTTAGCAGTTTTTTAAAATCATTGATTAAATTTGAATGCATTTTATTTAATTCAAAATTTTATTATGACTTTAATTTGTTTTTAAAACAAAAATGAAATGGCTTTTTGACGTACAATTGTTCGAATTGGCTGACAATTCATACACAATAATAAATTATCAAAATAGCAAAGTAAATTATATATAAAAAATAGTCACTAAAAGAATAGTAGCAAAACATAATGTTCAGGCGTATTAACACACAACCCAATCCCAACCCCCCCCCCCCCCCCCCAAAAAAAAAAAAAAAAAAAAAAAAAAAACCAGACCATACTCCGATCCAAGCAAGACAAAAATTACATGAGTATAAACCCGACCCGAACCTCAAATTCCATTTGAAAAAAACTATGGATTTGATATCTGACCTGAACCAAATCTGAATCCCACAAAAATAGTCAAATGAAGCATAACCCAATCCGAACAAGGAAAAATAATGTTCGTGTATGTGCAACCCGACCCAAACCTAAACATTTTCTTAAAAACCCAAAAAATGACTAGAAGAAAATCTGAAATCAAGAAAAATATTCCAAAGAACTATAACCCAATAAGAGCAAGACAAAATAATTTCTGTGAACATAAACCCGACTCCAACCTAAAAAACTCCATTTGAAAAAAAAAAACCTGAAATTTTATGCAAAACTACATCTGAATCTGATCAAAATATTCGAAAAAACCCTAACTGGATTTGAATAAGAAAAAATAATTTCTGTGGACTTGAACCCGATCCGAACCTAATAATTCCATTTGAAAAAAATACCTGAAATTTGAGTCGAACCAAATATGAACCTGACAAAAATATTCCAAAGAACCATACCGAGATCAGAAGAAGACAAAAAATTTCCATGAACATGAACCCAGTCCGAGCCTAAAAAATTTCCTTGAAAAAAATCTCGAAATCTGAACTGGTCTAAATCTGAACCTGACAAAAATATTCCAGAGAAGCATATCCTTATTCGAACAATACAGAATATTTCCATGGATGCGCAACCCAATCTTAACCTAAAAATTCCATTTAAAAAAACCCGAAATCTGAACCAGACAAAAATATTCCAAAGATTCAAAACCAGATCCGAGCCAGTGTTAGAAATTAGCGGTCGTTAGTCGTCAAATGCAACTAAAGAATTCAATTTGACGACTACAAAATTATTCTCAGTCGTCATTTTTGACGCCTAGCTTTTAAAAAAATATATTTATTAGACATTAGTGCTGTAAAAATAACGACAAAATGAATACCTGTATGGTATCGTTATTTTCGATGTCTCTACAAAAATATTCGTTGCATTACTAGTTATTTTCGTTGCTGTTCAGAAACCAAGTATTAACGAGCATCATACATGTTACAAAATGCAACAACTCGTATTACATTCCATACTAGCAGTCTTTGAAAGAATTAGTTACTGCTGTGCTTGTTATGTGCTGCCATCTATATGTAAAAAATTATGTAAAATACTATCTTAAAAACATTTATGATTCATTTTTTGTATTTATAAAAAAAATGAGAAACGTTTCAATTGCTTGATGTCTGAATGGAATTGGTAAATTATATATGTTTTAGTAATACTAATGAAAAATTCTTCTATATACAAATAAAAATGAATTAGATAAAGTATCAGAAAAATAGTCACTTTCATTTTAAGAATAACTTTCAATATAATAATTGATCATGAAGTGATGTGACCCTCTCCCCTTCTCAAAGAAAAAGGGTCATGACCTATCCTCCTCCCCCAATCTAAATTTAAAGTGGGATCCACTTTTGCATTTAATACTTTTATAAAATGCTTTTGTTACTCTTTAGAAAACAAAAGTAATCGTAAATACTAGCAGGCCCGTGCAAAGTGGCAGGGGGGGGGCAAAGGGGTAGTTGCCCGGGCATGAATATAGAGGGGACGCCAAATTTATACTACCACCCTCTTTTTTTTTTTTTTTTTTTTTCCTTCATTTATTGTAAAAAATATATATATATAAATACGTTGAAATTTGTGTGTGTGTGTGTGAGTGAAAAAGACATACATTTTCAAAGTAAGATATTGCTTCTTTCTTGGAATTCAAAAAGGATTGCAAACTGTTTTACTGTAGTGTTAGATACATTTTTTTCTACATGTGTTTTTACGATCCCCTGTGCCAAAATGTAAATGCAATGCTCTGTTATATTACTTAGTTGTTAAAATTAATCCTTTTAAAATTCAAAAATAAATGCAAAACATATATCTAATAGAATTTATTTGTGCTTTTAAACTTTATAATTTTGTGACACCTGTTGCAAAGAGAAATGGTGGTGGTATGTTGTGTGTGTATACGGGGGGAGGGGGACTGTCGTCCTGAATGCAATTTTCTCTTTGCACGCTTATGAATACTAGTATTTATACATTCGTTGTTTTCTCTAATTTTCAGAGAGTTGCTTCGTTAGTTTTAACTGTTTTTTAAATAAAAATAAAATCTATATACCTGCAGTGATTTAAAATTTATTGGCCTTGCTAATATTGGCCAAACTAAAACTTCGTCCTGAAGGGAATTTTCTCTTCGCACGCTGCTGAATACTAGTACATATACATTCGTTGTTTTCTCTAATTTTCAGAGAGTTGCTTTGTTAGTTTTAACTGTTTTTTAAATAAAAATAAAATCTATATACCTGCAGTGATTTAAAATTTATTGGCCTTGCTAATATTGGCCAAACTAAAACTTCGTCCTGAAGGGAATTTTCTCTTCGCACGCTGCTGAATACTAGTACATATACATTCGTTGTTTTCTCTAATTTTCAGAGAGTTGCTTCGTTAGTTTTAACTATTTTTTAAAATAAAAATAAAATCTATATACCTGCAGTGATTTAAAATTTCATAAATTATAAACCTGGGCGTTTAAAATACTTCATGTGAAATGTAATGTCACAAGATTGTAGCAAATCTACATATTGCTATACTATATATAAGCTAAGCTATATACTGTACATGAGATTACAATTCGTTACCGTTACCAAGTCCCATAATAAAATTTTGTTAAAAACCTTTTTGTTACGGAAATTTGAATAAAAATGCAAACAATTAGAATATAAGAATAAATAAATTTGTCCGATGAAAGTAGAATTCTACTTTGAATGGAAAATTCCAAAATAAATTTCCATGAAAATTATACAATGCAGTTTCATGTGATAAGACGGAAAATCTGTCTAAGATAAAATGTTTTTCTCGTGATTCCGTTTCAATAAGTATATTATTGTATATATGTTAAAAAGAAAAATAGTAATTGAGTATCTTAATAGAGATGTCTATTCTTTATGAAACCAGTAAAACATGTGCCAACGAAACCTCCCTATAACAGAAATTAAAATTAAGCAGCTCTCAAAAACATATTTTCCCCCACTCAGCGTCACAAAACTTTCCTGATTTTCGTTCCTGCGTTACTTCAAAAACTTCCCTCCAATTCCATCCGCACATTATTGGCCAATGATCGAATGTTAAAGTAATGAAATGACTAAATGAAAAAAACGCATACAATAATAATACGGGAACATCTGATTCCCAGTCTAAAGTCCGAATACAAACTCTCATCTTTCCCAATCAGACGACTGGCGCCGTTCTTGAATCATGAAATACTGGGAACGTATGATGATTGTTTCATCTAGTTTTGCAGTGCATTGATGCCTAACAACTAATGAGTAAAATTCTAACGTAACTATTCGGTGTTTCGTATTAGAGAGAATACCCATTTCTCAAAAACGAATACGTGTGGTTTGTAACAGCTCTATTAGACATTCAGTTTTGAAAATTGATAAAAAAGGGGGTTCTAGTGTGAAAATTCGGAACTAAAAAACATTGTGAATTTCGACAAATAGTTGTGAAAAAAATCAATTTTGTCAATTGTTCGCATAAAAAATCGCCGATTTCAACAAAGGATCGCGAAAAAAAGCAACTTTTTTTTTTTATACAACGCAAATTTCTACAAAGGATTGTGAACAGAAATGCAAATTTCGTCAAAGAATCACTGGAAAAACTCCAATTCCGTTAAAGAATCCCGAAAGGAAATTCTAATTTCATCAAAAAATCCCTGGAAAAACACAAACTTTATCATAATATAGTGAAAAAAAAATAATAAAAAGTAAATAAATAAAAATTTCTACAAAGGATCGCAAAAACAAACCTTAATTCCATCACAGAATCTTTTCAAAAGCACAAATTTTGTCAAAGAATTACAGAAAAAATTAGAATCTTGTCATAGGATTGCGATAAAATCCATTAATTCCATCAAAGGTTCACGAAAAAAAGCAAATTTCTTCAAGGAATCCATAGGCGTAGGAATCGGGGAAGTTGGGGGCGCTGTGGTGCCCCCTGGAATATTTCAGATGGGCTCAGCTCCCCCAGGGGAAATTCTCACACCACATCTGTTTACGATGCATTGTTGAATTAAAAAAAAAGTCAACTTTTTCTAGGAAATTCATACAATAAACAACAAAGAGAAGAGAGGGGAGGGGGGGAGCACACTTGGCTGTGTTTTCGCCCATTTTTCTCGTCGTTTACAACCCTTTCATTCCCAGGAAAAAAAAAAATAGTCTTATAAGGTTTGCCACAAAGTACTCATTTACTAGATGATACTACATATTTATAAAAGGAGGCCTTTAAAATTGATTTGGAAGACATTTGTAAACAAAACAACAAAAGAACTTTCACCTTTCGGCAAATGGGAGTGGGAGAATCCTTAAATTTGAATATTGTATTCGGGATTGTCCAAAAATTAAGTTTCTGTGTATCAAGTATATCTAATAAAAATTATTGTAACTCTATTAAAGATTTGCTGATCTTTTGATATGCGTCTGTTTTGTATTCTTGTATGTGAAAAGTGCAACACTATGAAGGAATCCTCCGAAATGATTGAAATTATTCCAGCTCCTGGCTTTCCATAATAGCCCCGGCTCCCCCTATTTGTACAAAGTTCCCATGCCACTGAAGGAATCACAAAAAAAAAACTGCAATTTTCGCCAAAGAATTGTGATAAAAACACATAATTAACAAGGAAGAGGGCTATTCCCAGCCCTTCCCCCTCTGATGTAACCTTTCAAAAAAATCTGTAAATTTCAGATTTTTTTTTTTTTTCCCCAGAATCACCCCTTGATTCAAATGTAGATGTTATTATTATAATTTTACTAAATTCAATTATAATTACCAATACTAAAGAAGTTGCCAAGTTTTAATTTTTTTTACAGATTTAGTACATTTTTCTATTACTTTCTAAATATAGCAATAATTAGAAAAGCTTTACTCCAGTTTTACTGTTGCTTCAATTATTAAAATCTTAGAAATTAATTTCTATAATTTTAAATAAAAATAAGTATTTGTGTTTTTCTAAAAAGCAGTGTCAAGATTATGGTCCGAATTTTCTGATAAATTAAGGTAATCATTTCCGAAAATTACAAAAAATCGGTCATAAATCCGAAAATTCAGACATAAAATATATCGCAAATTTCGAGAATTGGTCGCCAAAAAAAAATCAATTTAGGCTATCATTCTAAGAAAAATTGCCAATTTTTTCAAAAAATCATGGAAATATCTGAATTTTGACAAAAAATGGCAAACAAACTTCAAATTTCTTCAAAAGATCACTAAAAAACCAACAGGTATCGCCAAAAAATAGAGAAAAAGATCTTGAAAAAACATGGCAACGCTTGTCAAAAGATGGAAAAAACTGGCAAATTTCGTCAAAAGATTGAAAACACCAGCAAATTTCTTTAAAAGATAAACATAAACTGGCAAGTTTTGGCAAGAGATTGCAAACAAACACAGCCAATTTCATCAACAGATCGCGAAAAAAACATGGCAAAACTTGTCAAAAGATCAAAAAAACTGGCATGTTCCATCAAAATATCACGAAAAACAGCAAGTTTCGCCAAATGGTAGCAAAAAAACCCATATTTTGTAAAAGGGGCGCAAAGAAAAAAAAAGAAACATTACTGGGCGTGGATTTCACTCCCGTCTCTTTTGTAACCTTTCAGAAAATTTGATATGAATTTCAAAAAAAATTTTTAGTCAGAATTATTCCTAAATTATATAAAGTATTACAGTAATATTAATATGAATTTTTGAAACTGCAACTGAAAATTTTAATTTGATACCTAAGATTTTTACATTAGTCGTCATTTGACGTCTGCCTTTTATTTCCCAATCTCTATCACTGATCCGAGCAAGACAAAATAATTTCCCTGGACATGAATCTTACCCGAACCCTAACCCGGGGCTCCCAAAACTAGGTTCATTTAAAAGATTTTTAAAAGATATAAAATTTACTAATTTAAGTTTTGTTTAAGGTTATTATAACGGGCCCTGTGCAATGTCGGGTTGTGATGTTCCTTCAAAGTTTTAATTTTAATTACCTTGTTGACATATTGCCATTCTGGATTTATGTGTCATGTGATGCTTAATGAATTATTCATTTTGACTAAAAAAGCAAAATTTTATCCCTACATTCTGCTTTCTAATAAACTAAGATAAAACAGGGTGTCTAGCCACTTGGAAAAGTTAGAATTTTTTTATGGACTGGAAAAGTCAAGTGAAAATCAGAAAAATTTACTATTTCTGAGAAAAAGCCAAAAAAAAATTAAATTTTCTGAAAAAAAAAAAAAAAAAAAGACACAGAATTTTAAACTTTTGAAAAAAAATTCAGAAATTTTTTTTCTCATTATACAATTAAAACTTTCCAATTATAGTGACAAGAATATCTAACTTTGTTCTTTATAAATACTGTAAAAAGTATTTCAAACTTTTGGGTGATTCCTTTTGTCTACATCCTTTCAGTCTTTCCTTGTATTAACCTCCTCTCTCTCTAAATCTTTGTTCAGTTTAGCAAGATATTTTTTAGATGTTTTAGTTTGCTTATTTATCATTGTTTCGAAACACTCGTTTCATTACTTGATTAAATATTTATAATTTTAAGTTTGTTTTGTTTTCAAGCAGCTATATTACTTAAAAAGAATAAAGAAGTTTTTTTGTGTTAAAATATGCCAAAGCAGTCTGTGATTAATGAAGAATGGTCGAAAAATATAGGAGTGTCAAGCAATTAATATAAAACTTCAAAACTTTTTTTAAAATAATAATATAAAATTTTGATACTTGTAATTTTTTCTTTTAATTGTATGACAAGCCTAAAAAAATCAATGAAATTTGTAGCTGAGTTGTGCTAGATTCTCTGATAACATGATGTAAAAAATTTACCTTTGTAGTTATTTTATAAACTAAAGCATTGTGTTAGAATAGGAATTTTTTAAAACAAATATTAATTTAGCGTTGTTGAAAATGCAATAAACCACTTTAGTTCTTTTATAGAACAACACCAATTGTACCGTTAATTTGAAGGTGTACCGTGGATTTGAAGATGATGAAGGATAGTTAAAAATATAAACAATTTGAAATGTTGGTAAAACAGAAAAACTTAGTAATAATTAGAATAGATCACCCAATTCCAATGGAAAGACAAGGAGCTTGACAACCAAAATGATGGCACATTCTGTATTAAATTCAACTTTATTTAAGCTTCCTTTAGAGTGGTGAAAGTAGAAAAATGAAGTCTTGGCCAGTCACTTTAATAAATTCCATCGGAAATATCCCCTTTAAATTCCGTCAAATAAAGATTTCTGACTGGTACAATTGGAGGAGATAATCCTTGACGAAAGAAATCCCATCTGTAAATTATCAAATTAAATTCGGCCTTTTTTAACAGCTGAGGTGTGGAAAATGAAATTTAGAATATTCATGACATTAATTTAGAAGAACAGAAATAATAGGACTATCATTCCGACTTTTCAAATCAGACGCGAGGCCCGAAATTTTAATGGGACAAAAACACACCGTCAAAATACTATGAAAACTTTTTCTGTTCTGTCCATAAAAATTTGTTGCATTTCTTTTAGTATCGCAAAAACGGGGCCTTCAGAAGTTAAATCAAAAGAGATTTAAAACCATTAGTTAAATTAAGATGACATAAATTAAAACGCACATATAATAAAATTAAACCAGATTATTTAAATTATGTGATAACAAAATTGCAATTCTATTTGTTTATCTAGGCACACCTCTAACTACGCAAGCTGCACGGAGCAATTGAGCAGGCGAAATGAAAGCTGACACATGCGTACTACAAAGCACTTACGCAGAGAACTCTGCCCAGTCGCGCCTGTTATGTCATGTTGTATTTAATTCAGAAGTTTATTTAAATTTATTTGGCATGACATACCTGTTAGGAATTAACAACCCTAGTTCTTGTCACTGTACACATGTTTAAACATTCCTCTTTAATAATTCCTTTCCTAGTAAAGTTAAAGTCACTTACCTTTATTTGAAAACGGTTCCTTCATCCTCTCAAATGCAATATTAAAGTTTCATACATTCTTTTAAACTATTTTTCAACTAGTTATACATCTGTTTATGTTCGTATCGCGGTCTGCACATTTCCCTCTATATTTTGAAAGATGGTTTCCTTGGTATCCAGTAGATGGCGGTAGCGGTCCGGCACTGTCGGGATTTAGCATGATGCAAATCCAGTGACGTTGATCAGAAACATCTAGAGGAGAGTTACAGGAGCCGTTAGAGGGCGTAGTTTCCGCGATGCGTAGTAGACTAGATTCCGTTTGTTCAAGAGACATATATACCCAGCAGTTTAATAGTCAAGTCGATCGTTCCTTGTTTTTGTGATGTAGCAGTTATCTTTTAGTCTTTCGGCTGGTCTCCGATTTTACAATATATTTTTAAGTTTCAACGGTTCTTCTTTAGTTTTAAATGCTTTTTAGTTTTGTCAACAGTTTTTAAGTCAAGTTCAATTACTTTTAATTAAAGAAGTGCAAGACATGGGACGTATTATAGAAGTCGACATTTTCTATGTGTTATGCGAGTTGTTTTTCCCGGTGCTTCTTTGGATGTTTGAACTGACGGTCTGAGTGTTGACATCGAGGGGCATGATGAATTGGAGTGGATGTTTGCTTCTGACTTTTATTTCATTGAGGCGGACATTCTTTTTCATCACTAGTCAAGCAGTGTTAGCATTACGTTTATTATGGCGGTGAGCTCCAATATTCGTTACTTTATTTTTCTTTCTATGAGAAAGCTTAAGCCATATGATATTTTATGCCCTCTTTTAAATGTCATGGGATTTATTAGGATTAAAATAAGATGTGTTAATTTATTGTATTGGTTAATATATTTTTAAGTTTATGTATTGTTATTTTTATTTAATGTTTGTTAATAAATGTGTTTAGTTGTTTTAAATTGTCGTCATCATTTTTAGTCCACCACAATTTATTTCTTAATTTATTCTAGTTTATTTCAGTAATAGTATCATTTAAATTTATTGGGGTTTAAATCCAGCAATAACGTTTCCTAATCTGTATTAAGCAACTCAGCTAATTTCTTTTAACCCCTGGGAGATACGTTTGTATCTCCCAACATTTAGGTTATGGGCGGAATTTAATTAAATGAAATAATAGTCAATTTTTAAATAAAAGTATTTTGATAAAGTTTAATTTAATATTGTCTAAATTTTTACCGTTTTTGACCTTGATTTGTCTGGCATGAAATATGGTGGATAAGGTGTCGGCTCCGTATGATGTTAGCGATTATTTCGACGGGGGGGGGGGGGCGATATTATGATAATGTTTTTCATTGGGAATATAAAGTATCGTTTTTATTTGTTTAATAAGTTGATTTTTGTTGTGCTTTAGATTACTTTTAAGGCTTTGTTTTTATGTTTAAGTAATAGTTAAATGAGTACTTAATAGTAATGTTTAAAGTTAATTAAAATTGTATAACGATTTGATTTATATTTTTTTTAGGTAAAGTAAAAATTTTTTTTACGTTTTTAGTTATATTTATATAAAAATTAAATTGAAAGACATGATACAAATATTATAGTTAATTGAAAATTTTTTTTAGTTTTGACGTTATTTAAATATAGTTTAATCGGATTTTTTGTAAAAAAAAAATCTGAAAAAAAAAAAAAATTAAAGGATTAAGGATAATTAAATATGTTTAGGGTAAAAATATTAAAAGTTTAATGATAATTGGGTTTGATTTATATATATTTTTGAAAAATTTTAAGAATTTAAAGTTAATTGTTTATTTTGGGGAAAATTTGAAAGGTAATTAAGTTTTTGTCTATTTAGATTTTAGTAAAGGTTTAAAAATTTTAAAGATAATTATAGTTTAAAGAAATTTTTTTACTTTAAGAGAAATTTAAATGAGTTATGAAGTAATTTAATATAAGTATATGGATTAATATTGTAATATTGACTTAATATATATTAAATAAATTAGTATTATAATTTAAGAAATTTTTTTTGATTTAAGAGTTTATATTGAGAAATTAAAATAATTAATGAAATTTTATTGAAATTAAATTTTTGTAAAAGTATGATTAGTTTTTGATCCCATGGCATGAAATATTGGGTAAAATGGCTGAATACTTGGAGTTTTTTGATTATGCTGAAGTGTCTGCCAACATGCCTTGGAACTTTTATCTAATTGCAACGGAAGAGCTATGTGTCAAGTTAGTATGGTTCAACTAGTGCTAAAATGTAATATAATCTCAAGAACTTTCTTTTGCCTATAGTTAAAGTTTTGAATTGATCTTCAATTGATCGAGAAATGGTGCCAAGTGAACTGATTTTTGAGTTTCTGCTGCTTATGGTCAAAGTGTTAAAGTTTCAACGGCATCATTTCTTTTAACTGATTGAAATCAAGATTAAGTGCAATTGAGGGTGCCATTAATGAACCTGAGATTTTTTCCTTATATTTATCGCCGAGATGTTAAAGTTTAAATAGTTTGGTTCATCTGCATCGGATTGGATGTGTGTTCTTGTGCAGTTCTTGTGGTGCAAAGATTAAAGATTTAATGTTCTGCAGCCTGTATTTGTGAGTATCCAGTGTGCGGCAATGGTCGCGGCTGGGCCTTGCTTTGGAACTGTCTATTTTTTTGACTGGTGCGTATGAGCAGAACTTTTTATTTAAAACCGGTGAACCTGGCTATTCCTTGATTAGATGAACGTGGACTGGCCGTGAGATAGTTTTCTGATGAAGTCAAGGACTTGTTTCCTGAGAGAATTTTTTTTTACACTGCTATTTGTGTTAAAGGAACGATTTTTTTTTAATTTTAATTATCCAGTTCATTATCATTTAATTTTTTTTGTGCTGTGTCTTTATGTGTAATAAAAATACGAAATCCATTGTGTAGAATTGCTGCATTTTTATATATACTGTATTTTGATATGTTTACAGGTTCTTCATCCAGTGAGTTTAACTCTGTATAGTGTTTGAGTCAACTCTTAGCAATATGAAATTTATTTTTATATAATCTGGTATTAATAATTAGTGGATTGTTTTATCAGATTTTTGAGTATTGTTGCTAGAGAATAATGGAAAATAGTTCTTTTTAATAAATTGAATTTTTATTTAGTTTTTAAAAGTTTAAAGTTTTTAAATTCATTAAACATAATTTTTCATTTGTGACCTCCATTTTTTTTTTTTTTTTTTTTTTTTTTTTTTTTTTTCATAGTTTTTATAAAGTTTAAAGAAGTTTTCATAAAGTTTAAAGAATTTCAATGGTAAAGAAGCATATAAATCAATGTAATTTAAAGTCTATATTTTAATATATTTAGAATTTTATTTTTCAATTAAGATCCCTTCAATGATAACTTATGTTTGGCTTGGGCAGGAGTTTTCCTTTAAGGTTTATATGTGTTAAATAACCTGGCCCTGGAGGGTAAAAAGTTTAATTGGTTTTTTTTTTAATTGAGGGGGGGTAATTTATGTTTTTAGTTGCAGTTGATTTTTAATAGTTAATCTTAAATTTTTAATGAAAATGAAGAAAACATATGGATTTTTATTTAACTTAAGTATTTGTACTGGAGGGAGATTGTGAGGGATTTATAAAAAAAAATTTTCTTGAAGTAAAAATTTAGAAATCATTTCTCTTAATGTTTAAACTGAACTTGGGATGTGCTAAGAATGTTTGACTATTTTTATTAACATTTTTTTTGTAATTGAAACATTAATGGTTTCATGTTAAGTTAATGGGTCAAAAAGATGACCAAGCAGTCGGACATTTGGTGCATTTTTTGGTTCAATTGTTTAATAGATCATCTGCAGCAAATTTTTGAATATATAATTATGAAGAATCAAGTTTTTGAATATATTTTTGGTAAATTTTTGTAAGTTTTTAGTAAATGATTCAATTTTTAGAGGGCTGATGTCTCAAATATATCTGGAATCATAATTAAATTTAGAAGTTTGTTTTTGATGGAGAGTTGACTGAATATTTATAGATATATTTAATGTCTGGGTGATCTCTAATTTAGTTTACTGATGGATTAAAATCTTAAAGCTGTTTTTATTTTTAATTAGCTGAAATTTTTGTTACAAGATAGATTTTATTTTATATTTTTTATTCTTTGATATATTTCAGACTGATAAAAGTAAAGTTTTTTAAAACAGATTTAAATCTTAAAGATTTCATTGTCATGTTTGAAATAAGACCCAGATGTTTCTCATGGTTTAGGGAGTTTTTGTGGTGCTCTGTTAATATCTTTAGATAAATTGTTAGGCAGAAGCTGCTTTTAAGATTCCTGGATCCCTGAATGTTGGGTTAGAAATTTGATTTCATTCTCTGGGTTATTTGAACATAATAATGGAAATTTACCTTAAGTTTTAGAAAGTATTTTCTTGCTTTTGAATATTTAAAGAAAAATCGGTTACTTTTTGTGATGAAATTTGCAGTATGTTGTTCAGAATTTTATATTTAAGGTTTAAGAAGGTTATTGAATGTTGTAATCGATACAATATTTTTATATTTATATATTTTTACTGTTAATTTGAAAATGAACATTGATTTAAATAGATGTTAAGTTATTGGAACTTATTTTTTTTATAATAAAAGTTGAAGATGATTTTTGAAATAGATTACTTAAGACATATGTATATGGATGTAATGTTATGAATTTGGAAAGACTGGATGTGGTCCTGTAACTGTTGGAAATGAAGAAGTGGTAAAAGGTTGTCATTTTCGTTTTGGAAATATTCTTGATGTTAAGTATTTGAAGGTATTTCAGAAGGGAGGCAGCTGTGTTTCTGTTTGGAGTGACAGATTATCTGGTGAGGGGAGTGAAAGACTGCCTGTTTTTAATGAAAGCTTTTTAATAGGCTGATTTTGAAAAGGTCTGGCCAAAGTTGAGTCAAGGTGTTTGGCACTGAATTTAAATATGGAATCCTAGCATAAGTTTTTGTCATTAGATGAAGAAGGGGGGCCCCCCACATAAGTGAGCTAGGTAATTTCATTGAATTGAAATTTCTTCCTCTTACTAGATTTGCTGTTTTCCAGAATAAATGTAGGTTTTCTCCCAGATGACTTATGAGGTCATTTACTTATTTACTCGGTTGTTTTTGAGTAAATGAGGGGAGAAGAAACCATTTTTTTTTTTTTTTTTTTTTTTTTTTGTAGTTTCAGAAAAGGGGCTGTCTTTCCTGTGAAAGAATTGCTGTTGTGATGGTTAGCAGCTTGTCTAAATTGTAGTGGTGGTTTCCTGGTTTTCGGCAAGCGACATTGGATTGAGTCATGGAGGATGTTTAATTGTTGACTAAGATTTTTTTTTTTTTTTTTTTTTTTTTTGAAAAATTGTGTATGAAATTAGATTTTTGGAACTAAATTTTTAAGGTAATTTCAGGTTTTTCAGTTTCTGCATGGCGGAGGGGATTCACATTCAGATGTTTGGTTTCGCTCTCCGCTGTAGCAGAAATCCCAGATATACTACTCGTATTTAAATTTTTTTGAAGTAGTATATATATTTTTAATGATAATTACCTGTTAGTCAAGAATTAACATTTCTATTGGAGGATGTGTTCCGGATAAGGATGGTACCTGTAGCAGTACTTGGCTAGATTTTTAAGTGGATATGGAGAAGTTAATGCTCTGTTCTCGTGATAGTCATACTATCTTGAGATGAATTTTTTTGGACCCTTTTGTTTTTCTTTTGACTTTTAAGTTGATTCTCATTATGACAGTAGATGCCTTCTGCCTACGTCTTTTTGGTATGAATGTGTGTGCAAGTCTTCAGGCCTGGAGCAAATGGAAGGAAATGAATGGAGGGTGTAACCAAGCCCTGTATGAAAGATGTATAAGTCTGTTGTCCCCATTTGTTAATTGTACCGGTCTGGAATCTTAGGTAGTTGGCAAATATGTCTGGTTTTGAGTTTAATTTTTATTTGCTCATGAGTTATTAAAGTCATTTTTGGAAAGGTATAAAGGGGAGTAGTTTTTGGAGAGAGCATTCTTCGTATCCTGTATGCATGTTGGTTCCTAGGAGGACTGTATAAACTTGCATGTGATGTCTGGCTAAAGTTAGGCTACATGAATAGGTATCATGGATTAAGGGGGCACAATTCTTCCTCTACTTGGTGTTAATTTCCAGAGTTTTAAGATGAATTGGAAATGTTGCTTAGCTGAATGAACCATTACTTTTAAATATGTTAATTGACATTGAATAGTTTCTTGTAGGGAATAGTTAGAGCTTTGAAGAAATTTTTTTTTAGAAATGGCGGCATATTTGTTTTTAGATGGGTGTACGTAATTTTTTAATAAAGTTGTAAAGATCTCAATTTTTTTGTTAAATTTTTAATGAGACAAGTGTTAGAAGATGCAGTACATGAGAAATGTGATATTGTAAATTTTTAATATATGGACTGGATATTTTTATCATATAATTTTTATGTGAATGTACATTTTGTATGTTTTTATTTTTAGTAATTATAGTAAATGTATTTATGTAGATTTTTTTATATTGGAGCTCATTGTCAATGACAGTAATTTTTTTTTCCCAATTTTTTTTTTTTTTTTTTTTTTTTTTTTTTTTTTTTTTTTTGCTATTTTTAAGACTGGCATCAAGAATTTTTTTGATATTGGAATTGTCTTTCATTGGTGAGTTTTTGAGTGAAGATAGGGTTTTTGAATGGAGGTGGTGTTCTTTTTCAGCCGACATGAATACCTTGGTGTTAGAGTTGCAGCTTTGGAGTTGTACTTTTATGGTGTTCAGCTAGGCATTTAATTTTTAGATGGTACAGGTGACAAGAGGGGGGGCATTGTTAGGAATTAACAACCCTAGTTCTTGTCACTGTATACATGTTTAAACATTCCTCTTTAATAATTCCTTTCCTAGTAAAGTTAAAGTCACTTACCTTTATTTGAAAACGGTTCCTTCATCCTCTCAAATGCAATATTAAAGTTTCATACATTCTTTTAAACTATTTTTCAACTAGTTATACATCTGTTTACGTTCGTATCACGGTCTGCACATTTCCCTCTCTATTTTGAAAGATGGTTTCCTTGGTATCCAGTAGATGGCGGTAGCGGTCCGGCACTGTCGGGATTTAGCATGATGCAAATCCAGTGACGTCGATCAGAAACTTCTAGAGGAGAGCTACGGGAGCCGTTAGAGGGCGTAGTTTCCGCGATGCGTAGTAGACTAGATTCCGTTTGTTCAAGAGACATATATACCCAGCAGTTTAATAGTCAAGTCGATCGTTCCTTGTTTTTGTGATGTAGCAGTTATCTTTTAGTCTTTCAGCTGGTTTCCGATTTTACAGTATATTTTTAAGTTTCAACGGCTCTTCTTTAGTTTTAAATGCTTTTTAGTTTTGTCAACAGTTTTTAAGTCAAGTTCAATAACTTTTAAATAAAGAAGTGCAAGACATGGGACGTATTATAGAAGTCGACATTTTCTATGTGTTATGCGATTTGTTTTTCCCGGTGCTTCTTTGGATGTTTGAACTGACGGTCTGAGTGTTGACATCGAGGGGCATGATGAATTGGAGTGGATGTTTGCTTCTGACTTTTATTTCATTGAGGCGGACATTCTTTTTCATCACTAGTCAAGCAGTGTTAGCATTACGTTTATTATGGCGGTGAGCTCCAGTATTCGTAACTTTATTTTTCTTTCTATGAGAAAACTTAAGCCATATGATATTTTATGCCCTCTTTTAAATGTCATGGGATTTATTAGGATTAAAATAAGATGTGTTAATTTATTGTATTGGTTAATATATTTTTAAGTTTATGTATTGTTATTTTTATTTAATGTTTGTTAATAAATGTGTTTAGTTGTTTTAAATTGTCGTCATCATTTTTAGTCCACCACAATTTATTTCTTAATTTATTCTAGTTTATTTCAGTAATAGTATCATTTAAATTTATCGGGGTTTAAATCCAGCAATAACGTTTCCTAATCTGCATTAAGCAACTCTGCTAATTTCTTTTAACCTCTGGGAGATACGTTTGTATCTCCCAACAATACCTGTGTTTTTATTATCCCCAAGTCTAAATTACTGTTTTGAAAAGTACGGTCGGCGCCATTGCTTCACTCGTCATTATCAAGTAAATAAGTGATCCTATCACGCTACATCTGCTGTGATTCTAGATCACTGTGAATCACCATTCGTGGCTTTTCCATGGTCGATGTTTGACGTCATAGTTTGTGAGCCAATTGCGCTTCACGTACGTAGTTTTTGCATGTACTTTTTTCACTTTGGATAATGGCAACTTAGCTATTCCAGAAGACATGTAGATTTTCATAACAGACTGGTATATAATGAAGAAGCACAGATTTGTTCTTCACTAATCGTTATGTATGTTTAATGAAGTCATCGTCTGTTTGAAAGCAGCTGGTCTGTTTCGCCTTGTCATGACGGCGATGTAGGTTAGGCTACTGTTTAAATATGATGCTGCTCAAGTTTTAAATTTGAATTATTTATGTTTTTAAACTTTTTGTTGTTTGGCATAGTTTGCTGAAATTTCATTGTATATTATGACTCTTCATTGAACTTGTTGTTAAATCTACGCCTTCTTACCAAACCTTCCACAAATACATTTCCTATACATTTAGATCCACTGCAATTTGAATGAATCTACATCGGCGCCGATGAAGGAGGGAAACCGAAGTATAGCAGAGAAACCAAAGCATAGGCGCAAAGCGCGACAAAACAAACCGTGACAATCGTTGCAAAGCAGAAAAACAACACGCAGGGACACAACGCAAAGAAACAAAGCATGATAGCTATATCACAAGGAATTTTTTTTTTTTACAAACTAAACCCACTTTGTTTCACCAATTCTATGAACTACGTCACACTGGACACTTATGTAGTGCACTGCTCCCAAATGGTCCCCCTTTTCCCCCAAAAAAGTCCCCTTTAGTCCATGTTTTTGTATTTTGGTCCCCCTAGTCTCTTTTTCTGTGTCTGAAAAAAATCTCCGCAAGATTTAAAAAAAAAAACTCTGAAAATCCCTAAAAGCTTAAAAATCCAAGACAAAATTTATTAAAGTGAGCGTAAAAAGTGTTATAACAGGTATAAAAAAGCGTTGTAACTGTAATTCTTTCATGAATTTAAATGTTACAAAATCACCACAGGATACAGACAAATTTTTAAAATCTCATTAAAATTCTTAAAAATTAAAAAATTGCTGAACACGAAAGTTAAGTTACTGTATTAAACTGTACTTACTGAAGTTTTTTTGAATAGAAAAAATTATTGAATTGGAGGAAAAACAGGCGATTAAAAATAAGAAAAATTAATTTAAACCTCACAACTCTGAATGATATTAAAGAAAATGGTGGAGTAGAATGTCTTTTCACATATTTTTACTTTTTTCTATCTTTACAAGAAGAAAATATTGAATTCATGAAGCAATTTCAACTTCCAGTTTTCGATGGATTTATACATTTTATGTGCTAAACTAAACAGTGCTTAACTAAATTTAATTATTTAAAACACTGTTCTAATACATCCTATAATGGAGCAGAGTTAACTGCAACAGCAGAAGCAAAAAGACCCTATAGTGTGCAAAAAGAAAATAAGTGTTTAAAATTGTGCTTAGGCAGTAAGTGTAAAATTGACTGATAATGATGACCAGGAAAGTTAAAATAAAACTCAACTTTTATTTAAAATCCTTTTCATATTTAAAAACGATGTTTAAATATAATTCAAATAAATAACTATTCAATATAATTTATCGCTAATTAAAACAATGTTTGGCTTAATAAATAAACAATTAAATATTTCCCTCCAGTGCTCATTTTAATTTTTAGTTATAAATAAAAAGGAACTTGGAAAACATAAATTGACGTAAAAGCTGATAAGAAAAAAAAAATACCTTCTATCTTCACCATATTGACGAAACTTCTTCATATCTTTGAGAAGATAGTCTCAACATGTGAAATTTTGACATTCGCAGATGTTTTCGGGAACCTAATCCTTGCAAATATTAAGGGATTATTGTACTTCTTTTTTATAGAGGCCTTAGTCTAACTCAGTCTTAAAGAAAAGTAATTTCTTGCCAAATGTTATAAGCAGCAATGGAAAATAGAATGATAAATAAGAACAAAATTTCTGATCTCCAAGCAGTTTACGTTTTTTCAGCTCGTGTAATTTACTAAAAGGAATTAATTAATAACTAATTAACTAAAATGTTTTTTCTTTTTTAAAATTTCGAATTTTTTTACTATTTACGATTTTTTATCTATGTAAATAGATCATACATATTTTCGAAAAGAATCTGTAAAAAGACTCTCTAAGCAAATAAAACTAACCAAACAAAAAAATCTGGTAAAATAATATTAAACGATTTCAAAAAAAAAAGAAAGGTATTTACATGGTTAATAGGTTTAACAAGTAGTATTATATTTTTTATTTATCTAATATATTTAAAAAATTGTTTATATTAGATAAGCTGTTCATAATTGTGTACTTTAAATGGTGTAATTATGCTTTAATATTGCTTTTATTGATGCAATATTGAATGGGTTACCACATGTGATTTGTATATATATATTTTTTTTTTGACTAGGGCATTTTCTTTATCTTGCCTAGGTTTTTATAAAAAGGATGTACCATTAATTAAATTAGAATATCTTGTGAAATTGTAAAATTATAAATTAGTAATTAGGCATTTTTATTCATTAATTCCAAATTTTCAGAAAAAGAAGCTCCCGCCCAGGAATGAAAGCCGTAAAAGATATATTGATTCTGACAGTAGCTTTAGTGAATATCTGGGTAATGTATCCATATCTATGTAAATGTAATTAAAATTTTTATTTTAATCTGAGTGTAACTGCAAATGCTTGAAAATATGTTTACACTCAATTTATGCCTATAAATGTTTAAATTATTATGCTTAAAATTTACTGTAAAATTATTTGGTTATGATTTATCCAAATATTTTATAAAAATACATCTGTCTTGCTTTTTGGCATTTCAAGTCCCCTTTATTTAAAACCAGCCAGCCATCTTACAGATACTTCTCCAACTTTAAAACGTAACTTTAACAATTACAGAAAATATTTTTGAAAATTCTTCTTTTAATAATATAAGAAACAAACAAATAACATAAAAAAATCAGCTCATTTTGACTACTTTTATTAACTGCCAAACCAAAGTATTGTATCATCAGTTAACATAGTGTTTCTCCTAGGCATTTTTGGGAGCGTATAGTGCCCTGGGAATTCGCTAAAAGATTGTAATAAACTCGCATTTTGTCAAAAGATTCTAGAAAAAAAAAAAAAAAAAAAGTCAGAAGATTGCAGAAAAATGCAAATTTTGTCTAAAGATCGTGAAAAAAATCCAAATTTCATCTATAAATGGTTAAACATGAATTTCTGTCAAAGAATCGAGAAAAACCTGAAACTGTCAGAAAATCTTGGGCCCTCTTCTGCTGCAAATTACGTCAAAAGATTATGAAAAAGAGAAAAAACTCAAAATTGCTGGAAAAGATCGTAAAAAACTGCAAAATTTGGCAAAGGATCATTTTTTTTAAATAACTGAATTTGACCAAAAAATATATAAAAAATGTAAATTTTGTAAAAAAAAAAAAAAAAAAATGCAAATTTTGTCAAAAATTACAAAAGATAGATTTTATCAAAAGATAAAAAGAATTTCGAATTTCATCAAAGGGTGTTGAAAACATACATGTGTTCTGGATGATATTCCCCCCCTCACCTTCCTCCCTCTGCAGTAACCTTTCAGATTTTTTTTTTTTTTCTTTCCTGCTTAGACTCAGCTTTGATTAATCTTTCATCAGTCTTCTTTGCCTTTAAAAAGTTTTTGCTTGGCATCTGTTGTACTCAAAATTGATTTTTTTTAAAAAATAACATTATAGTTCATTAAGTTGTACTGGAATAATAATAAACGAAAGTATATCATATTTTGATTTGATACAAAATATGCCATATTAAATAAAGGTTAAATTATATTATAGCAAACCAATCACGTTGTGCCCATCAACAGCATACATCTACTCTATGTTTAAACAGCAATCGAAACAAAATTTTCAAAAGCCCTTTTTTTAACCTTTTTTCTAACTAATTCCAAACTTATGACACCAGGAATCTATACTAATAATAAAAACAAATCGCTCTGTCTGTTAGTGTGTGTGTGTGTCTGCAATGACTAGCAAAATCTGCAGCATACTCGAGGCAGTCAAATTTTTTGTGAAATTGGTTCAATGTCTCTCTTGATGTACCTGAAGCTCTGAATTTAAATTTTTTTATTAGTTTTTGAGATATTAATTACAAAGTACAATTCACTCTAAGTCAGTTCTTTGATGCTCAGGAATTGAAAATACTTGCACATGTGCATAAGTACATTGATGTACCGAAATGAGGGAAGAAACAGTTTGTTCTATATCTGGATTATTTTGATTAACTCCAAATCAATCAACCAACCCATTCGGCATAGTTAGTCAACAACTCTCCAAGGCACAATTTTAGAGATATAGTAAAATTTCGATCCATTGTTTTTCAAAGGGTGTGAGGGGAAAAAACGATAAATGTGGGAAAATATGAATGTGGATTATCCTCAAAATATGAAAAAACACAATGTCTATGCATTAATAAATACTCATTTGTTTCTTACTAAACGGTAAAAAAAATAAATAAATAAATAAATAAATAAATAAAAATTAATATTTATTCTAAAAAAATAGATAATTTAGTTGGATTTTTTATTCATTTTTTTTTTTTTTTATCAAAAAATAAATTTTAAAGATATACAACATTTTTCTGGTCATTTTCTGTAATTTCATATGCATATATAAAAATTCATTCAGATTGAAATACCGTAGTTGCATCATTGGCACTGGTAGCTCAGCTTTACCGGTATGAACGCTATTCTCTACTTCACAATTATTTTATTTTTTTGCATTATCATACATTTCTCCTATGTTTACTCAATTTAAGCGTTTTTACAGATTTAGTACACTTAGTCTGATTTTTCATTACATAACTTTTTATTAATTTCATTATATATTGCAAAATCTTGATCATTGGAAACATAATCGCATCCTCTGCTGAATACAACCACTCTTCATCTGCATTATTGTCGTCATCATCAACACAAACAGCTCAAATGAGTTATTCTAAGATTTAAAAAAAAAAAAAAAAAAAAAATGTAATTTAACAAATCACGATGACTATTTGGAAAATGATATTTTCAAAGACTCAAATTTTAAAGTCTAATAAATAAATTCTATATATAAATTAATAATAATAATAAACATCATTTTTAGGATGATTGTAATGAGTCATATATTACGTACACCGTGCATTAAACATTAGTATTCCTAGACCAATGATAAAAAAAAAGTAGATTAAAGATAGACAACTTTAACTGTTTAAAATGTGCATTTTTATTGGATGGAGTTAATCAGACTGACTTCTGAATGCCTCATATTACATACGACATGGATTAAACATTAATGTTCCTGGACCCATCACAAACAAATTTTAAATAAAATTTCAGTTTTACAATTTTCGGAACTGCAAATTTTTCAACTTAACATTGCACATTTTAATTTTTTACACCCTTGCATAGAGAAAAAAAATGCACTTTTTAATGAAATTTATTTAAAATCTCTATCACAATTTGTTTTAAAATTATTTTTTTTTTTTTAAGTTTTTACTACCCTTTTTGTTATTGTGGCAACAGAAGTATTCAGTTTTTGGACATTTAACTAGGACTAATCAGAAAATGAATAAAATAAAAAACAGAAATATTCCATTTTTGGACATAAAACTTGGTCCAATTCAGGAAACGAATAAAATTAAATAAGTTGTGGAATTCAACCAATAAAAAGATTCTGATATACTTTAGATTTCCCAATTCTCTACCGAGAACAACTATTTTTTTCAAATAGTTGAAAAAGTAATTCCATTTAGTATGTCATGTGGATTTGCATTACTTTATATTTCATTTCAGAGAGGAGTAAAAAATTACAACGATTTCAATATTTCTTTTCATTTCATAGTTACTGAAATTTAGATTCTGGTTTTAGATGACTTTTCTATAATAAACCTATTTTCCTGCGAGTGCATCTAAATAAAAATTTCTGGATTTGCTGACACTCAGATTACAGCTTTAACTTAATAGCGCGAATGTTTGTGTGCAAAATTGTAACTGGCAAACTTGACATAAAGTTTAGAGATATAATTATTAAATATTGATTGAATATTGTAATTATTATTATTTTTTTTAATCCAGTCGATCGTGTCTCTTAAACATTTCATTTGTCACATTCGACGAGTTTCGACTCATTAATTTCCGTTTGCAATAGAGAATAATACTGTTCTATTAGAAATCGTCAAGAGCAGACAGCATATCATATACTGATGTACCATGTTTGATAGAAATCTGGAGCGAACTGTGCATGGGTAAAAACAGCTAGTTTAAGTATAATTTGTGCAGGGACTGTAGAAATAAAATGATGGATGCAGGAATGATAGATTGGGGCTTCACTGTATGAACAAACCAGAAATATGCTTTTAAAGTTGAAACTTTCTTTTAATCGATGATAAAATTGGTGTTAAAAAATATGGATTGTAACCCCTTCAAATACACTGGCAAAATGAGGTCACTTTGCAATTCACAGACAGGATATTTTTTCTATGCTAAAAGTATCTAAATGCACATATTTCAACACAGTCTTTTAAAAGCATCTCAATAGACCAGATTTACACCTCTTACAAAAATTTTGAAACGCTCTGATGGATAGAAATATTTTTTACAAAATAAAATGTGCAATAAATTTGACGAAATCAATAAAAACCAGATTGTTCCATTGCAGTTCTTTCCTTTCCAGAGCTCCATTTAATAGGTACTGATAAACCAAAAATATTTTTTTAAAGGTAAAACATTCTTATAATCCATGATTCAAATGGTTTTACAAAATATGAAATTTAACACTTTTAAATACACCGGCAAATACAAATCACTTTGTGGCTCATGCAGACTCTTTTTTCTACACTAAAAATAATTAAATATACGTATTTTAATGCAATATTTTTAGAACATTTTAATAAACCAGATTTACATAACTTACAAAAATTTTAAAATGTTCGAATGGATAAGTACTTTTTTTTACAAAATAAAATATGTAAAAATACCTATGAAATCAGTGAAAACATGAGTGTTTCTTTGCATTGTCATTTACTTTTGATACACATAGACTCTAAAAATCAAATTATGCAGAAAATAAAACACCAAACAAAATATGCTTTCAATTCAATATTTTTCGAGATTTTTTCATTTAAAAATATAAATTCTGACAAAATTGACTTAAAGATATAAAACCTTCTAACTTGAGTTTCATTTAAGTGTCATTTGGAAAACAGATAACACATTTGAAAACAGAATAATATCACGGGCCCAGGCAACATTAGACAGGTCAACTAGTATTTTAATGAAATTTTGCTTTCACAATAAAAGTATAAAGTACCAAGTTTTTAATTAAAAAAGTTGCTTCTAAATACCAGTATCAGTCAATTATTTTATCATTTTAAGAGCAGAATTTTTCTTTATAGGAAAGATGGATTTATAGGAAAAATGCCCTTTTTGTTGAGTTGAAGTGCCCTTATTTTTGGAGGAAATACCCTGCCCTTTTTTTTATTCTGGGGGAAACACCAGTTAACACATCATTGAACATAAGAGACATCTAACTCAAGAATTGAAAACTAGAATATATTGTTTAATAAGACTGAAACTTAAAAGTAAAGGTTTTTTATTGGTTTGCAACTTTTAAAAAGTTAATAAAAGAAATATCTTCTATTACAACTTTTAAATATATTAACAAAATGAACAAAATTCTAGCATTTTTCCCAAATGAAATTTAAACTATATCATATTTATATTAGCAGAGATTTAAAGTCTTATGTTTAGCTTAACTTATTTTTCAAAAAAATCTTAAAAGAAATCTTAAAAATTTATAATGGAAAAAACTAAAGAATTGACTAATTGTAATCAAACTAAAATACCACATTAAACAAAATAAAATTTATATAACAATTTTAAATAGCTTGATGACTGCTGTTTATATTGTAACATGAAATATCTGGAGCAATTTATTTCTGATTTAAATTAATGACATATTCAGAAGTCACTTTTTTGATTTTCTGATTCAAAAATATTAAACCCAGATCTATGTGCAGATAATTTTAAGCATATTACTTTTTTTTTTATTTACAGAGGAACATGGTAAACATAGAAATATCAAGCAATGAACAACATAGTATTGAGACATATATTATATCAGGGTTGGAAAAAAATCATGATTTTTTTAAAAAAATCAAAAAAATCAGATTTATTTGATTTAAATCAGATTTTTTTGATTTAAATCGGATTTATTTGATTTTTTTAGAATCCTATATTTAATTACTGTGTTTTTATGTTTTTACAATACATGAAGCAGTTTTTTATAATAAATAACTAAAAAAGAATAAATAATATTTATAATTTATAGAAATAATATAAGAAATAATTATATAGTTAAGAAAATATATTCTAGTTACTGATTGGTACTAAAAATTAAACATCTAGGCTTTAATCTAAAGCCATTCTATTATTTTGTAGTTGAATTGTGCATACTAAATAACAAATCCTATCAAAAACATGAATGTGAAAAAATGCCAAGTTCGTTAAAGGTTTCGCTCATAAAAGAAGTGATTTGACAAAAAATAATTGATATCCTGTCAAAAGCATGAATGTGAAAGAATGCCAAGTTCGTTAAAGGTTTCGCTAATAAAAGAAGTGAGATGTAACTGCAAACCAAGTTCTTTCGGAGCTCCTTAAATCATAACTCCTGTCATGCATAATATTATTCAATTGCTTAAAATGATTTGTTATGTTACTTGTTATTCAATAGAGCGACTTAGCAAGTTTTCTCTTATTCAATTTTTTCTATTTAGTTGATCAGAAATTAAAGTTGATCCCTTCCTTAATTTATCAGTACCTTAACTTCAATATACTTATTCGAACACTCGATTGACTAGATCTTTGTTAATCAGATTCTAGATTAAATTGTACTCCGACTTAAAGATTAAAGTTGGTAACTGAAAACTTGCCAAGTCGCTCTATTGAATAACAAGTAACTTAACAAATCATTTTAAGCAATTGAATAATATTATGCATGACAGGAGTTATGATTTAAGGAGCTCCGAAAGAACTTGGTTTGCAGTTACATCTCACTTCTTTTATTAGCGAAACCTTTAACGAACTTGGCATTCTTTCACATTCATGTTTTTGACAGGATATCAATTATTTTTTGTCAAATCACTTCTTTTATGAGCGAAACCTTTAACGAACTTGGCATTTTTTCACATTCATGTTTTTGATAGGATATCATTATTTTTTGTCAAATAAGTAGGTATTTGTTTCCTTTTTGAAATAAGTAGGTTAAATTAGTTTTATTTAATATTAATTTCAGCTTTTTCCTGCATTTATTCACTGTTTTTTTTCAGTCAAATTAAAAAATTTAACATTAGGACTGCTTATGTTCCTTTAAATTCCACTAATAAGGATGTTTCTTTTACGTGATTGGGTACTACTTGATTATTTCGTCGACCAAAAATGTTTGTAGCCAACTTGGCGAAATATCGCTATATTGACGACAAAAATTACGCACCAAAAATCATACTAACATGGCTCTATTTCTGGTATTTTGCCAAATTCCCATAGATTCCCATTGTAATCTGGTAATTTATCCAATAATTTTGTTAGAGCAAGGACTGTCGCCATCATTTTGGCATCTTTTTTTTTTTCTTTAAATCGGTTCGCTAACTACTCAAGATTGCTTAAATATTGCTATTTAGAAAGTTTTTAGAACGCTTTTCGCGCATTTTTACCCCTTTTAAATTTTGTATTTGTTAACAAATGTTCTTAGTGATCATTTATATCTTATAATTAATGAACATGCCAAATTTTATGTTTTAGGCCCTTAACATACAGACATCACATTTTTAGAACGCTTTTACTTACCCATCATACCTAGTATAGGGTAGGTTTTGCAATCGTTTTGAAAATCGAAAAAAAATTTTGACGGATTTACACGTTTTAGATAGTAGAGATTCCGAAAAACATATTTTTAGAAACAAAATTTTGCCGTCCGTCTGTCTGTCTGTCTGTAAACGCTCTATCTCCCGAACGAATTGAAATAGAGAATTGAAATTTTGTATGCAGTTAGTATGTAAGAATGGGACGAAACCTATTTAATATCAGCAACCTCGATTATCCGGAACTATTTTTTTCGGATTCTCGAAGATTTCGTTCTGATGAAAGGTACATAAAAATTTTCGAATTTTTTTGTTCTAAGGAATGGACGTAAAAGGCAATAAAATATCACACATTTTGCATATAGAACGAAGTCGATCGGATTATTAGTTGCTGAGATATTTTTAATCCTGTTTTCCACATTCTTCGATTTTTCATGGCCCTGTATTTGATTCAAATTTCAATTCAGAGGTATATTTTAATTGGACATAAGACGCAGTTAATTTTTAGTTAATAGAGTTATTATTTTTGGAGTTATAAGGATGTTTCTTTTACGCAGTTCGGTACTACTTGAGTAGTTTGGCGTTTTATATAATTTGTCGAAATCGGCAATCATCAGTTCTTTAATAAAGCATTACCATGTATATTAACAATATTTAAATTTTGTTTATGAATTGCAATGCATTGTATAAATAGTTTTCACATGTTTTATTTTCATATACATATCCATGATGGGTAAGTATTACGGTGGCCCCCAACGACTAGTTTTCTATTTTACCCCCTTTGGGTTAGTGGAATCGACATAAGATATAGCCTATATTGAAGCAAGGACTATCACCATCATTTTGATATCATTACTTTTAAGATCGTTTGTTGTTTGCTGAAATTGCTTAAAAATCCTAATTTAGAACATTTTTAGAATGCTTTTCGCACATTTTCGCAAATTTTCACCCCTTTTTAATTCCGTATTTTTTATCAAATGCCCTTAGAGATCATTTATATCTTATAAATAATTAACATGCCAAATCTTATAGTTCTAGGTCCTTTAGTAACACAAAAGTTGCATTTTTAGAATTTTTTTGCTTTTTCACCCTCTTTTGGTTAATTGTATACGCATAAAATATAGCCTATGTTTGAACCGGGGCGAATACCATCATTTTGGTATCATTAATTTTGAAATCGGTTCGGTGGTTTCAGAGATTAGCCCCGATACTAGCCAAAAGTGTCGCCAACTTGGCACTATTTCTGATATTTCGCGAAATAATTCTAAAATGCCAAACTTTATGTTTCCAGTCTAGTCCCTTAATATACAGACATCGCATTTTTAGAATGTTTTTATGCTCTTTTACCTCCTTTGGGTTAGTGTAATCGACATAAGATATATCTTATGTTGGTGCAAAGACTGTCATCATCATTTTGATATCATTACTTTTAAGATCGGTTTGTTGTTTGCTGAGATTGTTTTAAAATTGGTATTTCGAACTTTTTTAGAACGCTCTTCGCGGATTTTCACCCATTTAAATTTGATATTTTTTTAGCAAATGTCATTAGTGATCATTTACATCTTATAAATAATTAACATGCCAAATTTTGTGCTTCTAGGCCCTTCAGTAAAACAAAAATCACATTTTTAGAATGTTTTTCGCTTCTGAACCCTCTTTTGGTTAGTGGCACAGACATAAGATACAGTCTATGTTTGAACCGGGGCGAATACCATCATTTTGGTACCATTACTTTTGAAATCGGTTCGGTAGTTTCAGAGATTAACCCTGATACTCGCCAAAAGTGACGCCAACTTGGCACTATTACTGGTATTTTGTGAAATTCTCATAAGCTTCCATTGTAATCCAATAATTTATCCTCTAACCAACCATTAATGTTTAATTAATGGTGATTTCTGATTTTTTCCTATTTATAGATCCAATAACCTACCTTCACACCAAATTTCAACTTCCTAAGTCACGTGGAAGTAGTCAAACATTTCTATGAGTGAGTGAGTGAGTCAGTGGTAAAAACAGTGGTTTTCAGGCGTCAATTTCTCGTCATCGGTAAAAGATTTTTTTTTTTTTATATTTTAGATTCGGAAATTAGAAGATGGTCTTACACGACACAAAAAATTGCAAGTGTGTAGGTCAAATAGAATTTAAGTGATTGAGGGGTCAAAAGTGGTTCGAAATGGTTCGGGTAATATAACCCACGGCCGGTGTGTCGCCTTTTACTTTGTGAACTTGGCTGACACACTGCCGTGTGTCTAGATAAGAAATAATACGTTGTAAATGAATAGAAACTGGCAAAATTTTAAAAACAAATTAAATACAGTAGACTCCATCAGATCCGCTGCCCTAATATCCACAACTCTCTAAAATCCGTGCATAATTTACAGATGTAAACAATGAAGCTCTCAGGTCAGGTATAGGGACAAAATTTGACTTTTTTACTTTTATATCAATTCTATGTGCATTTTAATCTAACTTTCATTAATATTGCTAAATTCATGCTTTTTCATGAAGGAAGAATAAATTTATTTCTGAAAAAAATTCAAGGTATTGCTAATATCAGTGGTGATCACAATATTTTTGCAAAATGCATTTATACATTCATCAAGCTTTTTTTTATTGTTGAGATTGGTTAAACCTGAAATAAAACTTCTATATTTTATGATATTGATGTGAATTCGCAGTGCACCTTTATGGGACAAGTCCCATTGAATAATTTAGGAAAAAATGCATGCCATCTTTATAATAAATATTTAGTTATACATTATTGATTATTTACTTCATCTTTGTTGCTTTCAATATTTTAATCATTTTTAATTATCTAAATTTTTATTATTATAGTTTATTAACTTACATAATTGTTTTAATGTTTTACTATATTATAAGCATTCATTAACTTCAGTTGCATTATTAATTACAATCAAATTACTGTTTAAAAATGTAAACAAACCCATGACCAGAAATCCACACAACGTCTGGTCCCAAGCTGTGTGGATTTGAGGAAGTCTACTGTATTCATTTAATGCAAGCTATTTATTAAGGGATAAAAATCACAATTAATTCTATATTTCTTAAGCAAATAGGAAAAAATTAGGGATTTAATTGTTTGAACAAAAACACTAATTTAGAAGCTTTGTCTACTCCTAATTTATTATGAAGGCTTGAATGAACTACTCCAAAAGAAGAAAATTGTCTTTTTACTCCAGTAGATGAAGTCATGGTTGTTATTTGGTAACTAAATTCAATTTCAATTTCGCTGATTCTCTCTTTACCTCCCATTACATAAAAGGATTTCCGCCAATCATAATCTGTCATAATATCAGAAACTTTTTTCTCAAGCAATGGTAATTTTTGGAATGGGCCGTTTTTTGCTTGAAAATGTGCTACAGTGGTGAGAAGATTTAGACAATCTTCTTTAATGAATGCCAAATCTTCATCATTTTTCCTTACATTAAGTTTCATTTCATTTTGATTTAAAAGAAAGAACCTTAATAAAACTCCAGCAAAATGACAGCCATTAATAGTTTGTTCATATCTTGCTTTAAATTTTGTAATTCTATCATTATCTAATACATTTTCTAACTTTTTACCCAAAATTTTCCTTTGATATGTGCATTCATGTGAAATTGCAAAAAATTGATTTAAATCAAATGATTTTTTTAAAAAAAATCAGTTGATTTAAATCTAGATTTAAATCTTGATTTAAATCAGTTGATTTAAATCATGCCAACCCTGTACAGCCAAGTTTGATTGTTTAATCGCCAACCTCTAACATAGTTTGGACACATCCTGCATTTATTAAAACAAAAAACTAGTTGAATAGTCATTGAAATCCAGTTATAGCTGAAAGGATCTCATTTAAGAGGCAGATTTTATAAGAGTCAGGCAGGTCATTATACACACCATTTTTGATTTTGCTGAAAAAAATTTGGTGGTTTCTTCTAATGATTTTAGAAGATATGTATATTTTGTTTTTCCCCCCAAAAATTTCTACAGCGGGTCACGACCCAGTATTTTTTCGAATCGACATGTTTCTGTATTATATTATCTCAGAGCACTGAACATCAGCCAAAGTTATTTTTGTGTTTATGACATTACATTTAGTAGCTAAATTGAATTATTTTGTAAACTTCATAGCTGACCTACAGTGACACCCCACTTGGCTCGTCAAACTTTGTCGCGGAATGTGAAAAAATGCCATATAATGATTTTAGAAGATATGTATAGTTTGTTTTTCCCCAAAAAAAATTTCTGAAGTGGGTCACGACCCAGTATTTTTTTTTTAATCGACATCTTTCTGTATTCTATTATCTCAGTGCACTGAACATCAGCCAAAGTTATTTTTGTGTTTATGACATTACATTTAGTAGCTAAATTGAATTATTTTGTAAACTTCATACCTGACCTTCAGTGACACCCTGCTTGGCTCGTCAAACTTTGTCGCAGAAAGTGAAAAACGCCATATTTGAGATTTCATGGACCCATATACTGAGAGTCAGCCACAGTTTTGGGGTTTAACTTGTGTAGAACTACTCATTGTTAACTGAATTAGCTCATTAGTTGCATGGCTCACCTAGCGCTGCTGAAAAATAGCTAATTTTGTTTAGAATGAAACAAAAAAAAAAGTCTTTCAGTGCGCTGAGGTTGAAAGTGTAACTTGATACTTGTATTTTATAGTATGAAACCTACCCTTTAACAGACATTTGACAGAACTTTGGCTAATATGACCATGCGAACTCATACGGCTTACTTCAAGCCATTGTGAAAATGGAAAATATGGTAGCAAAACATACAATTAACTACAGTCGAGTCTCTCTATAATGAAATTCTATCCAACAAATTTCTTTATTTAGCGAATTTTTTGTAGGAACGGTCAATTTTTTAATGATTACATTAAAAAAAATCTCTATGCAGCAAAATATATATCTCCACATTTAAAAAAAAAATTTTCAAAAATGTTCTTTCATATGTTAAGAAAATGCTCCAAATAATTTGTAGAATAACTAGTTTTCATTGATTTCTGGTTTATATCTCATAGCTAAATTACTCTGCCTTATTCCTTATTTCCAAAAAGAAAAAAAAAAAAAAAAGGCATTCCCACCCCCCCCACCCCCCAAGAAAACATCCTTTTTGCATGGTTGCACTTGACTTTGTTTTAGCCAAGATGAGCATGTGTTCTTGGAAAAGTTTGAAATATATGCTTGTGTCTGGAGCGATTTGCAATTATCACAAAGCATCCTAAAAGATAAAACCATTTCATTGTCATCTTGAAAATGCTGTTCGTTTTTTGGTTTGGATACTAAGGCAGGAATAAGAAAGGGATAAGGGAGCAGTTGCAGAAAAGGTCGTTTTTTCAGTAGTCTTTTCATCTACCTAAATTATCTCTCATTAATTTTAGAGTTTAGAGTGGATGTTTCTTGTCTGTGCACCTCGGAGCATTTTTTGTTATGAGGGATCATTTGAATGAAGAATTGTTACTAAATGTTATCTATGCGGGTATTATCGTCTACTGCATCTGCATAAAATTGCTTCTACAATAAGCATAACTCTCTGTGATGAAGTAATAATTTTGAAAATAATCAATAAGACTGGGAAAAAAAAGAAAGCGTCAAAAATATTTGTGATTATGGAAAAATTCTGTTAAAAATTTCAAAAACTTAATTTAACACCTTAAAAACAATTGTTTCAAAATTTAAACATTAAATGAAAATTTTTTTGCCATTCTCTATTCAACAAATTTTTTGACTGAAGGTTCGATTTCGTTATATTGAGACTCGACTGTATATACTAAACTATAACTTTTTTCACTATGTCACTTTTTTAAAGTTCTCCTATCTTTACAAGAAAAAAGTATTGGATTCGTGAAAATTTTCAAAATCCGGGTTTCGACTGATTTATACATTTTAGGTGTCAGAAAACCCGAAAAACATGTTTTTACAAAATGTCTGTGTGTATGTGGCAAAAATTTTGTGGGCGCTCTATCTCTAGAATTAATGCACTGAAATTTCACAAAACTTTAGATTCTGTGGGACCTTGATATAAACTAGATCTGATTAATTTTTGGTGTACATTGCTCAGCAGGTGGCGCTGCTATACTGGATTATTTACAATTTCCACTACAGCCATATCTCAAGAACTAGGCATGGATTTTCATAAAACTTTATATTTAATTAGTACTTGATATCAGTAACATAGCTATGTTTTTTGGCACCCGGGGCCAGCAAGAAATTTTGCCCCACCCCAATTTAGACATATAACAATTTCTCTCAATTTGGCGCTCCTACGCCTCGGCGCCTGGGGCGGACGCCCCCCCTTGCCCCCCCTTAGCTACGCAACTGCTTGATATGACATAGTGCTGATTACGTTTTGGTGCAAATCGCTCAACCGATGGTGCTGCTGGGGTGCATTATTCGTGTTTATCACAATAGCTCTATCTCAGGAATTAATGCGCGAATTTTCATGAAACTTCAGATTCTGTTAGTCTCTTATGTCTATTAGTATTCTTCAGTTTTTGGAATAAATAGTTCAACAGATGATGCTGGTATGTGACATTATTCATGATTATCACAAAAGCTCTATCTCAGGAACTAATGCACAAATTTTCCCGAAATGCCACCTTTTGGACAATTTACACCAAACAGTAATCTATATCAGGGATTTATTGAATCTGAAATTTGATGAAAATTCGTGTCATCAAGAATTTTCGTGATGAATATTCTTGAGATATGGCTTTAGTGGAAATTGTAAATAATTCAGTGTAGCATCGCCACCTGCTGAGTGATATACACCAAAAACTAATCAGATCTAATTTATATCAAGGTCTCACAGAATCTAAAGTTTTGTGTAATTCAAGTGCATTAGTTCTTGAGATAGAGCATCCATAAAATTTTGTCACATAGACACAGACAGACAAACTCAGAGACAGACATGTTTTTTGCGCTTTCTGGCTCCTAAAACGTGTAAATCAGTCGAAAACCGGATTTCGAAATTTTTCACGAATCCAATACTTTTTTCTTGTAAAGATAGAAGAACGTAAAAAATGTGACATATAAGTGAATAAGTTATAGTCTAGTATATAGTTAATTGTATGTTTTGTTACCATATTTTCCATTTCCACACTGGCTTTGAGTAAGCCGTATGTGTTCGCATGGCCATTAGCCAAAGTTCTGTCAAATGTTTCTTAAAGGGTAGGCTTCATACTATAAATACAATTATCAAGTTACACTTTGACCCTCAGCGCACTGAAATATAGGGTCACCAAAAAGACTTTTTTTTTGTTTCCTTCGATACAAAATTAGCTATTTTTCGGCAGCGCTGAGGTGAGCCATGCAACTAATGAGCTAATTCAGTTAATAGTGAATAGTACTACACAAGTTAAATCCCAAAACTGTGACTGACCCTCAGTGCATGGGTCAATGAGGTCTCAAAGATAGCATTTTTTCACTTAATGAGACAAAGTTTGCCAAGTCATGCTGGGTGTCACTGAAGGTCAGACATGAAATTTACAAAATAATTCAATTTAGCTACTAAATATAATGCTGTAATCACAAAAATAACTTTGGCTGATGTTCAGTGCACTGAGATAATATAATACAAAAAGATGTCGATTCGAAAAAAATACTGGGTTGTGACCAGCTTTAAAAATTTTTGGAGGAAAAATAAAATATATGTATCTCCTAAAATCATTAGAAGAAACTACCAAAATATTTTTGGCAAAATCAAAAATGGTGTCTATAATGACCCCCCCCCCCTTTTCTGCCTGACTCTTTTAAAATCTGCCTCTTAAATACAATAAGCTTAAATATTCAAATTTCATTTTTATTTAAAGGCTGTCAACAAACAAAATTTTTAACTTTAAAAGAAATTAATTGTAATCACGAAATATACTCTACAATTTAACAAACATTATATGACTACAAAAATAATGTTATTTAAAACAATTTGCTTTTTAACCCTTAAAATAACACTATTTTAGGCTGTTTAAAATATCAAAAATATGAAGAATATTGTTTAAAGAACAACAACAAAAAAAAGAGATATAATCATAAAGACAAATATGAACAAGGCAATCTAAGACAGATTCCTTAATACTAAATGGGGAAATATAAAGTCAATTATTTCATCAATTTCTTTATAGCTATAAAATAAGATTTTAAAAAAAAAAATTAAACTATAAATTAATTTTAACTTTGACTATCAACAATTTTGGTAATCAGGGGAAAAGTGTATTAAAAAAAGAAAGAAAGAAAGAAAGAAAGGTGGGGATCCCAAAATCATAATAGCTTGCCCCCCCCCCCCCCCCAAAAAAAAAAAAAAAAAAAAAAAAAAAATATGTATTGTGAGATTTAACTGAAAGAAATTACTATTGGTCATTTAATATTAGATATTGATAATAAATACAATAAAAAAAAATGTTTATTTGCCATTTTCTTACATCCAACAGAAATCACTATTAACTTTAAAAACTGCATTTTACTCTGCATCTAATGTTCCAACTTTTTGTAATGATTTGATAGAGAAAGTTAGGAGGTCACTCAGAATTTGTCAGGGAGCAATTCCTTATAAATGTCATGAAATATTTATTTACATGCTTTTGGAACATTTTTATTACTTATTTCCATATAATTAAAAATAAAGTCTTTTAGATATTTATCTTCTGTTTGCATGCAAAATGCACTTTTGGAGACCCACATAAATCCTAGTTTATACTATGCAGGAGACATCTGGGTCCTGCAAGTGAGCATCTTGGTGAGTGAAAACAGGGTAAAATGTTAATAATGAAGCATATTAAGTTTTAACACTGTTTGACATTATGAGCAGCATAAATTGAAAATTTATCTTGTTTTTTCTTTGAAAATAGCTGTGGTGTTGCTAAAAAAGTTATTGTTTGAATGATTTCATATTTATTACTTTAATAATTGTTGTTTTGTATTTATTAATAATTTTTTTGTTATTTTGAAATGCTATTGTGTATGTTATTAAAGATTCTGAAAATGACAAGTCAAGAAAATCGAAGTACAAGAAAAAGGTGCATTCTGATTCATCTGAAGATTTTACACCTACTAGGTATAAAAGAAAAAGAAAAAGAAACATGTCTGTTTCTTCAGGTGATGATTCAGATTTCAAGAGACAAAAAAGGCATGTATAATTTATTTATTTTAATTCTGAATCTCTTAGTAACCTTTTGCTGTATGCATAGCCTTTTAAAGCTTTTTTTTTTCCTTAATTTTAGTATAACTTGTGCTTAAATTTGCTAAACAGTTAAAATACTTTATTGAAATTAATATTTTAAATTTAAAATTCTTCCAAGTGAAATTTAATAAATATATTCATTCCGTTCTTCATTTATGTTGCTTTGATTGTTCAATATTGGATGTTCTTACGAGTAGTAATATCTATTTTTTGTTCTGTGCAAGCCAAAAACTTTTTCAACTTGCACCTTTTATTCCAAAACTACAGTCAATATATTTAATACTTGTCTAACCATGCTTATTTTTTTCTGAAATACATGTATATATTTAAAACACAAAATTGTTTTTTGTTATTTGCCCTGAATTTTCTACTGAACCAATTTTTCTAAATGTTTTTTGATGAAATCTGTTAATTTATAGATGTGCTTGCTCTTGCTTTGCTTTGAGATATATCTTTTAATATATCTCTCTCATACTACAGTGCAACCTTGATTATCCAAGCTAATTGGGACTGCTAGTAACTCGGATATCGGAATTCTCGGTTATTAGAAATTGTGTATAAAAACTCACTATGCTTGCAAATTTAACTTTTCTTAGAATATAAGACAATAAAACTTTTTTAAATGTTAAAAATAAAGATATATATAAAATTATGTTTCACATATCATCAAATTTAAAAAGGAAATCAACTGCTAGTAGTGAATTTTAAAAAGTAAATTGAAATTTTTAAAACTATATTAAGTTAAATGTTGAACAATGCATTTTCAAAAATAAAAATAATCTAAAAAAATTTTTTAATTACATTAACATGTTAAATTTACATTATTTTGTTATAAAAGTCTTGAAAAAATCTAGATTTTCTGTGAGTGACAGTCTGACTACGCGAATGTTTGAGTAACAGAAGATTTAACATTGCTTCTTTGCTCCAAATGTTTTAGGGCAGTTGTTATTGCTTGAACAACTTCACTATGACTTATAGTCCTTTCATCAGCAAGATGCTGTAGCACAGATAGCGAATTAAAATGTGTGGTCTTTTTCAAAACTCACTCACAGGAAAAAATAAAAAATCAGATTTCGTTATTGGCTCATTTAATCGAGGTTCTACTGTACTTGATTATCACATTGACCAATGTCACAAAGCTATATAAATTGTCAAACTTTTTATGTTAAATGACAAAAAACAAATGAATTAGCAAAACATTTATAAAAATACTAATATAATGATGAATTAAAAATCACTTATATAACAAACATGTGTAACTTGTTTAATCTCAAGTGAATGTGACATTTACAATCAGCCCTTATTGGCATTTAATCTTATAGTTTTTTGGTCAATGGAATAATCAAATAGTACCATCTCTTTTTATATTTTCCTTTTTAAAGTTTTTAAAACAATTTTTTTCGAAATGGTGGCAGTTAAATTACTGTCATTGTTACAAAAGTTAAGAGATATAGTGTTTATTTATCTTTAATTATATCTTTATGGGTGCATTTTCTCATTACAATTTGAAAAATCTTTTATAAAAATATTGAACAGAAAATTAGGTCACACTTAAAAACATATATTCCCTCATAAAGGTATTAGAATGCAATTTTTTTTCATTCTGTTTATATGTCTTTAAATGTTCATTAGATTTTTCAACTTTAAATGAGAAAGTAATGAAAGCTGAATGCCTTATTTTGCTCAGTGCTGTTAAGTGCAATTTTTTTTTTCTTTTAATTACTGAACTGAGAAAAATGCCTTTTGCATTTTACTTTATTAAAAATACCAATTATAGGCATTAATTTTAGATCTTTTAAAAAAAACTCGAAAATAGTTTTATATAAAATACATTGTCACTATCACAATAAAAGTGTAGTAAACAAAGAAGTTTGTAAAATCCGAAAGTTAAAACTGATAACCTTTTTGTCCCTTCTAGGACATCTTCAGTCAGCGTAAGTGAAAATCATTTTCTCTTGAGCTTCAATTTCATTTCTTATTTTCTTGAATAGGGATGGATGAGGGGTTATTGGAATATGTTTACCTAATTTTCTAAATTCTCTCTTGATTTTTAACGCTATTCCATTCGTATATGGAATGGGGGGAGTGTATCTGATATTTTTTTGCGCGGGTTGAATTCCCAAGAAAACGATTAACAAACTTATCCAAAAACCTACTGAAAGAATTGATCTTGGCAGTGGGGAAATATAGGGATTTTCGTCAATCGATCACAGTAAAATATCATAAAATTTGTTAGTCTGTCACAAGCAAATATCATGAAAATCATCAGTTGGTAACAGAGAAAAAACATACCATATTTTCGGGTGTATAGCCTGCATCCTGTGTATAACCCGCACCCTTAAATCGAGCAGTGCAGTAAAAAACGTTTGTGTATAACCTGCGGAGATGCATTGGTGTATAGTCCGCGGGCTATACATCATTTACAAACGTATATTTCGATCAGGATTCGAAATTAGAAGCCATTAGTCATAATTTTTAACACAAATTTATGAAATTTTTTTGTGATGCATAATACCTACAGTAATTTGGCTATAAAAATAACATTATCAGTATCGTAATTTTCGGAAGAAACGCCGCGGCGTTTATGTGTTTTAAGATGAAATTTCAAGCAATGCGGCATTTACGCGCAATTTTTTTTTTTCATACAAGCGTGATATTTTTTCTGAATTTTTCCGGCAATTAAAAAAAATTGGTGATAAATTCAAAATTTCGGACATAAAATGTATACGCATCTTAGGTCATTGGTTCCCAAAAGGAACGAATCTTCGGAATCGGTCCGAAATGCATCAACTCCAAAAAGAAACAATTCCTCGAACTCTATCTGAAATGAAATGACTCCGGAAAAGTACGATTCCTTGAACTCGTTCCGAAATGAAACGATTCTGTAAAGGAGCGATTCCTCGGAATTGTTTCGTAAAAGATCGACTGCTCTGATACGTTCCGAAATGACATAAATCACGCATTTTTTTTTCTTTGCAACAGGGTAGGGTACCAACTCTGAAAAGGAACGATTCCTCAGACTCTAATTGAAATGAAACGACTCCGGAAAAGTTTGATTCCTTGAACTCGTTCCGAAATGAAACGACTCTGTAAAGGAACGATTCCTCGGAATCGTTTCGGAAAAGACCGACTGCTCTGAATCGTTCCGAAATAACATAAATCATGCATTTTTTGTTTGTTTGTTTGTTTTTTGCAACAGGGTAGGGTAGATATTTTTTTGAAAAATAAACTAAAAATGATCTTAAATTCAGAATCGTCCAGGTTGGAAGGGTTTTGGATTTTGGATTTGTACTCTACAAATACAATGGGGTGCTGTAGCACCGATTCGCTAGCAAATTATTTTCTGATATTTTATTTATAGACTTTTCTTTAGGTCTTGCGTATAAGTCGAACCCCCACTTTGAAATTCTTTTTTTGTCTAAAATTTCATGACTTATACGCGAGTATATACGGTAGCTATTATAGATCTATCAGTACAATATTTGGCGATAGATGTGACAGTTCTTCCAAACCCAGAAATAACTGTATTTAAGCAGTAAAAAAAAGCCTTTACAAACATGGGAGAACTCTCTAAATTTCGTGGCAATGCAAAAAAAAGTACAAATTTTGATTTTTTTTTTTTTTTTCAAATTTTTTGAGGTTTAAAAGTTGTAGAAAAAATATTACGATTTCCAATTTAAAAAAATCTTTGTATAACCCGCACCGTGTATAAGCCGCAGCGGCTTTTTGGAAGGTTTTTTTCTTGTATAAACCGCGGACTATACATCCGAAAATACGGTAAATTTTGCAGATGGATGCAGGAAAATAATCGTTAATTACATTAGGATGTCACAAAAACGAAAAGGGAGATTTGTCAATCGAGAGAGAAAAATTGTGAAATTTGCAGATCGGTCTCTCCAGAAAAATGTTGCAAAATTTGTCAAGAGAGAAAATTTGGTGAGAAAAATCACAACATTATTAGTTAACTCAGAAAAGCAATCATGAATTTTGTATATTTGTCGTCAGAGCAAACTGTCAGATCAGCAAATCAACAGCAAAAAATATGAAAATAGTCAATCTGTTCAGAAACTTGATCGTCGTTTCACAAAGAAAAAAATTTCAGAGAGTGATTTTTTAGAAACAGGAACATCCCGTCCCGAGATTAAAGCCCTGTATGTGTATATTAATAATATTGTATAAAAAATGTAATTTAAACTTTAAAATATTCTGCTTATTTGTACAATGCTGATGATAATTGCTAATAATTTGTACAATAAAATGCGATAATTTATAGAACAAATTTCATCCATTACACATTTATTAATAAGTCTATAATTGTAAAATATTTTCACAATGAAATACATAGTTTCCTTTTATAATGTAAACATAAAATGTCTACTAATACACCCATTCTTGAAGAGTTATTTCGAAACATATGTTTACTTGATGACTTTTTTCATGTTTTAATTATTTAATACTGTTTTACCTTAAGACACATTTAATTTGATTTTAAATTAAATTATTTTGAAATTTATAAGTAAACAAAAAAGGTACTTTTAATTTTAAATATTTATAATGAAGCTATAAAAATAACTAGTTGGATTCACCTATACCAAAATACTCTTTTATTTCATAGATCTCAATATTTCAAAAAATAGTTACTTGATCATGATATTGACTAAAATCAATATTTTTTCGTTATTCTGTTATGCATCAGCTGTTTGCGAATAACCAATTTAGTAAGATGCAACATTCCCATTGTTGCAGAAGTCGCCAATGCACCGTATAAAGGGATTATGAAAAATGAAGAAAATTTTGCAAAAATTACAATTACAGTGTCATTTTTCAGCAAAATATTTTCAAATTGAAAGATTTTAATTGCCAGCCATTGTCAGAAACATGCCCAGAGAAATTTGGTTCAATCCTATGTATAATTTCATATAGTTTTCGATGATAGAATAATAAAAATGGCACAAAAATTGCGATTACAGCGCTACCTCCAACGGAATGTTTCCATATTGAAGGAGGACCTGCTGATTACAGCCAAGAACATACACAAAATATTTTTCTTTGTTCTATGTATAACTTCATACACTTTTTAATGGTATGATAGCGACACAGATATACTTCTAAGCACTGTAACACACAAGCAATTTTGTATAAACAAGTTTTTTGGGATATCTGATCCCTAAAACATGTAAATCCATTGGAAAAAATTGATTACAATATTTTCTTCTATTAAAGATAGAAGGTAGTAAAAATAGGTCTAAATAGGTAATTTTCTTTCTTTCTTCAGCGTTTGAAATCCTTGGTGGTCCGCTGGTCCGAGACCACCGATAATTCAATCGGACCACTAATTTGAAAAATTTAGTGGTCCGCAGGACCAGTGCCTTTTTTCAGGCCCTGAGAAAACTACAACCGATCGCACATAAGATTTTTTTATTATTATTATCAGTGATGCCGCAGACGCGCTATAGCGCGTAAATTACTCAAAAAATCGGCAATGGGGCGCAAAAAATAGCTCTTACACGTCTCACGGGACGCGTAATTTCGTTAAGAAATCGCGAAAAAATGGCAAATTTCGTTAAAAAATCGCGAAATAAAGACTAAACTAATTTACGCCAAAGTTGTCAAACAATTCTCGAAAAAACGGCTAATTTCATTCCAAAACCCGCAACAAAAGGCAGATTTCTTCGAAAAATCGTGAAAAAACGGCAAATTTCGCCCCAAAAAATCGCGAAATACGGCAGATTTTTTTCCAAAAATTGCGGAAAATTTTTAGATTTCTTCAAAAAAATGCAAAAAAAGGCAGATTTTTTTCAAAAAATCGCGAAAAAAGACAAATTTTATCCGAAAATCCCGATAAAACGGGAATTTGTCAAAAAAATCGCGAAAAACGACAAATTTTCTCAAAAGATTGCAAAAAAAACCCCCACAAATTTTGTTAAAAAAGCGCTAAATAACGACTAATTTCCGGCAAATATCGTCACAAAATGCGCAAAAAAATGGCTAATTTTATCCTAAAACGCAAAAAACGGCACATTTCTTCAAAAGATCGCGAAAAAACGGCAAATTTCCCCCAAAATCGCGATAAAACGGCAAATTTTGTCAAAAAATATTACGAAAAACGGTATATTTCGTCAATAAAAGTAAAAGATTTCATCAAAATAACGCGAAAAAACGGAAATTTCGACAAAAAAGCACGAAAAAAAAAAATAAATAAGTGAATGCCGGGAGAGAATTTTTCTGTTTTAAAAACTGATTTTCTTGCTTCAAAATTGTTGTTGCTGCTCCAAAAACTTATTTTCATGCTTCCCAATCTGTTTTTTATTGCTCCAAATCTTTCTGAGTGAATGTGACTCCTGAAAGCATCGTTTTATTAAGCAAAGTACCCAACTACTCAACAAAAATATTCCTTTTTTCAGCAAAAATGTCTTTTTCAATAAACCTGTCTTGCCCCATTTTAAAAGAAATGCAAACAATAGTGATACTTGTTATCTTCTACACTTAAATAAGCATTATTTTATAATTAAATTTATATCGTGCACATTTATTCTTTAAAAAGTACAGAAAATTTACTCTAAGTGTTAAAATTATTTAATAGAATTTTATGTAGCGGACCAGTGATAATGTCTGTGGACCAGTAAATTCTCATGCTTACTAGTCCTTGGGACCAGTGACTTTTTTTTAGGAATTCTAACGCTGTTCTTGTGAGTTAAAATCATACTTTAACAAACAACTTTAAATTTTGTTTTGCTATCTGAAAGTAGAGGTACAATTTTCTAAAAGTTGTAAACGTAATTTCTTAAATTTATTAGAGTTCAAATATTAATATTAGGAAAGCTAGCGATTTTTTTAACTTTTGAGAATTACCTTTTACTCATCAATAGGGAACTTATTTTAATGTTACATCTTTTGCATTATCATGCCTGTTTGTAACACTTGATTAAATCCCCTGAAAAAATAAATCTTCATTTTTTTAAATAAGTTATAATAGTTTATAAATCATAATCACCGATTAACTTCATAAGTATTCCATGAGCCATTACATAGAATTGCTTTTAACTTTCAAATACAGTAAAACCTCCATAACGAACACTCCCGAATAGCGGACACCTCTATTTAACGGGCAGTTTTCAAATCCCCACTCCCAAAACTTAAATTTTTGTATGTTTAACCTCTAAATAACGGACATTTCGAATAGCGGACAGTAATTTTAGCAGAAAAGAATGAAAAATTATTTTTTAACGAGGAAAAATAAATAAACAAATAAAAATCCTTTAAATTTATCAGGGCAATGTGTCACAAATTTTGTGATCACAAAAAAATGTGGGGATGAGCAGGAGGAAACCCTTCTCCCACTACATTTATCTGTGATCATACCCCCCCCCCCCCCCTCCCTCGGATGATTTGCGATTGTATGCTCTTAAGAAGCAGAAAAATACACAAAACAGTTATACAATTTTTTTCAGAAAAAGATGATTCAGGAGGATTAAAACTTCTGGCAGAGTTAAAACTTTGCATTGAAAAACAAAATACATGTAATCGCAAGTAAAAGCAAATTTTTATTTAAAAAAAGTAAGAATGTAATAAACAGAGGATAAAGGTATGCACAATCTTATTTCAGTTTTATTGCTTTAAAAAATATTTTAATTTCTGGTTAATCATATAATAGAGGTTTTAGGACATATTAAAATCGACTAATGAAAAATTAAGCATTCATTAGCAATTTTTCTATCTTGGAGGTTTTCCCAATAGCAGACACCTCCGAATAGCAGACAATTTCTGCGCTCCCAAAGTGTCCGTTATTTAGAGGTTTTACTGTATTTTATTCTTTTGTGGATTTTACTCCTATAATATTTATAAACTGTAAAATTATCAAAAAATGTTATCTTTTTTCACCCCTTGCACATTTATTCCTATCCACCAAAAAAGAATTTTGTTAAAAGATCGCGAAAAAACGACAAATTTTGTTAAAAGATCACGAAAAAAACGAGAAATTTTATTAAAAGATCACAAAAAACGGCATATTTTACTAAAAGATCGCGAAAAAACTGCACATTTTGCTAAAAGATCGCGAAAAAAACGGCACATTTTGCTAAAAGATCGCGAAAAAACGGCACATTTTGCTAAAAAATCGCGAAAAAACGGCACATTTTTGTTTAAAAAAATCGTAAAAAAAATGGCAAATTTTGTTTTAAAAATCATGAAAAACGACAAATTCTTTAAAAAGATCGTAAAAACTGAAAATTTTGTTAAAAGATCATGAAAAAGACAAATTTTGTAAAGATCGTAAGAAAAAAAAAACCCAGTAAATTTTGCTAAAAATCACGAAAAACGACAAATTTTATTGAAAGATCGCAAAAAATTGTAAATTTTGTAAAAAGATCGTAAAAAAAAGGCAAGTTATGTTAAAAAATCGCGAAAAAACGGCAAATTTTGTAAAAAAAAGATCGTAAAAAACGGCAAGTTTTGTTAAAAGATCGCGAAAAAACGGTAAGTTCGTCAATCGATCGCAAATAGACGCAAATTTCAAAATAGGGGCACGAAAAAAAAAAAAAAAAAAAAAAAAACACATAACTTTGGAATGGAATTGCTCCCCCCTTTCTCCCACTTCTGTTGTAACCTTTCAGAAAATTTGCTGTGAATTTCATATTTTTTCACTTCTGTGATTCTAATCAGATTTTCCACAAAATCAAGAAAATTTGAATCAGTCATTTCGGAAATTAAAAAAATTGGTCAAAAATCCGAAAATTCGAATATAAATCGTATCGCAAATTTTGGCAAATTATTGGGGGGGGGGGTTGCAAATTTTGTTATAGAATCGCATGAAATAAATGAATTCTGACAGAGAATCGTGAAAAGATACGAATTTCGTTCAGGGATTACGATTTTTAAAAAAAAACGTGAATTTCGCAGAGTCGCGAAAAAAAGTTTCTTCCACAGCCCTTTGATATAAAATTTGCATTTTTACGAGGCATTTTGATGTAATTCGCGCTTTTTGTCTCTATACTTAGATAAAATTTGCGTTTCTTCAACGGCCCTTTGAAAAATAGCATTTTTTTTTGCGGCCATTTGACGAAATTAGTCTTTTGTTCGCGGTCATTTAACAAAATTCACTTTTTTCCGTGGCTCTGTAACAAAATTTCTATTTTACACCCGATACTCTGACAAAATTATCATCCTTTCGATGGCTCCTTGACGTACTTCGAAGTTTTTTTCCCGATTCTTCAAAATTCACACCTTTGTCAGCTGCATTTTGATGAAATTAACTTTTTTCGGCGATCCTTTGTCGAAGTTAGCGTTTTTCTCGCAATTCTAAAACGAAATTCGCTTTCCCCCATGATTCCTTGTTGAAATTCGCGGTTTTTTTTTTTTTTTTCTTTCTTTTCATTTCATTTTTTTTTTTTTTTTTTTTTTTTTTTTTTTGTGTGTGTGTGTATGTGTGTGAACGATTGACGAAAATTTTCGGCAATCATTTGTTAAAATTCGCGATACTTTTTATGCCTCAATTTTCTAATCCATGATATAAAAATAAAGGAACAGAATGTTTTTAGTTCTTGGAAATTTCGGAACAAAATCTTATAAAAAAAAACTTGACCTGTCAAAGACTTGTCTACCGCAATGCACGCTTTGAGAACGCACGGTCTTAAATGTATGAATGAGAAGACAGCTAGCAGGCACGCATTTAGTTCGGACGCAACAGAAATAAGGGCGTTTTTTCAAATCAGGGGAAAGATGGACGTTATTTTTTTGAATGAGCGGCAAGAGGGGCACTAGATTTTTAATGAGGAGCAAGAGGGGTGTTTTTTTTAAACTAAAGGGCGATTTGTTACTTTCGAATCAAGCTTCCCAGCTACTAACGTCCAGATGAAAGGAAAGCTTCATAGAAAAGTTTAAAAAAAGCATGCCGATTTGTTGTAATTAACTCCGAAATTTCCGGGGCACTTTTAGTAAAATCCCCGGAATTCCGGGGATTCCCCAGAACACAAACAGGCATGCATTATAAACAAAAGTTTTTCGGCATTGTTTAGGATAAAACGATTACTGTTATTCATCTATATTTGCTTTGCTGCATTCTGCCGGATATCTGATTGAGAAGTCGGATATCTGGTGATTGTGATCAGATGATATTTCCGGTATTGAAAAATCTGCCGGATATCCGTTGCATCCCTATTTATTACTACTCTATTAATAACCTTGGATAAAAAAGAAAATAATAATGGAAGCTGGTTGTTAATCTGAGGTTTTGTACATGAAAGGTACAGGGGGGCTAGTTCCTCTATTTAAATGTAGATGATACTCCACTGACATTAATTATGTATTTGAAATTGTTTTTGTTTCACTTAAGGTTGTTCTCAAATTCAAAGAGGCTACTTTCTGATACATTTTAAAAATTTACTTTTGTTCTGAAATGTATGAAATAGGCAGGTTTTGATATTCAGAAATTATGTATTTAAAAGTCATTTTCCATATTTTTTGGATAAATACAAAAGGTTTTTCAGAAAATGCTGTGTGGTATCTAGAAGTGTAAAAAATGGCAGTTGCTACAAAATTGTCACTTTGAACTGAATTTCCTAATGTGGTAGTGAGAAAAAGGAGGAAAACCTACCATCAAGTGACAAATATCTCTTATTGCTTGATAAATAAATTATATACGAAATGATGAAAAATTATATGGCGAAATGAAATTTATCGTGATTCCAAATTGCTTCAATAGTAAGCTCTTCTATTTTTATGCTTCTACATTTAAAGATGAATCATAATATTTCTCATTTGTTGAGCAGGAGTTTTGAAAATTGCCATAAGTTTGGCTTAACCCCTTCATGATGGGAGCCTTTTACGAAATTTTTAATGTTTTGACACCAGTTTTTAAAAACAGAAATTTGTGCTTTGTTAAATCGAGAAAATGCACAGATTAAATAAGGCAAATTTTACAGTAAAATTTTACTAGTGGGGATAAACGAGGATTCTTAAAAGCCCTTTTGCAGCACATATATGTTTTGCTCGTCTCCAATGGGTTAAACCATTTATGTAAAAGAGTACATTTGAATTTTTATTTGATATGAAATCTTTTGATCAGTAAAAGATTCTGATTCTGTTGATCAGCCATTTGTGTAAACGACTCCTATTATAAAAGTACTAAAATCAGTCTACTTAGTGTATATTGTTATTTAGTTTGATAATTTAGTTTTTTAAGTATATCTTATTTTATGATTGTGTTAAATAGCCTATTCAAAAGACAGTTGTATAGAGAAAAGAAAGAAGGTAAAAATGAAAAAATAAGAAAGCAGTTAAGAAATCGTCGGCAGCAAATGAAAGGCTCCCCAAGTTCTGATTCTGAAGAAGAAGAACCTTTGGAAAAGGTTTATTTAACTATTTATTTATTTTAGAATTATAATGGTAGTAAAATATATTTATTTATTTTAAAGTTAACCTGTTTTAATAAAGTTTTCCCATAAAGAGAATGTTTTAAAAATAATTCTTATCTATACCTATTATCTGTATTATCAACACCTTGAGTGCCACAGTGACTGATGCTGAACTTTCTGTTTTGCCCACATCATCTGGTGACTGACAATATAAAATATGATATAAAACTTAAAAAATTACATTTTTTTAAGCAATGATTAAAAATAAATAATCCTGTAATACATAAAAGTTAAGTAAGTTTTGAATAAATTTTCAGTAATTACTTAAAACAATGTGTATTTGTTTTAAGATTTATAGCATATTTTAGACTATCAGTCGCTGGTGACTGATTCAGCCTAAATGGAAAGTTCAGTGTCAGTCACCAGTGACTGACACTGAACTAATTTTTTTAAACATATTTTTTTATGCAATATGTTAATTATTTTTAAGATCATGTAATAACTTATTATATATGAAAAATATAGGAGTTCTTGTTCTTAACCATAACATCAAATGGTGCTGCATAAATTAGCATTTTAATGTTTGCAATATACACATACATATATACAGTAGACTCCTTGTTATCTGCACAGCATGGGACCAGAGGTTGTGCGAAATATTAGAATTTTATGGATTTAGAATTTTATGGATTTCTGGTCATTACTTTGTTTACATTTTCAGGGCTGCCAACTACTACGCCGTAGGCGTAGTTACTCCGCTTTAGCTTCTAAATTATGCATTATGCTATGCGAACTTCAAATTACGCTTTTCCGCTTTTGTTTACTATCAGCACGCTGCAGTTGCGCAATCCTTAAATGCCGCTGCCGGTTGTTAGGAAAATATATTTATATTTTCCCTCTATTCTTATCACTCCACTCAAACTCTGTCCCATTCCATTCTTCCCCATTTCATCCAACTTAACTTCTATAGACGTGTTTATCCTTTATACTTATTAAATAATTTCTGGCTAAATCATTTTAAGTTTCAATAGTGTAAATCTAATTTAAATACTTCCATTATCTTTATTTCAGTATTTAAATATAACTTTATTCTAAATAAAATATAACTTAATGTGTTTGGTCACTTCTGTTTAACTTACGTTCATATCTGTCATCCTTCACTTGTTAACTTGTATCACGGTAATTTTGTTTCCATCCTGTCAACACGAATAGCGGCGATCATCGTCACGGTAAAACGTAATCTGTCAGGTTACGACAGTTTTAGGTAGATGGCGTTTCCTGTCTGAATGCACGTGCCTACCTATCATGGTCGATCGCTATTGGTTATTCTGCTCAGGTATGTTCTAGATGCCATAGGTGGCGTTCGGATGTCGTCATAGGAAATGACGTAAGTGGGTGGTGATGGAGGATGGGAGAGCTATTTATAGCTCAGTGGAAAGACTGTGAGTGCCTTGCTTTTGCCTGCATGTATGTTGTTAGTTTCGTTTTGTCATCGTGCTGTCCTTAATGATGTTTGTTTATAGTGAAGTTCTAGAGACTGTTACCGGTGTGTGTAATGTGTTATTTGAGAAAGCTTTTGGAAAGTTCTTTTTGAGTAGATGAAAAAGTGAACTTTGTTTATTTTGGTCAGTGCCTGGATTATAAAGAAGAATGTGTTTCTCGGAATAAATGCATCGGGAGTTCGTCAAATCCTGAACTTTAATTTTCACGAAATAGCCGAAGACAGCCACGTCACCAGCGACATGTTTTTATTAGTTGGTATTTCATTTTTATATTTCTTTTAAATTGGAAATAGTTTATTTTTAAAGTTTCTTTTTGATAGTTTGATACTGACGTATCAAAGTCTAACACTTATTTACACTAGCAGAGCACGATCCAAAGATCATCACGCAGATGGAAGAAAGCTGGTTAAGTTTTAATTAGGCTTTAACTCAAAAAAATATATATTTAATTAAATTGTTCTGAAAAATATTAAACTGTAATTATTCTGTAAGAAAAAGTTAAATATTCAGAAATAAAGATAACAAGTTTTCAACACAAACAAACTTTTATTTAAAATAAAAATATAAAATATGTGTTTACATATTATGTAGATCTTTAACAAAAAGGTAATATCAATTTCTTCTTAACACAAATATCTATAATCTAATTCATATTTAAACGATCCTTTAAATTTACATTTGTTTATAGGTGAAGGGATAAACTGGAACAACGACCACATTCATATTAACTTTAATCTCAATTTTTATTTTATTAAATATTTAGAAACACCATGAAAAAGCTTAAAGTTATCTCAAATAATTAAAATGAAAAAAAAAAAAAACCAATTAAATCTCTAAATATCATAATGACAAAAATTATATCTAATGATACCAACCGCTGAAAAATGGAACCCTTTAAAAAGATGACTTGAACAATTCACATTTCCACTGCGAAGCACTTGTTATGTCTTCATATATCAAGAGATGACTCACTATCCAAGAAACCCAAAATGTTCATTCTCAAGGAACATGCCATAAAAATTCATCTGACAATAGCTTCTAGCAGATAAATGGACTAGTCAACAAAAAGCGTCACACCTTCATAAATAACAGAGATCACTTCTTTCACTCAGGGATCCACAGCTTACATACATGAAGAAAGAAAACGGAACAGCTTCTCATATTTAACCAACTACCTGGCAAAGCAATTAAAACGTACGACACAGAAAGACGGAACAAAAACGAAACTAAACGAAACTGAAGTTCACTCAAATGACTGCGGTATATATACATATTGTCGACATCCACGTGCCTTCTTTTCTCCCATCTAGAACAGTCCGCCGAGTGACGTAACTCTGACAGACGCAGAAGCTGAAAACTCGACCTAGGCACCTTACGCCATCTACCAGTCGTTAAATGTACTTCCTCAGTCTAGTGGAGAGTTTAGCCAAAAGACGTACAATGAACAAAAATAAACAAGCATATGTCCGGTCATTTAAAAGTTATTTCAAGCGAACAAAAGGAAAATAAAGTTTATTGGAAAAAGGTAATAGCTTAATTTAGAACTGATTTAATTAATATGTATTATATATTTCAAATAAATAAAAATGGAATTAATTTATTATTGATGTATTTATGGAAGATTTTAATAAAAACTATTACATTACATTTAATGAAAGACTTTAATAAAGGATAACATTAATGAAATTTTATAGTTTTGATAATAAATATAATTTGAATAAATTTAATAAAAATATAATTTGAAAATACAATTAAAATGAGAAATAAACTTTATATTTAATTTCAGTTATTGATTAAATTAAACAAAACTAAGTTTAGATTTAACTTTTAATAAATGATAAATGAACTTTAACCTTTACTTTAAATTATCATTTAACCCTTAGTATCAAGCAGAAATATTAAAAAGGAGATAAAAGTGATAAGAACTGTTAGTATCCTATTGATGTTAAATCCTATTAAAGCCCCCCCTCTTAACACTTTTATCTAAAAAAGGAGAGGAGACTACAAAAATATCAGAATACACCTCCATAGCTTTAATCCTCTCAAGGATAGCCTAACACACCAGTGCATCTCTACGATGTCTATTTAGAACAAAAAAAGGATAACACCTTAAAAGGATCACTAAACAGCACTCCATCACCTGTATACTAACTTCATATCTATTAAGTCGAAAAAAAAAATACTATAACCGGGGACAAATAATAAAAAATAGCCAAAGTTCCAGCTCAGCCCAACACCTAAAAGATTTGAAACATATTCATACATAAAATATAAAAACATACATTTACACACATCTAAAAACAACTTTTACCAGGCAGATAGTCACTTAAAAAAAAATTACTCTTATCAACAAGATCCACCCGGTCTGGCACCTAGATTTTTAAACATACTCAAAAAAATCTACATATATAATCTATATATATATATCTTACACATTTGAAAGATCTCATACATATTTAAATGAACACAGTATGTGAATACCTTACACTTACTTAACTTTTTCAATACATTAATATCCATTAAATTACCTTCAAAGTCCATAATTGGAAGTAATTTCATTTATCATGTACTAACAATTTCAAAGTCCATGACTGGAAGAAATTTCTGTAGCCATATATACTAATAATTTCTATTACAAAAAGAAATTTCAATTTTTCTCATACATTAACAATATATTTCTCACATAATTAACTATTTTAGTCAATACAAAAATATTATTTTTACACATTAAAAAATATGGATCAAAAATTTTTGATTATAAACCTTGAGAATAGGGGAACACCATGATTAAATTTTAAATAAACTAGTTCTCGGATTTTTCAACTTACAAACTTCCAAGCCTGTTATCAACACATGACTCCATCCTCAAAAATAATCCTGTCCTTCACAGCAGCCTATTTTCCTAATAAAACAAAGTTACAGCTACAACATCTCCTAAGAATCCGGAGGACACATATAATTAAATTGGTACATAACATTCATACACCTTTCAGCGCCGTGTACACCCGGCTACCCTTTCACTTTCTCCAAATTTCGCCCGGGGCCCTGGGTCTTCACACCTCATTCTCTCGAAAAACACTAAATCACATAGGTAAGAGTTGTAGCACGGATACGGATTACTTCAATTCAAAACAGCCATAAAAAATAAACCCAAAATAAGCTATTGTTTCCATATTTAACAGATTAGGACAGATCGATCATGCTGACACCAAGATCACAGAAACTCCACATTACTGTGAAACAATCTACCAGTACAGAAGCACCTTCACAAAATTTGACTCTTAACAAACTTTAGACCTCTTACATAGCTGATTGGATATTTTAACATACAATTGTTTCCGTCACTCAGCGAGGAGCAAAGCTAACATCTGAAAGTCAATCCCCCCCACTAAGGACAGAAACATTTAGCAGATCTTAAAGCCAAAGCTTTCCCAGGGAAGATCTGAATTCTTAAGAATCTCCATTAAATATCCAAAGACTTCAGCCTTAGAGTTGAAATCAAACATCACAAGAGTCTATATGTTAAGTACTTCTAACTAAACCAAGTTTAGCCTAAAGGTTCATTCACTATTACTCTACAGTATGGGTCCCCTAAACTATTGTTCTTGAATTCACTGGAGATTGAATTTCATCTGGCCAAATCTAACACATCTAGCCACTAACTTTGACCAGCCAGCTCAAAAATGTCCCTTCACATTCAGGAGACAATTCTAACAAAACTTAAAAAATGCAATCCTCCAGTTGAATCTAACACAAAACCTCAAATCTGTATTCCATTACATTAATTTATCAAAGCTTTAACTTATTTCCATATCTATTTTCACTTTACAGCCACTTAAACTCGATACCCAATGACAGCAGAAAAATCCATCAACTTTATCAAAACTGGTCCAAATCCTCTCTATCAAAAGAGTTTAAAATTTAGCTTTAACATACTTAATTTTCCATATCCAATTTACAAAAATCAACTTTAAAAAATTCGTCTTAAATTAACACTGGGAAGGTATGATACTAAACAACTGCAAAAATTCCTTCATCAACAGTTCAACAAATTTTCCAAATTCTGATTAAACCAAAACTTACTTAAACCACATTCAACTATAACAGCTACCTCTCAACCAACAGAAAAACTTCAGCGGATCTTTCAAGCTTTCGTGGGGTGGTCATACACTATTCACTTAAGAATTCCAATGCAGAAGATTTAACATTCTTGTTCACTAGAGAGGTTAAGCAAGCAATTTATATCTTTATATATACTGATCCCCAAGATATATTTTCAAAAGACAACTCAATTTTACTGTCTACAACGGAAATCCTATAACATCCATAAAAAAAAATTTTAAAAGTTATGTTAAGTATTTTAAATTAAACCTTTCCATTCTGGATATCTGTGTAGCACCAAGTTTCGGAACCATGCCTTTCACATCTCCCCAAAAATGGTAAGTATCTATTGTTATTTCTAATTTTATAATCATAAAAAAAATTACATAAGTACATAAAAAGTATTCTAAATAAACAAAATTTAAAAACAGAAATAAACTTTTAGTTCTTCATTTTTATCTAAAAAGCAAAAATAATCATATTTAATACATATTTTCATTCAACATTTGCACATACATTTAATTGGATACAAAGATTGTACCAGACCAAACTCAAAAATCCTAACACTTAAAAGTGGATCTTTTCCATGGCTAGTACTGAAATCTCGTTAAAATATACTAGAATTCACTATACCTAGGATTTCAAACTAACTTCTAAGCCAAGCCAATAATTCAGTTAAAAAATAGTCCAACATGTTATGCAAAATGTTAAAAATAAATGAAAATTACTGTAAATTAAAATTATACATAAATTCATAATTAAATCAAAGAAATTTCAAATAAAAATTCATTCTGTAATTAAAAGCTCTTCCAGTAACTAAAAATTCCAACCTATTTAAAAAATATTCTGTACTTAATAAACCAAGTCAGTTCTTTTTCAGCTCGTGAAATCAGGTTCTCCAAATCTAACACTAATTATCAAGAGAAACCTTCCACACTGAAAAAGCATATCTGACACTTTTAAAACATAAAAAATACAAAATTTTTAGATTATAAAAATATAGCCAACTTAAAAAAATAGGACATGGGCTCCAGGAAATTAGCCAGACCAAATAAACATCTGGAGCCATGTCACAAAATAAAATTGAACTTATTAAATTAATCAAAAAAATTTTTATTAAACAGATTTCCACACGTAGACAGCACTAAAAACTGTTTTACCATTTAAATATCTTATTAAGTATTTTCAAAGCTTTAAATTTATTAAACCTTTTCAAAAAAAATCTATAAAAACGTTAGTTAGTTTTTTTTTTTTTTTTTTTTTTTTTTCCAAAATTTAAATATACTATTCGGATTTTTATCTTTCTAGAAAATTTTTTTTTTCAAATTCAGGCATTTCAATTCAAAAAAAAATGTATATAAGTGTAATAATTTTTAATTTCATTATACTCAAACTTTAAAAATAAGCTTAACAGTTTAAATTAAAAAAATATATCAAAACTATTAAGTTTTAAACACTTCATTTCAATAAATATTTCCAACAATTTTTCACTTAGACCATTTAAAAATTCATTTTAAATCACCTTCCAAATAATTAAATAAAAATCATTTTCAATTCAAAAAAAATTTCAAAATGTCACTTTTACTGAAGAAGTCCATCACACGAGGCACCAGAAAACGGGTAGTTTATTCGTAAAGTCATGCAGAACCATCATAGCCAGGCCAGTTCACAATTCAGAGCTTCCGAAGACGTGCAGGAAACCATTCGCCACAATAAAGTCCGTGATTCTGTGTAACACAAGTTCATTCACAAAGTCACTTTAGGCACTATATAGCAAAGTTCATAGTAGAAACAAGAAATCCTCAGGTCAATGTCCTTGCAGGCAAATCGCAGCAAAAAGGAAATCCATCAGGACAATGTCATAGCAGGTACTATAAGTCATCACAGCAAAAGGGAATCCATCAGTACAATATCCTTGCAGGCATTACGAGGCATCACACTTAAAGGGAAACCATCAGGATAATATTCTTGCAGGCACTATAAGATATCACAACATTCCATCGTATCAAAAAGTCCAATTAGGGAAAGTTCTCATAGGCATATGCAAAAAAAAAATTCTGGATCCATTAAAACAAAAGTTCATTCAGATGAAGTTCCTGCAAGTACTTAGAGCAATCAAACTATCATTCTGCCCACACGCTCCACATGTCACACCATGACATCCGTAAAAAAAAAATCAAAAACTCTGATGTGGAACCATTGGCCATCTTCGGTTCCCGCCATTCTTTACACTAACACAATTTTCCTTGAAGGCGATAACACATAATTAGCACAGTTCCTTTTATACTTCTTAAATTTACACTGAAGATCCCATTCTTTTAAAATATGCAGAAAGTCCACTGAATATGCAGAATCATATCTTCATAATTACACTATAATTCAAAGAGTTCATCTTCAACATTTATCAATAAATGACTTCTTTACTTGAAATTGTCGAAGTCATAAAAAAAAATTCCATGAAGCATAAAGAGCAGCATTTAAACTTCTGAGAGTCCTTCAAAAGCATAGTTCCAAAAAAAAATTTTCAGCGATCGGCATCATAAAAAAAACTTTTCAAATATTCATTAACACTTAAAACAATATCGCCCCCCCCCCCCAATTAAAACATTCTTAAACTATCTCAAGGGCCGTATATTTAATTATATTAATATTTAATTATACTATAACAAATTATTTAACACTTGAAAAAATTAACCCAATAAAAAAATAAAAAAATTTAAATTTATTTTCAGGGGTGCAGAAAGTGTTTCTACTCTCAACATTTCCCCCAATCCATATGAAAATTTCCCCAAAATTTTACAGTATGTTATAAATAAATGCTGTTCTACCATATGTATCGAAAATCCGTTTTTCCATTATTTCTCAACTTATGCGTAAGTATGTAAGGCAAGAGTGATTCTGAGTGAAAAAAAAATTCTGAAATTCACACCAAATTTTCTAAAAGGTTACAGCTAGGAAGGGGGGAGGGGGGAATCTCTCAGCATGAACTTTTTTTTTTTCGCGGCCCTTTCACTAAATTCGCTGTTTTTAGCAATCGTTTGACGAAATTTGTAGTTATTTCGTGCTATTTTAACAAAATTTGCGATTGTTTCGAGAACCTTTGATGGAATTTGCGTTTATTTTGCGATCTTTCAACGAAATTTGCAGGGGGTTTTGCCCGCTTTGACGAAATGTGTGGTCGTTTAGAGATTTTTTAAATAAAATTTGTGGCTGTTTCGCAATCTTTTGCAGTTTTTTCGTCATTTTTAGATGAAATTTGCATTCTTTAGCAATCTTATAATGAAATTTGTTGTTGTTTTGAAATGTCTTGATGAAATTTTGCGATTTTTTGATGAAATTTGGGGAGTTTTTGCGTTCTTTTGACTAAATCTGCAGTTTTTTCACGATCTTTTGAAGAAATGGACGTTCATTTTGCGGTCTTTTGACAAAATTTGTGTTCATTTCGTGATCTTTTGACAAAACTTGCAGTTGGTTAGACAAAATTTGCAGTTATTTTTCGATCTTGTGATGAAATTTGCGTTTTTTTCCGTAATTCTTGGACAAAATTCACGGTATTTTTATATCCAAATTTTCGGATTAATAAATGTTTTGTTTTTTCCCCCCAGAAAATTCGTAACAGAATCACCCATAACATATGCTACACATCAGTTTTGTGAAGGTCACCATGCGGATTTTTCTTTGCAGTGAATTTTCTATCTCAGGGAATTATGGAATTCATTGTTAAAATCGAAATCAATTGTATATGTTTCTGCAAAATTTCCCCAGTTGGTTAAAATTTCCCCCGATCCTAGATCGCCGGATCGGACATATTCTGCACCCCTGTTTATTTTAAACTCAAAATTTATCTACTTCTTAACCAACTAACCTTTAAAAGTATCTGCTAAGAGTCAGGGCCGCCTATAATCCAAATAGGATAAATATAAACACCCCATAACCCATGATAGTTTGATACTGACGTATCAAAGTCTAACACTTATTTACACTAGCAGAGCACGATCCAAAGATCATCACGCAGATGGAAGAAAGCTGGTTAAGTTTTAATTAGGCTCTAACTCAAAAAAATATATATTTAATTAAATTGTTCTGAAAAATATTAAACTGTAATTATTCTGTAAGAAAAAGTTAAATATTCAGAAATAAAGATAACAAGTTTTAAAAACAAACTTTTATTTAAAATAAAAATATAAAATATATGTTTACATATTATGTAGATCTTTAACAAAAAGGCAATATCAATTTCTTCTTAACACAAATATCTATAATCTAATTCATATTTAAACGATCCTTTAAATTTACATTTGTTTATAGGTGAAGGGATAAACTGGAACAACGACCACATTCATATTAACTTTAATCTCAATTTTTATTTTATTAAATATTTAGAAACACCATGAAAAAGCTTAAAGTTATCTCAAATAATTAAAATGAAAAAAAAAAAACCAATTAAATCTAAATATCATAATGACAAAAATTATATCTAATGATACCAACCGCTGAAAAATGGAACCCTTTAAAAAGATGACTTGAACAATTCACATTTCCACTGCGAAGCACTTGTTATGTCTTCATATATCAAGAGATGACTCACTATCCAAGAAACCCAAAATGTTCATTCTCAAGGAACATGCCGTAAAAATTCATCTGACAGTAGCTTCTAGCAGATAAATGGACTAGTCAACAAAAAGCGTCACACCTTCATAAATAACAGAGATCACTTCTTTCACTCAGGGATCCACAGCTTACATACATGAAGAAAGAAAACGGATCAGCTTCTCATATTTAACCAACTACCTGGCAAAGCAATTAAAACGTACGGCACAGAAAGACGGAACAAAAACGAAACTAAACGAAACTGAAGTTCACTCAAATGACCGCGGTATATATACATACTGTCGACATCCACGTGCCTTCTTTTCTCCCATCTAGAATAATCAGCCAAGTGACGTAACTCTGACAGACGCAGAAGCTGAAAACTCGACCTAGGCACCTTACGCCATCTACCGGTCGTTAAATGTACTTCCTCAGTCTAGTGGAGAGTTTAGCCAAAAGACGTACGATGAACAAAAATACACAAGCATATGTCCGGTCATTTAAAAGTTATTTCAAGCGAACAAAAGGAAAATAAAGTTTATTGGAAAAAGGTAATAGCTTAATTTAGAACTGATTTAATTAATATGTATTATATATTTCAAATAAATAAAAATGGAATTAATTTATTAATGATGTATTTATGGAAGATTTTAATAAAAACTATTACATTACATTTAATGAAAGACTTTAATAAAAGATAACATTAATGAAATTTTATAGTTTTGATAATAAATATAATTTGGAATAAATTTAATAAAAATATAATTTGAAAATACAATTAAAATGAGAAATAAACTTTATATTTAATTTCAGTTATTGATTAAATTAAACAAAACTAAGTTTAGATTTAACTTTTAATAAATGATAAATGAACTTTAACCTTTACTTTAAATTATCATTTAACCCTTAGTATCAAGCAGAAATATTAAAAGGAGATAAAAGTGATAAGAACTGTTAGTATCCCATTGATGTTAAATCCTATCACTTTTTCTCCTTCCCTTAAGGTAACTTCTTTCTTTCTTAAATGGTTTTCCCGTATTGTGGTAATGTGACCAGGCCTAAAGGGAACCAGGTCAATTTCTTTTTAGGACTCTATAGACGGATCTCGCTGTTGAGTCTTTGTTAAGATTTAGTTTTGCTGCAGTATGAGGAATCTTTAGATTTTTCTTTCTCGCCCTCCAAGTATAGTCTCATGTGGCAGAAACGGGATTTCTTGGAGTACATCGCTAATGGCAGTAGCCGATGTTGTAGATAGCATTCTTAGTGGCAGTAAGGATTAGCTGTAGAGAAAGTTTTTTTGTTGTAATTCAATATGGTTGGTAGAATCTTTTTGGAGGGGGAAAACATTAATGTAATTTATTTTATTTTTAATTGAAAGTTTAATATGGGCTAGATTGGAAATTGCAGTTTAATTTAAAGATGAATTTAAAGTTAATTATTATTGACAGTTTTAAGATAGAATTTTGAAATATAATAGTTTGCTTTTTGGTGCTCCAGTTCATTGTTTTTAATTAAGCATATAATTTGATTATTGTTTTGACTTTTATATAATTTGGTTTTAATTTGATTTTATGTTTTATCTTTGAATTAAATAAAAGTTGTTTGTTGTTTACAAATATGTTTGGTTATTTTTCCTCAATACATTTTTCTTAAACTCTATGGGCAAATTCTACAGCAAAGTTTCACATTGCGTATCGTCTCTGCTAGTGTAATGTCCTTTTAAGAATTGTCCTTGATTTTTCAAGGACAACACCGGTTACAGAGGAAGCAGGTTTGAAATTCCCTTTTCCTCCTTGATAACGAAGCGCGGTCATATCCCCTGAATCGTAACATCTGACGCAAAGTGTGTGCGCATATTAATATGGCTCTGTGATTGGGTTACGTGTGTTAAGATCTTTCCTGTCTCTAGCGGTAGCCGTACTTTTCTTGTGTTTTGATTTTGTATGGGATCGTTCGGGCTAAACTCAATTTTCTGATTAAGCTATGTTTTCAGAAGTTATATTATATGGCATATTTCATCATTTTGAATAATTAATCCTGTTCACTTCTTTTATTTCTCTGTCAAAATGAGTGACTGATATATCGAAAAAAGAAAAGTACTTCTGATCAAAAGTTCCGATCCGAGTTGGCTAAAGTCCGATTCAGTGAAGTAGCTTTTTTTTTGCGTGCTTCAGATAAATCTTGATATGAAGCATTCTGCATTACTTGCGAAAGTACTTTTCACTTTAATCACGGGGAAAATTTTACTGCTCGCGTCATATAAAGTCAAACAGACATATCAAGAACGAAAACGAAAGTTGAAAAAATGCCGGACACTTTCTTTGTCAAAAGCGATGTGTCGATAAGTATTACCACGGCAGAGATGCTTTTTTCGCTATTTCTTATTGAACATAACGTGCCATTAAGTGCAGCTGACCATGCAGGTTATCTCTTTAAAGCAATGTTCCCAGATTCCAAAATCACCAAGTACAATGCTAGCGCGTGAACCAAAATGACAGTTATTTTAAAATGTATGGCAAATAAAACCTGCTCTGATATAATTACTATTTTTAAAAGTATGCCATTTTCACTTTTAACTGATGGTAGCACTGAACAAAATGCTGTTAAACTAATTTTCATGATGAATACCCATGAAATAAAAGGTAAGTTTTATATTTTGATTTGTAAAATTTCTTCTATTTTAATATGTATGATAGTTAAATCAATGTATTTTTAAAAAAGTGTTTTTTATAATATATTTCAAACTCTTTTTTTTTAAACCTTTCGGGGTCGAATACGGTAACACAACTTAACTACACTTGATTTCTTAAAACTACACATTTTCGATGTTCAAACTACACATTTTTACTCGCAGAGATTGGCAGCCATGCATTTTTAAAAAAGTAATTTGAATGTAATTAATTATGAAATCAAAAATATAATGAAAGCTTACAATATACTAAAATATTAAAATAAGTAATAAACTAAAATAATAAAAATTTAGATAATTTTTAAAATGATTAAAATACTAAAAGCAAAGGTCAAGTTAATAATCAATAATGTACAATTAAATATTCATAATAAAGATGTAATGTGTTTTTCCTAAATTATTCAATGAAACTTGCCTCATAAAGGTACATTACTACATAAAGGTACTTTATTTCAAATTTAGCCAGACTTAATTATTAAAAAAGCTTGATTAATGCATAAATATCATTGGTAAGATTGTGATTACTAGAGATGTGTCATTTGTTGAGGAACAATTCCAAAGGAACGGTTCCGGCACTGGAACTGAACAAACGGTTCCTGTCTGTAAAAAGGATTTGTTCCTTTTCGGAATGATTCCGAAATGGAACGATTCCTCGGATTTGTTTGAAAAGGAACGATTCCTCGGACTCGTTCCGAAAAGGAATGATTCCTCAGACTAGTTCCGAAACGATATCATTCCGAAAAAAAAATGATTCCTCGGACTCGTTCCAAAAAGGAATGATTCCTCGGACTAGTTCCGAAACGAAACCATTCCGAAAAGGAACGATTCCTCGGACTAGTTCTGAAATGAAACCACTCCGAAAAGGAGCGATTCCTCGGACTCGTTCCAAAATGAAACGACTCCGAAAAGGACCGATTCCTCGGACGCGTTCCGAAATGAAATGACTCCGAAAAGGACCGATTCCTCGGACTCATTCCGAAATGAAATGACTCCGAAAAGGACAGATTCCTCAAACTCGTTCTGAAATGAAATGACTCCCAAAAAGGACTGATTCCTCGCACTCGTTCTGAAATGAAATGACTGCGAAAAGGACTGAATCCTCGGACTCGTTCCGAAATGAAACGACTGCAAAAAGGACTGATTCCTCGGATTCATTCCGAAATGAAATGACTCCGAAAAGTACCGAATCCTCGGACTCGTTCCGAAATGAAACGACTCCAAAAAGGACTGATTCCTCGGACTCGTTCCGAAATGAAACGACTCTGAAAAGGACCGAATCCTCGGACTCGTTCCGAAATGAAACGACTTCGAAAAGGAGCAAATCCTCGGACTCGTTCCGAAAAGGAATGATTCCTCAGACTAGTTCCGAAACGAAACCATTCCGAAAAGGAACGATTCCTCGGACTCGTTCCAAAAAGGAATGATTCCTCGGACTAGTTCCGAAACGAAACCATTCCGAAAAGGAACGATTCCTCGGACTAGTTCTGAAATGAAACCACTCCGAAAAGGAGCGATTCCTCGGACTCGTTCCAAAATGAAACGACTCCGAAAAGGACCGATTCCTCGGACGCGTTCCGAAATGAAATGACTCCGAAAAGGACCGATTCCTCGGACTCATTCCGAAATGAAATGACTCCGAAAAGGACAGATTCCTCAAACTCGTTCTGAAATGAAATGACTCCCAAAAAGGACTGATTCCTCGCACTCGTTCTGAAATGAAATGACTGCGAAAAGGACTGAATCCTCGGACTCGTTCCGAAATGAAACGACTGCAAAAAGGACTGATTCCTCGGATTCATTCCGAAATGAAATGACTCCGAAAAGTACCGAATCCTCGGACTCGTTCCGAAATGAAACGACTCCAAAAAGGACTGATTCCTCGGACTCGTTCCGAAATGAAACGACTCTGAAAAGGACCGAATCCTCGGACTCGTTCCGAAATGAAACGACTTCGAAAAGGAGCAAATCCTCGGACTCGTTCCGAAAAGGAATGATTCCTCAGACTAGTTCCGAAACGAAACCATTCCGAAAAGGAACGATTCCTCGGACTCGTTCCAAAAAGGAATGATTCCTCGGACTAGTTCCGAAACGAAACCATTCCGAAAAGGAACGATTCCTCGGACTAGTTCTGAAATGAAACCACTCCGAAAAGGAGCGATTCCTCGGACTCGTTCCAAAATGAAACGACTCCGAAAAGGACAGATTCCTCGAACTCGTTCTGAAATGAAATGACTCCCAAAAAGGACTGATTCCTCGCACTCGTTCCGAAATGAAATGACTGCAAAAAGGACCGATTCCTCGGATTCATTCCGAAATGAAATGACTCCGAAAAGTACCGAATCCTCGGACTCGTTCCGAAATGAAACGACTCCAAAAAGGACTGATCCCTCGGACTCGTTCCGAAATGAAACGACTCTGAAAAGGACCGAATCCTCGGACTCGTTCCGAAATGAAACGACTTTGAAAAGGAGCAAATCCTCGGACTCGTTCCGAAAAGGAATGATTCCTCAGACTAGTTCCGAAACGAAACCATTCCGAAAAGGAATGATTCCTCAGACTAGTTCCGAAACGAAACCATTCCGAAAAGGAACAATTCCTCAGACTAGTTCCGAAACGAAACCATTCCGAAAAGGAACGATTCCTCGGACTAGTTCTGAAATGAAACCACTCCGAAAAGGAGCAATTCCTCGGACTCGTTCCAAAATGAAACGACTCCGAAAAGAACCGATTCCTCTGACTCGTTCCGAAATGAAATGACTCTGAAAAGGACCGATTCCTCGGACTCGTTCCGAAATGAAATGACTCCCAAAAAGGACTGATTCCTCGCACTCGTTCCGAAATGAAATGACTGTGAAAAGGACTGAATTCTCGGACTCGTTCCGAAATGAAACGACTGCAAAAAGGACCGATTCCTCGGATTCATTCCGAAATGAAATGACTCCGAAAAGTACCAAATCCTCGGACTCGTTCCGAAATGAAACGACTCCAAAAAGGACTGATTCCTCGGACTCGTTCCGAAATGAAACGACTCTGAAAAGGACCGAATCCTCGGACTCGTTCCGAAATGAAACGACTTCGAAAAGGAGCAAATCCTCTGACTCGTTCCGAAATGAAACGACTTCAAAAAGGAGCAAATCCTCGGACTCGTTCCGAAATGAAACGAATCTGAAAAGGTGCGAATCCTCGGACTCGTTCCGAAATGAAACGAATCTGAAAAGGTGCGAATCCTCGGATTCGTTCCGAAATGAAATGACTCCGAAAAGGAGCGAATCCTTGGACTCGTTTCGAAATGAAACGACTCCGAAAAGGACAGATTCCTCGGACTCGTTCCGAAATGTACTGGCTGCGAAAAGGACCAAATCATCAGATTCGGTCTGAAAAGACCGATTTCTTGGATTCAGTTCGAAATGGATCGATTCCGAAAAAATCGGTTCTTGTTCTTATAGATTGGCCAGTTTTAATAAATTAATATTCGCTATTTTATTTTAAAATAAGATATATTTTGATTTATTAAAGCAAAGTGTATTGCCCAAATATCCTTGAAATGTGTATGAAAAAAAGCGGGGGGGAGGGGAGATGAAGAAAAACGAAAGAAAGAGAAAAGAAATTAAAGTTGTAGGAGGGTATAAATGTTTAATAAACTACAACTGCACATTATATCCTCTTAAATTTATGTTTAGATAAATAGAAGTATATTATTTTACTTCATTTAAGATATTGTCTGTTACAAATTATTTACTGTCATCTGTGACTTAATTACAATACTATTTGATGTGTTCATGCAAAATTGATCCAAAAGAAATAATTTACGAAGTTGATTTTTTATATCTGAATGAAAAAAATGCCCCAGCTAGGATTCGAATAGAGAACCTAAATGTGCTTTATCGATTGAGTACCAGGATCCGAAATACAAATATACATACAATAACTTGCAATACACTGTGTTTGTTAAACACATTTTACTTCATGTTTATTGATGTCAAATGTTGAATTTTGTAAACAGCATGTTAAAGAATTTTTCAATGAGCAGAATATAACTAAAGTAAAATGGCTTTCACTAATCACATATCATTAGTTTTCCATAATATACCACCGAATTACGAAATAAACTACACTTATTTTCTTTGTACTTTATACTAATAACTAATACATAACTTATTTCGTCTTAGTTTGATACTATCTAAAATTCCTATTAAGCACCACCCCTTCCTTGCAGCGAATTCACGTTCAGAAAATGGTCCCACAAGTGACCGGAAAGAGTTAAGAGAAAAGTGAGCGCGTATCGTGAGCGGAGCGTAACGTAACGTAACGCAGTTTCTTGAAGTGTCTCCCGGCAAACCAATTTACAAGACGTTGTCACGTCAAAAACTGATTTGAAACAGTTTTGAATAATATAAGAAATACATCATCATGTCATAAAAATTGCACTTTAATGGGATAATGACTGATTTTCGATTATTTTAATAGTTACGCACTTTTATGTATATTTTGGTTTCGTGTTATTTTTTCTCAAGTATAATTTGAATTTTAGAATCTTCTTTGTCAAAAGGAAAATAAGACCAGCTAATAGCGCTCACTCATGTATCACTTTATAACTTTGGCATCTATTTTTTCTCAAGTATAATTTGAATTTGAGAATCTTCTTTGTCAAAAGGAAAATAAGACCAGCTAATAGCGCTCGCTCATGTATCACTTTATAACTTTGGCGTCTTGTTTTTTTCTCCTGAAGAATATGATTAAAAAACAATCTTGAAACTCTCGAAGATTGTTTTAATCAACTTACATTGAGGTTTATTACATAGAGGAAAATCTGTTTGAACAATAGTCCAGGCAATAGAGACCGTATTGGGTCTCTGCTTAGCAAAATTCATGATAATTCTGGAAAAGGCTTTTTTTATGTTTTTTAATTTGCTAAATCCGAATTTTCAACTTCCCACCAAAATTTTCCTCGGCAACTCCCCTAAAATTTGGTAAAATACTCCCCTCCTCCCTCCAAAAAAAGATATTTAAGAAAAAAATCAATTATTTTATCATTTTAGTTAAAAAGTATGCAGAAATTTTTAAAGTATACAAAATTTGCAACAAATACGATGCATGACTAAGACATAAGATGAACGGGAAGAGGGAAGCCTGCCTCTCAACATGCGCCGCAGCACTACATGCACTATGTTATGCAATTCCACTTAAATTCCTCAAATCTGAGACAAATATTAAGAAGGACCACTCAAACTATAGTCCATTTAATTAGTGGAGGCAGGTGACCTTGACAAGCTTATCCCTCACCTTCACCAACTGAGGGGAAAAATCACATGTAGTTCTATTACGAGTTCCGCGAAAACACAGTTTCACCTTGTCAAGGTTAGCCGCCTCCATTAAAAAAATGAACTATAGTTTAAAATTACTGTAAAACATATTCAAAGATGTATCAGTATGTATGGATGCCTCTAATATGCACGCATTTAGTAAAAACCTCTAGAAGTAAGTAATTTTAACAATTTTAAATTAAATTAAAAGATTTATTAAATTAGATTGCATTAAATGAACTTAATGGATGTTCTTTTGTGTCACCTATAAGTGACATCAGGACTGAGGAAGTTAGCCAATCGCATGATATGTCTTCGCTCTCCCGTTACTCTTCCGAATTTTTCCTGTAAGACTTACTTTATGTTTTGTGATTGCTGAATCCGAATTTTTAACTTCTCACTAAAATCCTCCCTCAAGAAAAAAAAAAAAAAAAAAAAAAAAAAGAAGAAAAAGAAAAGGTAAAATGATACCCAAATTACATTTAATTTTGGGTATTATAATAAAAAATATTAATTTTAATATATATATATATATATTTAATTAAAAGTTTTTGGAAAAAAGGGAATTCAGAAAGCAGGCAAAATTTGCTACAAAAAAAAGATACATGACATCATGACGTAGCATGAACTTGGAGGAGGGAGTCTGCCTCTCAACATGCACTGTGGCACTGTATCGTCTGCAGCTCCATGTTAAAGGGGAGGGGTGCGACGGGGACGGTCACCCCGATCGCGGAAACTTAGGGGCCAAAATTATACTACCAATGTTATTTTTTGGCCTGTCGCAAGAAAGAGTTGGGGGTCCCCCCCCCCCCCAACTTACTAGGGGAACACTAGATTGAGACTTTGCCGCAGGTACAGTTTTCTCTTCGCACGACCCTTGTCGCCTGAGTCAAGGCAATAGAGGGGCTATACCTAGCAAAATTCATGGTAGCTCTAGAAAAGACTTATTTTATGTTTTGTGGATCGCAGAATAAAAATTTCTCCCGGCAACTCCTCCCCCTCAAACACATGCACACAAATTTTGGTAAAAGCGGAATTGCATAACTTAGTGCACGTAGCGCTGTGAGGCAGGGCCCCCCCCCACACACACACACACTCCATTCATCCTAAGTCATAATGTTATGCATCGTACTAAATTCTGTCTACGCATCGCTTGCATTCTGTATATGCATCGTTGAAAATTCTGTCTACCTTCTAAATTTCTAGATAATTTTTCCTCAAAAAATATAAAAAAATCTATATTGGCGATTATTTTACTTTTTTCTGGGGGGAGGGGGTGAGAAGTAAAAAATTCGGATTCAGTGACCCAAAAACATAAAATAAGAATTATTGAAAGTTCGGAGGAGAGAAAAAGCAAACGATGCTCGCCCCTCCCTGTTCATCCTACGTCATAATGTTATGACCCGTATTTCTTGGAAATTTTGTCTGCATCTAAATTTATAGATACTTTTTCGCTAAAACAATAAAAAATTGAATTTTTTAAAATTTCTTTTGGGGTGCATTTTACTAAGAATTAGGGGAAGGGAGTTGCCGGGAGAAATTTTTGCTGAAAAGATACAAATTCGGATTCCCTGACCCAAAAAAAACACAAGCAAAGGGGTCTTGAAGGGGTTAAGGGTGTATTCCAATCCAAACTGCTTATTGTCTGATTTATTCTTAAATTAATTTTTGCTCTCAAACGTTTCGTACACTATGCACCGTGCTTGTCATTTTTTTTTTTTTTTTTTTTTTTTTTTTTTTTTACAATTTTAAAAAATATTGCAAAAAACTGTTATCAAAGTTGCCGTTTTGAACTGAATTTCCTGAAGAGGGAGATCTGCGAACGAAAAAAATGGTCATACTGAAAAAGTAATTGTTTATAAATCAAATTCTAACAAATTGAGCAAAAAAAAAAAGAAATCATGTGGCCTCTTATACATCTCTTTAAAAATCATCTCAGCAAGTTTCACGTATCTACTTTTAACCCTTTCCGGCACGGGCAAAATCTGTTAGTAAAATAAGAAAATATTGACTGACACCGGAATTCACAAACGATTTTTTTAGATATTTTGAATTCCTTAATTTAAGCCTTTGTTGCAAAAGCAAAATTTTACTAAAATGTTTTTGGCTTCGTTTGCAAGTTTGGAATTAAAATTAGGTAAATATATATAGGACAGTTGCACCATAAAATTTAACTAATAATAACACATTGCTCAGTGGTGCACAAAACAGGAATTTTAATATACATTAGTACATATTGAAATAAAATAAAACTTTCAATGTTTCGCGCCGTCTTCTGCGGGCATCTTCAGGAAAATATGAAATGGAAGGACTACGTTTGCATCTTGTTCGAGAGATAATATTTCTACTAAATCTCTTAAAATTTTAATTCATTTAGTTTTTAATTTAGTAGAAATATTATCTCTCGAACAAGATGCAAACGTAGTCCTTCCATTTCACATTTTCCTGAAGACACCACGAAACGTTGAAAGTTTTATTTTATTTTAATATGTACTAATGTATATTAAAATTCCTGTTTTGTGCACCACTGAGCAATGTGTTATTATTAGTTAAAATTAGGCATTTCAGACCAGGCACAGTGTGCCGGAAAGGATTAAAAATGTGTCTGAAACTGTATCGGAAATTTTCGAGCTGTTGAAGGTAGAAAAATATTTTTTTCGAATACACCCTTAATTCCTAAATAGATGGACTTCTAGGAATTTTCTCGAAATGGGCAGACTCCGAAATTCGCAATTCCTGAGCAATTGTACTGAAATGGACCAACTTGGAAAACGGCCGGTTATGAGGACCGATATATAAGTTAAAGATTACGTTAGGGTGAATTTTGAAGAGGAAACAAAACATAGACCCCGATAGTAGATCAATAAAGAAATTTCCTGCGCAAAAATAATAAAATATATCGAAGGTCATTTGACGACAGATTTTGGAGGGGAAAACAATGATTACATTGAAAATCTTTAGACCGCCGCAACAGCTTGATGACCAAAACCAAAGCTACAGTAAAATTCCATGGATAAACTATAGCGATAAATGAAAGGTCAACCAAGCGCAAATTTTCAAGAGGAATTATGCTTAATACAATAAATCATAAAGTCAGAGAATACTTATATTATGGGGATTAGAAATAACTTTGCTAATTAATAGCGCACACAGATGAATAAAATGAACTCTTAAAAACAAAATGATCTATCCAAAATATTTAAAAATTAAAGCAAACGATAAGAAATGATATGAAAAAAATGAATATGTAAGAAAATAAATTAGTTATAAATAATAAATATTAGGGATTGCATGTCGCTCCGAGATCTGTTATCCCTGTTTCCGGATTCGTTCCCTTTTTTGTAAAATAGTTTCAGACGCGTTTTTTTTTCCCTTGGAACCTTTTTTAAAAAAAAAAATCCATCCTATTTTATCGGTTTGGTTTAGTTTGGTTTATTTTTGTCGGCTGATTATCTATGCTAGGGATATAGGCCCAGGGGGGGAGTGCCCTTCGTGGGGGGTCTTTCTAAGGGAACCTAACCCGTATTTACGCAAGGTTCGAAGAAAACCACAAAAACTCCGAATGGTTAGGCCGACGGCCACGATTGGGTTCGAACTCAGCGCCTGCCGTCTACCAGTTGAGAGGTCAGAACCTCTCGACCACTGGTGGGGCCGTCCTATTTTATCGGATTCTTTCCTTTTTATCTCGAAGTCGTTCCTTTTTTTTCTCGGATTTGTTCCTTTTATTACAGATTTGTTACTTTTTTTCTTGAAATCGTCCTTTTTTTCTCGAATTCGTTCTTTTTTCTCAAAATCGTTCCTTTGTCGGATTCTTTCCTTTTTTTACGGATCCGTTCCTTTTTTTTCTTGAAATCGCCCTTTTTTCTCAAAATCGTTCCTTTGTCGGAATCGTTCCTTTTTTTACGGATTCATTCCTTTTTTTCTTGAAATTGTCCTTTTTTCTCGAATTTGTTCCTTTTTCTCAAAATCGTTCCTTTGTCGGAGTCGTTCCTTTTTTTTCGGAATGATTCCAATGGGAACGAGTCCAAAGAACTCGTTCCTTTTGGTGAACGAATCCGGCTGGAATGGTTCTTTAAAAGGAACGATATTGCCCATCTCTAGTGATTACCAATGATATCAGCAATATCTTGATTTTTTTTTTTTTTTTTTTTCAGAAATAAATTATTCTTTCTTCATGAAAAAACATGAATTCAATAACCTTAACAAAAATTACAAATAAAAAACATGTATAGAATTGATATCAAACTAAAAAAGTCGAATTTTGTACCTACATCTAAACTGAATGTTTCATTGTTTACATCTGTAAATTATGTGCAGATTTTAGATAGTTGTGGGTTTTAGGAGTGCGGATTTGAGGGAGTCTACTGTATATAATTAATTGTATAACAATATATATCTGTAAATTGCTTATGAAAAAGATAAAATTGATATTAAAGATATAATTAAAATTAATATTCAATAAATGCATTAAAATAAGGATTCATTTTCATACATTTTCAGATTAGAGTATGTTGGGTTCAAGTCACAATCCGGGTTAACTTAATTTTATAGTTAGGATTAAATATAACCAACTTATGCAGGATTCTATTATGAATCCTTCTTACTTTGGATTTGTTACTTAACTAAGTATATATATAATACTGCTCTTGTTTTAGAATTATTTAATTGTGGTCACAGTTCGAAAGCAATTAAATTTGTTTGAAAAAATCTCCCCAGCCTAATTATTCTTGTTCTGTTGAATTTTAATCATTTACTTTTAGAAATTCTTATGAACTAAGAACTGTTTGACTGATAGAATAGTGAAATGTAACATGCGAAGCTCTGATTTGAAATTCATGAATATCAGAGTACGTAGGTGAGCCCCCTCCCCCCTTGTCGCATGCAATTTAAGCAACTTTTTTTATTATTATTATTTTCAGATTCCCACATTTGAAGGAGGGTGGTGTCCAAATGATAAGTGCCCATAATAAAACCATAAATATAATATTTTTCTTCCTTTATCCCTCATCACTCCCTCTCAATAACCTTTGAAACATGATCCCTTGAATGACCACATACAGAGTTTTATTTTTCAATTCCCATATCTTTTAACAAATTGAAACTATTTCTATGTTCTTATACTATATACGGTGTAGAGTATGCATTCTTTTTTACCCGAACTGTCCCATCAAGCACTCTGACCTCTTTATATTTCAATTTTAGAGGCAATTTAATGAGTTGCAAATGTGAACTTTTCCTTTCTTGGTGCAATGTTTAGCTAATTGACAATTATTTTATGGATTGGGCGAAAGCAAGAAGAAGAAATAAAAGTTATAATCATAGAATATAATCGCATATTTATGGGAGATTACGATTACAAAGCTTACTGAAACAGGTTACGTTGTATTTACATTGCATTGTGGTTACAATTAGATTATGATTGTAATCAAAATAAAATCTGTTATGATTATGCTGCAATTATTTTGATATCAAAATTTATGATTATGATTACAATGTGATTACACAGTTTTTGTAGTGGGTTATAATCGATTATGATTACTCAAAGTCTGTTTATAACATAATGAAATTAATGTGTGTTACTAAGTTGCACTGGAAGATGTTTACTGTAGAATATGAAATTTAATGCATTTATTTATTTTCAGAGACACTAAAAAGAGTTTGATCACAATACTGTCTATGGCTCATAATTTCTGAAAGTGCATTCCTGATCCATTTTTTAATCATAAAGAATTTTTAGTTCAGTATGAAGTATGCCTAAATACTATAGCTCATATATAGTGCTGCACAAAAGAATTTGCAAGCACTATTGTCTTTGGGCTTGAATTTTTTACATTTTTTCCTTAATTGTGTTATACTTCTTCCATTTTAACATGATTTAATGTACTAAGATATGTTTGTAGGATATAAATATATGTACATATACAAAAATTGTATATGCTGTTTTCTATTATGCAGTAATTTCTGGAAGTGCAATTTCAGTTGTGTTATATTTTCCTAGCTGAAATAAATTTTAGCTTAATATGTGTTATGCATAAAATGATCTTTAGATCATATACAATATGAGATAAGTTCTCTTATTGTTTATTTTTGCTGTTCTTTCTCTTTCATTTATTACCATCAGTTTTCTGACTGGTATGCATGCAAGCTTTTGTCGACACGTTTTGTGATCTTTTTTCTCCATTCATCTTCCTCTCTTGAAAATGCAGCATCAGTCATTTTCCTTATGTGTACATCCATTCTCTTCCAGCATTTCTTTTCATTTCAGTAATTTTTTTGTTTTTGTGTTTGATTCCTTGCACTTTGGCATGCATGCTCAGTCAGAAGTCATCGGTTTAAGAATCTCCCTTTATGAAATGTAGTTTTCAGGTCAATGATGTGGCATTTTTGTGTTTGGATGGAAAAAGTTTAGTTTTATTTTCAAAGCACATTATTTGCTTATTCATTGTTGTCTTTTAAATTTAATTAATTAAATTGAACAACTCTTTTAATTATTATTCATTTTTTGATAACTGTCTATGTACTTTGGACATAAAATTTTTTAGGCAGATTATTTTTTTAATTGATTATTGAAAGATTTATTAATAGATTATTGAATAAAAAAATGTTTAGACTGACATTAATATCCAAGTGTTTTATAATTGAACAATGTGTTTAATTTTTCTATAAGTATACTGCATCTTGAGCTGTAATTGATTAGTTCACTAATGAAGACACTTCCCAGATAGTTATGTCTAAAAAATTAACTTAAATCTCCAACTTTGTTTTCTTAAAGATCCTTAGCCTTTATAGGAAAATCTACGTAATTTCTTGATATTTAAAACACAGAAGTTTTTTCATTTAAGAAAGAAAATGGTTTTATGAATAATGCCAAAAAATGCCCAATTTGGATTTGAGGTCCAGTAAAGTAATTTCTTTTTTTACTTTCTTTTATCTTTACAAGAAGAAAGTATTGGTTTTACAAAAAAAATTTTAATTTTGGTTTTCAATGGATTGACCGTATTTTCGGGTGTATAATCCGCGGCTTATACAAGGAAAAAACCTTCGAAAAAGCCACTGCGGCTTATACACAGTGTGGGTTATACAAAGATTTTTTTTTTTTTAATTGGAAATCGTGATATTTTTTCTTCAATTTTTAAACCTCAAAAAATTTGAAAAAAACATCGAAATTTGTAAATTTTTTTTGCTATGCCGTGAAATTTAGAAAGTTCTCCCACGTTTGTAAAGACTTATTACTGCTTAAATACAGTTATTTCTGGGTTTGGAAGAACTGTCGCAACTAGTTATTTCTGGGTTTGGAAGAACTGTCGCAACTATCGCCAAGTATTGCACTGATAGATCTATAATATTTACTGTAAATACTCGCGTATAAGTCGAGAAATTTTAGACAAAAAAAGAACTTCAAAGTTGGGGGGTCAACTTATACGCAAGACTTAAAAAAAAAAAAAAAAAAAAAAAAAAAACTATAAATAAAATATTAGAAAATAATTTGCTAGCGAATCGGTGCTATAGCACCCCATTGTGTTTGTAGAGTGCAAATCCAAAATCCGGAACCCTTCCAACCTCGACGATTCTGAATTTAAGATCATTTTTAGTTTATTTTTCAAAAAATAATCTACCCTACCCTGTTGGAAAGAACAAAAGAAAAGTGTGTGATTTATGTCATTTTGGAATGATTCAGAGCTATCGCCTTTTTCGAAACGATTCAGAGGAATTGTTCCTTTACAGAGTTGTTTCATTTCGGATAGAGTCCGAGGAATCATTCCTTTTCGGAGTTGGTGCATTTTGGAGCGATTCCGAGGATTCGATCCTTTCGGGAACTAATGACCTAACATAGGTATACATTTTATGTCTGAAATTTTGAATTTATCTCCGTTTTTTTTTCTTTTTTTTAATTTTTGGAAAAATTTATTAAAAATATCACGCTTGTTTGAAAAAAAAAAAAAAAAAAAATGCACGTAAAATGTTGCATTGCTTGAAATTTTATCTTAAAGCACATAAAGACCACGGCGTTTCTTCCGAAAATTACGGTACTGATAATCTTACTTTTTTAGCTGCATTACTGTAGGTATTATGCATCACGAAAAAATTTGGTAAATTTGTGTTAAGAATTATTACTAATGGCTTCTAATTTCGAACCCTGGTCGAAATATACGTTTGTAAATGGTCTATAGCCCGCAGACTATACACTGATGCATCTCCGCGGATTATACACTAACTTTTTTTTACTGCACTGCTTGATTTTGGGGTGCAGACTATACACTGGGTGCGGGCTATACACCCAAAAATACGGTACATGTTTTAGGAATCAGATATTCCAAAAAACGCATTTTTCAAACTGCTGTCTGTCTGTGTATGTGTGACATAAATTTTGTGAACGATCTATCTCAAAAACTAATTCATGGAATTTCACAAAACTTTAAATTCAGTTGACTTTGTTATAAACTGGATTTGATTAGTTTTTTGTGTATATCTCCCTAGTAGGTCGCATTGCTATGCTGTCTTTTTCACGATTTCCACAATAGCTATATCTCAAGAACTCATGGATGGATTTTCATAAAGCTTCAGATTCAGTTAGTCCTTGATATAATATGGTTTTGATTACATTTTGGAGCAAATCATTCTACAGGTGGTGCTGTTAAGCAGATTTATTCACAATTATCATAATAACTCTATCTTATTGAACTAATGCACAAATTTTCATCAATCTTCAGATACAGTTAGTCCCTGATATAAATTAATATTTTTTAGTTTTTGGAGTAAAATGCTCTATAGGTGGCGCTGTTATGGAGCATTATTCATGGTTATCATAATAGCTTTATCTCAGGAACTAATGCACTAATTTTCATCAAAATTAATTTTTCTTCAAATTCAATTAGTCTTTAATATAAATTAGTATTCTTTAGCTTTTGGAGTAAATCGCTCAACATTTGTTTCTTCTATCAAGTTTTTTTTTACAATTTTTGTGATGATTCTATCTCAAATACACTATTACACAGATTTTCTTCAAACTCCAAATTCAGTTAGAACTTAAAATAAATTGTTGTAGATTAGATTTTGGTGTAAATTACCTAACTGGTGGCTCTGCCGTGCTTCGTTTTTCTGGAAGTATTAACTTGTATGAAATAGAAGAAAGTTTTGGATAGTCACATCTGACTAGTTTTTTCTGATATCCTTGCAGACAATATTTTTTGTTCTTAAATCTGTATTTCGTCAAAATGAAGTTACTAAATAAAAAATCAAAAATTTTAGTGCTAAATTCACCTTGATTAATCTGACATGAAGCAGATCTCAGATTAAATAGAGTCTGTACTGTATTAACAGGATTAGTACAAACTCAATCTATAAAAGAAGATGTCTATAGATCCAAAATTATTTTTTATAAAAGTAATTATCAAGAATTTATTATAAGGAAATTTAGTTAGGGTATAAATAATATAATAGATTCGATCTTGATCTAGAGCTGTTCTTTGCCTCCTGGCCATACCCTTGCTTTACTTGATGAATGAGAAGAAAATGAAAAATTTATTGAAGTTATATCATATACTGTTAAGATACTGTAGCTATGAGTAACTAATTTTCATGTTGAGTCTGCTTGTTTTCTTATTATTATTAAATCAAAATATGTTGTCGAATAAATTTGTAAATTCAAAACAAGTTATCTTATGTGCTTCACAAATAAAATAATTATGTGTTTTTATTAACTAATTGTAAATTTTCAGATTAAAAAACCCAGAAGTGAAAGACGTGAAAGAAACGTGAATTCAGATGTTACCTCCAAAGAATCTCTGAATGATAATAAATCTCTGGGTAAATATCTATATGAATTAAATTAGAATTGTTATTTTAATTTTAGTTTAGTTTTTTTAATTATATTTACCTTGATTTTAATTATCACTCAACCAAAAAAAAGGCATTTTTGAAATCATAAATGTTTGAATTTATATACATTAGAGTCCCTCAAGCTGCACAGCTTGAAACCAGAGGTTGTGCAGATTAGAATTTTACGAATTTCTGATCATTGCTTTGTTTACATTTTTTAAACAGTAATTTGAATGTAATTAATTATACAAACCAAACTATATAATGACTCTAACAATATAATAAAGTATTAAAATAAATAATGAACTAAAATAATAAAAATTTAGATAATTCTTAAAATACTAAAAACAAAGATCCAGTTAATAATCAATGTATGATAAAATATTCAGTATAAATATTAAATGAAATAATTATAAATTATTTAATGAAACTTGCCTCATAAATGTACATTACTAATACAAATCAAAGTCATAAATTAAGGCAGTTTTATTTCAGATTTAGTCAGACCTGTGTCAAAATCCATTCTGATTAACCAAAAAAGCTTGATTAAGAATTCAATTTATCAGTAATATCATTGAATCTTAACATAAAGACGTCAGTCATAGTGTTCTCTGTAAGTTGGACTAACAGAATAAATAGCAACAAAATACTTTAATAGATATTTGCTGAGCTAAAATTAACTTTAAACTGTTACATATTTTCAGCAGACCGAATAATTTGATTTTCGGCCTAACTAAATACAGTAAAACCTCATTACAACAATATTTTAGGGACCATATTAATATATTGTTGTACAGGGGTTATTGCTATATCGAGGGCCTACATGTTTTGGGCATTTAATAAGGATTTCTTTTTACTTTACGGTATAGCTTCCCAACCTTTTCTGGTCCACCGCTCCCTTTACAAGAGAAAAAGATGCCAACGCCCCCTCTTCCATAATAGTTAATTATACAAAATGTTAAAATATTATTGCATATTATCTATATTTCATCTATCTGACAATCTATTAATCAAAGTAGAAGTTAATTAAAACGACCATCAAATGTAGTAAAAAAATGTTTAATAAAAACTGAAAAATAAACATAAAATCGATAAGAATTTTAAAAAAATAACGAAATAGTTGAGGCTATTGGAGTAATTTTTTCATGTCAGATTCTAATTTTTTCAACATCAGTCACAAATTGTCATGTTCAAAGATGCATGTTCCTTTTCTTTGACTGTAAATTAGTTACTGCATGGAATCCACTTTAAGTCAAATCTAATGAAAGGAAAGCAATTAAAATTTTATGTACTCTCCCTCACAATCCAGATTAGAGAGCTGTAGATTTTTGAAATTAGAACTCTTGGTATCCATTTCTGAATTTTACTTTTAGTTCTTGTTTACTGCCAAAATTTCCTCCTCTAAATATGATGATACTGTTATAGCTGCATTTCGAAAGGATCTAAAAACCAACTCGGTATAATCATGTATAAATATCGTGGAATTGTTTTGAGAAAACTTCATGAAGAAAGTCCAAATGTTGACATTAAGTAAATATTATTGTTTTCACACACTGCGATATTTAAATTTATTTAATTAAAGATTCTAAGCACGTCTGTCATTTAACCGATGTCATTTTTTAATGCAATCAGGTTTTAGCGTATTTTTACACCTCTGTTTTTAGTTAAGTGAAATACTAAATCAAATATATCAAAAAACGATTCAGACAAATGCCTTTTCAGAGAAAACGAACTTTTGTATGCAGCAGCAACCGATTGAATTCATTTGCAAGTCTGATACAAAGGATAGTGACAACTGCACAACAAAGTAAAACAATTGTTCCACTTTGTTGTAAAATGATTTTCACTATAAAGTTGGCAAAATATCCTGTCATTCAATGAATTGCATCTATTCCTATTGATTGCTCTAATAAAGTAATGAAGCGATGTATACAGGTGTTCATTCCATTTTCTAAAACCAATTGCTGATGATGTGTAACGGAATGTTCTGAGAGTACATTTAGTACTGCTTGTTTAAAAAATTTTAATGAAACCTTCCTGATGTCCCGTCGTTGTTCGAGCAACATAAGTAGCTAATGACAAAATATTACAATAAAGAATTTGTTTCTCTTGGTCTAACTTGGTAGTATTAAAATATTGATTCTCTCTTTGTATCGGTTTCCAAATTTTTAGCAAATAATAACTCTTGATTTTTTTTTTTATGAGTTTTTGTTATTTGGTAAGGCCGATTCATGGAATTGAATGGAATTTTGCAGGTCTTTATGTAATAGCATAATGATGTTTCAATGCTTTTAGCCATCTATTCCTCTTTGTACCGAATTATTACTCAGGATTTTTTCAGTTGATATCAGACGGTTTCTTTTGATGAAGAGCAGTTTTTATTATCTCTCTGACTACAGGCAAGATTGATTTCTCGTCGATTGTGTGCAATTTCAATACTTTTATTATTAAAATTATAATGATATATGAGGCTCGTAGTTCATCATCTTTTTGTTTAAAAGATGACTTAAAAAGGCTTGATGTAGTTGATTGTTTTAATTTTTTTCTTTTCCAGTCTTTGAACTGGTCAGATGGGGCAATCCCAAAACTATCTTCTGTCTCATACAAGTTAATATTTCGAAATTCGCTATCATAGCGCCAGAATTAAATGGCAATCTATGTCCATCGTGAGGATTCTAATGGTATGAAATTCTGTGTATTATTTCTTGAAATAGGACTACTACGACTATCTAGAAAAATGCAGAGTAAAAGTGCCACCAATTATTGCGATTTACACCAAAACATAATCAGCAATCATATTTATCAAGGTAAAATCATATAGGTAACTATTGGTTTGTGGGAGAGTGCTTAGATCCATATTTCAAGTACTCAATACTGTTGCTGGCATTTCTTCTTCAAGATATTTTGAAATTAAAAAAAATCCCTATATAAGTTTAAATAAATTTACTTTTGAACAAATTTATAGACATGACGATTTTTATCACTTTCACTAAGGTTAAACAAATTTCTTGAACTGACTCAAATCACGGGTTTCTTTAAAAATCTTTGGTTAGGCATGTGTCATCCTACCTCAGAATTTTTTGAAATATAGGTTAATAAAAAAATAATCATGTTTAAAACTTTTAGCCAACCAATAATCGCGAATTTTTTACTCCATAAATTCATAATGATTTTTAATTCGTCATAGCCTTTCTTCTAGTTCCACGGCTATTTTTTTTATATTAGTAAAATAAGTTGAATCCTTCCCCCCCCCCCCCCCCCCTTTGATTTAGGTTCATCTGTATAGATTTCCCTTTAAAGGTGCAGTAAAGGTTTTTGTCTCGGACTGGGCAATGTAGAAGAGAACAACTATTTTCATTATATTAGTTCCTAAATAAATAGGTATGCCATGATCGCCCCCCTCGACTGTCCTAGCGCCCCCCATTTTCCTCTAGACTCGCTACCGCCCCCCTAGAAGACTCCAGCGCCCACTGGGGGGCAGTACCGCCCCCGTTGGGAACCTATGCTTTACGGTATATACTACTTAAATATTTATATTTAGAAGAAAATAGTTAGCAGAGTGTTAATAGTAATAGTTAAATAATATAAAATAAATTTAAATAATTTCAGAAAAGAAGCAAAGAAATATTCACATACGTAAAAACTATTTTTATTGAAAATAATCCAATATTTTGGTATGTTTATTCATCTTTTAACAATCAAATCAACAAAAAAGGTATGCATTGAGTCTAGTACACAAAAATGCTCTTCATTTGCCGACTAAAGGCTTGAAACAAATGTCTGTAAAAACTTCACAGATTGAAGAGCTTCCTGGGATGATAATATGGATTTTGATGGGCCTGTATCATCATCATTATCCTCTCCTATCACTATCCTGTTGTTTTCTATCTTCTAGTAGTTTCAAAGAGAGGATGTCTTCATCAGAATCTCCTTTGAAAGCCATAAGTTCGTTATCTGCTGTTTAATAATTCTTCCACGCTGATTCCAGATTTTTTACCACTTCTTTTATCAAGTTAGGATAAAGATTTTTGGATGTTAAAAACACATTCTTGATCATATGAAAGATCTCATTCAATGAAATTTTTTATCTTCATGACAAAAACCGACCTTTTTCCAACAATTACGATTGTTTTTCTGTGTTACTTTCCTCTAACTTCCAGCAATATTGTCACATGCTTTCTTCATATTTACAGCTTTAAATGGGTCTTCTATTTTATTATCAAACTGTATAAGTATCAACTCTGCCAGCCGTTTTCTGTAATATCCCTTAAAACATTCAATTATACCCATATCTCGAGTCTCTAAAATTGAAGTACAGTTGGCAGGGGAAAAAATAATTTCTAGGAAGAAGATTTTAAGGAGAAAAAAAAATCTATATCTTCTCTGATAATTTACCGATTTCGTTCAAATTTTCAGCTCGTTGCAATAATAGTAAATTAGGCTGTGTAATAAATTTTTACTAAAATATAATAAGTTATTCAAAAGTTACAGCACTCTACAAAAAGATCCAGTACAAAATAACTCCAAAGAAAAACAAGAGGTCTGAGGTTTCTCGAAAGTCAACATTATCGGAATAAAGCTGAGTTCAGATTGCGATACTCTTTCTTTCAACTGAATTCCTGGAAAAAAGTGGTAAATTCTTGTATAGGATCAATTTGCGGTTTCTTCATAATAAAACGGAAAGGAGAGAACAAAAGAATCGGGAGATAAACAATCCACTCGATGGAAAGATTTTACTTTTGCCGGACAACCGTCCCTTTCCTGCAAAATTCATTAAGATAAAAAAAAACACCGTATCACCACAACAAACGAACCGACACCGAACTCCAAGAAGTGGTCAAATGTGTTTGGGCCTTACGATCATCTGCTCGCCATAGATACGTTTAGTTACGCAGAAAGGAATTGTGCTTGGATTTTTTTTTCTTTTTTATTATTGTTAAAAGAGAAAATGTTTTTGGTGGCGGGCTTACAAACTGATACACATTTCGAAAAATGAAATTTGTTCAAAATGGGAGCAGTATTTTCAAGATTTTACAGTATGTATTCAAAGTAAAAAAAAAATCCACATATCAAAAAATTTCGGATCCGGAAGTTCCGGAAAATTGGTTCTGTAATATAAATATTTTATTCCTATATATTTTTTTGACAATTAGTTATTTTAATAATTTAATTACTCAAATAATTCAGTTTTTTGCCGTATTTATGCGATATTTTAGGTATCTTATCGCTTCCTTAATAAGGCAAAATAATTCCTTTTCACTGCGGCGTTTACGATGGGTGCGGTGATTACGCCGATTTTTTTTCAAAATGATGTCAATATTTGAGGGTACGGCGATTACACCGGGTGTGGCGTTTCTTCCATAAATTACGGTATATGCAAGTTCAATGGGACCAGGAAATATTTTGTAGTACAGGGAGTTATCGTTGTAGCGGGAGTTTACTGTATCATGATTGAATATCAAATAGATATCAACTATTCGATTTATCCCAAGTGTACACTGTAAGTTTTGGGATGCAGCAACCAAGATTTTAGTTCATCACAAACCACAAATAAATAAATTGTGCTTTTTTCAGCCATTTCTTTCTTAAAATAAATTCATGTTTGAAGATTAAAGTAATAAGTGTTGAACTAAGGAATAAACTTAACAGGTTTTAATTGAATTTTAGCTTGAAACTTTTTAATTTTAATTCAGGAAAAAATTGAGAATTTTAGCTTAAAATTTTTTAATTTTAATTTAATTTTCAAATTTTAATTTCTTATTCTTCCATGCATATTATTAAAGATTTTGACAATGAAAAGGACAGTAAACCAGAAAAATCAAAATCTAAGAAAAAAGTAACATCCAAGTCATCAGATGAAAAGGAAAAGGAAAAAAGAAAGGGGAAATCCACTTCAATCACTTCAGATGGAGATGAGAAGGAAGATATGAAGAAAAAAAGACAAAAAGGGTATTTAAATTATAATTTAACTGACTATTAAGGAATTATTATTTATTACTGGTCTATATAAAATACTAAAATTGACTATGTAGTTTATATTATTTTTTAAAAAATATATGTCTATTGCTGCTTACAAATAGTTTTAAATTCAGTCAACTGTAACAGCATCGAAATTAGCCTTTTTTGTGCCCATGGCAAACATGGATTTTGGCACTCTCACGCCACTCCCTGCATACTTAAAAAGTAAATTTACAAAAAAAAAATTTACTTACCTATCTAATAAACATCCTATTTTTAAATTTTAAATGTATAAAACTGAACTGCGTAATTAGCTTTGTAAAACATTGATTGATTGATTCATTAAAATCTTGAAAATGGTATCAAAAGAAACCAAATTACATTTTCAATATTTTAAAACGACTTTTTTATGATAAATAAGGCCGATATCTATATTGTTGTGCATTTGTACTTTTTCGCTTTTAATTACAATTTTTTTTATTTGAGAATAGCTTTTTTTTTTAAAACTGGTTTTGAAAGTGAAACTGCCTTTATATAAAAAACTGTAACAAAAACCAAAAAAGTACAAACACTCAGCAATACATATCAATCTCAGGCATCCTATGCAAAAAATAGAATTTTAAAATATTAAAATTACTGTGAGAAATTTGTAAGAGTGCTCCCACAGGTTTAAAATTAGCATTTGAATTTCTCTGCATGATTAGTGTAAGGTTCTTAAAGATCCTACACTACTCAAGGATAAAGGTTCTGAAGCTAATGTTAATTATATGGTATGGAAGTTAATTTCAAATTTTCTCATTTGGATATATATATATTCACTGGTGTGCAAAATTTAAGGACAAATCCCAAAAGGCCTATTTTCAAGGGATTTTCAAGCGGTAATTTTCATGCGAATATTCAAAAGGAAGTAATATAATTCAAATAATTACTATCCCTGCATACCAGCTACTCCATATAACATCTTATTCAGGTCACACATGAGTCACAGACACTATGACAAAACAAAAAATAAGAAATTCCATATGTCTCTTTTATGAGTCTCAAATGACTATTATATGTGACTCCACTGACAGGTCACTGCGACTGCTGCTTTGTGTTGAGTCACCAAGTCATTTGGAGACTCAATTTCAAAGTCATTGTGAATGTTACATATTGATATATCACCAAATAATGCCACATTAAAGTCACATGGTGACTTTCTGTCACAAAACTTTATCAAATGGTGACAGAGATCCTACTGTGAAGTAACCACTGTGAAAAGTGGTGGAAAGTCACCATGTGACTTTAATGGGACATTATTTGGTGATTCATCATAATGCAATGTTCACAAGGACTTTGAAATTGAGTCTCCAGATGACAGGTCACATGAGAGTCTCAATGTGACCTTCACCAATGACATTCTAAAGTCTCCTGGTGATTCTCTACAAAGCAGCAATCACAATGACCTCTCAGTGTAGTCACATATAGTAGTCATTATTTAAGACTCATAAAAGAGAGGTATGGAATTTCCTATTTTTTGTTTCGCTGTAGTGACTGTGACTCTTGTGACCATGTGTGACCTGAATGAGAGGTTATATAGACTGCCTGTTATGCAGGGATTGTAATTATTCAAATTATAATACTTCCTTTTGAATATTTGCTTGAAAATTACTGCTTGAAAATCCCTTAAAAATTGACATTTTGGGATTCGTCCTTAAATTTTGTACACCAGTGTATGTATATATATACATTTATATAGGATAGATGAGGTTATCTCTAAACTAGTTAGTTTTTACTTTTTACATCTCATTTTTAGATTATTAAAAAACATTTCTTTTGCTTTCAGAACTGGTTAGAAATAAATTTCAGCTATCCTACGAAAGAAATTATACAAGGTAAAAAAGAATATTGCCCAGTTAAACTGATGGCATTGAGCTCACAGGCTACGCATACTAATTGTACATTGCAGCCTTGTATTTTCATTAATTCCGTTTGAAAAAAAAAATTAAGAAGGGGAAACAGCTCTCCCCTTTCTCCTTTTTCATACTTAATCATTGAACCTCCTAAACTATCAAGGACATGCTTTATCATATAAAAAATCTATATCCAAAATTCTGAGCAAATCGGACAATTCTTAATAAAAACCCATTTAGCATTCATATAATTTAAGAGGAGTTATTCCCCTCTTTTATACTTAACCATTAAACTTCCAAAACTATTCAGAGATTTGAACGAAATCTGACAATTCTGCTTGAAAAATCCATTTATACAAGTTAAGGGGAGGGGCATTAGAACCCCCGTTCCCCCTGTTTATACTTATTCAATGAACACCTAATAACAGCCACGGACTCGCCTCATCAGAATGATCCTATATCTAAATTTTGAACAAAAACTGTTAATTCTGCATGAAAATCCTGTTTATATCAATTAAGGGAGGGGCATGAGCCCCCCGTTCCCCCTCTTATACATATCGAATGAACTCCAAAAACTAATCAGGGAAGCGCCTTATCAGGATATACCTATATACAAAATTTCAAGTGGATCTGATATTTTTATCATGAGTTATCGCGTTATGCACGAACGCACGTACATACAGAACGGACGGGCACATAAGCTCTCAGGCTATGATAGCCTGTGAGCTAATAATTATACAATTATGCAAGATGTTTCAAAATTATACCCACGTAGTATTAATATTAGCATTCTCATTTCTTTGGATGACTATTCTAGACTCTTAAGAGACTACACTAAACAGGTGAACACATTCGCAAGCTAATGTTAACCTCTTCAGACCTGATCATAAAATAACTCTACACATATATATTTATGGCTTTTGCATAATCGAAATGACATCATAGGTGACAGAAAGACTCATTTTTATGAAATCAGTACTTTAAGGGATTGGTAATTTAGGTTTACAAATATGGGTCTAAAAGTACTAATCCCCTTAAAACATCAGTTTAACTATCAGTAATGTAAATTTTCGCAATAACAAAATAAAAGTCTTTAAACAAGTAAATAATCAGCAAATCTTCTAAAATTTTTATTGTAAAGAATTTAAATTAAATAATCATGAATATTTCTTACTTTCTTAGCCACAATGTCTTGAAGGTATTTTCAAAACTTGGCTAAAAATAATATTTATTTTATGAGGTAATATTCATCAGTGCTGACATTTATTGGTTTTGTTTTAAAGCAAAAAATATTCAGCTGTATAGAAGTTAAGTAAAAATGCAAAAAATTCGAACAGTTTAGTTTTTATGAGGAAAAGAATGGAGGTACACATTTGTGTACCTCAGGTCTGAAGAGGTTAAAAATATAGGAGAGTTTTTGACAAATATCTCGCTTGCATTTTAATACTTTTAAATGAGTTTTTTTCTTCCATCTGATACTTTAGGTGTGTGTTTGTACTTTTTGGGGTTTGGTTAATTTTTTTAATATTAGGTACCTTCACTTTTGCAAATCTGGTTGGAACTGTTCTGAAACTAAAAGTATCTTCATACAAAAAAATCTGCAAAATTGAAAAAATAAAAACACACAACGTTAGATATTGGCCTCAGCACTGTAAAAAAAAAATTGTGTAACATTAATCCATAGAATTGTAGGCAGCATACTGCCTACAATTTTATGAAGTAATTTAACTTATATAGTTGTGCAATTTAAACTCATATAATTGTTGTAATATTATGCATTAATGTAACATTTATCCATGGTAATACTAATTCATAGTAATGAACTTACAACTTTTTATTTTTTCGCTGTGCATACCCCTTTCCATTTGTTTTTATTGTCCTGGGCACCTGGCTGTGTTTATGGGAAGACGAAAATAAAGAAAGGAAGCACAATGCTGCTCAGGGAAATAAAACAAGAAAGAAACAGCCTTCATGGAGAGTTTTCATTTAATGGAACAGTCGGACTGAAGGGTCGGTCGCTTGGCGCTTGGTAATCATCCGTACACGATGCTGTCCAACAATAGACTGACTTTGAAATGAAATTTGATGGGACTTTTCTATACAGGAAGAGAGACATGATAGAATACTTAGACATGATACAATTGGAATAGGAAAAGAAAATAGCCTAAAAGAACATTTCTGTTTTTTTTTTTTAATTATTATTATTATTAATTTAAATTTTATTTTATAGATGATTTTTGTTTATGAATTTTTTTTTTTTATCTATTTTCAAATTTTAATACATTTGGTTTGATTTTTTTTTTTTTTTTTTTTTTTTTTTTTTTTTTTTTTTTTTCTATTTGCACAACATAAAAATAATCCATACATATATGCATTTTTTATATCAAAAACATCAAACAAAACCTCAATTTGGCAGCCCTTTCACCTTCTCTTTTGGTGGTGCTCAGAGCACATTCTCCATATGCCCCCCCCCCCCCCCTTTCTAGTTTCACCAGTGATCTGTAATATACAACTGTCATAATTAGTGGCTCATATTTTTATTTGAATTAAGTAACAAATAATAATTAAATGTCTCTTTCTTTTTTTTTTTTTTTTTTTTTTTCTTACATACAAAGGCAAAGCAAAAGGAACCTGACAAAAGAAAGGGAATCAGATGAAAGTGGAAAACAAGAAAAGCAACTCAGAAAAAAAGAAAAAGTGAAATATTCCATAAGTTCTGATTCTGAAGAAGAGGATTCCTTGGAAAAGGTTTTAAAATATATTATGTTTTAGGTTATTAAGACAATAAAATATAACATTTAAAAAATTCACTTGCATCTTGATTTATATTATTAAAAGTAAAAACTATTTGAGGTAGTTTTAAAAGATCCCACTTAAAACTTAATGAAAATTTGTGTTTAACAAAGTTTACAATTATATGCTTTTTCTCCCTCTCTCTCTCTTTCCCAATTGTATTGAATACTCACAATGCTCATGCTTCTCAGGAAAACCTGAAACTAAGAAAAAAAATATTTTGGTCATAAAACTTCAGGAAAAAATCAGTCAATTTCAGAGAAATTGTAAAATTGTTCAGCTATTTTTTAGGGGTGCATAACCTTTTCAAGAGAAGGGCCACTTTCAAATATGTCTGGATGTGACATGACAAAATAACATTGAAGCAATTTAAATCAACATCCACTACCACACTAATTATTTTTGTTGCAGGTCAAATTAACTCTGTTGTATCTTGGTGTTAATTTTAGGATTAATGTAGATTCCTGCTAGTTGGATTCGTGTTGCATCCAATTTTTCAAAAGGTAATTCAGTATATTACTTCAGATTTAAAACTAACTTATAATACCATAATTTTGTGAAGAAGTGCTGCACCCATCATAAGCATTGCACTTGCGAAAATGCATCAAAATTTGAAAAATTATGCTATTTCCAGCATTTTTTTTCACATTTTACCATAAGTATTTTATTTTTCTAAAACAAATGTAATTTCAAACTTTTAATTCATTATTGTAACTTTTATCCTTTTTTGCAATAAAATTTAATCTAAATTTGTACAGTTTTTTTTTTTTTTTTTTTTTTTTTACAGAGATTTTTGAAAATTCATTAAAGAAATCCTGCTTTGATCTATTACCCTAAATACAAATTTTTGAAAAAAAATTTGCAAATTTTAGCAGTTTTTTCATTTATTTTTTTATTTTATTACAGTATAGGATCCGTAATCCAGAATGCTCGGGACCCAGGGCATTCTGGATAAGAGGGTTTTCCGTAATTCGGAACACTTTACTATAAGTATAAGAAATGCACGAAATACTTTCATAAATAGTGAAATAAATAGGTAAATATGAATATTAATACATGTAAATACCTTAATTTATTGATTAATTTACACAAAATATATATACAGTAAAACCTCCATAACGAACACTCCCGAATAGTGGACACCTCTATTTAACGGACAGTTTTCAAATCCCCACTCCCAAAACTTAAATTTTTGTATGTTTAACCTCTAAATAACGGACATTATGAATAGCGGACAGTAACTTTGGCAAAAAAGAATAAAAAATCATTTTTTAACGAGGGGAAAAAATAAAATTCCTCTAAATTTATCAGGGCAATGTGTCACAAATTTTGTGATTACAGATAAATGTGGGGATGAGCTGGAGAAAATCTCTTCTCCCCCTATATTTATCTGTGATCACAACTCCCTCCCCCTCCCCCCTCGGATGATTGGATATTGTGAGCTTTGAAGAAATAGAAAAATACAGTAAACAGTTATAATTTTTTTTTTTTTTCTAAAAAAAAAGATGATTTAAAAGGACTAAAACTACCGACAGAGTTAAAACTTCACATTAAAAAACAAATTTCATGTAATCGCAAGTAAAAGCAAATTTTTATTTAAAAAAAAAATAAAAATGTAAGAATGTAATAAACAAAGGATAAAGGTATGCACAATTTTATTTCAGTTTGATTGCTTTAAAAATTATTTTAATTTTTGGTTAATCATATAATAGAGGTTTTAGGACTTATTAAATTCGACTAATGAAACATTAAGCACTCATTAGCAATTTTTCTATATCTGAGGTTTTCTCAATAGCAGACACCTCCGAATAGCGGACAATTTCTCTGCTCCCAAAGTGTCCGTTATTTAGAGGTTTTACTGTATATATATACATATACATGAAATTTAATTTTGAGATTTTGAAATAGAATCTTTTGATTGGAATTTAGCAAACATGTCTATGATAGTTTTTTGCTTACATAGCGCGTCTCTTGCACTAATTGTTCTTGTATTTTGTATAGGGACATGATTTGCTGCTTGTGGAAGTAGATCCAATGTTGCATGCCTTAAATTATTTGTTCTGTATAAAATTCTAATTTTTCATTTAATACTTTTCAACAGCTTCATTCTGCTGGTTGTCCTTCTCTCAGTCATCTGATTAGTGACAGGAATGTTTTCATTGGTTTCTAAACAATCTTCCACTGCTTCTAGATTAAGCAATTTAGCATCTGGACAATTAAAGCCTTTGGCATATGCCAACAGATCAGCAATAATTTGCTTCTCTTTCGAAATCTTGAAGCCTTCAAACTGAGGCTCATTTTCGTCATCGAAAAATAATGCGGATGGCCACAGATTATACCATCCATGGATAAGTGTATCCTTATCCTCACCCTGCCATGCTTTAGCAGCACTCCACAAAGCAGCTTTGATTGTGAAGCTTCTCTGGAAATTTTTTATTCCAATTCCTTTGTTGTACTCTGTGAGCATTTTTTTTTAAGAAGTCATTTTTGTAGTGAGTTTTTAAAGATCTCAGAATCTCTTGATCCAATGGTTAGATAAGTGATGTTATGTACAATTTGGAAGCAAAAACACTGTAAACACATCATACATTTCTAAGAATTCTGCTTCAGGATGGGCTGTTTTTTTCATGATCTTTTGAAGAAATTTGCCTTTTATCGCGATCTTTTGTTGAAATTTGCCGTTTTTAGCAAATCTTTAATCAAAATTTGGCATTTTTCGTGAATCTTCTGCCAAAATTTGCCGTTTTATCACGGATTTTTTAAACCTTTTTTTTTTTTTTTTGCAATTTTTTTATGGAAATCTGCCTTTGGGGATTTTATGACGAAATTACCCATTTTCTCGCGAATCTTTTGACAAAATTTGGCAGAAATTAGATGTTATTTCTTGATTTTTAACAAATTTTGCCGTTTTTCCATGATCTTTTGACAAAATCTGCCGTTTTTCGGGATTTTTTGACAAAATTTGCTGTTTTTTCGTGATCTTTTGTCAAAATTTGCCTTTAATTGTGATTTTTGGACGAAAGTTGCCGTTTTCCGTGATCTTTTGTTGAAAATTGCTGTTTTTCACGAATCTTTTGTCTAAATTTACGTTTTATCGCGATTTTTTGGATTATATTTGTTATATTTTTGCGATCTTTTGGGGGAAATCTGTCTTTTGGGGGGATTTTGTGACGAAATTACTTATTTTCTTGAGAATCTTTTGACAAAATTTGCCGAAAATTAGTCGTTATTTCGTGATTTTTAACGAAATTTGCCGTTTTTTCGCGATCGTTTGACAAAATCTGTCATTTTTCGGGATTTTTTGACAAAATTTGCTGGTTTTTGTGATATTTTGAAGAAAATTGTCTTTAATCGGGATTTTTAGACGAAAGTTGCCGTTTTCCGCGATCTTTTGTTGAAATTTACCGGTTTTTGCGAATCTTTTGTCAAAATTTGCTGTTTTATCGTGATTTTTTGGATTATATATATATTTTTTCTTTTATTTTTTTTTTTCACGATCTTTTGGAGGAAATCTGTCTTTTGGGGGGATTTTGTGACGAAATTACCCATTTTCTTGCGAATCTTTTGACAAAATTTGCTGAAAATTTGTCGTTATTTCGTGATTTTTAACGAAATTTGGTGTTTTTTTTTCTTGCGATCCTTTGACTAAGTTACGCGTCCCAAAAAACAAGTAAAAGCTTTTTTTTTTTTTTTTTTTTTTTTTTTTTGCGTCCCGTTGCCGATTTTTTGCATAATTTACGCGCTATAACGCATCCGCAGCGTCGCTGAAAAAAAATTACCGATTTGCATTCCGGTTTTTGGAGCATTCCGGATACTGGGATGCCGGATAACGGATCTTATACTGTAGTAATTTTTAATGCATACATCAGGGGGGATTCTGTTCCAAATTTGCTAAAAATTCCAAAAAATTAAGGTATTTGGTTTTGAAAATAATAATAAAGAAAAACCAGTCATCAATCCGAAAATTCGAATAGTAAACATATCACGAATTTTGTCAAAGAATCGTGAGATAACAAAAATTTCATTAAAAGATCCTGAAAAAACATGATTTTTGTCTAAAGATAAAAAAAAAATTATATGAATTTAATTAAAGGAAAAAAAAAATCAGATTTTATCAAAACATTTCGAAAAAACTGCAAATTTCATCAAGATATCACAAAAAAGCGCAATTTTTGTCAAAAGAGCTTGAAAAAAAACAAAACACACACAGTGTCAGAAGGGGAATTCCCCTCCCCTCCCCCCCCCTTCTGTGTTTAATCTTTGAAAGTATGCTGTGAATTTCAGATTTTAATTTTTACTTAGAATCCCCCGCCCTTTTATTTTCCATACATTAATTCATATTTTATTCCAGAATTAAATTCAATATTTTATTTGAATTCCTGCAGTTATTTTGTAATTTTTAGGGTTTTTTTAAATTTGCAGTGCCTTTTCGTATTCACAAAAGGCATTAATTATTATTAATATCTTATTCTGATGCAACAGTTTTTGTCCTCTTTTCAAAGAGTTTATTTTTATCCATACAGCGATTTTTTACATGTTTTGTGCTATTTTTTTATATTTGTAAAAGGAGTCTGATTTAGACTTTTTAAACTAACATTTGCATTTTTTTATGCAATTGTTGCAGATTTTTTCGTTAATTCACAAATGTATTTTTAATTCAATATAATCATAGTATTCATTGGAAAAAAAAAATTTCCAAATCATTTCAGTTTCTATGGGTGCAAATTTTGCTTTGTTGGGGATAAAAAAGTTGTTGCGCAGTAAACAGAAATAATAATTAAAAGAAAAAGAACCTAAAGCAAAATTTTCTGTTTTCTAATATTAAATATATATGTATGTATTTTGTATGTTTGTTAATTGTCCGATATTGTCAAAATTTTTCAATAAGTTGCAGTAATAATAAATTAGACTGTGTATTAAATTTTTATTAAAATACAGAAGGTTTTAAGAAAATTATATCCACACATAAAAAAATCCACTCTTACAATTTCAGGAAAAGAAAGCTCACAGCAAATTGTGGTTTCTTTATTTAACCCTGAGAACTCAGGCACTTTAAGAATAGATAAGCTTTCCAATAAATGTTGTGTAATGCAAAAAGAAATTTTCAACAAAATATGTTTCATGAAGCAAAACTGAAGAAAATGAGTGTTTATTTTAAATATGTCAATTATTTTTTACACGATAATGCTTATTTTCCTAAATATTATTATACTAAAGATTTTTTGAACTTTTAAACCCATATGTGTCGTGGCGTTTCTTCCCTAAATTGCGGTAATAATCTATTGCTGTTTTCTAAAGAGACTGCTGTGATCTTTTCACAAGCCTTTGACAAAATTTGCATGTTTTTTGTGATTCTTTACAGAAATTCATATATTTCTGCAGTTCTTTGATGAAATTTGCATTTTTTCCACAACTCTTTAACCATTTCACTGTTTGGCGCTAGATAATTCTGAGGTAAAAGTTCTGTTTCCCCATACCTGTTGCCAGTGAAGTTGTTAAACAACATATGCGTTTTTTGCAATCCTTTGATAAAATATTCTTTTTTTTTTTTTTTTTTTTTTTTTCTTTTTTTAGAAGCCTTGACTAAATGCTCATTTTTTTGCAGTGCCTTTATGAAATTTGCATTTTTTTTTTAATTTTTTCCGCATTCCTTGATGATTTTTGCATTTTTTTTTTTTTTTTTTTTTTTTTTTTTTTTTTTTTTTGATGAAATTAGTGTTTTTTAATTTTTTGATGAAATGTGAGTTTTTGGCTATCATTAGACAAAATTTGCATTTCTTTTTCACACAACTTTTTCATGACACAGGAGTTTCTTTGAGATCCTTGAATAAAATTTGCACTTTTTCAGCAGCCCTTTGACTAAATTCCCATCCCCCCCCCCCCCCCCCAATCCTTTAACAAAAATAACAATTTCTTTTTTTCCTTGGCTATGCTTTGATAAAATTTGTGGGGTAATTTACTTCATTTATTACATTACCATTATCCTTTGACAAAATTTGTGTTGTTTCTTTCACAATCCCTTGACTAAACTTGCATGGATTTTAATTTTTTCCGCATTCCTTGATGATTTTTGCAATTTTTTTTTTTTTTTGATGAAATTAGTGTTTTTTAATTTTTTGATGAAATGTGAGTTTTTGGCTATCATTAGACAAAATTTGCATTTCTTTTTCACACAACTTTTTCATGACACAGGAGTTTCTTTGAGATCCTTGAATAAAATTTGCACTTTTTCAGCAGCCCTTTGACTAAATTCCCATCCCCCCCCCCCCCCAATCCTTTAACAAAAATAACAATTTCTTTTTTTCCTTGGCTATGCTTTGATAAAATTTGTGGGGTAATTTACTTCATTTATTACATTACCATTGTCCTTTGACAAAATTTGTGTTGTTTCTTTCACAATCCCTTGACTAAACTTGCATGGATTTCCTTCCCCCCCCCCCCGTGATCCTTTGACGGAGTTCCCATTTTTGTGATTCTTTAACATAATTCTCATTTTTTGTGTGTGTGTGTATTTTACTTTAAAAAACTTTTTTTTTTTTTTAATTTTTTTGTGTAATTTACATTTTTTTCACAATTTTCTGTAGAAATTTGAGGTTTTTGACGATTGTCTGACGAAATCCATGCTTTTACTCTACAATCCAGTGACATAATTTCAATTTTCTCTGTGATTCTTTGAGGAAATTGGTATTTTTCCACCATCTTCAATTACATTTTCCATTTTTTGTAATTTCTTCATAAAATTTGCATTATTTTCTGTGATTGGTTAAGGAAATTGTTCTGCCATCTTTTACAAAATTCAAGTTATTTCTTCAAACGATTCACATTTTTTTTTTTTTTTTCAAAATTTGCAACACAGTTGAACCTCGAAAATCCGGAACCGTCGGGACCGCGGCGATTCCGGATTTTCGATTTTTCCGGATTTTGGAGGTTTATTAAAAAATCTTTTTTTATGGCTATATAATACCGTAAAATCCCGTTAATCCACTCTTCCCGATCAAACACCCCCTCCCCACTTTATAAAGAATTTGAAATTTTCAAAAAATCCCGAGAAAGCGCCCTTCCTCCCGATTCTCAAAGGCGATTGAGAGTGAGACGAATCATTATGAAATGAATGAATCATGAATCTTTGGTGAAATGTGCGTTTTTTCAAGATTTTTTAATTGATTTCATGCTTGTTTTGGCTTTCTTTATTTTTTTTTACAAATTTCTCCGTTTTTTCTGCATTTTTTCGACAGAATTTACGTTTTTTTTAACCCAAATTTTTTCAAGTATCAAAATTCATGATTAATTCAACGATTCATTCATTTCATCATGATTCATTACTGTAAATTTTGTTGAACGTTTTTTAACTTTTTAATTTTTGTAATAATAAAGTCTTTAATTAACGGCAAGTCATTACAATATTAACCAGAATATATCTATATATATATTTTTAGTATAGTTATCAGAATTTAACAGCAGTTGATGAAAATTACAGCTATGTCTCATTTTAAAAATTAATAAAACTGAAATCGGAAAAATGTCCGGATTTTAGAGATTTCCGGAATTTGGAGGTCCGGATTTTCGAGGTTCAACTGTATATTCCAGTTATATATTTTCATATCAATTCACACATGAACCACATAAAATAATGCCAGACTTGTCAATTGATTGCGGAAGGAAAAAAAACTACGAAATTGGTCCAGTGATCATTAATGAAAAATACTAAATGTTTCAAGGATCTTTTGCAGTAAAAAGCTCACAAGATAAGTCAATTAGTCACACAAAAAATTACGAAATTCACAGGGCAGACACAGGAATTGATCATAGTTTCAAAATGCAACATTTTCCAGAAAATAGAGAATTTTTTTGGACAGGAGTCCCCCACCCATGATTATTTTGGACAGGATTTCAAAATTATAGGTAGAAATCTCACCATCCTGGCCTTCAATTCAAGACCTCTATATTCTGATATATATGTTATCAGAAAAGTATAAAAATTAGACCTGCCTTGCTTTTTCCAAAAATAAGACATAGAAGAGGTAAGAAGTGTACTCTAAAGTGATTGTTTTAGGTAAAGGAGTTGTTTTTCCATAGAAAAAAGCACTTTTGGATTGAAATCCCAATACTAGATTTACAGATTTTAATATAACAGATGTTAATGCTAAAAGCATAACAATAAACATCCAGACGCCCCTTAAAAATGAAACAGAAAATGTTAAAAATTCATCATTACAATTTTACTTCTAAAATTAAGGGAAATTTGAAATGTGAAAGTTCCATTATCTGATATAAACATTATTTTTTTGCATTGAAATAATGTAACTATATAAAGTACTTTTTGTGTTTTGTTTTTTTTATTATTATTAATTAAATTATAATGTTTTTAAAAATTAAATTCTAAACTTAGAACTTAATTAACTTGATGATTTTAAAAGAAACAGTTAAGGGAAATTTTGAATGTGAAAATTCCATTATCTGATATAACATTACTTTTGTGCCCTGAAATAGTGTAACTGTATATAAGTTACAGTTTTTTATATTAATTAAATTATGATATATTTTTAAATAAAATTCTAAACATAGACCTAAATTAGATCGATGATTTTCAAAGAAACAGTTATGCATTAATATTCACTTATTACAATTTTTCAGAAAAAAAAACTTCCATCCAGGAGTAAAGACCATAAAAATGATTCTGATAGCAGCTTTAGAGAATCTCCAAATGATAATAAATCTAATGGTAAGTATCTATGAGAATGTATTTAGAATTTTTATTTAAACTTAAGTGTAATTTTTATCTTATAAAAATTTTTTTGCATTCAGCATAGGTAATAGTAATCAAACAAGAAAAAAGGATTTTTTTCTTTTCTTTCCATATGTTCAATTTAGTGAACAAGTAGAGGAAAAGTGAAAGAGTAAAAATTTAAGTTAGAGAGATAATTTAGATAGTTTATTAGACAATGTTCAAAGTATCAAATAAAATAGAAATTTGTTAAAAAATAAAAAGTTTATAAATTTTACTTTGTGTGTTTGTGGGTGGGAGGAGAGAGATATCAAGAATTTAGATGGTACTATCAAATAAAATAGAAATTTGTTAAAAATAAAAAGTTTTATAAATTTTACTTTGTGTGTTTGTGGGTGGGAGGAGAGATACGTCAAGAAATGGCAATTATGGTTGAGGAATTATTAAAATGACTTATTATTTTACTACACAATATAACATAAAAGATATGAAACAAAAAAGAAAATGTTTCTTTGGATTTTTTATAGGGAAGGGATTTAGATTACTCAATATTTATCTTTAGTTAATACAAAGCATTCAATATGGCAAAAAAAAAAAAAAAAAAAAAAAAAAAAAATTCTAAAAATAATTTATTTTTTTAAGTGTGCTGAGGGTATGAAGGTGAAAGGGGGAGGGATATAGAAATAGAAATTACATTTGGGACCCATTCTTTGTTTCCTTTCACTAAAAAGTTATAAATAATTAAGAAAAAATTACAAAAATAAGATTTTGAATTTTGCGTCTCCTTCCCTAAGATAGTTTTGAAATGACCTCCTTGTCCCCAACTAATATAACCAAGGATTTATTTTGCAGAATTAAAGTTGTAGATGTGAAAATTTTTATTTAAAAGATCAATTTTTCTTCTTACCTTCCTAACACACTTAATGATCATTACCAATATGCAATATATCAGCAAATGATAAAGAAACAACAAAATATTTTGCACATGAAAACAAATAGAATTTTTTCTTTTGCCTTATATTAATTTTTTCCACAATGACAAAAATGTCAAAATGGAAGGAAGTTGCAATCTAATTGGATGATTGATTTTTTATTTATATAAATTTGTGAAATATTTGTATTTAAAAAAAAAGAGGGTTTTACACAAAGGGTTCACCAAATAGTGATATTGGCTGAATGAAGAATATTCAGGTAGTCAAATTGTGACTGTTAGACTGAATATTAAATTTTTGCCTGAATTAAAATTTATTCCAAAGTTTCAAAGTATTAAAAAGTTAAATTTTAAAACAATTTTACGAAGTTTTTCACAGATATTTCCATTTTTATAAACAAGATTTTTGGCCAAATAAATTTTACACACACTTGAAATATCTGGCACTTGATATCATATTTCAGAGAAACCAAAGTAACTCTGTTAAAAATATAAGGTACTACTCGGTTATCCCGTCGACCAAAAAATTATCGCCAAACTATAAGATTAAATGCCAATAATGAATGATCGTGAATGTCACATTCAATGACATTAAATAGGATTCACATGTTTAAAATGTCATTAAATGATTTTTATTTCAACTTTTTATGTGTATTTTTATTAATTTGTTTTTCTTTATTTAAAATAAAAATTATGTCAATATGCAAAATTTGGCTATTAGTTTGGCTATTTGTATAAATTGGCGAAATTGGTCGACGGGATAACAGAGTAGTACCAAATATAGTTAAGATATCTTCATTATTGTTAGAGTAACAAGCAAAAATCTAAGTTTGACCTGAAATGAGGTGAGATACACTGTTTTTGACTGAATAAGTAGATAATTGTCTGTCTTTGATTAGGGCTGGGAAATGATTAGAATTAAATATGATAAATCAGCTTTTTATATCATGATATTCCCATTATCGGCATTGCATCTTGTGAATAAAGTAGTGAAATACAAAGTGACATATGAAAGTAATAAGTGTTGAAATGATGAACAAACTTAATAGGATTAAATTGAATTTTTAGTATTAGGATTAAAAATAAAGAAATTGAAACTGGGAATTTTAGTTTGAAATTTTTAAATTTAAATTTTCAAATTTTAGTTTCTTATTCTTCCATGCATATTATTAAAGATTCTGAAAGTGAAAAAGAGAGTAAACCAGAAAAATCAAAGTCTAAGAAAAAAGTGACATCTGATTCATCAGATGAAAAGGAAAAGAAAAAGGGGAAATCCATTTCAATCACTTCAGAAAAAGATGAAGATGAGAAGGAAGACAGAGAGAAAACCATCAAGAAAAAAAGACAAAAAGGGTATTTAAATGATAATTTAACTGCACATTAAATTATTATTATTTATTACTGATCTATATAAAGCACTAAAATTGACTATGTAGTTTATATTATTATTTAGAAAATAAAAAATATGTCTATTACTGCTTACAAATAGTTTTAATTTTTTTTTTTTTTTTCCTATATACTAAGGCAGAGCAAAAGAAACCTGTCAAAAGAAAGGGAATCAGATGAATATGGCAAACAAGAAAAGCAACTTAGAAAAAGAGAAAAGGTGAAATATTCCAAAAGTTCTGATTCTGAAGAAGAGGATTCCTTAAAAAAGGTTTAAAAATATATTATGTTTTAAATTATTAAGGCAATAAAATATAACATTTAAAAAATTCACTTGCATCTTGATTTATATTATCAAAAGTAAAAACTAATAATGAAAATTTGTGTTTTACAAAGTTTACAATGATATATATCTTTATATATATAAATCTTCTGTGCGTGTGTATGTCACTGAACTCCTCCTAAACGACTGGACCGATTTTAATGAAATTTTGTGTGTGTGTTCCAGTAGACTCGAAAATGGTTTAGATTCACATTTCATCGAAATTGATTCAGTACTTTTTTAGTAGCTAGGCAAAAACTAATAGTTAGTGATTTTTCGCTAATTAAAAGTGTTGAATAAGTTCGATAAATAGAGTGCGGACGGAATGTCCGATCCGTCTAAGGCGCCAGATTTGATGACTTTTTCGCTCTGCTTCTTGAAGAAAGAGATTGCGTGTTCGAACCCCACTCCTGACGAACGTGTATGCTTTACAATAGTATTTCCTGTATTATAAATTTGATTAACCGACTTCAGAAAATCGTTAACGTTTAACTAAAAAGAGAAAAATAAATTTTTCTATCAAAAATTGAACCGACTTCAAAAACTACTGCAGAGTGAAAAATAATTTCCTTATATAATTGTAATAAGAAATTAAATTAAGAGAGTAGTGTTTATTGTGCGTATTACTATATTTACGTACATTTATTTGATTTTCTGGAGTCGGTGCTAAGAAGGACAACATTTGTCGGTCACAGGACAACGTTTGTCGGGTCTGCTAGTATGCGTATATAGGGTTCTTTTGATCTTATGGTTAGACGACTTCAAACTCTTGTCTCTTAGAAAAGTAGAAAATAATTTATTTACAGATCTTCAGAACAACAGAGTCTTCGAAACTCACAAAAATTACTAGATATTCAAAAATAACTGTTCAAATCTATCATACAAGTACAGATATAGGTCCCAGAGACTCTTTATACAATGTCTCAATGCTAAATCACATTCAAAACAATGTAGAGAAAACTCAAGCAAACTTGCTTACAATCGCAGCTCACTCAATGACTGACTGATGAATAATAACAACAACAGCTCGTATTGCTCTCCTTATATAGGCTCGCAGCATGCACGGGAAATTTCCACAGGCCTCTCGAATATTCCAGAAAACCATGGAATAACATTTAATATTCAGCATATCTAAAGGAGGGTTACCATAGAGAGAGAAGGGTTACCATCGCCAAGTTTGTTGCCAACTTGGCAATATATCGCCAAATTTGGCAACCAAAATTAGTCGCCAAAAGTGATGCCAACTTGGCAATATCTCTAATATTTCGCCAAGTTGCCATACACATTCACTGCAAAATAATAGACAAGTTTGCTTGATAACAGAGACAATGTAACAAAAACTAGTATTAGTAAAGGAATGGAGCTTAATAAGATTATTTACATTATTTTACAGTACAAACACCAACTATTTACAAAATTCGTAACACTACCCCCTCCTCAAAGACTGCACGTCCCGGGCAGTGCAATCCTTGAGTTAGTGGAAAACACTTAAATAAACAAATAAATAAATAAATAAATAATAAGAATAATAAGATTTACATAAATAAGAACTAATTACTATTTACATATTTACAAAGAAAAAATGACTTTCATGACCATGGTCTGAAATTCCAGTTTTGAATTTCTAATCACATTGGCCAAAATAAGGGGCTAGCCGGTTATAATGTACGACCTTAGGCTTGGTGTGTGGCGATTTTTGTATACGTAGGACGACGTCATTCAGCCTGTTGACGACTGTGTAAGGACCGTCCCAGTTTCTTTGTAATTTTGGCGACAGTCCCTTACGACGAATGGGATTCCACAACCAAACTTTGTCACCTTCGTTGAACTCATGTCCAGTTGCCTTTATGTCGTACCGTGTCTTCATCTTTTCCGATGCCAGTCCAATTCGGTTCCTCGTTAGACAATGAATCTCCTCAATCCGTGCCTGGAGTTCATCGACATATTCCTCAGGCGATGAAGGAGCATCAGGAGGACGGCAAAACAAAAGATCCGCAGGTAGACGAAGATCATGACCATAGAGCATTTGAGAAGGGGAGTAACCAGTGGCCTCATGAGTGGCACTCCTGTTGGCAAGCAGGAAAAGAGGCAATTTCTTGTCCCAGTCCTGTTGGTCTTTAGACACAAGGAGGGAGAGGCTATTTAGGATGGTACGATTGAAACGCTCCACTATGCCGTCCGATTGAGGATGTAGAGGTTTAGTTCAAGTTTTGTCCATGCCGAGTAGTCCACACATTTCCTTAAACACAGTCAAATCGAAGTTTCTTCCTTGATCGGAATGGATTTGAAATGGAACTCCTTATCTGGAAACCCAGTGTTGAACCAGTATGTCTGCTACGGTTACCGCCTCTTGATTAGGAATGGCTTAGGCTTCAGACCACTTAGTGAAGTAGTCCATGACAACGAGGATGTACTTATTGCCATCAGATGTTCTAGGAAGAGGACCAAGGATGTCTAGAGCAATTCGTTCGAAAGGAGTTCCTACATTGTAATGCTGCAATCGTCCACGGGTGCGCCTCTTTGGACATTTACGTGCTACACAGGTGTCACAAGTTCGACACCACTTCTCTACATCACTGCGAACATTATTCCAGTAAAAATGCTCTCGAACCTTTTGAAGGGTCTTCATTACACCAAAATGACCTCCTGTGGGACTACCATGAAGTTCTTGAAGGACCATAGAAACTCTCGACTTAGGGAGTAGTAGTTGCCATCTACATGTCTTTCCATCGTCAGACTCCCATTTTCGGTACAAAATACCGTTCTTCAAATGTAGGGAATCTCAGAGAGCCCAATAACGTTTAGTCGTAGGATGGTAATGGGCCATGTCTTGCCAGCTGGGCTTCCTGTTGGACTCCTCTTTCAGCTCTAGAATTGGCTTAATTTCAGGATCAGTAAGTTGATCTTTACGCAGGCTCTCATCACTCCACGGATCTTGCGATGATGTAGACCCAGTTGTAACTTGTCTTACTAAGGACTTTTGACATTAAATTTCTTCTCAACCCAATCGCAGTATCTACAATAGGGTGGGCCGAAAAAAACTTTTTTTCGATTTCCGATTATGGCGGGTGCGGAAAAGTGGCCACTGGTGGCACTCAGTTCATACAAAAAATTCGAGATTTTTTGGACATTTCCTTACCCTGCCACAAACGGCTTGAAATTTTGCAAAAATGTTCATTTTTGAACTTTTTTCGAAAAAAATTAAAAATGTTAAATTAAATTTATTTTGGTTGTATTTACTTGAAAGAGCATATTTAATGTACCAAATGTTTAAATAAGATGTGATCATGCATTATTTAATATCTATGTGTATTATAACTTAGGCTATTTTTATAGCTTTTTCGCGTATAATAGGCAAAAGTTGTATTTGTTTGAATCGATCGTTATTTTCTGTATTATTTATATTCCTTGGTCTTCTTTATATATTTTCTATGTATCAAACGTCATACATTTGGGGGAAAAGACAGCAGTATACTTTAAAAACAAATCTGGAAGGTGAGAAAGTGGTGAAGCAGGACTCTAAGTGAGCGCAATGACTCGTCTAATACTCAGGGAGTGAAGGATGAAATAGTTGAGAGCCAAAATGCGATAAAGGATTCTTATTATTTATCCTTGCTAAGTTACCTGCGACATTTGTTCAGTGTTTACGTGAAACACTTTTGTGGTGATATACAGTGCTTTTTGGGTCGTTTAATGAGCCATTATAGTGTTTTGTGCGTTTTATTACAACGAGCTTAGAAATGGCTAGTATAAAGGGCCATGACAATGCAAAGATACGTGTTAGCGTGAAAAGTAACTCTTTGGGGGCATCATGCATATTGAAAGAATTGCAATTGCCAACTTATGCTGATAATCATGCGCCACTAATACTGGTTGCTTCACCATGTAGAAGTTGTGACAGCAGAGAATACGAATCTCTTCATCGATAAAAACAAAGTCAGAAGAGAAACGTGGAAAGAAGATACAGGCAGAAGAAGTTATTGAAAGAAGGAAAATTAAAAGAATATTTTTTGATGGTAGAAGGATAAATGTATATTCAGAGGAAAAAAAGAACAAGCTGCACTGTCGAAGGAAAGGCGAGGAACACACAACCGTGTTGCTTGAACCTGGTTACGAATACTCGGGTCACTTGATACCTTGAAGGAGAAGAAATAGCAAAATCATTATACAATCTTCCAAGTCACCACAAGTTAGACTTTTCTGAACTGACGAGGTATCAAGGTAACGGAACGATGTATCAAGTGACACAAGTATTCCTAACCAGTTTCAAACAACACGGTGATGTGTTCCTCGCCTTTCTCTCGACGGTGCTACTTGTTATTTTTCTTCCTCTGAATATACTTTTATCTTTTCTACCATCAAAAAATATGCTTTTAATTTTCCTTCTTTCAATAACTTCTGCCTGTATCTTCTTTCCAAGTTTCTATTTCTCTCTTCTGACTTTGTTTTTATCGTTGACGAGATTCGTATCCTCTGCTGTCACAACTTCTACATGGTGAAGCAACCAATAATAGTGGCGCATGATTATCAGCATAAGTTGGCAGTTGCAATTCTTTCAATATGCATGATGCCTCCAAAGAGTTACTTTTCACGCTATCGCATGTCTTTGCATTATCATGGCCCTTTATACTAGCCATTTCTAAGCTCGTTCTAATTAAACGCACAAAACACTATAATGGCACATTAAACGACCTAAAAAGCACCGCATATCAATACAAAAGGGTTTCGCGTTAACACTGAACAAATGTCGCAGGTAACTGAGCAAGGATAAATAATAAGACTCCTTTATCGCATTTTGGCTCTCAACTATTTTCGTCCTTCACTCCCTGAGTATTACGACGAATCATTGCGCGTGCTTAGAGTCCTGCTTCACCATTTTCTCACCTTCCAGATTTGTTTTTGAAGTATACTGCTGTCTTTTCCCCAAATGTATGACGTTTGATACGTAGAAAATATATAAAGAAGACCAAGGGACATAAATAATACAGAAACGAACGATCGATTCAAACAAATACAACTTTTGCCTATTATACGCGAAAAAGCTATAAAAATAGCCTAAGTTATAATACACATAGATATTAAATAATGCATGATCAGATCTTATTTAAACATTTGGTACATTAAATATGCCTTTTCAAGTAAATACAACCAAAATAAATTTAATTTAACATTTTTTAATTTTTTTCGAAAAAAGTTAAAAAATGAACACTTTTGCAAAACTTCAAGCCGTTTGCGGCAGGGTAAGGAAATGTCCAAAAAATCTCAAATTTTTTGTATGAACTGAGTGCCACCAGTGGCCACTTTTCCGCACCCGCCGTAATCGAAAATTGAAAAAAAGTTTTTTTCGGCCCACCCTAATCTACAATTCTCTGAGCAGGGTCTTCTTGAGAGAGCATCTGCATTTCCATGTGATGAGCCTTTTCGATGGCGTATCTCCATATCGTACTCTTGAAGCTTTTGTATCCACCTGGCTATCTGGCCTTCAGGGTTCTTAAAATTCAATAGCCAAGTTAGAGAAGCATGATCAGTTCGGATCAGGAATTTTCGACCATAAAGATAGTGATGAAAATGGTCTATGGCTTTCACTACAGCAAGAAGCTCTTTTCTTCTTACGCAGTAGTTTCGCTCTGCCTTTGATAAGCACTTGCTGAAATAGGCGATAACACGCTCCTGGTTGTCGATTTCCTGGGACAGTACAGCACCAATGCGTTCGTTACTTGCATCCGTATCAAGTATAAACTGTTTATCGATTTGAGGATATGACAGAATTGGAGTGGATATTAAGGCCTCTTTAAGCTTTTCGAAAGCAGCGTCACATTCCTGTGTCCACATAAATGTTTGATTGGCTTCTGTTAATTTATGAAGTGGTCTAGCAATCATCGAGAAGCCTTTGACAAATTTTCTGTAATAGGTGTATAATCCTAGAAAACTCCGAAGCTGGTGAACATCTGTTGGACGACTCCAATTTTTCACGGCCGATATCTTCTCTGGATCAGTCCTAACTCCTTCCGCTGAAATGATGTGCCCAAGGTAGGCGACTTCATTGCAAAACAAACTGCACTTCGAAGGGCTTAATTTCAAATTAGCTTCCTTTGCCTGAGATTGTTCAGATGTTCATCAAAAGATTTTCCTATGATAATGATATCGTCTAAATAAACAAGGCATGCCTCATATGACAGCCCCCGGAGAACCGTTTCCATAAGGCGTTCAAGAGTTGCAGGTGCATTACATAGGCCAAAAGGCATTACCTTGAATTGCCATAATTCTTGTCCCGTTGTGAAGGCAGTCTTTTCGCAGTCGTCGGAGATGGATCTCTACCTGCCAGTAACTGCTCTTCAGGTCTAAAATCGAGAACCAAGTGCTGCCCGCAAGTGTGTCGAGAGTGTCGTCGATCCTTGGTAGAGGGTAACTATCCTTTTTAGTGACGTCATTCAGTCGGCAGTAGTGTATACAAAATCTTGTAGAACCATCCTTCTTTCTTACTAATACAATGGGAGACTCCCATGGACTTGTCGATGGTTCGATGACGTCATTTTCTTCCATATCCTTAATTAAATTTTGCACCTCTTCTTGCTTGGCAAAAGGTAATCGTCTAGGGTGCTGTTTAATAGGAGAGTCATCTCCCGTGTCAATTCGGTGTTGTGCCATTTTAGTTCGTCCAAAGTCTTCAGATGTTTGGGAAAATAAACTTTGGAATTCTCTAATTAAACTTTCAGCAGCATCTCTCTGCTTTGGATCTAAGTCTGTATTTTGTAACAAATCCTTGACTAAATCATCTGAAAATTTCTGAGAGTGATTGGAATTTTGACTTTTGCACATCACAGGAACACATGATGCTATCACCTCTCCTTTCTTGATAGACTTCGTCTTATCACTGATGTAAGCAATTCTGACTGGAATGGTCTTTTTCGAGAGCTCCACTACAGATGAAGTCACCAATACTCCTGCTTGTGTACTATTGTCTTCGGGATAATCTATATGGCCAAATCGATAATTAGTTTCATTTTTAATTACAGCTGGAACTAAAAATTCTGTTCTTGGATCTAGATTGATGTCTTCTTTGGCTATTACTATTTGTTTACATTCAATTTCGTTATTTAATCCAAAAAGACTTATTTCTTCAAATTTTGAGAGCATTTTGTTATTTTTGAAGTCAAGTTTGAAACCAAACTTCTTCAGAAAATCTAGTCCGATTAAGCAAGGATCTGTTCTGTCAGCCACATATACCGTATAGTAATATTTCGTTCCTCCAAAGTTGATGGTTAAATTTGCCTTTCCATATATGCCTATCTTGTCGCCCGTCACAGTTTGCAGGGTAACGCAGGGCGGAGTCCAGATGAGTTTGCATTTCAATTTTTGAGCCAAATCTTCTCTTATTATTGTTACATTGGCTCCTGTATCCACAATCATACGGCATTGAATTTCGTTAATAAATCCTATCACATATAATTCATTATCGCCGCCACTCATTTTCAATATTTGAAGGATCTTCAGGTGGGACTTTTTATTCTCTGGTCTTGAATTCATCTCATGTTCGTGGACTTTGGGGCAATTTCTTCGGAGATGTCCTGTATCACCGCATCACCAGCACGTGAGATTCTGTCTTCTTGAGCTTGTTCTTCCGTATTTTAAAGCTTCAAGGTCTTGATTTATTTTCCTAATTTCTTTCAAGAAGTCGATCTCAGTGTCTGAGCTTTTGTTCACCATTGCCCCTCGGACTAAATGGCGATCTCTTCGGCTGGCTTGTGTAGCTGCTTCCAACTTTAAGGCATATAGTAATGCAGCCTTTAAATCCTGTACATTTGCCATTCGTACCGCTCTTTGCACTTCGGGATCTTTTATTCCGCCTACAAAGTACTGCAGTGAGAGCATTTCCCATACATTTGTTGGGCAGTCGCTGAATGCTAAATTTGCCAGCCGTTCTATTTCTGAGGCAAACTCTTGAAGGGTTTCACTCGATTTTTGATGGCGGCTCTTCATTTGTATTCTTGTATAATCTTTGAAGAATTTTTCTCCGAATCTCATTTCAAGTGCACAACTTAAAGTCTCAAAATTGAGTTGCGTCATATCGGGCAATGTTTGCAGCATGTCGGCGGCTTCTTTTCTCAAAGACGCTGCCAGTTGACAAGCTTTCACCTCGTCACTCCATTTATTCGCTTCGGCTACAATAGTGAATTGGGTCTTGTAAACTTGCCAGGAACTCTTTCCGTCGTATGTCAACAGCTTAACGTGCACAGGAGAAGCAGATAGATTCCTAAATTCTTCATAATTACCACTGGACGCTGAAAGCTTCTTCTCAAGATCTTGTACTTTTTTATTTAGCTTTTCATCTACTTCAACTATTTTCTCTTCAACGTTACTGATTTTCTCTTCAACGTTACAAACTTCATTCTGAATTTTCTCTTCTACTTCCGCCATTTTCCTTTCCATTTTCTCTTCAACATTAATAACTTCATTCTGAATTTTCTCTTCTACTTCCTCTATTTTCTCTTCTACCGAATCTATTCTTCTCTCTACCGACGAGAACTTTTCTTCTAAAGTTTTCTTCATTTCTTCTTGGCCTTTATCAATCTTTTCAGTCACATCTTCTTGGCATTTGTCAATTTTATTTGTCAACTGTTCCATTCTTTCTTCGTTTTTATTCATTTTTTCCGCCAACTCTTCTTGGCCTTTATTCATTTTTTCCGCCAACTATTCTTGGCCTTTATTCATTTTTTCCGCCAACTCTTCTTGGCCTTTTGATAACTTTGTCGATTTTATTGGTCAGCTCTGTCCTTAATCCGTTAATAGCTTTCAACAACTCACTCAGTTGCTCTTCCATTGCTCTTGTTTTCGCCATAAGATCTCGAATTCTGACACCAAAAATTGTTGCGTATATAGGGTTCTTTTGATCTTATGGTTAGATGACTTCAAACTCTTGTCTCTTAGAAAAGTAGAAAATAATTTATTTACAGATCTTCAGAACAACAGAGTCTTCGAAACTCACAAATATTACTAGATATTCAAAAATAACTGTTCAAATCTATCATACAAGTACAGATGTAGGTCCCAGAGACTCTTTATACAATGTCTCAACACTAAATCACATTCAAAACAATGTAGAGAAAACTCAAGCAAACTTGCTTACAATTGCAGCTCACTCAATGACTGACTGATGAATAATAACAACAACAGCTCGTATTGCTCTCCTTATATAGGCTCACAGCATGCATGGGAAATTTCCACAGTCCTCTCGAATATTCCAGAAAACCATGGAATAACATTTAATATTCAGGATATCTAAAGGGGGGTTACCATAGAGAGAGAAGGGTTACCATCGCCAACAACTGCCAAGTTTGTCGCCAACTTGGCGATATATCGCCAAATTTGGCGATCAAAATTAGTCGCCAAAAGTGATGCCAACTTGGCAATATCTCTAATATTTCGCCAAGTTGCCATACACATTCACTGCAAAATAATAGACAAGTTTGCTGGATAACAGAGACAATGTAACAAAAACTAATATTAGTAAAGGAATGGAGCTTAATAAGATTATTTACATTATTTTACAGTACAAACACCAACTATTTACAAAATTCGTAACAATATTTTCCTCTCTTATTTGTATTAAATATTCACGAGGCGCATGCTTCTCAGGAAAACTGGAAACTACAAAAAATCATTTTTGTCATAAAATTTCAGGAAAAAATCAGTCAAATTCAGAAAAGTTTTAAAATTGTTCATCTATTCTAAAATAGTATACAACCTATGAATGAGATTGTAGCAAAATTTTCCAACCACTGCTAATACAATCTGTGCAAACAGTTCACATTGACGTATTTACTCATATTTTGTTAAACGATTTTTGGCATTTGAAAAAAAGAGACTTTGTTAGACACTTTGTTAGAAATTTGTAAAATATCTTGTTATTATTAAATACAAGGTATCTGAAAATGAACTATCTTGCTGCCAGATTAGAACCATCATTTATTTCCAGTTCTGTTACAAAAAGCCTGAAACAGAATGTCATCAAATAAAGTGTATAGCTTTAAGTACTAGTTTTGGGACATATGACACAGTGAAGATTTTTCAGAAAGGTTGGTTATGTATAACATTACAGATTATTACGTGTATATTATAATTAGTATTATGTAATGGTGATTGTAGACTAGTTAACACCAGAGTAGTTTACCTTTTTTTCATGATTTTTTGTCAAAATTAGTGGTTTAGCATTCGTCTGAAAAAATTAATGTTTTTTTCCACAATCCAGTGACAAAATTTGATTTTTCTCTGTGATCCTTCAAGGAAACTTGTGGTTTACCACCATTTTTTAACACATTTTTTTTTTTTTTTCCTAATTTTTCCACAAAATTTTCATTATTTTCTGCAATCATTTGAGGAAACTTGCATTTTTTCTGGCATAATTTGACAAAATTCATCTTTTTTTCTTTGAATGATTCACAAAGTTGTTTTTATTTTTACACTCATTTTTCAAAATTCATAATATATTTCCTTTATATATTTTCGTTTCCTTGCTTATGATTTACCAATCAACTACGTAAAATAAAGCAAGACTTGGCAACCGCTTATGGGAGGAAAAAACTATGAAATTGGTCAATTGATCACAGTAATAAATAGTAAATTTTTCAAGGATCTTTTGCAGTAAAAAACTCACAAGATGAATCAATCAGTCACACAAAAATTACAAAATTCCCTGGATGGTCATGTCAGTTGATCATATTCTCAAAATGCAACATTTTCCAGAAAATAGGAATTTTTTTTAAACGGTAGTCTCCCACCCATGATTCTTATAGGAAGATTTCAAAATTTTGGTGCAGATTTTGCCATCCTGCCCTGTATATGTTCATTCAAACCTTGTATATATACATATATATATATATTATCAGAAAAGTATAATAATTAAGTCTGTCTTGCTTTTTCCAAAAATAAGACATAGAAGAGGTAAGAAGTATACTCTAAAGTGATTGTTTTAGGTAAAGGAGTTGTTTTTCCATAGAAAAAAGCATTTTTGGATTGAAATCCCAATACTAGATTTGCAGATTTAATATAACAGATGTTAATGCTAAAAGCATAACAATAAACATACAGATACTTCTTCAAAATGGAATAGAAAATGTTGAAAATTCATCTTAAAAATTTTACTTCTAAAATTAAAGGAAATTTGAAGTGAGAAAGTCCCATTATCTGATGTAAACATTTTTTTGCAGTGAAATAGTGTAACTATATAAAGTACTTTTTGTGTTTTTTTATTATTATTATTAATTAAATTATAATGTTTTTAAAAATAAAAGTGTAAACTTAGAATTTAATTAGCTCAATGATTTTTGAAGAAACAGTTATGCATTAATGTTCACTTATTACAATTTTTCAGAAAAAAGAACTTCCATCCAGGAGTAAAGACCATAAAAGTGATTCTGATAGCAGCTTTAGAGAATCTCCAAATGATAATAAATCTAATGGTAAGTATCTGTGAGAATATATTTAGAATTTGTATTTAAACTTAAACATAATTTCTAGTTCATAAAAATTTTTGCATTTAACATAGGTAAGAATAATCAATCAATAGTAAAATATTTTTTTCTTTTTTCTCATATATTCATATAAGTGAACAAGAAAAGGTAAAATGAGAGAGTAAAAATTTGAGTGAGAGGGATAATTTAGATGGTTTGTTACACATTGTCGATACAAAGTATCAAATAAAATAGAAATTTGTTAAAAATAAAAAGTTGTATAAATTTTACTGTATATGTTTTTGGGTGGGGGGTGGGGGGGAGAGATATGTGGAGAAATGGCAATGAGGAATGATTAAAATTAGATAAGAAAGGGGGGAATAAAATTCTCTTGGTTTTTCATGGGGAAGAGATTTATATAATTCAATATTTATTTTATCTGTAGTTAATACAAATTATTCAATATCCCCCCCCCCCAAAAAAAAAATAAAAATTAATTTTTTAAGATGTGCTGAGAACGTGTAAGGGAAAGGGATATAGTAGTTGCAGTTAGCACTCATCCTATGTTTTCTGTCGCTAATAAGTAATAAATAATTAAGTAAAAAATTTTAAAATATGATTTTGAATTTTGTGTCTTCATTTTTAATATAGTTTTGAAATGGCCTTCTTGTCCCCAACTAATGTAACTGTGTGCTTATTCTACTGGATAAAAGTTTTAGATGTGGTCAATTTTTCTTCTTACTTTCCTAACACATTTAATGATCATTACTAATATATCTGCCATTGATAAAGGAACCAAAGAAAAATTTTTGCTCTTGGAAACAAATACAATTATTTCTTTTGTCTTATTTTGAATTTTTCCACTTGATCATAGGTGTCGAAATGAAAGGAAACTTCATTCTAATTGGATGAATGATTTTTTATTTACTATACACACAAGGGATTAACCAAATAGTGATATTGACTGAATAAAGAATATTCAGGTAGCCAAATTGTAACTGTTAGATTGAATTTATATTTAGTTATGAACAGTTAGGAATTTATATTTAGTTATGAAAGGTTAGCCCTTATTTCCATGGATAACGAAGTTTTGTTAAAGATTTCATGACATGTTGAAAATTATTTCATAATGTAAGCTTAATGCATGATTTTTCTTACTTGTTGACTAAATAAGTAGTTAATTGTCTAGATTAACAAACAAAAATCTAAGTTTGACCTGAAATGAGATGTGATACACTTTTTTTGACTGAATAAGTGGATAATTGTCTTTCTTGATTAGGGCTTGGCTATGTTCAGAATTAAATATCATGACAAATCAGCATTTTTATATCACGATATTCCGATATATCAGCATTGCAACTTATGAACAAAGTAGTGAAATATAAAGTAACATATGAAATGGAACATATGAAAGTGATAAGTGTCGAACTGAGGAACACTCTTAACTGGGTTAAATTGAATTTTTAGTATTAAGATAAGAATTAAGAAAACGAAACTGGGAATTTCAGGGAATTTTCAAATGAATTTTAAAGATATTTACCTGGTCAAACATGTTAAAATTTATATGCATCTACGAAGTGCATTAAGTATGCATTCTGTAAAATATTCTGTGAAAAGAATAATTATTATTCATTTACAGGTCCACGCAAAAGAATTCTAAAACATAATAATAAAGGAGGAAATTGTTTGTGACATACTTTAATTATTGTAAAAGGTTTCGTGTTTAATCTAATCAATATATGTTACTGAGACTTAATGCGAGTTATTTCATGTATAATACGATGTGCATAGCATTTACACGGACACAAAAAAGATTTCAATTAGTATATTCTATCTGAAGTACTGTATATTATGGATGATGACTGTTCCATTGATGAGATGAATTTTGAGTTATACTATGGACTTTTAAATTTCACTAAATTTATGCACATTATATGGTGTGTATAAATGCTAGTAGTTACATAATTAAGATATATGAGGTTACACAAAAGACCATGTAAATGTTACTGAATATGAGTGTAATTTACTTAAAGGTTGTTTAAGTTTTGCATTTTTACATTGAATTGCATTCAGTTTACTATGAAATGTTTGTAGAATATTAATAAAATGATATACAGGCTCACAGAAAAAGATGGATGCAGGCTCACTTATGGATGATAATTTCTGGAAATGTGATTTAAGTAGTTTAAAGAGTATTTTTTTTTTAAACTAAATTTTAGTGAAATATTTTCATGTAATAAAGTTATTAGACAAACTACAGGGCTGAAAAAAAGTATTGAAGTATGTTTCCATCTATTAGTATAAAATGCAAAAAGAAAAAATTTTAACCAGCTAGGTGTTTTCTTGCTAAACTAAATTTTCCCTTTATATAGTCTCTATATCAGCCTACAAATAAATATAGGGTTGTTCAAAAGCATTGGAATACATATTTGGTTATGGACAGTTACACCTTATTTCCATGGATAACGAAATTTTGCTAAAGATTTCAGGAAATGTTGGAAAGTGTTTCATAATATATGCTTAACACATGATTTTTCTTACTTTTTGACTGAATAAGTGGATAATTGTCTGACTTGATTCGGGCTGGGCGATGTTTAGAACTAAATATCATGACAAATCAGCATTTTTATATCATGATATTCCGATATGTCGACATTGCAACTTATGAACAAAGTAGTGAAATATAAAGTAACATATGAAAGTGTTAAGTGTCGAACTGAGGAATAATCTTATCCCAGTTAAATTGAATTTTTAGTATTAGGATAAAAATTAAGAAAACAAAACTGGGAATTTTAGCTTGAAATGTTTAAATTTTAATTTATTTTCAAATTTTTATTTTTCATTCTTCCATGTATATTATTAAAGATTCTGAAAGTGAAAAAAAGAGTAAACCAGAAAAATCAAAATCTAAGAAAAAGGTGACATCTGATTCATCAGATGAAAAGGAAAAGGAAAAGGAAAAGGAAAAAACAAAGGGAAAATCCATTTCAGACACTTCAGATAAAGATGAAGATGAGAAGGAAGACAGAGGGAAAACCATGAAGAAAGAAAGACAAAAAAGGTATTTAAATGATAATTTAATTGCCTATTAAGTGATTATTATTTTTTACTGATATATAAAATATGTCTATTACTGCTTACAAATAGTTTTAAATTCAGTTACAGCTGTCATAATTAATGGCTCATATTTTTATTTGAATTAAGTAACAAATAATAATTAAATATCTTTATCATATACCTTTTCTTTTTTTTTTTTATTTGTAATACAAAGGCAGAGCAAAAGAAACCTGTCAAAAGAAAGGGAATCGGATGAAAGTGGAAAACAAGAAAAGCAACTCAGAAAAAAAGAAAAAGTGAAATATTCCATAAGTTCTGATTCTCAAGAAGAGGATTCCTTAGAAAAGGTTTAAAAATATATTATGTTTTAAATTATTAAGGCAATAAAATATGTTATTTAGAAAATTCACTTGCATCTTGATTCATACTATCAAAAGTAAAAGCTATTTGAGGTAGTTTTAAAAGATTTCACTTAAAACTTAATGAAAATTTGTGTACAATTATATGCTTTCTCTCTTCTCTCTCATTTGTATTGAATACTTACAGAGCTCTTGCTTCTCATGGAAACCTGAAAATAAGAAAAAAAAATTTTGGTCATAAAATTTCAGGAAAATATCAGTCATATTCAGAAAAATTGTAAAAATTGTTCATCTATTCTTTAAAAAAAAAAGTGTATGATCTATACATCAGATTGTGATGAAGCTTTCCAGCTACTGCTTATACAGTATGTGCAAACAGTTCATGTTGACGTGTTTTCTCATATTTTGTCAAACGATTTTTGGCATTTGAAAGAAGTAGACTTGCTTAATAACACTTTGTTAGGAAATTTGTAAAAAGTCTCGTTATTATTTAATAGCTTTCTCACTGCCAGATTAGAACCAGACTTCGAGTAATCGTAATCATGTAATCGTAGTCGATTATAATCGATTACAAAAACCATGTTATCGTACTGTAATCATAATCGTAGATTTTGGTTTTTGAAATAAGTGCAATATAATCTCAGATTTTCAAGAGATTTCATCTTGATTATAATCATAATCTAGTCATAATCAGGCCATAATGTAATCACAATATAATCGTAATTTTACTTAAATATACGATTACATTCTATGATTATATCTTTTTCCCATTCCTTTCTCTTCCAAAAATATTCTTGGTTGGTTTGCTAACATTATACCAGAAAAGGAAGAGTTTGGTTCATGTTTTCAACTTATTAAATCGCCCCTAAAATATCAGTGTGAAGGTCAGAGGTCATGACAGACAAAGGTAGCCTTTAAGGCCCAAACACATTGAACCACTTCTTGACGTTCGGTCAGCTCGTTTGTTGTGGTGACACTGTGTTTTTTATCTTTAATGAGTTTTGCAGGAAACTGACAGTTGTCCGACAAAAGAAAAATCTTTCCGTCAAGTAGGGTGGATTGCTTATCTCCCAATAGACCCTTAGACCCAATTGTTTTGTTCGTTTCCCTCTGTTCTATTAGAAAAAACAACAAATAGGTCCTATACAAAAGACTCTTCCAAAAATTCAGTTGAACTGAAAGTATTGCAATCTGAGTGGAATCTTAATGGGTAAAATTGAAGCAGAATGCATACCACACACTATAATAGGATATAGAAATAGTATTTGACTTGAGTTTGTTAAAGATATGGGACAAAAGAAAATAAACTCGGCATGTGGTCAATCCAGAAGTATGGGTCATTGAATGGAAGTAGTGAAGGATAAAAAGGAAAGAAATTGTTTTTCCAAAGAAAAAACATTTTTAAATTGAATTCCAAATACTAGATTTGCATATTTTAATATAACAGATGGTAATGCTCAAAGCATAATTGTAAACATACAGACACCTCTTCAAAATGTTAAAAATTTATTATTACAATTTTACTTCTAAAATTCAGGGAAATTTTAAATGTGAAAGTTCCATTATCTGATATAACATAATTTTTGTGCTCTGAAATAGTGTAACTGTATATAAATTACAGTTTTTTACATTAATTAAATTATAATATTTTTTGGTACTGCTCTGTTATCCCATCGACCAAAGTACTATCTCAGAGATTAAATGCCAATAATGGATGATTGTGAATTTCAATTTAATGACATTAAATGCGATACACGTGTTTAAAACATCATTAAGTTATTTTTATTTCAACTTTTTATTGGTATTTTTATTATTATTTTACTAATTGTTTGTTTTATTATTATTATTATTTAAAATAATAATTTCGTCAATATATATATAATTTGGCTATTAGTTTAGCGATTTGTATAATTTGGCAAAATCGGTCGATGAGATAACAGAATAGTACTAATTTTTTAAAATAAAATTCTAAACTTAGACCTAAATTAGATTGATGATTTTCAAAGAAACAATTATGCATTAATATTCACTTATTAATATTTTTCAGGAAAAAAAACTTCCATCCAGGAATAAAAATCATAAAAGTGATTCTGATAGTAGCTTTAGAGAATCTCCAAATGATAACAAATCTAATGGTAAGTGTCAAACTGAGGAACAAACTTAACCGGGTTAAATTGAATTTTTAGTATTTGAATAAAAATTAACAAAATGAAACTGGAAATTTTAGCTTGAAATGTTTAAATTTTAATTTAATTTTCAAATTTTATTTTTTTATTCTTCCATTCATATTATTAAAGATTCTGAAAGTGAAAAAAAGAGTAAACCAGAAAAATCAAAATCTAAGAAAAAAGTGACATCTGATTCATCAGATGAAAAGAAAAAGGGGAAATCCATTTCAGACACTTCAGATAAAGATGAAGATGAGAAGGAAGACAGAGGGAAAACCATGAAGAAAGAAAGACAAAAAAGGTATTTAAATGATAATTTAATTGCCTATTAAGTGATTATTATTTTTTACTGATATATAAAATATGTCTATTACTGCTTACAAATAGTTTTAAATTCAGTTACAGCTGTCATAATTAATGGCTCATATTTTTATTTGAATTAAGTAACAAATAATAATTAAATATCTTTATCATATACCTTTTCTTTTTTTATTTGTAATACAAAGGCAGAGCAAAAGAAACCTGTCAAAAGAAAGGGAATCAGATGAAAGTGGAAAACAAGAAAAGCAACTCAGAAAAAAAGAAAAAGTGAAATATTCCATAAGTTCTGATTCTCAAGAAGAGGATTCCTTAGAAAAGGTTTAAAAATATATTATGTTTTAAATTATTAAGGCAATAAAATATGTTATTTAGAAAATTCACTTGCATCTTGATTCATATTATCAAAAGTAAAAACTATTTGAGATAGTTTTAAAAGATTTCACTTAAAACTTAATGAAAATTTGTGTTTTACAAAGTTTACAATTATATGCTTTCATCCTCTCTCTCTCATTTGTATTGAATACTTACAAGGCTCATGCTTCTCAGGAAATCCTGAAAATAAGAAAAAAATTATTTTGGTCATAAAATTTCTGGAAAAAATCAAATTGAGAAAAATTGTAAAATTGTTCATCTATTCCAAAAAAAAAAAAAAAGTACAATCTATACATTAGATTGTAACAAAATTTTCCAGCCACTGCTAATACAGTCTGTGCAAACAGTTCACGTTGACATGTTTTCTCATATTTTAACAAACGATTTTTGGCATTTGAAAGAAAGAAACTTGCTTAATAACACTTTGTTAGGAAATTTGTAAAATATCTCGTTATTATTAAATACATGGTGTCTGAAATGGAGCTTTCGCACTACCAGATTTGAACCATCATTTACTTCCAATTCTGTGACAATAATCCTGCTTCAGAATGTCACCAAATAAAGTGTACAGTTTTAAATACTTGTGTTTTAACATGAAATTGTTAAGGTTTTTCAGAATGGTGGTTATATATAACATTACAGTTTATTGTATATATATGTATATTATATTTAATGTTATGTAATGATGATTTGTCCGGAAACTTTCTTATAACCTAATATATATCAATATATATAGTTTATGTTAATCAGTAACCTCCTCAGTTGTGAGACAGACATTACGAGAGACCACAAAATGCAGTTTAAAATTTCTATAAAACGTCTTCATAAATGTATCAGTCAATATATCGATGCTTATGATATTCACACATTTATTTAAAAGGTTTAAAAGTAATTTTAATAATTCTAGAAGGATTTAAATTAATTTATAGAATATTCTTTAGTGTCGCCTACAGGCGACATCAGGCCTGATGGGGTTATTGTTATTCATCATGGTTTGTTTTCGATTGTTGATAGAAAAATTATTAATTTTGAAAAATGATTAATCCTTTTTGTAAAAGTGATTGTGAACTGTGATTCAATATGTAGCCTGCCTATCATATCTACTTTTAAATAATCTAAATGCTTACATTTAGATTTATTGTCGTCACTTGTCGTAAAATTTTTATTAAACTGATTTTGCTTTTTTTTTTTTTTTTTTTTTTTTTATGAAATTTGTATATTTATAGATGTGCACAGACTAGTTTTTTGTGATCCTTTACAAAAATTTGCTTTTTTCTGCTTTTTTTTTTTTTTTTTTTTTTTTTGACAAAATTTCTTTTTTTATTCTTAAACCATTTCACCATTTGCTCCAAGATAATTCAAAGGTAAAAGTTCTGTTACCTCCATACCTGTTGTTGGTGAAATTGTTACCAACATATGCTTTTTTTTTTATCCTTTGATAAAATATGCTTTTTATCAGTAGCCTTTTGACTAAATGCATATTTTTTTACTATGCTTTGATGAAATTCGCAATTTTTTTTTTCTACTATTCCTCGATGGTTTGAGATTTTTTGGTAAAATTGGCATTTTTAAAAATTTGTTGATGAATTTTTGGTTCTTTGCAATCATTTGACAAAATTTGCATTTCTTTTTCGCATGACTTTTTGGTGACGGAAGTTTCTTTACAATCCTTGAATAAAATTAACATTCTTTCAGCAGCCCTTTGAGTAAAATTGCCTTTTTTCAACAGCCGTTTGACTAAATTCGCTTTTTTAATTTTTTTTTTCTTCCCAAAATCCCTTAATGAAAATAGCATTCTTTTTTCCTTAGCTATCCTTTGACGAAATTTGTGGGTTTTTTCCATGATACTTTGACAAAATTTGTGTTTTTTCCAGGCACTTTGACGAAGTTCACATATTTTTTGTCGGTCGTTAACATAATTTGCATTTTTTTTTTTTTTTTTTTTTTTTTTTTTTTTTTTGTGCATGTGTTACTTTGAAAAAAGTTGCTTTTTTTTTTTTTTTTTTTTTTTCCCCCTTGATCTTTTGATGTAGTTTACATTTTTTTTTCACTATTTTTTGTCAAAATTTATGTTTTGGCATCCATCTGACAAAATTCATATTTTTTTCTACAATCCTGTGACAAAATTTGAATTTTCTCTGTGATCATTTGAGGAAACTTGCTTTTTTCTGCCATCCTTTGACAAAATTCATGTTTTTTCTTCGAACGATTTATGAAATTGTTTTTATTTTTGCACTCATTTTTAAAAAATCATGATCTATTCCTGTTACATATTTTTTTTCCCAGCTTATGATTTACCAATCAACTGCATCAAATAACACAAGACTTGTCAACCAATTATGGAAGTAAAGAACTGTGAAATTGGTCAATTCATCACAGGTAAAAAACTAGTCGTTGGGGGCCACCGTAATACTTACCCATCATGGATATGTATATGAAAATAAAACATGTGAAAACTATTTATACAATGCATTGCAATTCATAAACAAAATTTAAATATTGTTAATATACATGGTAATGCTTTATTAAAGAACTGCTGATGTACCCATTTCGACAAATTATATAAAACGCCAAACTACTCAAGTAGTACCGAACTGCGTAAAAGAAACATCCTTATAACTCCAAAAATAATAATTCTATTAACTAACAATTAACTGTGTCGGATTAAGCGTCTCATTTCCAATTAAAATATACCTCTGAATTGAAATTTGAATGAAATACAGGGTCATGAAAAATCGAAGAATGTGGAAAACAGGATTACAAATATCTCGGCAACTAATAATCCGATCGACATCGTTATATATGCAAAATGTCTGTTATTTTATTGCCTTTTACGTCCATTCCTTAAAACAAAACAATTCGAAATTTTTTATATACCTTTCATCAGAACGAATTTTTCGAAGGTCCGAAAAAAATAGTTCCGGATAATCGAGGTTGCTGATATTAAATAGGCTTCGTCCCATTCTTACATACTAACTACATACAAAATTTCAAGTCTCTATTTCAATTTGTTCGGGAGATAGAGCGTTTACAGACAGACAGACGGACGGACGGCAAATTTTTTTTTTCTAAAAATATGTTTTTCGGAATCTTTACTATCTAAAACGTGTAAATCCGTCAAAAAAAAATTTTCGATTTTCAAAACGATTGCAAGACTTACCCTATACTACGTATGATGGGTAAGTAATAGTAAATTTTTCAAGGATCTTTTGCAGTAAAAAACTCACAAGATTAATCAATCAGTTGCACAAAACATTATGAAATTCTCTGGGTGGTCTTGGGCGTTAATCAGTTACAAAAAGCAACATTTTCCAGAAAATAGGAAATTTTTTTTGATAGGAGTCTCCTACCCATGATTCTTTTAGGCAGGATTTCAAAATTTCAGGTGCAGATTTCGCCATCCCTCCCTGTATATGTTCATTCAAGCCCTATATATGTACATATACATACATATATTTACATCAGAAAAGTATAAAAATTAGGTCTGTCTTGCTTTATGCAGAAATAATACATAGGAGAGGTAAGAAGTATACTCTAAAGTGATTATTTTAAGTAAATGATATCCCCCCCCCCCCCAAAGAAAAAAAGCATTTTTGAATTGAATTCCCAATACTAGATTTGCAGATTTTAATATAACAGATGGTAATGCTAAAAGCATAACAATAAACATATAAAAAGTCACCTCTTCAAAATGGAATACAAAATGTTAAAAATTTACTATAATTTTACTTTAAAAATTAAGGGAAATTTTGAATGTGAAAGTTCCATTATCTGATATAACATTACTTTTGTGCCCTGAAATAGTGTAACTGTATATAAGTTACAGTTTTTTATTTTAATTAAATTATGATATATTTTTAAATAAAATTTAAAATATAGACCTAAATTAGATCGATGATTTTCAAAGAAACAATTATGCATTAATATTCACTTTTTAAAATTTTTTCAGGAAAAAAAACTTCCATCCAGGAGTAAAAACAATAAAAGTGATTCTGATAGCAGCTTTAAAGAATCTCCTAATGATAATAAATCTAATGGTAAGTATCTACGAGAATATATTTAGAATTTGTATTTAAACTTAAATATAATGTTTAGCTCATGAAAAATTTTTGCATTCAGCATAGGTAATAGTAATCAAACAGTAAAATTATTTTCCTATATTCAATTTAGTAAAAAGTTGAGGGAAAATGAAAGAGTAAGAATTTAAGTTAGAGGGATGATTTAGATAGTTTATTACACATTGTTGATACAAAGTATCAAATAAATTAGAAATTTGTTAAAATCGCGAATTTCCTCTTGCCACATAAAAAAATGCAGATTTCATTCAAAATTATTTAGAAATCGCGAATTTTGCTGGTTGGACAAGGAAAAAATTCAGATTTCGTCAGCTAAAGGCATAAAAATTGCAAACTTCGTTGGTCGGACATGGGGATAGTGGATTTTGCCGATTTCAATCGGAAAAATTGCAAATTTTGTCCATCAAGCTCAAATAAAATCACGAATTTCGTCTATCCGGTGAGGAAAAATCAGGAATTTTGTCGATCAGGTGAAGAAAAATTGCAAATTTTGTAGATCAGCTTCGCAAATTTTTTCGATCAGGGGAAGAAAAATCGCAAATTTCGTCGATCGGCTTTGCAAAAATTGCGAATTTCATCAATCGACTTTGAAAAAATAGCAAATTACGACATAAATTTCGTAAAAATCGCTAATTCTGTCAATCGGCTGTGTAAAAATCGTGAATTTCGACGATAGAATTTGTAAAAATTGCAAAAACCGTCAATGTGGTATGGAAGAATCATGAATTTTATCAATCATGCGAAGAAAATTTGCAAATTTATTCGATCAGCTTCGTAAAAATTGCGAATTTCGGCAATCTGCTTCGTAAATTTCACGAATTTTTCTGATCAGGTTCTAAAAAACTGCGAATTTCATCGATCGGCTTGGTAAAAATTGCAAATTTTGTCGATCATGCGAAGAAAAATCGCGAATTAAGCCAATTAGCTTTTTAAAAACCGTGAATTTTGTCGATCGGCTTCGTAAAAGTCATGAATTTTGTCCTTCTGCTTTGTAAGACAATTTCGTCGATCAGCCGCAAAAATTGCAAATCTTATCAATCATGAGAGAAAGAAACACAAATTTCATCAATCTGCTAAATAAAAATCGTGAATTTCGTCGATCGGCTTTGTAAAAACCGATAATTTTAATCGACATATTTTAATTATTGTAAAGGGTTTCATGTTTAACATAATTGATATATGTCACTGAGACTTAATGCGAGTTATTTCATGCATAATACGAAGTGCATAGCATTTACAGGGACACATAAAAGATTTCAATTAGTATATTCTATCCGAAGTACTGTATATTATGGATGATGACTGTTCCATCGATGAAATGAACTTTGAATTATACTATGCACTTTTTAATTTCACTAAATTTATGCACATTATATGTTATGTATAAATGCTAATAGTTACATAATTAAGATATACAGGGTTACTCAAAAGAGCTTGTAAATGTTACTGAATATGAGTGTAATTTACTTAAAGATCGTTTTTAAATAAGTTTTGCATTTTTGCATTGAATTGCATTCAGTTTACTATGAAATGTTTGTAGAATATTAATAAAATGATATACAGGCTTACAGAAAAAAATGGATACAAGGTCGCCTATGGATGATAATTTCTGGAAATATGATTTAAGTAGTTTAAAGAGTATTTTTTTTTAACTAAATTTTAGTGAAATATTTTCATGTAATAAAGGTACTAGACAAACTACAGGGCTGAACAAAAGTATTGAAGTATGTTTCCATCTATTAATATAAATTGCAAAAAGAAAAATTTTAACCTGCTAGGCGTTTTCTTGCTAAACTAAATTTTCCCATAATATAGTCTATATATCAGCCTAGAAATAAATGTAAGGTTGTTCAAAAGCATTGGAATACATATTTGGTTATGGACAGTTACACCTCATTTCCGTGGATAACAAAATTTTGTTAAAGATTTCAGGAAATGTTGAAAAGTGTTTCATAATATATGCTTAACCAGGGCTCCAAAATTCTAAAAATTTTAAGGTTCCCAGCTGGGAACCTACATAAAAAATATAGGTTCCCAGTTGAAAAGTGTAAGTTCCCAGAAAAATTTATGTGCAAGTATTTTAATGAAATTTGCTATTTTTTCGTGATGTTTTAACGAAACCTGATAATTTATCGAAATATTTTTTAAAAAAACTTGTCATTTTACAAAAAACAACAACAAAAAAAAAAAAAAAAAAAAAAAAAAACGAAATTTGCCGTTTTTGTGATTTTTTAATGAAGTTTGCGTTGTTTTGAATGAATGTTTCATGAAATCTGCTGTCTTTAAGGTGTTTTGGGGCGAAATTTGCCGTTTTTAAAATATTTTTTTGACGAAATTTGTTATTTTCTATGATTTTGTAAACAAAATTTGCCATTTTTCCATGATTTCTTGACGAAATTTGCCGTTTTTCGCGATTTTTTAACGACATTTGCTATTTTTCACAATTTTTCAACAAAATTTGTCATTTTAAGCAATTTTTTTAACGAAATTTGCCGGGTTTTTTTGCGATTTATTGACAAAATCTGCCGTTTTATCGCAATGTTTTAACAAAACCTGTCGTTTAAAAAAGAAAAAAATGAAAGTTGCCCCTTTTTGTGATTTTTTTTAATGAAATTCGCGTTGTTTCGCGCAATCTTGACGAAATCTGCTGACTTTTAGGTATTTTTGGACGAAGTTTGTTAATTTCCATGATTTTTTTTAAACGAAATTTGCCTTTTTTACGGGATTTCTGAATGAAATTTTCCTTTTTTTTTTTTTTTTTTTTCTGCGATTTTTTGTCAAAATGTGACGTTTTATCGCATTGTTTTAATGAAACCTGCCGTTTTATTGCAATGTTTAAACAAAACTTGTTATTTTTCAAATTTTTTGTCAAAATTTGCCTTTTTTTTTGCGATCTTTTAATGAAATTTGCATTTCTTCCTGCGATCCTTTGATGAAATTCACGCATCCCACGCCCGCTTAAAAGCTTTCTTTTGCGTCCCGTCGCCTACTTTTTGCTTAATTTATGCGTCACAATGCGTCCACGGCATGCTGGCAGACACGGCGAAAGGTTAGGTTCCCAGCTAGGAACCTGAGTGAAAAAATATACATACCCAGAAAGGATTTCTGGGTTCCCCGGAATCCCGGGAATGCTATTTTTCGAGCCCTGGCTTAACACATGATTTTTCTTACTTTTTGACTGAATAAGTGGATAATTGTCTGGCTTGATTAGGGCTGGGCGAAGTTTAGAACTAAATATCCTGACAAATTAGCATTTTTATATCATGATATTCCGATATGTCGACATTGCAACTTATGAACAAAGTAGTGAAATATAAAGTAACATATGAAAGTGATAAGTGTCGAACTGAGGAACAACCTTAACTGAGTTAAATTGAATTTTTAGTATTAGGATAAAAATTAAGAAAACGAAACTGGGAATTTTAGCTTAAAATGCTTAAATTTTAATTTATTTTCAAATTTTAATTTTTTATTCTTCCATGCATATTATTAAAGATTCTGAAAGTGAAAAAAAGAGTAAACCAGAAAAATCAAAATCTAAGAAAAAAGTGATGTCTGATTCATCAGATGAAAAGAAAAAGGAAAAAACAAAGGGGAAAACCATTTCAGACACTTCAGATAAAGATGAAGATGAGAAGGAAGACAGAGGGAAAACCATGAAGAAAGAAAGACAAAAAAGGTATTTAAATGGTAATTTAATTGCCTATTAAGTGATTATTATTTTTTACTGATATATAAAGCACTAAAATTGACTGTGTAGTTTATATTATTGTTTTAAAAATATAAAATATGTCTATTACTGCTTACAAATAGTTTTAAATTCAGTTACAGCTGCCATAATCAATGGCTCATATTTTTATTTGAATTAAGTAACAAATAATAATTAAATATCTTTATCATATACTTTTTCTTTTTTTTTTTTTTTTTTTTTTTTTTTTTTTTTTGTAATACAAAGGCAGAGCAAAAGAAACCTGTCAAAAGAAAGGGAATCAGATGAAAGTGGAAAACAAGAAAAGCAACTCAGAAAAAAAGAAAAAGTGAAATATTCCATTTCTGATTCTGAAGAAGAGGATTCCTTGGAAAAGGTTTAAAAATATATTATGTTTTAAATTATTAAGTAAGGCAATAAAATATAAAATTTAAAGTATTCACTTGCATCTTGATGTATATTACCAAAAGTAAAAACTAATAGAGATAGTTTTAAAAGATTTCACTTAAAACTTAATGACTTCATTATTTCTCTCTTTTCAGCAATGATGAAAGCCATCTCTTTATCATTATTTAAAGAAAAATTCCTAAAATTCTTTAAAGATTAAAATAAAAAAAAAATTATGATGTTTAAAAAAAAATAAATAAAATAGTGCAGACACATCAACAAATTAACAGCTTTCGGTTTTAAAATGTATATATTAGCAAAATTGGCTTAGTAGAAAGCTCAGAGCAGATGACTAAAAACCAAGGTGTGTTTTAAATATAGAAATTAAGCAAATTATGTTATTTTAATAAAACTATAGTAGAATGTCGTAAAGAACGGCAATAAAAATTTTTATGCTTGATATTATTCAAAGTTTATTGTGTTCAGAGTGTACCCCAAGTTTATAAAATCCCAATAAAAAAAAACATCCAATTTCATCAAACTAGCACAAAAAAAAACAAATTTAAAAAAAAAAATCGCGAAAAAAAGGCAATTTTTGTCAAAAAATATCATTAAAAAATGGCAAATTTTGTGAAAAGATCGCGAAAAAAAAAACAACAAGATTTCATTTAAAGATCGCGAAGAAACAGCAAATTTCAGCAAAAGGTAAGGGTGTGAGGGGTTATTGCTGGAGTTCTTTCTCTTCTGTTCTGTTCTGCTTTCTGTTCCAAAAACTGTTTTTGCTGCTTTAAAAACTGATTTTGTTGCTTCTCTTTTTTTTTTTTTTTTTTTTTTTTTAACAGTTTTTTTTAATCCATTTTTTTTTTTTTTTTTTTTTTTTTTTTCTGTTCTAAATTTTTTTGTGTGGTTGAGACCTTTGGAATTGGTATATTTTGTTTCAAAAACTTTCAGCGTTTTTTTTATTTTGTATCAATTAATTTTCAGGGTTTTTCTCTCTGAGTCACAATCACTCCTGTATTATTTTAACCTTCAAATTATTGCCAAGATTTTTTTGTTATTGTCTCAGTTGAAGAAGTGAATTCCTCCAATAGAGAATCAATTTCTCTAATATAAATTTCTATTTTTTTTTTTTTTTTTTTTTTTTTTTTTTGTACAAAGACTTCCGATAAGACCTTGCACAAGATATGTTATGACTCTTCTATACAAACACTAATTTTTGGTAAAATATTGCATTTTAGTGATTTTGATTACAGTATTTTCAAGAAAAATGTAATTTCACCTGTGTGTCACACTTTTACAAAGCTATTTCAGTTTTATTAAACTATTTCAGTTACACTTAGTTAACACTATTTCAGTTTTAAGAATTCAAATACATGCTTTTATATATATATATATATATATATATATATATAAAATGACACCATTTGCATCTGCTAAAGCATTCTTGTTTTACGATGAAATCTTAAACAACACCTATAGAAAAATGTGCATATGGTGTCATTGTGACAGAATAACACATAACCCAGCAAAAAGCGGTCTTGTCATTCAAGAAGAAAATCAAGTATCTAATGATTCATATGCCTTCATTTGTTTGTTCAGAATATTTATGATTTTTCAAAATTTGGAAAATGATTTTACACATGAATTAATAAATTTGCATTCACTTAACTATTTGATTTGAATTATATAAAAGCGGAGAAAATAAGTTAAACAACCATTCTTTAAAAAAAAAAATTGGTTGCCTGTAAAGTCGGTATACGGGCGAAAGTTTTACGTGACAACGACTTTGAGTTGTAAAATAATTTTAATGTGAATATTCATTCGTATAGTAGGAAGAAGGATGAAATAATAGTAACAATTTAAAACATTTATTTATACAAAGAATTATATTTAAAACATTAATTTATACAAAGAATCTCGCACTGAATTTCATATTAACAAAATTTTATTTTTACCTTTACACATACATACGTATTTATATACAAATATACATACAATAACTTGCAATACACTGTGTTTGTTAAACACATTTTACTTCATGTTTATTGATGTCAAATGTTGAATTTTGTAAACAGCATATTAAAGAATTTTTCAATGAGCAGAATATAACTAAAGTAAAATGGCTTTCACTAATCACATATCATTAGTTTTCCATAATATACCACCGAATTACGAAATAAACTACACTTATTTTCTTCGTACTTTATACTAATAACTAATACATAACGTATTTCGTCTTAGTTTGATACTATCTAAAATTCCTATTAAGCACCGCCCCTTCCTTGCAGCGAATTCACATTCACGTTCAGAAAATGGTCCCACAAGTGACCGGAAAAAGTTAAGAGAAAAGTGAGCGCGTATCGTGAGCGGAGCGTAACGTAACGTAACGCAGTTTCTTGAAGTGTCTCCCGGCAAACCAATTTACAAGACGTTGTCACGTCAAAAAGTTTTTTGTAAAAAGAAAGTGTTTTATTGCACATAAAGTAATTTTGCAGCAAACTAAAATCATTTAGTTGATAAATAAAAAGAAATAAAACCAAATTCACAGGGTTCTATATATCAGACAATTTTTTTAGCATATATTTTTAGACTTGTTTTTATGAGAAAATGGCAACAAAAAAATACAGTAATCAATTTTGAATCTTTTCTTTTTACATTTAAAATAAATTGAGTATGTCTCTTGCCATTATTACAAAATTGATATTATAAACTACAGTATATATATGTATGTATGTATAATCACAAAAATAGAGATACAGTTTTCATAGAAATTGTATTTAAATAATACATTTTTTCACTATAAGACAGTGCAAAAATTTTAAATGTACAATATTTAGAAATTTAAAAATTTGCAGTTATGAAAATTTCAAAACCAAAATTTCTTTTCAAATTTTAAATTGTCGTCATTTGCAAAATGGCGTATGTGTTAAACACACATATATTTGTCCTTTACAATATAGATAGATGTAAATACTAAAAACATAAAAATAAACTTACAGAAACCTCCTCAAAATAAAGTCGAAAATTTTAAATGTGAATATTTCATTTTATCTTTCTAATATGATTTTTATGCACTGAAATAGTGTAACTATTTATAAATACTTTTTGTGTTTTTTTTATATTAATTATAATACTTTTAAGAATAAATTTGTAAACTTAGAATTTAATTACAGTTGAATCTCGAAAATCCAGAACCGTCAGGACCGCGGCGATTCTGGATTTTGGAGGTTTGTTAAAAAATCTTTTTATTGCAATATAATAATTTAAAAAAAGCAATTTTTTCCCCCTAGCGTAAACAAACAACGATACTTCCGATAATATATTTTTTAAAGTTTTAGTGATCTTTATTTTTATTTATTAATTTGCAAATTTACAATACCATGTCACAAATAAATCCTACACACACACACAGAAAAAAAAAGAATTTCTATAAACGATTATGGAAATTTTTTTTTTAATTTTGTCACTCATCTAAGAAACAATTAGATATTTTCTTCAACTAATCACTGTAAAAATGTTCTTAATTTCAGTAATCAATTGAGAGGGAGGGGGGGGGGTATTGAATTTGTCCATTGGTCACAGAGAAAAATTTTATCATCGGTTGTGGAAAAAAAAATCACAAAGTTTCGATAAATGATCGAGGTAAACTAATGCAAATTTCATCGCAAGAGTGGGGAAAAATTTTTTGTATTTTGTCAGTCTGTCAAGAAAAAATATCTTGAATTTTAACAAATGATCTCCCCTCCCCCCTCCCCTTAAAAAATTGTCAGTCAATTGCAGAAAAAATTGCTAATTCTGTCAAATGATCACAAAAAGAAAAATATATAAAAATTTTGCAAAAAATTGCTTGTGAAGGGGAAAAAAACAGGAATTTTGTCAAAGGATCGCTAAAAAATAAATAAATATTTGTTTTCTTATTTTTCTTCCTACTGCATTTAAAATTCTTTTCAAAGAAACAGAACTGAAATAAAGAACATATCGACATATATAAGCGTGCGCGCCTGAGGTCATAGGGCAACGTATCATTAGGTTAATGATTTTGTTGGAGAAAGAGCAATTGTTCATAAAAGGATTATCAAGTGTTTTTATATATATATATATATATATATAAAATGAAATTGTATTTTAGTTTCTTTAGTTATAAATTTACAGGGTGATTTAAAAAAAAATCATCCTGTGTGATGGAGTGATTTTATTAGAATTAAAATGCATGAAGTTTTGAGTCATCAATGTAACTTGTCAACTCTTCCGGTGGCTTTTTTTTTTTTTTTAACTTTTCAATTTTTTGTAATAATGAAGTCTTTAATTAACAGTTAATCATTACAAAATTAACCAGAATATAGCTATATATATTTATTTAGTATTTAGTTAACAGAATTTAACTGCAAATGGTGAAAGTTACAGCTAAGTCTTATTTTAAAAATTAATAAAACTGAAATCAGAAAAATGTCCAAATTTTTGAGATTTCTGGAATTTGGATGTCCGGATTTTCGAGGTTCAACTGTATATCTAGATGTTTTTCAAAGAAATGGTTATGCATTAATATTCTTTGATTACAATTTTTTTTAGAAAAAAAAACTTCCATCCAGGAGTAGGAATCAGAAAAATGATTCTGACAGTAGCTTTAGAGAATCTCCAAGTGATAATGAATCTCTTGGTAAGTATTTATGAGAATTTAGTTTAGAATTTGTATTTGAATTTAAATGTAATTTTAAGTACATGAAATATTGCTTGCATTCAGCATAGGTAAGAGTAATCGAACAATAGGAAGATTTTCTTTTTCCCTCATATATTAATACGTTTTAGTGAACAAGTAAAGGGAAAATGAATGAGCAAAAATTTAAATGCTAGAAATAATTTAGATGGCTTATTACACGCTGTTAATACCAAGTATCAAATAGAGTAGCAATTTTTTAAAAATAATGAGTTTTAGAAATTATACTTTGTGGGTGAGAGTGGGGATATGTTTAAAAATGGCAGTTGTGGTTGAAGAATGATTAAAATGTTTTATTATTTTATTACACAAAGGATATAGGTGTAATATAATAAATCATATAGGATAAAATAATAATTATTTTATTTTCATTAGACTTTTTGAAGGAAGGGTATTTAGGTTTCGCAATATTTCAATGACTTATTTATTAGTGTTAATAATAATATTAATGTCAGATTTTTTTTTTTTTTTAAATGGCTGTTAATTTTTAAATGCACACACTACACAAACTATTCCATAGGCACTGGTTCTATTAAAAAAACACTTTATTTATAAAGAATAAATTCACCAGCAGCTCACTGCTGCATATCGTCTGCACTTATCTCAAACACAACTTTCGAATAAAAAAAGAAAAAACAATTCACTTCTTTTCACTTTCTGGACACTGAGATTTTAATTATAAGTAGCATGGTATCGTCTGCCTACATAGAACATACCGGCTCCCATTGACATGTTTCACATTCAATAATAACTCTTTTTTTACTAAATACACTAATTACACAAATAAGTACAAAAGGTCACTATATATGTTTACTTAAATATAAAATTGAAAGAAAAAACAATATAAAACTCACACATATATATATATATATACATTTATCTCTTTTTTTTAAGTACTATGGGTTTCAGGCATAGGTAAAATACATATTTTACTAATCAATCTTTTAAAAATTCCTTTCTGAGTTTTTACCTGAACTACGCGAATTTTCTTATCATTACCGTAATATACTTCAATAATTCTGCTTAAAGGCCACTTATTGCTTATTTTCCTCTACTAACAACACGAGATCTCCTATTTTTACATCATCCTTTTCAAATCTCCACTTACCCAATCTTACAACAGAGGGGTCTCTGTTGTAATTCACTAAAATAATTATGATTGCATATACACCAAAAAAGTTGTACAATTTTAATTATTCTTTGCCATTTTTTGAGGCGATTTTCTTTTATATTGGTTAAATCAGACTCAATAATTACATTTAATGGTCTGTTTATAAGAAAATGAGCTGGAGTTAAGACCCCAAAATCATTTGCATCATCTGATAATGGACTCAAAGGCCTCAAATTTAATATTCCCTCTATTTGTATCACTACTGTAAGAAATTCCTCATAAGTGAGTTTAGCATCTCCCACAATTCTCTTAAAATGAAATTTAAAGGATTTTATTGCGGCCTCCCAAAGACCCCCAAAATTGGGTGATCTGGGGGGAATAAATTTCCACTCAATGCCTTCACTAGACAAATATGCTGCTCTTTCTCATCAGGTTTTTTTACTAATTGATAAAAGACCCTGAGTGTTTTATTTGCCTCAATAAAATTTTTCGCATTATCAGAATACAATTTGGCACATTTACCTCTGCATGCAATGAATCTTTTCAGTGCCGCAATAAATGATTCGGAGGTAAGATCTGAGACAATTTCTATATGTATAGCCTTAAATACAAAACAAACAAAAATACAGATATAAATTTTTTGTAAGATGGTCATAAGTGCATAACCAATTTTGATCATAAATGGTCCACACAGATCAACACCCAAAATATTAAAGCAATAGTCCAATTGGACTCTATCTCTGGGCAAATCGCCTATCAATTGATTTGCAATAACTGGTTTAGCTTTAAAACATGGAATGCACTGATGAACCACCTTTCGACACATTGCACGACCATTTATTGGCCAAAATTTATCTCTTACTAAGGATAGTAAAGTTGACTCACCAACATGCAAATATTTCTTATGATAATAATTTATAACAATTACAGTAAACTTATTACTATTTGGTAAAATCGCTGGTTGCTTTTTCGAAAAATTTAAATTACTATTATCTAAACTGCCACCGACCCTTAAAATTCCAAATTCATCTAAGTAAGGGTTGAGGCCTTTTAACTTGCTTTTTGGACTTACCGATCCTTTAGTCTGGAGACTATGTGGGTCTGCACTGAACGCTTCATTTTGTATTGATTTAATTAAATATTTCTCTGCAAATTCAAATTCTGAAGTACTGAAGGGCCCATTACATTTATAAAGAGGCATACCTGCATTCATCACAAATCTGAAAATATAACTAAGAATACACGCAATCGTTAAATAATTATTACTAAGATTAATCAAATTATTTACAAAACAATTATCGGTAATATTACAGTTAGCAACAATAAATTCATTCAAGGATTTAACATTAATTTTGAGCTCTTTATTGAACTCATCATTTGTTTCTGGTGTGGTTATTGTACATTGAGGATAATCACTGTTCTGGAGAAATGAAGGTCCTATAAACAGTTTTTTAACAGTCATCTGTGCTTCAGGTTTATCTGAATCATCACAAGGAACAGCTCTCTTAGGCTGCACTTCACGGCCATCAACTTTACGAGGTCTTGCAGCTTGAACATCATCAACCATATGAACACATTTAAATATCACAAAGCCAGATCCACATGATCTGCGAGTATTGTGATCCCTCATCACAACACAATCAACAATTTCATCCCATTGTTCAAAATGAGATTTGAGTGACTCTTCTGTAGTTTTATAATTGAGTCCATCAATAAATAATTTACAGAACTGTTCTTCTTCAACTTCATTATCAAAATTACAGTAAACTCCCTCAAATCCGCACAGCTTGGGACCAGAGGTTGTGCGGATTTCTGGTCATTGCTTTGTTTACATTTTTTTTAACAGTAATTTGAGTGCCCTTAATAGTGCAATCAGAACTATAATGAATGCTTACACTATAATAAAATATTAAAATAAGTAATAAACTAAAATAATAAAAATTTAGATAATTTTTAAAATGATTAAAGTACTAATAGCAAAGGTCAAGTTAATAATCAATAGTGTATGATTAAATATTCATTATAAAGATTAAATATATTTTTCCAAAATTATTCAACAAAACTTGCCTCAAAAAATACATTACTAATTCACATTAAAATCATAAAATAAGGCTAATTTTTTTCAAGTTTAGCCAGGCTTAATAACCAAAAAAACTTCATTAATGCATAAATATATTTGGTAAGAAGATTGTCATTACCGGTGATATCAGCATTATCTTGAATTTTTTCCAAAAAAAATTATTCTTCCTTCATGAAAAAAACATGAATAGAGTATTATTAACAAATTACAAATAAAAAAATATATGGAATTGATACAAAACTAAAAGAATCAAATTTTGTCCCAATATCCAAACTGAAAGTTTCATTGTTTACATCCATAAAATATGTGCGGATTTTAGAGAGTTGCTGATTTCTGGTTTGCGGATTTGAGGGAGTCTACTGTATACCCTTCTTCATATGTCAGCGAAAGATTTTTATCACTTGTACACCACTTATGGAGTCTCATACCGGCTTTATGCATAATCACTATGAGCTGCCACTGCAACTCTTTGGCTTCTTCAAGCGTAGATGCACTGCACAAAATATCATCCATGTAAATATTTTCACGAAGAACCAATGCTGCCATGGGATATTTATCTCCTTCATCAATCGATAGCTGGTTGAGAATTTTCATTGCTAAATAAGACGCACTAACCGTACCGTATGTAACGGTCTGTAGTTCAAAAATTTTAGGCACTTCCTCGAAATTATCGTTCCACAAAATTCTCTGCAATGCATGCTGACTAGGATCAGTATTTATCATTCGATACATCATTTGAATATCTGCAGTCAGTGCATAAATATGCTCTCAAAAACTAACCATGATCGTAAATAAGTCATTCTGAATGACACCGCCATTATATTGCAATGAATTAAGTGATGTGCCATTTGTTGTTGTGGCAGAACAGTTAAATACAACTCTCAGTTTTGTGGTGGACTTTTCAAGTCTAAATATACCATGATGTGGAGCATAATACACAACATCAGGTTCTTTTACTTCTTTAATCTGTTTCATATGCCCCAACATTTCATATTCATTTAAAAAATCTTTATACAATTTGAAGTATTTCTTATCTTTTGATAAGCGAGTCCACAGCGATTTGAGTTTTTTAAGAGCGAGCTCCCTAGATTGGCCTAAACACAAAGGATTTTCATTTAGAGGCATTCTCACCACGTATCTCCCTTCCTCATTTCTCCAATGCGTATGCGCAAAATGCTTATCACATATCTCAAATTCTTTACTTTTTGATAACTCTACTTCGACGTCTTCAACTTCCCTAAACTTTTTTAATGTTTGGTTTAAATCTTCCTCCCGAACTAGCCCACAATGAACTTTTACATCACTTCCCTGCTCTATGCATCCACTAGCCACATACCCAAATACGGTATTTTGCAAAAGTAAATTTGAACTCTGAAAATATATTTGTCCCGGTCTTAATAGCTCATAAAATATTTCTGCTCCCAACAACATATCAATTCTATCAGGAAATTTAAATCTATAATCTGCTAACATAGTTATCTGGTACTTCAACGTTTATGTTAACCACTTGTTGTGGAATTAAATCTGTAATTTTCCTTACTACTAGCATAGTCAATTCTCTTTCAAAACTTTTATCTCTATTCGCGATTTTTGTATTTACGCAGCCTTTTATCGTCATAGAAGTGTCATCCAAACACGAAATTAAAGTATTTGTTTTATTAGTTCTAAGCTACAATCGATTAGCACACCGGGAAGTAATCAAACAGGCTTGTGAACCGACATGTAGTAAGTATCTAACTTCCTGCCATTCTGAAAATTTATCTTTAATGAAGATACGCGCCATACTTAATAAAACGGATTTTGTTTTATTTTTCACAAAACTAGAGGCGACAGTCTGACTCGGAGGGTAGAAAAAGATTTCCTCGAGTTGTGAATTTTTTATTCCTGCAGCCGATTGAAACACATGACCAACATTTTTATTTTGATTATTTAATTCCTTTTCTTCTCTAGGAAAATGTATTAGTTCAGAATGCGGTAGTTTACATCTAGCACAATTTTTAGATTTACATTTCTGTATGCAACAATTATAATTTAAACATTTGAAACATGCTTTATTTAATTTCACAACTTCTACTCTATCTTTAATGGACAGTTTTTTGAATTGCGGACAAGAATGTAAACCATGATACTCATTAGATTTACACAAGACACATTTGACATTTCTTGTTTCCGAAAAAAATATATTTGAAACGCTCCTTTGAGGCCGATTTAGAAATTTATTTGTCGCTATACATTTATTTTCATTTATCGTATTTCTCGAATACACATTTGATTCACCTTTAAATTTATTTTTAATCGATAAAAAAATATTGCATTCTCTTCTTAGTTGCTGTGGTTTAAAATATGACTCTGCTTGTTTAATTGCGATATGATTCATTAATTTGCGATCTAAAGAACTGAAAATTTTATCTGAAACAATCAGATCGCATAATGATTTAAAATCATTTACCTCATGCAAATTACAGTAATACTGAAAATTTGAACTCAGCCTAGCTGCAAATTGAATGTAACTTCCTGACGATAATTTTTGCGCACTCTTGAAATTGTTTAAACGTTCTTGTACAGTAGGTTGAAATTCTTTTAAGACTATATTTTTCAATTTATCATAACTAATCAACTCTTCCTCTGATAAATAGATCATTAAATTGCTCGCTTTTTCCCCGAGAATATTTAACAGAATTTCGGCCATAAACTCTTCAGGTACATTTTTAGTTCGAAATGCTTTCTCAAGAGATTGAAAAAAAAGATTAAATGACTCAGCTCTCAATGGTAAAGGAATTGTTAAAGTTTTAATACTTTTAATAAAACTTTACAAGTTATTGTTTCCTATTTCCGTTTCCGATTTTTCTGTTACTGACGGCAAATTTTCCCGAGATTCTTTATGCAATTTGGCTATTTCTAATTCTTTCTCTAACTGAGCTAGTTTAATTTTTTCAAATTCTGAATTTTGGGATGGTTCTTTATGAATATTTGCTAATTCTAACTCCTTTTCTAATTGCGCTAATTTAATTTTTTCTAATTCTAATTTTGTTTTCTCAGTTTCTTTTCGTGATTTATACTCCTCAACAACCGAATTAACGATGCTTTTTAATAACTGCTCATTTGAGTAATATTCACTATTCTCTATAATATTTCTTAAATCAATAATTTTACTACATTCAGGAGCAGTTAAACCCAATTCCTCAATTACAAGCTTAAGCTCATATTTATTTAAATTATCAATAATGGACATAATTTAATCAAATTAAACTAGAAAATTGCTCTTACCTTACTCAAATCGCTGCGAAATTCCAAGGAAGACTCATTATAACTCTTAAATTTATCTTCTTAGACACAATACTTCACTTGTTTGAGCACAACATTATTCAACGAATCTCACAATGAAAGAACTCTTCATAGAACTCTTAATATCACATCAGCACATATTTCAAATTTGATGATTATTCACTCACAAAAATAATTATTTTCACCTCCCGGCACGGCTATCCATATTAATTATTAAATGCACACACTACACAAAATATTACATAGGCACTGGTTCTATTAAAAAACACTTTATTTATAAAGAATAAATTCACTAGCTGCTCAATGTTGGATATCGTCTGCACTTATCTCAAACACAACTTTGGAATAAAAACAGAAAAAACAATTCACTTCTTTTCACTTTCTGGACACTGAGATTTTAATTATAGGTAGCACGGTATCGTCTGCCTACATGGAATAATGACTTTTAAGAATTTTAATTTATGTATACAAAGGAGAGATAAAGATAGGAGGTCAAATTTCTTAGCACCCATCTTGGAGACACTTTTCAGTAACCCAACACATCTTGGAGCATGTGATAAGCATGCCCAGTCTGTGATCTGCGCAGGGCTATTTTCATTCACAACGCTCAAGTCAGGCTTGATCTCCACTTTTTTCGTGCCAGGCTGGGCATACTGATGACTCGTTATGGGCCAAACTGGGCTCAAGTCTCAAATTTTTCCTGAAGAATCATGCCAAACAGGGCCTAACATTTATTTTCTGTACAGACCTGAGACTGGTTTAATTCCTGTTATTCATGACTCAAAATTTGCAGTCCTAATTTTGACACAGTCCATATGAAAATCATTGTCTCGGTGTGATCTGGTCCATTCAAAGGTCAGTAAAATTAGGCCTGGTCCAAAAAATTTTGCAAAAAACGAATACATTTTTAAATCACCATTATTTTACAACTAAACATTAAAATTTACTCTTTTTAAAAAATTTTAGATTTCTAGTCTTTTAAATATAGATAAGTTAAAAGTAAGTTAACAGATGATTAAGTTAACAGATGAACAAGAACCTGCCTATAATAGAAAGTTTTAAATTGAAAAGAATATTGATTCATGCAAAATTTAATATAATAATTTGTAAGAAAAACCTGCATAATACATTTATACTTGAAAAGAAACAAACTTGTTTAAAATGCATTTTTTCCCCTGTCGTACTAGCATTTTTCAGATTTTTAACATTTCAGTACATGGAATATGGATTAACAATATTAATGATAAATGAAACATTTACTTGCAAGAAATAGAAAATCATTTATAAAATAAATATGTCAATCTGTGGCACTTCTATAAACATGAAAAAGTAATTAAATATTTTTGTTCGGAATCCTCATTTCAAACAAATTCTTTCCCAAATCGATGTAAAAATCAAGGTTTTGCAAAAATTCACTGTGACAAGGCCAGTAAAGAACTTATTGAATATAAAGACTCAAAGAAGATCTTCAATTGTCTGAATAAAAATTTTGTACTTCACCAAATTTCAGCAGAATCAGTTATCACTAACAGGATGTAAACATTGTTGGTAGAAAAACACAGCAAAATTTTTTGTATTGAATACCAAATTACTGGCTCATTTTTGACAAATGTTACTCTACTATGATTCTGAATTGTGTAGTTGATTAATTGTTGTCCTGTATTCATTTTATAATTATGCAACTATTTTTAAAACCTATATTTATATATTATTAAAGATTCTGAAAGAAAAAAAGGGAAAAAATCAAAGAAATCGAAATCTAAGACCAAAGTGAAATCTGATTCATCAGATGATTTTGAACATCACAAGAAAAAAAGAAAGAAAGAATCCATCATTTCTGCCTCTTCTGATGAAGATGATGGTGATGATAAGATGAACAAGAAAAAAACTATAAAGAAAAAAGATGTAAAGTATGTAGTGTAGATGATAATTTACTTTAATTCTTATATTGTAATTATTTTTTCCCTTTAAAGTATTTATTAAAGTTTCTTACTAATATTTAAATGAAGATTGTGCAGTAGAGGACCTGTTATCCAGAATCCTCAGGACTGAGGGCTTTTTCAATTTCAGGTCCTTCCAAAATTCAAAACTTCCACTCCCCTGGAAATTCAGAATTTTTTAAAAACATAAAAATAACAAAATTGAATATGAATAAATGTTATGTTTTGAATGCTTTTAAATTATGCAAACAAAAATGACTGCATTATTCAATGATAACAGTAAAAATATATAAAATATAATGGATAACTAATATTCCATCTGCAAGCTCTGCCTTTTTTTTTTCTTTACAATTACATAATTTACATAAAAAAAATTGATAGATCATTTTTAATAAATCTTATTTCTTTAATAAATTCGCTTGTTGACCTTGTAGGAAAATTTTTCCCACAATGATTTTTAAATGTTTTTTGCAAAATTCATTGGAAAAATAAAATGATCAGACAAATAAAGTGAGCAGATAGACTGAGTTGAAATGTCTGAGAAGAGAGGTAGGATACAAAAAGATAAACAGAACTCTCCCATTATATATGTATTCGGATAATATAATGGCATAGCCAAAATATTTTTTCTGAAGAGGGAGAGGGGGCAAAATTTCTGATGATATATTTTTAAATGAATCGTAGTATGAATTGATTTTTAACCCTCTAAGTGTTTGGCAGGTAATATTCTGTCACTAAGCTCCAGGTTTCACTATAATATAAGCAATATTTAAGATAATATAATTAATTTTCCAAAAATATGTTTTTTTTCCTAATATCAGGAACAAGAAGGGATCCGAATTATTCTGCCACTGAAATAACTTATTTTAGTGCTTGCGCATTAAGACAATGGATTGAACAATGTTTTAAAAAATATATATTTTCAAAAATTACAAAATTTTAGTAAAAATTTACAAATTTAGAAAATTTTATATATATATATATACATTTTTTTTTTTTTTTTTTTTTTTTTTTTTTGATAATAGGTCCTCTGTTGTATTTAAATGTACAGTTTTCTGAGATGTATGATCAGCATAAAATTTATTATATCAATCATTTACCTATGCATTAGAATAGAATATAATTGGAATAGCGTTTAACTTAGAAGTTTAAAATATCTATTTCATTCTATTTGATTCTGAATGAGATATCTAGACAAATCATAGATACTGATGACCTTTTTCCATGTTGTGAAATCATTAAAGTACACTGTTAAATGTTGTTTCAAAATTTTTCTATAAGAAATGCATGTTTTATGGCAAATATTCTGGAATTTAACACCATTTAAAGAAAAAACCTTTTTAGTTTAATACAATTCAATATAATTTAATCCACTTAAAATAAAATTTTTGACTAATTAATGAATATACTTTAACCTAAATACTACTAATATTCCCAATCATAGTTAATAACAAGGCTAACTTATCATAATATAAAGGCTTGTCATTCACCAAGTTTCCTTTGACCGCAGTACAGGGGGCGCTGAACTACATGATTTTCACGTTGGTAGCGCCATCTAATGTTAGAAACTGAAATGTTTTCCATTATTTCCTATGGGATTATTAGCAGTAGTATGCACCAGGTGGCGCTACATACGAGACAAAGCCATATAATAAGTTGGCAATTATAGGGACAATTTTAATAATAGATTTTCTCCTGAATGCGAGGCCTTGATATTATGATAAGGGGGCCTTGGTTAATAATTGTTGGTGTATGGCAGATGTGAGGTATTTGTAAAGAACAGTATTTCCCAGTCTTTCTCATTGTTCCAGCCTAATCAAGTACAATTTACATTCGTATTTCTCTCAGCCTTTAAGGCATTCACTTAGGAATTTTTTGTTTAATCAATTTTTAAATTTTGTTTAATCAGTACTTTTTTTTTTTTTTTTTTTTTTTTTTCAATAAAGTTATGATACTGGTAAAACTTGATGAAATATTGGCAAAAATAAGAACATACTAATAAAAAATAAATATTTACTATCAACATTATTTTTGCGCAATTAAAGTTAATAATATCAAAGTAGAGTATTTTACTGACATTTTTTCTCCAAACTTAAAAGGATCATCTGTATGCATTCTAAAACAAGGTTGCCAATGCTACTGGTGGTGATACTGAATTTATCATGTTCTTTTCACTTATATGATAAAGAACAAATTTGTCCTAAACTATTGCATATAAAGACATAAAAAATTGGTAGTTATCTGAAGAAATGTATAATAAACATGACAACATGAACACTAAATAGTTTAAAATCAAAGAATTGTTTTAAGTGCTATTTAATATGGAAATCTGTCAAGATTGTTCAATTACATAAGTGTTGTAGAATGAAGAGCTATGCATAGCAATTTAACCATTTTTTATTATTCAGAATTTTATTATTATTTTTGTTTATATATTCATATTGAAACAGCAGTTTTTTATTTATTGTTGTCAGGTTTCAAAAATCCCAAATAAATATTCCAAAATCAGTTGAAGAATGTGAGTTATAAGAGTATGAGATGAAATTCCTATTCATAGCCCAGTTTGCCAATCTATTGAACTTTCTCTTGTAGCTCTATCTAAGTAACCAAAAATTATACATTATGCACTAAAATCTTCCTCTAACATTTAATTGATAATGAAAATCACATATGAATCTGTTTTGCAGCATGTGAAAATAAACATTTTGCAAAAGTATAAACCACCTTATAAATTCCAGGATGGTTAAATTGTGTGTGTGTGAGGGGGGGGGGGGGGGGCTCTGACAAGGAAGGTCTCTATGCAAAACATGCCATGAAAATTCTAAAAAATTATACACTTTTCTTTTTATAAGAATATCTATACAGTTAAACCTCATTAGCATGAACCTCAAGGAGAATCAAAATTTTGTTCATGTTTCAGTAATTCATGTTATCAGTATCAAATCTTTGTATTCATTTTTAAAGGGGACTGTGAAAACAATTCATGTTAAAAGTAATTCACATTAATCATGTTCATGCTAACTCGTGATACCTGAATAAATTTGACATAATTTTTTTTTTTTTTTCTTATGAAAGTTTATTTTCTAAGTGTCTTTTTTAGCACAGTGGAAATTTTTTCTTTAATGTAGTAGCAGTGCACACAGAAAATACAAGATGGATGTTAGGACCTGATTTATTTACCTTTTTATTACATGTCTCTTTTTCTTAAATCTGGATAACTGGATGGAGAGAAATGTCACAAATGCATCAAAACTGCTCAGTCACACAGTGTAAATTTATTTAGCAATGTGTTGTGATAAAAGGCCAATTGAAAAATCCGTATCCTAGTATTAAAAGAGGATAATTCACATTATTTATGGCAAAAAAACAGATCTCTCAAGAAAGTAGGAAACTTTAATTTTTTTGCAAAATGAGCATTAGACTGACCAAGACCCATACGATTTTTGGGGTCTATGATGTACAAATACCTGCAAGAAGAACTTAGTTTTAGCAATTTTAATCTTAAAATTTATTTTAAAATGAAATCTAAAAGTAATAAGTGTTAGCAAAAATAACGTAAAAAATAGTTGTTCGTTACTCCAAAGTCTAAAGCGCCCTCTATCGGCATTTTTAAATTTTATCTTTATAATTCATTTTCAATAAAATACTGACATAAAGAATAGTTTTAGTGAAAACCGCAAATCAATCGACCAATTTTTCCATTTTTTATAATCATTTGAAACTTGAACCCTCTGAATACAGTTCAGTTTGTTCAAATTAACCATTCCTAACTATTCATATTTAAAGCTCAAAATTTAAGTTTAAGTTTAAACTTACCAAACCATTAATGAGATGCAGAAAATAACTGCAAAAAATAATTGTTCGTTAATCCAAAGTTTAAAGCGCCCTCTATCGGCATTTTTTGAAATTTATCTTTATAATTTATTTTCAAGAAAATACTGTCATAAAGAATAGTTTTAGTGAAAACCGCAAATCAATCGACCAATTTTTCCGTTTTTTATGTTTATTTGAAATTTTGGGCCCCAAACTTTAATGGCAGATATCTCCTTTGGAAAATGTTTAGGACCCTTGGTTTCCTATTTACTATTACTCGTCTTGATGTGTTCTATCACCCCCTAGCGTATGTACCATGAGTTTAGGGACACCCTGTATATATAGAACCACTAGATAATACTACAAATCAACATCAATATGTGGAATAACTCGTTAATGACAAATTATATCAAACAGAGGAATTGTCAAAAATTGGAATAATATTGGAAATGTGGTATTTAGCTCGTTATCAAGGGCAATGCTAAATAGACACATTAATTGTGATTAATTTCTAAATAGAAATCAGGATAAATCTAAAAATGATTTCCATATTGCTCGATCTATCGCAATAGAGAACTCAATACAAAGAAAAATAATAAGACAATAATTGAATTATCAATATATTAATTGCATTGGAAAAACCATTTCAAAGAAAAATAATTAAACTATAATAGAATTATCAAAAATATAAACTTAAAATATCAATCACTACCAGATTAATCACCAATGAGAACATATTTCAAAGAAAAATATCAGAAAAATAATAAGACAATAGATTAATTTCATTGGAAAAAATATTTCAAAGAAAATAATTAGACTATAATTGAATTATCAAAAAGCTAAACTTACAAAAATCAATTGCTACCATATGATAGCAATCACACTTTGCATTCAGTCAAAGCAGACAGTTAACAAAGAAGTTAGAAAAGAAACCAAGTAGATATAATTTATATGTAAATAAATTAACTATTATTAAAAATAATTAATTACAAAACATAAGTAGACAAAAATTTTATGAACTTAATAAAAATAGTTAAACTATTTTATACTAATAACAAGTTTTAATTTATAACTATAGAATTACTTTAAATCGATTAAATATCGATGAATATTTACTTATTGTAAAATAAATCCGAATTTACTACACAAAGCACCAATGGCGCCATCTTTAGTTTCTAAACACAATAAATTAATGTAAAAATTGTTTAATGCTGTAAAAACAAAATTTTACAAATTACAATACTTATTGGTTTAATGCAGGGTTGGAAAAAACTAGGTCTTTTTTAAAAAACATAAAACGATTTTTATTTTTTGTTTAAACTAGGTTTTTGGTTTAAATCGGGTATTTTTAAACATCTTACATATAGTGGATAATGTAGATAATTGAAAAAAAAAAATCATATTTCAATTTAAACAGTTATTACTATACATAAAAAAATGACCAAGGTCCATTGTATGAAATACGTAGTGCTGAAAAAGTGTTAAAAATAGAAAAATTATATACAATAAATTATAAGTCTTAAATTATAAAGAAAAATAAGAAAATATCTTTAGACTTTTTCGAAAAAAAGAAAAAGAAAAATAAAATAAAATAAATAAAAATTCATTTGGTTTAAACCATGGTAAAAACCAACCGGCTTAAACCATGCCAGCCCTTGTTTAAAGCAAAAATTGGAGAATTAATAATTTATTATATCATTTAAAAAATACCAGCAAAGGATAGCTTATTTTGATAACTAACATATGAATTTAAAATATTGTAAAAGTAATATGTTATATTATATTAAATTATCAACCATTGATCAGCCTCAAACTACATTACATATTAAAGCCAGAGGAATAAACAAGGAATGCTAAACAATACAATACCATAAATAATAAATTAACACTATATTATTGTTACACTGCACCTTTTCCTACCACCAACACCCCCCCCCCCTTTTTTATATAAATTAACATATGTGCATATATTTTCCAGCAGCACTGCCCCACCTCCTTAATCTAACATCTACCCACCCATCCGACCTATTGATTAGTTTTTTTTTTAAAAACATTTTAAAAATTTTTATTTTTTTGTGTAATTTTTATTTTTTATATTTTTTATTAATATATTTTTTTATGCACAAAATGTTAAAATTAACTGACAATAAACATCCTACTTCATATTATAAGTAATAAAAGAATTCATTGTATAATAAAGAGTAAATGAATTTTTTAGGAAAACTGTGATTTATCGCATCATAGATTAATTGTTTAATGTTTTTGTTTATAAGATGAGGGGAACATAAACTTTTGATCAAGGGCGGATCTGGAGAGTCCTCAATGGGGGGGGGGGGGGCGATTTTAGAAATTTGGAGACTCGACTTTAATGTGTGGGTCGGGACTAATTTTTTCACTGTGGGTCATGTTGCTTTTATTTTTTGCTGTGGGTCCGGTCTGGGTCCGGTTGACTTCTAGTTTTTGCTGTGGGTCGGGTCTGGGTCCGGTTGACTTCTTTTTTTTTTTTGCTGCTGGTCGGGTTAACTAATGTTTATGTTGTGGATCACATTAGCAGGATTAGCAGGTGTTTTTATTCAGAAACTATGGCGTAATCCATTTTTTGATGTGCAGTTTAAGAAAATACTGTGAAAATTATCGTTTTGAATAGAATTTCTGGAAGTGACAGCATGAGAAGGTAGAAAAATCCGCAATCATTTGACGTGCGAATAGAAAACTGCACTCGGGGCAAAGCAAAATGTGGCGCCCTTCCCCCTCCGACCCAATTTTTTCTTGTAACAGGCCAAAATTTACGCTGGTAGCATAAATTTTGCGCCCCCTAAATTTCCACGCCCGGGCCGACCGTATCCTTCGCCCCCCCCCCCCCCCCCTTTCGCACGGCACTGCATATTGTCTGTCCTACATATCTTGAGAACAATTAAGTCTAGTTCCAGCCCAGCTTGTCTATATGTAGAAAAACAATGCAAGCCTGATCTCGGGCCGGTACAACCCGGATAATATACATATATCTATATATATGTATATGTATATTAAACCCGGGTTACACACAATATGCTCCGATGCTGATCTCTACACTGTAAAAGTTAGATTTCTGTATTGATGTTGCCAAACTAGTTTCGACTGATGACGCACATTTATACTTATTCTCATTAAACCCATATAATTGAAAATAGCTCATATTTTAACGTTCTTGCTTAAATCTTTACAAAGGGCCAGTGAGCCCGCAATTTTTTTTATGGGCTCGGCCCATATGGCCCTTCAATTCTTTTTCTGGCTCGTCCCGTTTATTTTGTTTATTGGCCCGGCCTGTTGAAAAATTATTCTAATTTTGCTGGCCCGTTAGAAAATTCGGAACCATTTCGCCGACTCGGACAGGCCCGGGCACATGCACACGTCTAGGCTGGGTCGGACACGGACCAAATTTAACTTTCATTCCGAGCCGAACCCCGACTAGGGAAATTTTGGTCAGTGCAGACTAGAGATAAATTTGGGCTATTATTCCACAGCCCGGTCCCGCCTGAGGCAGAAACATTTTGCGGCATCAAGAGCAAAACCCGATAATGAAATTATACAGTAGAAAAAAATTGCATAATACTTATAAAAAATGTTCCAAAAGTAATTATAATTTTAAAGCTATTTTTTTTATTTAAAAAAGGCTGTTAAACGAAAAATTAAATTTAATATTATCAAAAGAACAGTTTGATGTAAAATAAAAATATACTTTACGCATAAAAGGATTTTCATGTTGTCTCTGTTTCAGTAAAAAAATATTACGGACAATGGACATGTTAATGAAGTGTGTTTCATGAATAAATGCATGGAACCTGTAGAAAATACTGTCTATTATCTGTCAAATCGAACAACATTTTTAAATTTTCTGTAAAAAATGCACATTTTTAACTATAACCATTTCATTCTTCATAACAAGCCTTCGTTATAGCATGATCCAAAAAATAACCTCAAATTAAAAATTTTAAAGTTCAACACTTTTTTAGGAACAGAGGAAACACTACTCGATCGCAAGAATATGGTAAATACATTTACTTACCGCTACGGCATCAGCAGATATCCCAAAAGAAATGATAGTTACTACAGTTATTTCTATATGAAAAGCGATTACGACTTGTATACGTTGCATACACTAGAAATTTAAATTATTCTTTAACCGCAAAATAAAATCAAAAGAAAATATTCTTTTCGCGTTACATGTCTAAATAATAATAATAATAAAAGATCCAATTTTAAAATAATCTCTGCCACAAACAAAAATCGAACTAAACACAAATTCATTATTCCCGCCTTTTTTCGTAGGCGCCAGATCGGCGGTCATCGGCAATGCTTGAACATAGATCTACAGATGTAGATATGACTAATTGTTCTTTTTTTTTTTTTAATAGCATTCAAATAAAAAAAAAATTGTGCCTCTTTTTCATTTTTATTAAAATTGCAAGACATTGATTTGAAAAGGAATAAATACTAATTTTTAAGAGGAAAAAAAAGTTTTTTACATTTTTCTATTCATCGATAAATAAAATTTTCAGATTTCAGAAAAAATGAGTCCGAATCAGTAGACCAGCATAAAAGATCTCGTATCGGACACGGGCTAAGTCTGAACCTGTGTCATCTCTAATGCAGACATGTAAGAAGAATGACTCCAGGTCAGACTCGATCTGGAAGAAAAGTAAGTCAGACCCAATCCAAATCAGCAGAAAATAATGATCATGATAGTATCAAATAAATGACGGCCGAGTTCTGAATGTGGCAAGAACAGACACAGTCTGAGCCTCGCGAACTTAAAAAGGCGCGGCCCGGGGGGGGGGGGGGGCTGATTTCTAGTTAGGATCTAACTCATTTCTTGCAAGGATGCATGTATTTTTGGGAAACGTTTATTGCCCAAGAAGTGAAGACGATCCCCCCCTCAGACCCGCCATTGGGCCCGACCCAAATCTGCAGAAAAATAATGATCATGATACTGCCCGGTTCTGAAAGCGAGAAGATCTGACCCAGCCCGAGCCTCACAAAGTTAAAAAGGCGCGGCCCGTCCCGCACTCGAGTTAGGCTTCAATTCATTTCCTGCGAGGATGTATGTCTTTTTAGGAAACTTTTATTATCCCAAGGGGGGGGGGGGGGAGATCGTCCTTTCACCTTGAAAAATGCCAAGGCGCATCTTCCTTGAATCCGCCAATGGCGGATCTAAGGGGGACGATCGCCCTCTCCCCCCCCCCCCTCTTAGATCCACCATTGCTTCTCCTCCCTTATGGTCTGGTTCGATCTTAAACCGAGCGTTTACCTCAAAAAAGAACGAAATCCACGCCAGGCCCGCCCTGAAAAGAAAAGTGTGGCTCAATCCCGCTCTACAGGAAAAAGTAAGACTCGATCCGTCCCGGCTCTGAAAGTGTGAAGGCCTGACCCAGTTCCGTGACTTAAAAATGGCGCGGCCCGACCCGGGCCATTACTGAGCTCAAGGGAGGGGGCGATCGCCCCATCGCCCCCCCCCCCCCCCTGCCCCTTAGATCCGTCATTGCTTTTGATTCTGAACAAGTGATTGAGGAGTATATATCAATAAACAGAAATATGGAAGCAAGATTTAAAATGAGTAAAGGTATTAACTTTAAATTTAAAATCTTTACATTTATCATACAGATCAGTTATTATTTTGTTATCCACTAATGTAATTTTTAAATCCAAAAAGTTAATATTATTGTTTGATCAAAGGTTTTTCGTAAGTTCCAGATTAGTGGGATAAATTATAGGAAAGTAAGTACTAACACTATTAGTGCTGTCAATTAAAATGATGTCATCAATGTATCAAAACACTAAAAGATGGTCATTACTATAACTGCGTTCATAGTGATATAAGAATAAATCGGACAGTATACTTGACATAGAGCCTTGAGGAATTCCGACATTTTGTATATATAGAGTATTACCTTGTAAAATAAAGTTATTGTGTGTAATGAAATTAGTTAATGTGCGAAAATTAGCCTCATCCATATAATTAGGAAGAGTTAATTGATTTTTAAATTGTATGAATAGTTGATTGTAATTTTATGAAGGTCTAAGAGATTGATATTATTGAATAGATCTTTAAAGTCATAAGTTCTGATGTCTTTAACACATTTAAGTTCTTTAATTATACTAACCAGTTAATAACTGTTTTTGGATACAATGTGTATTAAGACAGAAATAAAAAATAAGACAGAAATAAAAAATAAGACAGAAATAAAAAATAATTCAAAAAACAGCCGACCAGGGGTGATTCTCGTCCGAAAATTCCGAAATTTCCGAAAATTTAAGGCATCCTCTTCCGAAAATTTGAAATTGGGTTATCAGTTCCGCATAGTTGCCAACTTGTATGGTTTTGCGCGCGGGAAAAACAATTGCGTAGAAATGCAAATTTCGTGATAGGATCGCCGAAATAGCAAACATTTCGTCAATATTTCGTGGAAAGACGGCGATTTCCTCAATGTTTTTGTAAACGAAATTTGTCAAAAGATCGATGAAAAACGCGAATTTCCTGTGCGGATCGCTGAAAAAACGGCAATTTCACCAAATATCGCAGATAAAACGCTAATTTCTTCTGAAGACGGCGGGAAAACGCCGATTTCATTTAAAGATTGCGGATATAACGAGGATTTCGTCAAAAGATCGCGGGAAAAAACGCCGTTTTCGATAAAAGATAGCTTAAAAATATTTTGTCAAAAGAATATTTGAAAAAATACGCCGAATTTCATCAAAAGATCACGGAAAAAACGCCGATTTCTTCAAAAGATCGCGGGAATAAAACGCCGTTTTCGAGAAAAAATCGCGTAAAAAAGCAAATTTTTTCTAAAGATCGTCAAAAAAAACGCTAATTTCACTTAATAAAACATGGGAAAACGTCGATTGTGGCAAAAGATCGCGAAAAAACGACCGATTTTGGCAAAAGATTGCAATAAATCGTCGATTTTGACAAAAGATCGCAATAAATCGCCGATTTTGCTAAAATATTGATGATTTCGTCTGAAGATAGCGGGAAAACGCCGATTTTGTCCGAAGATCGCTGGATTGGGGGGAGGGGAACTCACGACCCCCCCCCCCCCCCCCCGCGCCGATTTCCGAAAATGCGATGCGAATTTCCGAAAAAAAATTTTCATCCAGAATCACCCCTGCAGCCGACAGATGGCGCTGGCACTTGCGATTTCTGCAGAAATATGCAAATGAACCGGTTATAAGAGCTTGCGCTCCTAATCCACAACTAGTTCACCGTTGTGAGCCGTGAACTTGATCAAGAATGCTCACTGCGAAGGACAAAGCTTTGTTGGTGAAGTTATTTTACATGAACAAGGAATCAGCGACTATTGCTTTGCGTAAATTCTGATTTCAAAAGGATTTGAGGAAGGGAAAGGGGCCTTTAACAGCGGCAGGCCTCATAAAGCTTGTTCGGCGGTTTGAGGAAACATTCTGTTCTTTATTTGGGTATCTTTTCTTTGATTTGAGTACGTCAGCGCCACCTATTGGCTGTTTTTTGAATTTTTTTTTTTTTCATGTCTAAAAAAAATCCCCGTGAAGTATAGATACTAACCCTGCAAACCGTTTTTCATTTCGGTTATTTTTTCGGTTTTTATGAATTTTTAAAGTTTTTACGGACTTTTTACTCACCCTGTATATATACATAATAACACCTACTTTTTTATTTTCTCTTTGTTTTCAACAAAAATATCATTAACATTAGTAAAAAGAAATAATATCCTGATAACTAATTCAAATTTTTAATTGTAATACCAGTTTTGACATCTGTGGATCATTACAGATACTTAATGTTAAATATCTGTGAAACATAACCAGTATTTTCATAATTTCATTTCATTAGGATTTTATATATAGAGAGTAAATTTGCACACATATAGATATAATATTTAAAAGAACCCTAAATAAAAGGTAGCCCACACTTTCTTTTGACATGAAAAAATAAAATAATTTCTTTTTCTGGCATAAAAGATATTTTTTACTTTTTAGTGCTTTACATTTTTATGAATTTAAATGAAAACATGTGATTTAAAAAAAAGTATTTTTACAATTATTTTCTATCAAAGTTACACAAAAAAATCATACATAGCAGAATGTGCATGCAAAAAAAAATATTAACAATTGTAGTTTAATAACATTAAAGGATGACGTTTCCCATTTAGGGAAACAAAGGATAAAAAATAAAAATAATAAAAATAAATTTTCTGATAAAATCATTACTGAGCATGATATAATGCAGTAGTTTTTTTTTTTTTTTTTTTTTTTTTTTTTTTGTGACAACAGTGATTTTAGAGAAACCTTTCATTTCATCTATGATAACAATGCTGATCTAATTTTTAGTTACATTACTGAAATTTTTTATCAAATGTCAGGTAATTTGTAAAGACATAGGAAAAAGATGTCAGAGATAATATCCATGATTTTATTGATAAGTGGTCCCTATTTATTGTAGAAATATTAAAATCCAAACATCTTTATGTATGTTTTACTTAAAATTATATAACAGCCATCAATTAGTATCTTTAAAATTACCTTTTATTTATTTGAAAATTTGTATTTTTCATTTAGAGTGTCAAAGAGAAGAATGAATTCATCAAGTGAAGAGGAACCAGTTAAAAATGAGAAAAAAAAGCCGACTAAATTAAGGAAACAGCTTCAAGTAAAATATGATGAGAGTTCTAATTCTGAAGATGGTGCCGAGTAGAAAATTAAAAAAAACATAATTCTTTTAACATTAATGAAAGTGAAATGTATAGTTTTTATTGACTTAACATTATACTTTTAGGCATTTTAATCTGCATTGTTAAAGAGAAGAAACTGATATTGATGCTCTTTCAAGATTTCCTTTAATACAAAAAAGAAAGAAATTGGAGCTCTATTTACAGGAAAGAAATTCTTCTGGGGAAATTTTCATTACTCATATATGTAAATAGCAATATCATTTCAAATCAGCATATGTATATCTGCATGTGAAAAAATAAAATAAAAATGTTTTGTTTTATTTTAGGAATGAAAAGAATATTCCCTTTTCTCAAAGGATATTTTCAAACATTTAGTTAATTTGAATATCATGTACATTTTATATATATGACTGAATAAAATGTAAATCTTTTTGATTCAAAATTCCTTACTTCTTTTCCTGACTATAAATCTAATGTGTAAAGCTAATTTACCATCATAAAATCTTTGACATTCATTGCTGCTAAAAAATAAATGAGTATTTAAAATCATAAATCATATGAAATTGCATCATGATGACAAAAATGGTGCTCATAAAAAAAAATTAAAGTTAAAATAAACATTGTATGATTTTTAAAACCTATAAATGGCATTTAACTTTTCCAAATTTGAGATTTATTTGACTTAAAGTCTATAAATTGAATTAAATTGGTGTATTAGAAGGTAAATTCACATTACCCTTTTTGGTACAGGCAAATTCTGTTCGTAAAATAAGAAATTATTGACTGGCACTGAAACTTACAAATGACTTTTTTAGGTATTAAGAACTCCTTAATTTAGGCTTTCATTGTAAAAGTAAAATTTTATTAAAATATTCTTGGTACTGTTTAGAATTAAAATTAGATGTGCTCGGAGTGGGACCACTGTTCCAGAAAGGGTTATGTCAAAATAAGTATTTGATAAACTATAATACATAGTTAAAGTTTTTTCTAGCTAACCTTTATTAAATCATAAGTAACAATTAGTATTAAAGATGGTAATTACAATAAGTGTTACAGTGATTCTTAAACATGACTTGTTTCACCTCTGGAAACATATCATTAAAAATGGAGATAACCAATCAGGGATCAAGAAACTATGCATTTTGAAGCTAAGGCCTTCTGCAGGGAAAAGTCCAAATTATTCCCATATAGATCAGGAGACATGATGAAATGGCTCATTAAAAGTAAGACAGTCATCCATAGGCTGGGCGTAAAGTTTGATATTAACTAGGAAACCCATCAAAGAATTCATGCTGTTAAGCACTAATATCCTGTCGTGTTTCTTTTTTTGGCTGTTTATCATATGTGAAGTAAGCACTAGAAAGATCGTAATAACTTGATGGGGCATCCAGGCAATATGAGGATATCCTAACATCCCTCATTGAACTCTCTTGCCATCGGGGCTTGGTTTCAACAAGGATATGCAATGAAATGGAACAATAAAACAGGTTCTCAAAGACACTACTTCATCTACCTTGTATAACTCAATGGTAAACATACTGTGTCAGCGAAGAATGAAATATATTGTTCTTATAGGACTATTTTTATAATAAAGATTCAGTCGGCTCTCGTTGATTCAAACTCGTCGGGACCACAAGAAATGTTTGAATTAGGAAACTATGGAATGAAAACATGCTTAATATGATACTGTTACAAAGGAATTAATATTATAGTGTTTTTTAAATTTATTTTGTCTGTTATCATTTGAATGTGACTTAATATTAAATTAGAGTGTATAAACACATAAACTAATTAAAAGATTAGAAACAAGCACAACAGAAGAAAAGAGAGTCACTGAGGACAGGTTGGTTGGTTGATTTTTGTCGTCCGATTATCTACGCTAATGGGATATAGGACCAGGGGGGTGCCCTCCATGGGGGTCTTTCTAAGGGAACCTAACTCGTATTTACGCAAGGTTCGAAGAAAACCATGGAAAACTCCAAACGGTTAGGCCGACAGCCGCGATTGGGTTCGAACCCAGCACCTGCCGTCTACCAGTTGAGAGGTCCGAACCTCTCGGCCATTGGTGGGGCGTTACTGAGGACAGACGGGGCACTAAGAAAGTGTATATCAAATGCATTCAATTATATGTATATTCGTTCAGAACAAGTTTCACAAAAATGAAAGAAAGAAAGTTATTCAAATGATCTGAAATCCCTGAGAAAAAAATGAAAAATCGGAATTCTCGTTAGTTCGAACTAAGCAAAGTCAAGGGAAAATGAGTTTGAATTAATCAAATTTTTTAACATTATACTGCCATTGAAAATTTCTGAACTTCATGTTTAGTTCGAATTAAGTGAAGATTTGAATTATCTGATTTCGAATTAGCGAGAGTTGACTGTAATTAGTAGTAACAGAAACTTTATTTAAATATCTATGCAAACAAATGCAAAAGGATTGTTTTTTTTTTTTTTTGTTTTTTGTTTTTTTAATACTTTAGCCGGGACACAAGGCCCCATATAAATCTCTGAATATAGATGCATGAAAAAAGCATCATTTGTTATTGGCTGTCCAAAAGAAGAAAATAGCAAATGTGGGAATTAGGCCATCTTTTTTCTCCAGCCTCATCAGACAGCTTATCCCCAATGGAAGAACTATCTTCAAATGTCTGCAACGCTTATAATATTTTCAAAAATAGCCTGCAAGTATATAAATATATTCTTTTTGCTATTGTAGTGCTAATTAATTATGGCAACATACGTGTATACTATTTCCATCATTTACAAGAAAAAAAATGAATCAGAAAAATCCACTTAAGACTTTTTTTTTCATGCCTGTGACAAAATTTCCATTTGTTCGTGATCTTTTGACGAAATTTGTGGTTTTTTGTGTGATCGTTTGACAAAAAATTTCCAGACTTTTTTGTGTGTGTGTGTGTATGTGTTTGACAAAATTTTCCTGTTTTCACAATCTTTTGCCAAAATCTGTCATTTTTTCCTGAATTCTTTGACAAAATTCGCCAGGTTTTTTGCAATTTTTTATTGAAATTTGCCGTTTTAAGTGGTTTGTTAACGAAATTTGCCGTTTTTAGCAATGTTATATGATAAAATTGTTGTTTCCCCACGGAACGCATAAGAGCCATTTTTTGTGTCCCTTCATCGATTTTTTGCATAATTTACGCGCTATAACACATCAATGGCATCGCTGAGTCTGCAGGTGTCCTTAAAATTCTGTGACGCCCGTCGCAGTGTCACGTACATTCTGCCATGGGGAGCTTATCTGAAGAAAAGAACATTGATTACATTGTGTTCGATGCTGCTTACTATTTTTATTATCTTTCCTTGGATGATTTTATTTAATATGTTATTATTTTAATAGTATTTATTATAATGTACAAAATTTATGTGTTATTGTTATACAAACTTGGACTGGGATTGCAACAATTGTCTTTGATTGATCTAGAACATAACCTCGTCTAACAATATTTATGCATTAAAAAAAATTAAGAAAGCATTTTTCATGTTATATGTCCACAACTAATGGATTATGAAATAATAAAATCAATGATCTTTGAGACAATTACATATAATTGCAAGAATATACAGTGCCAGCAAAAAAAAAATAATCTTGACACTTAATCCGCCATCACAATGTCTGAATATTTTACTTTATTCTTTCCAGTTTCCATTTAAGAGGTGGATGAGAGTTTCTATCATATGTTGGTTATGTGACATATATATATATATATATATATATATATATTTTTTTTTTTTTTTTTTTTTTTTTTTAAATGAATGTCCCTTTATTAAATGTTTTCTCTTGCAAAGCACACAAGGAAGCCTCAATCATTAAAACTACTTTCAGTTCTTGAACTTCATATCCTTGATAAAAAAGTCTCATTTTTTGCAAATTAGCTTGGTCATGGTCAGTGATTCAACTACTTCAAGTCTTTTTTCATCATTGCTTTAATCCAAAGAAATCACCTTCAATGAAGCAATCAACAAGTTTTTGTTTTGCAAGTCAGTGCTTCAATGTCATATTCTGCATATTCAATGAAATCCTTATCAAATATTGCTGAATTCAACGTCAATGGAATCATTATTTCATATGTGATCAATAACAGATGATTCCGATGGGACTGTGGAAGTCGGAAATCCGTTTTTCTTTAACCTGTAGTAGATGTACTTGTTATGAGTGATTATAATAGATCTTGTACACGATAGATGGCGCCTCTGCAGCACGCTTGTATGATCGTTTATATACCCCAGTAGTTGTGCAAACATGTCAAAACGGAATTTCCCAACTCTTAATGTTATTACTTTCTTATAAAAAAATTGGCAACTAAAAATATCATCACATATATGTAAATGGAAGGCATGGAAATATTCTAGGGGTATTGTCAAACATACTTTAATAAATCTTGATTAAATAGTAAGTTCAGTAATATTTACAAAGGCAAGATATGTACAAGTTAAAGATTAGGTACATCTTAGGCAAATTCTGCTGCTTAGGGCTCGGAGGGCACGTCTTCTCATCTCGCTGTCTGGCCTCGTTCTGATTCTTCTTTGCTGTTGTTGGGGCCCTTTCGTGGGAAAGTGCTGATTGTGCACTAATTACTTCGGGCATGGCTTGTTACCAGGGCCAACTTCTTCCACGTGTTCTACTTACTGCTGCGTTCGTTTCTGATGACACAGACCGGATGCTGAGTCGGTTAAATGTATCTGAAGCAAGCCTGTTGCTAGGGACTTGCTATGTTGACATATATTTATAATAAATTTATTTGTATGACTGGGAAGTTTCGCTCCTATTCACCCCCATTTTACGGTAAATATAAACAAAATACATTCAAAGAAGAATAATGCGTCCAAAAGTCCTAATTCTCGTGCAACAAAAGAGAATTATGAAAAATGCAATCGATGTGGATGGAATCACGTGTCAAACGAATGTGTTTTAGGAATACAACTTGCCATTCTTGTAAAAAAATCGGCCATATCGCCAAAGTATGCCATTCTAAGAAGAAAAATTCCGGTCCTCGGGTGCATAATGTACAAGTGGAGGAAGTAGAAAATGAAGTGCTACCAGTCTACACATTATTTAATGTCTCAGGTATGAAAGAAACCTTGTCACCTGCTAAAGTTGAATGCTTTCTCCAAGGTAAGCCATTCATTTTTAAAGTGGATTCAGGGGCTCCTTTTTCTTTAATGCCGTTAAATGGTTACAATAGTGTAAAAGAATATTTTCCTCCTTTGAAGAATACTTCAATAAAGCTGAATTCTTACACAGAGCATCCTATTGAAGTGATTGGAATAGCACAAGTGAATGTATCTTACAAATCTAATTCCTTCTCTACCTTTGATGATAGTTAGGCAGGGAAAAATTAATTTAGCCGGACGTAATTGGATTTATCCTTAAAATTGATGAATGTTTTCAAGAATCCAAATCAGTCTTATACCATAAACAATTTGCCACCTCCAGAATTGAAGTTACATAATCTTTTAGAAAAATTCAGAGATTTATTTTCACCAGGATTAGGCATGATGTCAAAGTGCACCTGATTAGGGAAGATTCTGCAGCCCCTAAATTTTTTTTTGGACAAGGTTGATAAAGAAATAGTTCACCTTGTTAAGGAAGGCATCCTTGAGCCAGTGAAGACTGCTGTGTCTGCAGCGCCAATTGTACCTGTCCTGAAGCATGACGTACGCATCAGAATATGCGGAGATTTCAAGTTAACAACCAACAAGGTGACTGAATTGGAGCTGCCGAACATCGAAGATTTATTTGCACAGCTTTCAGGAGGAGTTGTTTTCTCTAAATTGGACCTTGTGATGTTTATTGCCAGCTGCAACTGGATGAAGAGTCCAAAGATTTAGTAGTAATCAACATAGGCCTAGGAACCGGGGGAGCTGGGGGAGCTCGGGCTCCCCCTGGGATATTTCAGACAGGCTCAGCTCCCCCGGAAGAAATTAAAAAAAATAAAAACTAAAGATAAAAATCTCCAAACTAAAAGTTTTAACCCTTAATTGCATGAATTATTCTTTTATAATTGTGTTTTTTATTCTTATATTAAGGATTAGACACCAGAAATTTTTAGATAGATTTTTAACCTTATATAGAGGCACATTTTTGTAATTTTTACAGGATTAATATTTCTATATAAATATAGTAGTTGCTAAGAACTTAATTTATTTTTCAAAAGGGGGGTGAAGGCGGCGACCGCCCCGGGCGTGGGTATTTCGGGGGCGCCAAATTTATACTACCAACGTCATTTTTGGCCTGTTATAAAAAAAAAAAAAAAGTTGGGTAGGGGGGCACCAAACTGACACTTTGGCCCTGCCTCCGCTCCAACACAATTCGAACAATAAGAAAAATTGAGAATTTTCAGTGAAGCACTGAACCTTACTACCAATGAATTAATAAAGCGATTTTATGGGACCTCCGTGGCCGAGTGATCAAAAGCACCACGCTGCTAATCGCCTTCGAGCGTAGGAGGTTGGAGGTTCGAATCCCACTCGCTCCATTGTACACACTCTTTGTACAGAGCTCCCGGTTGTATGACTCTTGTGTTGTAAAATTTTCTTGTGCTATCTCGTTCCTGTAATATTGACGATAATTTATAAGCAGGCTTCATGTTGAGAACACAAATCAGATATATGTTGTTCAATGAACAAAACGATTTAAACAAAAAACTTTTGGCTCTCTGATAAAGATCGAATTCATCCATATTCACAGATACTGCTTCAACCATGTCAGAAGATATGAAACAAAAGCTTAGAATACATGCTGATGATTTTGATTTAACAAACCTTTCTGCAAGGTTGATATTTCTATCAACACTAGTCCAGAACAGAATGACAGAAATGTATTGTCGATCATAATTAAAGTGGTGTCATTGCAGGAATTAGTAAAAAAAAAATATTTTCTGAAGTTTACCTTTTGGCAGAATTTATATTGGTTATCATTAGTGATAGTTCAGAGATCTTTCAATGCTCTTCTTCAAACAGACATACCGCCATCAAACAATGGATCAACATAGACTAGGGATGCACAACCTTTTCAAGAGAAGAACCACTTACAAATATGTCAGAGTGGTCGAGGGCCACATGAACAACATGATCAGAATTGGATTTCGAGGAGCAGGGCCGTGCTTAAGGGGGGGCAAACCGGACATTTGCCCAGGGCCGCGAAAATTTGGGGCCGCAAAAAAGTGGATGTTGTTTTTACATTTCTCCAGTTATTAAGAAGAGCGCGTTATGAATGACCTTTAAATTGACCTAAAATTTGTAGAATTTTATGTCAAGTCTCCATTCTATCTAAATTTATATTTTTAAGTGAAAAAAGTATTGAATTGAAAGTGTCTGCTATTTTGCATTTTATTTTCTGCTTAATTTGATTATTAGAGTCCTTGCGTACCAAAAGTGAATGAAACCGCGACAAAACACTCAGATTTTTACCGATTTTGTCAAAATATTCCATATTTCATTTTGTAAAAAATACATATCTAACGTTTTATTTTGTTAGACTGCGGACTTTAGTTACTTTCAACGCAGGAAATGTTGTTTCCGTTCGACGCGAAATGACTTGCGTTCGCCAGTGTATTTTAAAAGAATTATCGTAAAATGTATACACTTTACAACTGGATAAGCTATAGATTAGAAGATTCATCTGTAAGAGTATACTTTTGGTTTCTTGGAAACTTTAAAAGTGCGCTATAGAAGGGCGAAAACGCGGCGAAACATTCAATCTTTTACAGATTTTGTCGAAATTTTCACTAATTTAATTTTGTAAAAAATATTTCTACTGTCAGAAATTTAAAAAATTTTTGTAGGTGATTAGATCTGGTCTATTGGGATGCTCTAAAAAGATTGTATTAAAACACGGACGCTTAGTTTCTTTTAGTGAAGAAAATATATCGTCTCTGTGATTACTGGCACATTAGAAAGGTTTAAAATTCTGGCTTTTTAAAACTAATTACATTATTAATTAGAAGAAGCTTTCAGCTTTTAAGCACATATTTTTGGTTTGTCGATACCTCTAAAACTGCATCCTGTTTTTTGTTTTTTTTTCTTTCAAGAGTGCTATAAATTTTCAAGACTGTTGCAGATTTTTTTTTTTTTTTTTTTTTTTTTTTTTAATTGATTGCAGCATTTGAGACTTAAGAATACGATCGTTCAGAATGTGTCTTGCGTTTTAAAGTTAACTAAACGGTTTGGACGATGTAAGTTATTACATAATTACAAAAATCCTAGGAAATTTTCTTTTTCCGTTCTTTATTTTCAACCAATGCATAAATGTACCTTTAGAAAATGGGCCGCAGCTTTTCATTACTCGCAACGGTTTTTAATTAAAAGATCTATTATTTATAAGAGATTTTAAATTTCGAGTTCAAAACTTTCAGGTGTGTCATAAGACACTTGGGCTAGCCTTATCAAGTATTTCATCCTCGTACATGTCTATTTCTACTAGCCATCGTACACAGACTGACATACACACGTAGACAGAGTTAAACTTTGTTTAATTAATATAGATCTATACATAAGGAATAGAGAGAACTACTTACTAATCTAAAGAACTTGGAATTTTGTACTGAATAGAAATCTTACTTCCTTCACTTGATAAAGAATAAGCCGAATGCGTCGTTTTTCCAAATTTAAGTTTTTTCCACTCGATAACTGTAAATTTTTTACCAACAATTTGAAGGATTTTCCAAGTTTAATTGACAATTTATCTGTGCTAAATTTGCCAGCTGAAACTTGAATGTGGGGTGTACGGGATTCACACCTCTAAGGATTATTGAGAAAAAATAAGATGTAGGCAATGACAACCACTTCTGTAAAATAAAAGCAAAGATAAAATTAAGTGACATATGGGATTCTGTCACCAGTCAATGTTCTTCTGCATTTTGAATTAATTAAGGAGAAATCAACTGTACAATTAGTCCTCTATCAGATTATGCTCGCAACTGGCGTCCTGATATTGTAGGCTCTAAAAACACGCTAATTTGCATTGTTTTAAAACAAAGGGCCTGATTATCAAAGGTTGAATTATATCATCGCGAGCAGTAGCGATTTTCTCTAATCGGATTTCCATTCATTTCATGTTGACTATTTACTGGGAGATTTTGCAGTTTGAGGAGCATTTTTCTGCCGAATTCAATGATGTCGCGATACCTGGCGGCAGTTTTCATGATTATGTAATCTATCATTCAATTGAAAATTAGCTTGTTCAAAATAGCTAAGTGAAAATTATTGTTGTCTATTGAGGTTTTATAATAATTTATAGAAGAAAAGTTTTCTTTTAGATGCTATAAGAAATAATTTTAAACGCAACGTTTTAAATATATTGTTTTAAATATGTCGTAATGGTCGCCATTAAATGCGTTTCACTCGTAATAATTGATTTGTTTTAATGTTTTCTTCCTATTTTAAAGTCAACTTCTAGAGTCACCTCTATATTTCTAATTAAAAAAAAAGGTGGAAAATATCATTTGCTCTTTTTCCTAAAACCGGCCACAGTAAATAACAAGTAAGAAAAATCATGCGTTAAGCATAGATTATAAAAAAACTTTCAAACATTTCCTGAAATATTTAACAAAACTTCGTTATTTAAAGAAATAATGTTACTGTCCATAGTCAAATATGTATTCCAATAATTTTGAACATCCCTATATTTGATCTGTAGGCAATATATTTATTATATAATGGAAAAATTTAATTTAGCAAGAAAATGCTTAGCAGGATGAAATTTCTCTTTCACCAGTTTATACTAATAGATGGAAACAAACTTGAATACTTTTGTTCAGCCCTATAGTTTACATAGTATCTTTATTAAATGGCAGTATTTAGCTAAATTTATTTTAAACTAAAATATTCGTAAAACTACTTAAATCATATTCTCAGAAATTATCATTCATAAGCGCCCATGTATTCAATTCTTTGCGTGGCTTTGTATATCATTAGTAAACTGAATGCAGTTTAGCATAAATATGCATAAGTTATTTAAAAACCACCTTTGAGTAATTTACGCTCATATTCAGTAACGTTTGCGATCTCTTTATCATAGCCCCGTATATCAACTGTAGCAGTTATACATTCCATATAATATGCATAGATTTAGAGAAACTTTAAAGTACATATCATAATTAAAATGCATTTTATCCATCCATCAGCCATCATCGGATACATATGCAGTACGTCGGAAGGAATATACTATTCGAAATCTTTTGTATGTCCCTGTAAATGCTGTGTACTTCGTAATACACATGATTATATCGTATAACTTATGTTAAGTCTCAGCCACATATGCTAATTTTATTATGCATGAAATAATTTAATATAATTAAAATATGTCGCACACAATTCCCTTCTTTCTACTATGTAATGGAACTGTTTTGCGTGGCCTTTTAAATGAATAACAGCTAATTTTTCACAGTATATTTTACAGAAAACATATTTTAGCGCACGTCATAAATACATACAATTTGTAATATATTTGACAGCGTGTAACATCTTTAACGTTCATTTGAAACGATTTTTCCCCATAGGACGTAATGTAATGGTAAACCTTTGACTGTCCCTATAAATAAACTAATCATGCTAGAACCTTCATTTGAAATAAGGTTCGTGATAAGGTAAACGTCAATAACGTCGAAAATTTTCTGGGCAATTCAAATTATTTACGGAAGTTAGAGCGCGGACAGAGACAGACGGACAGGCAAACTGAAATCATAAACATTTTTTAACTTTGTCGAAAAGTATTAAAAAAGGGACTTATTCGAAATCATTTTAAATATATTGTTTTAAATATGCCGTAATGTTCGCCTTTAAATGTTTTTCGCGTGTATTATTTGGTTTAATATTTTCTTTCGATTTTAATTTCAACTTGTAAATATATTTTTAACTAGGACTTCCCTCAAAGGGATTCTCTAAGCGATTTTATTGAGAACATCGATTTAATTTGTGACAAGTGACGACACAGTTTTCTGACATAACTTCTTACAGGTGCAGAAAATGAGCTACTTTTTATTCATAAAATTAGTGTACAAATTCAAAAATGAAAATGTGCAACATAAAAACATTAGAATTCAAAGTAGTACATATCAATTCACATATTTTTAGCTATTATGATAATTCTTTCAGTAAATCCTTGTTCCGTGTTAATATATATGAAACATATGTAGGTGCTGTTGATCATTTTTATAATTAAAAGAAATTTTTTGAGATCTTCTCTGTATAAAACATTTTTACTGTTCCTTTAGAAAATGGTAAAATTAGCACAAGATTCAAGCATGAAGTCTTTCATCTTTTTCACTCTACTGAGCCAAACCTAATATAACCTCTGGTTTATAGTGTTTGAATTAATTTATTACATTTTATTTATTTTACCTTTTTACAATTTAAAAAATAGACATTTCGAATATTTTTTTGCTATTGAAACCCTCTGTTGATAGCATCCGGAACACAAAATATAGCTTATGTTTGTTACGTTTTAACAGGCTCTATCGCCACCAATTTACTTTTGGAATCGGTTTGATACTTATTGAGATTGCTTAAAAATCGCCATTCAGAGCGTGTTTAGGATGCTTTTCGCTCATTTTACCCTCTTTTCAATTTCGATTTCTTTAGGAAATGTTTTTAGAGATCATTTATATCTTATAAATTATTACCATGCTAAATTTCTTGTTTCTAGGCCGTTCAGTAACAATCGCAATTTTAGAGCGAATTTTAGATTTCACAAATCGCATTTTTTTTCTCCTGCACCTCTTTTGGGGTAGCGACATCGACATACGATATAGCCTTTGTTAAAGCAGGAACTGACACCATCATTTTGACATCATTTTTTAAAAAATTGGTTTATTACTTCCCGAGATTGCTTAAAAAACTCAACTTAGAAAGTTTTTATATTGCATCTCGTACATTTTTATACCCTCTTTATATTTCATATTTTTTAGAACCTGTTCTTGGAAATCATTTATATTTTATAAATTATTAACATCCCAAAATTTATGTTTCTAGATCCGTCAGTAACGCAAAAGTCAGATTTTTTAGAATTTTTTTTACTCCTACACCCCTTTTGAAGTAGTGACACCTACATAAGATATAGCCTATGTTGGATCAAGGACTATCACCATCATTTTCACTTCATTATTTTTAAAATCTACTCGTACTTCCGAGATAGATTAAAAATTGCAATTTAGAACACTTTTTGCGCATTTTCGCCGCTTTTAAATTTTGTATTTTTTTAAACCGCACTTTGAGATCCTTCATGTCTTATAAATAACTAACAAACCAAACTTTATGTTTCTAGGTCCTTCAGTAATACAAAAGTTGCATTTTAGAAAGTTTTTTGCCTCTTATGGGGTATTGACGCCAACGTAAAATATAGTCAACATTGGAACTAAAGATTGTTACCATCATCTTGACATTATTATTTTTTAATCGGTTCGTTATTTCCCAAGATTGTTTAAAAGTAGCTATTTTGAACATTTTTAGAATGCTTGTTGTACATTTTAGAACGTTTTTTGCGCCTGTACTCCCTGGGTTAGTGGCATCGGAATAAGAAAGAGCTTATGTCTGAACAGAGAAGTACACCATAACATAACAACCCGGTAACATTACTTTTGAAATCGATTCGGTAGTTCCAGAGATCAGTCCCTACATTTAAACAAACTTTACTTCTTTATAATATAGGTATAGATTACGTGCGTTTTATGATGCTAAAACCTATAAGTTAAAATGAACTGTAATTTATCATGAAAAGCCAAAAAATGGTAAACTAAAAGGATTATTATAAATACTGATGTGCAAGGGAAATTTGATTCTTTTGGTAATAATTTTTATGATCTCTTTTTTTCAACTTTTTGTGTTAAAAAATTCATACTAATTTCACTCCCGTGATACATTTTGTGCAGTTTAGAACATTTTATATCCGTTTAAAAAATTTCGGAAAAAAGGGCCGCCAAAATATATTTCGCCCAGGGCCGCCAATGTCCTAAGCACGGCCCTGTCGAGGAGGTGATCTGTGGTCTATAATCGGAAAAAATGTAATTTCAGAAGGAAGTGGGAGAGTTCACTTACCCAGTCAAAATATCCAACTAAGTTGCTAAGGATATATGTCAGCAGTTTTTACGTTTGTATCGATAACAAATATAGCAAGGATTATTTTCAAGGTTTCATAATATTCCTTGACTTTATTCGGTTTAGTAATTTTTTTTTATTAAATGTGCTAAAAAACAAACATAAGTGGCTAGAGCCCCCCCCCCCCCCCCCCAAAAAAAAAAAAATAATAATAATAAAGAAATAAAATGACCATTATAAACCAAGAAGAGAGAAAAAGCCAATCAACACAATTTTTCTGTTCCTGACTAATGAAATTACCGATTTTTCTGTGCCCGATCAACGAATTTTGCAATTTTTTCTGTACCTGATAGATCAAACTTGTGCGTTTTACTAAACCGACCAAAAACATTTGCAAGTTTTAAGAAAACCGATCGAGAAAATTCACGATCTATCTGCGCTTGATATACAAAATTTGCATTTCTTATAAAAACGATCGAAAAAAATTAGATTATTCTGCACCTGATCAACAAAATTCACGTTTTCTACGAAACCGATCGATGAAATTCGTGATTTCTACAAATCCGGTCGACAAAATTCGCGATTCTTACAAATCCGGTCGACGAAATTTCTGATTTTTACAAAGTTGGTCGCCAAAATTAATGATTTTTACAAACCCGGTCGCTAAAATTCGTGATTTTTACAAAACCGATCGCCGAAATTCATGATTTTAACCGGTGAACGATTTTCGTGATTTTTTACAATGCCAATCTAAGAAATTTGCGATTTTTCCACGGCTGACCAATGAAATTTTCAATCTTTCAGCTGCTGATAGACGAATTTATCAATTTTTTCGATCCTGATCAACAAAATTTGCGATTTTTACAAAGTCAGTCGACGAAATCCGCGATTTTTACAAAGCGATCGACGAAATTCATTAATTTTACGAAGCTAATCGACAAAAGTTGCGATTTTTACAAAGCTGATTGACAAAATTCGGGATTTTTGCGAAGCCGATCGAGAATTTACAATTTGCCTGTGCCTGACCAACAAAATTAGCGATTTTTACAAAATTTAACCCTCTAAGCGTTTGTCTCGTAATATTCCGTACAGGAAATACGTAATATTCCGTAAAGCTCCAGGTTTCACTGCAATATAAGAAATATTTAAGATATTATAATTCTATAAATTTAATGAATTTTCAAAGCATTGAAGAATGATTAAGACTCTCAAGGATTACATTTATATTCCTAAATAAGATTTTTTATGTAATATTGAAAGAATCATATTTTATTAGCATTTAAAACAAAATGCAGAGAAAACAACATTACAATTTTACCCATTTGCAAGACGCTCGGAGGGTTAATTGACAAAATTCGAGATTTTTCTTCACATGATCGACAAAATTCGCGATTTTCACGAAGCTGATCGAGAAATTTCTTGATTTTTATGAAAAAGGTTGAGAAAATTCACGATTTTTAAGAAGAAGATCGAATAAATTCGTGATTTTTATGAAGCCGATCGCCGAAATTCCTAAGTTATCCTTGCATGATCAATAAAATTTGCATTTCTTCCGTGCCAGATCAACGAAATTCGCGATATCTACGAACCTTATAGAAGAAATTCGTGATTTTTCTTCGTATCATCATCAAAATTCGCGATTTTACTGTGCCAGATCGACGAAATTTGCAATTTTTATAAATGCCTTTTGACGAAATTCGCATATTTTACAAATCCATTCGACGAAATTTGAGATTTTTCTTCGCATGCTCGACATGCTCACATGCTTTTCCTGCGCCCGACAGACGAAATTCGCGATTTTATTTGAGCCTGATCGACGAAATTTGCAAGTTTTTCCGTGAGATCGACAATATTTGCAATATTCCCGTGACCCGCCAACGAAATAGCGATTTTTCGGAACTCGATCAATCGAATTTTTTTTCATGTCCGATCGATGAAATTTGCGCTTTTATTCATCTTAAACAGACGAAATACGCAGTTTTTTGTGGCCAATCGACGGAATTCGCGATTTTTTAAACCCTTTTTTTTTTTTTTTTTTTTACTAATCTGCATTTTTTTACGCGTCAAGATGAAATTCAGGATTTTTTTCTTTTTATATGCGGATAAAATTCACAATTTTTCGCAGCCGATCAACGAAATTTTTTCTTTTTCATCGCAAAATTCGCGATTTTTCCGTGCCTTATCAACGAAATTTGAGATTTTTTGGTCCTTGATCGAGAACATTCGAAGTACTTTTGTGCCCGTTCCTAATCAACGAAATTTGTGATCTTTGATGCAATAAACCAAGAAAACGTGCGATTTTTTCGCTGCCGATAAATTTAATTTGTAAATTTTTCGTGCATCATCAACAAAACTGACGAGTTTTCCTTGCTCGATCAACGAAATGCGCGATTTTTCAGAGTCGGGTTGGCGAAATTTACTGTTTTTTTTTAAACAAATTTTGCGATTTTTTTCAAGCCTCATCGTCAAAATTTACTATTTTTCCATGCATGATCGAGAAAATTCGTGATTTTTCCGCTCCCAATCTACGAAATGTAAGTGACTGACGAAATTTTATATTCTCCTTGGTAAACTGACGAAATGTATGATTTTTTCTGCCACTTGTGCACAAGAATTGCACATTTTTTTTCCAGTTGTAAATTGACGAAGTTCGCGGGCCACACGGAAACCCATCGTGGTCCGCAGGTTGTGCATCCCTAACATAGACTCAATCATTTGATGCTATTACATATCTATAAATAGGAAGTCTTTAAAACTGATTTGGAAGAGATTTGTAAAGAATTTGTAAGCAAAACAACAGAAAAAAAAATATAAAATTGTAATTTAAGAAATTACCCCAACCATTTGAAAAATGTTTCACTCGACACATTCATCTATCATTTTAAGCTAAATACCAGTTGTTTTATTGTGTATTATCCGTGCCACTGCTATAAATGACTTTATACATGCTGCAATTTGAAGGTACGGTTCGTTTAAGTTATATCACTCTATTGTCGCCAAGCATAAAAGTTGGCGACGAAAGAAACATTTCAAACTATTTAACATTGTTGGTGCAAAAGTAATCATTATTAAAATACAGCTTTGGCATATACTGTTATACTTGTAAGACTTTGGCATATATTGTTTGATTTTACAGAGCAGAATTTTGGTGATGGAGGTTTTAAACCAAAATCGATCGCAGCACATGCATCTGTGAATGGGTCCATCAGACATCGAATCAAAAAAGTTTTTTCCCAGTTTTTCCCAAGCCGATTGCTTTTTAGTTTTCTTTTTAGGTGGTGTAAAATCAAGAGTAATAGCTATAACATTTTCCGGCTTGTTAGAATCACTATTGGCACTCAAATTTTCCTGGTTAGAACCGACCGATAGTAAAACGCCATGGCTAGTGGATTGGTCGCCCTGGCGACATGATGTTTTACAATTAATCGGTTCGGCATTAAATTGCTTCCTTTTTCGTGATCGCCTTTCAACACGTAATTGGTTTTCAGCGGCTCAATAATCTTTTGATTTTATCATTTTCTGCATTGAAAGACGTTTTTGCGCCAAACCAAATACAGTATTACTCAGTTATCCCGTCGACCAATTTCGCCAAATGATACGAATCGCCAAACTAATAAGCAACTTATACATGTTGACTGTGTTTAATATCATTGAATGCGATATTCACGTTCATTCATTTCTTTGGCTTCGGCTTTTTCCGTATCTGTTAATTTCCGTCTACCCATTTTTAAATTTGTTAGTTTTCTCCTTTATTACAATGATTTTAACCATTTTAATTTACTATTCAAATAAAAATTCTTCTAAAAGTAAAGAATTTAATTTAAATTCAAATAAAAACTCTTCTAAAAGTAAAGAAATTAATTTAAATTCAAAAGTGACCACATCATTCAAAAGTGGTAACATCATTCAAAAGTGGTAACATCATCGGGTCCATTCTCCCGAAAACAACAACCATTTTTCAAATGGTTAAAAACTTTTAACTTCTGGTAAATGGGAGGGGGAGAAGCCTGAAATTTGAATATTGTATACGGGATCAACCATAAATTAAGTGTCATCAAGTATATCGAATAAAAATTATCTAAACTGGATTAAAAAGTCGGTAATCTTTTTATATGCTTCTATTTTATACTCTTGTTTGTGAAAAGGGCAATAAAAGAAATCCTCCGAAATAAATTGAACGAAATTATCCTTCCCAACAAGCTTATGACAATGTGTTCATCAGTGGCGTGCGAAGAGAAAACTGCACCCGTGGCAAAGTATTATTTTGGGGTCCCCTTCCCCAACTTTTTCTTCTGGCAAGCCATTGGCGTTGGTAGTATAAATTTGACGCCCCTTAAAATTATATGCCATGGGCGACTGCCCTCTTATCCCCCCTCCCTCTTTCGTACAGCGCTGATGCTCCGGCTCCCCCTATTTTTTCAAAGTTCCTACGCCACTGGTAATCAATACCCATAAAATACTTTTCTGTTACACTAGAGTTCCTTTCGGAATTGCTTCAGCTCTAGCTATGTTCCAGAGAGAGATTGAAAAAATTCTACATGGTTTCAGGGGTGATTCTCGTCCGAAATTTCCGAAAATTTAAGGCATTCTTTTCCGAAAATTTGAAATTGGGTTATCAGTTCCGCATAGTTGCCAACTTGTACGGTTTTGCGCGTGGAAAAACAATTGCGTAGAAATGCAAAATTCGTGAAAGGATCGCCGAAATAGCATACATTTCGTCAATATTTCGTGGAAAAACGACGATTTCGTCAATGTTTTTGTAAACGAACTTTGTCAAAATATCGATGAAAAACGCGAATTTCCTATGCGGATCCCGGAAAAAACGGCAATCTCTCCAAATACAGTGGCGTAGCTAAGGGGGGCGGCCGCCCCGGGCGCCGAGGCCAAGGGGCGCCAAATTCAGAAAGATTTAAAGCGAAAATATTTCACAGATTTTAAAAATAAATTAGAATTTTATTTTATTTGTGTGTGTGAGAGAATGTTTTTATTAGTAAGGTATTTTGTTCCATCCAAATAATGAAAAAACAAATAGCTTCTGTAAATGTTTCTTCTGAAGGATCAACACACATGGTTACAAAGATAATTATGTACCTGAACTGAGGCGCAAAAATATTAAATAGGGGCGCCAAAGTGACGGTTTAAGTCCTTATTATTCCGCATGCTTTGACAATAAGTAATAACTGTTGATTTGTGTGTGTGTGTGTGTTTGTGTGCCTGGTGTGAAAGTTTTCTTAGTGATATATTTTGTTCATTCTAAATAATGAAGAAAGAAACAACTTCTGTAAATGTATTAAGTGGTGTTCAACGCACTTGTTTACAAAGATTATGTATCGGGCGCAAAAAGATTAAATAGAAGGGCGCCAAATTGAAATGAGTTTTAAACCGAAATTACTTCATATATTTTGACAATGAATAAAAAAATTTATTTATTTCGTGTGTACGAATGTTTACTATAGTAGGATATTTGGTTATATCCAAATGATGAAGAAGGTAAATGTTTCTGTAAATGTTTCTAGGGATCACACTTGATACCTAAAATAATCATGTACCTGAGCCAAGGTGCAAAAAGTTGAAATAAGGGGCGCATAATTGAGAGGAGTTTTAAACCGGAATTATTTCTCAAATTTTGATAGCAAGTGAGAATTACTGACTCTTTTTTTCGTGTGTGTGAATGTTTTGAAGGAATTCAATGTAGGTGGGGGGGAAGGGGATACAGAGATCCATAATTACTATCGCTGATTGAGTTTTCAAACTGTCTAGCCTCAATTTTATAAATAAAAAGGAGTGTTTGCGAATTGGAATGACACTTATGGTATTAAAAAACATTTTTCATTTATATGCTGTCTCTCATTTGTCGTTTTTCCCAAAAGATCAGCGAAAGTTTAAAACCTCTACTCATAATATATATAAAGGTGTGTGTGAGAGATAGAATCAGTCAAAATGAACCTTTGGGATGGGTCCCCTTATCACTGACTTCGGCAGCGTAGACCGTGAATACTAACCACTAAAAACCTCTATTCAAATTTGTCTTTTTCAAAAGGAACCTCCGGCAGGGATCTTCGCTGCTTACATCCTCTATAGCAGGCATGCTGCGCGAAAGAGAATCGTAAGAAAAAATTACACAGAAATCAGCTTAATGAAACCACAGATAAAAATGCTCCCGGATGGTGGAAGATGTAACACAATTGAAAACCAAATGTAATGAGCATAACTCAGTTGAAATTGAATACATAGAACACGAAGTAAGAATGTGCCACCTGCACTGGAAGGTAAAGCTATCAACTTTAACAAGTAAGTAAAATTGAGTGAATCAATTACGTTGAAATCTGGTCCATAGATTCCGAAAAAAGAATTCGCCATTAATGTTTGATAATTGTGTTAAAATAGGTCTATATTTTGAAAGACATACTTTTAAATGTATATAATCAGAAGAAAACCATCTAGACAAACTCTTAACTCGTATCACGCAACTCTTGCCACGGAACACACTAAATATCTTCGATAAAATTGGCAAAATGCAATTTAAATTTTGTTTTTAGCATTAGGCAACTTGTTAATATGTTGGCTGTATTTTTCAGCAGGGGCAAAAGATATCAATTTGGGAGGAACATTTAGTTTGAATGGTTAATTAGATCTTGATTAACATGTGGTCAAGATCCGAAAAATTCCTGGGATCTATTGATGTACAAGGCTTTAATCACAAACTAAAGCGAATTCTCCAAATGTTAGCATTTTCTATCACAAGTTACTCTCTGAATTTAATGGTGAACGCAATAAATGTTAAATGTATGTACAAATATTATACCGACATGCATGCAATAAATACAAATCCAACTGGAGCGAAAAATTAGCCAGAGTCAGGAATCGAACCTGGGCTCACAGCATACTAGGCTGTTACTCTAACCACTACTACTCTGGTTCTCAGTGTTAACACCAACAGTCTAGTACGCTGTTGATCCAAGTTCGATTCCTGGCTCTGGCTAAAAATTTTGACTCCAGTTGGATTTTTTGTTGCATTTATTGTATGCATGTCTGTATAATATTTGTATATACTTTTAACAGATGATGCAAGCGTTATTTATGTGTGCATTAAGGGGGTAAATCACGATGACCAGCCAGAAAATGACCGTATTTAAATCAGCACGAAAAACTGTAGTTTCTTAAAAAATGAATAAAATGCAAGATTTTTTTTTTTCTTTACTTTCACATATTCTCATGGTTCGATAAAATATTCAAATACACGCTTATTTAATAAAATTAATTAATTAAATGATAACGACAAAAGTGGCTTCTGAAAAAATATAAATTTTGAAATATGTATTTTTCACGCACAACTTTTATTCTTTTTTTTTTTTTTTTTTTTTTTTTTTTACAAATTTTATTGCAGTTATTGTTTAATGTTTCATATTCTGTTATTTATAATGCAGCGAACCAGAATCTGAAAGTATATTCCAACTGTTCAGCACATTTAATGGCTTTTTTAATTATAATCCTTGATTTCACCAAAACCAAAAAACGTATAACTTTTTTTCAATCTACAATTTTTTGTGACAAAAGACTAAATTGAGGTTAAGCATAAACTAATACATGTAAACTAAGAATAAACATAATTTGTAGGTTCTATCATAGTTAATTTTTAATTGAGAATACACACAATGCAAAAAAATATTTTTTTAGAAAAACAGCTTCAAAGTTGACTCTTAACATTAAAGCAAATGATGTCATGCAAGATATTTATATTTATTACTTCTGTTATTATTGCTAATTTTGTAAAAATTCTATTTGCAGCGGATTTGTAACTTTTCTCTACATGCTAAAATTTATTAAAAAAAAAAAAAAAAAAAAAACATTAAGAAAATGATCAACGTGATCCGTGCACTTAATATGTAATAAATGTTGAGATGGGAAACAAAATTACAAGCTGTGAATCAGATTTTAAAGTTGGGATAATAACTTTAATATTTTAATTTGATTTTAAATTTGAATTTTAAAAAGATTTTTATTCTTTTCCGTTTCATCTCTCTATATAAAGCATGTGTATCTCTCTATAAATATCTGATCAATGTCATGCGACTACGCTCGTATTTATAAACCGATTTGGATGTGATTGAGCAAGTATTAAAGACCTTATTAAGATCTCAACCAAATTCGTTGGACATCTTGATCCACCATCCAAGGGGCGACGTCTTAAAAATTTCAAACTAGCAATTAGAAATAGGCAAAAAAATGTATAATTTATTTTTTTGCATAATTGTTAAGTATTGATAGAAGGATTAAAGAACAGTTTTTGGTTTCCCCTCTATCGGACGAAAAATGGTATAGCAATTTAAAATTCTAAGGTGACTGTCGTTTTGAATCAAAAGATTTTTATATATAGTATATGTATATAGACATACAGACCAGTATATGTTCACAAAAGATTTTTTTCCATAGGAATTTTAGCAAAAATGACTTTTGAAAATTTATTTTTAATGTTGCTACTCCAACACGTTTAAAAGAACAATCATATCTGTGAACGTTTCGCTATGTTTTTGAAATTACCATACAAATTCAGTATTGATAAAACTAGAAATTTTCTGTTTATCGGGTTCCATGCATTTTTGTTTCTTATGTTTTAGTAAAATAAGCTGAATCTTTAAAAAACAAGGAAGAGTGTACAAGTGTCCAGGGGCTTCGCTAGGGGGAGCCTCCCCTCCCCAAACATTCGTGAATGTTGTTACACTTGGCAAATTCACAAACTTAGTTGGCAAATTTTCTTTAAAATTTTAATAAAAACTATAATATATTTTCAATTTTTGATAGAATTGGCAAAAATTACAAAACTAATTGGGAATATTATTAACCTTTTAAGAAATAAGGGCTATATTACATTTTCTAATTGTGGTAAGTTGGCAAAATTGTAAAATGAGTTGGCAAGTATTGAAACTTGACTTGGCAATTTTAGGTCCTCTCCCCCACCAATAAAAAGTCTTAGCGATGACCCTGCAAGTGTCTCCCCTATACACACCAAAAAAACTTTTTTTTCGCCTTGAAGAAAATAGTATGGTTATTTTTTAACTGAGCGGGGTTATTTTTTAACTGAGCCCCCCTACCAAAACTTTGTTTTGGTAGGGGGGGGGCGCAAAATTTCTTCCGGCCCCGGGCGCCAAAATGTGTAGCTACGCCACTGTCCAAATATCGCAGATAAAACGTTGATTTCTTCTAAAAACCGCGGGAAAACGCTGATTTCGTCTAAAAATTGCGGATATAACGCCAATTTCGTTAAAAGATCGCGGGGAAAAACGCAGTTTTCGATAAAAGATCGCTTAAAAATACTTTGTCAAAAGAATATTTGAAAAAATACGCCGATTTCATCAAAAGATCACGAGAAAAACGCCGATTTCGTCAAAAGATCGAGGGAATAAAATGCCGTTTTCGAGAAAAAATCGCGTAAAAATGCAAATTTTGTATAAAGATTGTCGAAAAAACACCGATTTCACTTAAAAAAACATGGGAAAACGCCGATCTCGGCAAAAGATCGCAATAGATCGCCAATTTTGCTAAAATATTGCTGATTTCGTCTGAAGATAGCGGGAAAACGCCGAATTTGTCCGAAGATCGCTGGAGGGGGGCGGACTCCCCCCCCCCGCTAATTTTCAAAAATGCTATGCGAATTTCCAGAAAAAAAATTTCATCCAGAATCACCCCTGCATGGTTTGAAGGCTGCTTGCTATCTCGATGATGTCTTGGTTTTCGGAAAAGATGAAGCTGAACACCTACAGAACTTGACAGCAGTTCTAATGCGTTTACAGGAAGCTAGAATGAAGCTTAATTCTGAAAATTGTGAATTTTTAAAATCTTCGGTGGAATATCTGGGTCATCGTATAAGGAAAGGGCATGTTTACAAGCAAACACTTTCGTCAACCAATCTATCATTACATTTTTTTTCAAAGCGATCATTGCAGGAATCGTCTTGGCAACGTAAGCCAATGGTATCATCGCCTACCACAGAGCTGCCAAACGTAGACCAATCAAATTCCCGGAGCTCATCCGTACACTATCAGTCTTTAAAGAACGGACAGGTTTTGCTCTCTTATCCACAGTAATTCGTCCACAGTGACGTCAGCTGCCCTTTGCTTATTGACAGGGAAGGGCTTCATCCCTTAGAGTCTAAAGTGGATGCTGTAGTCAAAGCTCCTGATCCGAAGAATGTTGATGAGCTACGTTCCTTCATCGGGCTCATTATTTATTACAGCAAATTTTTACCAAACATGGCTACCTTATTAGTTCCATTGTATGAGTTATTGAAAGGAAAAACGAAATGGAAATGGGATAACCCACAGAGAGAAGCATTTTCTAAAGTGAAAGAGGTTTTGAAGAACTCTTCACTGCTAATACACTTATTTGATGACAAGAAAGAAGTTGTTTTGGCTTGTGATGCTAGTCCCTATGGACTTGGAGCAGTCTTGTCTCCCAAAACTGAAGATGGTGATCGTCCAATAGCCTTCGCTTCCCATTCCTTAACGGAAGCTGAAAAAAATTATAGCCATATAGAAAAAGGAGCTCTATCCCTGGTCTTTGGTGTGACAAAATTTCGAAAATATCTGTTAGGATGAATATTCACGTTGCTTACCGATCATCGTAGCTTAGTTAATCTCCTTTCGTCTGACAAGCCTGTACCAGTAGTAGCTGCCGCAAGAATTCAACGATGGGCTCTAACCCTGGCAGCATATTCATATACAATTAAATATAGAAAAGGCAGCTTGCACGCGAATGCAGATGCTTTTAGTAGATTGTCATTGGCTACTAAGTATGCAAATCACCAGTTCCAACAGAGTCGGTGTTATTATTAACACAGTTAGTTGACACTCCAGTGACGAGACACTTAATTGCAACCAAAATTGACAGATGCCTTGACTTAAGGAAGCTGAAATTGTATACAGTCGAGTCTCTCTATAACGAAACTCCGTACATCGAATTTCTCTATATAACGAATTTTTAGTAGGAACGGTCCCCTTTTCGCATGATTACATTAAAAACAGTCTCTATATAGCGAATTATCTATCTCTATATAACGAGTTTTTTTTATAAATTGGTCTTAATTTATTCAGTTTTAAAAAAGCTTCGAAATCATGTGGAATCAATTTTCTATCTCTTATATATGATTTATCGTCAGTGCTGAGTTTTTTTTTTTAATGTTACTTCTCTCCTTGTTCTTCAAATCCAACGAATACATCCCATCTCCCACACACCTTTCCACATCCTTCTCAAAGCAGAGTCAATTGGATTGATACACATTTAAGAGAGGAATCAGTGAGAGGCACATAAGAGATGCCTTCAAATGGAGGAAAATGTTAACTACAATTTTTCATTCCTTGCTAAAATTCGGTTCAAAACGCCCACTTTCATAATATTTTCTGAAAGAGCTATTGCGTTTGAAAGCGTTATTGCGTTTTGAGAGCGTAACAATTTTAAAATCAAAACAACAAAAAACTGCAGATTTCTTCGTCTAAAATTAATGCAAGTTTTTCTTACTTGATTTTCATTAAGCTTTCAAATAAATGTATGTTCTCTTTTTTGAAACAGCTTAAATAATTAAGAAATAAAATGTTAGGTTAATATTTACTTTTAAACATTCCAAATTCTTAGTTCAAAAGATCAAAAATAATATTTGTTCAAATTTTACACACTAAATACGATTTTTAACATCATTCTCTATACATCGAATTTCTCTATATAACGAATTTTTTACTGGAACGGTGGATTTCGTTATATAGAGACTCGACTGTATTTTAAAATGGTTTCCTAAGAAAATTGAGAAAAATTTGCACCCCTTCAGAGTAAAAGATGAATTATTTGTCGAAGGCATAATTTTGAGAGGCTCACGTATTTTTATTCCTCCAAAATCTAGAAAATTCATTCTAGATGAGTTCCATTCATCTCACCAAGGCATAACAACAATAAAAGCACATGCTTGTTCCTATGTTTGGTGGCCAGAGCTGGATAATGATTTAGAAGCTATAGTGAAAGGCTATGTTGCATGTCAGCAGAATGCCTCAGCACCTCCATCAAAGTATGTTCCTTGACCTATGCCAGAGAATGCATGGGAGCGGATCCACATTAACCATGCCGGTCCAGTGGAACGTCAGATGTTACTTATAATTGTAGATACCAAGACAAAATGGTTAGAAGTTGCACATGTATTGAGTACATCTGCAAGTGCAACAATAATGGCTTTACGTAGCCTATTTTCTCGTTTCAGCATTCCTAAGAGTGTGGTCAGCGACAATGGTCCTGGTTTCCATAGTGAAGAATTTGCAAATTTTTTATCTTGCAATGGCATTGCTGAAGTGAAAACGCCTCCTTACCATCCACATTCGAATGGCTTAGCTGAGCGAGCGGTCCGAACAGTAAAGTCAGCCCTGAAGAAAATGACTGGAGGGACTGTTGCCGAGAGGCTGTCTAGGTTCTTCAATTATCGCAATACGCCATCAGTAGCCACTGGAATTTCCCCAGCAATGGCTATGTTTGGTCGTCCTCTCCGAACACGTCTGGACCTAATTCGAGATCCTGTCTGTCAGACACACAAGAAGGAAGAGACCAGCTCAAGAAGTTTTGCAGATGGCGTTCGTTTGGCCGTGGCCCACCATGGGTTAAAGACAATGTTTTATGTCCCGAGGGGAAAGTTATATATAAAGTGTCAACCCCTTTCAGAAAGTGGACACGCCATATTGACCAGCTGAGGCTCGAGTGTGAGTTATTAATGCTTATTTCTTAGAAACATCGGAAAAGAATTCTTTAATGTAGCAGCAGATACTTAATATATTGTAATATAAGTTTAAAATTGTTGTTCTGCTTGCAAGAAAATTCTCTAAATTTGTAAATTTGCTGTTAAAATGTATTCAGAAAGGCTGAAGTCGTCTGCTAGCGTTGTTTGCGCCCGCGCATTGTGGCTTTCTGGCGGTGCAGTGACTAGAATAACAGGTTAGCATACCGCCAGCTCTGGCATGTGACGTCACGTGCATAAGGTCCATTACTTGTCCGCGAAATTTCAAAATGGAGGGCCAAAATCACAGTCCGGTGAAATTCAAGCGCATTATTGGTCATTGAGCCGCGTCCTTTTCAGAGAATAATCTCTTAGCGGTAGGGGAAATGTCGCCTTACTCTTTTTTCCGAGAAAAAATCGTAGCGGCAATTTTGAAGTAAATCTGATCTGTTTTCATTTATAATCAAAAATTTTCACTATCGTTCTAAAAAATGTTATCAAAATATCTTAACTGAGTTAATTTCGATGGTTTATCGTAAATAAGAACAGATGGTAACAATCGCTGGAAAATTACTTTACCCCTCCTCCTTTTTCAATAGGAGAAACAAATTCGTGATTTTCACCCTTTCCACACGACCAATGAGGTGTCTGGATTTTACTTGACTATGAATTTATCCCTCCATTTTAAAATTTCGCTACTTTTCCACACACAATCGGCAGAAACTGCCATTGAAATTTTTAAAATCAAAACTATACTAAATATTACAGTAATCGCCTCCTACCTTCCAGAAGAAATATCGACCCCCTTCCTTCTTCACAACATCGACCCGCTTGTCGACTGTACCGAAATCGCGGAAGAATTGGAATTTATAGGAATAAAAACATTAGAAGTTAGACGTTTCCTGCGACAGGGCTCGACACCAACTACGTCGGTCCTAGTAACCAAGCTTGGCCACTCCCTCCCAGCCGACGTCAAATTATAGTATCAGTACCATCGCATTTCCCTATTTGTTGATAAACCACGGCAATGCTCCAATTGCAAAAAATTCACAGGTAACTGCAACAACGGTCACATTTGCGGCCAGTGTGCAGAGTCCCATCAGGGTACCTGCTCCGCTACCTCCCTCCTTTGCGCTAATTGCAAAGGACCCCACGCCGCCTCTGACAAGACTTGTCCCCACTATATACATGAAGCTAAACTCCTCAAATACAAAGCCGAACACCATTTAGGTTTTAGTGAGGCCCGGCGACAATTCCGCACCAGCACCACTCTCAAGTCTGAATCATATGCGGCCTCGGCCTCATCACCTGCTTGTCCCCCCCCTCCCACTAATTACATTACCAAAACGGAACTCCGGGTAACCCTTCAAGGATTTAATGAAAACATTGCTAACATGTTGCAGCAAGTACTAGCCGCTCAAGCTGCCAACTGTCAAAGCATGCTTACCATGTTTACCTCAGCGGTCATCGGTGCAATAAAAGAGGTATTAACATGAGACGTTTCTCCCTCATTGCCTCCACACATTGGTAAAAAAGCGAACTTTTGCATTCACCTAGAGAACAACATAAATCGGAGAAATTAAAAAAGTTGCGAAAGGCCATATCGGAAAAGGGGTCTTTGTCAGATCTCCTCATGGAATTTTCTTCCACAGTATCTGGGGTTTCAGATGACAACTCCAAACATGAGCCCGAGCTTGGACATTCTCCTCAGACCACTGGACTCACGTGAGTTGGGTCGTCTCTTCTTCCCTCTTTCTCTCTCCTCTCCTATTCCTTTTTATGTAGGGAGGAGGAAGTCAAGGTTTATTCTTTTATGTGGCTGTCTTTTGGGGGCTTCTCTCTCTTCTCGTTTGCTGGTGTTTCCTTTTTTGTTTTTCATGAGTTTTCAGGTTATTCATTGGAAATGTAGGAGTCTTAGAGCTAATAAACATTGGTTACGTGCCCCTTTATTTAGAGACTGCCAGGTCATCTGCTTACGGGAGACTTTTTTGGCTTCGTGTTCAACCTTCTCTATTCCCCGTATGCACACTTTTTTTAGAGATGGCGGCCGTGGTGGAGGTCTCCTCACGGCGGTCCGCGCTTCTTACCCTTCATATCGCATTTCTCTTCCTATTGACTCTTCCGGCAATACGGAGGCTCTTGTCGTAAGGATCAACATTCATGGTACTTGGCTCACCATTGTCAACATCTACCTTCCCAGGGGTTCCTTTGGAGTTCAGCGGTTCGATAGTTTACTCAATTCTATTGAGCCACCTTTCCTCCTGGTGGGTGATTTTAACATCAATCTTCTCTGTCGCCAGCCTCCTTATACCCTGTTCGCACTGGGATAGTTGAGTCACTTAACTTTAAGTCACTTAAATTTTTTGAAGCGGTATACCCGGAATTAGGCTTCACCTGTTCGCATTTATTAAACATTGTAAGTGACTTAACTTGGCCAAACTGGCATCTGAGCATGCGCATAAGTTCTGAAATTTGTAACTGCAACTTTTAACTTTTTTATTTACACAGTAATTATCCTGCCTTATTTCAATTAAAAAATTAATTTCTTTTGTGGGAGGAAATAACAGGTTCAACGTTTTCCATTTTCGACCTTTGATTACAAAAACACCACACAAGCACAAGTGTTAAGCAACTGGAGTAAACAAATAACAACTTTAAATAGTTTATAATTATTTGTAGGATTCAAATTCATTAATTTAATAATCAGAATTAAATATTCTAAAATTCAGAAATAATAATTAAATATTCAGAAGGCAGACTTCCACTCAACTCATAGTTAAGAGAGCAAGCTCACTTGAGCAAGTTTCAGAAATTTGCTTAAGTGAGAATCTTGATTCCGGGTACGACCACTTCAAAAAACTTCAAGTTAAGTGACTTAACTTTCTCAGTGCGAACAGGGTATTACCCTCTTCCTCTTCAGCGCTTCCATTCTTGGATCCTCAGTCATCACGTTTGTGTCTGCAATACGTCCAATCGTCCAGTGCGACTCGTATTGTGCCCGGTTCTGTCACTTCCCTTCTTGATCTCACCCTCTCATCTCCTGGCCTTTTTGGTTCGCTTTCCTGTTCGGTGCATCCGGATCCTTTCGACTCTGATCACCAGCCCGTAACTATTCAGATTGGTGGCACGATACTCACGCCGACACTTGACGGGAGTCGGCGTGAGTATCAGGTAGGCAGTTGACAAAGTGGCGTGAGTCGCCACTTTGTCAACTGGACCTCGGCCGGCTGTCTTCTAAATTCGGCTCTAGATAATTTCAATTCATATTCTACCTACGACTCCTTTTCGGACTCTTGTAGAGTGGCAATCTCCAGGTGCTCCGTTTTTCCTCGCTGTGTGCCTCGTCACAATGCTCCTTGGTGGGATTCCACATATCGTAAACTACTTGGACTCAAACGTCGTTACCTCCGCCTCGCAAGATCTTGCTGCTCCAAGGAGATGTGGTTACTCTATAAACAGACTGCCTGCAAGCTCCAGCGCTACATCAAACAGATTTCCCGCAGCTACTGGGACAAGACTTGTCGCTCTCAGGGTTCGAATGGCCAAATCTTCAAATTGCTCAAAAATCTGGCTCGTAAAGATACTCTATCTGGCGACAACATTTTGTGGAACGGGGGCCCTGTCGCTTCCTGGCGTGCCCAAACGGACCTTTTCTTTGAGGCTTTCAGCCAAGACGATCCTTTGGTTCCCATTCCTTATGGCCTTAGCGATGGGGACGCCTGCCTTGATGCTCCATTTACCCTTAATGAACTTCGACTCGCCATCCAAAGGACTCGTCCTACAACTCTTGGACATGATGGGATATCCTTTAAATTACTCCGAGGCCTCTCCGACTCTAATCTGGAGAAACTTCTCACCCTTTATAACGAGCTTTTGGACTCGGGTACCGTGCCCTCTGAGTGGAAGGAAGCTACCATCGTCCCAATTTGCAAGCCTTCTCGCCTGGTCTCTTCTTATCGTCCCATTGCGCTGACTGCCGTATGCTCGAAGGTCTTTGAACGTCTCCTTCTCCACCGCCTTATCTTTTGGGCTGGGAACAACGAGATCTTTCAGGCTTCTCACTACGGATTTATGCCCATTCAAGGACTCTACGGCCGCTTTGTGTAAATTCTTTGATGATATATCAAGAGCTCGCAACTCCCGTCTGTCTGCGCTGGCGGTATGTTTTGACATCAGCTCGGCTTACGATTCAGTCTGGATCGATGGCCTGATCTATAAGCTTGCTCACCTTGGTATCCGGGGCAAAGTTGGCCGCTGGATTGCAATTTTTTTGACGGATCGCTCTATCTACGTTCGGTGGAAGTCTCAGTTTTCCAACCGTGGTCCATGTAAGAGAGGCGTACCGCAGGGTAGTGTCCTCTCCCCGTTTCTTTTTATGATTTTCCTCTACGACATCTTTGAGATCCTGGAGTGTGGAGTCCATCTCCTGATCTATGCAGACGACATTTTCATATATGCCTTGAGGGAAGACCCTCTGCGCACTTTGGCCAAACTCCAGAACTGGACTGACCGGCTAGTTCACTGGTGTTCTGCTCATCACCTCTCCCTTTCACCTGAGAAAAGCACCGCCATTGATTTCTCCCGCCGTCGGCCTCTTAAATCAAAAGCTAATATCAGGGGCCTTGAACTTGAATGGAGTCCCGTTGTAGAGTTCTAGGGGTCTGGTTTGGCAGGTCCCTCCTGTTCAATTATCATTATTCTTACCTTTGTGCCAAGGCCTTTAAGAGGCTCAACTACTTGAAAGCTGTCGCCGCGCACAATCATTACATTCATACGGTACACATGTTGCGTATCGTTGACTCTCTTGTTCGGAGTCTCCTCGAATATGCCTGCCCCCTTTTTCTCAAAATCTGCCCCTTAACTTTGAACTCTCTTGAGGTCATCTACAATGCTGCTCTACGAATTGCCACCGGCCTTCCGAGATATACTGCACTTCCTCTCCTTCGCCGCGAGGTGAACGCCTCCAGTATGGTCAGCCGTATACGCTGCATTGGCAATAGGTTCCAAACTCGCCAGCTTTCTCTCCCACACCCCCTTTTCTCGTCTGACCTTTCCATTGCTTCTGGACATCTTGCGGCTGCTGCTGTTGAGTTTCTGAGCACTTACAACTTAGGTCCTAACGATGTACTCAAATTCTCGTGGCCATCCCACCCTTTTTTTCACTCAGATTGCCATATCTTTTTGGATGGTCTTCCCTTCCAAAATACTTCTCTCCCTTCGGAGGCCATCTATCAAATTTGAAAGTCGTGGAACGCTTTGATGTCAAACACTGTATTGCTCTCCTCTGACGCCTCCAAAGACTCCGCTAAAACAGCCGTTGCTGTTCGCAATTCTTTCTCCGGATCCAGTATCGCCATGCTTGTACATCATCTCAACTCTGTCTTCGCTGCCGAGGCCTTAGCCACTTTCATCGCTCTAACCTCCTATGTGAAAGAGAATGGTCGTTACGTCCTGCTCACTGACAGCCGCTCTGTTCTCTCTGCTCTGAAAAACAATTCTCTCCGCTCTCCTTGAGTAATCACACTCCTGCATAATACAATCTCTCAGCTCCTTTCTGTCCCACCAGTGGCCGAGAGATTCAGACCTCTCAACTGGTAGACGGCAGGTGCTGGGTTCGAACCCAATCGCGGCTGTCGGCCTAACCGTTCGGAGTTTTCGTGGTTTTCTTCGAACCTTGCGTAAATACGGGTTAGGTTCCCTTAGAAAGACCCTCACGAAGGGCACTCCCCCTGGTCCTATATCCCATTAGTGTAGATAATCGGACGACAAAAATAAACCAAAACCAAACTCAGCTCCTTTCTCTCCATAGTGTGTCTCTTAAATCTTGTGTGGTGTCCTGGCCACAAAGGTATTCCCCAAAAGGTGCTATTACACTGCGCTGCTGCAGGCGTCTCCATGTTATCCTATGGGACCAGAGGAGTCTCTTGGTTAGCGCGTGATTCTCTTGTGTCGGAGCGTCTTTGACGCCTGGAACGAAGCGACTCGCCAGTAAGAGCCAATCAAATGCTTGGAAATCCAAATTATGGTAAAGACTCTTCTCGAACAGCCAATGAAATGCTAAGAACACGAAAAAACTCAGGCAGGCGATTTTTGTCACTTGCAATTTTTACGTGTAATAGCACTTTAAAAGTGCTATTACACGTAAAAATTGCAAGCGACAAAAATCGCCTGCCTTTTTTGCACTTTAAAGTGCTATTAAAGTGCTTTAAAGTGCTAACACGAAAAAACTCAGGCAGGCGATTTTTGTCACTTGCAATTTTACGAACGACTAGGTATAGCGTTTCCTCCGTTAAACAGCGCATGCGTCAGTACTTGGCGAAATTTAGATTTATGTGAGGTCTGCTAGTTTGGCAATTTATCTATAGATCTGGCGAATAGACTTTAATTTTTTAGTTAAAAGAATATCGCGTTTAAAATAATACTGACTTAGTTAAATTAAATGAAAATAATGAAATTGCTATGACAAGATCAATATAACTATTATTGTTTGCTCAAATGTATGCAATCAATATTAAGATTCTCGCAGCATAACTAAAAATAAGTTATGAAATTCTAACAGAAAAATATTTTTTAAAGTCATTTTAAGAAATACTGTTATTCCATTTAAGTAGATATTTTGCAAATATTTATATATAATGAAGTTATTTTGAATTAATAAAAATTAAATCATATATATGTATATTAATATATTTATATTTTTACCATTCATCGAATTATTTAAAGTATGATAATTTAATGTATACAATGTTTAATTTACCAGTGCAACATATATTACCAATATTATTATTTGCATATGAAGGGTAATAATTTTAAAAAATGAATATTTTGATCAAGGCCCCCTTATCATGATATTATGATAAGTTAGTCTTGATTTTGATAAATTCATTCTGCTAATTACTATTTACAAGTTATTAAAAGTCCTTGCATAAAAATATTCTTATGAAAGTTTAGAAGATATTGCAATTAAGATTGTAATAAATATTCGTTTTAATTTTTATATTATTATTAAAATAATTATATAATAAAAATAAATATATAATAATAAAAAATATGAAAATAATTTTTAAGCTATAAGAATTTTAAATTATAATTTCATAACAGTATGATTTTCACAATAAAAAATTAAAAAGCAGCTGATAAATTAATAAATATTTTTATGTATGAAAAATAATTCTTAATCATAAAAGATTAACACTTTATAAATTAATTCTACTATTTATATATATATGTGTATTTTATTAAATTCCATAAAAAATATTTTAATGCAAGTTAAGAAGATAATTTTTCTACATTTTAGGTATTAAAAAAATATCTTGCAAGTCACGTGAATATAAAAAGAATAAAAAATCAGTTAACAGTGCTGCATTTGTACTCACAATAAAAAATTACAAAGTAATTGATAATAAATATTTATATATTTTTATATATCAAAGATAATTTTAAAGATAAAAACTTCAATAAATCAATTCGACTAATTTTATATTTATCTGTTACTAAAATTAAAGGAAAAAAAAAAGCTTAGGAGATTTATTATTGCATTTTATAAATATTTACTTTACTTATTACTAAGTAAGTAAATGAGCTTTTTTATTCCATTATTAAAATTTATTTTAAATAAACTGCCATTTACAAATTAAGTTTATAAATGGTATTAAATTTATTTTGTAGATCATGTGAATTTATAATAATAATAATAATTTTATTAACAGTACTGTATTCATAATAAAAAATTACAAAACAACTGATAATAAATATTTATAATTTTTATATATCAAGGATAATTTTAAAAGATGAAAATTTGAATAAATCATATCCATTAATTTTATATTTATGTTTTTAAGAAAAAGGAAAATTAATAAGCTTAGGAGATTTATATTGTATTTTAGAGGTCTGCACGGGCCGGGCCGCGGCCCGAAGCCCGAGCCCGGCCCGGCCCGCGGGCCGGGTTCGGGCCGATTTCCAATAATGGCATTCGGGCCGGGCCGGGCTCGGGCCTTACTTCTGAAGACTCGGGCCGGGCAGGGCCGGGCCTAGTCACTAATCTTTCGGGCCGGGCCGGGCTCGGGCCTTAATTTTTTTGCTGCACGGGCCGGGCCTAACTTTTTTTTCCGTACGAAGCCGAGACTGATTCCATTCTTCCTAGTTTTCATGAACCAAAATAATCAGTTCCTATTGTATCTTCCTATATGAAAATCCTTTTCTCGACTTTTTATAAATCAGTAATATTTGGCTTTGTCCGAAAATGTTTGCAAAAAAGGCATATACTTTTAAGCCGTCATTATTCTACAATTAAACATTAGAATTTATTCCTTTTAAGGAATCGTAGATTACTAGGCGTTTTAAAATAAAATTAAACACACACACACACACACACACACAAAAAAAAATGATTATGACGGAATTTTCTTTTAAACTGAAAACTGAAAGTTTCTTTTAAAATGTTCATCCATGCAAAATGAAAACAACAATACGGGAGAAAAAAATATATTAAACATTTACATCTGTTAAGAAGGGAATGTATTTTTTTTTGTTCCAAAGCGATTTCGTCTTTGGAAATTTTACCATATACTGCTTTTTCGACTTTTTGTCTCCTTTACAGGGAATATGGATTAATAATACTAGTGATAACTGAAACATTTACATACAACAAACAAAGATTCATTTAAAAGCGTAAATATCGCAGCCTACGGCACTTTTGCATAAATGGAGATTATAAACATGAAAAAAAAAAAGACTAATATAATTTTTTTTGGTCAGAACTCTTCCATAAGATTAAAGATCAATATTTTGTAGAAATTCACTTGAGCCGGGCCGGGTTCGGGCCGAATTTTAAACTTTTTTCCGGACCGGGCCGAGCTCGGGCCGAAATTTTAACTTTCGGGCCGGGCCGGGTCGGGCCAATATTTTTTTCGTTCGGGCCGGGCCGGGCTCGGGCCGAAATTTTAACTTTCGGGCCGGGCCGGGTCGGGCCAATATTTCTTTCGTTCGGGCCGGGCCGGGCCCGGGCTGAAATTTAAACTTTCGGGCCGGGCTCGGGCCTGGAAATTTCGGCCCGTGCAGACCTCTATTGTATTTTAATAAATATTTACTTATATTTACAAAATAGATAAATATTTCCTTTATTTAATTATTAAAATTTATTTAAAATGAATTCTATTTACAGTTTAAATTATCTATTAATACAATTAAATTAAATTTTTTAAAACTTAATTATAGTTATCATTTAATTTAATTATCTAACTGATAATAAAATATATTAAAAGATGAAAACGTCAATAAATCAAATCCACTAATTTTATGTTTATCTGTTTAAAAAAAAAAAAAAAAAAAAAAAAAAAGGAAAAAAGAAAGAAAGAAAAGAAAAAATAATAAGTTTAGGAGATTATATTAAAACAAATAAAATTAAATTTTTAAAAACTTAATTATAATTATCATTTAATTTAATTATTTGACTGGCAATAAAATATTTTAAAAGATGAAAACTTCAATAAATCAAGTCCGATAATTTTATATTTATCTGTTTCTAAGATAAAGAAAAAAATATTAAGCTTAGGAGATTTATATTGCAATTTAATAAATATTTACCAAATAGATAAATATTTCTTTTATTTAATTATTAATTTTTTTTTAGTTAATTCTATTTACAATTTAAATTTATTGATACAAATAAAATTAAATTTTTTAAAACTTAATTTAAATTTTAATTTAATTATCTAACTGACAATAAAAGGATTACAAAAAGTGATAGTAAAAACCGACTGAGCTTTATTAACTGTCTTAATAAATATCAAAATATAATAATAAAAAAAAGAACGTCCACAGCAGGGACAAAACCCACGAACTCAGGGTTTAGCAATAGATCCGGCCACAGGGAGCACACGTCATAACCATGGAACAAAGAATATAATTCATATTCCTTCTTCCATGGTGGAAAACACTAGAAAATCCGATTTTAGCGACTGAGCGACAATATTACTCCATGGAAGAAGGAATATGAACGGGAAGTAAAACGAAGCCTCTTTCCCCTTAGGAGCAGGGTGATCGTCGATGCCACCGGATTTCTGTGAGGTTCACCCATATCCCAGCATTCCCTGAGGAATGGCAACTGTTTGGCGCATTTATCGCTTATTTGGCCTTTCTTACACTCAAAGCGAACAGGGACGGGTGAGTGCTGATTTCTACGGCGAGAGGTAAAACACATGCCAAGTTATTGCCAATCGAAAAATTCGCCAAGGTTGCCGGCAGTTCAGGGTCACACTTGTCCCAGAATTCTCGGCTTGCCTCGGCGCGCCTCCGTTGACCGGTTTTCCTTCCCGTTTATATTCTTTGTTCCATGTATTACTCACACTAACTTTCCCCCCAAAATGCCTGGCGTTTCTTCGCCAAGTCATGGTAGGAAGCAACCCAAGAGTGAGTTAACGCATGCGCTGTTTAACGGAGGAAACGCTATATCTAGTCGCTCGTTGCAATTTTTACGTGTAAAAGTGCTATTACACTATATTCTTTGAAGCTGCCTGCCAACCAACCAACAATTTTAGGAAAATAAACATTGCAATGGCGTGCGATTAATGAAACTATTTTGGAATCTGGAAAACCTGGGATATATTCCATTTAATAAAAAAGTAATCTAATTTTATTTTATATTTATTCAAGTATTTTATATAATTAATCTTATAAAAATCTAAAATGTTATGGTACACTTTGACATTTTAAAATATAATTATAATGTTAAACAATATTCCTACGGCTCAGGTGCCCCGAAAATGAGGCAAAAGTCCGGGAAATTAAAAAATATTTGGGGAATTTGGAAACTACTTGATATACTAATTTCCAACAAGATCTTTTTTCTTTCTCTCCCTTTCTTCTTCTTCTTTTTTTTTTTTTTTCCTTCCGGTAAATGTATCGGTTAATTTGCAGAAAAGCCCCCTTCACCAAGGCGATTTTCATTTTTTTGGCCCGATGCATGTATATACATATGTTTATACATATACATATGTGTGTAAGTGTATATATATGAACCAGGGATGTACCGAATATACGGTATCTATTCCGTATTTGGTTAAACTGAATAATTGTCAGGCCGAAAAAAAATTCTCAATTTCTTCTTTTAACTGTTAATTTATAAATATATTTAAAATAATTAGAAGGAAAATCATATTTAAATAAAGTAGAATGTTTTTGCATTATTTATTTGCTGTTTGTAACGTGTAACTGAAGGAAATTAACCATGAGAAGGATTAAAATGGTGATTTATTAGGATTCTCTTTACAAATAAATTATGTGCAGATGCAAGTTCCTAAATTTTGCTTAGTAAATAATCTTTTTCTTACTTTTCCTAAATAAAAGTCCTTAAACAAAAAAGAAAAATTTTTGAGATTATTAAAGCTATCAAAGCCAACATTTTTTATTCATGAAACCACAATCATAATCAACTTATTGAGTCATTAAGTACATTGCATTTTGTCTCACTATAGGTCAAACTTGTGTTTTCGTTTGTTGCATTAACTATAAATAAGATATCATATTTTCAACTCACATGCTTTGATTTCTGTAAAATATAATATGTGGAAAAGGTGAAAATGCCACCATTCATAAGAAAAGAACTATGAGTTAGACATTTATTTATTCAGATTTTAGTTGAAATATTTGTACTTTATATTTAAAAAAAATCTGCCTTGAGTTATTTAAAAAGGACAATTATGAGACTGTAAAGTTTTTCTTCAACCATTTTGTCATTATTTTTCTTTGATTTTAAAATGTTTGTTTCAATTCATAGAAGAAACCATGAAATTAAAAAAATTATCAATTAAAAAGTCTCATAATTGTACTTCTTGAATAACTCAAAGCAGATTTTTTTCAGTACTAATGCTCTTGTTTATCAAAATACAAGTTCCTTTTATTAAATATTATGTAAAACAGTTCTAAAAAGTGAGATTTTAATACTTTTAAACTTTGAAATATAAAAAGTATTTGGAAAGCCGAATATTCAGTATTCGGCCCAACAATTACTATTCGGCTAGCTGAATATTCAATATTCGGTTCACCTATCGGTCGAATATTTGATATTCAGTCAAAATCACTATTCGGTGCATCCCTAATATGAACACATATGCAGATATATAATACATGTATATATAGCATGTATTATATATGTAATGTAATACATACATGAAAAGATAAAACTATTCTCTTTTAAATAATTTAATTTAAAATTTAAAAGTTCTATCTAAGTTTTCTTTTGATCTTAATTTTAATGCTTAAAAGCAAGTTGCCCCTGATAACTTTATTTTCCAACAATTAAATCCAAAAAATGATACTTTCAGATATCATTTTTTGATGCTCTTTAAGATAAAAAAGCTGGCATAAGCCCGATTCTTCTTTTTGTGGTTTTAGTTGACTAACCTGGACAGCCGCTCCGTTCTAATGTCACAGTGCCCAGATCCTTTTTACCAATTAAATTAAATCACCTCTCATTCTTCTAGTGTCGCGATCTGGCGGAATTAATGTGAGTTCTGGAGCGGCGAAAACATGCAGCTTTTGGATTCTGACACTCACCAATCAACATGCGGTCCAAGGATGGACTGATTTAGAAATTATAAGTCAAACTATGGTGGCCTGGTTTTCTCAAAAGGACATGTATGAAGAGGATTAATAAACCAGGTCCCATTAATATGGCAATTTTTTTAAATCGTGCCTTGTCAAAGGGGGTTGTTCTGCAATCGCATAAATTGATGAGGTTGTTGCAATCTTTAGCCTTTGGGGTTGCTTTTTTTGTTACTAAAAATTATTTTATCCATGTTCTTTCTGTGTTACATTTATAGGGGTCACAATCCCAGGGCTCCCAAATGGTCCCCTTTTTCCCCCAAAAGTCCCCTTTTTAGAAAAAGGTCCCCTTTAGTCCCTTTTTTTGTAGTTTGGTCCCCCAAGTCCCCTTTTCTGTGTCTAAAAAAATCGCCGCAAAATTAAAAAAAAAACTCTGAAAATCACTAAAAGCTTAAAAATCCAAGAATACAAAATTTTTTTAAGTGGGCGTAAAAAAAGCAATATAATGGGTTTAAAAAAGTGTTGTAATTGAAATTCTTTCATGAATCTAAATATTAAAAAATCACAACAGAATACAGGCAAATTTTAAGAATTTCATTAAAATTCTTAAAAATTAAAAAATTGCATCACACAAAAGTTACTATATTAAACTACTGCTTGACCAGTCTTCAATAACGGGCCTTGGTATGCTTCACCCCCCCCCCCCCCCCTCATCTTAAAAAAAGTGAAGGTTTTTTGAATGGAAAGAATCGTTGAATTGTGTTGAAACAGACGATTAAAACTAAGAAAAATTAATTTAAAGTTTACATCTCTGAATCATATTAAAGAAAATGGTTGGAGTAAAATGCCTTTTCACATTGTTTTACTTTTTTTTATCTTTACAAAAAGAAATATTGAATATATGAAAAAATTTCGACTTCCAGTTTTGATGGATTTATACATTTTAGAAGGTCCTGAACCCAATTTTAGTGTTTTTTAGTAAATGTCTGTTAAAAAGCACTGTGTCTCAAGAACTAATGCACATTTATGCACAAAACTTTAGATTCACCTAGACCTTGATATAAACTAGAGCTGTTTAGTTTTTAGTGTATATCGCTCAACAAGTGACACTGTTATGCTGCATTATTCACAATTTCATTAATAGCTCTATCTCAAGAACTAATGCACTGATTTTCATGAAACTTCAGCAATTTTCAAACTCAACCCCTAATTAAACTACAGCAAGATTCAATCTCAATTTAAGGGTTGACCGAAGGAGGTATCTCATCAAGCCCAACATTTTGCTAGGGTCTATTTTGACCCCAGACAATTAGGGGCGTTTCTTCGTGTGCCTGTGTATGTGGAGTGGGGAATCAGAAAATTGATTTTTTTCACACATCCTTTTAAAAATCTTAGTCTAAGCAGCCATTTCCCACCGTCTTAACTCATTTTTTCATCATTAGTAGATGGTTTACTTTTAATTGCGTTCCTTACTTCATAAATTTTCTAAAAAATTAAGAAAAAAAATCTGCTCAACATATCTCAATGGTTAGCATCTTTTCTTCCCTTTCTGTCACCAGGGGATGCTACTGAAATAAATTTTCAAAAATGTAATCTACAATATGGCATGTAATATCTTAAATAAAAAGCCAGGTTATGAATAATGTTATTCTTCACTCAATCTCTATCTTCATTCTCACTCTACATGTTTTAGGGGTTTACATGTTTTACATGTTTTAGGGGTCAGAGATTCCAAAAAACATGTTTTTACAAAATGCCTGTCTGTCCATGTGTGTCTGTGGTTCGTATGTCACCATTCTCCCATCAAAAAGTGCATGAAGTTATGCATAAAATTGAACCAAATTTTTTGTGAATGTTTTTGGCTGTGGCAAGCAGGTCCTCCTTCAGTTTTGAAATATTCCACCTGAAGGGGCGCTGCAGTCGCAATGTTTGTGCCTTTTTCAATATTGTACCGACCAAAAGTATATGAAGTTATGCATCGAATTGAACCAAATTTATTGTGTAACTGTATAACTATGGCTAATTGGTCCTCCCAGAATTTGAGAAAATTCTGCCGGAAGGGGGCGCTGCAATCGTGATGTTTGTGCCATTTTCAATATTGTACCGACCAAAAGTATATGAAGTTATGCATCGAATTGAACCAAATTTTTTGTGTAACTGTATGGCTATGACTAGTTGGTCTTTCCCGAATTTGAAAAAAATCCTCCAGAAGATGGCACTGCAATAGCAAATTTTATGCCATTTACAATACAGTAAAACCTCCATAACGGACACACCCGAATAGCAGACACCTCTATTTAACGGACAGTTTTTCGATCCCCACTCCCAAAACCTAAATTTTTGTATCTTTAACCTCTGAATAACGGACACTATTTTCGGCGATAAAGAATGAAAAATATTTTTTTAATGAGGGAAAAAAAGTAAAAATGTTTCTAAATTTATCAGGGCAATGTGTCACAAACAGGGCCGTAGCTAGAAGTGTATAGTAGGGGGGGGGGGGCTCAAGAGAATGTAGGGGGGTCTCATAATTTTTTTCCCTCTCTCTCTCTCTCTCTCTGACGCAGAAAGATAAATTAGTGCATATTTACACTGTAGATACTATGTTTCTTATTAAACTGTAGTAATAATTTCATTTTATGCTTAGAAAAGTACAGGATGGTGAAAATTTTGAGTGTATAACTTGGAGCAAAATTAAACATCATGTGTACAAATAAGATGAGGGAGTGTTTAAACACTTATTTTAGGTACAATTTAGTATTTCTGCAAAACTGTGAAAGGGTCTCAAAAATAAATTAAATTTTGAACAAAATTTCATTTGAATTTTCGGAACAGAAATTTATTTAGTGACCTTGGAATTGTTTCCAGGGGGGGGGGGGGGGGCTCAAAATATATTAGGGGGGGTTGAGCCGTCCATAGCGCCCCCTTAGCTACGGGCCTGGTCACAAACGTTGTGATCACAAATAAATGTAGATCGGGGTCTAGGGAAAATCACTCCGCAACGTTCAGTGTTGAATTCAGGGGAGTGCCCGGGTGGGACATTTTCTAGAGCATTGAAATGTCCCCCCAGAAGGTTTAGAGATTTTGTGCTTTTAATGTTCAAAAAGTGCAAACCCTCTTTCACGCCCGAAACTCTATAATGTCTAATAATGTCACATTGTAAAACAAATTACATGTAATCGCAAGAAAAAGAAAATTGCAACAGATTTTTTTCATAAGAATGTAATAAACAGTGGATGAAAGTGTGCACAATTTTATTTCAGTTTCATTTTTATTGTTAAAAAAATAATTCTAATTTTTGATTAATCATATAATAGAAGTTATAGGACATATAAAAGTCAATTCATGACACATTAAACATTTCTTAGTGATTTTTGTATCTTTGTGTTTTTCCCAATAGCGGACACCTCCGAATAGCGGACAATTTCTGCGTTCCCGAAGTGTCCGTTATTTAGAGGTTTTACTGTATTGCACCACCTAAAAGTATATGAAGTTAGTTCTAGAACTGAACTAAATTTTTTGTATATGATTTTTTTTTTTTTTTTTTTGGTAAGGCAAGTAGGTTCTCACTGAATTTGAAAAAAAGAAAAATCTGCCTATCATTCTATTGTCCATCAGCTTGTGCAGAGACGGAAATTTGTTTTTACTCCTATTAATTGACTGAAGCAGAAATTTAAGATGAAAATCAAAGTTGGTATGGTATTGAATTAAAATTATTAAAGCATTAAAATGAGTAACTATTTTTTTAATATTATAAAATGTACGTATGAGATAGAAGAAAGTTTTGGGATTGGCACGTCTAACTAGTTTTTTACCTGTAACGAGAATTATCAAGGTGAATGCCAAAATGTTGAATGCTTTATATACTTTTTCAGTAGCATATTTAAATGTGTTTAAATAAAATTGTGTACATTGTTTAATAAAGTCTTATAAAGATAACCATCTAACATATTTTCTGGGGTAATTTTAAAAATTTACTTTCTTATTTAGAAAAATTTGTGCTATATTTTTATGCACATATGATTCTTATTTGGTTTCTGTTTGTAATAAAATTGGTCTCCAAAGTCCCCTTTTTGAGCAAAAATGATCCCCCAGAGTCCTCTTTTTAAACAAAAATGGTCCCCCAAAGTCCCCTTTTTAAATGAAAATGACCAACTTTCCCCCTTTTTGAGGGCTAAAATCTGTTGGGAGCCCTGCAATCCTGCACCAAATGAAAATAATTGCTACAAATGAGTTATTTTGACTGCATTTGGCCTAAACGGCCATTTTGTTTCTTCTTCCTGTGTCCAAATTTGATTACTTTCACCATTGGGTCATTCCATGTCAAATCAACCAAAAAAATTCAATATTCAACCTGACCATTTCCGATTTCTATGAAACTGCTAGTTCTCATTCTCTATGATGATATAAATTAGAGCATATTTTTATTTTTTGTTTATCGCTTTAAATTTTTATACAATTAATTATTTAAATTTTGAAAAGTCATCATTTTTTGACTTGCATAAATATTTTCAATTTTGAATTTCTCAAGATCTATCAAACATAAAATATTTTATGACCATTCATTTCAAAGAGGAGTCTATAAGGTTTAATTTGATATGTAAGTCAACTATGTATAATTAAAATAAATAAAATTAATTTTTTTTTTAATTTGAAAACTTTTTAGATAGTCATTTTTAAAAATTTTGAACAAAAATGTATGTTTGTTGTAATATTATAATTATAAGCTTTAAATTCTGAAATTTTTAGATAGGATCTCAATGGGATCAGGAGTTATGAAATAAAAGCTGAAAATTACCATACAAATCATAAATAAATAACAAAATAGACTAAATTAAATTGCTATTTAAATGATAATTTTTGCTTTTATTTAATAACTCCTGATCCCATTGAGATCCCACTCTAAAACTTTCAGAATTTAAAGCTTATAATATTACAACAAACATACAATTTTTTCAAAAATTTTAAAATTGACTACCTAAAAAATTTTAAAATTTAAAATTAAAAAAAAATTTTAATTTTATTTATTTTAACTATACATAGTCAACTTGCATATCAAATTAAACCTTATAAACCCCTCTTTGCAATGAGTGGTCATAAAATATTCTATGTTTGATAGAACTTGAGAAATTCACAATTGAAAATATTTATGCAAGTCAAAAAATGATGATTTTTCAAAATTTGAATAATTAATTGTATAAAAATTTAAAGCGATAAACAAAAAATAAAAATATGCTCTAATTTATATCATCATAGAGAATAATCCCTAGCAGTTTCATTGAAATCGGAAAGGGTCAGGTTGAGTCACTGGTTGATTTGGCATGGAATGATCCCATTATCACAGAAAAATATCATTAATTTTGTAAAATTTTTGCTGAAAAGAATTAATTTCATCAATTGCTCACAGAAAAGATCTTCAATTGCACTAAAAGTATGCAAATTTTGTCAAAAGATTTCAGAAAAACACTCATTTCATCTAAAGATCGTGAAAAAACCCACAAATTTCATCAAAGGATAAAAAAAAAAAAAAAAAAAAAAAAAACATGGTTTCATTAAAAGTCTTTGCAAAAAAACACTCATTTGATCAAAAAAAAAAAAAAAAAAAAAAAAAGGGGGGGGGGGGCGATTCATCAAAAGACTGCAGATTAAATGTAAAATTTGTGTAGTATAGCAGAAAAAAAAATTAATTTTATTGATGTATCTCATAAAAATTTAAATTGCGTTAAAATTAAAATCAGTCAGTTAATTTTAGGACAACCAGTATACTTAGTTGTTATAGGATAAAGGCTGAGCGAAGCATTAAGAAAAAAAAATAAAATAAAAATAAAGCCAACTTCAACATTTTAGTTATAGGTTCACTCAGGGTGAAATTTGCAGATCCAACACACAAAAACAAATTATTGGAGTGGCCCAGTATAAATGTTAAAAAATCGACTTGAACCCAGTTTGCATCCTGCAGTTAAAATTATTAATAAAGCACAATTATTTATACTCTTATTTTATTTTTAGATTATGTTTGAAATTTATGAAAACGGAAAAACAATTATTAATTACTATTTCGGCGATCATATGCATAAATAATACATAAAAATATGACTTAGACAATTGCATTCAAATGAAAATCCAGTAAGTAAACCAGTTTAGTATGAAAGAAATATATGTAAAAGAAAATCATAATTCTAAAGCTGTACAAAGAAAAAAATAGATTTTTAAAAATGCCAGTGATACAGTACATAAATTATGCAAAAACTCAGAGATGGGACGCCAAAAAATAGCTCTTACGTGTCCTGTGGGTTGCATAATTTCGTCAATATATCATGGGAAAAGCCCAAATTTGGTCAAAGGATCACGGGGAAAAATGCAAATATCATTAAAAAACAAATTCCATCAAAAGATCGCGAAAAAACATTGAAAGATTTGCTTAAAAAATGGCACATTTCTTTAAAAAATCTTGTAAAAGTAACAAATCTCGTTGAAAAACCAGAAAAATTACGAAAAACAGATTTCATCAAAAGATTGCAAAAAAAGCCCGAATTTCGTCAAAGAATCATGGAAAAATGACAAAAATTCCCTTAAAAAATCATGAAAAATAAGTAATTTTTTTAAAAAAGGTCCCAAAACACGACTAATTTTTTTGAAAAATCGCAAGTATTTGTCAAAAGACTGCAAAAAAAGCAAATTTCGTCAAAGAATTTGCAAAAAAAAAAAAAAAAAAAAAAAAAAAAAATTTTAACAAAAAAAAAAAAAAAAAAAATTCCTGAAAAAACAACAGATTTTGTCAAAAGATAGCAATAAAAAAACCTGATTTTTATGAGAATTGCAAGAAAAACACATTTCATCAAAAGATTTTGGAAAATGGCAACTTTTGTCAAAAGATTCATGATAAACCGGCAGATTTCACCCAAAAATGCTCCATAAATGACAGATTTCATCAAAAAATTATAAAAAAATCTGAAAATCAGATTTCATCAAAAGATTGCAAAAATAGCAGATTTCGTCAAGAAATTCCAAAAAAAAAAAAAAAAAAAAAAAAAACACAGATTTCATCAAAAGATTGAAAACTCCAAATTTTGTCTTAAAAAAGCAAAAAAAAACAGTAAATTTCATCTAAAAATCGCGAAAAAACTGCAATTTTCATCAAAAGTTCGCGAAAAAACACAGATTTTGTCAGTGAGACACGAAAAAGAAAAGTTATTGCTGGGAGTTGATTTTTCTGTTCGAAAAATTAATTTTGCTGCCCTAAAATTGTTAAAAAAAAAAAAAAAAACCCCTCAGAATTAAAAATTTTTGAGTGAATGTTAGTCCTGAACACCTTCCATTCATTAAACAAAAAAGTATTCATTTACTCAACAAAGGCATTCATTTTTTTTATAGCTAAAATGTCTTTTTCTTGCCCTTTTTAAAAAGAAATACAAACAGTAGTGATATTTGTTATCTTTTACTCTCAGATAAGCATTATTTTGTAATTTGTATCTTGCGCATTTATTTTTTTAAAAATAAACTTAATTTTTCTTGGTAATTTTTAAAAAATAATATTTGGATTAAATAATCATTAATTATTATTAAAACAATACTTAATGCATTTCATTTTTCTTTTCCATTTGGAAAATTTCAATTTTGCATCTAAAATGTGACTTAGTAGTAGTAGGGACCCACTTTTGTAAAAAAAGGACCATAAAAAAAAAAGAATTTTAAAAGTCCTGGATCCTGAAAACCAGGGCTTGAAAATTCTAAATATTCTAAGGTTCCCAGCTGGAAGCTTACGTGGTGAGTGTTGGTTCCCAGATGAAAAATGAAAGTTTCTAGAAATATTTATCTATTCAGTTTTTTAAAAATTCAGAGCTTAATGGATGAAGATATTGTATCACATAGACAATTCTGAATAAGAAACAAAAAAATTAGATTTATGAATTAAGGTTTTGACTGTTCGCTTTTCAAAAGCATCTCCTCTCTTGCTTCACATTCTTATAGCTGTAAAACTTAAAAGGGAAATCTTGCATTACATTTGCTCACTAAGATTAAACATTGCACATTGCATTTATTAATTACTAAAAACCATTTTCTAAATTCTAAACAAACAAACCATTTAGACATGTGATTCTCAATAATGATTAAAAAAAAAAAAAAAAAAAAAAAAAAAAAAACTGAAATTAGGTGTAAATTTCCTGAAAGGTTACAATAGGGAGGAGGGGGATCTACTCTCGACCACTGATTATGTATTTCCCAAGTGTCTTTGACAAAATGAATGATCATTTTTTCACAATCTTCTGACAAAAATTTCCTTTTTTTTTTCCTCCGATCTTTTGATGAAAATTTCCATTTTTTTCACAATCTTGGGACGAAATTTTCAGTTTTTTTCCGATCTTTTGACGAAATTTTCAGTTTTTTAAAGATCTTGTAATGGAATTTCCCATTTTTTCAAGATATTGTAATGGAATTTGCCATTTGTTTGCAATCGTTAGGCAAAAATGCTTCATTGTTTCCCAATCTTGTGGTGAAATTTTATGCGATCTTTTAATGAAGTTTTTTGTTTTTTTATCATCTTTTAGCGGCATTTTTTAGTTTTTCCATGATCTTTTAAATGGAAATTTCTGGAGGTTTTTTTGCAAGTTTTTGACAAAATTTGCCATTTGTTTGCAATCGTTTGACGGAATTTGCCATTTTTTCACAATTTTTTTAAATAATTGCTGTTTTTTGCTATCCTTTGATGAAATTAGCAGGGTTTTTTAGCGATTCTCTGACAAAATTTGGGTTTTTCCTCCGATTCTTTGACAAAATTGCCTTCGTGGCTACAATGATTTGTTGGGTTCCCAACTGGGAACCTAAATGAAAAAAAATATGTTCCCAGAAAGGAATTTATGGTTCCCTGGGAACACTATTTTTCAAGCTCTGCTGTGAACCCAGAATTTTTCTAGTCTAGTGGCATCATCAAAATTAGTTACAAACCGCGAATTTCGTTGATTAGGCGCCGAAAAAAATACAGATTTAGTCAATTAAGGACGGTAAAAGCGTAAATTTCGTCGATCGGACTCGAAAAAATCACGAGTTTTATTGACCAGGTTCTGAAAAATTGCGAATTTTGTTGGTCAAACACAAAAATATCACGAATTTTGTCGATCTCATGCTGAAAAATCGCGAATTTCGTCTATCGGCTTGGTAAAAATATCAAATTTCGTCGATCAGCTTTGTAAAAATTGCGAATTCCGTCAATTGGCTTTATAAAAACTGTGTTCGTCGATAACGGTTGTAAAAATCCAGAAATTCGTCAATCTAGTATGGAAGTATCGCGATTTTTATCAATCATGCGAGGAAAAACTGCAAATTTCATCGATCAGCTTCATAGAAATTGCGAATTTAAGCAATCGGCTTCGTAAAATTCGCGAATTTTGTCGGTCAGGCTCGAAAAAATTGCTAATTTTGTTGATCATGTCAGAAAATTTGTGGGTTTACTCAACCGACTTGGTAAAAATCATGAATTTCGTCGATCATGCGAAGAAAAATCGCAAATTTCGCCAATCATCTTTGTAAAAATCGCAAATTTCGCCAATCACCTTTGTAAAAATCGTGAATTTTGTCGATCGATTTCGTAAAAATCACGAATTTCATCCGTAGGCTTCTAAAAATCGCGAAATTCATCGATTGCCTTCCTAAAAATCAATAACTTTGTCGATTAGACGCAGAAAAATCAAAAATTTTGTTGATCAGGCGCGAAAATATTGTGAATTTTCTCGATCTGCTTTGTAAAATCATGCATTGTCGTCGATGGGCTTCGTAAAAATCGATAATTTCGTCGATTGGCTTCGTAAAAATCGATAATATCGTCGATAGCTGCAGTAAAATCGTAAATTTTATTGATAATGCAGAGAAAATGCCGAATTTCGCCGATCAGCTTTGTAAAAATCGCAAATTTCGTTGATCGGTTTCGTAAAAATCGCATATTTCGGCGATCAGTTTCATACAAATCGATAATTTCATCGATCAGCCGCAGAAAAATCGCGAATTTTATCGATCATGCGAAGAAAAATCACGAATTTCGCCGATCAGTTTTGTGAAAGTTCAGGGATTGGCTTCGTAAAAATCACGAATTTCGTCGATTGATGCTGTAAAATTTGTGAATTTTATCGGTCGGTTTTGTAAAAATCGCAAATTTTTTCTATCTGTTTCATAAGGATCGCACATTTTGTTGATTAGGCATGGAAAGATAGAATTTTCTCGATCAGTTTCGTAAAAATTGCAAATTTCGTTGATCACTTTCGTATAATGCCCAAAATTGTTTGATCAGATATGGTAAGCTGCAAATTTTGTTGACTGGACATTGGTGATGAGACACAGAAAAATCTTGTTGATCAGCTCCTTCCCTCTCCTTCATTCTTAAAGTTTACATTTTTTTCGACACCAGCCACTTATCTTTGTTTTTTAGCACTTTTAATAAAACAAAATCTTTTCTCTTGCATAAAGTCAAGTATTACTATTTCATCTTAAGAATAATCCTTGCTATATCTGTTATATATGCAAAAGTAGAAACTGCTGATATATCCTTACCAACTGAATTGGATATTTTCACTGGTTAAGCAAACCTAAAGGGGTATCTCCCCCAGCCCCACTTCCCTCTGAAAACTTATTTTTTATTCGATTATAAACCACAGATCACCTTCGAAATTGAATTTTCTTCATGTTATTGATGTGGCCCTTGTCTTGAAAAGGTTGTGCACCCCTATTATAGATTAAAATATTTGCATATTGAAATGCTAATTTTAAATCGGATTATAATCATCAAAGCAAAAAATTAAAATGTGAAGTTCCAAGGTACAACACTCTCCTTACAGCTTCAGCATCAGCAGTGTTTGTAATAGAAATAAAAACACTAAAGTTATTTTCATACAAAGAGCAATTATGACTTGTGTACGTTGTGTACTGTAAAAATCTAAATTATTTGCTAATTGCAAACTAAAATCAGAATAAAATATTCTCTTTGCCTATGATCTCTAAATTAATAATACTAATAAATATAAACAATCCAATTGCAACATAACCTCTGCCACAAACAAAAATCGAACTAAAGACAAACTCATTATTTCCATCTGTTTTGTTGGTGCTGTATCGTTGTTAGTAATGCCAAATATATTAGTAGTAATTGTAGATATGACTAATCATTTTCTTTTAAATTAGAATTCCTATACTAAAATAGAAAAACACAATTTCTATTTCTTCCTTCGTTCTGATCTAAATTTCATGATTAGCAATGATTTGGAAAGGAATAAGTAATTTTTAAGAGCAAAAAAGAGTTGTTTTAATTTTTTTTATTTATCGATAGATAAAATTTTCAGGTTTCTGAACGAACGAGTCTGATCTCAAAGACTACAGTAAAAATAGAGCTTAGATTTCAGCTGAACGCATCTCATCTCTAATGCAGACATCTAGGAAAATTTATTCTAAGCCAAACTCGACATGGACGATCCACTGGGAGCAAAAAATTACTGAAAATAAATCTACTAGGAGAATAAATAAATGTTTATTTAACATCAATTTTAGAAATTCCGTTCCAAAGGGATTTAAGAGGTATGGGTTTGAAAATTTTTGAGCATTTGGCCATACCTGCAGCAGTTTTAAGCAGAAGTGTGGACTGCTCCAAATAGCATGTGATTTCTATAATTCCAATATAAGGTGTTAAAAAAATTGGATTTTTTTTTTTTTTTTAATTATTATTATTTCAGCACTCAGAGACAGTATAAGGTTTTAGATATTAGTTAATTAGAATTATTTAGTTATAGTCATGAATAACACAACAATTCTCTGTTGGTTCTTTTTCTCTTATACATACTCTTACAATAGCTGCATAGAGTTTTAGGTTTCCAAGACAATTAAACTGCTAATTGCTAACATATTCTATTTATGCTTTAGCTAATAAAAGTATCATTATTTTATTAATTAAATTAGTAACTAAATTAGTAATTACATAAATTACAAAAACTGCAAATTAGCAATTTTATTAGTTAGTAGCGTACAATAATGGTATATTCATTAACATTTTGAAAAAAATATATTAAATAATGATATTTACATTTATTAAAATTATTAATAACTATTAAATTGTCTAATCCTACTCAAAATTAATAATTATTAAACAATTCTCTGTTGGTTCTTTTTCTCTTATACATACTCTTACAATAGTGGTTCAGCTGATCTCATTCTTTCATTTTTCTTTAGCTTCGGTATTTGCTAGAAATTTATTATTAAAAGTAGTATGAGAAAAAAAGATTTTGCCTATTTTATTCTTTCACTTGTAAAAATTTATTATATACTTGCTATGCTTATTTTATATAAAAGAATGAATAATTTGATTACTGAAAGGGAATTATGAACATTCAAATTTATATTACATTTAAATATTTTAAAATGAAATACTTTTTATGTTATGTTAGATAAACACTAGGTTTTTTACAAACTTAGTGTAATAAATTTTTTTAGAACAGCCAGGAATTAAACTTAAAAATAATTATTTAAAGCTTTTTTTGTTTAGTCAAAATACCTGAAACTTCCCAAATTATGTTCATCTTATATTTTAATACTTTTTATGTCATTTTAAACATTTAGAAAATTTATAATTTTAATCAATGATTGTTTTTTAAAAATAAGTTCATTAAAATTGTGATTTAAATCATCTGATTAAAATCGTTGACATCCTTTTCTCAAGATGTCCGTCATTTAGAGGTTTTACTGTACACTAAAATGGTGGTAACTCAACAAGAACAAGGGACTGTACATATGTAACATTGTCACTTTTGGGAGGGAGGGTTTTTTTTATTATTCTATTTTTTTTTTTTTTTTTTTTTTTTTTTATAAATAAGTGATTTATGAAAGTTACATTGTCAAAAAGTTACAAGCATCTTTAAGTGTGTTACTACTTTGAAATGAATAAGAGCAACTATTTAGTTCCTTTAAAATATATTTATTTCAAAATTTACATTTTTCTTTTAGAATGTCAAGGAGAAAAGGGAATTCATCGAGCGAAGAAGAATTATATGAAAATGAAAAAGGAGCAAAAGGACTCAGAAAACGGCAGCAAGTGAAATACTATGAAAGTTCTAGTTCTGAAGATGATTATGAGGAATATATTATAAAAAAAGTAATTCTTTTAATGTTAATGACAGTAAAATATAAGTTTTCTTTTTAATTGAATATTTAAGCATTTAATTTTGAATTGATGAGAATTAATAAAAATGTATACTGATGTAGTTTCAATATTTCATTTAAAACAGTAAAAATTTAATCACTATATACAGGGAACAAAATTTAATTACTTAAAAAATGCTAAATAGACATTGAAAAATTCTCTAAAGTTTTTTATTGTATTTGTTCTATAGTGTATAAACTTTAATGTACTTTTTTCCTCACAACTTTTTTTTTTTACTAAATTTTCCTTATTTTTCATTTTTTCCTCCCATTCAAAATTTTCTTTCTTTCTTTTTTAACATTGTGAATCCACTAAATTCAGAACTGAATGAAATGAGCTTTGCATTTATGTTTGAAAGAGTCTTGATGTACAGAAACAAATAATTTAAGCCAAATTGTTTCTGTTGCTGTTTTCCTTACGAGGATAAATACTTTGGTGCAGGGATGTAATTAAAATTGGAATTCGAAAAAAGTTTGCTAAATAAAAGTTTATGCATTAATATTACAAAATCTAGTAGACGTTCTAACATTGTATATTGTATGGCAATGTATTCTGTTATTCTTTCGCATATCTTTAATATCTGCAAATCATATTTGTTTTACTTATTCATCAATTAATTCTATTATTTATGTTTGTTCATGTGTAATTAGAAACTAATTAATTCTGTAATCTAGCAAACAGTTTGTTTAAATTGCTTACATGGAGCATTTTAGTAGATATTATTATGCAGAAAAAACCACATTCATCAAGCACAGGCCTGTCCAACCTTTCAGTAAACAGGGGCGCACCTCAACTCTTGGTGCTTAACATGTTCGCTGCCTCTCATGCGATAGCACATGCTATGGCGCCAGCGTTAAGGGGCCACTCACGTGCCAGCTCATGATATGGGTGATGTCCAATAGCCAGTCACGCGCTGGCTCAGGAAAATCTTTCATTGATTCTTTGTTATAAAAAGTAAATCAGCTTCTGGGAAAAACCCACTTCTACAGTGCGGCATTAACTATCATCGCATTTTCATGTAAGCCGCAGCGAATGTTTTAATGAAAGGTGCCATTATTCACATAACTGAAAATATGCAGCAATATTATCCCATAGTATTATATACACACACGTCTTAACAAATCTGACAGCAATATACAAAAATCCTCTTATGGTTATGGAATTACATATGTTAAATTTCAGATTATACATTTTGTATGAGAGTTTCATCTCAAAATTTTTTTTACAGTAATGTACTGGAAACTAATCGTCCTTATAATAAGAACAATAACAAAAAATAAAATAAAATAAATAAATAAATAAATATGGAAATCAGTGATACCTATACTGATAGCTTTCTTTTAGGATGCGAAACTTCACTTTGACTTATTTTGAAGGTGTGGATTTAGTTTTATAAAAGATGCAAAAACAAAGAAAGGCATGATAGTGACCAATCCAGTCTGGAAGTGTTTTCATATATTGAACTCATTCTGAACTGTTTTATTAATTTTTGCTAACAAAAAAATAAAGAAATAAGCAAAAAATAAATGAATAAATAAAGTGTCCTTCATGTTCAGATGAGAGATAAGAATTTTTCATTTTTCTCACAAAATTTATTATTATGTATTTATTTTTAAATTACAGAATTAAAACAATTTCTAAATTACGTTAATATGTTACTTATTGTTCATTCTTAATTGTAAAAATTATTTAATAGTGTTTCCATTCCAAATCAAACTTGAAATTTCAAGCATGTACACAAAATCTTGATTTTGTATCAACTTTTAATGTTAATTTTTATACTGAAATAAACAACCCTGGAATCCATTACTATGTATTTACTCTTAAATAAATATAATCTACTGATATGATGATTTTCAATAATATCTGTGACATAACAGCCACACCTCATTTATTCATTTTGTATGAATGACCCAGCAGTTATTATAGTTTGACTAATTCTGGATGTTGCCTATCCTTTTCAAAATATGATTAACTTTTGCTCTGCATTTGATTTGATTCTTACTGTAATTATTGAAAAAAAAAATTTTAAATCATAAAATAAAGCACAGCTACATATAATCTACAAAATCTGAATAAATGGACATTATTTCAAATATCAACCAGTTATCCAGGATGCTTCTGATTTCTGTCTTCTAAATAAACTGTTCTATACCGTATAATCAATGATAATTCAGTAAAGACTTTAGGTTAGCATTAAATATTTCAATGTTTTGTATTTTTCTCATACAGCCAAAACTCACTAAAAAATCTGGAAGCAAAAGCACGTCAAGTTCTTATACAGATGATCCTAGCTTTGAAAGTGGAGATTCTGATTTTGTAAGTATTTTGAAATTTAATTATATAATATCAACTCTTGGTAATATTTTAATTACTTTTCCGTATTTAGATCTTGCATTTGATTTTTCACCCATCTTCACTGAACATTTTCTCAGCAGAAAAGCAAGCCATTAAAAAAATTTTACTTTAATTTTTCAATGAACAGTGGTGTTAAGATAGAACTTATACAAAACAGAATTCTTTCTAGCTACTTGAGATATTTGCACCAGGTTTAATAAAAAAATATAGTCAATAAATGGAATAATTTGCAAAATTGATTAGATAAATAATAATTTTAATAATAAGATTAAGTTTTGGAAATGGTATGTGGATGATGTATTGCTTAGAAAAAAAAAAAAAAAAAAAAAAAAAAAAAAAAAAATCAATTGACGAGGATTTAAACAAAATAAATTCTTTTTCCTCTTCAAACTAGTCCACTATAGAGTTTAAAAACAAAAGCTACTCCCTTTTCTTGATGTTGTGCTTCAGAGAGAGTTTGTTAACAACATTCCTAGTTTGAAAACTTCTGTTTACAGAAAATGTACTGGTTTTCTGTAAAACCAGGCAATGCCCAGGCACCATTGCCAGGAGGAAACTTCCTCATTTTTAAATCCAATAGCCACTTTCACATAAAAAAATGCAGTCATGAGATCTTTATACAACATAACTTTGTGATTTTGCAGTGACAGAGCTTGTTTTGATAATGTGATTAATAAGATAATTTATGATTTGCAACATAACAATTATCCATGTCATTGGTGTGATAGATTTATTTCAGAACTTTCAAATAAATCTGATCACTTTTTACCAGTGTGTCAATCCCATAGGAACTGCATCTTTGCTTTATTATAGTAACATATAAGAAAAAATTTCAGCTATACTCAAAAATATTAATGTTAGGAAGCTCATGGTCTTGGAAATCCTGTTGGTAGTTTCTTCAGTAGTTTTAAACATAAATATTTGAAATTTGACCTGAATAATGTTGTTTATAAAATTGCTTGTAAAGGTTGTAACTTAATTTTTCATTGATGAAACTGTGTGTTCTTGAAATACAAGGCTGAAGGAACATAAAAATTCTTTCAATAAAGATACTCTAAATGGCTGCTCATGCATGTGAGTTTGATCATGTTCGTAATTTTGAGAATGCACAAATTGTAAAATATATTCCTCTGTATATATGCTCCCCTGTCATGTTTTCGTTGAGAGTTGGATGGCTGTTTTGGCTGATTTGCTTATTAACGAAGTTACACAGGTTCTGGCAGATTATGCTATCCTGGATAAAGTGTAATTTTAACTGTTTTTCAATTGCTGTAACTCTTGCATGTTTTGTCACTCTGTTCGAGTACTGATAAGGGGTTGGAAATAATTGAAATATTTACTTTTTTAAATCATGTTTTAGGTAGCTTTCATTACAAAAAGTAAAAAGCTACCTATTACAGCCATCTGGAGGAAAGCACTTCCAGAAAATTTTGGTATATTTTCACTGATCATTACCCCCAGACCCCAAAACCACCCTCCGTTCAAATGTTGACACACACACACACACACACACACACATATATATATATATATATATATATATATATATATATATCTGATTTTTGTAATGCTATAACTAACGTAATCGATTTGAATGAAACTTGGTATGTACATAGTATATACAAATATCTCGACCAAGTTCGTTGGCCAGCATCATCCGCCATCTTCTTTCAAAATGGCAGCCATTTAAAAAATTTTAACAAAAATTAAAATTTTAAATTAAATGCAAAAAAATTAAAAGTTGAAAAATATTTTTGTTACATCTTAAAACACCGATTCCAGAACACTTTTTACTTTGTCTATAACTTAAAAAATGATTGAGTTATAACACTTTGAATTTTTCTTATGGCTGACATTTTGGAAGGATCTGATTTTTGTCACATGATAACACGTGTATTTATAAATCTATTTGGATGTAACTTGGTGTGTACATAGTACATAATGAAGCCTGGACCAAGTTTGTTAGCCAGTTCCATCCACCATCTTGTTTCAAAATGGCGGCCATTTAAATTTTTTAAAAAAAAAATTAAAATTTAAAACTAGGTACAAAGAAATGAGAAATTGAAAAAGATTTTTCTTTTATGCATTTGACCTTGATACAAAGATTCCAAAGCATTTTTTGTTTCGTCTGTATCTTAAAAAATGGCTGAATTATAGCACTTTTAATTTCTAGTGTTGCTCATATTTTGAAATGATCTGGCTTTCGTAACGTGATAACACGCATATTTACATACCGATTTGGATGAAACTTGATGCGTAGATAGTACATACCGATGCCTGAACCGAGTTCGTTGGCCAGTTTCAACCGCCGTCTTGTTTTAAAATGGCAAAATATTAATTTTTTTAATTTAACTTTTTTAATTAGGTGCAAAAAAGTAAGAAATTGAAAAAGATTTTTCTTTTGTGTTTTGACCTTGATACAAAGATTCCAGAGCATTTTTTGTTTAATCTATATCTTGAAAAATGGCTGCGTTTTAGCACTTTCAATTTCCAGTGTGATTGACATTTTGAAATATTCTGAAATTTGTCATGCGATAATACGCATATTTATAAACTGATTTCGATATAACTATATGTGTACACGTTACATACCAATGTCTTGACCGAGTTCATGGGCCAACTTTATCCGCCATCTCGTTTCAAAATGGTGGCCATTTAAGTTTGTCAAAAATCTTTTAAATGTATAATGATGTACAAACAAAAAATTAGAAATTTAAAAAAGTTTCTTTCCAAACTATTTATCTTAATAATGATTTCCGGAGTATTTTTTGCTTTGTCTTTACCTTGAAAAACACCTGGGATATAGCAGTTTCAATTTCTAATGTGGGTGACATTAAAAAAAAAAATCAATTTGCCTGCAATAGCACAGGTATATATTAATCAATTTTGATGTTAGTGTGCATGTTCACATGAATTAAGATTTCGGCCAAGCTCATTCGTTTGTTTTATCCATCATATTGCTTTAAAATGGATATCGTAGAATTTGGAGACCCTATAAATCGCTTAAAATCAAACCAGGTTGAATCAAAGATGACTAATTTCTAAAAATTCCTATTAATATTCAGTATTGACAAAAACTAGTATTCAATCTTATATAATTGTGTTCCACTAATTTGAGCTTCGTATATTTGAATAACATAACTAAATTTAAAATAAATAAATAAGTACATGAAAGCTACCTTTTCCTCCCAGCACTGCCGGAAGGACTTTTAATTGTTTTTAATATTTTTATTTGTATATGTTTAAAGTCATGTAATTTAAGTATAATTAATAAGTTATCCAGACTTAATTATGTATGCATTCATTTTACATTATTCAATCTCCTTCATTATAATTGTCGAATTGTTCCATGTACTCTTAAAACCTTTGATCCCTTGATGCATCAGTTGAGGTATGCATGTGGTATCGGCAAGTAAAATTTCCATAGAGACTTTTTAAGATCTGGTATTTCATAGAGATGCTCAGTGCAGTTTTCTATGAATAATATGACATGCCTTTTTTGCTTCTGCATCTCAATATCAAAATCTGAAATATATTTAATGAACTGGGGATCCATTGTTCAATCTTTACATTGATTGACATAATCAAAGAGCAATCATTTGATCTTCTTGAAACAGCTGGGCTTGTAGATGATTTTCCAGTCACCAGAAGTTTGCGTTTATTTCTTTCATCAACGTTGGAACAAACAAGCACAGTCACACAATCTTTGCTGAGCTTTCCACATGGCACTGCTCTGAAGATTTATCAGGCATCGCTTTAAAAAATAAACCAAATTCGTCAGCATTATCACAACTGACATAGTTTTTGATAAACCTAGGAAGACTGTTTTCCAAAAATCTGCATCTTCTGCATTCACGGCAGCAGATTCTCTGTAAATCTTCTTGTACACAATACCATGGCAGATTCAAAATTGGTCTACCTACTTATTATATGGAGTAAAATCTTCAGTTCTCAGCTTTTGGGCGGATCTGCTGATAAGTGTGTTAGAGTGTTTTAGGTAAAAAAAACCACTGGTGCAGAACTTTTTCTGAATTTTCATATTTCCCTGTTTTTACTCTCTTCTTCTTTGAGCCACCAGTTACAGCATTTTTTTAAATATTTTTTTTGTTTTTCAGAAGAGTATGGAAAGACAAAAGTGTGATATTCATAGATAAAGCCAAATCTTTCTGGTTCAGAATAGGTGACTTTTTGCTGTATTTCTTTAAATTAAATTTTTTTTTTTTTTTTTTTTAAGTGTGGAGATCTTTCTTTTCATACTCTTACATTCCATGTTGCATGTAGTCTGCAGTCTCCAGTGACACTGCTTACTTATCTCTAAATGAACAAAACAAAAACAGTTGTGCAAAGATAAGGACATACAGGTGCTGCAGAGATGACAGATAAATTCTTTTATTCCTTATTATAAAAAAAACAATAAAAAGAGACCACTGGCTGATTTTTTTTACATAGTCTTTAGATGTTGGCTGGCTGTCGATTTCATGTGTCCTCTATCTCTTTTTGTATGGGCAGTAAAAGAGATAATCCAAACCAAAGCGTAATACCCGTAATTTCTTAGTTCGGTCGATCGAAGAAAAGCATATTAAAAGCAGGAAAGCATTAAAAGCTGGGAACATTATAAGCAAAGAACTTTTACATTGTTCTTATGAGCATGTTCCAAAGGATCATGACAAATAAGGGTAAAAAATGTTAAAGCACTATAAAGAATGAATGTTATATCAAAGATTTTTACTGTGTATGTTTTTAAAATGTTTTACTGGAAAACAAATTCTGTGGTTTATTGAGTCCAAAAATAAACAAGCGATTTACAAGCACTAGTAAAATTTATTAATTTATTTTGATATCCATTTAGTCTCCATATGAAGAAGTTTTCAACAGCATAATTTTCAAAAAGCTTTTTTTATTTATAGATGCATAAGATAAGTGAACCAGTAATTTGCCATGTATCTATAATGGACCAATTGCTTTGACAAATGAAAAAAAGAGGTTTATGTATCACATCCACAAACAGCTAAACTGATTGGTAATTGGTTGAATTGTTGGCCAGTTACCTATCTCTTTAATTGCATGTGAATGTAACAAATAAAAATTCTTTAGTTTTCATTTGTCAAAGTTGGTAGTTTATTATAAGTTATATGATCATTATTGTTACTTAACTGTTACAATTATTTCATATGGGATTTATGATTTACAGGAAGCATACCAGAAGAAAGGTAAAGGCTCTTCAGTGAAGAAAGAAAAAGAGGTGATTTGTTTCATCTTATTTCTTACTTGTAATGTACATAAATATGAATTTTAATGTACCTACTTAAAAAAATAATACTAATAACATTAATTTATTCTATCAGAATGTAGCTGCATTATTATAATTCTGAATTTGAAAGAATTTATATTTTAGAATTAACCTCTAACTATGAAGGTTTGGTCTCTGAGACTACACAGTTATAATGTTTTAGAAATGTCTTTTTGGGAAAACATTTCTTTTTAATCAGATTTTTTTTCTCATAATTTGAAAGCTTTAAGTACATAACTAGCTGTATAATTTCATACTAATATTTTGTAAGGAAGGTGTATGTAAGGAAGTTTTATTAAATTTATAAATGCATGCTATCTCTGAAACCACACATCTCCTGTTATCTATTATTTAATCTCTGCAGTTATAAGTTCAATTTAAGTTAGTGAATGGCATCATTTATATAGAATAAAATGTTTATGTTCTTCTCATCTAATTAATGTAAATATTAAAAAGCTAGTTTATAATGTACTAAATAATGGTTTTCCTAAAAAAATTCATATATTCTTTAATATACAATTAGTTATTACATGATCTCAAAAATTATGAACACATTGCGTAAAAAAAAGTACAAAAAGTAATAATAAAAGATTAAAAATGTAAAAAAAAATGTATAAAATAGGATGGCTGGTGGGTAGATGTTAGAGTATGGAGGAGGGCAGTTTTGTCTGGATAATACGCAATAATTAATTATTTTTAAAAAAGATTGAGAGAGGGAAATGCATTTGTTAAATTGAAAAACATACTATAATAAATGTTTAATTGACACTAATGAATGGATAATTGTATAGTTACATCAGTTAATTCTATTAATATAATTTAGCTATGGTTAAATTGTATCTAACTTTTAATAAATTGGAGACATATCATACAATTTCTAAGTGTATAGGGCAAATATATTAATTATATATTTATAAATCTTAAATCATCTTATATTAAGATATTGAGTTTAGCTTAGCATAGTCAAATTAACAGATTTTGTTTTAAATCTTAAAAGAATAAACTAAGGTCTGTAGTTTATATTTTCTATTATCACATTACTCTGTTTTTAATTAATTAATTTATTTACTATTATCATGTTGGCAATAATTATTTTTATTTTCCCTTTTCATTTTGCTGTCCATTTTGGTAGTTTTGATGTGCCTTGTTTTTTATGTTTTTTCTTCATTTGCTTTTGGTTTTGTGTGTGTTGGTGCTAAGTAAATTTTCTGCCTGAGGGATTGCCGTTCAAGCAATGCAAAAGAAATCAAACTATAGCAATGCTAATAAGATGTTAAAGTTTGATTATACATCGCTCAAAAGACAACCCCACAAACAAAAAAACGACCGAGATCACAAGTGGGAGCTGAAGATCCTTAAAATCTGGAGTATAATAATTCAAATGTTAAAAATTAAATATTAATTAATTTATTATTAAGATCGAATAGAATCTGTTCAAATAAAACAGACCTGTAAGAAATAAAAAGGAAAAAATACACTTACCCCACTGTGGAAAGACTTAAAGAAAATTTATTAATATTTCACATGAAGATTCTGCCTGGCCAGGTAATCACAAGATAAAATCAAATATGCATTATTGAAATTTTTTTAGTTACAGGATAAAAGTAGAATAAAAGATAGTTTCTGTTCAATAGTCCATAGTTTATAAAAGCACATCACGTACACAATTCACTAATTTGATGAATAGTTCCTTAACTTATAATGAATACTGGAACAGCAGGAATACTTTTATGGCACTGGTACACATCAAAGAAGACGACTGGTGTACCTCTGGTTGAGATGGAGGGAGATTAACTTATAGTGAGTTCAGGAACAGCAAGGTCATCTCTCCAGTTATTGTGCAAATCAAAGAAGATGGCAGGATTACTTCTGGTTGAGCTGGAGGTGCGTTTATGGATATAATTCTGGAGATTTTCACTAGAACTGAGATATTAATTGAAGAGGCTGGCTGTTTTCAAGAGTAACATCATTTATTGTTACTGTCTGGATCTTCCAAAAATGAAGGATGAATTCATCGAATGCTTTCAGTGGCTACAGCTGTTGGAATCATTATATGCACTGGTGAACCATTAAAGAGCAGAGGCTGGAGAAGAATGAAAGTTTAATTCCATGATGAACTGTGAGGTCTTTATCGATTTATTATTATTTTTTTAAAGATGCGATTTTATTCTCACGAGAGAATCAAATGATGCTACCGAGCTTCTTGCCAGGAAAATCCCTCAATCCAAAAAGACAGAGGGACAGGGCTGAGAGCCCTGCCCTCAAAATTAACGTCTGCACTCTCTTGCCGCAACCGAAAAACTGTGAAATAAATCAGCGATTTTTGACAGGAATTTTGTCATGCCTGTTCTTGCCACTTTCCGGCTATATCTCCATTTCTATAGTCAATCTATCTTTATTTACTTTAACCTAACAACATTCATCCTTTATTAAATAGTTTATTCATTTGTTATAACTTTTACAGTTTACTATTTACCTTTTATTAATATACCCTTTTTACCTTTTCATTCAATAAGTTTTTTTTTTAATTAAAAGTAGTTAACTTTATTTATAACTCTTTATTAAAGGTCTCATTCATATAAACAATAGTTATTTAATTTACTTTACCTTTATTTCCAATGTTTTACCTTTAAAACTCCTGGTTTCATTTCATTGTTTATCTTTATTTTCTCCAGCATACTCGCTTGCAATCAAAGGCAGAAATGATGTTTTTCTTGACCTCCACAAGGTGGCGTCATTTGTTTGAGTCTACCGCTCATTTCCGGTATGATGTTTCGTCACGATGGATTCTCATTTAAGAACCATCGTTTCGTCTGCTTTTGCATGCATAATGAGTTTCTTTTTAGTTTTCCTTTTGGTATAAATACTTTGACGATAACATAGTTCCTTGCCTTAATGTTTTTATATGAAATGATTATGTTTGTCTTTTTTCTTTCACCGGTTATGATTTGATCACCAATTTTAGTTTCATTATGTGTTAGTCATGTGCCATTTATCAGTTTTGATTAAGTGTTTTTCACTAACCAATTTTCTTGAGAGACCGTCTTGCAGTTTTATGTAATATCCTTCTCCATTTCTTTATCCTGTGTTCAAGAAAGCTAGCGGCTGTTACGAAGTGCCCTAATGATGGACTGAGTCAGCCACCTGCTTCGTCATTTGTTTAAGACCAGCTGTTAATAGGAATGGGGAAAGGCTAGTTACGACCGCGATGTTTATATTGTATAAAGTTTCTCCAGCTCAAGTTTTTATCTTGTTTGTAGATAGCAACATTAATGTTTATACTTCAGGTCGTCAAGTCCTTGAGATGAAATAATCCTGATTTGCCGACTTATCATTTTACTGTTGATTTGCCATGAAGTCAGTTTGTTTATTTTGTTTATTACCTTAATTGTTTAATAAATTTAAATACCATTGTTAATTATATTGTTTTTATCTTTATTTCTTTTAAATAAACGTTAGTTTGTTTTTAACTTACTTGTATTTCTTTCATCACCATACAGTATTTAGTTATTTAAATTTCTGGACGTTAACTTTTTACAGGTTTAGTGACTAAAAGCAAAAGCTTTCACTGTATAATTTAATTTCAATCTCTGCTAATCTTTTATCTTCAAAATTTAAATACATCAATTTTGCCCAGCAGCCCAGAGGCGTGCCCTAACCAGCCAATCAACGACACAGATTTTGCCGCCAATCCACAATCACGGTTATGAAATGTTCGAAGACAAAAGTCTTACCTCCAAAATAGGGAAATTTAAGCAACAGTCAACCAATGTTGGAGTTTTCTAGAATGACCTAGAACAAATCATGACTCACGTGTTTCACAAAGTGGTTGCTAGTGTGACATCATGAAGTTGTTTTTTAGGAGGAAGACACAGAAAACCAAGATGGCTACTCACAAAACAGGAAAACAATCGCGTGCGCCATTTGAACATGCTAGACAAAAGGAAACTTTATAAAACTATTAACTTCAAAAGTTATGGGCTATCCCCCAGGCAGAAAATTTACTTAGCATTTAGAAAGTTGAGAATTGTACATATAATTAGGTTTTAATGGAATTTAGAGGTTGCTAAAAAAACAATGCCTAACAGTTGGTAGTCCTAAATTGTATTGTTTTGCTTTTTCATGGCAAAAATGAAGATGAAACCGCACACTTCATTTGTAGTTCCAAAGTATTTGGGACCTGAAGATTCTGCTTTGGTTCTACAAATTGCATTTGTTTTGATTTTAATTAATTATTTATTTTTTCCCTCCATGTTCAAAGTACTATAAGTTATTAAATTCAATGGTTCATATATTGTAATATGATTAATGATTTTTTATATACAGTGGCGGTCAAAAGTTTCAAGCCAGTTAGTTTCTTTGATTTATTTACCCGAAGGTTTCAGCCAAGCAGAAGCATGATTGCTTCAAAAGTTAGGAATATGTGAATGTCCTCTGACCACATGATCATTTTGATTGGGTACTGAAGACACTTCATGGAAAGGGGGGAATTCGAAATTTGTGTGTGCAAAAGTTTCCGGCCACTCATTATTCCTTAGTTCTTTTTCTATCATTAAAGTATTTTATGGTCGTGTTTGTGAACGAATCAAAGTGAATAGCATAGTTTAAATACAAAAATGGAAAATTCAACAATTATTGTTTGTAAATGAGTGATTAGTTTGTCACTAAAGAGCTAGTCTTCTCTAGATATTGCAGTGAAGCTATCGATCAGTAAAACCGATTATAAACGATATTTAAAAATTATACAAATATGGCTTTGACCTTCAGGACTTTCTGACGTCTGTGAGGACTCGGAAAATGACTATTTTTGTGGAGGGATATATCAGGGAAAAAACAGTTGATGACCTGCATAAAAAAGCCATTGCAATATTTCATGATGTACGGAATGAAAATATTACTGAAATAACCCCGTGTACCGAGTCAAGATGCTGACGTGCTGCAGAACTTTATGAAAGGGTCGGTGTTACAAAAATTTTTTAGGGTAAAAAAATGTCAACATTCCCGACTGGCATTTTCCAAGGAACACAAAGTCTGGTCAAGTGAAAACTGGACAGAAGTACTATTTTTCCATCAATTGAATTTCAAACTTTTTTGGAAGTGATGGCAAACACTTAACAACATTTCCGATGACTTAACAACAAAAGATATGTTATTCCTACTATGAAGCATGGCGGAGGCCATGTTATGTTTTGGGGAATATTTGCTTCAAAAAATGTTGGTCTATTATTCGAAATTAGCGGACAGATGAATGATGCAATGTATAAGGATATCCTGCAAGGTTATTAGCTGCCTTATTAGAGGAAAAATCGTGGTCGCAAGTATTTGTTTTAACATTCAAATGATTTAAAAAATGTATGCAAGCTCAACAAGCAATAATTTTTGTAAAATGAAATTCCGGTTTTGATCAGCTCAAACGTTTGAAATGAATCTTAGAAAAAATCTTTAGAAAGAAGTTTGCACACATGTGCAGAACTATAAATATTCCAACTCGTTTGAAATTTCCAAAAAATTGCAAGAATTGTGAGATGTACCATAGACAATCTTTTGATTGTACCAATGTCATGTTGCTGCGCCGCAGCACTTATTACTAAAGGTAGTGATAAAATACTAATCGTAAATGTTGTTGATCACTGTTATTTTCTATTACAATACTATTTTTTTTCAAACTTGCGAAGGTGGCCGGAAACTTTTGAGAACATGCATTTTTCTTTGTATTTAATTTTGTGAATTAAATTTATTGATATTTATGTGTTACTCCATAAATAAAACCCTGATTATTATGGCGATAAAATGTATAAATATCACTTTGAAATTCCTTTGATAATAGATATACATACAAATTAACTAAAAATTTTTTGCTGGCCGGAAACTTTTGACCGCCACTGTATATATGTAAAAAAATAAATAATAAATCAGATCTTACTTTATGCAAATGATGATTGAAGGACACTGACATTTAGTGAGCACATGTAAATAGAAAATTAATCCAACTTTATTAAGCCATTCTTGAGAAAGAAAAGGTGGAAGGTAAAAAAAAAAAAAATAGTCACCGTAGTTGGTGATATGCAACATATTCTCAAAGAGAATCAATTATCCATTTTATTCCATGGCATAAAATACCACAGAATTTATGGCTGGCAGAATTTATTCATTAAGAAGGTCTTAATGATAAAAATCCAAATACAAGATGAACATTATGCGATTGAGAATTTAAATCCAGGCAATTAAAATTTACTGAGAGATGACATCTCTTGATTAACTGATGGAGTTTTCATTGGTTGTTGATGGCACCCAAAGTAGGCCTAAAAGGCCCAAATTTCTAGTAACAATCACTTTTTTTCTTCTTTTTTTTAGACATTCTTACACATCAAATTCCTCAAAAATTCTCTTGAAAACCTAACTGCATTATTATAAATACTATGTAAATAAGGTTCTAAAAAGTAAACACAAATTAACTTAAAAATTGTTAGTTCAATTAAAATGACATACATTAAAACAAGTGTATAAAAATTGAACGGACAAAATTGAAATGCAGCAAAAATGAAACCGCATTTTCATTGGTCTAGCGAAGTGCACCCTTTATATGATATGGGCCACTAAGGAACATCAGAGCAGAAGCAAAAAATCTAAAAATAGAACAGAACAATGAATGTAGTTTGATGTCTGCTGACGCATGTTCGTTTCACAAAAATACAAACAGTTGACACTGTAGAAACATCTGTCTTAAAGCCATGATGCAGTGTACAGAAATTAACATCGTACATACATAAAAATGGGATACAATAAAGAAATGTGATTACCACACCACAGGCTATTAATTAGAATTCCATATTTTCAACTTTATTTTGAACTTATAAGTTTTATTTGTGCATCCTTGCACATTTACTTTAAACTTTTTTCAGTTGCTATCTAAAAATGCTATCTTCAAATTCTGACTAAAATGGTATCCAATGCTAAATGAAATTTTCTGAAAATAATTTTTCTAGACATGCTATGAAATTCTGTCAATGGAACGAACCTCTGAACACTTTTACTTGAAAATGATTTTCTAGTATACCTGGAAATTGTTTGAGGAAGTACAGATTATGTCATCTTATAATTTAATGTAGCATTCTTATTAGGAATATAGTGAATATTGTCATTATTTGATATTCAGCCTTTTTGGTGAATATTCGCTTGACCAAATATATATGGCCTAATGTCACACAATATCTGGTTGAATGTTATTGATATTTCTCTAAAAAATTCTGGATAACTTTTTTGGGTACTACTTTGTTATTCCGTCGATCAATTTCGCCGAATTATACAAATCGCCAAATTAATAGCCAAATTATACATGTTGACATAATTTTTATTTTAAATAACGAAAAAACAAACAATTAGTAGAATATTAATAAAAATATTAATAAAAAGTCGATATAAAAATCACTTAATGATATTTTAAACACGTGAATCACATTTAATGTCATTGAATGTGACATTCACGATCATCCCTTATTGGCATTTAATCTTATAGTTTGGTGATAATTTTTTGGTCGACGGTATAACCTAGAAGTACCCTTTTTTGCATGTATATATATTTTAAATACTCATAAAGTTTTGTGATGATTATCAAAATATCATCACCATAACTAAAACCAACTTGGCTTGGCTATAGCTGACTAATTTAACAAAATTCTAATACAGATTCAGTATTATCAAGAACTGAGCATGAATCTTCTATAATTTGTCTCCACACAGTTTAGCTTCGTGTTTTCCTGTAAAATTAGCTAAACTCACATATGAAGGAATGGGGAGGCTACCTGTATTCTTGCTGTAGGCTAGAAGGACATTCTTTTCTTTTGTTTATTTTATTTAATAGCAAGCTTTCACTTAGTTTAAAAAAATGCTTACACTTTTTCTTTTATAGCCTCTTAGTGAATATGAAAAACAATTACTGGAAAATAAAATTAAAAACCAAGAATTTTTAAAGTCCATAGGCATGGATCAGGTAAGATATTTTAAATATATCATTTCACTATTTTTACAGGTTTTAAATTTCATTTTAAATTTCTGAAAATTTTAATTTATTGTTTAATTTTATATATATATTTTTTATGTATGTGTAAAAATGTGCATTTATTATTGTTGTTGTTGTTTGTTTTAAAACTTACCTATCTTAGTGACGGGTGATTCTGAAAAATTCAAGAATCAATATTTTGATATTTACAGATTCACACAAATAAGATAAAAAATAATAGTAATTCGAATACTTGGCAAATCAGCAGAGCTGTAGTGACTGCCTCCTATATCTCCCATGTAGGATGGGGGGATAGACAAAGCCGGAGGTCCAGTGGTAAGCTATTATAGCTTAATAAACTAAAGTACATCTGAATAAACTAGTAACCCAAGAAACTTGACTCTTAAACTAAAAATGTAACATTTCAGCCTGAAAAAAGACTCTTATGCGAAATTTGGCAGCAGTTCTGCTTTTAAAATAACAAAATCAAAATAACAAACACATATTGTTTTGAAGTTACTGCCAGAAATATCGTATGAAAGTTGGAATACGGTTGATCCCAACCAAATCAAATAAATGTCAAGTTATCCTATTGGAAAAGAAACATTAGACACTCCCACCCTACGGGCAACTGAAAGAGAGTGCAGATATAACAATCATTGCAAAATTTGAAGCAAATTGAATAATTCTGCATGAAAAACCAATTTATATAAATTAAGGGGGTATTAGTCCCCCACCCTCCTGAATTATACTTACCTGTGAACTCCGAAAACTAGTCAGGGAAGTGGGTTTATCTACAAGAAAAGCCTATTTCAAAATTAGTAGCAAACCAGATAATTTTGCATGGAAAATCATTCTGTCTAAAATTAGAGGCTATTAGATGTATTTCTAGCTTGTTTATAGTTAATCAATGAATCCCCAAAACTAATCTGGAAATATCTTATGATAAATCTATTTATAAAATTTGAATCAAACCAGTTAATTTTGCATAAAATCTCTTTTATCTAAATTAAGAGGGGTATTAGTCCCTTGTTACCTACCTTTATACATAACTTATCAACACCCCATCACCTCCTCCTCCCCCCAAAAAATCTAATTTGGCACATGCTTTATCACAATGAACCTATTCACAAAATTTGAAGCAAATCGGATAATTTTAAATGAAAAAACAATTTATCTAAATTTAGGGAGAATTAGGCCTTTGTTCCACCCCTTTATACTTAACCAATGATCCCCACAGCTAATCAGCGACGCATTTTATCACTTATCAGAATGAACATATTTACAAAATTTGAAACAAATCATATAATTTTGCCTGAGAACCCCCCCCCCCTGCTCCTTTTATCTAAATTAAGGTGGAGGTTATCCCCCCCCCTTTTCCCTTTATACTTTACCAATGAATAACCAAAGCTAAAAAGTAAAGCATTTTCAAAATAAATCTTTTTACAAAATTAGAAGCAAATCAGATTATTTTAGATGAAAAACCCATTTATCTAAATTAATGGAGCTTTAGACCCCTGTCCCCTTCCTTTATTCTTGACCAATAAACCCCCAAAACTAATCAGGAAAGCACCTTATCAAAATGAAAGTATTTACAAAATTTGAAGAAAATTGAATAATTTTACATGCCATGAAAAATTTTGTTTATCATGAAAAAATATTTGAATTACCTCATTTCAAAATTGTCTGCCTCCTCTCTCTTCCAATGCAAAATCTAAAATCTCTTAAACTCTATTCTAAAAAAATCTGCTGTATTTTTTGCTCTTTAGCAGAAATAAATAATCAGTCATCTAAGTTTCTCACTTGTCTCCTAAAAGTTCCACTTTCCTATTTGTCTTTCCACCCAGCAAATACTTTAAAATATTATCGAAATCTCATCTAAAATCTTCATACTCTTTCCAATGCTCAATTTCTTCTCATCCCTACCTCTCCAAACCCTAAAAATCTGTTTGGGTCTAAAATTGTTCTAAATCTGTGGAAGGGAAGAAAAAAAAAGTCTTCTTTTTTGAAGCAAGACCGTCCTCACATGTATATTTTATGTTTTAATAATTATGTTTTATGTTTTATTTATGTTTTAATAATTTATGTTCTTTAAAATAATTTCTTCAGCCTTTGAAGTTTCATATTAGGAAAGGTAGGAAGAAGCAGAATTGTGGTGAGTGGAGACGAGGCTTAATTCAAATAGTAATTTAATTATTCTTGCAAAAAAATTAAAAGAATTTCAAATAATTTTTTGAAAATTTTAAACTGTGTGTCCTATAAATTGGGGGAAAATGAAAAAGAGATTTTTTTAGGGGGGTGAGGAAAAAAATAATTTAGAAGATTATTTAAATACCATGACAATAAAACCACAAATAGATGCCGGAGGGAGGGGGGAGGGGAGAGAAAGATTGTTGGGATTTTAAACCTGATGAGATATGTGGTTGCAAGGGATTTTCATAAGATGAGTGTGAAAGGCAGGGTTGGCATGATTTAAATCAACTGATTTGCAATTAATTTGCAAATGAATGAATATAGAAACAACAAATTTGAAGGAAATGTGTACTAAACTGTTATTTATTAAGTGTGACATAGAAATTTACTTAAGTTAAATGTATAGATGAAATTACAACAAAACAGCACTATAGTAGAAAATTCCATTCTTGAAAAAATCAGTACGTCACAGTATTATGCAGTAAAATGTGACAGAAACATTAAAAAACTGGCTCTAATACGGAATATGTCCACCCCAGACTTGAATGCATTGGCGGTATATCAACTTTCCATGCTCTCAATTAAATTGTCGGACACCGAAATAGGTAGCACTGACCAGACATGGAGTAAGCCTTGTTCATACTCATTTAATGACGTTGGAGGATGACTTAAAGCTGCAACCTGTATTCCAAAATAATCCCAAAGATGTTCTATTGGATTCAAGTCTGGGGAGTGAGCTGGCCATTCCATTCTCTCCGAACTGTGATCGATCCTCAAGATAATCCTCTACAGCCACAGCTCGGTGTGATTTCACTTTATCACCCATTAGAATGAAACCATTGCCAATAGCACCAGCATATAGATGCACATATGAATCAAGGATCTCATCCCGATATCTCGCATCAGTCAGAGTTCCTCCATGAAACACATGCAGGTCCTTGTAGCCTCCAAGTGAGATACCTCTCAAACCATGATTCCACCGTTTCTGTACCCATGTGTTTCGACAGTGTTTGATTGATGTATCAAGTGCATTGTTCTCTCCAGATCAGAAGACGTCCTGAATCGCTCTCCACTGTGAATCTGGACTTGTCTGTGAAGAGTACAGAAGCCCACTGTTGTCTGGTCCAGAAAATATGTTCTCTTTCCCAACATAAGGGGGGCCTTCTCTGTCATCAGTTAAGGGGGACACACACACAACTGGTCGCCTTGTATAGAGACCTGTATTTTGAAGACATCTTTGCTCCGTAGTAGCGGAGACTCTTCTCCCTGATGCTGCAAAGTAGTCTACAATGAGTTGCGGCATAGTAGTGCATCTTCTCCTTCAGACCAAAAGAGGTAGAAATCAGTCTTCTACAGGTGTTGTAACATGTTGGCAGTCTAGAACATGTCTTCTGGACACAATCTTCAGATTCATATTGATCCCAGAGTCGCCGGACTACACTGTGAGACACATTGAGCCATCTAGCTGTATTGGCATGTGACTATTTCATTTCCATCCTCTTACTGCCCGCCATCTTAATGAATCAGGCAAACGAATTCTTTTTGACATTTCTAGACTCTACTGGTTGTTGTGAACAAAACTGACAACAATAGTTCAAATACAACAAAACTTATATGCAAAATTACAAAAGCTTCGTAATTGCATATTTTTCTCTCATTCACAAATACCTATTCTTTTCTATAAAATAAAAGTGGTAGCTATAATTTTTGCATAAGTTTTTTTAAAGCTTATTATTGTCATTCATATAAATTATGAAGTTTAATATGACTGCCATTTTTTTTCTGGTGAGCTTCGAAAAACATGTTGTACCTTAACTTTTGGAGGCCAGTGTATTTTTTTATAAGCCCACCTCCCAAATTTAACTGATTTTGCTTTTGAGGAGGGGGCTTACAATCAAGATTTCATTGTAAATACATCTTAAATTACTATTTTGTACTACTTTAATTTGCTTTTATATGACTTACCATTTTTAATAATGTTACATATTTAATAAAAATATATCAAGTTACTGTTTTGAATATGATTGACAATCAGTAATGATAAACACAACTAGTCAGTGACAACCATTTTTGGTGATCTATCTTCTTCACATGGATATCATGTAAGCACCTAAAAAAGTTCTGTTACAAAGCAAAATAGTTGAAGGGCTGAAAGATTTTAAAAATGCAATTAATTGTCATGAGCTGAGTAGGGACTATATAATAATAAACTTCATCAGGAGACAATTATCAGAATGTCTGCTTAAATACGTAACATTAAAAAAAAATCTTTTTCTGTTTTAGCTAAAAAATAAATCTGTTTTTGCTCTAAAATTACATATTCACATTCCAAGCAAAAATAATTATGAGGATGTAAAGACAAAAGAACATACACAGCAAACAGAGAATGCAAAGTCATCACCTCCATATTTAAAACCAAAGAGAGAAAATATTTTTTCTGACTTTTCTTCAAGGACATGCTCCAATAAAGATGTGTGATAAGAATCCAAAAGATAATTCTACCGAATTGTGCATCTGATTTATCATATTGACATTATAATTTTAAATAGATAATTTTATATAATTTAAATAGTTATATCTATTATTTATTAAACTACAATATACATTTCTTTTATGTTGGTATATGAAAGACTTTGTTTTTTCATATCGAACTATATTAAGAGTTGATTGGATAACAATAAATTTATAGGTGATGTTACTTTTGCTTTTATTGGTGCTTTTTGTACAGGAAACTAGATATGTATATCCACATATGATTATTCATCATTTATTTCAGGCTAAAGATGATATCTTAGAACTTAAACCAAAAAGAATTTATACGAAGAGAGTTGAATCAGAAAGGTATCGTACAATATTTGAAACTTTTTTTTTTTAATTAAATTTATACATAATTTCAGGGTTCGTGATTTTTTTGATTTTTTTAATAAAAATCAAAACAATCGGATTTTTTTGATTTAAATCGGATTTTTTTGATTTAAATCAGATTTTTTTGATTTTTTTAAAAATTGCCACACATTTTTATTATTTTATGACTTTTTGTTTAATTTAAATAATATAAAGTTTACATACATAGGCATGCATATTATAAGTATTATCTATTACTAATATTACACAATTTACATAAATGATTCATATTATTTCAAGGTAAAATTTTAGGCTATGAAAAAGATCTTGATTACACAAAATGCATGAAAAACTACAAATCAGATGTCAAAAATGAATTCAACCTTCAATATTTTAATTAAAATAAAAAACATCTGCATCACATAAAAAATTTAAACAAAATTGGAAGTTTTTAACTAAGTTTTTAACTTTTGTTTCTTTTAAGTGTTGACTGAGAAAAATGAGTTCAATTGCTGCCATCAAAATACTTAAGGCCAGAGGACACAAATTGAGATGTCATCACTAATCGACTGACTTCTCAGTAGTGTTGGAATTTACACAGGAAAATTTTGAATAGCAATTTTATTTTACTTGTGGAATATTTATCATCTTATAAAACAATAACTATTTAAACTCACTAATAAGAACTTGGAATCCCTAAATAAAAATTCAGCCAGAGAAGGAATGCGACAGTGTTGCCGCATCTGGATATTTTTTTATTGGGAGATTCCAAATTCTCATCTGTATGTTTAAGAAGTAATTAATCATAAGTTAATCAGTATGTTCAGTGTTTTATACGATGATTGATATTCCACAAATAAAATAAAAGTAAATTGTTATTCAAAATAAGAGAGAAGTAAATCAATTAGTGAATACCTCACAATTTGTGTCCTCTGGCCTTGAGCATTTCAATGGCAGCGGTTTAACAGTTTTATCTGTTGATTTCTAATTTCTGAAAGTATCAAACCAAAGGCAAAAAACATTTGTTCGATTGAAGCAGATAAATCTATTGCAGTAAAAAGCTAGTTGATCATTAATTCTCTTTTTAGTATGAGCTTTTTTTATCTGTAACAAAATTACCTTCCACCATTCTAAAGGGCTGAGATCAATTATATTAAATTAAATAAATAAATTGCTGATTAAGATTTTGCTCAAATCCTTATATAGCAGGCTTCACCAAAGTACAGCACATAAAGTCATACAATTTTATTTTACTTCAACTTGCAAAAGTTTTTCTAAATACTAATGAGTAAATATTCAAATATTTAGTATATTTCTGTTTAGCTTTCTTTGCCGTTGCAAGATTATTTTATAATTTGATTCAAATGAAATTTGAAAGCATTTTTTTTTTCTAAACTTTACATTTATTTTACTTTTTTACTAAGCTTAAGCTTTGTCTTTCTGAAAGTTGTTTGATTATATATGGTATATAAAACTAAATTATATTAAAGCACATTATTAAGTTTGTTTCATCTGAAATTTATTAAAAAATAACTTAAAAGAAAAACTGATTTAAATCAATGATTTTTTTAAAAAAATCAGTTGATTTAAATCGTGATTTAAATCATGATTAAAATCAAGCCGATTTAAATCAACGAACCCTGCATAATTTATACATAATTTTTTGTGCTGATTCTGTTTTCTAATACAGTAGACTCCCTTAAATCTGCAGCCTTAAAATCCGCACACAATTTACAGATGTAAACAATGAAACATTCAGTTCAGATATAGAGGGAAAATTTGACATTTATAGTTTTTTATCAATTCCACATGTATTTTAATTTGTAATTTTTGTTGATATTACTGAATTCATGTTATTTCATGAAGAATAAATTTATTTCTGAAAAAATTCAAGACATGGCTGATATCACTGGACTTCACATTCTTCTTACCAAATCTATTATGTACTAATCAAGTTTTTTTGGTTATTAAGGCTAGCTAAGCCTAAAAACAGTTTCCTTATCTTAAGATTTTGATGTGAATTAGTAATGTATCTTTATGCGGCAAGTTTAATTGAATAATTTAGGAAAAATACATTTCATTTTTATGATGAATTGTAATACAGTATTGATTACTAGGACTTCCCTCAGAGGGATTAGTCTGAGCGATATTGCTGAGAACATATATTTAATAATAATTTCCAAAAAGTAAAGAAAAAAATACCACATTTAAAAAACAAATGTAATTTAACAAATTACAACTATTTGGAAACTAATATTTTCAAAGACTATAATTTTAGACTTATAAATGTTTTCTATACTTAAAAAAACAATAATAATAACATCATTTTTAGGATGATCAAAACGTAGCTTACATCATAACAGAGTCATATTAATATGCCTGGACATTTACAGTCACGTTAATATTCCTGGATCAATCACAAAAACAAATATTAAATGAAATTAAGTTTAACAATTTTCGGTACTGTAAATTTTTAAATTTCCAAACATTGCACATTTTCAATTTTTACACCATCGTGTAACGAGAAAATTTACTTTTAAATGCAACTTGTTTGAAACCTGTATCTCAATTTGTTATTGAGTTATTAATTTTTTGTTAGGTTTTTTTTTTTTTTTTTTTTTTTCATCGTAGCAAACACATTCAGATGTACTTCAGATTTCCCAATTCTCTATCGAGAACAACTGTTTTCCAAATAGTTAATAAAAAATGAGACGTTATTTTTAATTGATTATATAGTGCCATAAATTTAAATGTCAAAAATGAGCAAAGTAAATGGAAGAAATGCAAAATTTTATATAAAAATTTCTATACACGGTTAAAAACTGGGGAAGCAAACTATGCAAATCAGCCATGAATGGGTATAAAGTTGGAAGTACACAATGCATTAAAAGTAATGTAGATAATAAAACATTAAAATAGCTTTAATCGGAATTTGAACTCTTTGAAATGACATAAAATATATAAACAGCACAAAAAATTGCACAAATCATGATGGTTGAGTAGAATGAAGGAGTTTTTTTACATGGTGTGTGGTCCCCTTAGATAGTTAATATAGAATAGTTAATAATATAATATCTATATCTGTTTTCTATGGACATGATGAGGCTCTCGATAAGAATTTAGGGAATTCTCTCTTTAAAAATTAATATATAAAAATCCTGAAAAAGCCAACAAAGGAATGCAATGCATCGTTCGAGTGTGTCTCAGATATGCTCGATCAGATTTAAATGGATTGTGCATGCTAGCCACTACATACACTGCTTTTCTTTCTTTTCAAACTTGTTCTCATGAAGTTGAGCAGTATTTCATTGTAGCATGCATTAAATAAAAGGAATATACAATGCGTGCAGTATAAGGTACGAACGATATTTGAATATCTAGTCTGCATAAGCCTTGAGCTGTAAAAATGTCACCACAAGTGACTTATAAATCTGCGCATATTTTTTCGCAAGACATGCTGACTCAAATATGTCAATATGAACTCGATTATGCAGTTTTATTCCAAAAATTTATTATTTAAAGACTAATGACAGTTGAGAAAATGATAAAATCCCTAGATTAGTAAAGCTGAAAAATTAATGTACCTCTCCCCCGTACCATTTTGTTATGGAATTCTTTTGTGGTGCCCTGTAATTGAATAGTAAATATTCTTTGTGTGGCATGCTCTACAAAATATATATTCTAGTGCTTCTCATAAATGCATATCAATTTCATTATGTTTCGATGGGCGCGTAACATCATTAAAATGTTCTTGGATTTTTTTCATCCTATCGGCTATAATGTAACGGTATATTTTTGATTGTCATTGTATTTCAACTATTTATCCAATTTTACCAAAATTTAAAATGACTGAACGAAATTCGGCAAAAATATATATTTAAAATTTAAAACGATTCGGTTGGATAGTTTTTGTGCTGTTCTATGTGGACAGAGAGACGGACGGTTCAGACGACGGCTATAGGTACTACGTTTTTATATAATTATGAATGCACCTGAAAAACTGTTAAATTTCAAAGCACATGCCGAAATTGAAAACACATGACAAGCAATTATTGCTTAAGGACAGTATTGTAACTCATTTCTTTTGTGTGTCCCTGTAAACGGATTAAAAATGATATAAATGTCCTGTTCAAACGTAATCGTAATGCAATTCATCGATTTATATAAGTTTCATTACTTTAAAATAGTGTCATTTCATTAAAATAATCTGTTAACGATTTTTCTTATAGACCATAATGTGATGGAAAACTTTTGGGTTATCCTGTAAGTAAATTATTAATCTCACATACTTCATATACAATAATAAACATGCCTAGGGGATCCTAAATGAGATTTACCAATTGCATAAAAATCCGAGTATATTTACGGATGTTAGAATGTGGACAGACGTACAGACAAACCGAATGCATAAACACTTTTCAACTTTGTTGGAAAATGAAAAAAAAGCGCAACCGATTCATTTAATGCAAATAAATAAATAAATAAATAAGTAAAATAAAATAAAATAAAATTTCACCCAAAAAGCCAGGACAGGATTTGGTACTTTTATATAATTGGCATCGAAATATCGTTATTAGGTGCGTTCGTAACTATGTACATACGTAGCACCTATAGTTGTCGTTTAGTCCGTCCGTCTGTCCGTCCATCCGTCCGTCTGTCTGTCCGCCTATAACAACGCAAAAACTACCCAACCGAATCATTTGAAATTTAAAACATATATTTATTACATAATTTTGTCGACTAATTTAAAATTTTATGAAAATCGGATGCATAGATCAACTACAGGGGCAATCAAAATTATTCCTTGACATTACGGTCAATGGGGGAAAAAGTTTCAAATAAGTTTTAATCGTTTGAAATTTTAAATATATAATTATTAGATAATTTTGTCAAATCATTTCAAATTTTAGGAAAATCGGATGCATAGATCAGTTACAGGGACAATCAAAAGTATACCATTACATTGCAGCCAATGGGGAAAAAAGCATCAAATGCATTTTAATCGCTTGAAATTTAAAATATATAACTATTACACAATTTTATGGAGTCATTTCAAATGTTATAAAAATAGGATGCATAGATCAATTACAGGAACAATCAAAAGTATTCCCTTACATTACGGTCAATATGAAAAAATAATTTAAAGTAGAATTGACATAAACCTATGAAGTATATATGTATATATATACACATATATATACTAAAATATACATTCTTTACAATCTGTGATGCAAAGAATATTTATTATTAAATTACAGGGCCACCTAAAAGCATTCCACTACATAATGTTATACGGGAAAACTTTGTTTGGGACGCGTTTTAATTATATTAAACTATTTCACATTTTATGAATATGATATGCGTTGCTGAGGTGTAATAAAAGTTACTTCCTGTATATTTACAGGAACACAAAAAAGGTTTCGGACACTATACTGTATCCGAAGTACAGGCTACTATAACAGCAAGATCTGGATGTTTTTAAAACTTAGTTATCGTACGAACGCATCACATTTGCTACACTTCACGTGCAATTTCCAACTTGTTTTGCATAACATGGTAACCAGGCAATTGTTTTTTTCTATATTAATTAAATCTGTATTTAATCGCGTTTTTATTTATTGTTGCTTCCTTTTTAATATAACAGAAAATAATTCAAAAGTGATTTTCGCCAAACCAAATACGGTACTACTTAATTATCCCGTCGACCAATTTCGCCAAATGATACAAATCGCCAAAGTAATAGCCAACTTATGCATGTTGACTAAATTTTTATTTTAATTAATATAAGAAAAATTAAATTAGTAAAACATTAATAAAAAGTCGAGGTAAAAATTACTTTATGATGTTTTACGCATGCGTATCATGTTTAATGTTATTGAATGGGACATTCAAGGTCATCTGTTGTTGGAATTTAATCTTATAATTTGGCGATATTTTTTTGGTCGACGGCATAACCAAGTAGTATCCGAAATACGTATATGATATTTTTGTCCTATTTTTATGGTACTTTTTTATTAATACCTTCACTTCGGCGTTTTTATAAATCTTGGTCCTTTTTGGGCTTCAGAAAGTCAGATTTCATATCTGATGAACGTTTATGCTTACTTTTTACACATAAATATGGCATAAATGCCATATACGCGCCAAGTTGGTGCGATTTTGTCTGTCGCCAAATTGATGAAAACTTTGATTTTGAATATTGCTGTAAGTGTTAATATTTTCGATTTATTGTGATATGTATATTTTTTATTATATTTATTATTATGATTATTATTTATAATTTTTATTTATTGCTTCAACTTATGTTTCTTTTTTGGTACTACTTGTCTGTCGACAAACTATAAGATTAAGCCAAACTATAAGATTAAACACCAATAAATGGATGATCAGGAATGTTTCATTCAATCGTATTAAACACGATACATGTGTTAGTTTGGCGATTCGTATAATTTGGCGAAATTGAATGACAAAATAACCAAATATTACAAAAAAAAAAAAAAAGTGATCGATGTAAACAGAATAACAATATATAATCTATTAATAAATGTAACATCTAAAGCAGCCATGTCAAACTCGTATTTAATTTAAATACGAAAGAATTGTTTCAAATTTGCACGCGCGAAATATAAAAGATGTTACATGGCGATTATAAAACGCAATTATAAAAAAAATCGCAAAATATCAAATGCTAAGTTACTAAGAATTATGCCTTTTTTCTTTTCAATTAACAAAAAAAAAAAAAAAAAAAAAAAAAGATTTCTTTTCCCGTTGTTTCTTAAGTTTAAATATGTTTTATAGCACATACATGAAAATTATTTGCATATTTTCCTTGCTCCATGTGCTTGAATTTGGAAATCTAATGAAAACATCCAGCTTGTGAAAATGACGCACACCAAATTTCTGTGATATATGCAAATAAATTGTGCTTTTTTATCAGTTTTTTTATTATAACTTTTAAACTATTTGGAACTAATTTTTCGTAGGTGGTGCATTCTCCAGATTACCTCCATAGGTACCTATTGGTACAAACAGAATCAAAATCCGACAAGTACTTTTTGAGATTTGCTTGATGAAAGAATTTTTTTGAATTTTAATATCGTTACGTATCTCTGAGTATAAAGACTTCGCTTCGCTCAGACAATTAATTTGATCTTTGCTTTTAACATTTTAAAGTAATTACATAATTTAACATTTTTAGTATTTTAGTTTATTGCTTATTTTGATATTTTATTATATTGTAAGCATTTATATTAGTTTCAATTGCTTTATTAATTTCATTCTAATTACTGTTTAAAAAAGGTAAACAAAGCAATGACCAGAAATCTGCAAAATTTTAAAATCCGCACAATCTCTGGTCCCAAGCTTTGTGGATTTGAGGAAATCTACTGTATAACTAGAAAGCAAATGATTAAGATGTCTTAAAGTATTTTAATATTGCATATTTTAAGGAAAAATTAAGGTACTGGCATTGAACTCATATCTAAATATTAATTTCATTTTTTGTTCTAAGATTTTCCTATTGTGAAATAATATTAATACTGTCTTTTGTAATATTAAGCAGCATAGTACTTCATTTTATTTCTTTGCTACCTGACCCATCTGATGTTGTTTGGGCCTGGGATCAAAAAATCAAATAAACAATCACAAAATATAAATAAACATCAGAGCATAAAAATTACAATGTTAAAAAAAAAAAAAAAAAAAAAAAAAAAAAAAAAAAAAAAAAAAAAGCTGGCTAAAACAACAACAACAATAATAATAAAACACATGTCTTTTATTGATTTTAACTGGCCTTTTTTTATCTGATTGACTTGAAGCATTTTAACTGCACATTGTGTTTTTTAATTAGACTTTAAATTGAGTTAGAATTTAATAATGAAGAAATTAATTTTGAAATAGTTCATAGATGATTGATTTTTTTTAAAAAACATATATTTTTAAATGCATTTCTAGTCTTAAACAAATATATTCTGCTATTCAATAAGGCACAAGTTTATAAATATTTAATAAATTATTTAAAAAAATCTTAATTTAGATCCTAATTAAGTTAGTTAACATTAATTATCTTAATTAACTTTCTGCTCTCTTCACCATTTTAAATTTCAATTAAAAAAGAAAAAAAAAAACTTAGCAAACATTTTATCTTAAAAGTAACTGCTATTCCAAATTTCAAGTTTCTAGTTTCTTCAATTTCACAAAAATAATATGTTTAGACATTTTTTTTTTTTAAATCTTGCATTGCTTAAAATTTAAATTTTTTTTACAAAAACTGTTCTGTGTGAACATTTTTATCTTAAAAATAGCAACATGTCAAATTTCAAGTTTCTTAACAATGCCATTGAAACTGTAATTTAGAACTTTTTTAAAATGTTTACCATTAAAGATGGAAATTAGAGTTACTTTTGGTTCCAGGTTGCGTTGTTCGTCACTTGCACAAGTAACATACTTCAACAACTTGTTATTTTTGTATTACATAATTAATTGCTGTGCATACTGTCAACCTATGTTTTAATTAAAAGGCCTTATACAAAATATTTGAAATAATTTTGGGACGAAAGTATAGGCACTGTTTTCTGTAGAGATGAATCTGCACTATTAAAATTAGTTTGTGCTTATTATTATTATTTTTTTTTTAATTCTGCACATTAAAACTTCAAATATTTTTGCAAATAGAGTTATACCTGTGAAACCACCATTTTAGAAATTAGCTGTTGATAAGCAATAAGAAGAGATATTTCGTATAAAAATAAGCACAGATTTAGTAACATGATTTACAAAAAAGAAAAAAATCCCCAATTTTTTTAAAACATTATCTATCAATGTATATCTAAAGCAAATACTACACTTACATAAAAATTCAGTGTGTATCCCAGGGTGGCTGCAGAATCTGGAAATCAGGGAAAAATCAGGGAGATTTATCAATCTAGAAAAATCAGGGAAATATCAGGGAACTTTTTTAAAAAACTCAAAAATTAGGGAAATTTTTCTCTGCAAAAATATTTTTGTTTTCACCTTACCAACAACATTGATTCAGTACCAAACAGGCTACATTTAAACCAATAATAAGATGTGATAAAGAGATATAAAGCCATACTGCTGCCAAGTGGTATCTGTCTGCATCAGAGCTAAATTGTCTCAAGCCAAAACCCAAATTTTCAAAAGTTAGTTCATTCGCAAACTTTTGTCGAAATACATCAACCTTAGCAATTAGCAATCTTTTGATGAAATTTGCACGTTTTTCGCGATTTCTTGTCGAAATGTTCTTTTTCATGTGTTCTTGACAAAATTTTCAAGTTTTTCACGATTTTTTCGATGAAATCTGCTTTTTTTCCACAAAATTTGTTTTGCAAATTTTTAAAAAAATTCGAATGTTTTTCATGATTTTTGACGAAATGTGCACTTTTTGCAGGTTTTTTTATGCATTTTGTGTGTTTTTCGTGATCTTTAGATAAAATTTGAACATTTTTCGTGATATTAAGATGAAATTTGCACGTTTTTCACAATCTTTTGACTAAATTCTTGCTTTTTCCCAAACCTTTCACAAAATTCGCTTTTTTTTTTTACGCAAGCTTTGGATGAAATTTTCATTTTTTTACGAGATCTTTAGGACTAATTTCGCACTTTTCCACAATCTTTTGACTAAATTTGTGTTATTTATTTATTTATTTTTTGCAAAACTTTGAAGAAATGAGCGTTTTTTATACTATCTTTTGACAAAAGTTTGTTTTTTTCACAATTCTATGTCGAAATTCGCATTATTTCAACCGATCCTTTGTTGAAATTACATTTTTTTAATCTGATGCCCATAACACCATAACTTTTGTTGTGTATCCATATTAATTACCGATAAATCGTAATAATTGCCACCTCAGCTATTTTCTTCAATTTTTGTTACATTTTTGTTTTTTTCTCCCAAAAGAGATATTTGCAAGCAGGATAAATGTGTTATACAAAAAAGCAGCATACGTTAAAAAAAAAAATTATATTACAAATATTAAAAAAATACCATATATGTTCTTTAATATTAAAAATCAGGGAAATCAAATATGGATTATCAGGGAAAAATCAGGGAACTTTTTTTCATCATTTCTGTAGCCACCCTGGTATCTTAATTCAGTGTGTTGTTGTTGTTATTTTTTTCATTCATTGTGTGAGAAAATGAGATAATTCACTTTTTTTTATGTATTTAGTTCTAATGGTCCTAAACGTGTAAGTCAAAGAGAAAAGGCGCAGATTAATTATACTGAAGGTGAAATAGGTGTTGTGGATGTAGAAGTATGTATTATCCCTGATATTTTTAATTTTGCATTAATTGATGACATTCTGATTTTATAATTGTTATAGATTAATTTGTTGTAATATTTCTAATAGAAACAAATGAATCTAATATTAATGAAATGTTTTATCAAAAAGTCGATATAAGAACAATTTGAGTTTGCACATTTTCGAGCTCAAATATTTAGTATATTAAAAAATGTTTGTAGAATTCAAATAAGATCACATACAAGGCCCATGCAAAGAGCTGGATATATGGATGCTGATGGATTATAATTTCTGTAAATATGATTTTAGTAGTTTTAACCTTGATTTTGTCTGAATTAAATTTTAGCTTAATATGTGGCATGTATAGAAATCTGTAGGTAATATGCAGAGCTCTACAAAGGAATTTGAATATGTTTTTCTCTGTTTTTAGAAATTGTTGAAGTGGAATTTTCAACTGTTGTGTGTTTTTTTATTAAACTAAAATCTAGCATTTTATGTAGAATATATACAAATCTACAGATAATACACATTAGAGATCTGCACAGACCCAGGCTTCACCCTAGGCCCATACGAGCCCAGCGAAATTAAGTATAATTTTCAAACGAGGGCCTGGCTCACAGAAATAAGACATTTTTCCAAAGGGCAGAAACAGAGGCCAATGCAATAAACAAAAGAAATGGGCCGGCTGGCCTGGCCCGATAAAAAAAAAATTAACAGACCTACTGGCTCAATATAAATATTTGAATGAAGCTGATAAAATATTAGCAACTTTCAAATAATATGTCTTTCATGAGAATCAGTATAAATGTGCGTTGACTTGTGCCTTGCTGAGATCAGACTTGCATTTTCCCCCTACATAGTCGAGCCATGTCAGAACTGAACATAATTGTTCTGAAGATGTTTAGGGAAAGCAATTTGTTTTGTAAAAATATTAATAGCAATAATGAATATCTGTAAGCAGATGTAAATTTTCCATGTGGGTGAAAAAAAGTCTGGGCCAGGATTCAAACTAGGGATGTATTGGCTGTGAAGCCGCCAATGCTCTTCCAACTGAGCCATCCCAGACACAAACACTGGAGGACTGTTTCACCCAATTAACCTCAACGATCACTTAATCTGGTCTGATACTCTGTATCAGTTCAACAGAATAAATCGAAGATCAATATATGGAACTGCAGAAAATCACTGCATACAAAATTATATTCCCTGGTTCGAATCCTGGCCCGGACTTTTTTCACCCACATGGAAAATTTACATCTGTTGTTATTAATTTACTGATTGAATAATTGTGTTTAAAATTAATCTAATCTGTAAACAGAGTCTTTTGGAAATATACTTTAAGGTGGTTCTCAAATTCATGGCTCAATAACGTGAAACTTTGACACATTTTTTGACTAACTTTTGACTAACTTGTCTTAAAATTGACAAGTCTGTCTGTTGAAGGGGTTTTGAATTGATTATTATTATTATTTTTAGTCAAAATTATTATTTTTACAGAAGTAGTTTTGTTTACTTTACAATTTTGTATTAGAAAATTGATAATACAGTAAACTTGGTCAAAGACAAAATCGACCAGAACAGAGAAATTTTTTCATAATAGATTATAATCTGCCTTAGGCAAATTTTACTCTATGTCTGTGGATTCACAGTGTTTGACTTGAAAAGATTTCTGACTTAGGCAGATTTCAATCTTACACAGAATTGCCTTACAGAGAGTTTACTGTATTTTTGAGAAATGTGTAATTTTCTGTTTATTGCAACTGTGAAAAGAATACCTTTTAGTCAAAAATTTTTGGTTTTTATATTCTGGGTATTTTATTATTATTATTATTATTTTAATGATTAAATTGATGTTCTAGCATCCAAGTAAATATTTTTTCAAATCAGAATGTATTGAGACTATAAGGTTAAAAGGCATTTCACTCCCCCCCTCGCCTGTCTATAAACTATCAATAAATAAGATTCTTTGCAAAATTATTTCTTGAGGGGGCTGGTTACTCAGCTATAAAATTCTCCTTCTATTAACATTTGAGGCATTCATATATTTAAAATATCTCTTAAAGAAATTAATATTAAAAAAAAAAAAATTACTTTTCTTTAAGGATGTTTCTTCTTTTCTTTGTTCAAAATGTTTCTAAAATCTATGTGAGTAATTCCATTTTAGCTCAGGCAAGGGATGTCAATTCACTATCATAGTTCCCCCCCCCCCCCCCAAAAAAAAATACAGTAATTAAAACTAAGTGATACACAAAATTTCCCCCAAAAATCTTTTTCCTAAAAAAAAATTCTGTTGTTAAAGCATTTTAAAGTTGATGATAAAATTGATAATTTTCAGAAAAACGTAAAAAACACTTCATTTTTAATTAACACTGTACCAAAAATATTCAACACATTCAGTCAATTCATTTTTTACAAGTATTAAAATGAATTTCACTTTAGCGTAGTTTAAAAAAATATAACCTTTTTAATTAATAAAAGAAAATAGTTTTTAAATACAAAAATTATAATTATTGCTAAGTATAAGTTTATGATTTTTTTTTTCTTTTTCCAGAATTTTTTTTTTTTTTTTTTTTTTTTTTTAGCTAAATACTGATGGCAATCTAAAGACCTTTAATGGCAGTTTCACAATAAATTTTATTTTAAGCCTAAGAGGCATACAGTTTTAACAATTCAATTTTAAATTATGGAAATTTTTGTAAAAGAGCTATTTTTAAATGCAATTTCTCAAAAACATCATTTTTTTAATGTGATACTATGCTCAATTGATACCTTATTAGTTTCTAATAAATACCTTACAAGCAAATCGTGTGTTTTTGCTTAGAAAATTTTATATGATTTTTTGAAAATAATGTTGTGTATATTTTTCAAAAGATCAGAAAATCAAGCTTTTTCTTATTTCACTGAATTCATAATTACTTTTAAATAAAAAAATATAATGCACATAATAATAATAATATGCACCTAATAATTATGGCGGTTAAATATAACTAATCTTCAAAAATTCTTATTTATAAAATGTGATTAATCCAAACCACTATTTTTTTTCTCTTCTTAATGCTCAATAGATAAATTGCTTTTAAACAATGCATTTTTGCTTGGTAGAAAACATTATAAAACATATTTTCACATTTCTATTTAAATATGTTTTAATATTTAATGATGATTATGTTTTAATATATTCTTATGCTTATATATATATATATATATATATATATATATATATATATATATATATATATAAAACAATGAAAACTGTTGGCTTCAAGTGTGTGGTGAGTGCCCTGATACAGAAATTCCTATAGTTGAAGCTTTTGTTGAAGGTTGTATACATTATTTGGAAGGTGGTGACTTAATAAAAATGTTGGTATCTATTAAAAATTTCTAGAAGATATTAGGTTCTGGGTGAGAAAAGCAATTTTTCATTATCTCATAAGGAAAATTAAAAAAGAAGGAATTCTGAGGTAAATTTATTTATGAAAAAATTCTGTGCTCATGATGCATTTTGACTTTGCTGAAAACTGATCAGTAATACTGCCTGATGAAGAGCAAAGCTATCACTGGCAAAATACCCAAATACCATTATTTACCTGTATTTAGAGATTTGTATTTAACATATTTTAGAGAAGAAATAAAGAGTTTTATTGCACTTTCTGATGATGTAACTCATGATACAGCTCATACTGTTTGTGCCCTAGAAAATCATATATATTATAAAGCAGTAAGCTCAAAAACTTCGGCTCGAGTGTTTTCAAAAACTACCTGATGGACCTTTTTGCAGATTGGATCATTCAATAGGAAATATTTTTGTGGAGGATTGTGATTCAAAATACAGGGATAACTATGATTTTTGGTAATAATTTTCGTAAATTACAGATATTTTCGACAAAAGGACTGCCAGTGGTTATTTTTTGGCAAAAATTGAAATGACTATATTTATTAGACAATAATACAAATATCTTTCAATAAAAGCAGAAAATAATTACTGATAATAATTCAAAAAAAAAAAAAAAAAAAAAAAAAAAAAAGAAAAAGAAAAAGAAAAAAGAAAACTGCTTAAATGAGGCAAAAATATATATGTCACTTAAAAAATGAAAGAAATATTTGTAACGCTTAAAAAATAACCGTAAAATTATTGTGAAATACTGCATTTGGCACCTTATCTCTTGCGTTAGAATAAAAAAATGAACTTGATTTTTTTTTTCTTCCCCCCCCCCCTTTTTTTAATTGAATTTCTGTATCATATAACTTACAGCAGAAAAAAGCAGATCTGATTATAAAAGTTACTGTAAAGAGTTAAGTAGAGTTACATATTTGTTCCTTTGTGATTTTTATTTTGTTTTTGCCGCCAAAGAACATGATTTTAAGCCAAAAATGCATATGTCTGACTCTAGGTTCTTGAAAATAGCAATAATGTTTTTTCAAGTGAAGATAATTTTTGGAGTATACTTTAATATTCAATTGTCAATTTTACCATCTCTAAAAAAGCAATATTTTCAATGTGCAGGGAAAATATTTATAATGAAAAAATATTTGCAATTAATTTATCATTCATTCTAATAAAAAAAAAATTGTAATGAAAATAAATATACTTTAAAATTGGTTAAAAAAATATATACATGAAATCTCGACAACCGAAAAGTTTGTTTTTGATGATTACATAGCAGTTTTAATTTACGATAAGCCCTATCAACAGAACTTTGTCAAATATTAATTATTAGATACTACTTCATTACCAAGTCGAGCAAAAAAACTATCACCAAGCTGTAAGATTAAATGCCAATAATGGATGATAGTAAATTTCACATTCATTTGAGAATAAATATGAAATAAGTCTGGTACATTTGTAACAATATCGTTACAAGCACTACTAATATTTGACGCAAAAAATCATAATGGAATCGATTATAGGAGGTAGAAAGATTTTATTGGATGCAAGCTAAAGGTTCATTTTTCTACAAAATTTAGTCATCAAAATTATTCCCAATTAATGGCTACATGTTTGCAAGTGTTTTATAAAATGAAGAGGCAGTGAAACTGATGTAATTTTAATGTTATTCAAATAACACAGCTTTAAAACACACATTTTATGCTTCATTGTTCTAATAAATATATAAGTTAAACACTCTTCTTTATCTGTCAATAATTCTTTACATTTTTTACTCTATCTAATGTATTCTGCTGGAATAGATCATGGTAGATAGGAAACTACAGTAGACCTGCTAGAAGAGGACATTTATTAAAAAATGTAATATAATATGTAATGATATTGTATGTAGGCTACAAGAACTACACACAGGGCCATAGCTAAGAAGGTGCTATGGGCGGCTCAGCCAACCCCTAAAATATTTTGAGCCTCCCCTAGAAAAAATTCCAAGATCACTCAATGAATTTCTGTTCTGAAAATTCAAATGAAATACTGTTCAAAAATCTAATTTAGTTTTGGCATCCTTTCAGAGTTTTGCAAAATTACTAAATTGTATGTAAAATAAGTGTTTCAACCCTCCCTCATCCTTTTTGTGCATATGAAGCTAACATGATGTTTAATTTTGCATCAGTTATATACTCAAAAATTTCATCATCATATAGTGAAGTTATTACAACAGTTTTATAAGAAACATAGTATCTACAATGTGAATATGCACTAATTTATCTTTCTGCGTCAGAGAGAGAGAGAAAAAAAATATGAGCCACCCCCCTTTACATTCTGTTGAGCCCCCCCCCCCCCCCCCCCCTACTGTTCACTTCTAGCTACGGCCCTGACTACACATAGTGCAAATTCAGATGTCGGGAGTTTAAGAACTGACAAATTATAATGTATGATCTGAAAGTGAATAGAGTTTGATAATCAATCTCACTAATCATTTCAATGCCCTCTAATGTAATAGTGTGATGACTCGAGAAGATTTTGATTCCTGTTGTCATAGCGGTCTCATTTTCATACGAAACTTTACTATAAATGTTAAAATAAAAGAGATGGTGCTTAATTGCCCAAATTTTCTCCAAGGCGTACAATAATACAATATTACAAAGGCGTTGGCATCTTTTTCAGCAATGCAGAAGGACATTCCAGGATGATCTATACTGCTTTAAAATAAAAATTTTAAATCATTTTGTTTGAGTCTAGGTTCGTTTTGAAGTATGGACCAGCGCAGCAGGCATAGCCTGCTAGTTGTACAATACAATTTAATCTCCAAAATGAGCCAATTACAGCAATTTGAGATTCTGCCTCATTTGTTACTGAACTATTCTCTCTGTTGAAAAATATCCTTCAACTCCATCTAGACAAAAATATTATTCAAACCTACAGAGTTAATAATGAAAAAAAAATATGCTAATGTCTTGGTATAATCTATTGTTTGTATATGATCTAAATGTTATTGGGTGATTAAAAATAATGAAAATTATATAGGATGAACAGTTAAGATTAAAATTGACAAAAGTTGAAATCTCCATCCAGATGAAAAAGCAATATTCAATACATTGTTCCCAAATCGGTGATTTCATTGGATGCATCTATGAAAATAATTGGTGGATGGCAAATCAATAGTATATCAGGAGAATTAAATGACATTACAGTATTATTCATGTTTCATGTACCCCATGGTCCAGCAAAAGCATTCCAGTGGCCAGAAGAATCTGGAAAGAAAAATGATGACATTTTCCATTACTATTGGAAAATGTGCTGCTAAAAATGAAAGATCCAACTTCATTAGAGGACAATCTGTACAACTTTACATTTTCGATGATAAGGAGTTGAAGTTAATTTCCGAAATTTTCAGTATCAAATTCCTCTGTAATGCATATATATGCATATTAATATATTATATCAATGCTATAAGAAAATTCTCACTGTAGGTGAATTGAACACATTTATAAATATGGAATGAAATGACATATAATCAATCCTAATTCTGCTAGTGGCTATATTTTACGCAATTTTAAATATAAGCAAATGTAATATAAGCAATATTATTATTGTATAAGCAATAATTTAAAAGCAATAATTATGTACCAGAGTTGTATTTGGTTTGTAAGTTCAATGAAATAAGAAAGAGCTTGACTTTCTGGTCTTTTGAAAAATACACACAACATGTTATTTTCAAAAAATCATATAAAATTTTCTAAGCAAAAACACACAATTTACTTGTAAGATATTTATTAAAAACTAATAAGGTATCAATTGAGCATTAAATTAGATTTTTTAAAAATGATATTTTTGAGAAATTACACTTCAAAAGTACTGATTTTACAAAATTTTGCATAATTTAAAATTAAATTGTAAAAATTGTATGCCTTTTAAGTTTAAAATAAAATTTACTGTGAAACTGCCATTAAAGGTTTTTAGATTGCCATTAGTATATTTAACTTAAAAATATTTTTATTCAATCTGAAAAAAAAAAAAAAAAAAAAAAAAAAAAAAAAGAAAGAAAGAAAAATCATAAATTTAGCAATAATTGTAATTTTTGTACTTAAAAACTAATTTTTTAGCACTTTCCAACAAAAGTTGAAAAGTGCTTATGCATTCGGTTTGTCTGTCCGCACTCTAACTCACGTAAATATACTCTGATTGCCATGAAATTTTAGGACATTATTGACATTTACCCTAGCACGAACCCTATTGAAAATGAAGTTTCTACCATAATTAGTTTATCTACAGGGAGAATCAAAAGTTCCTCATTACATTACGGCCTATGGGGAAAAATCGTTTCAAAGGAATTTTAAGGAGTTATACCCTGGTAAACATATTAAAATTTATATGCTTTTATAAGGTGCATTAAAATATGCATTCTATAAAATATAAGATGAAAATGTAGCTATTATTCATTTACAGGGCCACACAAAAGAATTCCATTAGATAATGGTAAAAGGGGGAATTGTGTGTGACATATTTTAAACATATTAAAGTGTTTCATGTATAATAAAATTGATGTATGTCAATGAGGCTTAGTATAAATTATATGATGCTGCCTTCCCTAATATAAAGTATATAGTATTTACAGGGACACACAAAAGATTTCAAATAGTACATTCTTTTTGAAGTACTGTATATGTATCCGATGATAGCTGATGGATGGTTGAAATGCATTTTAAATATGATATGCATGTATAAGTTTCATTAAATTTATGCATATTATATAGTGTGTATAAATGTTATGGTTAATATACAGGGAATGCCAAAAGAGCTCGCCAACGCTACTGAATAGGAGCATAAATTACTAAAAGGTGATTATTAAAAGAAGTATGCTTTTTTACGCTGAACTGCATTAAATTTGCAAAAAATGTTTGCAGAATATAGATAAAATGATATACAGGGCCACACAAATAATTGGGTACATGGAGCCTATGAATGATAATTTATCAGAAAGTGATTTCAGTTGTTTTAAGAGCGTTTTGGTTTAAAATAAATTTTATATTAACACTGGTGTGTAATAAAGGTACCAGACAAACTACAAGGCTGAACAAAGTATTCAAGTATATTTCCTCTATTAGTATAAATTGCTGAAAGAGAAATTTCAAGCTACTAGGCATTGTTTGCTAAACTAAATTTCCCCATTATACAGTATGTGTATTAGCTGACAGATCAAATATAGGGCTGTTCCAGTATTACTGGAATACATTTTTGGCTTTATATCCTTATTTACCTAAATAACAAAGTTTGATTGAAGATTTTATGAAATGTTGGAAAGTGCTTCATAATCTATACTTAACGCATGATTTTTCATTCTTGTTTTATTAATTAAAAAGGTTGAGATATTTTTTAAAATTATGCTAAAATGAAATTCAGTTTAATAACTATTTCTAAAAAATAAATTGATTGAATACATTGAGTATTTTTGGTACCGTGTTTATTTAAAAATGAAATGTTTTTATGTTTTTCTAAAAATTGCCAATTTTATCATAAACTTTAAAGTGCTGTAATCACAGAAAAGAAAAAATCAACTACTGTTCTAACTACAGTTCTAACTACTGTTTTTTTTTTTCTTTTGATCATCGTGAATTGACACATATCAGCTTATCAATGCTGCCTGCCTGAAAGTGCGATGAAATAGTTCATGTTTAATTTATTATTTTATGTGCTAAAAGCTGGCAAACTGTGAGTAACTTTTTAACACTCTTTTCCTATAAAATTAAGTATATATTTTAGGAACATTTTGCAAACTAAGAAAAATAGAAACATCAAGAAGTGTAAACCGAAAAATACAAGTTTAAAATACTGATTTCTCAAGAAGTATATGAAATGCAATCAAATGCCCATAGACTTTACATTAGTGTGGGGAATTCGAAAACTGAGAGATCATCCCCCTCGGAACAGGATGCTCCATAAAATTGTTTGTATTCTTGTTTTTGTTGTAGATTAATAATTAAACTTTATTTTCTTTTTTTCTTTTCTTTTTTTTTTTTTATTGCTAAGAATATCTATCTTTACAGAGTGAAATGGGATTTACTGGACTATCTTTTAAAAAACTTCTGAAATCTAAAGAGGAATATGATGATTTTGTTGAAGATTTCAGCGAAATAATACTAAAAAAGGATTTTGTTCAAACACCTGTGACATATGATAAGTATGTTTTTTCAATGACTGTCTCTTTTAGTCTTGCTATTTCATGGGCTATTTATTATTATTATTATTATTATTTATTCATACTTGTCAACTTGTACGGTTTGGCCGTACAATGTATGGATTTTGTTCTAAGTGTATGGTTGTGCAGATGAACAGCACGACTGTACGGTTTTGCGCACGGAAAAATGCAGATTTTGTGAAAAAATCACCAAAAATTTGGATATTTCGTCAATAAATGAAGATTTTGTTGATGTCCTTATCAACGAACTTTGTCAAAAGATCACTGAAAAACGCAAATTCCCTGTGCGGATCGCAGAAAAAACGGTGATTTCACAAAAATATCTCTGATAAAACATTGATTTTGTCTGAAGACCGTCTAAAGATTGTGAATATAATGCTGATTTCGTCAAAAGATGGCGGGGAAAAAATGCAGTTTTCGATAGAAGGTCGCTTAAAAATATTTTTTCAAAAAATCATTGAAAAAAATGCCGATTGCATCATAAGATCATGCAAAAAATGCTGATTTCGACAAAAGATTGAAATAAATTGGCGATTTTGCTAAAATATCGCAGATAAATTGCTGATTTCGTCTGAAGATCGTAGATAAAACGCCGATTTCGTGACAAGATTGCACAAATTTTATGAAAGTGTCACAGAAAACAGTGAATTTTGTCAAAGAATTGCAGGAAAAATGCAGATTTTGTAAAAAAGTTCATTGAAAAAACGCTGATTCGTGAGTTCAGGGCTCCCAAATGGTCCCCTTTATCCCACAAAAGTCCCCTTTTTAGAAAAAGGTCCCCTTTAGTCCCCTTTTTTGTATTTTGGTCCCCCAAGTCCCCTTTTCTGTGTCTGAAAAAAATTGCCGCGAAATAAAAAAAACTCTGAAAATCACTAAAAGCTTAAAAATCCGAGAAAAATTTTCTTAAAGTGGGCATAAAAACATTATAATGGGTATAAAAAAAAGCGTGGTAACTGAAATTCTTTCATGAATCTAAATGTTATCTCATTAAAATTCTTAAAAATTAAAAAATTGCAGAACATGAAAGTTACAATATTAAGCTACTGCTTGACCGGTCTTCAATATCGGGCCTTGGCATGCTTCCCCCCCCCCCCCCCTAAAAAAAAGGCAGTGGCTTTTGCACAAAAATACTTTGCTTTTGAAATGGCCAGCCCAAGCACCCAATCTGAATACTATAGAAAATATTTGGAATGAACTTTAGAAACATATTTGAAATTATTATTAAAACTCCAATTCAGCATGGACGGAATTTTCCCAAAAATTTCAAGATGATTGGAAAAACATACCACAGACGATTTTCAACTGTTTATTGAATCGATGCCAAGTTGCTGCACCTCGGTACATTTTGCTAAAGGTATGACAACAACATACTAATTATAAATCTAGTTGATCACAGTGATTTTCTGTTATAACACAAATTTTTTTCCAAAGTTTCCAAGATGACCAACAACTTTTGAAAGCATGCGTTTTTTTTTTTTTTTTTTTTTTTTTTTTTTTTTTCCTATTAATTTTGTCAGTTGTATTTATTGATATTCATTTGCTATTCCATAAATAAATTCCTAACTATTATTTCAATAAAATGTATGAGTATCACTTTGAGATTCCTCTATATATGGATATACTTTCAAAATAACGAAAAATTTTATGCCGGCCAAAAACTTTTGACAGCCGCTATTAGTTCTATATCCAGAATTAATGCACCGAATTCCATCAAACTTTAGATTCAATTAATCCTTAAGATGAATTCACCTTTTTTACATTTTGATGTAAATTCATTTACAAGTAGCGCTGCTATGATGCATTTTTTTTTTAGGATTTCTGCAGTAAATCTATCTAATTTAATGCAAAAATTTTTGTCTAACTTAGGATTCAGTTAGACGTTGACACAAGTTGTTACTCATTAAGTTTTGGTGTTAATCTTTCAATAGACGGTGCTCCTAAGCTGCATTTTGTGGAATTTGCACAAGTTTAGCGATATTCATATTTGAAGAACTAATGCACAAAATTTCATATCTTTAGAATTCTCATGATGGGCATAGATTGCAATTTAAATTTGGGATTGTGATAGTGAATTTTGAAGTATTAACATGCATGAGGTAGAAGAAAGTTTTGGAATTGCCACATCCAATTAGTTTGACAAGGATTGTTCCCAGGGGTACAGAATATTTACATGTACTGCATTTATAGATTTTAAACTTGTGCATATATGCCTATTTTTTGACACTAATTCTGAAAGTGTAATTTTCTAAAAAATTGATTAAGATTTTATTTTATTCAAATATCGCTTTTCAAAAAGAAATGCTTTTGTATGACATGTTATTTAAATCTAAGCTTTTCTCCACTAATTATCATTATTTTATGTCTGATTTGTTATTATAGGCTATATAAAATGTATTGGCCCCTTTTATTTATGAGTGGTAGTAGTTAGCACTAATCAAAATATTAATTTTAGCCAAAAAAAAAAAAAAAAAAAAAAAAAAAAAAAAAAAAAAAAAAAAGAATGAAATTAAGAAAAGTAATCAAGTCATCGATTTTAAAATCTCAGATATTTTTAAAAACACAAAAAAAAATTTAAGAAGTGTGTGTGGGGGCAGTGGGTATAAATTTCTAACTTTCTTTTTTAAATCTCCAGGGTCTAACTTAATTATTTTAAGCAATTTTCTAACTCAACCCCTAATTAAACTACAGCAATATTCAATCTCATTTGAAGGGTTGACCAAAGGAGGTATCTCATCGAGCCCCACATATGCTAGGGTCTATTTTGACCCAGACAATGTGTGGCATTTCTTCATGTACATCTTCGTGGGGGGTGGGGGGGAAGGTGGCAAATCAGAAAATTTTACCACACATCTTTTTAAAACTCTTAGCCTAAGCACCCATTTCCCACCGTCTTAACTCATTTTTTCATCACTAACAGATATTTTAATGTTCATTTGCATTCATTACCACTCCATAAATTTTCTAAAAAATTAAGAAAAAAAAATCCGCTCAACATATCTTAACAATTAGCATCTTTTCATCCCTTTCTGTTGCCAATGGATGCTATTGAAAAAAAATTCTCAAATTTAATCTACAATATGTCCTGTAATATCTTAAATGAAAGGTCAGGTTATGAATAATGTTATTCTTCACTCTCTCTCTCTACCTCCATTATCATGCCTTATATCATCCCCATCTATGTAAGGATTTAATCATTATAAACAATTATTAACTTTTAACAAATTTAGTTATTAACAATTTTGGTTTATTAATTAAAGGTATGAATGTTTCGAAAGGAATATTAAATAAAACCCTTTGAGTGATCTGTGATCATATTTACCCACTTATTTGTTTTTATTAACTGATCATTATTATTTTTTACCTGTAACGAGAATTATCAAGGTGAATGCTTAATATATTAAAGTTTTTTTTATTATTTAAGTATATTTTTCAGTAGGATATTTAAATGTGCTTAAATAAAATTGTGTACATTGTTTATTAAAATCTTATAAAGATAAACATCTGACATATTTCCTGGGGTTATTTAAAAAATTTACTTTCTTATTTAGGAAAATTTGTACTATATTTTTACACACATATGATTCTTTTTTTGGTTTCCATTTTCAATAAAAATGGTCCCCCAAAGTACCCTTTTTAAGCAAAAAGAGTCCCCCAAAGTACCCTTTTTAAACAAGAAGGGTCCCCCAAAGTCCTCTTTTTAAATAAAAATGGTCCCCCAAAGTCCCCTTTTTAAATAAAAATGGTCCCCTTTCCCCCTTTTTGAGGACTAAAATGTGTTGGGAGCCCTGTGAGTTTTGTGAAAGGATTGCTGAAAAAGTGTCCATTTTATCAAAGATACCCTGTAAAAATGCATAATTAATTCTGGTAGATATACTCTTTCTTTCACCCCCTCAACTGCTGTAACTTTTCAGGAAATTTGCTGTGAATTTAATCTGCCCTTATCTATAACAGATCATCATGCAGGACAGTTTTTGAAAACATGTCCCCGATGTATGAAATTGGAAAAACATTTTCTTGTGCAACCTTATGTTTTTATTTTTTATGTAAATAGAAAAATAAATACAAAAATAGCATAGAAAATATTGTTAAGGCATGATATTACTTTTTGCATTGCATATGCATATGTTGCATATATACTATATATATGCATATGAATATGCTATGTATATGCATTAGGGTGGGCCGAAAAAAACTTTTTTTCGATTTTCGATTATGGCGGGTGCGGAAAAGTGGCCACTGGTGGCACTCAATCCGTACAAAAAATTTGAGATTTTTTGGACATTTCCTTACCCTGCCGCAAACGGCTTGAAGTTTTGCAAAAATGTTCATTTTTGAACTTTTTTCGAAAAAAATTAAAAAATGTTAGATTAAATTTATTTTGGTTGTATGTACTTGAAAAGGCATATTTAATGTACCAAATGTTTAAATAAGATCCGATCATGCATTATTTAATATCTATGTGTATTATAACTTAGGCTATTTTTATAGCTTTTTCGCGTATAATAGGCAAAAGTTGTATTTGTTTGAATTGATCGTTAGTTTCTGTATTATTTACGTCCCTTGGTCTTCTTTATATATTTTCTATGTGTCAAACGTCATATATTTGAGGAAAAGACAGCAGTATACTTCAAAAACAAATCTGGAAGGTGAGAAAGTGGTGAAGCAGGACCCTAAGCGCGCGCAATGATTCGTCGTAATACTCAGGGAGTGAAGGACGAAATAGTTGAGAGCCAAAATGCGATAATGGATTCTTATTATTTATCCTTGCTAAATTACCTGCGAAATTTGCTCAGTGTTTACGTGAAACCCTTTTGTGGTGATATACAGTGCTTTTTGGGTCGTTTAATGTGGCATTATAGTGTTTTGTGCGTTTTATTACAACGAGCTTAGAAATGGCTAGTATAAAGGGCCATGACAATGCAAAGACACGCGATAGCGTGAAAAGTAACTCTTTGGCGGCATCATGCATATTGAAAGAATTGCAATTGCCAACTTATGCTGATAATCATGCGCCACTAATACTGGTTGCTTCACCATGTAGAAATTGTGACAGCAGAGAATACGAATCTGGTCATCAATAAAAACAAAGTCAGAAGAGAGAAATAGAAACTTGGAAAGAAGATACAGACAGAAGAAGTTATTGAAAGAAGGAAAATTAAAAGCATATTTTTTTATGGTAGAAAGGATAAAAGTATATTCAGAGGAAAAAAAGAACAAGCGGCACTGTCGAAGGAAAGTCGAGGAACACATCACCGTGTTGTTTGAACCTGGTTAGGAATACTCGGGTCACTTGATACCTTGTTCCGGTCACGGAAAAGAAATAGCAAAATCATTATACAATCTTCCAAGTCACCACAAGTTAGACTTTTCTGAACTGACGAGATATCAAGGTAACGGAACGAGGTATCAAGTGACACAAGTATTCCTAACCAGGTTCAAACACGGTGATGTGTTCCACGCCTCTCTCGACGGTGCTGCTTGTTATTTTTCTTCCTCTGAATACACTTTTATCCTTTCTACCATCAAAAAATATGCTTTTAATTTTCCTTCTTTCAATAACTTCTTCTGTCTGTATCTTCTTTCCAAGATTCTATTTATCTCTTCTGACTTTGTTTTTATCGATGACGAGATTCCTATACTCTGCTGTCACAACTTCTACATGGTGAAGCAACCAGTAGTAGTGGCGCATGATTATCAGCATAAGTTGGCAATTGCAATCCTTTCAATATGCATGATGCTCCTAAAGATTTCCTTTTCACTCTATCGCGTGTCTTTGCATTGTCATGGCCCTTTGTACTAGCCATTTCTAAGCCCGTTGTAATAAAACGCACAAAACACTCTAATGGCACATTAAACGACCCAAAAAGCACTGCATATCAATACAAAAGGGTTTCAGGTTAATACTGAACAAATATAGCAGGTAACTGAGCAAGGATAAATAATAAGAATCCTTTATCGAATTTTGGTTCTCAACTATTTCGTCCTTCACACCCTGAGTATCACGATGAATCATTGCGTGCGCTTAGAGTCCTGCTTCACCACTTTCTCACCTTCCAGATTTGTTTTTAAAGCATACTGCTGTCTTTTCCTCAAATATATGACGTTTGACACATAGAAAATATATAAAGAAGACCAAGGGACGTAAATAATACAGAAACTAACGATCAATTCAAACAAATACAACTTTTGCCTATTATACGCGAAAAAGCTATAAAAATAGCCTAAGTTATAATACACATAGATATTAAATAATGCATGATCGGATCTTATTTAAACATTTGGTACATTAAATATGCCTTTTCAAGTAAATACAACCAAAATAAATTTAATTTAACATTCTTTAATTTTTTTTGAAAAAAGTTCAAAAATGAACATTTTTGCAAAACTTCAAGCCGTTTGCGGCAGGGTAAGGAAATGTCCAAAAAATCTCAAATTTTTTGTATGAACTGAGTGCCACCAGTGGCCACTTTTCCGCACCCGCCATAATCGAAAATCGAAAAAAAGTTTTTTTCGGCCCACCCTAATATGCATATATATGCATATGTTGCATATATATGCATATATACTTCAGAGGCATATGCATATGCCTCTGAAGTATATTTTAGTAAACATCATATATTTTTAAACTGGAGTAGTTTTTACAATAGTAATAGTATTTAAAAGAACATATAAACATGAGTTCAATTTCGCTGTTTGCCTGCCTATCCATATGTGTGTCTACTCATTCAATTTCTATCTTTTATAAAAATACTCATGTATAGATAGTAAATTTAAATATGTTACTCAGGTGAATCGCAGCCAGGCTTTGTAAACGACATAGTACCAAATGGCGATTAGAAACATTGGTAAAGCTAGTTAAATTTTAATTACATATACCAGTCTCTCTGACAAGTTACCTATTTGCTGATAAACATTAATCAAAATGTTCAATGTTAGCAAATCAAATTTCTTTTCTACATTTAGATTTTTTTCCCCTACAAATGAATGTGAAAGCGGAAAGAAAATCTGTTTAGTCTCTCATTCCCTCTAAAATACAAAATTACTGGAATTTGGATACAAAATTTTAAATGTTGATCTTATGGCATGTTTAGATCCCCCAAAAAATCTTTAGAATTTTTTGGGAAGAATCTTTAGAACTTTTTCAATAATTTCCAAAGATGATCTTGCAAAATGCTTCAAAAAAATGTTATCAAACTCACAGTGTTTATATCTGTAATTCTAATTGGCACAAATCCATTTGAATATGAATTTTACTTCATGAATCTTGTAAAAACATTTTGCACTCAGCTACAAAAATAGAATCTCCAGTACAGTTATCAAATTCATTCTAGATCCTGTTCACTAGTAAATATAATGAAATTACAATGAAAGAAAAGGGGTAATGGTGATAAAATTATAAGCACTCTATAAATAAAAGTTTTTTATAGAAATGACTGCAGATAAAATTTGTTATACACTAAGTAGACTTTATTCATACTTTTATGTAAAAGATTTTTCTATTTGCTAAGCCTGGTGATCTTGGCAAATTTGAAATTTTTTTTCAAATTTGATTAAATAATAATTTTTTTTAACTTTAAGATATGTCTATTTTTTTTAAAAGGCAATAGTTGCAAATTAATCCATATTATATATAAAATAATTAATTGTAATAGTGCTGAATAATCATTTTGCAATAGTGTTTTTTACAATTGTTTGGCGCTTGTTGATATAAAGACTTTTTCCTCACCTATTTTTTAAAATTATAGTGTAAAATTCAATATGATAATGTTTTAAAATCTCTTAAAAATAATTAAAATATATAGATAATTATAAATTATTTATAGCAATACCTATTTAGATGTAAAAGTATTATAAATTATTATTTTAATATTTACATAGCATGCAGTTCCATGTGTTGATTTTATGGGTTTATTCTGTGTCAATCTTATTGCATTTAGCAATGGTTAATACTTTATTTTAAATCTAGAGTTTGCTGAAAAAAGAAGATATACAGATTATCATAAGAACAATAATTAATCAAAAATTGAAAAGATTGTAAATTAACATTGAAATTTAATACTGCCTTTCTTGCACTGAATGGGAGTCTTTTGATATGACAATATGATGAAGTAAGAGGGTAAAAGAATGGTACGCCTTGATTTTGTTGTTTGGTTTAGGTTTAAAGAGAAGAGAAATAAGTGATATCAGTGCAATAATACCAAAGCATATAAAGCATTAGATGTGAGGAATCAGTGGCAACAAGCGAGAGGATATGTGTATGCCACCAGATATAGTGTGTTAGTGGGAAACAGAAGAAATCCTAATGCTTTGGTTTATTGAGTGCAATTAAACAATGGTAACAAAAGATAAAGTACATCAATGATATGAATTGTTTAACACTAATTGGAAATACATGAAATCCTAAACATTGGTAAAAGAGATATGGTAACAGGAGGAGCAGTTGACTACAGATGAAACTTCAAGAATCAAGTTATCCTGAATGGTCTAATAAACATGTACATTAGTCTCAGATATTAGATCTATTTTTAACACAATTACAGTAAACTCTCTAAAATTCACATTGCTTGGGATCATATGTTTTGCAGATTTTAAAATTTTGTGGATTTCTGGTCATTGATTTGTTTACTTTTTTTAAACATAATTTGAATATAATAATACAATCAAAATTATAATGTATATTTAAAATATAGTAGAATTTTACAATAATTAACTAAAATAATAAAATTTAAATAATTTTAAAAATCACTAAATTATTATAAGTAAATGTCAAGTATATAAGTTTAAGTATGCACCATAAGTATACATTTCTCTTCAATTTCTTTATGCAACTTGCATCATAAATGTACTTCACTAATTAACATGAAAATGATAAAATATAAGGAAGTTTTATTTCAGGTTTAGCCAGACTTAATCAATAAAGCTTCATTAATATATTTGTTAAAAGATCGTGATTACCAAAGAAATCAACAATACCTTGATTTTTTTCAGAAATAAACTTATATTACCTTCATGAAAAAGCGTGAGTTCAATCGCATTAAAGATAAATACATTTAAAATAGAAATAGGAATATATATATATATATATATATAAAGTATGTACATGGTTCGTACGCTCTGGAAAAAATAGAAAAAGTGCTGGAAAAAAAAGTCCTCATTTTCAAGGAATGAAAAGTGCTGGAAAAAGAGAGATTCATTTTCAAGGAATGAAAAGTGCTGGAAAATTTAGAAATAATAAATATTAGTCCTTAAATTTTAAAATTTCTAAAAAAGTAAAAAAAAAAAAAAACCTTTATACACTTTATTTTAAAACAATTTATTTCAATTGTATATTTGCTTTCTCAATGATTGAGTCACTTGCAGCCAAAAATTTCCTTCTCTGTTCCTAACAACCCTTGGCATCTTTCCTTGGCTGTAAAAATCGGATGCATGCGGAAACCGTCGCGGGAAAAAAATAGAACGCAGATTGTGACCCGACGAAATTGTTACTATGCACGCGCTGTTCCGTCTAAGCTGTCGGTAATGCATTTTTTCTATAATAGCCAGGAGTGTGATTTTTCGCCAATGTGCTTCTCCTGCCAGATGAGAGGAGAGAGGCAGACGCTTACGTCACTGTTTACTATACATTAGCAGCTGGAAAGTCCGACTCGGGAGAACGAACAGCGTTCGAAATCCTTGGTGGTCCGCTGGTCCGAGACCACCGATAATTCAATCGGACCACTAATTTGAAAAATTTAGTGGTCCGCAGGACCAGTGCCTTTTTTCAGGCCCTGAGAGAACCGCAACCGATCGCACATAAATTTTTTTTTTTTTTTTTTTTTTTTTTTTTTTTTAATCAGCGATGCCGCGGACGCGCTTATAACACGTAAATTACGCAAAAAATCGGCGTAAGGACGCAAAAAATAGCTCTTATGCGTCCCACAAGACGCGTAATTTCGTTAAAGGATCGCGAAAAAACGGCAAATTTCGTTAAATAATCGCGAAATAACGACTAATTTCCGGCAAATTTTGTCAAACAATTCTCGAAAAAATGGCTAATTTCATTCCAAAACCCGAAAAAAGGGCAGATTTCTTCAAAAGATCGCGAAAAAACGGCAAATTTCGTCCAAAATAGCGATAAAATGTCAAAATTTGTCAAAAAATCACAAAAAGCGACAAATTTTGTTAAAAAAATCGCTAAATAACGGCTGATTTCCGGCAAATATCATAAAAAAATTCGCAAAAATATGGATAATTTCACCCTGAAACCCGAAAAAACGACAGATTTCAATAGATCGCAAAAAACCCGGCAAATTTCGTCCAAAAATCGCGATAAAACGGCAAATTTTGTCAAAAAATATCGCGAAAAACGGTATATTTTGTCAATAAATCCCGAAAAAACAAAAGATTTCGTCAAAATAACGCGAAAAACGGAAATTTCGGCGAAAAAGCACGAAAAAATAAATAAATAAATAAATAAAAATAAATAAGTGAAGCCGGGAGAGAATTTTTCTGTTTTAAAAACTAATTTTCATGCTTCAAAATTGTTGTTGCTGCTCCAAAAACTGATTTTCTTGCTTCCCAATCGTTTTTTTTTTTTGGGGGGGGGGGGAGGAGGGGGGCTCCAAATCTTTTTGAGTGAATGTGACTCCTGAAATCACCATTTCATTAAGCATCATTTGAGTATGTACCATTTATGCAACAAAAATATCCTTTTTTTCAGCAAAAATGTCTTTTTCAGTAAACCTGTCTTGTCCCATTTTAAAATGGGGCAGACAATAGTGATACTTGTTATCTTCTACGCTCAAATAAGCATTATTTTATAATTAAATTTGTATTTTGAACATTCTTTAAAAAGCACAGAAAATTTCTCTTAAATTAATATTGGTTTTAATTATTTATTATTATTAAAACAATTATTGCAGTTTATTTTTCTTGTGGAAATGAACAAGTGCAATTTTTGCGTCGAAAAATATGACTTATTATGAGTGGGGACGCGCTTCTGTAGAAAAGGGACCCAGAATTTTTCAAGTCCAGCTGCATCACTGACACTAGCTACAATTCCACCACTCTGGCTAAAATCTGGAGAAAAATCTAAAAAAATGTGCATTAAACCTTAGTCAGTTGAAATAAATAATGGCAAATAAAATATTTAATTAATAATTTGGTAGTTTTTCTTTACATACTGTTTATTTAATTTTTAGCAAATTATAATTTTACATTTTATTATGCTGAAAATTTTGGATAAATGCAAAGTAAGATTGGTTTATTTTCCAGGGAGGGGGGGAGGGGAGAAGGCCACTCTAAGTGTTAAAATTATTTAATGGAATTATATGTACTGGACCAGTGATGAAGTCTGCGGACTAGTAAATTCTCATGCTTACTGGTCCTTGGGACCAGTGACTTTTTTTAAGGAATTCTAATGCTGACGAATCAGAATGCATTAGCTTCGGAATAACTTTACTAATTCAATGGGAAGGTATGTTTGCTTTTCCGCGCGCACTGGAGACTTTTTGCTGAGTCGATGTAATTGGTTCTCGTTAGTCGTGCTTTCCGGATTTTTGACGTCAACAATTTTGTGCTTTTTACAAGTCTCCATTAGTTTTTGTTTCGCACGCGTCTTTGTTTAATGTGATCTATTCCGTGATTTTACAATATGATTTTTACGATCGGTTTTATTTTTTAATTTCTTTCATCAGTCATATAAACAGTAAAGAAATATGGCAGGAAAGTGCGTTTTCAATGATTTATGGATTGAAAAATCAGAATATAACTGATTTTGCTGAATTCTCACCAGAGAATTCAAGAATTGATGAATTATTTTTTAAAACAATGAATAATAGCAAATTTCAAAATTTGTGGAAAGTTGTTGAAATGCTATTACTTCTTAGTCATGGACAGGCTACTGTTGAAAGATGGTTCAGTATTAATAAAAAAATTGAGATTGAAAACATGAAGGAACAGTCTTATATTTCCCAGAGACTTATATGTGATAACCTAAATGAATGCGGCAATATTCATGATGTAAAAATATCAAATTCAATGCACACTTATGTTTCCAATGCCAGACAACAATATATGAGCTACTTGCAAAACCAAAAATCAACATCTACAAAGAAAAGAAAAGAAACCTCTGAAGATATAAGGGAATTGGTGGTTAAAAAAAGATGTCTGGAAAATGAAATCAAATGTCTAATTAAATCTGCAGATGAATTTGCAGAAAAAGCAGAAGAAAACAATGACCTTCAATCCCTTTGCAAATCCAATAATTTAAGATCTCCTAAAGAAAAAGAAGAAAAGATGCAGGATGTTATTAATCCTTTAAAAGATTTACAAAGCATTTAACTCAAATTGACTTTGGGCTTATATTTTACTAAGTTTTATTAGCCAAGGACAATTTTTTTTCCCTTTAGACTTTACATTTAATATTCATTTACTTTTTAATTAATATTTTTTATCCTTTAGACTTTACATTTTAATTTAAATTTACATTTAATCTTAATTTACTTTTTAATTAATATTTTTTATCCTTTTTCTCTTTTTATATTTCATAAATAAAACTTCATTAGATGAAAATTTAGAAAGTATCTTTATTAACGAATAATTAAAAGCACATTTAAATACACAGGTAACATGGTGACTATTTCCTTTATGATATATTATTCTAGAGCCATTTTAATGCATGTATTAAAACAGTCCTTGAAAAGTGCTTGAAAAGTCCTTGAAAAGTGCTTGAATTTTATTTGTTCTCAAGTGTATGAACCATGATGTAATTTTGACCCTACATCTAAATTGCAAATTTCATTGATTACATCTGTGTTAATCTGTAAATTTTAGGTGTTTGTGGTTTTTAGGATTGCAGATTTGAGAGAGTCTATTATATTCAGTTGGTAAATAAATCATAACCAATTTTCCAAGTGGGTGAAAAGCATCCAGGCCAAGATTCAAGCCAGCGAGGGGGGGGGGGGGGGGGGGGAGAGAAATTAGACTTTCTTGCAAAATGAAATAATAAATTCTCAGTTTTCTCAAAACTGTCTTCTGGATATTTTTCTTTCTCACTGGTTCTCCGGCAAGTTACAAAATGCCTATTCTATATATTAAATAAGGGAAATTCCACATGAGAGTGACTCATTAATGTTCTTGTCTGCTGTTTCTAAAAATGATTTATTTATGTTTTGTTTATGCAGTATACATGGGCACTGGCAAAACATGTTTTGTTAATTATCCATTAATGATTTTTAATCTCATAATTTTTCATAAGGGAAATTTAACAAAATATATTGCATATTTAAGAAATATTAAATAATTTTATTACTTTCATTAGTTTCATACATAATGTGTTATTTTACTACTTTTTCACATGTCACAATAGCAGTATATCAGAATATAATTATAAACATGCTGATATATCATAATATTTGTGCTAAGTATGCTTTTTATATTGACAAAATTCTATTTAGGAATTATGATTTAGGATAATCAGTAAGTACTAAAATGGGTTTTTATTGTAAATTTAGCATTAGTAGATTTTAATTTATAGTATGTTCATAAAAAAATCCTTTATATATATATACATATACTTAGTTTTTATATTTCAATTTCATGATACTACATTTATTTTGCAGAAAGGTTTTAAAACGGCTGTCTCAGAAAGCTTCAAGGTGGGCAGTCAAGCTCACTTGTCCTTCTTCATTTTCCTGGCATCCTTCTTCTGAACATTTGGTTTTAGCAATTGGTAATATCGGTGGGATTGTGGCTCTTTGGACAATTGAGGTACTTTTTACTACTGTCTTTCATTCTCCCCCATCAATAATAATTTATTAAGAAAACTTTGTTTCTTAGAAAATGGTATTTTGTTTGTAATTAAATTTTGAATTATTTTAAAGCTATTTACTCTTATAACTATTCATTACATTCATTCAATGCAAAAAAAAAAAAAAAAAAAAAAAAATCACTTTTAAAGGCATCAATTTCATTTAAAAAAAATTGACTTTGATTCACTTGCTAAGTTTGATATTATTTGTGATTGTAAAATATATTTAATACATCACACTTTTAATAACACACAGCTTGTTTTATATTTATATGCAGGAACTGACAAAAATTGAGAATTGTTAATTGCCAGGAAAAAGTTTTAGGAGCCAATTCGAAGAATCATTTCTCTGACATTAACACATTCACTTCAAAATAGAACATTGGCTACTCATAATAGTATTTGGCTATTTTTGAGTGGTATGTTTTGTTTTGCAGTGAACAAGTTAACTATACAATTAAAAAATCAAACTCAGCAAAAATTTTAAGATAATACCACTTTTATATTGTAAAAATTAAATAGAAACAAACTATGAAATTAAACATTAAAACATTTGGCAAATTAATATCCTTACCTTTAATTCTTACTAAGAAATAATATACATAAATTAACACTGCCTTTGAGATTTTGATTTGAAATACCATTTGTCAATTGATTTTTCAGGATTCAAATCCTTTAAAGATGATCCATTTAAATTTATAAACGATAAATTGTTAGGGAAAAAAGTTAGTTGCTAAGAGGAATTTTTTAGTGCCGTGATACTCTGGCACTGAGGGTTTGATGGACCCTGTTTATATGTTATATAATATGGTATCATATATGAAAAGCATGGCCCATCTTCTTATCCAGTTAGTAAGATGCCAGCTATGGGACAAGAGATGCTGGGTTTGAATATCATTTCAGCCATTTGTGTGTCTAATATGTTGGATTCTATTTTAAATGCACTAAAGATGACCATAGTTTTGTGAGAGGCATGAAAGAAGTGAGGTAAGCATAATTATCTGCAAATAAACCTGTAAGAAAGCTATTTATTAAGAATTTCCTCACTGAAAAATTAGACCAAAAAAAAAAAAAAAAAAAAAGCCTGTTTACCTATATTTTTTGTTTTGTGGAAATACTTCATTAGAAAGCTGTATAAATATTAGTTCTAATGTTTTAAAGTTGGCGATTTCTCCATTAATAATCTTGATATAGTAGCATATAACATTTTGTATAAAGAATTATGAATATACTTGTTATAAATTTCCTTCAAATTAAAAAAAAAAAGCTTACTGAACTTTAGTCAGGGTTTCAAGTGCTGTACATATCTGTGCTGGAATACAATTGCTGTGCATATCTGTACCAAAATAGAGGTTTTCCTTAAATTTGCTCCAGATGTACACCAAAATGTATTTAATACCAAAATGAAATTTAGCACAATTTCATCAATTCAAGAAGCAAAGGAAAATTCCATATTTAACATTCTCCAAACCTTTAATTTTGTCAAAAAATTAAAAAGCTCAGAAGATTGCAAAAAACATAAATTTTGTCTATGGATTGCTAGTATTGTGAAAAAACAAACAAAATCCAAAAGATTACCCAAAAAAAAAAAAAAAAAAAAAAAAAAATGTAAAATTTGTTAAAAAAGCATAAAATTTGACAAAAGATCAAAAAAAGATAGAAATTTCATCTAAAGATTGAAAAAAATGCACAAATTCTGTTTGAAAGATTGCGAAAAAAATTTGAATTATGTTAAAGGAATGCAATTTTTTGCGGAAAAAAATATAAAAAAACACAGTCAAAATTCCGATAAAGACAAATTTTGTCAAAAGATCACGAATAACGGCAAATTTCATTGAAATATTGTGAAAGACAGCCAATTTTGCCGAAAAATCATGAAAAATACACAAATTCCGTTGGAAGATTGCAAAGAAAATGTTAATTTTGACATAGGAGTGTTTGTATTGTGAAAAAAAAAAAAAAAGAGAACAAAACGCGGCCGAAAGATTATGAATGAAAGCGCAGATTTTGTTGAAAGCTCGTAAAAACATACAAATTTTGACAAAATCGCAAAAAACATGAATTTTATCAAAAATCCTGAAAAAGCATGGCATATTCATTAAAAAATTGTGGAAAAATGTGAATTTGACCAAAAACCGAGCAAATCATGGTCAAAAGGTCACAAAAAAATGCAAAATTTGTCAAAATACTACCAAAAAAAAAAAAAAAAGCAAATTCTACCAAAAGATCATAAAAAACATACGAATTCTGTCAAAGATTGAGAATAAAATGTGAATTTTCTTGAAAGGAATGCTAGTATTGTAGAAAATGAACAAAATGCAGTAAAAAAACTGTAAAAAATGCAAATTTTGCCAGAAAATCCCTAAAAAACATAAATTTTGTTAAAAAAATCCTGAAAAATCAGATTTTACAGTTACAAAATCAGATTTTTGCCACTACAAAATCTGATTTTTATTGCTACAAAGTCAGATTTATGCTGTTCCAAAAATGGATTTTCTGCTCAAAAAATGGATTTTTCTCCAAAACCGTATTTCACTTTTCCAAAATCAGATTTTTGCTGCTCCAAAGTCAAATTTATACTGCTCCAAAATGGCTTTAGTTTGCTTTCATCCTTGACTTAAATGTAATTCAACAACTTATTTCGGTTTGTTTATAAGATAATTATATGAAAATGTTCAAAAAGAAGAGAAAATTACTCTACAATGTTATAGGGATAAAACTCAGTGTATTATAATGAGTACTTTTTAAACTTATAAATAAGCAATTAAAAACGTCATTTTTACTTAAAGAAATAGAAGTAGATGGTAAAAAATAATATATTATGAAGCCTTTAAGACACAAAACATGTAACTGATACCAGTAAAATATGCACATCAATGCTAGTTAGACACCAGGGGGGTAAAAAAGAAAAGTAATATTTTCCTTATTTAATTTGAGCATTTTTGAAATACAGAATTAAAGGTAGCATTTAATAAAAAATTTGGTGTCATTCAAATAAAATTTCTGTAAAAGGCCCCAGTCCCAAATGAGATCATCCCATCCATCAGATACATCTATTGATATATCTGATGGGATCATTGCTGATGCAAGGAAAAAACAATAGTGTCCACATTCCTTTGGCAGTGATAAAAGGCCTTCAAGCAGTCATAACTAAGTCAATTATAATAAATAACAAGTAAGAAAAATCATGTGTTAAGCATAGATTATGAAACAGTTTCCAAAAACTTCTTGAAATCTTTAACAAAACTTTATTAGCCAAAGAAATAAGGTATTACTGTTCATAGCCAAATATGTATTCTAATACTTTTGAACAGACCTTTATTTGATCTGTCGGTTGATATATATATACTAAATAATCGGGAAATTTAATCTAGCAAGAAAACGCCTAATCAGTTTAAATTTTCCTTTCTGCAAATTATGCTAATAGATGGAAACATACTTGAATACTTTTGATCAGTATTACCTTTATTACACGCCAATGTTTAGCTAAAATTTAATTCAAACAAAAATGCTCTTTAAACTACTTAAATCCCATTTCCAGAAATTATCATTCAAAGGTAACTATGTATTCAACTCTTTGTGTGACCCTATATATCAATTTATCTATATTCTACAAACATTTCTTAATAAACTGAATGCAGTTCAATGGAAAAATGTCTGACTCATTTTAAAAACAACCTTTAAGCAAATTGTACTCATATTCAGTAATCTTTCTGAAGTCTTTTGTGTAACTCTATATATTTAAATTCTGTAACTATTAGCCTTTATACACATAATATAATATGCGTACATTTAGTGAAACTTAAAAGCGCATATCATAATTAATAAAAATGCATTTCATCCAGCCAGCAGTCATCATCCATAATATATAGTACTTCAAATAGAATATACTATTTGAAATCTTTGGTGTGTCCCTGTAAATGCTATTCACTTTGCATTGAGAAGGAAATAACTCATATTAAGCCTCAGGAATCTATGTCAGTTTGATTATGCCTGAAATCATTAACTATAATTCAAATATGTTGCAAACAATTCCCCCTCCCCTTATTGTTATGTAATGAAATTCTTTTGTATGGCTCTGTAAATGAATAAAAACTATTCTTTACTACTCTTTTCACAGGATATTTTAGAGCACTTTGTAGATGCATGTACACAGAGTTGTATAATATAGACGCATGCCCTGCGCTGAAAGTTTTATGAACTTTGCAGAAAATTTTTAGGAAAGAAACAATTTTTATTTTCGTAATTATTTTATTATAAAAAAAATTTAAATGTTCCCTTAATTTTATGTACGAACTATTTACTGTTAACATGAATTTTCTCAAAAGGCCTCGAAAAAATCGTGAATTTTAACAAAGAATCGCATAAGAAAGGTGCATTTCAACAAAGAATCTTGTAAAAAACAAACATTATGACAAAGGGTCGTGCAAAAAAATGTGAATGTTAACCAAAGACCATGCTAAAAATATTAATTCCATCCATGAATTTAGTAAAAAATGCAAATTTCGTGCATGAATCGGTAGAAAATTTATGTTCATAAATTGCATTAAAAAAAACGTGAATTATTTTCATAAATTGTTTTAAAAACACAAATTTATTCAATAAAAAACTAAACAATACATATTATGTCCATGAATTGCATAAATTTAGCTAATTACATCCATAAATTGCTGAAAAAACACGAATTTCATCAACAAAAAGGTAAAAAAATGCAAATTATGCCCATGAATTGCATAAAATTAGCTAATTATGTCCATAAATTGCCTAAGAAACGTGAAACATAATCATGAATCGCATAAAAAATGCAAAATATGTTCATGAATCACACAAATAATGTGAATTTCATCAACAGATTGCTTTAAAAAAACACAAATTCTGCCGACAGATTGTTCATAAAACACAAATTCCATCGACAGATTGCTCAAAAAATTTGAATTCCGTCGACACACCGCTTAAAAAACGTGAATTTCGTCGCCATATCCACTCAAAAAATGCAAATTGTGTCCATAAATTGTTCATAAAACGTGAATTTCGAGAATGAATCACGTGAAAAACATGAATTACATCCATGAATCTCACCTCAAAAAACACAAATTACATCCACGAATCGCTTTAAAACTGCAATTCACGTTCATAAATCGCATAAGAAACGCAAATTATGTCCATAAATTGCTCGAAAAACTCAAATTTCGTCAACAGATTGCTCAAAAAATGCAAATTTTGTCGACAGAAAGCTTAAAAAAATGCAAATTATGTCCAAGAATTGCCTAAAATTAGCTATGTCTATAAATTGCTCAAGAAGCTCGATTTATATTCATGAATGCATAAAAAATGCGAGTCGCGTTCATGAATCGCTCAAAAAAAAAAAAACAAATTCCGCAACAGATGGCTCAAAAAACGTGAAATCCGTCGACAGATCGTTCAAAAAACACAAAATACATCCATAAATCGCATTAAAAATGCAAATTACGTTCACAAATCGCATACAAAATGCAAATTACGTCCACGTATTGGATAAAAATCGCAAATTACATGCATAAATTGCTCGGAAAAATACGAATTATGTTCATAAATAGCTCAAAAAACACGAATTACATCTATGAATCACAAAAAAAAAAAAAACGCAAATTACACCCATTAATCACGTAAGAAACGCGAATTATGTTCATGTACCGCAAAAAAAATGCGAATTATGTTCATGAATCGCTTAAAAAATGAGAATTTCGTCAACAGATTGCCCAAAAAATGGGAATTATATCCATAAATTACTCAAAAAACGTGAATTTCATTGACAGAAAGCTAACAAAAAAAGCAAATTACGTCCGTATATCATGTACGAAATGCAAATTAAGCGCATGACTTGTATAAAAAATGCAAATTATGTGCATGATTTGTGTAAAAAATGTGAATTATGTGCATGATTTGCATAAAAAACATGAATTATGTTCATGAATCGTTCAAAAAATTCAAATTTCATTGTCAGATTGCTCAAAAAACGCAAATTTTGTTTACAGGTCGCTTAAGAAATTAAAATTACATTCATGAATCACATAAAAAAGCGAATTACGTCCATAAATTGCATAAATAAATGCGAATTACATTCATGAACCGCATATTAAATGCAAAATATGTCAATGAATTGTACAAAAAATGCAAATTACACCTATAAATTGCATAACAAAAGCAAATTTGACAGGAAATTTGTCATGCCTGTTCTTTCCACTTTCTGGCCATATTTCCATTTCTATGTTTTATTCACTTTAACCTAATTATATTCATCCTTTATTAGATAGTTTATTCACTTATAACTTTTACAATTTCTTATTTACCTTTTGACATAGTCCATGTCAATTCAGGCAGCCAAATTAAAAATCTTACCTTCATAGTCTCAGAAGTTCTTTGATTGAACATATGTTAAAATTCAGGAAAAAATAAAATCCCGTATTTTTTGGTTTTCCCCAAAAAAAATTTTGGACTGAGATACAGGGCGCCAAAGATAGCATCCTGAGCACAATTTCCCATTCGCGATTTTCAAATTTTTTAAAAAATTGGTCTATCTGTGGAACGATGCAAGATATTTTGTTACAGTTTATTTTATTTTACAAATAATATTTTTCTGCTTAAAAAGATATATACTATTTTGAAATATATATTTAATTATTTTTACAGCAGCCTTCTAAAAAAAATTTTTTTTTAATCAAAAATAATTTTTTCTCAAAAATGCCAGTTTTAAAAATTTTGATTTTTTTACTATTAGTCAATACCATTGAGTACTACCTTTATTGCAAAGGAGAACTTCAACTTTTGAGTTTAAGAAGTTTAAGAAACATTTCAAGAATTTAGAGAATTTTATAGGAACTGTATGTTAACAATTCAAGAAAAAGTCTTTCAATTTTTGTTTATTTATATCATATATAGCCTATTACATATCCTAAACAAGTTAGAAATTACACATCAAATGTGGTAAATGAGGTGCATTTGTACTTTGACCAGTTTTATAAATATTTAAATCTTGGTACAATAAGTGTTACACTCTTGGGCAAATTGGCATAAGTAAAAAACTTATTATGTTTCTATATATTAAATTCAATAATACAGAAGTAATATGAATCCATCTTAAAAATAATGTAATCACCAGGGCAAGCTAGAATCATTACCTATCGTGGGATATGATTGAATTAATTATGCTTGGTAGGATTTAATAGGATGAATAAAACATTTATTAGTATTTTTTTTTTTTTTTTTTTAATTTTTAATTTGACTTTCATAACATTTGACAACATTTTTACAACATTTGTTGCATTTTTCAAAGATAACATTTTTCTGTTCGAAATGATATATTCAATTTTGAAAAATGTAGTCATATTTTTTGAGGCAGCCTTCTGATTTTTTTTAATAAAAAAAAAATAAATAAATAAATAAAAAATTGCATTCCTAGTTTTTATTTATTTATTTATTTTTTTTTTGCTTTTGATTAATACCATTGAGTACTTACTGCCTTCCTTATATCGGAAAACTTCCACTTTTGATTTTGACAAGTTATCGAAACAAATGTAAAATTTTGCTATGTGTTTTACCAGTTCCTGTATGACTATCACATACTGGTTTCAGGAAATCAAAATCTTAGTCTTGTTTAACATAGCATTTTATTTCTTAATAAGTATGAAAAACAGACAGCTTTAAAAATAGCTTACAAAAGAAAAAAAAAACATACACTAAAGTTTACAAAATATAAGTTTCAAAACATATTACAGTAAAACCTCTAAATAACGGACACCTCTGGAACGCAGAAATTGTCCGCTATTCGGAGGTGTCCGCTATTGGGAAAACCTCAAAAATTCAAAAATCACTAAGAAATGCTTAATATTTCATTAATTGACTTTTATATGTCCTAAAGCCTCTATTACATGATTAATTAGAAACTAAAAAAAAATTAAGCAATAAAACTGAAATAAAATTGTGCACACCTTTATCCACTGCTTATTACATTCTTATGAAAAAAAAAAAAAAAAATCTGTTACAAAAGTTTATTTTTGCTTGTGATTACATGTAATTTCTTTTACAATGTGGCTTTATTTTACATTATAGAGTTCCGGGCGGAGAGGGGAGAATTGCACTTTTAGACCGTTAAAAGACAGTCTCAAACTTTTCCAGGGGTACATTTTAATGCTCTGTGAGATATCCCTCCCGGGTAACCCTTTGAATTCAACAATGAACATGGAGGGGGGGGGATTTTCCCCAGCTCACGATGTACATTTATCTATGATCATAAAATTTATGATACAATATCCTGATAAATTTAGAGGCCTTTTTGCTTTATTTTTTTCATTTTTTTTTTCTCGTTAAAAAATGTTTTTTCTTTCTTTATCGCCGAAAATATTGTCCGCTATTTGGAATGTCCGTTATTCAGAGGTTAAACATACAAAAATTCAGGTTTTGGGAGTGGGGATCGAAAAATGTCCGTTAAATAGAGGTGTCTGCTATTCGGGAGTGTCCGTTATGGAGGTTTTACTGTACTTCCAATGTACTCTGCTTAGAACTGAAATTAGAAATTCATAGACTTTATAATTTGTTCAACAGCATGTGTATCTTCCTTTGATATTTAGTGATGCCTTCCTGCTTAACCAATAGAGACTGGGGCTTCCATAATCATTAAAACACGGTGAATAGGAAGTAAACACTGGTGGTGGTGTTACTGTCTTGCAGGTGGAAATCTATATCCAACAGCCGGTCCATATGGGAGCATAAAGTAAAGGACAATTTCATCTAACTCACAACTGATATCATTGACCTTTGCAATCCACCACTCACAATCATATGCACAGGCCACAAAAATTCCTTTTTATAAATTGTGAATCTGAATATTTTGATGTTTCAGAGATCTTGGTTGTACAAATGAAATTTCTTCTTGCTTGCTATTCAAAGTTTGTGCAATATAAGGTAAGCCCATTATTATGATATTAATAGGTGATTGTTCATTCTATTAAATTCTATCATACATAATTAATTAAATATCTCATGATAGGTAATGATTCTAGGTTGCCCTGGTGATTAAGTTCTTTTTAAAATTGATTCATATTACTTCCGTATTACTGAATTTAATATATAGAAAATAACAAATTTTGTATTCATGCCAGTTTGCCAGAGTGTAACACTTATTGCATCAAGATCTAAATATATATAAAATTAGTCATAGTATGAATGCACCTCATTTGCCATGTTTGACTTGTGATTTCTAATTTGTTTATGATATGTAATAGGCTTTATATGATACAAATAAACAAAAATTAAGACTTTTACTGGAACTGTTAACATGCAATTCCTGTAAAATTCTCTAAATTCTTCTAAAACTTGTAAAACTCAAAAGTGGAAGTTCTCCTTTATAGTAAAGGTAGTACTTAATGGTATTGAATAACAGTAAAAAAATCAAAATTTTTCAAAAATCACACTGATTTCATTTATTAAGTCAAATTTCTGGTTCAAAATGTTTATTAAAACTTTTTTGCCTTTCTTTCTCCCCCCCCCCCCCATAAAATTTAATTGCTAAAGCAATTTTTTTTTAGTTAAATCTAGAAACATTAAAGCACTTACTACGCATATTTTTTCTGAACTTCACCTGAAATATGAAAGGGATTTGTTCCTTTTGTGTTATAAAAAGCTGAAACTTTTGAGATTGACTTTAACATTTTACGATAAATGTTCTCTACAGCATATGTATATATTATCATTTATTATAATGATACGGTAGAGAAAATCTGCAGGTCATGGTAGTGAATGTCTTTATGTATAGTATAAAATAAGGGTAAGCCCATTTGAAGATCATACAAAGAATTTCATTAAATATTCTTTTCAAAACACTTTATCCTTTAATTAATAAATCCAAATCATAAATTTATAATTGTTAAATCCTTACATAGATTGTAGCTCCATTGAATTAATTTTAAAATGATTATAAAAAGAAACTTTTAAAAAAAGTCAAGTCAAAACTATTCATGTCGGGGGGGGGGGGGGGTAAGAAAAAAAGTTCTGCACAAGGAACCAATGAAAACAGCGCTCTCTGGGCTCTGGAAAGAATAGTGGAGAGGAGAGGTGCGTTACAAACTTAAAATTCTAAAATTTCAAAAATTTAGCAGAAGTTGAAACAAAATTTTAAATTTTGCAATTTGTCCAAAAAAAAAAAAAAAAAAAAAAAAAAAAAAAAATTGTTAAAATATTTTTTAATAGTTTTCAGTTTTTAAAAGATAAAAAAAATTACAAAAGTTTTACAAATTTGAATCTATTAGATATTTAAGCAAACTTTCTGACACCCAAGCTTCGATCTAGCTATATTTTGTTTAGGAAGTAAATGTGTTTCCATGAAGCCATCTAGCCTACACTGAAATTAAGGTAGTTACAGACAGTAATTACAGACTAAAGCTAAGGTTCTGTTCTAAAATCTAAATTGCAGAAATGGTCAGATGTTATTAAATTAATTCATTTAAGTAAAATAATATAAGACTTTTTTCACGATCTTATGATGTGCTTTGTAATAAAAGATAATCTATTAAAAAAAAAAAAAAAATCATGTCTTTAATTTATGTAGTTCCTGAGAATGAACTTTGTGATTGATGGATTGAGGAGTGGGACAATTCTAAAAATTAATTTCTTGAAACTACTTTTAGAATGAAATACTTATTTGTTTTAAACTTAAAATGGATATATAAGCAGATCAGTATGTAAACAGAATATAAAAGAAAATTTAGTATCCAAGGTATAAATATTTCAGCTGCCATAGGAATCATCATAGTTGCTCAATTCTACTGATTTACATTTTATTTTAAAAAGGGATGTACCACAAGCCATTTAAGACAGCCAATCCCCAGTAATTTGTACCCACTCTAATTCCATTTTTGAGGCACTGACAATAATGATAGCACCTTTCACTTTTCTAAATTCTAAGTAACAGATTAGTCATATGCACTGTACTACAATCATTAAATTAAGTAATTATATAGATTTTCTAGTGTAAAATTTAAATATTGATGTGTTAATGCAAGTGATATTATATTTATTGTTTAGCAGTCTTTTAATGAGATTTTACATTTTGTGAATTGGCAACACATTTCTTGTTGCAGTTCTCTCTCTGCCGTCTTACATATGATGGTTGGCCATGCATCAAGTTCAAAATATAATATCCAATAAATCTCTTTTTAGTTTAATAACCTACAAATTCTATCAGGTTATGGTCTCAGGAGCCCATCACATAAATTAAATATTTAATGATGTTCAAACATCTTTTATAATTTCAACAAAAGGGAAGATTATTTGCACCAAAAAGGTTCAGTGTAGGGTTAAAATTAGGATATAAGTTAGAAATGTATTTAGAATTACAGGATGTGTGAAGAATGCGCTAATTATAGTGAATGGAAGTTAAGTACAAGCCCCGCAGCAGAATTTTTTTCTGCTGTCTGCAACACAAGTAAAAACTTAAAAAACAGTCTGCAGACCAATCCCTCGCATTACATTAGATGCACTCAAACCTACCAAGTATTTGTGATAGACATAAAAGAAAAGTGTACTTTTAAAAAGAAGTTGCGTAGAATTTTTAACATCTGATACATTGTCTGAAAGAGGGGAGCTCTCCTTTAAAAAAGTTTGCAGGTTTTCCATGATCTTTTGACGAGATGTCATTTTTCGTGATCTTTTGACGAAATTCGCATTTTTTGTGATCTTTAGACGAAAATTGCAGTTTTGTCTCGATCTCTTGAAGAAATTTGCCGATTTTTCGCAATTTCTTGAAGAAATTTGTCGTTTTTTTGCGACCTTTTAGAGAAGTTTGCTGTTTTTTCGTAATTTTTTAAAATGAAAACAGTCGATTTTTCGCGATCTTTTAAATAAATTTGCTGTTTTTTCGCGATCTTTTGAAAAAAATGTTTCCTTTTTTTTTCGTGATTTTTTTGATGAAATTCGACGTTTCTTCGCAATCTGTTGAAGAAATTTGCAATTTTTCGCGATCTTTTGGAGAATTCACGATCTTTTGAAGAAATTTGCCATTTTTTCGTGATTTTTTTTGACGAAATTTGCCGTTTTTTCGCAATTTTTTAAAGAAAATTCGCCGTTTTTCGCGATTTTTTGACGAAATTTGCCGTTTTTTCGCAATTTATTTAGAAAACTTGCCCTTTTTTTCGTGATTTTTTTGACGAAAACTGCCGTTTTTTCGTAATCTTTTAAAGAAATTTGTAGTTTTTTGCGATGTTTGGAAGAAACGTCGTTTTTTCGAATCTTTTGAAGAAAATTGCCGTTTTTTCCTGATATTTTGACGAAATTTGCCGTTTTTTCACGATCTTTGGACGAAATTCGCTTCTTTTTCGCGATCTATGACGAAATAGATTTCTTTTTGAAGACTATTTGTCGAAATTCACGATACATTTTATGTGAATTTTTGGATTTAGGACCGAAAATTTTTGAATTTTTGGTAAATTTTTAACAGTTTGTAAATAGTCTGTAGACCTTCCCAAGAGTCTGCGACATGTGTTGCAATGATTCTGCTCCTGGGAGTACAAGATATCTTTTGAAAGATAATAGGGTGTCAATGATTTTAATCTGTTGATTTAAATCAGCGATTAAATCATGATTTTAATCAGCTTATTTTTTTAAAAAAGTCATTGATTAAAATCATAAATTTTCTAAATGTTTAAAATAATATAAAAAGGTATTAAAATGAAAAATGCATGTAATTTGGAAAGTTTCTGCAGATATTTTGACTGATAAATAAACAAAAAAAGTTTTAAATAATTGTTTCTGAGTTTAATTCTTATGTATTCCAATAAATATTTAAAAATGCATAGTTTTTTTCTGACATAAAAAGCATTTATTTTAAAATATGTAAATGTAATATAATTTGCAATATCATAATTTCCTTTAAGTAATCAAATTATTCATTCTTTTATATAAAATAAGCATTGTGAATATAATAAATGTCTGCAAGTAAAAGAATAAAATAACCTGAATCTTATTTTCTCATCCTACTTTTGTAATATGTTTATAGAAAATATTTGAGATAAATAAAAATGAAAGAATGACATTTGCTCAATAGTTATTGTAAAAGAATGTATTAGAGCAGGGATTCTCAAATTATAGCATGTGTACCAGAATTGGTATGTAAAGTTCTATTTACTGGTAGGTGAAAGTGCAATACTGGTACGTGAAAATGTGATACTGGTACATGAAATAAAAAATACAGCATTTAAAATTTAAAAAAAAGGAAAACTCAATCACTTGCTTTTCTAGCTTGATTTGTTTATTCACAGGCTTATCTGTTATTACAGTTTTAACATAATTTTGCTTTCTTTTATTAATATAATTTCAATTAATTAGAATTCTTAGCCAAATGGAATTAATACTTAGGTAGATGTTAAGGTGATGTTTCATCCTCCCTGAAAAGTTTTCTGCTATTACTATATTTTATGCAAGTATATTACTTCAAGATCTTTGATCTTGCATTAATAAGTAGTTTATTTTCAGAATATATGGAATCCATGTAAGTTTTTCATTTATTAAATTGTCTTATATATTTTTTATTGATATAAATGTGATACTCATGCAAGAAAAGATTTACAAAAAGGCAATTTAAAATGTGTACCTTTTTTCCATGTTTAACAAAGATTATTTATGTTCTCTATTTAAGTGCATCTATATTTGTCACTCAGAAATGATACTTTATATTGGTTTTTTCCTCATTAGATTTGAGATTTTTCTTTTGGTGGTACGCGGAAGTATGAAATTGTGTTCGTCTAAAAGTTTGGGAACCCCGTATTAGAGAACAGAACTAATTGGTATAAAAACGTTAAGCACAGCAGTAGCTACTTTAATATGCAACAAATAATGTGTTATTTTTTTAACTTTGTAACTCATATGCATCAAATATGTTATATGTGGAATTTATGTATTAAAGCAATCGAATAGAGCCTGGTACACTAAATTAGATAACAAATCCCAGAATTTGGGATTAACATGTGCTGATTTTGATTGTTGTGTTTATTATAAAATTACAGGCTAGAACTTACACTCACTTGATTAATTATTACTTTTCATCTCATTAATAAAATTCAGAACAAACCATGAATTTGAATCAATTAACATACTGCTGCTTTCTTTACAAGAACAGTATCTAATTCTGTTGTTAATGTTGGCTTTAAAACAGTTAGAAGTTGAATTTGTTCATCATGTAATTTGTAGCATGAGAATAAACTAATTGTCATTACTAAAATATTCCAACAATCTCTTTTAATAGGCTTAACTTTTTTTATGAAATTTGTTTAAAAAGAATACTAACATAAAATCCGAAATTTTTATATTTTGAAATTATTTTAAAATCTTTAAAATAAATCTTATGAATTTACTTTAAATCTTCAATTCATTTTCATGGATTTATAAATCTAATTCTTTCATCTTTATTTATTTGTTTGCTTAATTCATATTCTTTTTTTTTTCTTTCTAGGATTCAGATTATCTTTATAAGTTTCCTGTGCATTCTAAGAAAGTTAGTAAGGTGCAGTTTAATCCTTATAGTACTTCTCATTTACTTTCTTCATGTCTGGATGGAACATTGTTATGTTGCGATATGCAAGAACAAAAATTCACTGAGGTAATATTTAAATTTCCAGATCATATACATGATACTAATTATTTATTTATGATGTATGGAGAAACTTTTTCAAGTAAAGTAAGCTGAGGCAACTGGATCTCCGATGTACCGTAATTTATGGAAGAAATGACGCACTCTCAAATATTGACATCATTTTGAAAAAAATCGGCATAATCGCCGCACCCATCGTAAATGCTGCAGTCAAAAGGAATCATTTTACTTTATTAAGGAGGCCATAACATACCCAAAATATTGCATAAGTATGGCAAAAAACTGAATTATTAGACAAATTATTAAAATAACTAATTGTTAAAAAAGTTTTTAGGAATAAAATATTCATATTACAGAACAAATTTTCTGGATCCGAAAATTTTTCCTGAAATGTTTTCTAATATTATTATTATTATTATTTATTTATTTATTTATTTATTATTTTTTTTTTTTACTTTAAATTCATGCTGTAACTTCCTAAATCTCGAAAACACCACTCCAAGTTTTGAACAAATTTACTTCTGAAATATATATCAGTTTGTAAGCCTGCCACCAAAGATCCTTTTTCTTTAACAATACTAAAAAAGAAAAAAAAATCCATGCACAATTCCTTTCTGTGTAAACCAAATGTATCTATGGAATGCAGATGATCTAAAGATGCAAACACACACAAATACTTTTTGCTGTTAGCAGTCGACACGTTTTACATTCGCAGGTGGCATGTCTCATGTTTTATGACTATCTAGTTGAACTTTAATCCATCTGTGCGACAGGGACCTTTCCCTTAAGTAATATTTAGGGATGGGACGAATATTCGGCCACTATTCGGTATTCGGCCTATTCGGCCCTTTTGCCGAATATTTGGTTGGCCGAATATTGAAGGCTTGTTGACCGAATACTTCGGCCGAATACCTGTAGCCGAATATTTAGAGATATCTTGCCGAATACTGCTAAAATCTCACCGAATAGTGAAAGATATCTTGCCAAATAAATTTTGGATTTAAAGAATTTCATTCTTGCATTTTTTTTCTCTAATTCAAATTGGCTACTTCATTTATGAAGTCATTCTCACTCTTACTTACAAAATATAGAATTATTCAGATATTAAAAAATATACAGCCTTTCTGTATTTTCTATAAAAGTTAGTGATATTCTAGAAAATGCTGCCCAAGATGGAGATTTAATTGTATGGGAAATGTCATCATTAGAGAATGATATATTACAATTCAAGATTTAAAAACACTGCCTTATTCTAAAACGCTCGAAAATTTATTAATGTCTGCAAATTTCATGCACATACAAAAAAGGCTATTATGAAATTCATAACTTATTTTCTATAAAGTAAGAAATGAAAAAAATTTATTCACTAGGTGTGTTAACGAAGATTCATTTTCAAAATTAAATATAATATATCACCATTCCAAGTACAACGGTACATCTGAAAGCAGAACTGGTGTCAAACTCTATACACATTAGATGACGCAACTTGCTTTATGAAGATGGTTTTATAAATATTTTAATATAAATTCTAAATACTCAACAAAATAATTTTTTCATTCTATAGTTCTTACATTTAAATAATTATTTGCATAATTACTGACTTAAATATGTAACATTATGTATGTATTTTTAATTTAATCTTCCTTCCTTCATGTTGTTATCAATTTCTGTTTATCCTTTTAATGCTTGTTGAATAAGTGGAATATATATTTTCCCATCTTGACTTACTGAAAATCAATTTGTCTCTGAAAATCAATGTATATTAGAATAAAAGATATAATGCAATTTCATAATTTTTTTGTGTTAAAATAAGTTTTTCAAATTTAAAAATACATTTAAGAGTAATAATTATTAATGAGCTCCTATTTTTTAAGTTATATATAATCAAAATTTGTTTTCTTTATTGGAAAAAAATTTTACTATTCGGCCGGCCGAATATTTGGTATTCGGCCTAAAATTTGGCCGAATATTCGGTATTCGGCTATTCGGCCAAATCACTATTCGTCCCATCTCTAGTAATATTAAGATAATTATCACCTGAATCATTGTAAAAAATCCCCGTTTTCTATTGTCAATAAACCGCAAAAGGGGGAAGAAAGGAGTTCCTGGAATTCAGTTGAACTTCAGCAAAATACGCATGTGCTCGGAGCCTTATTTTGATAATGTTGACTTTTGAGTAGTAAATACAACAAACCTCAGACAGTTTACTTATTTTTCTTTGGAGTAGCTTTGTAGAGGAACTTTTTGTATGGTGCTGTAACTTTTGAATAACTTATTACATTTTAATAAAAATTTATTATACAGCCTAATTTACTATTATTGCAACTTGCTGAAAATTTGAACAAAATTGGTAAATTATCAGAGAAGATATTGATTTTTTTTTTTTTTTAATTTAGAAAAAAAAACACGTTTCGCTTATCGTTTCTTTGTTTTCTTTTTTGTTTGTTTGCAGCTCGTTAATTTCTTTTTCCACAATCAAACATCGCTGTTTTGATGACACATTCACGGGGTCCTTTTTAAATATAAAAGAATAGAATTTAAATAATTTCTCCTTTTTTTTTTTTTTTTTTAATTGGAGAAACTTTTTAAACTTTCTTGGAACATTTTTTCCCTCAAATGTTTACAGAACAGCGCCATGTGAAAAGGGGGGGTGTGAAGGGGGCAGTCGCCCCGTTGCCAAATCTATACTACCAACTTCATTTTGGGGGGTTTAGATCAAGAGCTCAAGATTGGGGAGGGCGGTCACCAAATTGAAACTTTGCTCCGTGCGGAGTTTTCTTTTCACACGCCGCTGTTACGGAATATGTCTAAAAGTGTACCAATAAATCTGTGTTATCGGTTGTCACAAAAATGGAAATTACAAAATCTTGCATTTATTATTGGATAAATAATAATAATAAAAATTAAAAATATGCAAGTCATCATAAGAATGAAAAAAGGAAAATCTTGCACTAACAGGGATCAAAAATATCCAATGGAAAATGCTGTGATTTGTAGCTGAACTAAAATCTACCAACAAAAGAGACATTTCAATTGTGAAATTAAGAAAAACTGGTTTTCCAATACTTTGTTTCTACAATGAAGTGCAATAAAAGTATAAAAGCAAGCATCTATTGTCCCTTCCTGCATACTCCAGTCACCGTATTTCTTGGAAAAGGATGACTAATGATGTATTGCATTCGTTGATTTACGATCGGTAACATCGCGAACATGGGGAAAAAAAAAAAAAAGAAAAAAGTGTGATTTTTTTTTTTTTTTTTTTGGAACACTGAATAATTTGCTCATAATATTTGTAAACGCCACATATATGAAAATTTTAACTTATAAACTCATAAACACCGTGCCGTTTAATCCCTAAATTACGGTAATTGGACCATGGGTTATTTAATAAAAAACTGTTGATGTCTTTTTAGTTTTAGTTTTTCTAAACATAGCCCCCGCATCACTACTTCTTAAAACAACATGCATCAACTCAATCATAACTGTATATTTCCTGTGATAGGTTGCGAAAAATTTAGGTTTCGTTTTTTTTAAAAACGTCAATTTGATCGAACTTTCTCGGCGTTTTATTAAAATATGGTAAGTACTTTTATCAAACAATCTTTCTTTTTTAAAATTAGACATATCAACACAGTAATAATGTTAGGTATCTATACATATTTGCATCATAATTCGAATGTAAGACCAGTGTTCCAGGTTACCCCATAAATTTTTCAAAAATAGGACAACTGGGACATTTGTCAAGAGTAACTGGAACCTGTGGGATCCTGTTACCCCAACAGTTATAAATATTTTCTTTTTAGTTTTTCTTACTATGGCAAAATAATTTCTCAATAGTTTTCCATAACAATGAAAAAGATTAGTTATTAAAATTGCATATAAAAATTTTAAAAAACATGTTAGTGGAAATGAAACAAATTTCTTATATGAGATAGCCAAACCTTGAAATTTTAGAAGAATTCAATTTCTATTATAGAAACCAATAAAAAATACTTCTGTTCGATATAAAAACATGGTTACATTCTCCACTAATTTATCAGACTTATCGAACTTTTATTGAATTAAATTAAAAAGAAAATGTGATTCTTTCTTACTTATGTACCCATTTTTTTTTTTTTTTTTTTTCATAAATACCTATGTAACTTTTTAGTTATTACTTATACTAAAATAGAAAAGTAATTACTTAATTTGTATGTTTTCATATAAAAAATACAATAATTTCACATTTAGTGCTTTTCTTAGACACCTTGATAGCAAAGTTTTCTTTTATAACACTCTTTAGTTGATGTGTAATTTGCATAATCTGTCTTGTTTATTTTTTTTACGTTATTTACTTTTTTCAAAAAGGATCTGATGCCCCTTATTAAAAAAGATAAATGCATCTGGAACATAAACCCTTCTGGTCTACTTGCTCCATTTTTATTGGGAAACTGGACCCATGAGGAAAGAAAGCTTAAATATATATACAGTCAAGTCTCTCTATAATAGAACTCCATACATCAAATTTCTCTATATAACGAATTTTTAGTAGGAACAGTCCCCTTCTCTCAGGATTACATTAAAAACAGTCTCTATATAGCGAAATATCTATCTCCATACAACAAATATTTCCATAAATTGTTCTTTATTTATTCAGTTTTAACCCTTTAAAGTTCACTATTACTTTATTTTTAAAAAGTACTGAAATGATTTCAAAAATGGTTTTTAGACACGTAGCTGATAATTATTATGCATTTAAAATTTTTTTTGATTTTTTAATTTTGGAAAATCTGTGCTTTCCTAAGGAGACCAATGAATGGTAAAGGTCTATTTATCTTTCCTAAATACACTAATTCAAAAAATTATTTAAAATAAAAACAGACAATTTAGAAATATAAAACAAATACACTGAAATGCAAATATAACCAAAAATTTAATTTATTATTATTATTATTATTATTATACAGAAAATTTTTAAAAAAATGCGTAATTTCTACACTAATTTAAAGAATTTAGATTTTTAACATAGAATTATTTACTCATATAAAATTATTTATATTTATAAAAAAGAAATATATATTTTATATAAGTTATTAATTATACTTTTGACAAAAAATGAACATACAAAAGAAATAATAAATCAATCACAAAAAATCAAAAAGTTGGCATAATGATAAAAGTGATGATTATAAGAAAAGCAATATGTAAATATCTTAATTAATAAGAAATTAAAACATATTTTAATATATATATATATATATATAGTGAAAATTCACGACATATTTTATCTACATACACAAAAAAATAATAATCAAGCAAAAGTTATATGTACACATAAATCTACAAAATATAATTTCACGCTTAAACACCGCACCTTACATAACTCGATTTCCTACCAGAATTATTTTCTAAAAATATGTTACTTGATTGTGTTTAGCATGGATTTGACTTCTTTTATTCAATAAATTTTCCGATTTGAAAATGACTTTACTAAGCCACAGCATATACGCGGGAAATTAGGGTAAGTAAATTTAAGGATACAAATGATTGTTTTGAAGATTGGTTTGTCTGTTATTAAGGTTGTAACTAATATTATTTCCAAACCCTATGAAATTTTCGAAAGTATGTAAAGTAATTGTGAAAGAAAACTACATGATTTTTCCTTAACAGTTTCTGGCTTAGATTTTTAATTACTCTTCCACCAAGATTTCTTTCTACATCGTCGGTTTTTCCCGTGTAAATTTGAAATTTGCATGCATAGCCACTTTGATCACACCTCATCCACACTTTATAACCTCATTTGATGGGTTTTTTGGGCATATTCAGAGATGATCTGCCCTTGAACTTTATCATGCTCTCGTCAATTGACTGCTTTTGTCCAGGTTTTAGAGCATTTAAAAAAGTTTTGGATAAACAGTGAATCAGTGGTCGCACTTTATATAGCTTGTCAATTTTTTTTTCTGTTTTCTGGGGTATTAGGCTTTTGTCATTCAAATGAAAATTTCTTAAAATCCAAATAAATTTTCTAAGTGGCATCAGTCGAGAAATAAAATCATCGTGCAAAATCTCATTTGTGAACCAAAAACCTCTGTAGATGGGTAATGGTTTAATTCCCATTATTATATTTATCACAAAAAATTATCATTTCCTAGAGTCATTGGAATGAAAACACCACCTTTTTGGGTTCCATATAAATTAGTTTGATAACCTATAGTTTCTGTGAAACTTATGGAGAATAGAGTGAAAAAGATGGAAATAGGCATAGGAACTGCTAAAGATGTTATGTCTTCTGATAGCCCACTATCTGCGGTAAATTCTATGTTTCGTTTCTTTTCTCGACATTTATTTTCCATAAGATTTTCGAACTTGAACTAGATTTTTGAAACAATTTTTTCATCAATATTTGCATCAGCATCGGATTTTTTACTTGAATCTGAGTGTTCACTGATATAGTCTTTTGCATCACTATTGAATGATGCATTTGATTCATCATCAGAAGGTAATTTTTTTAATAATTCCAAAGCATCTACAATACTTAATCTTTTTTTTCAAATTTTAAGTTTGAAAAGTAAAATTGTATCCAAAAATATTTAAAAACAGAAAATCATAAAAATTGCTATAAAGTTTTTTTTTTAAAAAAATGAGAGAAATTACCCACTTTAAAGAGAAGAGAATCAAAAATAAAATGTTTTATGCATTTCTATTTCTTCCTTTATCCCCCCCCCCCCCCCTAAAAAATAAATAGAAGTAACATGTGATTCAGGGTTGCTACAGTCATTGAACAAAATAACTATTATCGTGCTTTTATTCTCAGTTACATGAACAAAGCAAAACATATTTTCACCTGCCACTCTCTTGCGCATCGAAATCCAACACTTACTGGAGTTTGGTTTCCTGGAGAAACCAATCATTTCCCATATCATTTTGATCCATATATTTTTATTTATCTATATGATTCAGTGTTTTAATTTATAACTAGAAAGAAATAGAGTACATCCACAAGCCATAATTTAAATTTTGATAATAATTTCTTTTTAAAAGAATGGATGGAATTTATGAAACATAAAGTGAAGTGACATACATATTTTGTTTCATTTGAAGTTGAAAGTCTTAGGATTTATTTTGGTGCTCAAATCTAGTCAAAAGAGAATGTTTTAAAGTTTCAATTAATCGCAATTCAGTTGAAAAAATACTTAAAATAAGTTTGAGAAAAAATTCTGAATGTGTGGTTTCTGTAGAAAACCAATGAACATTAAAGGGTTAAAGAAGCTTCGAAATCACATGGAATCAATTTTCTATCACTTATTCCTGGTTTTTCGTTCAGTGCTGAGTTTATTATACTACTTCTGTCCTTGAACTCCTTGTTCTTTTAAGATAGGGATGCACAACCTGTGGCCCGCGGGCCAAAAGTGGCCCGCCACGGGTTAATGTGTGGCCCGCAAGTTTCGTCAATTTACTTTTCGAAAAAATTGTAATTTTTGTGCATATGTCGCAGTAAAAAATCATAAATATTGTCAATTTACCGCGGGAAAATATAAAATTTTGTCAGCCACTTAAGAATCGCAACTTTTGTTGATCGGGTACGGTAAATATGCGATTTTTGTCAATGAGGCGCGGAAAAATCGCAAATTTTGTCGGTCAGACAGGAAAAATCGCACATTTTGTTGAACTGTCAAGAAAAAATCATCAGTTTTTGTTAATGATGCTCGGAAAAATTCAAAAGTAAATTCATCGGCTGCGGATCACACCCACCACATGTCTTCTCGATTTATCGCGTGAAAAAAATGCGAATTTCGTTGATCAAACAAGAAAGAATCGTAGAATTTTGTCGATTAGAGATGAAAAAAAAAAAAAAACAAAACAAATTCCATTGATAACGAACGAAAAAATCGTGAATTTTGTGATGATGCGCAGAAAACTGAAAATTTCGTTGATCGGCTGCGAAACAATCATGAGCTTCGTCAATTTGTCAAGAGAAAAAAATTACGAATTTCATTTCGTCACGTAAAAAATGCAGGTTTCGTCAGAGTTAATCAAAATCGCGAATTTTGTTGATCTGGCACGGAAAATGCATATTTCGTCCCTCAAGGGCGGTAAAAGCGAAACTTTCGTTGGTCGGGCACGGGACTATCGCAAATTTCATTGATCAAGTGTGGAAAAATAATGAATTCTGTTGATCAATCTTAAATAAAATCTATAATTTTGTCGATCGGATGCGGATAAATAGCGAATTTTGTATATAAAGCGATAAAAAATGCAAATTTCGTCGATTAGATTTGTCAATATCATGAATTTCATTGATTGACTTCGTATAAATCAGGAATTTCGTTGATAGGGAATTTCATCTAACAGATGCAGACAAATCGCGGATTTCGTCGAACAGGCGCGTAAAATATGCTAAATTCGTTAATCATGCGAGAAAAAATTGTGAAATCGCGAGTTTCGTCAATCGATTTTGTAAAAATCACGAATTTCGTTGATCAACTTTGTATAAATCGCAAATTTTGTAGATCAGCTTTGTAAAAATTGTGAATTTTGTTGATCAGACGCGAAAAGATCACGAATTTTATCGACCAGCTTCATAAAAATCGCGAATTTTTTTATTAGGCTTGAGAAACTCGTGAATTTTGTTGATCATGCGAAGAAAAATCGCAAATTTCGTAAATCAGCTTTGTGAAAATTGTGAATTACGTCGATCAACTACGTAAAATCGTGAATTTCGTTGATCGGCTTCTTAAAAATAGCAAATTTCGTCTATCAACTTCTTAAAAATCGTGAATTTCGTCGATCGGCTTCTTAATCACGAATTTCGTCAATCAGCTTCTTAAAAATTGTGAATTTTGCTGGTCAGGAGCGGGGAAATTGAGAATTTTCTCGATTGGCTTCTTAGAAATTGCAAATTTCGTCAATTAGATTCGGAAAAATTGCGAATTTCGTCGATCAGCTTTAAAAAATTCGCTAACTTTGACGATAAGCTCTAAAAAATTCGCAAATTTTGACGATCAGCTTCGTAAAAATCGCGGATGCCATCGATCGTTGTTTGTTGAATCTTAGTTTTGTTGATCAAGTGCGGCAAAATCGAGAATTTTGTAGATCAGGCACAGAAAAATTGAGAATTCTGTCGTTCTAGTGTGGAAAAATCTATAATTTCGTCGACCAGACGCTGAAAAATCGAAAATTTTGTCGATCATGAGCGGAAAATCCCCAATTTTACCGATCACGCGAAGAAAAATCGCAAATTTCATCGATCGGCTTTATAAAAAAACGAATTTCGTTGATCGGCTTCGTAAAAATCGTGAATTTTGTTGATCAGGCATGGAAAAGTGTGTAGTTGAATCTTAGTCATGAATTTTAAAGATTGTTTTTTTAAGAATCGGAAATTTTCTTGATACGGCGCTGAAAGATCGCCAGTTTTCTCGATAGGCTTTATAAAAATTCCGAATTTCTTCTATCGGTTTCATAAAAAGCGCAAATTTGGTCGATCAGGCATGAGAAAATTGTAAATTTCGATGAAGGTTCACAAAAAAAATGGGAATTTCGTGGATCAGATGTGGGAAATCTTGTTGATTGGCTCATTCTCTCTTCTTCGTTCATAAAGTTTTTTTTTTTTTCTTTTTTTTTTTGCACCAGTCACTTATGATTGTTTTTAGCACTTTTAATAGAACAAAATTCACTCTCCTGAATAAAGTAAAAGAATATTATTACATCTTGAGTATAATCCTTGTTATATCTGTTATATATACAAAAGTAAAATTTGTTGACATATCGTTACCAACTGAATTTAATATTTTAACTGGATATATGAACCTATAGGGGTAACCTATAACCTACCCCCCCCTCTCCCACCCTGAAACCATATTTTTTATCCGATTGTAGGCCACAGATCACCTCCTTGAAATCGAATTCTGTCTGTTGTGGCCCTCGACCACCCAGACATATTTGTAAGTGGCCCTTCTCTTGAAAAGGTTGTGCACCCCTATTTTAAGACAACAAATTCATTCCCCTCCCTCCCCCCCCCCCACACACACACCTTTCAATGTCCTTCTCAAAACAGTATCAGTTGGATTGTTACACATATAAGTGTGGGATCAGTGGGGGTAATTGAAGACAAAACAATTTACAATTACTTTAGAAAGGTCGGATTTTCTGTACTAGAGGATAATGGGTATTCTAAGGACAAAGAAAATGTGACTTGAGCAGACTTAAAAGAGAAATGGAAATTAATTAAGAAACGCTGAGATATCAAAGTCAGTGTTGCTGTCTCTCATTTTTTGGAAGTGATTGACAATCTCACTATTGCACAATATTCTACTGACAGTGATATTTTAAGCTGAGTTATGAACAATGAAGGTGAATGTGACAATGAGCATGAGAACAAAAATCTACAAGTGAAAAAACTATCACACAGTGAAATGATGTCTCTTAATCTTATTAGGAGAGGACTTCAGAGGGAGGAAAATCTTCCTTACACAATTTTTCATTCCTTTCTAAAATTTGAACATTGTTACGAGAATGTAACAATTTTGAAATAAATAAATAATAATTAAAAAAAACAGATTTTTAGATCTAAAATTAATGCAAGCAGAGTATCCTTATTTAATTTTCATTAAGCTTTCAAATAAATGTCTAACCTCTTTTTTGAAACTGTTTAAATAATTAAGAAATAGAATAATAGGTTAATATTTATAGTTAAACATTTCAAATTCTTAATTAAACACGTCAAAAATAATATTTATTCAAAATTTATACATTGAATAAGAATTTTAACATAATTTTCCATACAACAAATTTCTCTATATAACGAATTTTTCACTGGAACCATGGATTTTGTTATATAGAGACTCTACTGTATTTCTTATTTTTTAGACATTAAGATGTAACTTTGGACATTATTGTCTGATAGAGGGAACCTAACTGAACATATTTACAAACGTTCAGACTTTAATTCAAATGAAATTTACCCTTTTCAAGCTGAATTACCAAAATCTTCAGAGTCACATTGTAAAATCAGTTTCGTAACTTGCCTTATTTGAAAAATCAAATTTTGGAAAACCTCTGATTGCATCAGTTTATATTCATTGTAAACAAAGATTTTACAATGCCAGAAATGCATGATAAATCTTTCTCTCTCTCTCTCTCTCTCTCTCTCTTTAAATTGTAGTGTTTTTTAGATACAAATTCACTAATAGAATAGATTGATTGGAAAAACTTGATTTTTAGAGTTCTGTACTGAAAAGTAAAAATGGAACTGTTATAAAAATCAAGGACAGATCTCGAGAGTCCTCAAGTTGTGTGTGTGTGGAGGGGGGGGGGGGAGGATTATATAAATTTGGAGACTCCAGTCTGATGTGCTGGTTTGGGATAATTTTTTACAGTGTGAGTCATGTTGCTTCTGATTTTTGCTGTGGGTCAGGTTTGGGACTGGTTGTCTTCCATTTTTTGTTGATGGTCGGGTTGACTTCTACTTTTATTGCTATGGATCATGCTTGACTATTTCTTTTTGCTGCAGATCAGGTTTGGGTCTGGTTGACTACAAAATGTTGCTGCTGGTAAGGTTGACTTCAACTTTTTCGCTGCAGGTCGGGTCGATTTCTACTTTTCAGGTGTGCTTTGCATGCTGGGTTTGGGGCAGATTGATACAAATTATTTCAGGTTTCAGTCAGTTTTGCATTGGATTTTCACTATTGTGAAAAGAATTCTGGTTGAAGCATTAAATAAATAAATAAATAAATAAAAAAAATCTACATATTTTTTAAGATAAAAATACAATGCAATAAACAGAAATACCGTAAAAGTTCCATAACAGACACACCCAAATAGTTATTTAGAAATACTTTTTAATCTTCAGGATATCTTTATTCTAAAAAAAAAAAAAAAACTAATGCTGACAATGAGTTTTTTGTGAACTAGGTTATTTCTATGCAAATATCAAGAAAACTACTGCACACAAAACTATGAAAATTAGTGGTGGTGTAGAAAATTGTTTTATAAACATGGTGATGCAAACAGTGTTTTTAAATCAAATAATTATTTTAAGAGATATTTAATTTTAAACTTGGTTAAAGTCATTCTATTAAAAAAGTTTTATAGGAGCAAAAACTATACATAGGAATTTATTTTTTTTATATCATTAAACATTAAAAGTTCCCAGTGAGCAGGCTGCATTTACTTTTTAAATATATTAATTTTTTGAAGATGTATTTCCATTTGAAATTCAAATCTTCAGTAATTTGAGAGGCAATTTTTACTTATTTTAGGGAAGCTTATTATTTTAAATAATTCCCAAATGATCAAAGAATAACATTTTCTTCAAATTAAAAAAATATTTACACGTGACTATCACAAAAAGAAAAAAAAATTCAAATGAGAATTAAATACTTACGAAAAGCAGGGAAATATTGAAAACTACATCATAAAACTATATTTATATGTGAATATTAAACGAAAAAAAAATATTGAAATAATGAATTCATTAAAATGCGTTAACTGCTGTAAACGGAAAAAATTACGTCATATTTAAAATAGTCAAGCAATAATATTGCAAATAGTTTAAATTTAAAAATATATTTACATGAGACATTTCACATTTCTGTATGATAAACTATTGTTGCCAACTGTATGTTGATAAACTATCCTAAGGCTGCAGAAGTAAGTTATTTCCTTTCTAGCAGCAAAAATATCTTCATGTGAGTATCAAAAAGAAAAAGAAAACTTAAAAGCAGCAAGTAAAAGAAATTAAATCATATTTAAAATGATCAAGTAATATTGCAAAACAGCTAAAATTAAAAAATATATTTAAACGAGACATTTATTTTTGATATGATGTTTTTAACTATCGCTGTTAATTCTAAGATAGCACAAATGTTATTTCCTTTCAAACAACAGAAGTATTTTCACATGTATATTAAAAAGAGAAAGAAAAAAAAATAGTGAAAATTACATCAGATTTAAATGATAAAAAAATACCAGGAGGCCAAGACTTTGTGTATTTCACTGTTTAACTGATTTTCTTTAATCAAACATATAAATAGCCAGTAGATGTTAAACAGCAGCTGATTCAACCTTAAAATTTCCTAACCAATGGGAAATGAACGCAAACCCATTTGCATGGAGATCATCACTTTAATATATATATATATGCATGTAGATTGTGACGATTTAAAGTTAGGGGGGCAGAAACATCATCCCCAGGTTTTCCTTTCTCTGCACAGAAGTCATGGCCAGCGAAAAAAAAAAAAATAAAATAAAATAAATGTAGAAGGTCAAAATAAACACTCCTTGGCTACTGCAAGTTCATTTTATTAAACGGTAGCTATAATCTAGGGAAAAGCTCCTGTTGCAGACGATATTTTACCGAAACATCCGAAAAATATTCCATGCTTTACTACATCAAGTCGTACTCACTCATGCAAGAGCGCACCCAAGAATCCTTCTTCTCATCTCATCTCCCTTACCACCTCTCGAGCTTCCTCTTTTAAAACTAAAAAGAAAATTCTAGAGCATTCTGTAACCTCAAACCATCATTCTTTTATGTAAACAGAATTCTTGTCCAGCTACAAGACTATTTTCCACATACGATAATTTTTTTTTTTTTTTTTTAATATTATTTAACCAATTTATAATCGACTCAGAATTTCTTAAGCAAACGATTTTTATGGATAATTAATTTTAAGAGAAAAAGAAAATAAATGAATTCATTGATATGCACACTATCAAAGGTTGACGGAGGAAAAATAAATAAATAGATAAAATAAAATAATGATATTTTTTGAAAGGTATGGTTTTGGAATAAATTTAAAAGACTTTCTTAAAAAGGGTTGATAAAAACATAGAAGGAATGAGTTTTACTTGGAATATTACGAAATAAAGTTTAATTAAGAATATTTTTAATTTAGAGCCATCTTTTTAAATTTACGCATACTGGAATAATGTTTTTTAAGGCAAATTAAGAATTTATATCGTCTGCATAAAGATTAACAGATTAGATCTAGAAACAAGATTTTAATTTAATAATTTGAAGTAAGTATGGAATATTATTATAAGAAAATTAAGATAGTATAAAGGTTAGTTTTGGCGAAAAAAATTTAAAATTTGTAATATATATAACCATTAATATTATTACAATATATGAACTATTGAATTTAATAACTTATAGCACATTGAACATGGAAGGAAAAAATAAATAATTAATATGAATGCAAATGGAATTTGTAGAACCAAAGCAGAATCTTCAGGTCCCAAATACTTTGGAAGTGTGTGGTTTCATCTTCGTATTTGCCATAAAAAAGCAAAACAATACAAATTTAGGACTACCAACACACACAAAACCAAAGCCAAATGAAGAAAAAACATCAAAAACAAGACACATCAAAACTACCAAATTGGATAGCAAAATGAAAAGGGAAAAATAAAAAATAATTATCAATATGATAACAATATATAAATAAATGAATTAAAAACAGAGTAATGTGATAAAAGAAAAATTAAACCATACACCATAGTTTATCCTATTAAGATTTAAAACAAAATCATTTAATTTGACTATTCTAAACTAAACTCAATATCTTAATATAAGATGATTTAAGATTTAGAAATTGATAATTAATATAATTAGCCTATACACTTAGAAATAGTATTATAAGTCTCCAATTTATTAAAAGTAATGTACAATTTAAACATGTAAATTAATTAAATTATATTAATAGAATTAATTGATGTAACTATACAATTATCCATTCATTAGTGTCAATTAAACATCCATTATAATATGTTTTTCAATTTAACAAATGCATTTCCTACTCTGTATTTTTTAAAATTAATTAACCATTGTGTATTATCCAGACAACACCACCCTCAATGTACTCTAACATCTACCCACCCAGTCATTCTATTACATACATTTTTTTTTACACATTTTTTACATTTTTTATCATTATTTTTATGTTTTAATAATTTTTTTGTACTTTTTTTACGCAATGTGTTAATTATTTTTGAGATCATATTAATTGTATATTAAAGAATATATTAATTTTTTAGGAAAAACATTATTAGTACATCATAAATTAACTTTTTAATATTTTTATTAATTACATGAGAAGAACATGAACATTTTATTCCATATAAATGATTAAGGATTATATTACGATGCACATAATTACAAAGACAGGATTTAAAATTAGTATATGTATTAACTTTAAAATTAAATTCATTCCGTTTGTCATATATATATATATATGTATATTGTTCAGTGTTTTGCAATCTTTTAAAAGCCATTCAAATTAACATGTTAGAGCTAGTGGTGACCCAACAGGGTTGACGAGCGTATCTTGGGAGGGGGGGGGGGGGACAGAGTCCTCTAGCATGTAAAAAATATTAATTTAGTATGATTGTTTGTGCCTCTATACATATGATTAGCTGTAATTCAGTTAATAATGCTTTGAAATTTATTAAAGAAACATATTGGGTTTCCTAAAATGGACTGACAGATTTTAAAATTCAATCGATTGCAAATAATGACATTAATTTTGAAAATCTTGCAGGAGGTTTGCGTAAGGAGAATTTTTACTGCAATTTTTTATTTTAATTTACAATAGTAGCAATTGATGGTGCTGATGGTGGTCGTTAAATCGTGGTCCGATTTCTGATCTCTCTCATTTCTGCTTATTAATGCAAAAGGAGGAGGTTAAATATTTGAGATGTTCTCAGCTGCCAGTGCAGTTTTGTTCTACGAGGCTTACTACAAATATTTGACTGCCTTTTCTCGCATCAATACTGTAAGAACAGAAACACAAAATTCAGCACTGATTTAGCCCCTATTGTTTGCAATGGAATCTATCGTTGCTATTTGAAACTAAAATCAAGAACCACAGTTTAAAAAAATTCCTGATTAGTGTTGATTTTGAGTATAAAGAAAAATTTCTGAAAAGTTACAGCAGATGGAGGATACTCTCCAAGCACTAATATTTTTTGTTGCAAATTGAGTTAACTCTTGGATTAGTTTAATATATTATTTCAGGTTAAAAACTATACATATAATAATAAACTTAGATGTATTTTTTTTTTTTTTTTACAGTTGTAGGGTTTCTAATTATTTTTAACTTTAAAACAACTGAATTACTTGAGAAAAAATTGTACATAAAAGATAAAGAAATCAAATAATACTAATTTTTTAAAATAACTACATTTTACATTGGCCAATTAATTTAAATAATTTTTTGTTTTTCAATTAAAGGGATTTTTTTTCTTTTTTTAATTTATCTATAAAAACCTAGGTAACTACCTAGAAACACACACACACACAAAAAAAATAAATAAATAAAAAATAAAATAAATAAATAAATAAACAAATAAAAAACTATCTAACGATATAAAACAATAGTAACTTGGCTGTACAAAGAGTCTGCGCGTTACACTAATAATTCCAATGCAGGGTCCCCATCAGCAGTAAAATACAAAAAAAAAAAAAAAAAAAAAAAAAAAAAAAACTAATTTAGTAGGGGCATTTTTTGAGTAGGGGTGGGGGGGGGGGGCTGAAACCTGCTTTTTTTCAGTTAATTGCCCAATTCCATTGTAATCAGGCTTTATTCTATTATATAATAAATTTGTTGGATAGTGTCTTTTTTAAAAATCTATATAGTTGTATTTGATTGCAACTTTATTATTTCTTTTTCATTTTTACTGTTTATGATATATTTGTAATTACTTTATTATCTAAAGATGATAAATAAAAAATTAAAATAATGAAGACATAATTAAAGTTGAATTCACCAATTCATTTTACACAAAAGATTTTTAAGTGTGAGAGAAATAAAAATTCAAAACCTTAACCTGTGACTGTATACAAATTTCGAACTGAACCAGTGTTTACTTGTAATTTACACTGTCTCTGACCCTCTCCCCTTCTCTCTGTACAGATCTACAATACAAATTTCAGGTTCATTTAAGAATATTGTTATGGACCCAGGCGAAGCAGGCGGCACAGCTAGTTCTTTATAAAACTGCATAAATAAATTAAAACAGTGGGGTATAAGCTACACGTTTCATTCTTGAAACCTATTTACATTTAATAAAAGAAACTGCAAATAGATTGCTGCATAATTAAAAAATATATATTTTTGAATGATATATGCTTTTAAGATGAACAGTTAATAAGTCCTCAATTATTTGTAGCAATTAAACACATATGTTAAATCTAAATTTTGCTGATATAAATAAATTGTTTAGATTTTTTTCATTTTTTTATGGCTAGATGCAGAAACCAATCTGTGACAATGGGTATGTAATGAGCATATTTACTTTCCTTAAGTTAGAGTAAATTCAACTTCCTTTTCAGTATAAAACATTATATTGCTTTATCTTATTTGAAATTTCATACATTTAAATGATTTTTTTTTTTCCTAAGTAAAAATGAAAATACCTGCTCAATATTCTGTTTTTTAATATATATATATATATATATTTAGTTTGCATTTCAAGATTTTTATTTTTATTTATTTATCTTTTTTTAATTTTATCTTTTTTTTTTCTTTCTTTCTTTTTTTTTTTTTTTTTTTTTCTCTGGATAGTTAGTATTGATCTACAAATGCTGTATTTTACTTTTTTCTTTTCATTTGCAGTTCTATTATTAAGATACTTTCACTTTTAGAAAAGTTTTCAAACTAAGTTAGGTAACTACTTTTTTCCCTACTGGTATGATGAATTATTCATGTATTCTTAATTTCAGGCAATATTCCATAAGTAAGATAATTTCACAAATAAGAGGTGACTGTCAATAACTAAACAAAATTAATTTTGAGGTAAAAGGTTTAAAATGTCACATGTTAATAATTTTATCCCAATATTTCATTATTTTCTCTTTAATATATATTTTTTATCTCTCTTTGTTTGTACTAAATGAAAAAATAAAATAATTAATGCTGCAGAGAAAATATTTATTTTCAAGCAATGTATATATTTTTAAAAATTAGGTATTCAACCAAGTATGCAAAAAAAGCTACAGCAGAAATCCACATAATATTGATTATGACTAAATGATGATGACTCATTATGACTCATTATGACTAAATTTTCAAATTTAGTCATAAACAAAGAAAAAATTGCAATTTCATATTTGATTTCAATTTACTATATTCTAAAACTACACTGTACTATTATTATACAAAAATCAATGCTATATAACAACATTTTTCCTGTTTTGCTTGGAGTTTACTTAAATATTTGAGTTTTTGAGAGTTTAAATCGGTCACATAAAAAACTAGTTTTTGGCCGTAAAACCCAACCCTATGAGACATATTCAACCTTAATAGTAGTTGCTTAAATAATTTATTTAAGCAACAGTCTCTGGAGCTTTATAACACTCAAATAGCATAACTTCCAATTAACTTTTTTTTTTTTTTTTTAATAGTTTTACAATTGTTGCATTTGTTTTAAATTTAAAGATTAAGATATATAAATATCAAAACTAAAAAAAAAAAAAAAAAAAAAAAAAAAAAACAGAGTTAATATAATTTATTGTGTATTTAATTATAAGGTAAGTGTGTTATCATTTACCTGTAGTATGATGATCATCCAAACTGAACTTGTTTGCCATATGAAAACAAATAATTAATTTTATTCCTATTTGGATTTTATTTTCATCTTTTACAGTTATTGGGTGACTGCCATTATTCCTAAATTTTCTTTTTCAGCTTTCAATCTCATTAATTTTTGACAACTTTCAATTTTTAAAGAAACAATCTCATGCATTTCTTTAATTTTGAGTATTTCTAAATTATTTGTATTTAATTGAAAAAAAAAATGGTATATTTCAATTTCAATATTCAAAGTTGCCATTTTATCTGTGTACTATTTTATTCAGAATGCAATCATATTGTAATGTCAGTGATATATTTTAAGTATTATATTTTCCAAATTTAATAAATCACTTTTCCCAACAATTATGCATTAATTTGAGTATTTTTATTTATTCTCCATGTACTTAATTCATAATTTTGATATTACCTTACACCGTTTAAGAATGGAATTTCTAAAGTCCCTGAAATACACATAATTTTTTTTTATTATTAAATTTGTAATCTTGAATCCACTTTTATCTAAAATCCTAATATTACTGTTAAAATATAGCAAAATAACTAAAAATTTCAATCATGTTTTTTATGTAAATTTAATACATTTAATATTTTAATAATTGTAATATACATACTTTAATTCAATTGTTTTTTCCATGCATATTTTGTTTTAAATATTTTTGTTAAAAAAAATATATAAATCTGCAATATCTTAGTTATAATGTGAATTCTTTTTAATGAAATTGTTTTATACACCTTATTTTTGCCTGTATTGTAGGTATTAAGAATATCTAATTGTTGTACATGTTTTGATTTCTTCTCTCCCTCTTGTTACGTTGTATCATTATCAAATGGAGGAGTTGTTGTTGTTGATAAAAGAAGTCGGTAAGTATAATTATCAATTTAATATGTAGATTTTTTTCTTTCTTATCCTTAACTTTTTTTTTTTTTTTTTTTTTTTTTTTTTTTTTTTATTACTGATGATAAGTTTGACTGCACTGTATTGAGTTGTGTTCTTTTATAATATAAGCATTGCTCGGAATTCATCTGGCATCTATCTTTTTTAACTATGCTGACATATTGTTAAAGCAAAGATATAAAAATTGTGTTTAGAAACATTGAAAAAATAACTCATCTTCAAGGACTGTATGTTTTATATCGAGGTGAGAGCATATGTAACCATTCATATTTTAAAATACCATGTCTTTTAAGCCCAGTAACAAAATTAGGAATAGTTTTAAACATCCTAAAATTCATTATTCAAAATGTGTGGGTTATACTTTCAGAGTTTCTCCCAGAGGGTTTCAGAGGGGCACTCTGCCCAGGGCCATAGCTAGGAGTGAACAATTGGGGGTTCAAGAGAATGTAGGAGGGCTCATAATTTTTTCTCTCTCTCTCTGACACAGAAAGATAAATTAGTGCAGCTTCACATTGTAGGTACTCTGTTTCTTATTAAACTGTTCTAATAACTTCATTTTATGCTAAGAAAAGTACAGAATGATGAAAATGTTGAGTGCATAACTGGTGAAAAATTAAACATCATGTTAGCGTCATGTGTGCAAATAAGATGAGGGAGTGTTGAAACACTTATTTTAGATACAATTTAGTAACTGCAAAACTGTGAAAAGGCCTCAAAACTAAATTAGATTTTTGAACAGTATTTCATTTGAATTTTCAGAGCAGAAATTCATTGAGTGACCTTGGTATCTCTTCCAGGGGGGGTTCAAAATATTTTAGGAGGGGCTGAGCCACCCATAGCGCCCCCTTAGCTATGACCGTGACTCTGTCCCTCCTACCCTTTAATTAAAAAAAAAATCGCCTCTTTTGCCCCTTATCCAAAAACTATCGCCCTTCTTTGCACTCATTCAAAAAAAAAAAAAAAAAAAAAAAGCATCCTTTATGCCCCTTATTTGAAAAAACAATACCCTTACTGCTGTTGCGTCCATACTGAATGCATGCTTGCTACTTGTCTTCTTATTCATACACTTAGGATCATATGTTCTCAAAGCTTGCATCACGATAGACAAGCCTTGATTGGTCTACTGCAATAGACAAATTCCTGGTCTATGACACGATGCCTTCTGGTCCAAAAAGAACATGCACCAATTTAAAAAAAAAAAAAAAAAATGGCTAAAGGAGAGGAAAATATATAAAAAGAAATATTTTTGTTTTTCTAACAAAGGGTAATTTTGCTTCACAATTTTCCAAAATTCAATACATTCTGCACCAAAAATTAAAATATAAAATTTGTCATTGCTCAAGAAATTCAGGCATAAAAAGTATCACAAACTTCAACAAATGGTCGCCAAAAATTTTTGTCAATTGTTCACAGGAAAAAAAATTCATCAAAGAATCGTGGAAAAAAGTGTATTTCGTTAAAGAATCGTGGCAAAAATAGTAATTTTGACAAAGAATCCCGGAAAAAAGTATTCATTTCAGGGTCACAAAACAGGTTTGCTACACAACCTGGAGAACCTGGAAAAGTCAGACAATTGGGAAAATAGCCAATTAAGTTAGGAAAATTCAGGGAGTTTCAATATTTTTTCCTAAACCTGGAAAAGTCAGGGAATTTAATAAACTTTCACTGTGATCTCTAAGAAAGTTTGATCATTGTGCCGTCAGAAGTGAGAATCTTCCATGATTTGACAAACTGCATATTTAAAAAAAAAAAGAAAAAGAAAAAAGAAAAAAAATCTACTTTTTTCAAAAATTTCCCTCTTTTATTCTCCACATTTTATATTTTTAGTGCTCATTATTACAGATTTTAAAACTTTTACCACCAGTTACTTTCATGTAACAATAAGTAATTATCACAAGCTTCCATCTTCCCACTCTGTTTCCATGCAAATAAGAATCGGAAAAAAACTTTGAATTTCATCAAGGAGTCATTGAAAGGATGTGAATTTTGTCAGAGTATCACTTGTAAAATGCAAATTTTGTCAAAGGGCCATGGAAAAAATGCAAATTTTGTTAATTGATCATTGACAAAATACTACATAAAAAAATGCGATTTTTTTCAAAGGCACACTGAAGAAATGAGAAGAAATGAGAATTTCTTCAAAGTACAGCCGACAAAATGAGGGAATTTCATCAAAATGATGTGGGGAAAATTCAAATTTCATCAATTGACTACGAAAATAATGTGTTTTTTTTTTAATGATCTTTTGATGCAGTTTGCTGGTTTTTAGATTTCTTGATGAAATTTCTGGGGGTTTTTTTCGCAATTTTTTGTCAAAATTCATGTTTTTTTGCAATCTTTGAACGAAATTCGCACTTTTTTACATTCCTCTGACAAAATTTATGTTTTTCTCGTGATCGTAAGATGAAATTGGAGATTTCTTTTTCAGTAACTTGCGAAAATGTTTTTTTTTTTTTCAATCATTTGTCAAAATTTATAACATATTTTTCGTCCAAATTTTTAATTTTCAGAAATAAATGCCTTATTTTTCCATAATTTTTAGGAAAATCTGACAAAATCACAGAGATAATTCTAAGCAAAATAATAATAATAATAATAATGAATAAATAAATAAAAATCACAAAGATTTTGAAATGTTGCAACAGAGATGGGGGGGGGGGGATGGGTGGGGTGATTCCACTCCCGGCATGAATAATGCATTACTTAAAAATCTTCTAACCATTTTGTATTTAGTTATTTCTATTGCTATGAAAAGATTTCAGTCTTGACTTGGAAGGATTTCTTGCATCCATAATTCCCCCCCCCCCTCCTCCCGCCTCTTTTTTTATTGTTTCACGAAATTTTTTGATTTTTTCTCGATTTTTTGACAAAATTTCCTTTTTTTTCCACAATTTTTTTTAATTACAATTCTTTTGTGGCTGATTGAAGATTTTTGCACAACTGATTGACAAATTTTATGATTTTCCCCAATTAAATTATGATTTTTTTAATGGAAGTATTTTGTGATTTTCTTTCCATTTGCTAAAAAAAAAAAAAAAAAAAAAAAAAAAAGAAATGAATCAAAACAGCCGCATTAAAAGAGCCAGTAAGATGCTAGACTCAACTCTGTAAAAGTGCCCTGAAGAATGTAAATTGTGCCCTTTGCACAACAGTAGCGCCCTGTCCCTTTTTAAATGTGCAGGATACTCTGTACGTTGTAAGCAAGTTATCTCTTGTTGTTTTTTGCTACCAATTAATAGAACTGGACTGAATTTAGCTCCTTGTTGGATATTTTTTTATCAGTAAAGGTAATTTAAAGTTTACTTGTTAATAAAATCAATTTCCTTTTCATAAAATACTCTGTAGTAAATTGTTTCATGTACAAATATAAAATCAAAGTTAATGTCAAACTTTCATACAGACTAATTTGATCAAGTTTTTAAAAATCTGCATAATGTTTTTCAAGGCATAAATTATACCTCATTAAGTTATAGACCTTCTATTTAAAAGAAAAGCCTTTTACCTTTTATTATTGGCACATCTGTTTATCTTTTGTTATTAGCACAACATTATTATTTATTCTTGATGAAAATTGTGAATGTATGTTTGACAAACCATTGCAAATAATTCTTACGTTTTTCTTGAATATAAAAATTAAGTACAATTATTGTAAAAGGAATCAATTATTATATCTTTTATATAAGATTTACCCTTTATTTTAATAAAAGGTGTGATATATATATGTGACATATTGAGAGAAAAAGCTAGAGAAATCGTAGTAACATAATTATTTACTGTCAAAAGAATATGGTTTCTCATATTATTGGACAGGAATCATGGCTTAATTGAAGAAAAAAGCACCTTCACAATTTCAAATTAATTAGTAAGTCTGCAGATCAGGAGCCTCAATGTCAGCTCTTCAAATAACTTCTTTTTACTACACTTTGCTTATTATTTAATTTTATACAAACAACAATTAAAGTTTTCAAGAACCACAAATTCATATAAGAATTAACAAGTCAGAAATGGCACTTCAAATTTATCAAATGAGGTGCTTCCTTACTATAACAAAATTTTAAAAATATCCTGATCTTGGGGTTAAGAGAGCTGCTACCCTCTTAAGGAAAAATGCATGAATAGAAAATTTATAAGGATTATATAATATTAAACTCAGTAGTATAGAAATAATATTATTGCCTCTTAAATAAGGCATAATCACCATGTTAACCTAGAATCAACACCTATAATGGGATATGACTGAATTATTTACAAGTGATAGGATTTGAATGATTGGAGAAAACTTTTATTAAGTAGTGAGTGAATTTTCATAAAATTTGAAATGATTTGCAACGATTTTATGTATTTAATTTCAAATCATACAGTTTGGTAATGTGTGTGCTATTATATGTGGACAGACGGACAAACAGATGAATGGACCAGACGACGACTATAGTTGTATAGTTATGATATTTTCCCATGAACCATAATGTAATAGAATAATTTTGAGTGTCACTGTAAATAAAATATAAGCTCTATGCTTTTTATTTTCAGTACCGAACATCGCATAATAATTCACAATAGCATATAACAATTCCAGCCCAATCCAATTATATTAATGGAAGTTCAAGTTTGGAAAGACAGACAGATGACCAGAGGGACAGACAAACATAATTCACAAACAGATTTTAGCTATCTTGAAATGTTTTAAAAACGCATGACAGATTTAAATTCCACTTTCAGCAAATTATACCAACAAATGGAATCATACTTGAATATTCTAATACAACCCTGTGTTTTACTTACCATTATTTATTTACCCGCTACTAATTAACTGTTATTTAATTAATTATTAGTTGTAATTTATTTAAGACTTACATATGCTTAAATCTACTGAAATCACTCTTCCAGAGATTATCATCTATAGAAGGCCTTGTATCCAATTCTTTGCGTGGCCATGTAAATTGTTTTATTTATATTGTACGAAAATATTTTAATGTAGTAAATGTAGTCCAGAGTAAAAAAAAAAATTAAAAACACTTTTAAGCTATTTCTGTTTATATTCCGTATCCCTTACAAATTCTTTTCTGTAACCCTGTATATGATTTTTAACTTTTATACATATAACGTAATATGCAAAAATTTAGTTAAAAGCTCATATCAAAATTAAAAATGAACTTCCAGCCATCATTGCTTTACAGTACTTCAGATAGAATATCGCATCTGAAATTTTTTGTGCGTCCCTGTAAATACTATGTACTTTCTGTTCAGGGTTAGGTTTCTGACATGACAAGTGTCAAAATCTGGTTTAAACCATCAATAACTGGTTTAAACCATCAAAAACTGGCTTAAACCAATAAAAACTGGCTTAAACCATCAAAAATCTGTAATGCGTCTTAAAACATTTTAAGAATAAGAGGGACACATTGAATAAGTCTTAATGATTTAAGTAATTTTTTATTTAAAATTAATTACTGTAATTTAATAATAACAAAAAAATTATTTTAATTGCAATAAAACAGTTTTTTTTTCGAATGATTTTATACAGTTAATAATCTGAATCAATTTTACCCCGCAGCATCCTATAGCACATAACCAATTTAGCACATTTATTTACACCCAAACGATTTCTGAGTTAAGAGTGTATAAAGCCAAAGTTAGAAAATACTCTCTCAATTGATGCCAAGCTAGCAGGGTTTCATAGTAGAAGCATTGCTAGTTGAGCAAGTTTGAAGGTTGGCCAAATATTCTGATTCATGACAGATTTTTTTTTTTTTTTTTCCCAAAAAAATGATATTTTACAATAGAGTAATAGTGTATTTTTAATATTATATCTAATGTTGTATATTTTTGACATATATTTAATGTGAAATTTTACAGATCAGTGTAGTATTTGAGGTTTCTGACGAGGTTTTTGACATGACGGTTTAAACCATGGTTTATACCAGATAAAACCACACACTGTCAAAAACTTGCCAACCCTGTTTCTGGTATATAGGATGCAATTTGTAGTAGCACTCAAGAACGTATATCAATTTAATAATATGTTAAATAATTGAGTATAATTAAAATACACCTCAAACATTGTTTATCTCTATACCATTATGTTATGAAATACTTTTGTGTAGCCTTGTAAATTAAGCACAAATATTCTTTCCATCACATATTGTACAGAATATAGATTTTAATATAATTCATAGATGCATAACAATTTCAATATGTACGAAAAATATAACATTATTAAAATGCACTTCAAGGTATTTTTCTCACTGGCGAAATTTAACACAATACTTTTGGTTGTCCCTGTAAGTAAACTATCTATCTGACACTCATTATATTAGAAATGACTCAACAAAAGTATGCAACAATATTATATTTTGATTTTTTAAATATTTTGTTGAGTACTATTTAAAAAGTTATCTGTGGCAGACAGACAGACAGACACCCAGACGATCAGACGAGACGACGACCATAATTGCTATATTTTTATATAATTACAAACGCACTTCAAAAATATGTAGAATGTTTCAGAAATGAAATGCATTAAATAGATCTCGTTCTTATACAACAATATTCTAAATCTTTCATGAATTGCATATTATATTTTTTTAGGTAATAAAACACATTTCTTCTGGTGGGCTCTACCCCTCTGAATTCCCAGTAGACTCATTAAAATTACATTCATAATTTTCTATTGATTGTGCAAATTGTTAGAATGCATCTTAGATTTCATTTTATACTGTGATTATTCAGGATAAGCAACAGCTTGGACAAACCTTTTATATTATTTTGTTCATAGGTTCAATTATTGCTCATTTTCTTTTATAAACAAATTTATTTTTTATGTCCTTGTAAATGAATGTTAAATTCTTTGTGCACCATGGTCTGTAGTAAGAACCTTGTAATAAACTTTAGTGATGTACATAAATTTCAATATGTTTAAAATGCCGTCAAAATACACAGCAAACAATTCCCCCCCCCTCCCTAAACCGTTATGTAAAGAATTTTTCTGAGTGGCCCTGTAAATAAACAGAAAATGCTTTACTATTCATTTTCAATACAGAATATGTCACAATAAACTACAATGATATATATCAGTTTCATAGCAATCGGATTATATTTATGTAAGTGCTATGTAACAAGAAAATAAAAAGAAAGAGAATATGAACATTGCTTATTTTAAAGGGGTAAAACAGGGGTTATAAGAAAAGGAATATTAAGTTATTAATTTAAAGTTATATTTAAGTAGTGGTAGTACATCGCGCACGTAGAGGAGGGAAAGAAACAACATGGTGAAAAATTAATGAATCCACAATTCACTCACCTGAACCAGTAAACCACTCCATCTTCTCTAGTGAAATTCACCAGATAAATTATGCAATATATTTTATTCCGATGGTACAAAGATTATTGTCATTAATATTGCTAAATGTAATTTTTTTTTATTTTATTAACAACCAATGGATGTATCATATAATTATGAATAAGAAAATAGGAAAGCATTTCATAAATCACAATGATAACAACTTTAATTGAAAAACACACATTTTATTTGCTCTTGCATAAATGTAAAATTTAAAGGGGGGAAAGGGGAGAAAGAACAAGCCTAATTAGTGCACCAATTAAAAAATTAATTACAAAGGTAAGGCATAATCAATCTAGATACACAACTCCAACGGATTATCAGGAGAGTCACTTAGAATACAAATAAGAACAAACATATCCTTTCCTATGTGGGATTTGAATTTTTAGTCTGTTACAGTTCGTGAGATGTACTAAGACCCTAAGCCGATGGTAAGTGAAGTTTAAAAACGAATTACAAAAAAATATAGTTCAATCTCACCACTTGCACTTAGTCTGCACAGAATGTGTACACTTTCTTTAGGAGATTGTTCTCTCTTTCACTAGGATCCTTTATAAGTCCACAGACCTCTCAGCTATTACATTTTGGTGAGTTGTAGAAGTAGCAAACCTCATCAGTGGCCTCATCATCGATGTTTCAAAATTCGGCTGTCATGTAGGGTCCACACTGACACTTATGCATGTTACTTAAAATTACCCACTATCTAGTACTAATGGCACACGTGGAATATAAAGTGTATTTAGAGGAGCGTCATCTCATCCTTGTTGATGGACCGGCGTCCAAAAAAAAAAAGAGTAAATTGAGAGGCATTATTCCACAAGGCTTCTACTGACAATCATTCAAGATTTTTACTATTATCAACATATAAAAAGACAGTGGGGACTTCACCGGAATGCTGGTAAAAATTTACAGCATCCCAGCGAAGCCCGCACGTCCGTACTCGTTGAAGTCAGCTGCCAGAGAGAGAGAAAAACATCTCCCTCCTTCAAGCGTTGTTCCGGAGAGCGGTAAAATCCGCTACGCTGATTGGCCAAAATCGAATGCGCGCCAAAGACGAACATTGGCCAAGATCAGCGGTTATGGATAATTAACTATTGAATAAAAAGATCGTTAGAAAATATATTTGAAAGTTATTATTATAAATTACGTTTAAAAATATTAATTAATTAGGTAAATATTAGAGTTAGGATATTTAATTTATTTAAATTTATATTGACGATCTTTTAAGAAAAATTTAATAAAATTATTTCTAACATAAAGTTTAGATAATTAAATTAAGGATTAAATATTAAATTATAAATATTAAAGTAAAATTATTTTAGGATTAAATATTAAATTATAAATATTAAAGTAAAATTATTTTAGAATTAAACATTAAAATTTGAAAATCAAAGTTAATTATTTAAATTTTTTTTTTAAATTAATAAATGTTACCTAACAGTAAGATAGAGCACAAATGCACAGATTTACGAACAGCTAAACTGAATTTACAAGCATTTTTCAACTATGTTGGAAAATGTTGAAACATAACGTTATTAACATAATTTGTATGTGACACAAAGCTATATTGCACATCACATTATTAAAAATTAACTAACCTTTTATTTCTGCCTGGCAGACTTTCTGCTTAATTTTTCGCAATTGAAATTATTAAATGATTTATTTTTTTATCTGCTATGAAATGTGTTGCTAAGCAACTGACGAAAGAAAAAGAAAAAAAAATGAAATATGTATCATGTCAAATACATTAAAATATAAAACAAAATGGTTTATATTATTTGAAAACATGTCTACAGTTCTACAAAAAAATATACATCTAATTTAAAAAAATTGAGAAAATTTCAAATGAATGGGAATAATTTAAAACCTTATTTGGAACTTTTAACATTCATAATTTACTATTTAAATTACACTAATCAAATGTGCCATTTCATTTCTACAAATGGAAATTTGAAAATATTCTGAATTGCCATTGAAAAGCATTAAGATGCAAAATAAAATGTTCTGTATTTTCCAAACGAGTGAATCAAACTTAACAAAAAACTATACAGCTAAATTTGGGCTCCTTATGAACATTCTTACATAATTTCAAGGAAATCAGATGCTTTTTAGGGCAGTTATCGCAGAACAGACAGACGGAAACAAAAAAAAATTGTGTTTCCAAAGTAAGCCTTCACTGACGCTTTGGCAATTATTTATTGCGTTTTTTAAATGTGACTTAATTTTTACCGTTAAAAGTTTTTCACACAAAATAACTTAATTATTTTATTACTTTTACAAATGTAAATACAGCTCATATTCAAAATATTAGAATAATTACCTTTTTTTTAGAAATTGAAAATATCGTTTGGTAATTTAATGTCTTTTAATTAAAATATGCAAACGATATTTTTATTAAGAACTTATTGTTGATTAAACTTACTTGTTATCTTAAATTTAATATCATTTTTGAAAAGATTAATTGCAAAAAAAATTATTTTGAAAAGTCAAAATATTAGAATATTTATTCAAGTGGTTCAAAATATTAGAATATTTCACGTTAATTCTCCTTTAATTATTGCCAATTCTTAACTGGTGGCATCATTGATTAAATTCAGACAATTTTATTTAAAATCAGTATTCTTTTTTGCAGTTTGTTTCTTTTTTGTCTTAAAATGGGCCGTGTGAGTGATATTCCTGAATCTACTAAACTTCCTATGGTTGATTTGTATCGGCACGGTAAAAATCAATGTTTTATAGCGAATTATTTACATTGTTCGCAATCGAGCGTTAGTAAAATACTAACACAATATTCAAAAATTGGAAAATTTCAAAATAATCGCCGAAATGGTGGCCGAAAACCAAAAACATCTGCTAGAGATGACAGGAAACTGAAGCGTATAGTTAAGAAAAACCGTTTTAAAAGTGTGCGATTCTTGCACCGAAAATGGAAAGAAGAAGGAGTTGAAGTTTCTACATTGACAACATTAAGACGTCTCCATAAATTTAAATTTGAATCTCGTGAACCGAAAACAAAACCTCTCGTGACTGCAAGACAAAAGCGTATAAGATTGAATTGGTGTAAATCAAGACGTTTATGGAGCAATGAAGATTGGAAAAATATATTATTTAGTGATGAAAGTATGTTTTGTGTTTCATATGGTAATCAAGGTATTCGAGTTTGGAGAATGAAGCAAGAAGCATTTGATAAAGAATGCCTTAAACGTTCCGTAAAATTTGCTGCTAGTGTCATGGTTTGGGGTTGTATGAGTGCAGAAGGACCTGGAAAGTTATGCATTGTCTACGAAAAGGTTAACTCTCTGATATATCAAGAAATTTTAGAATATTACATGATTCCATCATCAGAAGATTTATTTGAAGATGATTTCATCTTTCAACAAGATTTAGCGTCCCCGCATACCTCGGTGTCAACTAAGAATTGGTTCCGCCAACGCAACATTAAGGTACTTCCTTGGCCACCAAATTCACCAGATCTTAATCCCATCGAAAACTTATGGTGTATAATGAAGAAAAAACTTCAAGAAAATCCTCCTTCAAGTAAAACTGAGTTAGTGGCACGTATAAAGTCTATTTGGGCTAATATTGATAGAAATGTTTGTAAACACCTTGTATATAGTATGCAAGATCGATTGTACGCTGTTATGAAAGCTAAAGGGGATGCTACAAAATATTAACTACCATTTACTTCATATTCATAAGGTAATATTATTGCGTAAAATAAAATATTCTAATATTTTGAACCAATCTAAATTTTATTCTAATATTCTGGTGTGTTTAAGGAAGCTGTATACCTAATTTATTGTGCTGTATTTTATATTTTATAAATGTTAAAATCTTATCTAAACATTCCAGATTTAATTTATAAGAAATTTAATTGCATTTATTTAGTATAAAAAATAAATAAATGACAAATAATTTTTTCTTATTACTTTTTCTCAATTATTCTAATATTTTGAATATGAGCTGTATTTAATATTTGGCCATGATGTAATTGTCCTTATTAAATACATCTTATATGTAATAATTTAATTGCTTTAAGATTTTCTTATTTTTTTAATATGCTGTTTCAAATGAAATTTTTATGACTTCATTTTCCCTTTTTCCATCATGTGATTATTTAATTATATTATTTATTATTACATATTATAATAATAAAAAAAAATTATTTTGTTTTATTTGTAAGTTCAAAAATTATAAAATTAATATGCAAGTAATAAAATACTTTGAACTTTTGTAATATGAAATTAAATCAATGACAGTAATTAAATAACATTCTTTCAAAAATTTTTTTAGAGGTAGAGGAGGTGATTATTATATGGATAAAAAATACACTTGTCATGATGCTCAAATCAATACTATTCATGTACATCCACTCGAAAAAAATTACTTTGTTACAGCTGGAAGGGACAAGTAAGTAAATCAGTTTTCTACCAAATAATCTTTATACTTTTCATCACAGTTGAAAATTTTTTATAATCAGAGCTGTTGATAGTATCATTGTATTTTATTGCATTTTTTAATTTTTTCCACTTTAAGGTATTTTATAGAGTTTGTATATCAAATTTTTATATTTTCAGGCTATTTTTTAAAGTTTTGTGACTTTTTTTTGTTGTTATTGTTGCTTTTTAATAATAAGATGAAATATTAACAACGGAGTAAGTAACAAATACTCAAATAACTAAGCTGGATGGAAATAGTATGATATTTATGATCTGGATGATATTTACTGTCAGATGTACAGCCTGACCATCATACTTGTGGCTTATATAAGACTGTTGCAAATTTGTCAATCCTAGAAAGCTAGCATTTTGCAGTGTTTAATGGAGGCATATAGAGTAACCATACTCAACCCTTTTTTTTCTTGCATGTCACTAGCATAAGTTTCAGACTTTACATGGGCAGCAGAAGGAAAATTCCAACTTAAGCCTGGCCGCAATACACTTATAAAAAGGTTTAAAAAAAATTAAAATTAACATAAGAAGTTTAACAATGCAATGTAAGAAAATTGATATTACCACTTGGGTAGAACATTTGTCACGGAAGAAATATATAATCAAAAAATTTAACACCACTCTTTCCAAATAATAAGCTTTGCTGTTTGAATTTAATACTGCAAATTTTTTTGGGTGCCAATTTTTTCAGCGATAAAATTTCAACCCTAAAAAGTAGTATCACATAAAACATATAATTATAACAATGCAGCATTTCCAAGTAGATTTTCTCTAATAAATTCATATTTTGCTCAATGAAAAAAAAATAGTTGTAGAAAAATATAGTGCACATTTAATTTGGTATGATGTTTTATTACTGTTGAAGATTAAGAAATGTGTACATCGCTGTACGACAAATAGGACTACAGTAGACTCCCTCAAATCCGCACTCCTAAAATCCGCAATTCTCTAAAATCCGCGCATATTTTATGGATGTAAACAATGAACATTCAGTTCAGATGTAGGTGCAAAAATTTATTTTTGCAGTTTTATATTAATTCCATACATTTTTTTATTTATAATTTTTGTTAAGGTTATTGAATTCATGTTTTTTCATGAAGAAAGAATAATTTATTTCTGAAAAAATAAAAATATTGCTAATATCATTGGTAATTGCAATCTTACCAAATATATTTATGTATTATTCAAGCTTTTTTAGTTAGTAAGTCTGGCTAAACCTGAAATAAAGTTTCATTATTTTATGATCCTGATGTCAATTAGTAATGTACCTTTTTGAGGCAAGTTTCATTGAATAATTTAGGAAAAACACATTTCCTCTTTTATAATGAATATTTAATTGTACATTATTGATTATTAACTTGACCTTTCCTTTTAGTATTTTAATCATTTTAAAAAATATCGAAATTTTTATTATTTTAGTTTATTACTTATTTTAATATTTTAGTACATTGTATGCATTCATTATACTTTTGATTTCATTATTAATTACATTCAAATTATTTTTAAAAAAATGTAAACAAAGCAATGACCAGAAATCTGCAAAATTCTAAAATCCGCAAAACCTCTGGTCCCAAGCTGTGCGGATTTAAGGGAGTCTACTTATATGCAAAAAAACTTTAGATTAAGCAAACAGCTTTTTAACACAATTTTCAAGTTAAAATCTGTCTTGTTATGTATAATTATCTTTCCATGAAAGTAATAAAAAGACGCTGAATTCTTTTTTATATGAATCTCAATTATTTGTATAAAAATGGATTAATGATTATACGTCTCAGGCTGCATATTAAACATCGCCAGGCCACATGCGGCCTGTGGATGGCAGGTTGAGTATGGCTGATCTAGAGAGTTGCATACAAATAGAAATAGTTAACTGCATATTCATCATTCTTAAAGAAAGATGACAAATAAATAAAAAGTTTTTTAACTTTGAAGGTAGTTCAAACAAAAAATTAGCTGTCCCTGACATATTTTCAAAATAATGAATTAACAGTAGCAGTCTATAACTGTAAAGATGCAGTTTTGTTGTTGGATAATTTCAGTGTCTAGTTTGTGGAGTTTCCTAATCCTATGTGACTACTTGCAGCACCATGTGAAAGAGGGCGGTCGCCAGGCCCATAGCTAGAAATGAACAGTAGGGGGGGCTCGTAATTTTTTTTCTCTCTCTCTGACGCAGAAAGATAAATTAGTGCCTATTCACATTGTAGGTACTATGTTTCTTATTAAACTGTTGTAATAACTTAATTTTATGCTAAGAAAACTATATGATGATGAAAATTTTGAGTGTATAACTGGTGCAAAATTAAACATTATGTTTGTTAGCTTCATATATTCAAATAGGACGAGGGAATGTTGAAACACTTATTTTAGATACAATTTAGTAATTTTTCAAAACTCTGAAAGGTTCTCAAAACTAAATTAGATTTTTGAACGGAATTTCATTTGAATTTTCAGAACAGAAATTTATTGAGTGACCTTGGAATCTTTTCGAGAGGGGGCTCAAAATATTTCAGGGGGGGCTGAGCTGCCCATAGCGCCCCCTTAGCTACGGCCCTGGCATTCGCCCCAGGTGCAGAAATTTAGGGGGCACCAAATATATACTCCAACATCATTTTTAGCCTGTCACAAAAAAAAGTTCAAGGTGGGGGGGGGGGGGTGCAAAATTGAGACTTTGCCCTGGGTGCTGTTTTTTCTTTGCCCCTGACTACTTGCGACTATATACATGGAAGTTTTCAGGAGAATTGTACTATATGTTTGTTGCATTTACCTGTGGAGAAAGTACTGGGGATTCTGGGATATTTGTAACTTCAACAGTTTGTAATTCCTCTGTCCATTTCATCTGAAGAGCAATAAAAGCTAATAAATCTGGTATGGAAGGAATTTCACTAGTACCATCCTCATGCCCATAGCTGAGTTAATATATGTGCTGTTAAAGTCAAGTGTGAAATTTATGTAGCTTAAAATATGCTTAATGTTGATAAATGCAGACTCTTTTTATATAATTTTACCAAATAAAACACTTTGTCTTCATGGCAAGACATGCATTGAAGTCAAAATTTCGAATAAATGTCTTACTGATATGTTGTGTTGCAGTGCAGAAGGCAATTTTCAAGTCCAATTAGGGTCAGAAAAGAAAAAAAATGCAGGTGCCTTAAGAACATCAGTTTCAATATCTTTACCAGTTCAGTGGGGACCAAATAAATATTCTTGAATGATTCTGTGCATGATGTTCAATTGGTTAATTGCCTTTGACAAAAAAAATAAAGAAAGATGAAAGGTGCTTCTGTTAATGAACAATATAAAACTTCATTCTGTATAGATGAAATTTAGTAACATGAAAGTGGTCTTCTTTTTTGCTAACACGGCTACAAAATTTTGTAGCCTTTAGATCAAAGAGTCATTAAAAGTTTTAAGTGGATATACAGTGCTTCCATCAGAATATTATTGTACAAAGCAATTGCCCCTGAAAACCATGGATCAACTTGCCAAGTCTTTTAATGTGTTATCCAAGCAGTATACTGGATATTGACATCTTTAACTCTATATCTGAAAATTGTGTGAAGCATTGTTTTTAAAAGGGCTGATTTTTGTGCTCCAAATAATGAAATAGTCTGTGAGTGATGAAAATGAAAATAGAGATTTTTCTGAACTTATCAAATAGACAGGTTGTGATGCTGATAAAAAGGTATATAATGCAATTATTGAGCATTTTTTACTCTACAATTCAGATGAAGACATCAATACATTTATTTCCATTCAAAATAATGCTAAAAAATGAGAGGATGACTGTAAAAGTAAAAAAATTGGTATTGAAAATTGTAAGATAAAGAAGCTTTACAGATGCTTTAAAATATGCAAAACAGTTGATTACTTTTTTGTGTAAATACTGCTCTTAATAAAGGACTAAAATTTATAAGTATGGTAAATGAACATTTAGAAAAAAAGCTTTGTAATAAAAAATTAAAATCTGCTAAACAATCATACAAATTATTTAGTGATTTAATTAATTGAAAATTTATCTCTTATTATTGGAAATTAATCCTTTATTCCTTTTGTGTCTGATTTCCATAATTTATAGCCTTCAGGTACATTTAAACTTCAACTTTAATGTATTCTTAATTTTTATGTCCTTTCTGAACTATTAATATGTTTTTAAGTAAAAACTCCAAATAAGGGATACACCTATTTAATGGACAAAATTCTGCTCCTATGAATGACCCTTATTTGAAGGTGTTACTGTATTATTCATATTTATCACCATTTGTGAAATTAGTTATTTTATACACTTCCTATACTTATAATAAAGTGTTTCAAATTATAGTAAAACCTCTTTTCCAGAATACCTGAGGTCTCAAGCATTCTAAATAACAGATTCTATACTGCATAATGTATATGGTAATTTTTACAAAATACGGTTTATCTAAGTATCTAAAACAAGGCCATACAGTTTAAGTTACCTGAGCATTATTCTGCATACATTAGAAAAAATATACCTTATTTATGACTTAAAAGTAATAAATGTTTAAAATATTCCTTTAAAGTAAAAAAAAAAAATGGACATACTAGATTTTAGGCACTAATAATTAAGCATTCTCTAACTTATGCCATTTTAAATGTACCAGAATAGAATAATTGATAGGGTACTCGAATATAGGTATTTCAGTTTATCAGAAACTATTGTATTTATTTTCAATAACAATTTCTATTTCTTTCTTTGGTGTAGATTTCTTGGTTAAATTGTATTAAAATTCAATGAAAAAGGAGCATTTAATCACTGAGTCATTGGTTGATAACTATTGTAGCAGTATTCAAACTTGATAATGCAGGAATATTTATTAAAATCATAATTGCTTGAAAACTAGCTGTTTAAATTTCATCAGTGCGGATTGCCTGATACTTGTGTCTTTGCTATGTGAGTTCAAATACTTTTAACCCTTTAATCATCCTAGCCGTATTTTTCCATCAAATAATCTTTGCTGTCTAGGGCTGATTTAGCACAAAATGGATATTTATATAGATTTTTTTTTTTTTTTTTTTTTTTTTTTGCAGTGCATAGGATAAATAAATATGTAAAATAATCATAGACAAATCTTTACATAAATATTTTTCATAGCTATTATTTTATGAACCATTAAACATACATGAAGAGATTTTCAAGACGCGTACAGAGCTAATAAAGATTAGGCTGTTTTTTGAATGAAAACATCCAACTGTCAAATATTTGATGTATGCACAAAAATTAAAGCCTGGAGTCCTGTCCATTTGGCCTTGGGTGGGGCTTGTTGAACTCAAGTTAAGTGGCAGGCCTTCCCACCTAGTTGAACGTATCCCCTTGTCCTGGCCATAAAAGCATTTTAGCAAATTCTTTCTCTATTATTTATTCATTGTTTTTACTTAACAATTTTATGTAAAATATGAGGCTAATATTTTTTTGTTTTGTTTTGTTTAATTAAAGGCTGAAACCTTGTTCCTGTAATTTGTGCCAGCTCTACACCTTGCACCTCCTCTCTATAGCATTTATATGATCAGATTTGATTTTATCATCTATATAATGTTTGTTGATTTTGTCATGAATAAGCTGGAAATTCTTACAGAAATTATAGAATCTCCTCAATTGAGTGTAGTTAACTGTAAAGTTTTAACTGAACATAGTATTATATTCTATAAAATATGTATTAGGTAAACAAATCAACAGTGCAAAATGTTTTTTGAAAAAATGAAAAAATTGATTAGCATAATCAGTGTAAAAAGCATCGCAGAAGACAAATTATATCAAATGATATGATGAAAGTACAGTGGTGGAGGGAGGGGTGATTTAATTTATAAAAGGGTGCCAATTTCAGGTCCTCCCATCTGGTCTTCCCCCTCCCTTTCCCAATAAAATTTTTATGAATCCCTGTCTAAGAGAAAGTCTAATTTTTGGAATAATCTATTAATGTGTTTAAATAGGAACCAAGATTTTAAAAAAAAAATGTAATTAAAATAGCTTAGTTTATCTAATTTCTAGCACTGACCTGCTAAATAATTATTTCAATTATATTGGAAATCATTCACTATTAAGTGTCATTTTATTAATTTCTTCATTTTTTTGGTCCATATATATGTGTGTAAATCTTTGGTTAATGATTATGTTTTAACTAAACTTTTTCTGTAAATTATTTTTATGAAGCCTTTTATTAACAAAAATATCTGTATCAACAAAAATGTTATATCACATTGTTAAATGTATTACACATTTTTATTTTTTAGCTGAAATTATTTTTAATTTCTCTGTTTCAGAAAAGTTTGTATCTGGGATTTGCGAAAATTATCAAAAATGCCAATTATTGAGAAAGACTACAATAAGAATGTTCATTCAGCTTCGTTTTCTCCACTTTCTGGAAAGTATCTCTTGACTACATTACTCGAGAGTAAATTTTGGTAATTACTTTTATTTGTTTAACTAAAGGGAATACTTTGATTTACATAGTAAATTATAACATTCTAATAGTCTTTTTCAGCCTTTCATAAAAAAAAAAAAAAAAAAAAAAAAAAAAAAAAAATTACTACAACTATTTGGAAAATGATATTTTCAAAGTCTAAAATGTATTATGTATTATGATTTATGTATTTAAAAAAAAGATATGCTTTTATTTTTTATAAAATGACGTCATTCACTTCCACTGGAGAATAGAACATTTATAAGTACAGTACTTGTCACTTAATAAAATCAGCTGCTTAATCTGATAAAATTTTGAGGACTGGAATCAAATCCATACAAATTTCTGTTAAAACTGCCGCTTAATAAAATTAGCATTTCCGGTTAATAAACTCAAAAAATTTCTTCAGCAGCAAAATAATCAGCGAAATCCTGACTGAAAATTTTTATTTTAGTTTAAATGTAAACAAAAATTTAGATAAATAAATAAATAAATAATACATACATTCTTTCAAATATTATTAGTGCAGTTGTAAGTTTCAAGAATTGTTGTTGCAGTGATCGGGATAAGTTGGCTTATTTTCTTTCTGGAATCTTTAAAAGAAAATTTAGTTCAGTTTGATTCAACTTTGCTTCATTTGAAACCCTTAATCCACTAAAAACAACTTTTCAAAAGTAAAAAAAAAAAAAAGAGCCAAGCTAAAAAAAATGAAAAAAGGTTAAAGTTGTAGCTAAAAAATGGTATGATATCAAATTTCCAAGCTTATATTATGGTTCTTATTAAACATTTTCCATTAAAAAAATTACCTTGTGTAAGTCAAGTCCTTCGTATGTGTTGATAGAAATCCTTTTCTCCTATACTAAATGCATCATAACGTGTTTCTAAAAATTCAAATGTTTTAAAATTATGCATGAGGGGCTTGGCAGCCATCTTTCCATATTTTACATAAATTTCTATCTATCCAAATCCATAGTCAAAATCCGAAATTCAAAATTGTTACTTAAAGCAGATAGCAGATATTTTAAGCTTTTTTTTTTACGGAATTTTATTTACAGAACTTTATCTCATAAAACAACAGTGATTTATCTAAAAAATTCATCTTGTAATTTATATCATAATCAATTATTTGAAAATGATGGAAATTATTATTTTTTTCCCAAACTATCAGTCTTTATCAATAAGTCTGTTTGCCTGTTGAAATTAAAAGTTAGGCATTTTACTAAAGAAAACATTTCGTGCCTTTCTTTTATGGAATTGTGTATTAAGATAATGGTGACATATCTTCGCGATTCCTCTTATGATTACTTTTTCAGAGTGATCATAAATGAGTGATAGTTTAATCATTTAAAAGAATTAACAATCAACTTCCTTTTTAAAATTAAAAATCTTTTTAAATTTATTTGTCCATAGTTAAAATCAGAAGTTCCATATTGTTGTTAATACAAACTTATCACGCTTTCCTTTACAAACTTGGGTGCTCAGACATTTGTATAAAACATGGAAAGATGGACGCCAAAACCCTCATGCATAGTTTTAAAACATTTGAATTTTTAGAAACATGTTATGATGCATTTAGTATAGGAGAAAAGGATTTCTATCAACACATACAAAAGCATTTGACTTACACAAGGTAATTTTTTTTAATGGAAAATGTTTAATAAGAACCATAATATAATCTTGGAAATTTGATATCATACCATTTTTTAGCTACAACTTTAACATTTTTTCATTCTTTTTAGCTTGGCTCTTTTTTTTTACTTTTGAAAAGTTGTTTTTAGTGGATATCATTTCTTTTTTTTAAAACAGATTATGTATAACTTAAATAGTTTTACTCATTCTAATTAAAATGAGTTTTCATATCATCTTTGTAAACAGTGAGCAAACACAATATTTATTATTTTTCTTTGATTTTTTTGTTGCCCCCCTAATTTTCCTTCTTATCAAATGGACATTAATAAATATGATCTGTTTAGTTTTTATAACTCTGAATTTTATTTCTTTTTTTTCCATACGAATTAATGATTTTTGATGACCAGATTGTACATCTTTAAGATCCCGAAATATCGCAGTCAGAATTTAATGTTTAAAATAAATTTAAATCAGATATACAGATACAATCTAGGTTAAATTAAATTTATAATAAAGAAAACCGAAAAATATAAGATTAAATAGCTCCTCATATATACATTACATAATCCTCACGATTCTCGGATGAAAACAAACAACTTCATCCTTTTGTCAAACTTCGCAAAAAAAAAACTTCATATGAAAATTTACTTATTTTACGAACATAATAGTAACATTTAGACTTGAAGTTACTCTTAAAATATATGTACACATATAAACTGTTGTAAATAGCAAAAAAGACATACTTCGATAGTTTCAGGGAGAAATAACACTATTGGATTTAAAGTTTTTGTAAAATAGTAGAAAAACACCTTTACTGTTTCTAGGCAATTTTTGTATTTGATAAACTTCAGTGTCATTTGCTACTATCCAGCAGTTTTCTTTGCGAATTACTGATAGATAATGACATAATTCTATGTGTACACCTTCATGAAATATTGCAGATTGATTTAATTTTGATTAGTGAACTTGAATATCGTATTAGGCATATTTATAACATTAAAAATATTTTTATTTCTTGTTTCGTCCCGAGTCATTATCTGACATACAACAATTTGTCTAGGCACTTCTATTTTTGTTTTTATTGAACAAAAACCATCACAATTCTTGCATCGGTTTGATTATCTGATACTTCCTGTTGACTAAAATCTGTTATCAATTTATTAATGTCAACTGATTTACAATTCTGATTGCTGTATAAAAGAATAAAACAAACTTTTCCACATTGTATGGATGTGTATCCGCAAGTTGTGTTTTGGCATTTTTTAGTAATTAAGTTTATATTTGTAGTTAAATTTTTAAATATTTTTTTTTTTTTACTAGGGGGCTCTGCCACGGCAAACTTCATAAGAGGCCTAGGAAGCTCTTGGGTATTTGGACGGAATTATCATTATGACCCATTCGGCAGAGACAGCTCTTGTTTGTAATGCCTCTTGCTAAGACAGCTTTCTTGTGGGGTTTGGTTCGACGGAGATTACAGAATCTGACTTCTTGAACTCTGTCCTAAGCTCCGCCTTAACAAGCAAAAGCTTCTGTGGCCTCTAATGAAGTTGGCCATGGCTCGTGGCTCTGCTCCCTACCAGCTACGCTCGTCAACCCCCGTTCAAGTACCACAGACTCTAAACACACGCTAATTTGATTGTTTTTTTAAAGATTGCGAAACATTGAACTATATATAAACACATAGATAATTTTTTAAGTGGTGATCTCCCTGTAAATGGGTTTCCATTCATTTTCCTTTATTGGGGAATTTTAAGGTAGATTAAGCTGATGTTAAACAACTCCTGGGCTCTTAGATGCTTTATTAAACAGTTGAGAAATTTCTTTGCAGATATTTATTGAAAAATCTTTGCCGCCTGGTATTTTTTGATCCGCAGTGTAAGAAAAATGTTTAAATAAAGTATTTTAAATGTAATATATAAATCTCATGTAATTTTCTTTAAATTTTTCTTTCTCTTTTTAATATTCACATAAAAACATTTTTGTTTGAAAGGAAATATTATTTGTGTCATCTTAGAATTCACAACAATCGTGCACAAGTCGGAAATTTAGAATCTTTTCATGAAGTTCTCAGCTCATTTTGCGTTTTGATTATTATTATTTTTTTTATATTATATATATAAATATTTTTTTTGAGACAGTTCTTTAACATGCATTTATATTTTTAAAATAACCATCATGCCGAATTAGAAGTTTTTATCTCCAACCTATCACAATAATAGCACTTTAGAACTTTTTTATTATCGGGATTTCTTAATAAATTCCGAATTTTTTTAACTCTTCTGTGTCAACATTTAAGTTTTAAATTCACAAGCATTTTAATGGTAACATTTTAAACATATTTGGTAAGGTTTTTAATCATTTCTTACATTTAAATTTTGATTTTTTTTTTAGAAACAGTTCTTAGCGACAATTTACATTTAAAACTTCCAATTATGCCAAATTTCAGTATTATTTCCCTAAATGTACCACACTAATTGAAATTTTAGATTATTTTTTACTCATGCATATGCTCCTGGATAGTAATACCAGCATAAAACAAAGAGTCGGCAGATTAATTTTCCCATCTTTAATTTTCAAATTGGTTCTATAGTTCCAGAGATTATTCCTTATAAATAAGTATTTTATGGTAAAATTGTATTTCATCATAGATTGACGTCAGTTATCTGTGTTGATCCTCTGCTCATGCACAAAATGAACATTTTTTACCATGGTCCTCTTTTTATATAAAAAGCCACATTTCACTCAATTTTTTTTCAAAAGTTTTGTCTACATTAGGAATGAAACTTTAAATGCCAATAACTTTAAATGACTACATTTTAGAAGATATCTCTTCTCTCAAAAATTAATTTTATTTTGAAGAAGATCTTTCTAAAAATTAACTTTTATGCTGTTTTATTCGAAAAAGTAAGCTCGAGGAAAAATATCCTATTGGTATATAAAACTTGAAGTGGTTGTATCTAAATTGATTTGCGCTACTGTAATGTAGATAGTACACAATCGTTGGCAAGTTTAGCACAGTTTGGCTTAATATGTTAATTAAAAAACAGTTTTTTGCTTATTAAAGAGGGAAAATTTATTTTTTTAAATGGAATTTTACAAAAGCACATAGATTGAATAATTACATGTCCAAAAATGCATTCTATACTTTTTTCATTCCCATATTTAAGTCTGTACCTTGATTGAAATAAAATTGTTTGATGAGGAAAATAGTGATCATTTTCAGTATCTCGACGGTTTTTAAAAAATCCTGTATCTCTTTAAATAATAATTTTACAAAGATGAGTTTGGTCTCAAATTGAAGCTTTTCATCATTAAATTGTTCTATTTTTTGTTTTATTTCTCTGCAATACTTAATTTCTTAAATATCTGAAATTTTAAAATGCCATGTTTAGTCGATTTAATAGGGGAAAGTTGTCTCAAGTATATTAAGCAGTTAAGCAGTCTTCATGTTTTTGGCGTTTGTTCGTTTGGCAGGCATATTATTTTTTTCTAGCTTGGCTTGGCAGAATGACTGTCCTGCTTGACAAGTAAGATGTCTAAGTGAAAGGTTTTAGGCTTGAAAGAAAAAAGATCAAAATTTTAGAGAATTAAGATAATCTATTGAAATTTAACGAAAGAGAAGCGGCGCCAAAGCTTTATGCAATTTGTTTAAGAACAGAGACAATATTAAGTCTGAAATTGTAGCAAACGAAAATTTGAGTTGCAAACAGAAATGAGAAGAAAAAACTGAAGATGTCAAAACAGCACTTTTAGAATGGTTTAAAAATGCCAGATTAAACAAAGTTCCCATTTCGCGCAGAATTTTGTGCAAGAAAATTGAACATTTCATTCAAATGATGAGTGAGAAACTTCAGATCTACTAATGGCTGATTCTCATGATGGAAAGTGTTATGTTATACAGTCCATCAATGCTATACAGCCACTTGATTAGGAAATTATCAAAGCTTTTAAATATTACTAATGGAATGAATTGAACAAAAAAAGAGTAACAGAAATTGAAGTATGTGATTCATCTGTGTCTTCTTTTGTAAGCTCCATAAATCTGTTAATCTGTTGGATGCAATCCGTTACATTAAAATGTCTTGGGCAGTGGCGTTGTTGTAAAAAAAAAAAAACAAAGGGTATACTTTAGAGTGCACATACTATTAGCTTTCTTGAGAAGCAGAGGGTATACTCTTCCTTAAAATAATCCAGAAGGTATATGACGTATGCCCTCGTATATCCTCCACTATATCCCTGGTCTTGGGACAGTGTGACAAAAGACACAATAAAAAATTGTTTTTTGATTTGCGGATATAAATTTGAAGAGTTACAAGAAATTTCCGCTAACCTCTAAAAGTAAGGATTAATGTTAAAGGATTTCCTTCAATATGTTGAAATTGGTGTAAATCTCCCAACATTTAGTGAAATATCTGACACAGACGTAACGGAGCAGATCCTGCATCACAGGTTTCATGGGCCAGCTATTAAAGATGAAGATGTGCAGAACAAGAATCGTACAGTCAGTATTACTCTCTTGATGAAAACATTGAATGTTTGATTGTTCTGACCAAACAAAGAACCATTGATCAGTTTTTCATAAAACCCAATAATGTCAGTAATAATACATAGTTAAATTAATTTTATATGTATTGTAGTTATTAAATTTTGAATGAATAATTATCTAATTTAAACATAAAATAGTTAATCCTATTTGTTCATGTCATTAGATGCAACATTTTGCAATTTCTTTTCAAGTTTGCAGAGTATCATTATCGTTTTGGGATTAAAAAATGTTCGCCGATATAAAAACATACTTGCCAACTTGTACGGTTTGGCCGTACAATGGTACGGATTTTGTTCTAAGTGTACGGTTTTTTGGATGAACAGTACGATTGTACGGTTTTGCGCGCAAAGAAATGCGAATTTCGTGAAAGGATCGCCGAAATGCGCATATTTCGTCAATATTTCTTTAAAAAATGATGATTTCGTCGATGTATTTATCAGCGAACTTTGTCAAAAGATCGCTGAAAAACGCAAATTTCCTGTGCAGATGGTGGAAAAACCGGCAATTTCACAAAAAATATCTCGGATAAAACCTTGATTTTGTCTGAAGACCGTGGGAAAACGTAGATTTCATCTAAAGATTGCGGATATAATGCCAATTTCGTCTCAAAATCGCGGGAAAAAGCGCCGTTTTCGATAAAAGATCACTTTAAAATATTTTTACAAAGAATCATTGAAAAAAAATGCCGATTTTACCAAAAGGTCATGGAAAAAAAGCCGATTTCATCAAAAGATCTCGGGGATAAAACACCGTTTTCGAGAAAAGATCGCGTAAAAATGCAAATTTTGTCAAAAGATCGTCGAAAAAAACAACAGATTTCATCAAAAGATCACGGAAAAACCGTCGATTTCGTCTGAAGATCGCGGATAAAACATCGATTTCGTGACAAGATCCTATTCGTTCATGTCATTAGATGCAATATTTTGCAATTTTTTTTTCAAGTTTGCAGAGTATCATTATCGTTTTGGGATTCAGAAATGTTCACCGATATAAAATAAGAATTCGATAGAAAATGCGGATTTTGTAAAAAGATCGTTGTTAAAATGCTGATTTCAACAAAAGTTCGTGTAAAAACGTGAATTTTGTGAAAGGATTGCTGAAAAAATGTGCATTTTATGAAAGACACCCAGTAAAAATGCATAATTAATGCCGATAGATATACTCTTCCTTCTTCCTTCCATCACCTCAACTGCTGTACCCTTTCAGGAAATTTGCTGTGAATTTAATCTGCCCTTATCTATTGCAGATCATCATGCAGGACAGTTTTTTGGAAACACCTTCCCAATGTATGAAATTGGAAAAACATATTCTTGTGCAATCTCATGTTTTTATTTTTTAATATAAATAGAAACATAAATATAAAAATAGCATAGAAAATATTGTTGGGAAATGATATTACTTTTTGCATTGCATATGCATATATTGTGCATTTTTAAGCATGTAAGAATACATCGAGAAAATTGTAAGGATTTCAAAATTGACATGTTGGCAGGTATGTAAAAATCAGCTGCTTATTAAAATCAATTTGATTCAGAACTAATGTGATTTTACTAAGCAGCTGTTACTGTATGCATATGACATCACTATCAACAAATTAGAAAAAATCAGCTATCTAATGATTTATATACCTTCATTTATTTGTAACAGAATTATAAATACTTCAAATTAAATATATTTTATAATAATTCCAAGTTTTATCAGAAATTATTCATTTATATTTTTTCAAAATAACATGCATTTTAACTACATTTTTTTTCGTTGTTAGGGGAAAATTGCAATAAAAAAATACATGATCAAAAAGTGACTTATGTAATAACAGAGTTATAGATGACGCATTCAGAAGTCAATCCAACTAACTCCATTTTTTAGAAAACTCAAGTAATGACATGATTGTGCTGAAATTTTCCTATATATCTAAAAAACAGTAGTTTATAGGTATACAATTTTAACTTATTAAAATGTGCATTTTTATTTCATGGAGTTGATTAGACTGACTTCTGAATGCCTCATATTACGTATGATATGGATTAAACATTAACTAGTTGCATCCATCGAAATTCGACTGAAGATAATTTATTGGATAAGTATGTTACATTTTAAGACTATGAATAAAAGAAAACTGTAGGAATAGAAGGAGGTATCAATTTTATTTAGTTTTTTCTATAATAAGTTTCATACTGATTAAACAATAGGTATTTTTCTTTTCTTTTTCATTTTTTAAAAAGTATTTCATTATGTAACACATTCGTTGTTGTGCGACTTTTTAGAAGTATTAGCACTTTCAAATTTTTAAATAAACATACTCCAAACATCATGATATATAACTAACCATGGCTAAATATTAGCTCAGATAAATACCAACACAATACAATATTTGCCCTTACCTATTAATTGTCATATAGAAACACAACTTGAATGGTAATTTGAAGTCTTCTAAATGAAAAGGAAAGAGTTATATTTGATGGAATTAAATCCATTCTAAAGATCAAAATCTTTTGTTCAACATTTATGCCAGTAATAATTTCTAGATCTAAACAATTATTGTGCATATTTCATACAATTAATCTGGTCTCATTTAAAAGATCTTGGGGAGCATTTAAAATTCTTGGTAAAATTACAATAGCTTAGATTTTAAGGTAAGAAAATGTGCAGGCAAATCATTTAGTTTTAAGAAAATAATAATAATAATGATAATAATAATAATAATAATAATAATAATAATAATAATAATAATAATAATAATAAAATTGGAAATTGAAGTATTTCTGTTTAATTTTTAATTATTAAATTATTTACGATGATATATATTCTGGATGTGCTAGATGTTAGATTTTTAACTTTATGATTATTTTCATTGCAATGTTCAGTTTTTGCTAGAATCGAAACCTTAGTAAATTTTGTGATACTATCTGAAGATTCGAACTATTTTCATAAAATTTCGTTGACAATATCGTTTTTTGCTATAATAGTTGGTGGTAAATTTACTTTATTTGAGTCTTAAGGGAAGTTTTCATTCATGCAAAAATTTTCTCCATTACCCATTTTATGAAAAATTTTCAAAAAACCTGTATTTATCTGGACTTATGACATATTTTTATCAATTTAGATACTTTAAATTCTGGCCAAAGAATAGAAAACTTAATGTAATTTTGGACTATATTTTGATATCATAGCACATCTTTTCATGATGAAGATACACAAACTTAAAAAATAAACTAATATAATGAATATAAACCATAAAGTATTGCATTGCAAAGTTTAGCATAAAATCTTTTGATATATATGTCATATATGCACCGTGTTGATGCGATTGCAACAAAATGGCAATTAGATGCCTCACATCGTAACCCAGTTATTTTGTTTCATTAATTTGTTTACAAAATAAACAACAATTGAAACAATAAATAAACTGTTATAAGTATTAAACACAATAATAAATATAAATATCACAATAAATTGTAAATATTAACACTTAAAGCAATATTCAAAAACAAAGTTTTCACTGAATTGGCGGGAGAAAATATCTCGCCACTGTGGTGATAGTATGACATCAATGCCAATCTTTTTAACATGATTTCCACAATCTTAAGTGTTATTAGAATGTCAAGACACTTCAGGAATTCAATATGATACCTCAGATAGTGATTTAAAAATTATTTGTGCAGTTTATTATTTCTTCGTTTAAACATCATTTAAGAACTGCACCATGATTACAATATCAAGAAAAAATTTTATTATAATAAAAACATAGCATTACTAAACTGCGTAACTGATACTTGACTCATTTAAAATGTTGTTCACTTGCAAGGCATTTATTTATTGGTTTTAGTCTTTTCTTTTCAATATGACATAACTTATGTCATATTCATCATTTCTGAAATTATAGCGTGATCTGGTTTTTGAATGACATAATTTTCTTCATTGGAAATATTTTGCTTTAGATATTACTTTTTTTTATCATAGATTATTTTCTGTTATTTTATTTACTTAGAATACTTAATATTAATTCTCAGTAAATGATATTTTTTTCTACCGCAGTTATTGCACAATTATATGCAATCATGTTATTCTGATTAAATTTTACAAAAGCCATTAACTTTTTTCTTTAAATACAGTGACATATTTACTGATGAAATCTAGCTTCTGATTGGTGGAAAATGATAAAGCAAAATAAATTTTTATTATAAAGAGAAAAGCTGAACTCAATTGCCATTATTTTAAAGAAATATCATAAAAAGCTTTTAAAATTAAAAATAATATATTAAAAAATAAGTAGAATGGGCACAAAGACAAATGAACAGCTTTCGTTTAAAAAAGTAATTATCTAAATTGGTTCAGTTGAAAGCTCAAGGCTGATGACTAAAAAAACAGCCAGGTCTTTTAAGTATGTGGATATTCCTGGACCCATCATAAACAAATTTTAAATAAAATTTCGATTTTACAATTTTTGAAACTGCAAATTTTTAAAATTCTACACATTGCACATTTTGAATTTTTATACTGTTGCATAGAGAAAAAGGTGCACTTTAAAATGAAATTTGTTTGAAATCTTTATCACAATTTGTTTTCAAATTATTATTATTTTTTTAAAGTTTTTATTACTTTTTAGCTCACAGGCTATCATAGCCTGAGAGCTTATGTGCCTGCCCGTTCTGTATGTATGTTCGTTCGTGCGTAATGCGATAATTCATGATAAAAATATCCGATCCACTTGAAACTTTGTATATAGGTATATCCTGATAAGGCGCTTCCCTGATTAGTTTTTGGCGTTCATTCGATATGTATAAGAGGGGCGAACGGGGGGCTCATGTCCCTCCCCTTAATTGATATAAATGGGTTTTTACATGCAGAATTAACAGTTTTTGTTCAAAATTTAGATATAGGATCATTCTGATGAGGGGATTCCGTGACTGTTATTAGGTGTTCATTGAATAAGTATAAACAGGGGGACAGGGGTTCTAATGCCCCTCCCCTTAAGTTCTTTATTTTTCAAGCAGAATTGCCAGATTTCGTTCAAATCTCTGAATAGTTTTGGAAATTTAATGGTTAAGTATAAAAGAGAAGGATAACTCCTCTTAAATTATATAAATGCTAAATTGGTTTTTATTGAGAATTATCCGATTTGCTCTGAATTTTGGACATAGATTTTTTATTTGATAAAGCATGTCCTTGATAGTTTAGGAGGATCAATGATTAAGTATAAAAAAGGGGAAAGGGGAGAGCTGTTTCCCTTTCTTAATTTTTTTTCGAACTTATGTACCCTTGAAAATATAAGGCTGTAATGGGCAATTAGTATGTGTAGCCTGTGAGCTCAATGCCATCAATTTAACTGGGCAATATTCTTTTTATTGTTTTGTTATTGTGTTGAAAATCAGAAAACGAAAAATAAGTTGCAGAATTCAACCAATAAAAAAGATTCAGATATACTTCAGATTTCTTAGTTCTCTACTAAGGACAACAACTATTTTCCAAATAGTTTGAAAAACAAAAAAAACTTTTCGATTGCTGATGCTGTCAGTTTTGCATTATCATGTATTTTATACTTTTTTGGCTTATATTGCAACAACTATTATTGTGTGTAAAAAAATGAAAAAGGGCAGTTTATTTTGTAGGAATGTACAGTAAAAATAACCCAAATTTTACAATTTTATGTTTTTAACTTTTTAAATAGATAATACTATATAAGCAATACAACTACAACATGACTAATGTACCTATAAAACTTTGCTTCAAGTACGGTCAAAGCCAATTAAGTGGGATTTGTATAATGTTGCAGTAACTGGACATACTTACATGTCTAATCTTCTAAATAAGCTTTAAAAAATTACGTTTATATGTTTGCAATCAAAAATTGTATCTTTTACATAAATTTAATTAATTAAAATTTAACTGGTTTCAACTCATTGATTCTTTTTATAGGATCAACTAGAAAAATAATTCAAAAATAAATATAAATTAAAACATACATGTACTGTCAATTTGTAAATTACAGCAAATATATATATATATATATATATATATACGTAAGAAAATACAAAAAATCAGACCTATTTATTACTTTTTTAATAAATCGCCCCTCAATGTGGATACGGGCCCCAGGACTAATAATCACGGGTTTTACAGGGCAACAAGAAACCTAAGTTTATCGTATTAATTTAAGTAAAACACATGGCCTTTTTAACTGGTAACCCCCCTCGGGAGATGAGAAATTTCTATACATCTACGCACTTGGTCTCCAGAACTCATGATGTAAAGACTTGCGAAAAGACTTTGCTATGTTTTAAATAAATCGTAATTAAAACTCATCCCCTTGAAGTCTGTCGTTTCATGAAAATGCGACATATATACATATACATATATATATACATATACACACATATATACAGGGTGATTCTAATTTTTTTTTTTTTTTTTTTACAATAAAAGAGGGGTGATAGTACACATCAAGACAAACAATATTAAATAGGAAGCCATGCGTCCCAAATGTTTTCCAAAGGAGATAGCCGCCATTAAAGTTTAGGGACCAAATTTTCAAATAAACATAAAAAAACAGAAAAATCGGTCGATTGATTTGCGATTTTCACTAAAATTATTCTTTATGTCAGTATTTTCTTGAAATTAAATTATAGATTTCAAAAAATGCCAATAGAGGGCGCTTTAGGCTTTGGAGTAACGAACAACTATTTTTTGCTGGTATTATTTGCATCTTATTAAATGTTTTCATAAGCTCAGACTCAAACTTAAATTTTGGGCTCAAAATCTGAAAAGTGGGGAGTGGTTAAGTAGCACGAATTGAACGGTGTACAGAGGGTTCAAATTTCAAATGGTTATAAAAAAGGGAAAAATTGTTTCATTGACTTGCGGTTTTCACTGAAACTATTCTAAGTTGGTATTTTCTTAAAAATAAATTATAAAGATAACTTTCAAAAAATGTCGATAGAGGGCACTTTAGACTTTGGAGTAACGAACAATTGCATCTCATTAAATGTTTTCGGAATCTTAGATTTAAACTTAAATTTTGAGCTCAAATTCTGAATTGCTAGGAGGGGTTAAGAAGTGCAAACTGAAATGTGTTCAGGAGTTGAAATTTAACCCTTTCCCCTCCTCGAACACAATTCAATTTTTCGCTACTTAAACTCTCCTAACGATTCAGAATTTGAGCCCAAAATTTAAGTCTATGCATTTGAAAGCATTTAATGAGATTAAAAAAATAACAGTTAAAAATAGTTGTACTCTATTCCAAAGTCTAAGGTGCCCTTTATCGGCATTTTATGAAATTTATCTTTAAAATTTATTTTCAAGAAAATGCTGTTTTAAAAATTAGTTTTAGCGAAAACTGCAAATGAATCAACCAATTTTTCCTTTTTTTTATATATATAATCATTTGAAATTTGAACCCTCTGAACACAGTTCAGTTTGTCTACTTAACCACTCCCAACTATTCAGATTTTGAGCTCAAAATTTAAGTTTATATCTAAGCGTACGAAAGCATTTAATAAGGTGCAAAAAATAATGCCAAAAAAGAGTTGTTCGTTACTCCAAAGTCTAAAGCGCCCTCTATGGGCATTTTTTAAAATTTATCTTTATAATTTATTTTCACGAAAATACCTACATAAAAAGTAGTTTTAGTGAAAACCACAAATCAATCAACCAATTTTTCCGTTTTTTATAGTCATTCGAAATTTGGACCCTCTGAACACAGCTCAGTTTGTGCTACTTAATCACTCCCCTATTCAGATTTTGAGCTCAAAATTTAAGTTTGAGTCTAAGCTAATGAAAACTTTTAATGAGATGCAAAAAAATACCGGCAAAAAATAGTTGTTTGTTACTCCATAGTCTAAAGTGCCCTCTATTGGCATTTTTTGAAATTTATCTTTATAATTTAAATTCAAGAAAATGCCAACGTAAAGAATAATTTTATTGAAAACCGCAAATCAATCGACAAATTTTTCCGTTTTTTATGTTATTTTGAAATTTTGGTCCCTAAACTTTAATGGCGGCTATCTCCTTTGGAAAACGTTTGGAACCCTTGGTCTCCTATTTAATATTGTTTGTCTTGATGTGTACTATCACCGCTCTTTTATTGTAAAAAAAATTTAGAATCATCCTGTATATATATATATCTTTCTGCTATACTATATATATTTTTTTTTACAAAGGAAACTAGTCAGATGTGGCAATCCCAAAACTTTCTTCTATCTTATGTATGTTAATATTTCCTGAAAAAAGACTTGAAATGTAGTACAGAAGTATCTTATTTTTACATGAAATTTTTAGTTATTGTAATTTTTTGCAGATTTTTACCATGAGCATTGTTTTTAATTGAAAGTTTAAAATGTGTTAATTTGCATTAAACTTGCTGTTGAATAAATATAATATCTAAAGTTAATTTTCTCTGTAACATCAAAATATGTTTGTAATTTAATTTATTACAATTTACCATCAATTTCTTTTAGTATTTATGATAATGAAAAAATGACCGAAGGAATGTTGAAACTTCACAAATCAGTTTTGTAAGTATTTTTTAAATAGATGAATTTTTAAATTGTGTATTAATTGATAAAAAGCTGTTTTCTAAAATTATTTTATGTTTTCTTAAAATTTTTGTTGTAAATACATAAATATGCATAACCACTATACGAAGACATCAGATGTGAGTGACTTTTTATTATTATTAATGTATATGCAGTAGAATATTTTTATTATGCACAGCTTGAAATAAGAAATTGTGTGTATTATATTACAGAAGACTCCCTCAAATTCACACAGCTTGGGAACAGGGTTGTGCAGATTTTAGAATTTTGCAAATTTCTGGTTATTGCTTTGTTTACATTTTTTAAACAGTCATTTGAATGTAATTAATAATACAATTGAAATTATAATGAATGCCTACATTATAATAAAATATTAAAATCTATACTAATAAAATAAAACGCTCTATCTGTGTGTGTGTCTGCAATGGCTAGCAAAATCTACGGCACGGACGAAGATCAAAATTTTTTTGAGAGTAGCCCAAAATCTCTCCTGATGCACCTGAAGATCAGAATTTTAATTTTTTTATTAGTTTCATAGATATTAATTATGAAGCGGAACTCACTCTCTTCAAAAAGTCATTTTTTTAATGTTCGGGGAAAGAAAACGTTTGCACATGCGCACAAACTCAATTATGTACCTAAATGAAGGAAGAAACTTTTTTCCCTGTTTATTTCTGCTTTTGGATCATTTTGTTTAACCCTGCTGTTCTATTCGGGTCTATTTGACCCAAAAATTTTATTGTTCACTTGTAAAAAAAATTAGCGCAGAGATATTTCCATAAACTTTTTGACTTTGTTCATTAGTAATATAACTATATATTCCTAGAAGTATTTACGCTTATTTATATTTCCAAGAGATCTTTTTTAACTTAGTCCTAATGTACTGTTCGGGTCATATTGACCCGAGTTAAAAAATGATTTTACCATGCACTTTTAATTTTGTTTGGAATCATTCAATAAAAATAATTACTGCAACGTATCTATTTCAGGGCTGCCAGTTGGTCCCTATTTTACTAAAAGGTCCCTATTTTTTATTTTGGTCCCTAAAAGACCCTATTTTCACTAAGAGGTCCCTAAAAGTCCCTTTTTTTTAATCTATATTGTGTCTAAATTAATTTTTTCCTTACATTTTACCAAAATTTATCAAGAAAATTTACTTTTTTTAAAAATTTAATATTGTAGATGATAGAACATAACTGATCATAGTGGAAGAAATGAAAAAACTGTAGTGAAAAAACCCTGCAATTTTGGTCAAATAGTCCTGGAAAACCCCTGCAATTTTGTTCAAAAAATCTCTAGAAAATGCCTTTATCGGCAAAATTTCACGAGAAAAATGCAATTTTTATCAAAAGATCACTAGAAAAACACGATTTTTGGTTAAGATCGCGAGAAAAACATGATTTTCATCTAGGTATCGTGAATCAATGCTATTTTCATAAGGAAATTTTCGCCGAGATTTTTGCCAAATGACTGTGGAAAAACTGCAATTTTCGTCTTAAGATTGAAAAGAAATGGATTTTTATCAAAAGATTGCAAGAAAAACACAATTCTTGTCGAAAGATTGCGAGAAAAACGTGGTTTTCGCCCAAAGTTTGTGAAAAAAGCACTATTTTCGTCTAAAGATTGTGAGAAAAATGCAGTTTTCGTCCAAAGATTGCGAAAAAAGCACTGTTTTCGTCTTAAGATTGTGAGGAAAAACTCTTTTCATCAAAAAGTTGTGAAAAAACCCCAATTTTGTTAAAAATCTCAAGAAAACATGTTTATTATCAAAAGATCATGAGAAAAATGCGATTTTTATCAAAAGATCGCAAGGAAAAATTGCGAAGAAAACGCGACTTTCGCCAAAAGATCGTGAGGTAAATGCAATTTTCGTCAAAAGATCGCCAGGAAAAGGAGATTTCGTCAAAAGATCGCGAGAAAAATGGGATTTTCGTCTAAAAATCACAAAAAAAAAAAAAAAAAGCAATTTTTGTCTAAAGATTGCGAAAAGAACCCAATTTTCATCAAAAGATAGCGAAATAAACACGATTTTTGTCTAAAGATTGCGGGAAAAATTCACATTTTACCAAAGGATTTAAAATAAAAAGTTTTTAAAAACTTTTACATTAAAAGAACATGAGAAAGGTGGTATTTCCCCCTAAGTATCAAAGGAAAAATGCAAATTCCATCAAAGCATTCAAAAAAAAAAAAAAAAAAAAAGAAGAAAAAACCCCTGGGAATGCCGTTGAAAAAATGTATAATTAATGTAGGGAAGGATTTCCTCTCTCCCTCTTTCTGTAAATTTGCCGTGAATTTCAGTGTTTTTTAGAACTTTGAATTTCTTTCACTACAGAAACTCATTTCATTTAAATTTATTACAAAAAACTCATTTATAACCTTTATTTCAATTATGTTTGTGTTCGTAAATGCAAATTATATAAGTGATGATGATTCAGAAAATAATTGTAATAAGTGTTAAATATTGCTGGAAATAACAAAAGCATACTATTCCTGAAACCAGTATTTTAATCCTAAAGTGTGCAAAAAATTTCTGAAATAGTCAGGAATGAACTTTAAATAGTTTATTTATGTTATAGTTTTTACAATGTTGATGTCTGTGTTGATACATATGTTAATGTATTAAAACATGTGTCAATATATTTATAAATACTTTTATAAATACATCCAAAGTTATTCAGACAATACCAATAAAAGAACCAATGAAACCAGTATTTTTACATTCATATTATTAGTTGAAGTTTGAAGAGAAATAGAAGGCAGATTACCAAATTACTAAGAAATATGTGGATAAATGGACATTATATAACCAGAGTAATTCATATATTACCATACAATAAACCAATGAAACCAGTATTTTTACAATCATCTTATTGAAAACAGTTGAAGTTTGAAGTGAAATAGAAGGCAGATTACCAAAATAATGAAAGATAAATGGATAAAAAGGCAGTAGAAGGCTTTTTCATTAAACTACTTCATCAGGGGTGTATAGTTCAACAAAAAAGCAAAAACATCCAACCAGTTTCTGTTATGAGTCGTGCTAAAAGCTAAGAATTCGACCCACAATACACCCGACTGGCTGGAAGCTATTCAGATGACAAATTAGTAGAAAGATACACATAGAAGAAAATAAAATATGAAACTTCTTATAAAATTCCTATATTTTCTTCAAAAAAATTCCTATATTTCCTATAATATTTTTGAAAAAAGTCACTTCTAGGCCTGATGGATGTGATGCGTCTGATTTTATTATTTTAGTATATAACTATTTTAATGACTGGCCATCCAGGTGGGAAGATTTTAGTTTTATACAGGAAAAACTAAGTGTTCCTGCACATAGATTTATGAAACATGTGCCAAGCATATGGTTAACTCTGAAACCTGCAGCAAATTGGTTGTTAGAACAATTGATTTGTCTCCATGAGTATTTCTTAAAATATAATCCATCTAGAAAAGAACAAAGGACACTAAATACAGTCAGCTACAAAAAAATTGTTGAATATTTGAAGGAGAAAACAATGAAATGTCAGTTACTGTTTATTGTATCTAGTGCCAAACTATTTACCCAGTTTACTGCATTTTTCCAAAGGGAGGATCCTCTGATCCACTTAGTGTATGATGAAATAAAATGCCTTATTATTAAAGCCGCAGTGCGTATTTACAAAGAATCAGCCTTTAAATCTTTCAAGAATGATGTCAGTCAAGATCCCTTTGAGAGTAAAAATTTAATCTCTCCAAGAGATATTGTTTTTAATGAAGAATTGCAAAAAGAGTTTTTGCAATTATCTGAAAATGATAAAGGTTATGTTTTAAGTGATGTGCAGCGTCATTATATAGCTTCTGGTAAATATCTTTACAATAAGGCTATATTGCAAAATTAAAACTTGAAATATCTCAGTCGTTTAAACCCAGAATTCAAAAGTACTCCAAAAAGTTTAAATATTGCTTAACTTGCACAAAAATTGCCTATAAACATTGAAATTGATGCCCTCTTGGATGAATGGAAAATTTGCAAGCTCAGTCAAGAAGAATCTGAAGTAAATAGGATTGATTCATTTTGGGCTACTTCTATTAACGCAAAAGAGAAATAGGGAGGATTAAAATATCCAAATCTCTCTCTTTATTTTGAAGAGTAGCCTCAGTTTGTACCATGGCAGTGCAGATGTAGTATGAGGATTTTTGCTTTCACATCAAATTCTTTCCGAAGATCGGGCATCTATGAAAGAACGGATGCTAAATGCTAGGCCAAACTTAGCAGATGCTTTGACATCATTATGAAAACCATGCAGCTCTATTACCAGTAACTAGTAAAATGATAAAAAAAGCTAACATTGCATATCAAAATTATCAAAGTTACCTAGAAAATGAAAAGAGGGAAAAAGAAAAAAAAAAGGAAAGTACAACTTGAAGTGGAAAAAGCTACAGAAGAGGAAGAAATCAGAAAAAAAAAGAAGCTGAAAAAGATAAAAGTACAATTGTAGTTCTTGACAAAATTTTGGAAGATTTAAGCAAAAATGTGAATGAAAAAGTAACTGTATTGGACAGATTGATCGATGAAGGCAATGAAAGGTTAAAAATTGCTTTAGAAAAAGGAAATTTAACTGAAGCTAAAGTGGTTAAAATTTGATTGCAGCTGGTATAACAGCTAACAAGGAAGTGAAAGTAAAAAAGGATAAAGCTGATAGCTTGTCTAGTGTTAGAAAAAATAATTACAAATTTTATGAGTAACAAATCTAAAGAAGGTTAATTTAAGAAATTTGTAAATATTATATTTGATTAAATAAAAGTTTAAAAAAAATTGGCTTTTATTTGTTAAAAATTGTATTTGATTTGTATAAATATTATGTTTATTTTTCAGGTCCCTAAAAAGTCCCTATTTCAGACTTTTGGTCCCTAAAAAGTCCCTAATTTTTAATCATTAGGTCCCTAAGTCCCTACTATTTTGTACCAAAGTTGCTGGCAGCCCTGCTATTTCAAAATCTGTTTCTTTGGCACAGGTGTTAGATCATGTGACAGGAGAGCAAAGTCAAATGTTGATATCATTGGCGGAAGGGAAAAAAATGCACCTGTTAGTAGCGTTCCTTTTTTCTTGCTGTATTTCAATTTCTAATAATCTGAAGAAAAGTTGTATCTCTGAGTATTAGTGAAAAAATGGCGAATCGTAGAAATTTGAGCAACGCTGATATTGCTAAATTAATGGAAGCCTCTGACAGCGAAGAGGAAAATGCGTCTGAGTATGAAAATCATACAAGTGAGGAAATTGAAAGTGAAAGTTCTGAAAACGATTTTGATATTGATATTCAAAAGACGCACAATATACAGAGTATTCAGTCTAAGAATCATGAAATAGTATGGAAATTGAATCCCCTTCTTCATTCTGGTCGATTAACGTCTGCTAATATAAAAACTACTCCAGGTGTCACAAGATATGCAACGACAAGGATAACTGACATAAAAAGCGCATTTGCGACGGTATTCAATTCTACAATGGAGAACGATTCATAAAAATGACTGATATAGAAGGAAGAAAAGTGTATGAAAAAGAGTGGAAAGATATTAGTACTGAAACTTTTCAACCATACATTGAATTATTATTATTAGCTGGTGTGTACAAATCATATGGAGAATCAACAAAAAGTTTGTGGAATCAAGAAATAGGCAGAAATATATTTCGTTCTACAATGTCCCTTGAAACCTTTCATATGATGTCGAGAGTTATTCGTTTTGACAATAAATCTACCAGGCAAGAAAGAAGATCTGTAGATAAATTAGCTGCTGTTCGAGATATTTGGGGAAAGTGGATAGATATTCAACCTAAATTGTATAATCCAAGTGAAAATGTTACTGTAGATGAACAATTAGTAGGATTTCGTGGACGATGGCCTTTCAAACAATATATACCTAGTAAACCCTCCAAGTATGGGATAAAATATGGACTTTATGTGATAGAAAAACTTCGTATGTACTGAATGCACAAATTTATACTGGAAAAAATCAAGGATCAAAGCCAGAGAAAAGTCAGGGTATGTGGGTAGTGAGTGACCTTACTTATGGGTATTCGAGGTACAATGTTACATGTGATAACTTTTTCACATCCTATAACTTGGGAAAACTTCTTCTAAAACGGAAAATGACTATGCTTGGCACCATTAGAAAAAAATAAGCCCGAACTTCCTGAGAAAATGCTAAACAAAGAAGTGCAGAACTCATCATTTTATTTTACAGAAGATACAACAGTTGTAAACTACATCCCTAAAAAGAACAAAAATGTTATTCTTATGAGCACTTTCCATTGTGAAAATGAAGTTAGCGACAGACCTGACAAAAAACCACAAATGATATTAGATTATAATGCAACTAAAGGGGCGGTGGATATTCTTGATCAACTTTTGAATACATGCACTTGTAAGAGAAAAACAAATCGCTGGCCTATGATAGTATTCTATAATATGCTTGATACATCTGCTTACAATGTATTTATTCTGTGGATTTCAATAAACAGCAAATGGAATGAAAATAAATTAACCAAACGAAGGCTCTTTTTAGAAGAATTGGGGGAAATCTTTAATTTTTCCACACATTGAAGTAAGACAGCATCTTCCCAGAAGCGAAGATTCAGTCAAAATTGTGAAGAGAATGCGTAGTAAAAGTGCAAACATACCCTCGGAATCAGATGAGAACACTTCATTGTGTACTAAACGTGTAAGATGCAAGTTCTGCCCATCAACCAACAACAACAAAACTAATATATTCTGTTACAATTGCAAAAAACACACTTGCAAATTTCACGTAAGCTATTTTTGTCCAAATTGTAAATAAAAGTAAGTATTTAAATATTTTTAAGTTATTATACTGGTGTTTTGTATTATTTGATATATATTTAAGCTTATTTTACTATTTTTTTAATTATTTCTAAAATAGTTATTTTCATTTACTGCTAGAAAAGGTAATATTCTAAATCGGGTCACATTGACCTGATCACTACATACGTATAGTAAATGCGAACAGAACAGCAAGGTTAAATCCAAATCAACCAAACTACTCGACGCAGTTAAACTTAAGAGACATATTTCGAAAGATCATATTTTTAGGCCTCAAATGCAATAATCAATTTGAAAAAATGTTGCAGTTAACCCTTTGAAAACAAATATTCAAAAATGGTCGGGGTTTTTTTTCAAAACTCTTTTTCTCCCTTTTGTCGATGCCCTCCAGGGCCTAATTTTTAAGATATAAACAAACCAAAAAGAAGATCTTAAAGTTGACACTTTCTTCTAACTGATGGTGTAATTGGTTTAAAAAAATATGGATTTTAACCTTGCAAATACACTGGCAAAAGAAGGACATTTTGCGAAACGTAGAGAGGATATTTTTTCTATGCTAAAATTATCTTAACATACATATTTCAAATCAATCTTTTAAAAGCTTCTCAATAGACCAAATTTATATTCCCTACAAAAATTTTTAAACGTTTGGACGGATAGAAATGTTTTTTACAGAATAAAATGTGCAAAAAAATTAATGGAATCAATAAAAATAGATCGTATTCATTGCGGTTTTGCATCAGCAGAGTGCAATTCTATAGGTACCAGCAAACAAAAAACCTATTCTTAAAGCCTAAAAACATTCTTATAATCTATGATGCAATCGGCTTTCAAAATATAAGATTTAACCCTTTCAAATACACCGGCAGAAGGCGGTCACTTTGTGACTCATGGATAGAATTTTTTTCTACGCTAAAAGTATCTAAGCATGTATATTGCAGCACAATCTTTTAAAAGCATCTCAATAGACTATATTTACACCCTCTACAAAAATTTTAAAATGTTCGACGGGTTCAAATATTATTAAAAAAATAAAAAGTGTGAAAAATTTAACGAAATAAATAAAAACCAAATTGTTTCATTGTGGTTTTGCAGGGCACAATTCTATACATCCCGACAAAATGAAAATATTTTCTTAAAGCTAAAACATTCTTGTAATCTATGAGCAATTGGTTTTAAAAAAAAATGAGATTTAGATTGTTCAAATACACCGATAAACAAGAATCACATCCTGGCTCACGAAGAATGGAGAGTACAGTTTTTCTATGCTAAAAGTAACTAAATGCCCGCATTTTAGCACAATCTTTTTAAAGACTTTCAATAAACCAGATTTACATTACTTATAAAATTTTTGAAACTTTTGCATGGCTTGAATTACTTTTTACAAATTAAAATGAGTGAAAATTTTTATGAATTCAGTAAAAACCTGAGTGTTTCGTTGCAGTTTCATTCCCTTTCTGCACGCATAATTTCCAAAAATCAAATTACGTAGAAAATTAAATTCCAAACAGCATGTGCTTTCAATTCAATATCTTTTTGCGATTTTTCCATTTAAAAATATAAATTTTATCAAAATGGACTTAAGGATATAAAATCATAGAAATTTGAGTTTAATTTAAGGATCATTTAGAAAACAGATAACACATATGAAAATTGAATAACATCACGGACCCGGGCAACACCGGGCAGGCCAGCTAGTAAATAATATAAATTTTGATAATTTTTAAAATATTAAAAATAAAGGTCAAGTTAAAATCAATAATGTATGATTAAATATTCATTATAAAGATAAAATGTCTTTTTCCTAAATTATTCAGTGAAACTTGCCTCATAAAGGTACATGATTCATTCACATCAAAATCATAAAATAAGGAAATTTTATTTCAAGTTAGCTAGACTTAATAACCAAAAAAGCTCTATTAGTACATAAATATATTTGCTAAGGTTGTGATTACTAATGGTATCAGCAATATCTTGAATTAATTTTTTCAGAAATAAATCTATTCTTCCTTCATGAAAAAGCATGAATTTGGTAATATCAACAAAAATTACAAATTAAGAGATATATAGAATTGATATAAAATTAAAAAAGTCAAATTTTGTCCCTATATTTGAACTGAATTTCATTGTTTACATCCATAAAATGTGTGCGGATTTGAGGGAGTCTACTGTATTTCACACATCATCAAACTTGTCTTGACATATCCAAATATGCCTGAGACCTAAAATTATGTAAATTATAGTTTTTGCATAATGCATAACATTTTGCACATTACTAGATTTACTGTGCAATCATGGTCCAAATATCTCCGTACCAAATCATTACAAAGACTCTATCAGTGATGATGTCACAGACAACTCAACTCCAGGTATCAACCGAAACTGCGTTCCAAACAAACAACAGAGTCCAGAAAAAGATAGCGATGAAATGTTGTTGTTTAGATATGAAACTGCAATTGCAATCGTAAAGAGGGTCATAATACGGCCAAATAATCGTTGCTCGATACGGAAACTTTTCATATTTCAGTGAATGATCATATTGCTTGTGGTTTTGATGGTATAGTGCATCTCTAAAATACTCTGAATTCTATGTGTTTGTTTGGAACATATTTGCAGCTGATATGTGGAGTTGAGTTGCCTGTGACGTCATACTGATAGAGTCTATAGCATTTAAAAAATAATATTCAATTTAATAGAATCTGTTATTCCACAGAAACAAATAATATATATAAATAATTAATTATTCATACTATACTTAAAACTGTTTCTTAAACAAATTGTTTCTGTATGTTTGATTTTTCTCTTATTAGTTTTATTTGAATTCTGTGAATAAGCTGTCTTCTTGATGTGATATACAGTTTTGTGATTTTCAAATTTTGTGGTTTGAGAAATTTAAAACATCGCTTCACTTATTTAACTCTTTGATACAGAATTTATTTTTTTCATTTTTTCCCTTTAAAATAAAAGATTATTTTTGTAATATCCATCAGATAACATTATGTTATTACATTACTAATTTGGTCATTTTTATTACTTATTTCATATTTTCAAATTTTTCATTAAAAATCTCTAAATTAACTTTTTCAGGGTTAATGCTTTCACAGGGTTCATGCTCACCAGGGGAATATGGGATTCCTGGGAAAATCAGAGGATAAATTTTAGGTTATAAAAATCAGGGGAATCTCAAGGGATAATACAAAAAAATCCCCAAAACTGGGAAAACCTGCCAAAATGATAATTTTCTATTCTGGGAAATTGAGGGCAATTGTTGCTGTCTGCTTGATTTGTGATATTGCATCTGTCAACATCCATTCAGTGACTAGACACATCTCCTAACATCATGAGGTTTGACGATAGTTCAAGAAAAATAAAGTACTGGCACTTGTAGCCTTTATATTATTCATGATGCTTTAAAAAAGAGATAACAAAATCACAAAGTAGAAATGAAATTCTTTCAGCAAATTACTAAGTTTTTAAGGACAGCCCTACAAGGCATGCAGACTTCATCTCTGTTTTACATAAATTAATATTTTCCTTTTAAAGTTAAGTTCATATTGTTTATTTAAATGATGTATGTACTTTATTTTTGAGATTACCTTGTTTTTATTTTATTTTGTGGAGGTATGAGTATCATGATGCTGGTTTTTAAAATGTTGTTTAATTGTTGATATAGAAAAATTATACATTCCAGAAAATAAATACATCAGGGGATTTTTTTTCTTGGAAAATGACTATGAATCCTATTTCAATACTGACCAGAAAGCATTACTTCTGAAAAACTATAATGATTCTATAATCTGCCAAGTATACAATTATTCTTAACCTGTGTTTCATGATGGTATGATTCAAAATATCTGTGAGGAAAATAATCACTTGTTAGAGTTTAAGATTTGTGTCTTTTTAGGAAGGGATGACTCCTCATTAATACCGTATTTTCCTGCTTATAATCCGTGGATCATCTGTTAAAAAACCTCGAAAATTTCAAGTGCGGATTATCTGCCGGTGCAGATAGTCTGTTGAAATTCTTTTGAAGCAGAACTGATTTCCCATTTCTGCCAGCAATTATAAATTGTAAACATATCAAATGTTTGTCTGTTTGGGAGATCGCTCGCAGAACTGCTTGTGATTGGTTTACATATCACGTGCACATTCTAGTGGGAGTGGCCTCCAATTTTTAAAGAATATCTGTCTAGTCTCTTAGCAACATGTTTCGATGAAGAATACAGAGTTTCTCAACTCATTTTCGATCAAAAATTACAATTATTTGTTAGCTGAATCTTCTTTTATTTGTCATGACGAATACATATAAGTTAAAGAATCATGTCTAAAAGAAAATGCATATGTTACACAGCTGAATTTAAGCTGGTTGTAATAGAAAAGGCAAAAGAAGTTGTAATAGATCAAATATAATTGATTGCCATAATCAAATATTCGATTATGGTAAAAGAACAAGGAAAAAATTATTATTCAAGGAGTCTCTGTGCTATTATTAAACTATTGTCAAATATTATTGGCAATAGATCAAATATAATCGATCACCATAATCGAATGTTTGATTATAGCAAAAGGACAAGAAAAAAATTATTAAACTACAGTCGAACCCCATTATAGCGAACGCGGTTTATAACGAACGAACATTTTGGTTCCACCATTTTCCTATTATATTTAATGCTATTTTATCCTTTTATAGCGAACCTCCAGAATCTTAAGAATCGGTTATAACGAACTTTTTTTCTAGTCCATCATGATGTTTTTTTCTCATTTTACTTTTCCACTGATGTGAAAAAAAGGCTTTCGACTCTAATTTTATAAGAAAATGCATGCCGACTAGTAAAACATGGTGCAAATTAATGATAAGTCTTTTTATTAAAGAGTAGTAAGACCTGCATTCTTTCTCTTTTATGGTAACCATTCTGCAGTTGTGATCATACCCACCCAGGGTTGGAAAAAAATCATGATTTTTTTAAAAAAAATCAAAAAAATCGGATTTATTTGATTTAAATCAGGTTTGTTTGATTTAAATCAGATTTATTTGATTTTTTTAGAATTCTATTTTTAATTGCTGTGTTTTTATGTTTTTACAATACATGGAGCAGTTTTTCATAAAAAAAACTAAAAAAAAAAAAAAAAAATGTTCATAAAAATATATAAAAATTATAATTTATAAAAATAATATAAGAAATAATTATATAGTTCAGTAAATACTATATTCCAGTTACTGATTGTCATTAAAAATTAAACATCTAGGCTTTAATCTAAAGCCATTCTATTATTTTGTAATTGAATTATGCACACTAAATAAGAAATAAACTTAAATAGGTTGTAAATGCATAAAAAATGGTAAAATAAAAAAAAAAATAATAATAAATATTTATTTAATGCAAGCTATTTATATTAACCCGTCAGTAGTCGCGTGTCGGTCTTTTCGCCGCCAGTATAACTTATCTTCTCCTAACTTATATCGCATTACAAATACAACGGAGATCTACTATGTAGCTGACTTTGAAGCTTTCTCGACCACCTTAGTGAAGTAATAGGACACTTCTGTTTTTCTTTCAGGTACATTTTTAGAAACAAAGTTGAAATTGACGAAAAAGTCTACGTAAAAATCACTAATGTCAGTTCTTGTTACTTTTTCCAATTATTCCAGATCTCATGAATAACATGCATAATTTAAGAAAACTGCAAATTTTTATCTTCGTTGTAATGTTATTTTCGTATATTCGGTGAAAAATATTTCTTATTTTACTTATTTGGTATGCGGGGGGCCAGCGGTGAAAAGACCGAGCGCGACTAATGACGTTGTGAAAAAAGTTGCGACTACTCGCGGGTTAAGGGATAAAAATCACAATTAATTCAATAGTTTTTATGCAAATAGACATAGATCAGAGATATAATTGTTTGAACAAAAACACTAATTTAGAAGCTTTGTCCACTCCTAATTTTTACGAAGACTTGAATGAACTAGTCCAAAAGAAGAAAATTGTCTTTTTACTCCAGCAGATGAAGCCACGGCTGTTGTTATTTGGTAAATAAATTCAATTTCAATTTCGCTGATTATCTCTTTACCTCCCATTATGTAAAAGGACTTCCACCAATCATAATCTGTCATAATATCTGAAACTTTTTTCTCAAGCAATGGTAATTTTTGGAATGGGCCATTTTTTGCTTGAAAATGTGCTACAGTATTGAAAAGATTTGGACAATTTTCTTTAATGAATGCCAAATTTTCATTATTTTCCTCTACACTGAAGTGAAATTTCATTTCAATTTAAAACAGAATGACTTAATAAAACTCCAGCAAAATGACAACCATTAATAGCTTGTTCATATTTTGTTTTAAATTTTGTAATTCTATCTCAGACTTACCAAGTTCTGAAAGTTAAAAATCAGGAGATTTTATTTCAAAAATCAGGAGTTATTTTTGTCAATGAAAACTTGTTAATTTGTTGATGTTGATTTAAACATCTTTAGTGAAAGTTTAAGTTTATATTATGTTATAAAAAAGGGATGTTTTGTTACTCATTAACTTATATAAAACTATAGTAAAGATCATAAATAAGTCTTAATAGAGACAAATTATTAATAATTCAATACATGACCATAGTAACAATAACAAACCTTAAAGATACATAGTTTATAATGCATCTGAATGTAATTCATTACATAAAATACTACTGGTCAAACATACTAAAGAACAATTACACTTGTACTAGAGCTTTTCTCACTGAATCACAGCACATTTGATTGTTAAATAATAGAATATTTTAAAAGTATGAAAAATCAGGAGCATGGAGCAAACATTTGAAAATCAGGAGTCTTCTGCCAAAATTAGGAGATTTGGCAACTCTGCTATCTTTATCTAATGCATTTTTTAATTTTTTACTCAAAAATTTTAAAAATTCGTAAGCTTTGATTGAAATTTGATTGTGTAGTATGGCAAGCTTTAAAACTTGTTCCTTGCACGTAGTATCCGATATCTTGGGGAACATTAATGAATCTGTTTAATCATTTACTTGTGAAACAAAAAAGATCCAGATCATTTAGTTGCCAACATTGGCAAACGAAATATGATTTATAAAAAGTTTGTGTTTTGCCTCATCGTCTAAAGTTTATTACAAAAGAACAAACAATTAAAGGATTAGGAGGGGGACACCTGGACTTAACCTGTACCTGCCACATTCTTTCTGATAGCAATCCTGAAAATACCAGAAAAACACCTGTTACTTATTTACACCTATTTCTTATTTCTCTGCTGATTAATTTCCAAAATGAAAAAAAAAAAAAAAAAATTGATTTAAATCAAATGATTTAAAAAAAAATCAGTTGATTTAAATCTAGATTTAAATCAATTGATTTAAATCATGCCAACCCTGTACCTACCCATCAGTTATTTTCAATTACTCCTGTCATAGCAATTCAGTAACGCATTTAAGCTAATGTATTTAAGAATAATTTGAGATATGGCAGCATTGAAAAGAACGTCTTCTTTGAATCAAGCAATAATCTAAAGCTTTTTTCCTTAAATTATGCTCTCTAAAGTTCACAAGATGATGAAAAAAAGGAAAATTTAAATGATAAAAAGTAAACAAACAAAATAAAAATAAAACTATTTTTAACGCGCCAATAATTAGTGTTAGTCATCCTAAGCCATCATCATAAAGGGTAAAGATTTTAGTATAGTCAGGATTATTCCTTAAATTGTTTGCTCATTTATCCTAGCATTTATCCAAACTAGGGTTGGTCTCGAATGTTTAGATAATCAACACTTTATTGTAAATTTCATTTGTCTTCATTTTTAATTAATTTATTTAGTATTGTGCCAGTTTAATGCAATCAATTTTAGTCGATTTAATTCATTAATGATCATATCTAATAGATCATATATAATGATCATATCTTTTTTTCTTAATACATCATTACTGAACATATAGGTATCAGGTAATTATATATATATTTTGTATACTCTAACATTTTTTAACAGTTCGCATATAGCGAACAAAAACTTCGGCCCCTTGAAGATCGTAATAACAGGGTTCGACTGTATTGTCAAATATTTTATACTATCGATTATTATTTTAACTTGCAGTTATCCTATAATCATTCATTTTATTTACAGTTATCATTTAAATAGGACAACTAAATCAATAGAAACTTTACTTATTAGTATTTTGGAATGTTGAAAACAATGAGCAATCATCATATAACCCACGGATTAAATGCCGGTGTGGATTATCTGCTGAAATTTTTTTTTTAAGACTAAAATTTATGCCTGTGCATTATATGAAGGAAAATACGGTACTTGAAACACACATCCTCAAAAAGTTAAGAAGATGAAACTTAAATAATGGCTGAAACTTAGTTCTCTTGTCCTGATTAGAATAATGTCATTTCTACAATGTGGAATGTACCAACTTTTTAGTTACAAAATTCGTTGTTTACATTTGAGTCTACTGTATTTGATTACTTTATCCTTGTTTGCTCTTTATTTTTGTTGTAAATGTCAGGAACAGGTTGCTGATTTTCCCTAATGAAGGGAAATAACTTATTTACTTCTAGTTAACTATTCCCCCTGTATAGTAGCTATCATATTCAACTACTAAAGTAAAAGAAATATTCATTTATAAAATTCTTTACAGCATTTATTTTTCATATTTACTTCTATAAAAGTGCTTTTTTTTTATATTGATTTATTAAAAAAAGTCATAAGGACATTAATTTACTTTAATCCTGGGGCTGCCTCTGATATATTTATTGATAGCACAAGACATTATAAAAAATAATTTTGTAATAAATGTGTTTCTTTGTTATAAAAGTTTTGGTGTAACTTGCCATAAGAAAGTGCAACTTCATGCTAAATATTACAAACAATCAATTGAAACTGCAACCAATAAAGAATAGTTATAACCTGTAATTAGTTTGCTTTACTCTAGTAAACAAGATTTATTACTGATAAATTTTCTTAAAAAATTCCAATATGTTCATTATTTTTAATTATGAGCAATGGAAAATAAAAGTATAGTCTTTTTTTTTTTTCCCCAAAATAAAGTCATTTTAACTTCTGAAAGAATCTGAAAATAGTCATACATACACTGTATATTGGTTGCAGCATAAGATCAATCTTATGCTGCTATCATGATGATATTTTAAATTGCAGCATAAGATCAATTTCAGAAAGAAAAAAAAAAGTTGTCTGCATATTAAATTGGTTCAGCATCAATGGCTGTATTTTCTTGCAGCATAAAGGCTTATCTATTGCCAGGGGAAAGAAGTGTGATCCATCCAGTAATGTGAAAAGCATCTAAATATCTGTGAACATCACTCATAGAGTGGAATAGTTTCCTTGTTCTAAATCTGTTCTGAATTTATGACAAAGTATTTAGGCAAAATGATAAGGTAAATAGGAGAGCCTATTAAAATCAAGACAATCTTATACAAGTACAACAGTATATTTTAGATGGTATTTAGTCGTGGAATTTCTAATATAAGCTTAGCTAAATGTACATTATTATATGTATATTTGTATAGGGATGTGATATATTTTGTATTATATTATTAAAAGTCTTTTATGTTTTTGTTAAATTATTTCTCAATATGTATATATTAAAGGGGTAAACTGAAAAAAAAATATTTGTATATTTTATAAATTAATTATTATTTCATAAAGATATAACTATCTGATAAGATTTTAAAATATAAATAAAAGTTGCCAAAATGTGCTTTTGAAAATTTTGCTTTTCTCACCAAATTCAACCATACCGTTTTCTCTATTGTGTTAAGATCTTTTAAGAAAGAAGTTAAGTTAAAAAAATTCAATCCATTATCTTTCATGATAGAAGAATTTTCACTAACTTTGCACATGGGAATTTTTCATGAAGAAAGGATATATGACAACCTCAAAAGCCAAGAAGTACAAGTGACAAAAATTTGATTTGGAGTAAATTGAGTTTAAGGATAATTGATTTTAAATTTGAAAATCAATAATAATTCACTGATTTGAAATAAGAAGCTGCCGCTGGTTTCATAGTGGTTTTTTAACTCTTATTTCAATAACTGTAAAAAAAGTACAATTTTCTTTAAATTTATAATTAATGAATATTGATTATTATTCAACAAAAGTAGTTTATATAACGCAGTACATAATTAGAAAATCACTTATATTTCAATAACTGAAAAGAAAAATCTGTATTTCTCGGTCGTCTGTGCATTTAGTTCAGTTTTGTCTCTTATATCCCTTGGCTTCTGTGGTCCTCAAATCCGATTGCTTGTTACCTTTAGGGAAACATGATATTTATGTTTTTTATCACATACTTTCTATTTATAATTTAGTATTGAACTGTCATTTTCATTGCTCTTTAAAATTAATTACTACAATGTCTTTCTTGTCTTCATTAGATTGCATATTTATGTAAAATGTGTTAATCTTGTTACATGTATTGTCTTCTTTTTACAATGTAGAAATGGATTTAATGGTCACAGTTTTAAATCAGAACCTGCATGGTTACCAAATTCAGATGACCTTTTTACTTTGCAAAATAAAGATAAAGAAAAGAAAAAAATGCTTCATATATATGATAAAGACTTAAATGTATATGAAACAGTAACAGATGGTGTAAAAGGAAATAGAGAATATATAGAATTTCATCCATTCAAGCCTGCAATTGCTTCTCTTAATCACGTTGGAGGTATTAAAGTATGTGCTGAAGAAATTGATGCTTGAATATTCCATCTATATTTTTCTAATTTAAGAATCTCACTGTAAATTTTTCATATTTTAAATTTTAATAAATCGTTTTATCTTACTATAATTTTGTGTAGTCCTTAAAATTACACTTATCTTTGTATAATACACAAATTTACTAAATTAAAATTAATTAATCAAAACTTCTCATTTAGCATATTTTATTCATTCATATCAATGATTAAATTATTAATATAGTATGGCATTGAAAATTCGGCCTCAAAATCATTTCCCTCCCCCCCCCCCTTTTTTTTCCATTTAGAATTCCAGAAAGAAGAAAAATAGCAATTATTTACAAATTAAAAACGTTTGAATTTAAAGTGCAAAAAATAAAAACTATCAAAGAAGGTCTTCATTTTGGGCATATTCCAAAAAATCTCAAAAAATTACAGAATGTTCTTCTCATGAAAATATGTACATTTATAAAAGAAAATTCAGCAGAACCTCCATATAGCAGACATGCTACTTTTCCGCGGAAACGCGGAATTCCGCTTTTTCGACGACGAATTTTATTATCCCTGGGATCAATGCAAATATGCATTAAAATTTTATGACATTTATATGTAAGGGGGTAGGGGGGGGGGGGGTAACGATGAAATACAACAAAAACGCGAGTCAAACGGCGCTAAATTAAAAAAATTTCCTGCAGAAAAAACGCAAAATTCTCCAAAGGATCGGGAAAAAAACTATAAAATCTTCAAACAATCGCGGAAAAAATACTATTTTCTTCAGAGGATCGCGAGAAAAAACACTATTTTTGTTAAATGATCACGAACAAGACGCGATTTTCGTCAAAAAATTGCTGGGAAAACACGACTTTTGTGAACAGGTTGCGGAAAAATACTCTAATTTTGTCAAATAATCGTATTTTATCGAAAGATCGCGGAAAATGCTCCAAGTAGAAAAATCGCAGAAAATACCCAAATTTTGACGAAAGATCGCGGAAAATACGGAAATTTTAACGAATGATCGCAGAAAATACGCATATGTCGACAAAAGACCGCGGAACACTCTCAAAAAAACTTCCGTCTTTTCACAGAAAATGCACTGGCAGCACTGCTGCCAGAAATTGTCTGTATATTGACGATTTTCTGTTTATTTTTTTCTCTGTCAAAAGAGGAAAAATATCCGTCACTTGAAAAAAATCAATGCGGAAGAGGCGGGGATCGAACCAAGGACCCCAGGATTACCAGACCAACGCTAATCCACGGCGCTACGGCTGCTCATGATGATTGTGCGTTAAAATAGAACTCTTCATTTCATATGGTGTGGGTTGGTGTATTTCGTTAAAAAGCTTTTAATTATGCAGTTAATCTCGGAAAGATTTCATCTTTAATGAAACTGTGGCTGGGTTTTTTTTACGTTTAGTATTAATATAGTATAAAAATGTGAATTTTAAATATATTACGTAGAATGTTAGAGAAAAAACATGGATGTTCTATTTGTGAGAATTTTTGAACGAATAAAGAAAGTAATTGTTATTTATTTTTAAATTCGAAAACATTTTTGTCTTTTAAAACTAAATTAGATATTTTAATCAATAGAATATTTTTGTTTTTCATTTTAAAAATAAATTCGAACTTATTACTAACAGACCCAATGCGCATGCGTGCTGGATAGAAACGGAAACTTTTCCTCATTTTTCGACGCTCGGAATGAACTCACAGAACAAATACGTTTTCTGGGAGAACAGAAACTATTTGTGAAAAAATAACGATAACTTAGTGTATATTGACGAATTTTTCTGACAGTGAAACCGCACAAATTTTGACGAAAGATCACGAAAAATACGCATATTTTGACGAAAGATCACGGAAAATATGAAAATTTTGACGTAAGATCGCGGAAAATACGCAGATTTTGACGAAAGATTGCGGAAAATACGCATATGTTGACGAAAGATCGCGGAAAATACGCTTATGTTGACGAAAGATCGCGGAAAATACGCAAATTTTTACAAAAAATCGCGGAAAATACGCAAATTTTTACGAAAAATCGCGGAAAATACGCATAATTTGACGGAAAATCACGGAAAATATGCAAATTTTGACGTAAGATCGCGGAAAATATGCAAATTTTGACTTAAGATCGCGGAAAATATGCATATTTTGACGAAAGATCGCGGAAAATACGCAAATTTTGACGTAAGATCGCGGAAAATACGCATATGTTGACGAAAGATTGCGGAAAATACGCATATGTTGGCGAAAGATCGCGGAAAATACGCAAATTTTTACAAAAAATCGGGGAAAATACGCATATTTTGACGAAAGATCACAGAAAATATGCAAATTTTGTCGTAAGATCGCGGAAAATACTCATATTTTGACGAAAGATCGCGGAAAATATTCAAATTTTGCCGTAAGATCGCGGAAAATGCGCATATGTTGACGAAAGATCGCGGAAAATATGCAAATTTTGACGTAAGATCGCGGAAAATACGCAAATTTTGACGAAAAAGCGCAAATTTCGCTAAAGGATTTTGGAGAAATGCAAATTTTATTAAAAAGGCTGTGGGAGAAAAAGTGCGAATTTCGTCAATTGGTCGCGGAAAAACGATAATTTCGTTAAAAAAATTGCAGAAAAATGCAGATTTCGCCAAAAGTATGTGAGGCCGTGAAAGTTCAGCTTTTTTCTTGCTGAGCCTGTAGCATGTCTGATATAGTGTCCTTGAAAAAAATAATGAAAATTTCATTATTTGGTGATTTTTCATTGGTTGGCAATGGAAATCAATTTCAAAAAATAATTTTTATGTCAAATACTTCTTAAGAAAAAAAAGTTTAAGTAAATTTTTGTTATATTGATATTTATGTGTATTTATATTCAAATTTAATCATCAAAATTTGTGATTTAAAACAAAATTTATAATTTAATTTAAATTGTTTCAAGCTCAAAGTCCAATTGAGCATTCATGATTTAAATTCATTGCTATGGAAACATTTGGCTTTTATTTTTAAATATGCTTAAATGCATGGAGATAATTTTTCTCAGTATGAATTTTTTATTTATGAAAATATTTTTCCAATGATAAATAACTACAACGACAAGCAGTATATATACGTAATACAGTCGAACCCCATTATAGCGAACCCGGTTTATAATGAACTCCCAGATATAACGAACAAAAATTTTGGTCCTGCCATTTTCCTATTGTATTTAATGCTATTTTATCCTTTTATAGCGAACCTCCGAAATCTTAAGAATAGGTTAAAACAAACTTTTTTCAAGTTGACCATGATTTTTTTTTTTTTTTTTTTTTTACTTTTTCACTGATGGGAAAAAAGATTTTCGACTCTAATTTTATAAGAAAATGCATGCCGGCTAGTAAAACATGGTGTAAATTAATGATAAGTATTTTTATTAAAGTATAGTAAGACCTGCATTCTTTCTCTTTTATGGTAACCATTCTGCTGGTGTGATCACCCCCACCTATCAGTTATTTTCCATTACTCCTGTCATAGCAATCCAGTAGCACATTTATACTAACTTATTTAACTAATGTATTTAAGAATAATTCGAGATATGGCAGCATTGAAAAGAAAGTCTTCTTTGAAGCAAGCAATAATCAAAAGCTTTTTCCTTAAATTATACTCTCTGGAATTCACAAGATGATGAAAAGAAAAGGAAAATTTAAATGATAAAAAAGTAAACAAACAAAATAAAAATAAAACAATTTTAACATGCCAATAATTAATGTTAGTCATCCTAAGCCTGGATAAAGTGTAAAAATTTTAGTATAGTCAGTATCATTCCTTAAATTGTTTACTCATTTATCCTAACATTTATCCGAACTAGGGTTGGTGGGTTGATATCGAATGTTTAGATAATGGTGCTTTACTGTATTTCTATTTGTCTTCATTTTTAGTTAATTTATTTAGTATAGTGCCAGTTTAATGTAATTAATTTTAGTCAATTTAATTCATTAATGATTATATCTAATAGATTTTATGTTTTTTTTCCTTAATACATCATTAATGAACATACAGGTATCAGGTAATAACATACATATTTTGTAAACTCTAACATTTTCTAACAGTTCGGATATAGCGAACAAAAACTTAGGTCCCATGAAGTTCATTATAATGGGGCTCGACTGTACAATATAAATATTTATATGCATGTACTAAATTCTCTCATTGTTTATATTTAAATTCATTAGATACCATTTACATGCATTCTAATTATCCAACAGTTTTCAGTCACATTAAAATCATTTATTTTTGGTGAAGAAAAGTGCTATTCTCCGAATCGCATGACGCTTTTGTTTTTTCACACCTAATGTTCCAAAGTATAGTATTTTTTTTTTACATATGGAGTCATCCATAAATGATCCCATGCTTTTTTTCCAGATTTTTTACCCCCCCCCCTCCCCCATTTGTCACATGTCATGCTATATTATGTAAACATATACCTGCAGTTCAGAAACAAAGTACCACATTTTAAATTACATTTCAAATTTTATTTTTAAACTTTAACTATGTGTTTTAATGACATTTGTGAGCTGAACAATAAAAATGATTCCTATTTTGCATGAAATAAGATTTTCAACAACAAAAATATTTAACATAAAATTGTAATATAATATGAATATGATAGAGCAACTGAAAACAGTAGTATTTTGGAATTTGAAATAGAATTTAATATATTTTGCTTTAAATCTTATCTTTATTAACACAAAATATTTACATTTTAAAATAACTTCATACTTCATGATTTAATGTACTGAATTTTAATGCTTTTTATTTTAATCAAAATGTGTGATGTCACATTTCCTCTTACCCCTTTCCACCCCCTTGTCAGAAACTGTCACAATTTCATGAGCCCCCTTTCCTCTCCCTTTCAAGCGTGACATCAAATAAAGGATGACCTCTATCCAAATCATGTGACTCTTTCCTCTTTTCACACCAAATATTCAAAAGTATTTTTTTAATATGCTTTCTACTGTAATTATACCACTAATTTTGACTGCTCCTCTATTACATATATAAGTAATTTAATTAGTAATTTTTTTTTTTTTTTTAATTCTAAGTATGCTCAGTATGGGGGACCTTGGTTCTAAGATAAACATATGTTTTCTTCAAATGTTAAACTTAATCAGTTCCTTGAACAACAGAAAGTGCAAGATAACTTGGAACTGTGAATATATTGTTGTAATAGAAATGCCAATAATGCTAGTAGCAGCTCAGGAGATAAGATCGGGGAACCAATAGAAAAAAAGTATCAGTAAAAAAAAAAAAAAAAAAAAAAAAAAAAAAAAGAACAAATTTGACAGGAGAATTAATATTTCCTTTAGATAGCAGGACTGTATTTCCAAAATAAGTATTGTTTCTATACTTGTATAAAATACAATAAGAACTTGTTAAAGTACAGCCAAAAGTATTGAAACAAATAAAATTAACGATTATTCAAGAGAAAAAAAAGACTTTATTCTTTAATATATATTATTTTTTATTTCTTTAAAGGATCACGGAAAAACGCAAATTTCATCAAAAGATTGTGAAAAAGAATGCAAATTTTATCAAAGGATTCAAGGTGACCAAAATCGGGTTAACCTGAACACTTCTCGCAAGAGCAAAAACCCAAACCTGAGATAATGTATGTTAGCCTGTTCTAAATGCACTAAGCACAGCTAAAAAGTAAAAGTCAATCCAAACTAATATTTTATACTTATTTCTATTTATAAACTCTACTCACACCACTATATTTTTAAAACAAATTTTAAAACATGTACATATTGTCAAAGTACAAGTAAAATTCTTCCTCATAAGAAAAGTGGTACTAACCAAATAAAATTCTTGTAAGAGGTGCCGATACAGAAATCACGTGGGAAGTGACATAAAACCAATAAGGGTAACATTACCTCATTTGTTTTATAAAATTGCGCAAGCACTTCACACAAGTTAAAAGTAAAGTTTAAGTTTTTTGTATTTCCTGAAAAATCGTACTATTCAGGTAAAAATTCCATTTTCTCATAAAGTACTCAAGTGATTTTGATAAGTACTATTTATTTTATTTTATTTTTTAATTATTTTATATATATACTACCTGACCTGCTCGGTGTTGCCGAGGTCCGTATAGAAATTTTAAACGAACTTGAAGCTTCTATGATTTTATCTTTAACTCAAAATATGTGTAAATACATTATATTAAATACATGGCCCCTGACTGTGTTAAAAAAACAAAACAAAAAAACTAATATTTAGCTGCAAAAATACATAAAATGACTGCAATGGGAAACGCGGGAGAGAGTATGTGTCCACCGAGTGCATGTTGATATTTGTCCTGAAAAATTACTGTTAAGTCGCTTAACTAAATACTTTTTTTCACATAGATATCCCAAGTGAAATATTTTAAATTTCAAACTAATTATATCACTCTTAAATCTGACTATACCGTGAATGAAATTGATACTCGATGATTACCTAAAAGGTTAGTAAATAGTATTATAATTTAAGAGCCATTTTACAAAAATAACTGTATATATTTAATCAAACATACATAACGTTCATTCTGTGAACAAAATCCTAACCATAACCTAATTGTATCGTAATCATAACTTGTCTGTAACCTAGCTGTATCTTAACAGTAACCTAACTGTAACTTAAATATACCATAAATGCAACCTGGCCGTCACCTTATCATAACCTACCCATAATCTAACCACAACTTAACCTTAATCTATTTGTAACTTAACCGGAAACTAAATATAACCTAAGACTCACCGGAATGTAATTGCAACCTAACTGTTATCTAACCATAACCAAGTTTTAACTTAATACTAACTATAAACAAAATATCTTAACCATCACGTGCTACAAAGTACTCAGTTTCCCTTTCCACTGCCCCGAGGAGCATTATGTTTTGTAGAACATCCGAATTTTAGCTTTGGATTGAATTCATGTCCATGGAAATTATTTTGTCTTCTTCGGATCCGGTTATGGTTGTTTGGAATATTTTTGTTGAATTTAAATTCGGTTCAATTCAGATTTCGTGTTTTTTTTTTTTTTTTTTTTTTTTTTTTAATGGGATTTTTAGATTCAACTCGGGTTGTACTTCCATGGAAATTATTTTACCTAGTTTGAATGAGGTTATACTTCACTGGAATATTTTTGTCAGAGTCAGATTAGGTTTGGTTCAAATTTCGGGATTTTTTTAAACAAATTTTTTGGTTCAGTTTGGGTTCATGTCCATGGAAATTATATTGTGTTGTTCGGATCTGGTTATAGTTCTATGGAATATTTTCATCAGATTCAGATTTGGTTTGATTCAGATTTCAGGTATTTTTTCAAATTGATTTTTAAGGTTCATGTCGGATTCATGTCCAGAGAAATTATTTTGTTTTGCTCGGATCCGGTTTTGGATCTTTGGAATATTTTTGTCGGGTACAGATTTCGTTCTGTTCAGATTTCTGGGTTTTTTTAATGGAATTTTTAGGTTCAGGTTGGTTGTGCATCCACGGAAATTATTCTGTATTGTTCGAATAAGGATATGCTTCTCTGGAATATTTTTGTCAGGTTCAGATTTAGTTCAATTCAAATTTCGAGATTTTTTTCAAAGAAATTTTTTAGGCTCAGATTGGTTCATGGAAATTTTTGTCTTCTTCGGTTCCGGGTATGGTTCTTTGGAATATTTTTGTGAGGTTCATATTCGGTTCAATTCTAATTTCAGGTAATTTTTTCAAATTGAATTTTTAGGTTCCGATCGGGTTCGTGTCCACGGAAATTGTTTTCTCTTTTTCGAATACAGTTATGGTTCTTTCGAATATTTTCATCAGATTCAGGTGCTAGTTTTTCCGTCCTGAGACGGAATTCCGTCTCTTAAAAATTCCCGAGGACGGAAACGAGACGGAAAAATCTCCGAGGATGGAAGCGGATAGTGAAAAACACGCTCTTTTCAGCAAAGGATCGTGGAAAAAAAAACATGATTTTCGTGAAATGATCACGGAAAAAAGTGCAATTTCTGTCAAAGGACTGCAAAAAAAGACACGTTTGCCGTCAAAACTTGCGGAAAAAAACGCGATTCCTGTCGAAGGATCACGAAAAACACGCTATTTCTGTCGAAAGATCGCGAAAAACACTCTAATATCAAATATCATCAAAGAATTGCGAAAAAAGGCACGATTTTTATCAAAAGCTTGTGAAGAAAACGCAATTCCTGTTAAAAGATCGTGGAAAAGACGTCATCTCGGTCAGAGAATGCGAAATTGACGCGGTCTCTGTCAAAAAATCGCAAAAAAAGATGAGTTTTCTGTCAAAAAGTTGCAGAAAAAACGCAATTCCTGTCGAAGAATCGCGAAAAAGATGCTATTTCCGTCGAAGAATCGTGAAAAAGATGCTATTTCCGTCGAAGAATCGCAAAAAAGATGCTATTTCTGTCGAAGAATGACGAAAAAGACGCTATTTCAGTCGAAGAATCGCAAAAAGATGCTATTTCCGTCGAAGAATTGCGAAAAAAGACGCTATTTCCGTCGAAAAATCGCGAAAAAGACGCTATTTCCGTCGAAAAATCGCGAAAAAGACGCTATTTCCGTCGAAAAATCGCGAAAAAGATGCTATTTCCGGTCAAAGAATGCTAAATAGATGCAATTTTTGTCAAAGGATCGTAAAAAAGCACAAAATCACATGAATTCAATCAAAGGATCGTGGAAAAGACGTGAATTTTGTCAAAGGATCGTGGAAAAGTCGTGAATTTTGTCAAAGGATCGAGAAAAAGAGGAGATTTCCGTCAAATAATTACAAAAAATTCCACGATTTTCATCAAATGATTCAGGAAAAACGTGATTTTCTTCAAAGGATCGTGAAAAAGATACGAATTTTGCCAAAGCATCGTGAAAAGACTCGATTTCTGTTAAACAATCGCGAAAAAGACACTATTTCTGTCGAATAATCGCAAAAAAGACGCTATTTCCGGTCAAAGAATATAAAATAAGTACACTTTTTGTCAAAGGATCACAATAAAGATGTGAATTTAATCGAAGGATCGTGGAAAAGACGCGAATTTTGCCTAAAGATTGAGAAAACGCAATTTCCCGTGAAATGATCGCAAAAAACCCACGATTTTCATCAAATGATAGCAGAGAAAATGCGATTTTTGTCGGAGGATCGCAAAAAAGACGCGAATTTCGTCAAACGATTGTATAAAATACTTGGATTTCATCGAAAAATCGCAGATTGCTGCTGAAAACTAGAAAAATCGCAAATTTCGGTAGAAAATAGTGGAAAATCGCAAGTTTCGGTTTAAAATTGTAGAAAAATCACAAATTTTGGCAAAATTAGTACAAATATTGTAGAAAAGTCGAAAATTTTGTCGAAAGATCGGGGGAAGAAATTAATTTCATCATATGGTCATGGGAAAAAACACGAGTTACGTGTTTATGTTCTCACTCAGTGGTTCAGTGGGAGGGTGGGGTGTCAAAATATTTTCAGTCTTGGCAAAATTTCAAACTTGCACCCATGATTCAGATGTAGTTTGCATAAAATTTCAGGTTTTTTTTTTTCAAATGCAGATTTTTAGGTTTGAATTGGTGTTATGTTCACGGAAATTATTTTGTCTTGCTCTTATCAGGTTATAGTTCTGTGGAATATTTTTATCGACTTCAGATTTCATTTTGGTCATTTTTGGGGTTTTTTCAAAGAAAATTTTTAGATTTGGGTCAAGTTGCATATACACGAACATTATTTTTCCTTGTTCGGATTGGGTTATGCTTCATTTGAATATTTTTGTGAGATTCAGATTTGGTTCGAGTCAGATATCAAGGAATTTTAGGTTCGGGTCGGATTTATGCTCATGGAATTTTTGTCTTGCTTGCATCGGAGTATGGTCTGTTTTTTTTGGGGGGTTGGGATCAGGTTATGTATTAATACGCCTAAACATTATGTTTTGCTACTATTCTTATAGTGATTATTTTTGTTATTTAATTTACTTTACTATTTGATAATTTATTATTGTGTATAAATCGTCTGCCGATTCAAACAATTGTACGTCAAACAGACATTTCATTTTTGTTTAAAAACAAATTAAAGTCATAATAAAATTTTAAATTAAATAAAATGCATTCGAATTTAATAATGATTTTAAAAAACTGCTAAAAAAGCCTCGTATACAGGGTGTCCCAAAAGGTCGCTTACAAACTTAACATGCTAGTCTGTCATATCATGATGAACAATATTAAATAGGAAACTAAGGGTCCCAAACGTCTTCCAAAAGAGATATGCGCCATTAAAGTTTATTGTCCAAAAATTTAAATGATTATAAAAAACAGAAAAATTGGTCAATTCGTTTGCGGTTTTCACTAAAGCTATTCTTTATGTTAGTATTTTCTTGAAAATAAATTATAAAGATAAATTTCAAAAAATCTCGATAGAGGGCGTTATAGACTTTGAAGTAACGATAAACTAGTTTTTACCATTATTTTTTGCATCTCATTAAATTTTTTTCGAAGCTTAGACATAAAGTTAAATTTTGAGCTCAAAATCTAAATCGTTGGAAGTGGTTAAGAAGCGCAAACTGAATTGCGGGGGGGGGGGGGGGGGGGTTCAAATTTCAAATGATTATAAAAAACGGAAAAATTGGTCAATTGATTTGCGATTTTCACTAAAATTATTCTTTATGTCAGTATTATCTTGAAAATAATTTATAAAGATAAAATTCAAAAAATGCCGATAGAGGGCGCTTTAGACTTTGGAGTAACGTACAACTATTTTTTCCGTTATTTCTTGCATCTCATAAATTTTTTTAGAAGCTTAGACATAAACTTAAATTTTGAGATAAAAATCTGAATCGTTGGCAGTGATTAAGTAGCGCAAACTGAACTGTGTTCAATGAGGGTGGGGAAGTTCAAATTTCAAATGATTATAAAAAACGGAAAAATTGGTCGGTTTTCACTAAAACTATTCTTTATATCAATGTTTCCTTGAAAATAAATTTTAAAGAGAAATTTCAAAAAATTCCGTTAGAGGGCGCCCTAAACTTTAAAGTAACAAACAACTATTTTTAACCATTATTTTTGTATCTAATTAAATGCTTGTAAAAGTTCAAACTTAAATTTTGAGCTCAAAATCTGCATCGCTGGAAGTCGCGGAAAATAGAACTGTGTTCGATGAGTGGGGATGGTAACATTTCAGCTCCTGAACAAAGTTCAGTTAGTGCTTCTTAACCCCTCCCATCGATTTAGAATTTGAGCTCAAAATTTAAGTCTAAGCGTTTTCGAGTTTTACTTAGATACAAAAATAAAGGTTATAAATAGTTGTTGGTTACTCTAAAGTTTAAGGCGCCCTCTAACGGAAAATTTTGGAAATTTATCTTTAAGATTTTTTTAAAGGAAATATTGACATAAAGAATAGTTTTAGCGAAAACCAACCAATTTTTCCGTTTTTTATAATCTTTTGAAATTTGAACCTCCCCACCCCCATTGAACACAGTTCGGTCTGCGCTACTTAACCACTCCCAACGATTCAGATTTCATCTCAAAATTTAAGTTTATGTCTAAGCTTCTAAAAAAAAATTATGAGATGCAAAAAATAACGGAAAAAAATAGTTGTACGTTACACCAAAGTCTAAAGCGCCCTCTTTCGGCATTTTTTGAATTTTATCTTTATAAATTATTTTCAAGATAATACTGACATAAAGAATAATTTTAGTGAAAATCGCAAAACAATTGACCAATTTTTCCGTTTTTTATAATCATTTGAAATTTGAACCTCCCCCCGCATTTCAGTTTGCGCTACTTAACCACTTCCAACGATTTAGATTTTGAGCTCAAAATTTAAGTTTGTCTAAGCTTCTAAAAAAATTTAATGAGATGCAAAAAATAATGGTAAAAACTAGTTTATCGTTACTCCAAAGTCTAAAGCGCCCTCTATCGACATTTTTAAAAATTTATCTTAATTTATTTTCAAGAAAATACTGACATAAAGAATAGTTTTAGTGAAAGCCGCAAACGAATCGACCAATTTTTCTGTTTTTTATAATCATTTGAATTTTTGGACCCTAAACTTTAATGGAGCATATCTCCTTTGGAAGACGTTTGGGACCCTTAGTTTCCTATTTAATATTGTTCATCATGATATGACAGACCAGCATGTTAAGTTTGTAAACGACCTTTTGGGACACCCTGTATACATACAGGGTGTTTCGCTACCAGACCGACAAACTTTGAGGTGTGATAGTAGACATAAAGACAAACATTATTAAATAGGAAACCATGGGGCGCAAACGTCTTCTATAGGAGCTAGGGGCCATTAAAGTTTAATGTCCAAAAATTCAAACGCAGATAAAAATTAGAAAAAAGAATCGATTTGTTTGCGGTTTTCTCTAAAATCATTCTTTATATCACGATTTTTAATTTTTTTAATTTTAAAGGTTAAGTTCAAAAATTGTCGATAGAGGGCGCTTCAGTCTTTACAGTAACGAACAAATACTTTTTGCCGTTCTTTTGTGCATGGGGTTGAAATTATTCTAAAGTTTAGAATTTAACTTAAATTTTAAGCTCAAATTCGGAAACATGGGGATCGGTTAACTAGAAAAATTTTAACTGTGAACCGAGGGAGAGATTTTAAATGCTCATAAACATTGAACATACTAATCTATTTTGTTGCGGTTTGCGTGTAGGTCATTTCCTTGTTAATTATTTTATTCAAAATGATGTACAGCTTTCATGTCCTCATTTTTTGATAGAGGGCGCTTCCGACACATGTCCAACATTTCAATGGTATTACTCCTGGGTGTTTTACTACCAGAACACCATACTTCCAGGAAGTGTAAGGGATGCAAAGACGACTCGGAATCACACAGGAATGTAACGTTGAAAATTGATTTTTTGCATGTTACGTTTAAAAAAAAGCAGAGAAAGAAACAAGCAGAGAAACAGCAACATGTTAAAGTGACAAAACAAAGTTTATTTAAAGGTTTTACTGCAAATAGTGTTCGAAACTACGACCAGAAAATGTCCGGCAAACTACTTGACAGCGATAGTAGATGGCGCTGCGATTTTTTTGCGGTAAATGGCGCTGAACGGTAATGCGCGTGGAAGTTTCTCTCTCGTTGGGCAGCTCTGTGTGTTTCCAGCACGATCGGGCTCTTCCACATTTTACCATTGATATTCACCGATACCTCAACGTAACATATGGACAGCGGTTGATAGGTTGTGGTGTCTCGGTTTATTGGCCTGCCAGATCACCGGACCTATCAAGTATGAGCTTCTTCTGCTGGGGTCACATGAAAAGTTGGGTGTATGAGAACCCGTACCATCAATTACAGACTTAGCAGCTCATATTTCTGTGGCTTCCGGAAATCTATCAAAGATTCCAGGAATGTTTCAAAGCGTGAGGAATTACATACCACGCCGCTGTCAAGCATGTCAAATTACTTCTGGTCGTAATTTCGAACATCTTTTCTAGTAAAACCTTTAAATAAACTTTTTATGTCATATTAACGTGTTGCTGTTTCTCTGCTTGTTTCTGTTGTTTTTTTCTCTGCTTCCTTTAACCATAACTCGCAAAAAAGACATTTTCAACGTTACATTCCTATGTGATTCCGTGTATCTTTCGCATCCCTAACACATCCTGGAAGTTTGGTAGTCTGGTAGTAAAACACCCAGGAGTAATGCCATTGAAATGTCGAAGATCTGTCGGAAGCTCCCTCTATGAAAAAATGAGTACACCAAAGCTGTACGTCAATTTTAATAAAATAATTAAGAAGGGAATGACCTACACTCAAACCGCAACAAAATCGATTAGTTTGTCCAATGTTTATGAGCGTTTAAAATCTCCCCCTCGGTTCACAGTTAAATTTTCGCCTATTAACCTATCCCCATGTTTCCTATTTTGGGCTTAAAATTTAAGTTAAAGTCTAAACTTTAGAATAATTTCACCCCATACACAAAAGAACGGCAAAAAGTATTTGTTCATTACTCTAAAGTCTAAAGCGCCCTCTATCGACAATTTTCGAACTTAACATTTAAAATAAAAAAAATAAAAAATTGTGATATAAATAATGATTTTAGAAAAAACCGCAAACAAATCGACCCTTTTTTCTAATTTTTATCAGCGTCTGAATTTTTGGACCTTAAACTTTAACGGCCCCTAGCTCAGAGGCGGATTACCCATTAGGCTGAGTAGGCTGAAGCCTAGGGGCCCAGAAGAAAAGGGGGCCCGGTGCAAAAAATTTTCCTTATATAAAGAATAAGAAAATATTCTTTTACACTGGTCAGACATTAATATTTAATACAAAAGACAAAAGATGTGCGAAATTTTTTGTCATAATCCTTTATATTTTTATCATCAATGATTTATGAGTTAATGAAGCAAGCATGTGTTTTAATTTTTCCAGTATATACCACTTTGAAGGAGTGAAAGGGGGCCCTCAGAAAATCAAGCCTAGGGGCCCGGGTGGTAATTAATCCGTTTCTGCCCTAGCTCCTACAGAAGACACTTGCGCCCCGTTGTTTCCTATTTAATAATGTTTGCCTTTATGTCTACTATCACCCCTCGAAGTTTGTCGGTCTGGTAGCGAAATACCCTGTATATATATATATATATACATTTACTGCAACATAGCTAACCACACATACATTCTAATGTACGAAGTATCAACGATCTGGCATACAACAGCTGTGTTCAAAAATCCTAAGATAAACTTTCATTTTGCCAGTCTATGAATTTTAAAGGTCTTTGGAAAAAAACAGTCGCTTTTGAAATGTCAAAACTCAAATTGGTTTCTTTAATTCTGTCTCAGCTTTCTTAATTACTTCTGCGAAAATTTTGTACAACCAACCAACCGTAAACAAGCAAAAAGGGAAAAAATTGAAAAAAATACGATTTTTTTTTTATGAGAGTGACCCCTAGATTTTAATTAATTACTCAGTTAATAATTAGAGTTTTGAAGTTCTGAATTTCAGGTGCATCAGGAGAAACTTCGAGCTACTCTCAAAAAAATTTTGAACCTTGTATATAGGTTTCGCTAACCATCGCAGACACACGGACACACACACACACAGAGCGTTTTGTTCTTTTATTAGTTTACTAGCTGAGTCGCTCGGCGTTGCCCGGGCCCGTAATAATATTCTTAAATAAACCTGAAAACTACATTGCCAAATCTCATGAAAAGACCCAATCGCGAACCGAATTCCCACTGCCTAGGGTACTGTTTAGCAGAAGCGCCGCCAATGACCTATAGTACCTTGCGAGATCTGTGTCATTGGTTGCAACCACGATTACCACGGAGTAAGAAACAGGAAGGGAAACTTAATGCGCATGACTCTTCGAAAATACAGATCATGTAGATCGAAAAATACAGATCATCATTTTAATACAGATGATGTTAGTATACATGGCGCTGGCGCTACGCGCCATATACACATTGACGTCTAATACCTGGACTAAGAAATGGCAACCTTTCTTGAATCCAACATTACCTACCCACCAGCACGTGATGGTGGGTAGCAATGTGCGCCAAACCAGTTATTCTCCCTCCAAAAACTGCCATTGGAATTTCCTCACCCACCAGTAGCTTATATTTCGTCTGCGTTGATAGAGCTTCACGGTACACCGCCAAAGGGATCACCGCCAAAAAATGTCACTCTTTTGGCGATAGAACCTCGGTCATTCCAGCTTCAAGTATTTCGGAAGAGAACAAAGGGATCCGTTATCCAGTTGTATTTCTGATCCATGCATATACACTACATAGCTATCTCATGGAAAATGAGATGAGAGAGAGAGAAGTGAAATTTTGGTAAATATTGAGGGGGCTGCGATACGATGTAGGCTGGTTTTTTAGCAGTATTTCAATATGATTGTACGCTTTAGATGCATATGTTCGAATTAAAAGATATTTTATTTTATTCATTTATGTTTCATATTGCTATATCATAAAATAAATTAAGATGGAATATAAGTGCTGTGTTCCTGGATGTAAAACAGGCTATAATAGTAACAAAAAGACGAAGGAAAAAAATTAAGTTTATTCCGTGCTCCACAAGTGAGTGATGTTTTTTAGGCTTTAATATAAAGCTATTTACTTGTAATTATATTTAAATTGAGAATTTTTTATTGCTTATAGATCTTATTTATATGTTTTTTAAATGTTATGTGGAATAATAAAGCACAGACTTTGTTTTGTGTCTAAATACAAACTTATTTCATATGAAAAAAGACGTGTATATTTTACAAAAGATTAATTAGCCAAAGATTGTTATAGCATTTGTAAGCAGTATTTATTACTTATTTATCCACTGTCTATGGATTAATTAATATTATACAAATTTATTGGTCCATAAAATCAGTGTTGAATTCAGACACTTTTCTCCGGGAGGGACATCAAAGGCTCGGGGGGGGGGGGAGACATTATAGAGTTCCGGGGAGGAATTGTACTTTTGGACCATTGAAAACACAAAATTTCAAATTTTCCGGGGGTGGGGAATATCCCCATGGACCACTCCCTTAATTTAACACTGCATAAAATATAAAACTGTTTCGATTTCATCTTGCCAACTGAAGTTCCCGATTGCGATTCCTTTTTCTAGAAATTTTACACAAGCTTTAATACATATCTTGAGATACAGATGTTGCGTAAATCGTAAAAAAATGCAGCATAACAGTGCCACCTGTTGAGCGATTTATACCAAAAACTGATCAGCGTCAGTTTAAATAAAGGACTACCTAAATATAAATTTTTATTAAAATCTAAAATCCGTGCGTATACGCACGTATACGCAAGAATTACGTAATTCTTGAAATACAGGTGTTTCATAAACCATAAAAAAATGCAGCATAACAGCTCCATTTGTTGAGTGATTTACACCAAAAACTGATCAGCATCAATTTATATCAGGGGCTACCTAAATCTAAATTTTTATTCGAATCCGTGTGCTTGATATACAGCTGTTGCGTAAATTGTAAAAAATGAAGCATAGCAGTGACACCTGTTGAGCGATTTACACCAAAACTGATCAGCATAAGTTTATATCAGGGACTGGCTATTAGACTATACTATATATATTTATATTACAATCCGTGCATTAGTTCTTAAAATATAGCTGTTGCGTAAATCGTAAAAAATGAGCAGCGCAACCTGTTGAGCGATTTAAACCAAAAACTGATCAGCATCAGTTTATATCAGGGACTACCTAAGAGACTATACTGTTTACATTTTTATTACAATCCGTGCATTAGTTCTTAAGATATAGCTGTTGCGTAAATCGTAAAAAATGCAGCATAGCAGCGCCACCTGTTGAGCGATTTACGCCAAAAACTAATCAGCAACAATTTATATATAAAATAATATCAAATTTTATTAAATTTCGTGTATTTTTTCTTGAGATGGAGCACCCACAAAATATATTTCTCAGACAGATATTTTATAAGAACATGTTTTTTTTGGCTTCTCTGACCCCTAAAACGTGTAAAATACAGTCATTTTAATCCGCGATATTCAATGTTTTTAAATGGCCTGCCCTTTGATTTTTGTCAGAATGATCTCGTATTTTAAATGGCTTAAAAAAGAAAATGAAGCTCCGAATACCTTTAAAAAAATATGTATGTTGTGAAAAAACTTCCATTAACCAGATTTCCATTTTTACAACTTTTTAAAAATTCAGATTTTTCGTAAAAAAAATTTAAACAAGATGAATGTAGATTCTACCATTGCAGAATTCAGTTTCGCCTCCGATTAGAAAAAAAAAAAAAAAAAAATCGATAGAAGTTTTTTAGAAGGGCGACCCCGTTTAGATTGCAATGAACTAACTTCATTTTTCTTGTGTTTATCAATATAATAGCAAACAGAACGGCGTGAAATACCCAATTGAATAGCAATTTCTTTCTGAGACATTGGAATTGCGGAATAATAAAGAGATACAATTTGACGTGCTACTTCTTCATTGACTAGATTCATCAAAAACGGATTTTTTCTTTAGTTTAAACGCTTTTTTATAGACTCTGGGTAAAAGGAAATGCAATTTAACAATAAAACGAGTGGAATCCCGTCGAATTCGACGAATGAAATGTTTAAAAGACCCGATCGATTTTGTTTAAAATTAAAAGCAAAAGTATTTACATTTTTGAATCAATATATAATAAATATATTTACATAGTTAATGTCAAATTTGCCAGTTACAATTTTGCATGCAAATATTCGCACATCTACAGTTAAAATTGTAATATGAGTGCCGGCGAAATCCAGAAATTTTATTTTATATGCACTCATAGAAAAATAGCTTTATTAAAAAAAAAAAAAAAAAAAAGTTATATCGGGTACTACTAGGTTATCCCATCGACCAAAAAATTATCGCCAAACTATAAGATTAAATGCCAATAATGGATGATCGTGAATGTCACATTCAATGACATTAAATACGATTCATGTGTTTAAAATGTCATTAAGAGATTTTTATTTCGACTTTTTATTAATATTTTTATTAATATTCTACTAATTATTTATTTTTTCGTTATTTAAAATAAAAATTATGTCAATATGTATAATTTGGCTATTAGTTTGGCGATTTGTATAATTTGGCGAAATTGGTCGACGGGATAACAGAGTAGTACCTAATATCGTTATGAGTAAAAATACGATGTTTAAAATAATGACGTAATTTTCTCTTCAAATGTTCTTTAAAAGTTACTGTTTATGAAAAAGGCATCCATAATAATATTGTAATTCCCATTTATCTGGTTGCTGAATGACATAATTTTCCTCATTTGAAATTTCTCTTATTTTGATTTAGACATTAAGTTTTATCATAAATTATTTTCAGTCATTTTATTTACATTATTAATATTATTTCTCAGTAAATATATTTTTTTTAAACTCAATTAGTGCATAATTATACGCAATCATTTTAGAAAATAAATTTTTATTATCGAGAGAAAAGCTAAACTGTGTTGCCACCATTTTGAAGAAATGTCATGAAAAAGCTTTTAAAATTAAAAATAAAATATAAAAATGGAAATAAATTAAAAAATAATTAAAATGGGCACAACTACAAATAAATAGCTTTCATTTAAAAAAATAATTATCAAAATCGGTTGACTAGAAAATTCAGGACTGATGACACGACATTTTAAGCTTGTCTGAAAAAAATAGCATCGGATGCTAAAAATGACCATTTTTTCCATAAAAGCATTGCAGAAGCATCGATCGACAGCCCTGATGCGGAGGTGTCGCCCCCTATCGTCGAAAAATCCGCATGGCAAAATTTTAACACTACTTTCCTGTCCTGCTTTTTACTCCGTGCACGATTACGATGCGAAGCAACCAACAAAGCACCACCAACTTAGGAAATGTTCAACCAACCAATTTGCTATTGCTACCTGTCAAAACAAAAACAAATAAAAATGAAGTCTAAAAGAAAAGAACTGTCAGTGGCAAACTCATGCGGAAACTGTTCCCAGGTATATTATTTTTAATTAAAAAAAATATTTTAATTAAATATTCATAAGGCTTTTGTGATTTTTTAAAAACTTGACTTCATAAAGTAAGATTTGTTGTCAAACAATGCAGACAGCTATGAAAATGAACCAAATGAAGTTTTATGCTTGTTTATATATGTAAATATATATCTAAAGAATTTTTATTTACATATATTATTATTGTTTTTTTATATACATTTATTTCTGTTTGTATGTAAAAATGGACAAATGGATTGTTTATGTTAAATGCATTGAATAAATAGTAAAAAGTTTCTTATTCTCTTGAAACCCTAGCGCATAACATTTTTGTTTCTTTGTGTCTAGGAAGCAATACACGTTTTCGTTTATTAAAAAAAATAAAAATATTTTGTTGAACAAAATGGATATTGGGTCTTAGTCCTGCAAAGAAAAAAAAAAAAAAGTTATTGGGTTAAATAAATCTAAGTATAAAAATTTTAATATTTGACAAAAAAGAATGACACAAAATTGAAATCGTCATAAAATACTGATGCAAAATTTAATTAGACATTAAATAATAATAATAAGGGTTTTAAAAAGTTCATTACCCATAAAAAATAAATAGATGAACCTGAAATTCAGTAATTTATGAATGTGCTTCTGCAAGTCAGTTATTTTTTATAGTTAAACGAATATACAAAAACAAGTTGTATTTCATGCACACGACCTTTTTTTATTTTATACTAATCAAATATGAGAAGATTGCTACACGGGCTTAAAAAAACAGACTTTAGGTAGCTTCCATTACAAACAGAAAGCTGCCTTAGGACTTCCGGAAAATTTTGGTACATTTTCACCAATCATGACTCCAAGACCCCCAAACCACTTTCATGTATACAGTGCACTCCCTCAAATCCATACAGCTTGGGAACGGGTTATGCAGATTTTAGAATTTTGTGGATGTCTGGTCATTGCTTTTTTACATTGTATACAGATTTTTAAAACAGTAATTTCAATGCAATTGAAGTTATAATGAATGCTTAAAATAATATTTATATACATTAAAATAATATACTTAAATATTAAAATAATTAAGTAAAGTATTAAACTAAAATAATAAAAAAATAGATATATTTTTAAAATGATTAAATTATTAAAAGCAAAGTTTAAGTAAATAATCAATAATGTATACTAATTAAAGATTCTTCATAAAGATGAGATGCATTTTTTCTAAATAATTCAGTGAAATTTGCTTCATGAAGGAGCACTACTAGAATTCACATCAAAATCATAAAATAAACAAGCTTTACTTTTACTTTGGGTTTAGCCAGACTTAATAATAAAAAAAGACTGATTAATGCATAAATACATTTGGCAAAAAGATTGTGATAACCTGTGATGTCAGCAATATCTTGAATATTTTCAGAAATCAATTTATTCTTCCTTCATGAAAAAACATGAATTTAATACTATTAACAAAAATCAAAGATTAAAAAAAATGTAGAATTGATATAAAAATAAAAAAGTCAAGTTTTGTCTCTATATCTGAACTGAAAGTTTCATTATTTACATCCGTAAATTATTTGCGGATTTCAGAGAGTTGCAGATTTATGACAGTCTATTGTATATATATCTGGGTACTTGCATATTAATGCCACTGCAGCAGAAGTTGCGCTAATGTGCCAATAAGGAGCAATGTTATTGTTCGCACACGCTCATATATCCTTTAGATTCCTTGTTGCCTTTTTGTTGGCTGATTTTTGATGCGATTTTTAGTGCCCCCCCCCCTTTTTTTTTTTTTTTTTTTGCTTGTTTTTTATACCATTTTTTGTGTGCATGCGAACAACAAGATTGCACTTTATTGGTGCATTAGCGTAACTTCTGCTGCGGTAGCATTAATACGTAAGTACCTATATCTGATTTATGTCATGCAATAATTTTTGTATTATTCAAACTATTCAAATGAGATTAATTATATATCATATGTTTAGTAGATACTACGGTATCTAGATGTAACTGTAGGGCCCACATGTATCTTCCTTCTCTCTAATGAGGTCAGCTGGACACCAACGTTTTTTTCCTAGGCTTCTGAATAATGTTGTTTCTGCTGTCTTTTTACCAGCAGGAGCAACTCTTTTCAATAAGGCATTCCAATATTTCATCTTTGATGCTAAGTATATTTTCCCTATTACATATTTTCAAAAAATTGAATATTGGCCTTATTATTATGCACATACACATATGTATTAATGTAAACTAACTTAATACTTTTAATTTGTAAAATATTATGAAATAAAACGTACATTTATTGCTTATTAACTAATATAGCACAAATTTAGTTTTAAATACAATAGACTCCCCAGGGATCTGTTTAGGAAAAATTTGGGTCCGTTAACGGACTCTTCACAATTTTTATTACAGTAAAAACGGACCCTTCACAATTTATATTACGGTAAAAACGGACCCTTCACAATTTTTATTAAGTTAAAAACAGACCCTTCACAATTTTTATTAGGTTAAAAATGGACCCTTCACAAAATATTTTATCTTAAAAATGGACCCTTCATAAATTTTTTCCCCTTAAAAGTAAAACCTTTCAATCGCCTTCGCCTTCAGTCATATAGAAACGCAATGGCGTAAATCGGGTTTTTCTCTTTCACAAAACAGCCAACTAGCACCTGCGCCGAAAAGAGGTGACGTATTGAGCGAGCGCCGATTGCAGCCAATGTGCTGCAAAAAATGACGCCGTAAAAGAACCTGTTGATGATGCGTCACATGTTTCAAAAAATGATGCCGAAAAAGAAACTGTTGATGATGCGTCATGTATTTCAAAAAATGACGCCAAAAAAAATCTATTGATGATGTGTCTCGTGCTGAAAAAAATTCCTGTGGCAAAAGTTTCGGCTCGACTCAGGAGGATCCGAAAATCTGATCAAAAAATGATTTAAATAAGGATTATGAAGCAAGCCTGTATGTCAACGAGGGCGCACATTGCTCTGTACAATTGAATTCTCCGATAATTCCAGTTGGAATTGAGTCACGTGCTAATCCAAGCACCAGTTGTGCATCCATTTCAATTGAAGAGGATTCTGAATCATCTGTAGGTGAAATTCTTACTGCAGAAAAAATCCCAATTAATATAGACCGTTATGAAAAATTGTACAATTGGATGTATTACAGCATTTCAGCTAAAGGATTTTTATGTAAAATGTGTTCAGTTATATATCAAAGTGGACTTTGGGTTAACCAAGCTGCAAGATTTGGTGACCATCCCACAAGGGCTATTAGTAAGCATCAGAACAGCACCAGGCACAATCAAGCTGTTGCATCAAACAAACATGTGTCAAAAAAATCCCTACAAGAAAAGTTCACAGAAGGACTAGAAACTGTTTCTCAGAAAAATAAAGAAAGCAACAGGAAACTTCTATCCAAGTATATCAGAATAATATATTTCATGGTAAAAAATAATTGGGCAGTTTCTGAAAAGTTTTCTTCCTTGGTCAAGTTTATTGGGGAAGATTTGGGTGATTCGGACATTCAGACATATCTAAGCACATGTCGTAAGAATGCCACTTACTTATCCAATGTGTCTGTAGATAGTATTATGGGTGCTATTTCTTTGCATCTCGAAGAAAAAACTGTAACTGCTTTAAAGTTAGTAGTTAGTAGAAAAAAAAATGCTAAAATTTATTTTTGGTGTCAAAATTTATTGTATTTTCTTTGTAAATACAAATTTTGCTTATATTATGAGTTACTATAGTTTCTTATGATAGTAAACTGGGTCCAGCATTTTTGGGTTGCAGATAAATTTTGTTTTGCTGCAGATTGATACAAAAAATTCTGCTACTAAGATTGTTTCTTGTTATCTAGTTAAGAATTTGAAAACCAAAAATTATTATTAAAGTAAAAATCTTTTATGTACATTTTAAAGAACTTAATTAAAAGTTGAAATGAATTATATAATGTTTTTACATATATATATATATATTATGTGTGGTTCATCCAAACGGGAACATTAATACTAGTTTTGCAAAATTTTGTTTTTCACAATTTTACAAAAACAGGACCCTGTCACTGAAGTCCGAAGGGACCTGAATTTAACATTATTTTTAAATTCACAAAATTAATAATACATTTTTCACAATTTCACAAAAACAGGACCCTGTCTGAAAAGACTGGACAGACCCCTGCTCCCTCAAATCCACAACCCTAAAATCTGCAACTCTCTAAAATCTGCACATAATTTGTGGATGTAAACAATGAATCAACCAATTCAGATATAGAGGCAAAATTTAACTTTTTTTATTTTTATATCAATTCCATATATATTTTTATCTGTAATTTCTGTTAATGTTACGGAATTCAATGTGTTTTCATGATGGAAGAATAAATTTATTAAAAAAAATTCAAGATATTGCTGATATTATTGGTAATCACAATCTTTTTATCAAATATATTTATGTACTAATTAAACATTTTAAGTAATTAAATCTGGCTAAATCTTAAATAAAACTTCCTTATTTTATGATTTTGATGTAAATAAGTTATGTATCTTTATGAGGCAAGTTTCACAGGAAAAATAGGTCTCATCTTTATAATAAATACTTAATTATGCATTGTTGATTATTAAATTGTCATTTGCTTTTAGTATTTTAATCATTTTAAAAATTATCTAAACTTTTATTATTTTAGTCTCTTATTTATCGTAATATTTTATATTGTAAGCATTTATTATAGCTTCGATTTCAATGTTAATTATACCCAAATTATTGTTTTAACCGTTTAGATGCCGAATTAATATTGCAATGTAATAATAATATTGTTTTTCCTATATTACAGCTTCAAATGTTTTAATATGCATACAAATTCCAAAAGAATAGATTTCTGTGGTTTTTTTGGCTGTTTTCATTTCAGTGTTCGCATTTTGGAATGTGATTATTGGTTGACAACCTATGCAAATATTGCAAATTATTTTTGGCTATATGCTATTGTATATTGTTCTTGAGTATTTTTTTTAATTCCAAAAACCAGGGCAGCTGGCTTTTAGCCAGGCCGGTTTAAACCGGCCAGCTTTTTCTGGTTTAAACCATTTGAAAAAGGCCAGCTTTTTTTAAAAAAAGCTGGCTTTTACCCTCTTTTTTTTTTTTTTTTTTTTTTTTTTTACGAAAACTATTCTCAGTTTCCCCCAGAGGGTTTCAGGGGGGCGTGCCGCCCCTCCTGCCCTTCAGTTTGAAAAATAGCGCCCCTCTTGCCCCTCATCCAAAAAATAGCGCCCTTCTCATTGCTCATTCAAAAAAATAGTGCCCTTCTTGCCCCGCATTAGAAAAAACGCAGCTCTTCAGCGATGATGCAGATGCACTATAACGCGTAAAATACGCAAAAAATCGGCGACGAAACGCAAACAACTAACTCGAAATTTCGTCAAAAAATCACGAAAAATCAGCAAATTTCTTTGAAAAATTGCGAAATAACGACTAATTTCCAGCAAGATTGGCGAAAAAATGGCTAATTGCGTCTCAAAATCCGGAAAAAAACCGACAGTTTTCCTCAAAAGATCGTGAAAAAACGTCCAAGTTCGTCCAAAAATCACGATAAAGCGGAAACTTTTGTCAAACGATTAACGAAAAATGGCAAATTTCGTAAAAAGACCACGAAAAACGGTAACTTTCGTCAAAAAATCGTGATAAAATGGCAGATTTCGTCAAAAGATTTGCAAAAAATGGCACATTTCGTCCAAAACCGCAATAGAACGAAAAATTCCGTGAAAAAATTCTCGGAAAATGGCAAATTTTGCCAAAAAATTTGCAAAAAAATGCAATATTCGTCAAAATACCCTGAAAAAACGGCAGATTTCATCAAAGATCGCGAAAAAAAGCAAATTTCGTAAAATGGCACAAAGAAAGTTAATGCAGAAGTGATTTATTTTTCGGAATTTGTGTTTTTTTGTGTTTAAACGTTACAAAATTGGTGTTTTTGCTACCTTTTCATGAAATTTGTCATTTTTTGCGATTTTTAAAACAAAATCTGCTGTTTTTTTGCGATCTTTTAACAAAATCTGCTGTTTTTTGCGATCTTTTAACAAAATCGGCTATTTTTTCACGATCTTTTAACAAAATCGACTATTTTTTCACGATCTTTTAACAATATTAGCCGTTTTTTCGCAGTCTTTTAACAAAATTTACCTTATTTTAAATTTTGTAACGAATTTTTTGAATCTTTTTCCCGATTCTTTGACGAAATTTCTGTTTTTCCATGATTTTTTTAACCACTAGATTCTAGATTCAACTCTATAAAAGTGCCCTTAAAAATCAAAAAAGTGCCCTTAAAAATCAAAAAAGTGCCCTTTTCAGAACAGTAGCGCCCTGCCCCTTTTTAAACCTGGGGGAAACTCTGCTATTCTTAAAATGAAATGTGTTATTAATTATTAACTATTTAATTACCGATGTCATAAAAATGAACTGTTTAATAAATTGCCAATGAAATATAAGTGAATTTTTAGTAGAAATGTTCTTTTGATCAACAGATGGGGAGAGTGTTTATTAGAAAATTTGTGCAATAAAATTTTTTTTGAAGTAGTCCAAATGATTTTTAACAAATATTAATACAATCATTTGACTTAGATTTTAAATATCAGTCTACACTGATTTTGTTCCAAGCAAAACCATACGTTGAAAATTTTTTTTAAATTCCCTCTCCCATATCTATACTCTTTTAAGCGTAAATGTGTTAGTTCCTGGAATCTTGCCAATCCAGTAACCTAATAGATGAAGCACCAAATCTCTCCTAATGCGAGGAATTTGCAGATGGGAAAGTTTGCTAATTTGACCCAAATCAATTCTTCTCCTTTTAATGTGTGGGAAGATTTATGAAGGAGCAAAAACAAAATATTTAATCAATGTATATAAAAAGAAAGAGCATGTTTACAAACATTTCCATTTCTATCAAGCAATTTACCACACCACTGCATTTTTATCATAGTGATCATTGCAGGAACATTTATGGCAATATAGGCCAATCATATCATGAGCCTTTTAAATAGAGATCAATCAGATCGGCCCCAGGGCCATAGTTGAGGGGGCGCTATGGGCGGCTCAGCCCCCCCTAGAGTATTTTGAGCCCCCCCCCTGGAAAAGATTCCAAGGTCACTAAATTAATTTTTGTTACGAAAATCCAAATGAAATTCTGTTCAAAAATCTAATTTAGTTTTGAGACCCTTTCACAGTTTAGCAAAATTACTAAATTGTATCTAAAATAAGTGTTTCAACACTCCCTCATCCTATTTATACATATGTAGCTAACATGATATTTAATTTTTCACCAGTTATAGACTCAAAATTTTCATCATCATGTACTTTTCTTAGCATAAAATAAAGTTATTACGCCAGTTTAATGAGAAACATGGTATCTACAATGTGAATACGCACTAATTTATTTTTCTGTGTCAGAGAGAGAGAGAAAAAATAAATTATGAGCCCCCTCTACATTTTCTTGAGCCCCCCCCCCCGATTGTTCACTTCTAGCTACGGCCCTGATCGGCCCAGGTCATGTGTACGACAGGAGATATAAAGAACAGACAGATGTATCTTGCCATTACCACCCCACAGTAATTCAACTCAACTATGTGAGCTGCTCTTTCTTTATTAGAAAAAACAAACGAAGAAAAAAGGATGTATGGTAAACTCTGTATAAGTTGAAATCAATCAGGACCGAGAAAATTGTTCACAGTAAATGATATTCTGCCTTAGACAAATTTTACATTGTCTATGGATTCACAAGGACTGGAAAAACCTTTTTGGTTAGACAAATTTCCATCTTACTCTGTCTAGTTTACACAGAATTTACTGTACTTAAAAAGATAAATAAATATAAAAGCTATGACAAAATTATTTATGTTTTCTTATTTTTAAAGTGGATTGCTCTTATATTTATAAACTTCTATAAATTTATAAATTTCTTACGTAAACAAGTGACTATTTTTATTTATAGTACTAACACATTCATATATGCTAGGAGCCATTGTGTTAAAAATAAATAGTAAGATATTTACTGGAAAAAAGCCAATAAAAGCCGGCTTTTTCCACAAAAGACCGGTCTTTTCCAATAAAAGCCGGCCGGCCTGGCTTTTTTTAGAAAAAGCCGGCATTTTTGCAGCCCTGCCAAAACATTTAGATTCGTAGTGGTCAAATGTAAGTAAAATAGAGAAAAGGACAAAAGCAAATAATATAATTTTTATGCAAATTAATGAATTTACACATTCCTTAATACCTGTGGTAAATGCTTAAACATCAATATTTTCATTTCAAAAGTTCAAATCAACCTTATATTTTATAGGAAAAATAAGGATATTGTTATTGTGTTGGAAAATATATGTTCTGTATTACAAATAATGCAATGTTCCTATTTGGAAACATTGGCATTTAAGCAGTTAAAAAATGTAAACAAAGCAATGACCAGAAATCCACAAAATTCTAAAAACTGCACAACCTCTGGTCCCAAGCTGTGCGAATTTAAGGGAGTCTACTGTAGTAAAATATTGCAATAAGGAAAAATTTAATGACAACTTTAATACATTAAAAGTTTTTTTTTTTTGGGGGGGGGGGGAAATATATTAAAAGCATTCTGACAGACTCATAAAACATTTAGTAAAAAAAAAAAAAAAAAAAGAAAAAAATAATTATTATATTGTTTAGAGGCAGAATAATTTTGGGTGGACTTTTTAAGTTGAGGGCATTTGAATATTACTTGGTTTCTGTATCGTTTTTCAAGTTTAAATCATATTAAAGAAATATGCTAACTTCTAAACCAAGTAGGCAAAGAAATGGGAGAAAAGACATCATACACATTTTCACTTTTGTATTACCATATACTAGGGGTGCACAACCTTTTCGAAAGGAGGGCCACTTACAAATATGTCTGAGCGGTCGAGGGCCACATCAATAACATGGAGAGAATTCGTTTTCAAAGGTTATCTGTGGTTTATAATTGGATAAAAAATAATAAGTTTTCAAAGGAAGTTGGGGATACCCTTTTAGGCTCGCTTAACCAGTCAAAATATCCAATTCACTTGGTAAGGATTTATCAGCAGTTTTTATGTTTGTATACATAACAGATATAGCATGGATTATTAACAAGATGTAATAATATTCCTTGACTTTATTCAGGAGAGAAAATTTTGTTTCATTAAAAGGGCTAAAAAAATGTGAACTTTATGAACGAAGGAGAGGGAAGGATCCAATCAACAAGATTTTTCCGTGCTTCATCACTGAAATTCCCGATTTTTCAACGCCCGATCAACAAAATTTGCAGCTATCCATGCATGATCGACCAAATTTGGGCTTTATACGAAAGTGATCGACAAAATTCGCCATTTTTACGAAACTGATCGAGAAAAATTCGATCTTTCCGTACCTGATCAATACAATTTATGATTCTTACGATACCAATCGAGTAAATTCGCGATTTTTACGAAACCAATCGACAATATGCACAAATTTCATAAAGCCTGTCGACGAAATTCGTGATTTTTACAAAGCCGATCGACGAAATCCGTGATTTTTTACGAAGCCGATTGACGAAATTTGCAATTTTTAGAAAGTTGATCGGCAAAATTCGTGATATTTCTTCGCCTTCTCGATCAAACAAGTGATTTTTCTGCGGCTGAACGACAAAATACGCAATTTTCATGAAGCCAATCGGCAAAATACGCGATTTCGCCGAAGCCGATCGACGAATTTCGCGATTTTTTCTTCACATGATGGGTAAAATTCGCGATTTTTCCGCAGCTGATCAGAGAAATTTTCAATTTTTCTGCCCGTGATCGACGAAATTATCGATTTTTAGGAAGTCGGTGGACGAAATTCGTGATTTTTACAAAGCTGATCGGCAAAATTCTCAATTTTTCTTCGCATGATCAACGAAATTTGCGATTTTTAGCAAGCCTATTGAAAAAACTGACAAATTTTCTGACCTGATCAAGGAAATTAGTAATGTTTGATGAAGCCGATCTGCAAATTCACAATTTTTCGCTGTCGATTGACGAAATTCGCGATCTTTACAAAGCAGATCGACAAAATTTGCGATTTTTTTGGAGTCTGATCGTCAAAATTCGCATTTTTCATAGCCGATCGAGAAAATTCATGATATTTCCGAGCCTGACCAGCAAAATTCGCGAATTTTACGAAGCCGATCGCCGAAATTCGCAATTTTTACGAAGCTGATCGACGAATTTCGTAATTTTTCCTCGCATGATTGATAAAATTCGCAATTCATCCATATCAAATAAGCGAATTTCTCGTTACTTACAAATCTTATCGACAGAATTCACAATTTTTACGAACCTGATTGACAAAATTTGCGATTTTTGCGGATCCAATCGATGAAATTCGTGATTTTTCTTCGCCTGATCGACGAAATTTGCATTTCTTCCGCGTAAGATCGATAAAATTCGCGATATTCCTATGTCCGACCAACGAAATTTATCGTTTTTCGGAACCTGATCAATAAAACTCGCGATTTTTCCATGTCCGATCGACGAAATTTGCGATTTTTTCGCCTTTAACTGATGAAATCTGCATTTTTTCCGAGCTCAATCAGTGAAATTCTCGATTTTAAACTAATTTTGACGAAATCTGCATTTTGTTTACACGCCAAGATTAAATGCACGATTTTTTTTCTCCTGATAAACTTATAAAACTCACGATTCCTTTGCAGCTGATCAACGAAATTTAAAATTTTTCCGCGCACCATCGCAAATTTGCGATTTTTTTGAGCTCAGTCAACGAAATTAGCGTTTTTTTCACGCAATAAACTGAGAAAACGTGATTTTTTCCGTAACCGATGAGTTTAATCTGCAATTTTTTCGTGCATATCAACAAATCTGACGATTTTTTCCTGTCCGATCAATGAAATGTGCGATTTTTCACGTCCGACTGACAAAATTCGCTATTTTTCTGTGCCTGATCGACAAAACTCGCGATTCTTCCGTGTCCGATCGGCTAAATTTGCTATATTTTTCGATCAAAATTCGCGATTGTATTATACCTGATGGACGAAGTGTGCGGTTTTTCCGCATTTGATCAATGAATTTCGCGATTTTTCCGTGCTCTATCTACGAAATTTGCGATTCTTAAGTGACTGATGAAATTTTATATTTCCCGCGGTAAATTGTCGAAATTTACGATATTTTTCTGCGACTTTTGCACAAAAATTGCAATTTTTTCTTATTGTAAATTGATGAAGTTCGCGGGCCACACGTCAACCCATCGAGGGCCACTTTTGGCCCGCGGGCCACAGTTTGTGCATCCCTACCATATACCATTTCAGGTTAATAAATCGTGTGGAACTGAAAACCAGTGGTGTAGTCGTAAAAACAACAGACAGTATACACTCTAAACCGAAGGGTATACACCCAAAGTAGAGCATATACCCTAGAGTGTACATACTGTAGTTTTCTTGAGAAACAGAGGGTATGTATGGCACACTTAAAAAAATCCAGAAGGTATACAGCATATACCTGCATATACCATCCACTGCATCCCTGCTGAAAACTGTCTAAGATGCCATTTTATGGTATTTTTGCTGGGAAAAGGAAATTTCAATAGATCTCAAATAAATATCATAGTTTTATTTGTGATGCATTTTAAAGGAAAAACCTTAGAAATATCTTCAGGAGACCAATTCATACATCTTCCTTTTTATATGAATTGATGCTGGCTTTCTTAAAAAGTACCTCATATTGATTGATACTTGTTCTTTAAGATGGTTCTTAAATCAAAAAGACAACTTTATGTTTTAATGCTTTTGAGCGATTGGATTTTTTTTTTTTTTTGAAAGTTTATTAAATTATAAAAATTAGGAACTTCATGTGTGTTTATTGACAATTCAAATTGCTTTTGCATTTCTTTGCCAAGTTTTTCTAAAATTATAGTTGTAAACAAATTGTCAGAAAGATTGTTTCTTTCAAATCCTAAATTGTTTAGAGACCTGATATTTTTGTTTCAGATTTTTTTTTGTTTATAACATCTAAGAAGCATCTTAATTCTTTAGATGACTCATACACATATTCTTTTGAAATCTAATGCAGCCTTTAAATGTATATTTACTATAATTCGTTTATTCTCAAACCCAACGCTCAGTGGCGTAGCTAGAGGGGGGCGGAGGGGGCGGTCCGCCCCGGGTGTCACCCTCCAAGGGGTGACACCCAATCTTTATTTGCAAATATAATTGGCACAAAAAAAAAAAAAAAAAAAAAAAAAAAAATTGCGCCATTTTGCTCTCTCTGATTTTTTTAATTCTAAAATTGTGGAACCTATTTTCAATCTTAGTTTCGTAATATATTAATCTTTTAACAGCTAAAGTCCTTTTTCTTTTTTTATTTAACTTATTTATAATCTATTGCTTGTTTCTCAAAAAAGCGGGAAATTATTTCGTAATCTTGCCTTTTTAGAATATTCTCGAGATTTTTAATTTTATTTTTTGTTGATCACGTGATCTGTGTTAATGCGCGAAGATGTTAAAAGGCTTGTCTCTTTGCGAGACGTGAAGTAATTCCTATCCGAGGTTCGCGCCTCCTAGGCCAATCAGAGATGATAATTTTTATTACGTAGATGCAGATTAATCCTGGTTGGATTTTAAAATGATTGACGCGGAGTGAGGAGGGGCTAGTTTGTCATGAAAATGTGGATTTCTCATTTGGTTTTCTCAGAGCGCAGAATGCGATTGACTTTTAAAATATTAGGATGCTGTTTCTTTTTCCCCGAAAAATTCTAATATCTTGGAATGCAGCTTAATCACGAAGTTTTGGAATATTTCATGACCAGGCCAAGGTGAATGTGGGAAAGAACTTACGTAGCTTATGAGTTAATAAAGGAATTGAAAGACTCATGGATTTTGTTTTTATAATGGGGAAATACCCCAATGCAACTCTTCCAATGCTTGCCAACTGCCGGAGCGACTACTCTGCTCGTGCTGCTGCTGATTCTTAGAAGTAACATTCTTAGGAGTTTACGGAACATAGCCTTCGTCGAATTATTATTATATACATATAATCTTTATAAGATTTTTTTTTTGGGGGGGGGGGGGAATCTATACTAATAAAAGAACAAAATGCTCTGTCTGTCTGTGTGTCTGCGATGGCTAGCAAAATCTACAGCATGTATGAAGCTCAAAATTTTTTTGAGAGTAGCCCAATGTCTCTCCTGATGCACCTGAAGCTCAGAATTTCAAAATTCTATTTATTAACTGAGTAATTAATTAAATTCCAAAGCTCACTCTCATAAAAAATCACCTTTTTTCGCTTTTTTTCCATTTCATTTTCTTATGGTTGATTGGTTGCATAAAATTTTCGCAGAAATAATTAAAAAAGCTGGGACAGACCTTTAAAATTCACAGACTGGCAAACTGGCAGTTTAAATGAGGATTTTTTTTTTAAATCACAGCTGCTGTACACCATGGAGAAAAAGATAGGTGGAGGCGAAGTAAACCAAAAAAAGGTTTGCAACACGGAGTAAGAAGTGTCTTACTCCGTGGTTTGCAATATTAAACCATTTATCGCTGAAATTTTAATGTCTCAAACAAAAGCACGAGGAAGGAATTTTGTATTAATAAAACAAATTGAAAGAAACGAATTACAGCTGAAGCATATTTTACGAATAAATAGTAATTTTTTAAAATGGTTTTTTTCCATTATATTATTTAGGTTAAAGTTAAATTGCATTTATGTTATGGTTAGAATAAGGATATGTTACAATAAAGTGAATACATTTAGGCTAGGTTACATTTCTGTTATATTTAATTTACGGTAGGGCACTGTTAAGTCGCTGTTAGGTTACAGACAGGTTCTGGTTACGGTATAAAAGTTTAAGGTTAAGAATTTATACACAGAGTGAACCTATATGCAAGATTTGATTAAAAAAAACACTTACTTTTGTTAAATAGCTCTGAAATTATAGTACTATATACCAACCTTTTAGCTACCATCATGTATCAATTTCATTCATGGTATAGTCGGATTTAAGAGTGATATAATTAATTTGAAATTCAAAATATTTCACTTGGGATTTGTATGTGAAAATAATAATTAGTTACGTGACTTAACAGTGATTTTTACGGGTAAATATCAACTTTTTTACACGAAAATCATGCAATCGTTGGATACATATTCCCTCCGCGTTTTTCATTGCTCATTTTGAGTATTTTTAGAGCTTAATATTAGTTGTTTTTAAAACCGATTTTTCACACAGTCAGTGGCTACGTATTTCAGACAATGCATTTCTGCATGTAACGAGTTAACATTTGAAAGAAACGCCGAAATCTGAATTGAACCAAATCCGTTCCCGACAAAAATATTTCACAGAACCATAACTGGATCCGAGCAAGGCAAAATAATTTCCATGGATTTGAATACGACACGAACATTTAAATCGAATTTCAAAAAATACCTGAAATCTGAATCGAACCAAATCTGAACCCGATGAAAATATTCTAATGAATCATAACCAAGATCCGAACAAGACAAAATAATTTCCATGGACATGAACCCAATATATGGTTAGGTAACATTTGGGTTGCGATTAGGTTGCAATTACATTACGGCAAGTCTTTGATTTTATTTAATTTCACGTTAGGTTACAATTAGATCATGGTTAATTTAAAGTTAGGTCAAAGTTAAATTGCATTTATGTTATGGTTAGAATAAAGATAGGTTACAATAAAGTGACGGCTAGGTTACATTTATGTTTAATTTAAGTTACGGTAGGGTACTGTTAAGTCGCAGTTAGGTTACAGACAGGTTATGATTACGGTAAAAAAGCTTACAGTTAGGAATTTGTCCACAGAGTGAACATTACGCATGCTTTGATTAAAAATATACACTTACTTTTGTTAAAGGGCTTTGAAGTTATAATATTATATACCAACCTTTTATCACCGAGTATCGATTTCATTCACGTTATAGTCGGATTTAAGAGTGATATAATTAGTATGAAATTCAAAATATTTCACTTGAGATTTCTATGTGAAAAAAATAATTAGTTACGTGACTTAACAGTGATTTTTACGGGTAAATATCAACACTTTAACACGAAAATAACATAATCGTTGGATACATGTTCCCTCCCGCGTTTCTCATTGCTCATTTTAAGTATTTTTAGAGCTTAATATTAATTGTTGTTTTTTAAACCGATTTTTCACACAGTCAGCTGCCACGTATTTCAGACAATACATTTCTGCATGCTTCGAGTAAATGATAAAATCATACAAATTTCAAGTTCATTTAATACTGTTGATACGGGCCCGGGCAACGCCGGGCGGGTCAGCTAGTTCTGAAAAAGATGAAATTTTTAGCACATAACGCAATAGAGTTAGTTTTCTTTTCTTTAAGAATGTGGAATTTTATACAGAATGATGTACCTAAATAAGACATGCTTAAGACATGTCTTAAGCATGTATAAATAAGATACAGGGAATAAAAGCCTACCTGTCCAATGAGTAGGTAGCTAAAGCAAATTTTAAAAAAAAGAATTTTCTTTACATATAAACACCACATTGACTTACGCGGACTATGGATTGAGTAAGACCCCACACCTATTTTTTTTTTTTTTTTTTAGTTTTATATGCAGGAGGACAAAAGATAAATAAGGAAAGGTATGGTCACTTGTTATAATAGCGTAGAATTGTGATTGAAAAAATATGATGGATTTGAAGAGGGGTGGGGGTGGGGGGGTGAGACCATGATGGCTAGGGGGTGACACCATTTACATCCGCCCCGGGTGTCACCCATTCTAGCTACGCCGCTGCCAATGCTTTAAACAATGAATCAAATGTATCATCTGGAGTTTCTAATAATTTAGTCTCATTTCTTAATGCAGAATGTAAATAATGTAATTTTTGAACTTTGGTCAGTTCTTCATTATTCACAACAATATTGTTAAATTCTGTTATGAACATGTTCCAATCCTCATACTTTCTACTAAATTGAGGAAGTGAAATTTCAGGTAATTTAATTTTTTCTTACATTTATTTAACTATTATTCAGAACTTTCAATTTCATTAGAATTCAGTAATTGATGAAATAGACCTCTTGTTTTTCTACTCGTTCTTCCATCTCGATTAATGAAGAATCTATTTCAGTCATATCATGATTCCCAGGAGCTGATGTATAATGAAATGTATGTGAAGAATCGATATTTAATGATACTTTTTCAAGAGTCTCGATTTTCATCTCACTTTTGATTTTCGACCATTCTGCCATCTCATCATTTATGAGATTTTTTAATCTGGTGAGCTGAGCTTTTAATAAGCCTCTTGTTCTATTTAGACTTTCTAATGAAGCCATTTCAGTTGAAAATATAACAAGAACTATAATGTTGATGGTGAATTAAAAACAAAAGTATTCTGCAAGCAGACCAATGTAATGTGTTGAATGGTGCAAGTATTTTGAAATACCGTATATCTAGTGTTCACTCTAGAAATAAAAAGGGCATGGTGCTATTCACTAAAAAGGGCACTACTGCAGCAGAAACGGGCACTTTTGCAGGAAAAAATTTGTTATTGCCTTTAGAAGGGGGGGGGGGTGGAAATACATAGTTTTTAAGTATGATAAATCAAGTAATATTAATTTCGACCTATTTTATGATATAAAAATTAAAAATACAATTAAATTAAAACATGATTGAATAGTTTCATGTTCGTTTTCTTAAAGAAATGAAAAAATTCTATCATTTTTGGGCACACAAATTTAGAAAAACTATAGAATAAAAAAAAATATTTATTAAAAATCTCTTGGTAAAACCAATGGTGCATTTTCCTACTTTTTAGGTGCTTTCGTAATTATGCGTATACGTAGGACCTATAGTCGTCGTTCAGTCCATCCGTCTGTCTGTCCGTCCGCATATAACAATGCAAAAACTATCCGACCGAATCGGTTAAAAATTAAAATATATAATTATTACATAATTTTGTCGAGTCATTTCAAATTTTATGAAAATTGGATGCATAGATCGATTACAGGGACACTCAAAAGTATTTCATTACATTACGTTCAACGAAAAAAAATGGTTTCAATCGCATTTTTAGGTGCGTTCGTAATTATGTAAATATGTAGCACCTATTGTTGTCACTCAGTCCGTCCGTCCGTCCGTCTGTCCGTCCGCATATAACAACGCAAAAACTACCCAACCAAATCGTTTGAAATTTAAAATACATAATTATAACATAATTTTGTCCAGTCATTTCAAATTTTATGAAAATCGGGTGGATAGATCAGTTACATGGACAATCAAAAGGATTCTGCTACATTACGGTCAATGGGGAAAAAAGTTTCAAATGCATTTTAATCGTTTGAAATTTAAAACATATAATTATTATGTAATTTTGTTGAGTCATTTCAAATGTTATGAAAGTCGGATGCATAGATCATTTACAGGGACAATCAAAAGTATTCCATTACATTACAGTCAATGCAAAAAAAGTTTTGAATGCATTTTAATGATGTTACACTCATTCGAACATAATAGAATTGGCATGAATCTATGAAATATATACTAAAATATGCATTCCGTACAATCTGTGATGCAAATAATTTTTATTATTAAATTACAGGGCCACACAAAAGTATTCCACTACATAATGCTATATGGGGAAACATTGTTTGGGGCGTGTTTTAATTATATTCAACTATTTCACATTTTATGAATAAGATATACGTTGCTGAAGTGTAATAAAAATTACTTCCTGCATATTTACAGAAACACAAAGATTTCGACTACTATATTGTATCCGAAGTACGCTCTACTATATCAGCAAGATCTGAATATTTTTAAAACTTCGTTATCGGACGAACACACCTCATTTGCTACATTCACGTGTAATTTCCAACTTGTTAAAAAGGGCAGGGTGCTGCACCCTTCAAAAATGGTCTAGAATGAACACTACGTATATCCCAGCGTATAACATGCATTTTTAATTCTGAAAAATCACTTAATTTTTCTGTGTGTGTGTTATACACCGAACATAAAATGGTTCAAGTAAAATCATAAAAATAAAACATTCTAAATTTTTAGAATTTTACTTTTGTCTTTTGGGGAAGAACAAATTTTTGCGATTCATATATCTATCGCATCAACTCGTTGATGCCTTAAAGTTTTCACTTTCTTTGGGATTCTTTTACCCATTGTAATGCAAATAAACAAACACTACCCCTCGTTATTAATAGTCCATTTTGGGGATTTTCTAATATCCACTGGGCAACATTGTCCTATAAAATAGGCCACTTTGTAATGCCTGTGTGCTGTGCACATTTTTGTTTTGGCATATTTAAAATTGCAGTTTCATTCTTCTTCCATTCATGAACAGAACATTCATCAACTCCGAATGTTCTACCTGCAGTGCGATAACCATTTTCTTTTGAAAACGCTATTACTTTACATTTGAATCCGGAATTGTATTTATTTCACTTTCCTGCCCAGTAGCAGAAATTGTGCGATGTGCAATGTAGTCTCAGATTTGTTTTTGCCCTTGCAGATAAATTTGGCAATTTGGAAAAAAAAAAATCCTTACTTGAAAACAGAAAATGGTACATGGAGACAAGACACAAAAGAAATTCCGGCAAATTTCGACCAAAGATCATGAAGCGACAGATTTAAAAAATCGCAATAAAACGACAAATTTCGTTCAAAAATCATGAAAAAAACCTGTCAGATCATGTTAAAATATCTCATACAAAACGACAAATTTCGTCAGAAGATTGCAAAAAAAACTGTAAATTTCTTCAAAAGACTGCATAAAAATGGCCAGTTTCATCAAAAGATTGCGAAAAAATGACAGACTGGGTCAAAGGGTCACAAAAAGACAGTAAATTTTGTCCAAAGATCACAAAAAAAGGACAAATTGCGTCCAATAATCGCAAAAAACGACAGATTCCATTAAAAAATTGCTAAAAAATGGCAAATTTCTTTAAAAGATAACAAAAAAAGGCTTTTTTCATCAAAAGATCGAAAAAAATGATAGATTATGTCAGATGATCATGAAAAACAGTAAATTGTGTTAAAAATCACAAAAAAAGACAAATTTTGTCAGAAGATCGGGAAAAAAATTGTAAATGTCTACAAAAGATCACAAAAAAAGGCTAGTTTTGTCTAAAGATCGCAAATAAAATCACAGATTGCATCAAAGGGTCATGAAAAAAACGGCAAATTTTGTCCAAATACAAAAAAAGAACATTTGTCCAACGATCATGAAAAAAAGGACAAATTGCATCCAAAGATCGCAAAAAATGACAGATTCTGTTAAAAAATCGCTAAAAAAAACAGCAAATTTCTTCAAAAGATCGACGAAAAACAACTTGTTTCGTCAAATGATTGAAAGAAAAATGACAGATTATGTCATATGATCGCGAAAAAAAATTAAATTGCTTTAAAAAATCTTGAAAAAAAGACGAATTTCATTAAAAGATTGCGAAAAAACGACGATCTTCGTCAAAATCGCAAAAACACACCAAAATTTCATCAAAAGATCGTGAAAAAAAGGTAAATTTCATCAAAAGATCACGAAAAAAAACTACTGATATGTCAAAGAAATGCAAAAAAAACAGAAAATTTTGTTGAAAAATCGAGAAAAAAGACAAATTTTGAAAAAAGGTCACAAAAAAAATTTAAATTCTGTCAAAAGGACACAAAAAAAGTTATTGCTTTTAGTGGATTTTTCTGTTCCAAAACTCATTTTGCTGTTATAAAATTCTTTTATTGCTGCTCTAAAAACTGATTATTATTTCTGTGAAATTGTTTTGTTTTTCTTTGCTTTTTCCAAAAACAAATTTTTCTGCCCCAAAATTATTATTATGATTTTTTTCCATATGTAGTATCAAAAAACGGATTTATTTGCAGAAAAATCCGTCTTTGACTGCTCCAAATTTTTCTGTGTAAATGTGATACCTGTATATGTTTTCGGAGTAACTTTTCGTAATGGTCCACTTTAATATATTTTATATTGTTGATTTAATAAGGAAGATAGTATAAGTAAGAAACCATACATTTTTTTACATAACTAAGAAACTATAATTGTTTTCAATAGATATACACTGTATTTCAATTTAATTTTTAAGTAGATTTAGCTTTATCATTAACTTCAAACTTAAAGAACCACTTTACATATTATCTTATTCTTCAAAAAATATTAATTTTATTGTTTACTTATTTAGGTTAAATTATGATTGAAATACAGTTATATTTTCGTAATATTAATCGATAAGCACAACAGTTATTAGGTACATAAGAATATTGTAATGCATTACTCCTGCAGACAATTTTCATTCCACTGCATTGCTGTCGCAGACACAATCCCAACTTTCTGCTACTGGACTTTACTGGAGGCATAGTTTATGATGAAGAACTGTTTTCATAAACTTTAAGATCAATGCATCTAAAAGTTATGGTTTCATACAAATGACGAATGTTACATGAAAAGGAAAATTTCTATTGGTAGGATCAGTGCAGATGGGAGAAGGATTGGGTTCTGATTGATTTGTCTCAAATGAGATTTGGGAAAGGGGGTATTTAGATTCTAAAAGGTAGGAATTAAGACTGAAGATAACTGGTTTTACATGTCGCAAAGAAAAGATGCATTTATCTGAAGTGGGGGTAAAGTTTTTATTTTTAATTTCTTTTTGTGGGAAAAAATCGATTTGTGTTATATGCCAGTATATGCTTGAAATAAAATTATGTACTCTCAAATTAGTGGTGCTTGTTCTACGCCAGGGCATGTTATATGCTGGGATATATGGTACTTATTTGTCGCTAGTTCAATTACTACAACAATTATTACTTTAAATTCTTTATATATATACAAATATTATTTACAATTATATTTACATTTTGTTGAAATGAATGTAAATCCAGTGAACGCACCATAGGTCCACATAGCTTGGCGATAAACAACCAACTGACGATTGTTATATGTTGTCAAGTGACAAAACTTGAATTACAGTAAAATGTGCTATGTACACATGCGCCACAGCCAAGGTTAAGGGAAGTTGTAACAGTAATATAATAAATACAAAACATAACAATGTATCAATGCAGAATCTCCAAGTTCTAAACAATAGAAATCAGGGTTTCTTTAATAAACAAGTCATTTGCTCAATGCAAAATGTTATTCTTATTTTTTAAATGTGGAAATATATGATGAATATTCAATTAATTTGGAATAATATTAAATTAGAAGATTAAGAAATGCATATATATATTATACACTACTGTTACGTAAATAGGGCTTGATGAATAAAAATGACTAAAAAAACTTTTGACTAAGCAAACGACATTTAAGATATTTTAATAATTTGGTACTACTTGATTATCCTGTCGACCAATTATCGCCAAATTAAACAAATTGTAATTTTTATTTTGAATGATGAAAGAACAAGTAAATTAATAAAACATTAATAAGAATACAAATAAAACTTGATATTAAAAATCACTAGATGGTGTAATAAACATGTGATGCTAGTTCAGTGTTACATGAATGTGACATTTTTGATTGTTCTTGTTGACATTTAATCTTTTAGTTTGGCGGTAGTATTTTGGTCAATGGGATAACCAAGTAGAACCAACAATTTTAAATTAATTATAAATATCAAGACAGATTTTTCTTGTCATGAAAATATATAAAACACTAGAAGATTGCAGATCTTAACTACTTTTTATGTATATATAGTTTATAAATATGGATTAATTATTGTATGTCCTTTTATGTGCTGATATGCTATATATGTCAATGTGTAAGTAATATTTCCATTATATAAGTTATGCCATATATGACTAAAACTTGGTTGAGTAGATGTCATGAAATGTCAGTAGAATAATATATGATTAAAATATCAAATATATGTCTTGTAATTTAACGGTTCATTCTTTGATGCTGCTGTAGTAAAGAAATGTCAAATAATCTACAACTAAAAATTAGTTTTTATTTCTGTGTAAAATATATACATATCTATACAAGGAATACAAACTTGTATTCCTTGCATATATCTTTTTTAGATATGTATATGTTTTAGAATAATTTTCTTTTTAGATTCAGTAATGCCAGGCATGGACAAAGAAGTAGTAAGCATAGGAAAGCAAGGTTTGCCATGAAGGCTACATGTTGAAACAGCAACATCTAAAGTACGTAGCATCTTATTTAATTATTCACATGTTTAAAACTTTAACTATTCTTATAGTAATGATTAGTTGTTTATTATGTTTACTAGTTTACTAGAACAGTGCTTTTATTATATTTATATTAATTTTTTTTTTATTTTTGGTGGAAAGTTATGGGTACTGTTGGGGATGGAGCTGAAGCAAGTGATGGAACACATATTGCAGAGTCAAAGCATCTGTGGGTTGCTCAAAATGATCCAAGGGAACCAGAGATGAAGTTTGAAGCAAAATCATTGTCTCTGCAACATTGGTTACAGCTTACTTATGAACTAGAGCTTCGTAATTACAATGCAAAAAAGACAATTGTTGAGCAACAACTGCAAGCAGCTGAAGAAGGCGTATGTTATTCTTTTCTATTTTATATGTATATATGTTGTGATTTTCTTTTAATATTCTCTCTTCTCTAAAACTTCTATAATGCTGCATTATTGTTCAGAATATTTTATGCAGATTTGTAACAGTTTGTTTGTGTAGTGTTCTAAAAGTGAATTATTCTTTATTCAATGCTTATGTGTGGACTGAAATTTATAATGTTTCTGCAAATATATCTGAAATCAACTATTAAATAATGCTGTAGATTTTTTTTTTTTTAACCTTAAAGTGTTAAATGCTGTTTTTTTTGTCTGGAATCTGGAATTCAAATTAACTAATTTTTGAGGTCAAAAGCAGGTTTCTGTTTTATTAAAAATCAGGGATCTTTCCAAACTTTACTTCTAGTTCATATTCTTGGAAATAAGGAATAGCTTTTGTTTTAGTTCTTTGGAATTCCTCCAAATGCATTATTTAAAATACAGAATAATTTTTTTTAAAAATGTAGAAATTCCTTTAAAATGCATGTCACAATTAACTAAAATTATAGAATATACAATGCAGTGACAGTATATAGTGAAAAAAAAAATATTCTGATGAGATTTTACAATGCAAACGATTAATGGTCTAAAATTTGCAAAGCACTTGGTTCTAATCTGTGCAGATGTTTGAGTGTGTACCTACTGTATCCATTTCTTATTAAAAAATACTATTTCAAAGAATATATATATATATATATATATATAACTTTTGTTCAGTGTAATTGTAAGTTCTGTTAAATTTTAAATCAAACTAGTATAATTGAATTGTTCTGTTAATTAATAACACAAAATTTTAATCATTTCCAGTGTGAAAACCTTAACAACAATGTTGGTAATATTATGGATTCCTTTACTGGTGGAGGTTCAGTAGATAATGTAGATAGTCAAACTATAAAAGACAAGTGAGTATGAAGAAAAAAAAAAGTATTAATGTATTTTTTGTTTTAAATTCAATTATTACCTTAATGTAAATGGGGAAAAAGAAACAGTTTTGAATTTGAGGGATGACTTAAGGGGACATCCTCCCCAGAGCAACAAGATGTCCCCCAGAAGATTTTGGGATTTTGTATTTTTAGTGGTCAAAAATCAGACAACAGAGGTAGGAAAAATCAGATTTTTGCATTTGATTTTGTGAAGCATGAACAAATTCACTTTTTTCCCTCCCCCCCCCCCTTTTTTTTTTTTTTTTTTTTTTTTTTCCACTTTTATTTTGCACTTGTTCAAATGATACTGTATTGATGAGGTGACTGATTCAACAGGGTTCCAACTTGTTTTATACAACAATAAAACCTGAGAGACTCAAATTGGAAACTGTATTTCAAGAACAAGTAAGAAACTGACCCTACGGCAGAAAAATTTCTTGATGATCATGTATTTTCTCATTATACTTCAATATTGTCTTCAGAGGCCTTAAAACCAAACGTACTGCTAAGGGAAGATACCCTCTCTTCAAAGATTTTGATTTGCAGAATGAATGTACCAGTCACAAATTAAATAAATAAATAATAATTTAAAAGATCTGTGATTACACAAAACATAAAATAACTTAGATTTGACTAAAAAAGGCATATCAACATTAAATAAATTTTATAAGCCAAAAATTATTAATAAAATTTGCTACAGCAGTGCTATAAAAAACATTTTAAGGAGAAGCTCATTTATCAGTTATACAAACTTTGACAAATTAAAAAAATATTTAGGAGAATATAATTGAAAAAAAAGAAGAAATAAAGGATAGACAGCCTGTGTATAATAGGAAAATGGAGAATTTCCTACCCACTAAATTTTGAAACTTGTTTTAGTGAAAATTTCACTTAATAAAATGTGGTAATTATAGCTTTACTGTGAAAGAATAATGTCGTCCCAAAAGATATTGATTTAAAATAAGTTATTTATTATTTGATCATAAAACTTCTCTAACATTTGAGTGGTATCTATTGGTAAAATTTAAAATGAATCAATTTCATCACATAACTCGATTTTGATTACTGAAAGTTTAAAAATAGCTTTTAGTGTATAGCTTTTTCAAAATATTCCAAATAGTGTAATTTGTAGAGATTTTCAAGCATGTGTTGTATAATAATGGATACTCAGTACTTAAATACAGTCAAACCTCATTATCTGACACTCTCTGGACCAGAAAAAAAGTGTCGTGGTAACTGGAGTTGGAGAAAAATATGTTTATAAAAAGTTATATTTTAAATTAATTTAAGACAGTTTTAAATTCCCAACTGTTCTTGCATTTTTATGCAATAAAACCTTATTATTAAACGCTATAAACACAAAAACGGAGTTGAAAAGAATAAAAGTCTGATTTCCAATGACTCCCTTTTTCATTGTTAAATGAAAAACTGATTAATTAAGATTCACATATCTGTAGATATGCTTAATGCAATTCTTTTTCTATATTATGCAATGAGTTTTGAACAGTATCCATAGTTTCAGAAATGGATGTTAGATAATTTTTGATCAGTTCAATGCAATGAATTGCTTCGGTTGTAGTTGGGGGGGGGGGGGGCTTAGTTCTAACTCCATATTACTTTTGATCCTCGAGTCTGAAGAAATTTCTGTATTTTTTTCTTTTACAATTTTAGAAATCATTGCATCTGGTGGTGTGGTGATGCCCTTTTAAAATCGATGTACATATAGACGTATCCCATTTTATCTGTTTCATGATCTAACAACTCTTTAAGCAATATTGAAAGAGGGATGTCTTCTTCATTACATTCTATACACTCAAGAGCTGATGAACTTGGATAAAACTAGCATGTTTCAAACAGTTATGAACTGTCTTACACTTTCTTGCCACTTACCTGTAAACAGTTTAAAACACTAAGAGTAAAGTGCGGAAATGAAATGTTTAATATTCTTTAAGTGAATAACATATTGCTCTCTCAGTGAGAAACACAGTTGGTGAGTAATCATGGATTGGAGGATAGAGAATGCACAGGAAGAAATCCTTCTTTCACTAATTCTGTAATTCATAGTGCATAGGTCTTTTTAAAATTCAGATAAACGATTGAAATAAAGTTTCTCCTTTATGTCAATGGGCATTTTACACATTTTATGGAAAGTTTTGATAAGACATTTCTTATTGCTTAATTTCCATGCTTGTAAGATGCATTATGAAAAATAAAAAAATTTCTTAAACCGTCAGGATATCCAGAGTTTATTTACATTAAAATCATATTAAAAAAATCGAGACTTTAAAAAACTGACATGGTAAGCGGAGTGACATGAAAACCGGGTGTCTAGATAGTAAGGTCTGACTGTAATTATATTTAAGTACTGAGTTGATATAAATATAGCTTTTAGTATAAGTATAGCATTTTCAAATATTCCAAAAAATCTAATTTCTAGAGATTTTCAAGCATGTGCACTATAATAATGGATACTCAGTAAAATAATTATATTTAAGAACTGAGTTAGTATAAATGCAGCTTTTAGTATAGCTTTTTCAAAAAATTCCAATTAGTCTAATTTGTAGAGATCTTCAATCATGTGCACTATAGTTGTGGATACTCAATACTTAAATAATTGTATTTTTTATTATTTTATTTGTATTTGTTCTATTCAATATCATATTATTAAAATGTCTTCAATTTCGAATAAAAAAAGTAAGGTTTTAAATGTTATGATTTTTTAATACCAGAACTTTTTCAAGAAAAAATATTTCATCATATTTTTTCTTGCTCCATGTCATTGAATATATGATATGTCACTGAAAATTAATTTTATTTATTATTATTTATGTATTAAAATATATTATTTTAATTAATTTTCAACAATGAAATTATTGAATAATTAATACATGATTTATCTATGCTTAGTTAACAAGTAATAAATCATATATTAAATATTCAATAATTTCAAGCGTAATTTCATTGCTGAAAATTAATTAAAATTGTATATATTTTCATTGATGCTGGGTTTGTTTATGTCTCATGTTATTTCTCAGGATTATGTGCTCATGAAGACTACTTCATCTTTTGCTGTAATGCAGCCTTACCAACGTGTAGGTGTGAAAAAATGCCAAGTTGAGCACTGTCCTCATGGCTTAAATGGTAGAGCACTTGGCATACTATTCCAAGGGTTCCAGGTTTGATCCCTGGCTTGGATATTTTTCACTCTGTTGGTTTCTATGTTTAGTTAGTATATGATAAATAATGTATTAAATAAAATTTATTTTTAAAATTAATATTTTTGCTGTTAAATTTTTTCATGTAAGAGAAATGAATATCAACTGAATATATGAGTTATTAACACATTAATTAATATTATTATTTTACTTTAGCAAACTAAAGTAAAATAATAATAGATTGGTTTCCCCTTCCCACTAATGAAAAAGATAGTTACAAAAATTATTTGGTAATTTTTGTATTTTTCTGTTACAAATGTTCCTTTTAAAATAAGGAATTACACAACTGTAGAAATATATAATTTCTTTTTTAAATCTATGTAATTTCTTTTTTAAATTAAGGGATGCTCTCTTCAATTTAACCACTGATCTTCAAGAAATAATACACAGATGGAAACAGATTGAGACGCTTTGTGGTTTTCCAATAATGTTGAATCCTGGAATCACATGTTTACAAAGTATACTACATCCAAATTTAATTAATGGAGCCATGAAAAATACTCATTCAGGTCTGTAATAAATTTTCTTGAATTTCTATATACTATTTCTTTAATCGTATTGATCTACATTTTGTAAATGTGAAAAGTTTAGTAAATGAAAATAGAGTAGAATCAATTTATAAGTCTTGCAGCTAACAAAAAATCCTGATCTAACATTGAAAATAATTTTAGTTGATGTAAATGTAAAGTTTAGCTGTATTGCAACATTATTACTGTTAGAGAATACTTTTTAAAAATTTTCCCTGTATCTCAGGTTTAAGAGAGAAAGTAAACCAAGAAACTAGAAGAAATAAACTGAAAAATAAATAAATAAATAAATAAATAAATCCATTGAGCAACGAACTGCTGTGTTAATCTCTTTTACTATTTTTACTCGAAGTGAAGAACTTCTGCAATTAATCATATGGTTGTTATGCTTAAAATATGTGTTTTACACGTGTTTAAATCAATGCTTTTAAAACATGTTTATTTATTTTTCATAAAGCTGCAAGAGGCAATAACCAAAAAAACAAAAAGCTTGAGTTGCTGTTGGATGTCAATTGGAAATATATGGTATGAAATTGACTATGATATTGCCCTCTTTCCTAAAGAAAGACATAAAAAAAAAAAAAAAAAGACTGACGGTTATTTCCAAAGACTCAAATTTGTCTTCAAATTGACTTGATTGAAGTTTAATGCTATACGATTTCAAGAGAGAGAATTGTATCTTTAACAAATCAATTAAAATATGGAAGAAAAAAAAAAAAAACAGCAGTATATGCAGTTAGTAACCTTTGTGTGGTATCATTAAAAAAATGCAGGAAGTAGACATAGAATGGACTTGACTCCTAGGTACTTCTTTGCTAAAATTATTCATGTATAAAAGAGCTTGCAATTGATGAAACAATGAAAAGTAGCAATTTTGTTGCTGACTTACCTTGGATTGGCTCCCAAAATTTCATTTGAGACCTTGATTGAAGATCTAAAATGCTTTTGGTGTCAATTTGTTTGTGTGCAAGTTTCATAACTTCTCCAAAAAAGAATATCCAGTTAGTCTGTAGTTATTTAATATCTTTTTGCAGTAACAGGAATTAGCTATGTAGTTTGATTTACATGAAAATTTCATTCATTCGTTAAAGAAAATCTAGAATTTTCTTTTATTATATCCTAATGTTTTTTTGCAGTAATTCAGATAATTTTCAAATTTTATTATTCATTGAAATTAAAATGATTCATTTGCATTATTGATTTAAATATTGAACTATGAACACTAAAATTTCTCAATAGCGTCTAAAATTATTGTGATTTGCTTGAAATTTTATCGGTACAAACTGTATATCAAACTAAATTATGTATTTTTGATGGAATTTTGTGCATATGTTCGAAAAAAAAATAATAATAATAAATTTTCAATTTTATACTTTTATTATCATAAATAATTAGTTATTATTTATTTTTGCTTCACCAGTTGCCTAACAACTCTATAGCAGAATGTATCAGTAAAAGGAAATTAATCAAATGTGATTTTTCCAATTACTAAAGATTTGGGGAAAAAAAAAAAAAAAAAAAAAAAAAAAAATTCAATAAAATATAAAATTTTTCATGATTGAAATAACATACAACTATAGCACTAAATATGAATGATCTAACAACAATATAATTTTAGTTTAATGTAGATTCTATTAAAGAACTGTCATTCAAAATCAAACCATATTATTGTTCAAACCACACTTGCAAAAATGCATCATTCAGCAGTGAAATTGTTTAAGGAAGATTATATAATAGGTTTAACCAAGGCCTGATTAAAGCATGGGCCTCTGGGGCTTCTGCCCTGGGCCCACAAATTATGTGGCTGATTTTTTTTTCTTAATCAAATACTTTTCAATACTTGACTGATTTTTTTTTTCTTTAATCAAACACTTTTCAAATAATATCACTTTATAAAATATGAAATGTAAGATTTAAATATTCTGAATTACTCAATAAAGTTTTTAGAAGCTTTTAACTTATTCTCTTTTCACCCAAATTACTTTGTTAACTCGTCAAATAAATCTACTTTTTTTCTGAAAGTGTCACTGGGAATGGGTAGGTAGGGGGGGGGGGGGGTGCAACTTTTTAACTGGTCCTGGGTCCAACTTTAGCTTGATCAGGCTCTGGGTTTAACCCCTTTATCATGATGTAATTTTCAGAAAATTGTCAATTTTTTTTTCATTCACACACATTTTCCAACTTTTATGAATTCTTAAAATTAAGCATTCCAATCTTAAAATGAAGTTTTTTAATTCAGTGTTGTCATTTATTAAGCAATTAAGCATTTAAAAGAATCCCAGGAGCAACAAAATCCAAGAAGAAATTATAATATATTGGATAATGTTATGAGAAATTCAATCCATAATTGTCTCTTGCACGACAAAATTTGTTGATAAATAATTGCCTGTGAATATATCAGGTGTGACAATTAAGTGATTAATTATCTACACACAAGTGAGTGTTTTGCAATGAGTATTTTACAGTGAAGAAATGAATAACTAAATAACTTTTGTCAAATTCTGTACTAGGAATCTAAAACATGTAGCAGTATGAAATGTATAAAATGCTTCCTGATAAAAAAGTGTCCTTCTTCTCACTATCGGTTTATTCCAATTTGGTAGAGTGTTCATTAACTGAATTAATCTGAGAAAATATATAAAAATGACCAAGCTTATCACCACAGAAGGATATTTAAACTCAAATTGCAACATTTTATTTTCAAAACAAGTATTTTTTTTGTAAGTGATTTTGTATGTTTCTTTTATTGACATAATTTTGAATTTATTTATTTAAGAGCTACTTTTAAAATGTATGCCACCAAAAATAGTTTTTTCTCAAAAAATTATAAAAAGATTAAATTTCTAAATTTGATATATTCATTGTAAAGAGTAGTTACATTTTTATGTGTATTTTGCTACATGAGGTTTTATTCAACATATGGAACAAATGCCAATATTACGTTGCTGATTGTTATGTTAGCACTATATGAGGATAAAATTCTTAGGATACAATTTTTATTATAATAAAATACTGTTTGCAACACTTTCTTAGATGTATTGAAAACTTGAAATTACATAATTATCGGTGATTCATAAATTCAGTGATACAATGGATGTAAGAAGGCAGAGCTAGAGTTGGGCAATATAAAAAATAAATATATTTGAAATAAATTTGTATTTTGCACTTTAAAATAATAAAACTAAAATATTTTTAAAAATGCATTAATTTTGTAATGCTTTGTTCAGCTATTTTCTATTTTTAAAGTACACAAAATACATTTATCCAAATTTTAGAATTCAAATTATTATGTTTAAACAGCAGATGGATGATTCACTGCTGGGAAGATAAATGTCTTGCCTGTTTTGTCTAATTTTTAAATATCTTTTTTAATGTCTAATATATTTTTTAAGTTGATATAATTCTTTTTCAAAAACTGTTACTTAATAATAAGGATGGTGATAAAATGAATATTTAAATTCTGCCGAAACATTTTTTCTGAATAGTTATAATATTAGTTTACATGATTCTTATGGTAATTATAATATCATTGTAGAAAATTAAAATTAATTCATTTTATGCTATTCTCATTTATTTATTTATTTATTTATTTATTTGGGGGGAGGGGAGTAAATACAGTAAAACAGAATGTTAAAAAACTTAAAACTTAATGGGCTTTTTGCAGGTTTTCAAGCTAATTTTGTAATAATTTGCATGTGCTTTTAATATGTTACAATCAGATAATTGCTTGTCAATATTTTCAGATGTTAAAATGAATAATAATAATGAGACAAAATCAAAGTCTTCATCACTTATGGATAACAGATTAGGTGACATGCCCACAAGTAAGATAATACCAAGAGTAGAAAACAGTGCTGATATTGTAGATGTTCCTAAAACATCTCTTCTTGATTCTTCATCACTCATTGAAAAACAACAAAAGCTGATGAAAACTGAAACTTCTCCAAGATCTCTTGAATCTGATAAAATAACTATAGTCCCTACTCAGAAAACACAACACTCAGAAATAATAACATGTGATGTCGATGAAAATATTTCTGTTGGCGATCAAGCTAAAGTTTCTAGGTAATTAATAATTTATTTTTCTTTACCAATCACTTTAAGCTATGTATTGTCTCTTTAAAATCATTGCTTATAAATGCAGGTTAAAATCTTGTGTTGTTCATTAATATATTAATATGAATATTTACAAGGTTATAATGATTAGCATTTTAATTTTCTTTATAATGCATAATTTTTTTTTTCATATTTATAATAATTTGATAATTTTATATTCTAAATTCCAGTAATCTTCAACTTAAAAAACAAAATAGTGCATAGATTATTTAAAGTTTCTTTCAGGTTTAAAAAGGAGCACATGCTGCTTATAAGACAAGAGAATTTTTTAAATTCTTAAGCACATTTTACATTCTGAAGAATATCTTTTTGCGAGCACTTTTTACAGTCTTTTTTAAAGGCTCTCTATTTATTTGAAAGACACACAACTCTTTTCAAGATACCATACAAAAAAAAAAACTGGTGGAACTAGAGAGAAAAGTATAGCTCGATTTAAAAAAATGTTACAGTAAAAAATTGGGAAATATTTTAAGTCTCAAAAAGTGTGTAGAAAAGAAATCAAATCAGATTGTCTGTAAAGCTCATGTAATTACCCAAATTTTTGTTAGCCGAAAATGAAGACTGAGCTGAAATCAATCATGGAAAAAGAGGCATTTTTAACTCACTCCATATTCCAATCATCCATAACCAGTTTAAAAATTTGGGTTCATAACTGTAGGTTACAGGCTGATGTAATGAAGTATGAGAACGGTTCGTTCAGAGACAATTCCATTTCAGTGGTTTTGATAATTAAAGATCAAAGCTCCAAGTAAACCCAAAACCTTGAGCACATACCATTCAACCATATACTGAATATTTGTATTGAGACATATTTATCTTCATCAGTTCCTCAACAACCTGATTATATTAATGCTATACTTTAATTATTACTTCATGGTTTATATTCGTTTAGTGTTGTGGAGCTTAACTGATTTGAGACAATGTAACAATACATTCTATTGACTACTTTCCCCAGTAATCATTTTGAGTGGATAGTAGTATAATTCTGAATATTAGGCACCAGTAAAGCTCAGTCCACATTTTCAGCTAACAAAAATTTGGGTTATTTCATGAGCTTTACAGATCATCTGATTCCATTTCTTTTCTACCCACATTTTTAGATTGAAAATATTTCCCAATTTTTACTGTAACATTTTTTTAGATCGAGCTCTACTTTTCTCTTTAGTTCCACCAGTTTTTTATATGATTTCATAGCTTTTTCAGATCCTTTCAGGAACTTTATCAATCACCTTCAACTAACAAATCTAAACTATTATTAGTATTAATTTAAAGTTATTAGTAGACATATTAGTTTAACGAAATACTGAAAATAACACCAAGTTGGCTTCAATCTTGGCGAGTAATTTTGGGTGCTTGATTTGGCGATATATCGCCAAGTTGGCAGCAAACTTAGTGACATTTTGTGACAGAACTGCCCCTTCCCAGATGGTAGTCCCACTGCAGTTTCTCAGTATCTACGCAGATTATCTTATGACCATAGGTATCTACACAGATTTTCATAGCTTCATTTTCAAATTGTTATTTTTATAAATACAGAAGAATTTTTTTTCTAAATTATTCCTTTTTAATTGAAATATCTGTAACTGTTTTGGCACCAGAAACTCTCAAATAAAGGTGCAATGTTATTTTAACACATATTTTGTTACAGTTTATGTATATGTTTATGAAAAATATGTATTTTCTGTTTCGAATGATGTCGATTTCAGAAATTCAAAAAACTATCAGGAGAATCAGAATTTTTATTGATCTATAAAAAAAGAAAAAGAACACGTGTTATCATTTATTTTTAAATTATAGAATTGCTTTTTAGTTGATGGCAACTCGAAAGAAATAATTGAATTAGCAATTAAAAAGGAGAGATTTCTATAATGCTAAATTATAGAAGGTATAGTGTTATATAAATTTTAAATGTGTGCTATTTCTTTCATATTGGATATTTTTTGACAGAACTTTCAAAAGGCACATACCTAAATTAAAAGCTTTCGAACAAGCTATTACAAGTCACTGAATGTTTCCTGGTTTGGGTTATAATTGAGTTGTTTGTCTTTTTTTTCTTGTTTCACAAAAAAAAAAGTGACAAAACAGGGGTTCTGGTTCTCCAAAACTAATTGGTGAATCTGGATTATTTTTTGAAAACTTTGAGGTCTAGAATAGGACACTTCGCGTTTTCAATTTCGTCGTGATCCGATGATTAGGTCCAAAGTTATTAAGAGGTAAACTTTGGACTTTAGCATTAGAGATGCGGCTGAGCTCTACAGTCACTGCAAAAAAAAAAAAAAAAAATCTTGACATTTTCGATTTCAGATGTTTTGTTAAATATCTAGAAATATACATGAGAAATGACTCTGAAACTCCAGATGTATAAACAAAATAGTACAGGGGATGTATTTTCGAGAAGATTTTTTTCTAAAATCCAATAGGGAACCATCAACAAATTGAAAAAGAATGAATATCTTTTGACTAACCCTGTCAAAACTAAAGTAGTAAAAGCATTCAAACTGCAGATTATGATTAAGTGGCTTATGGTAATAAACTGTGTTCATTTTTATGCTGATAGGATGTATACTCGTAGAGAAATTAAGGTTTTTATAAAAATGGTCCCAAATTTTGCTAAGTTTTTTTGCTTATAATTTGCAGAGTTCTTAATAAAAAACAATGTTCTTTTCAGAAAATATGAGAAACGACATTATACATAATGTCCTGTAATCAAAATTAAAAAATATTAATAATTGGATGAAAAATGAGCAAGTTTACTAAATAAATTTTCACTGTGCATGCGTCAACTCTACAAAAATTTCATTTGCATATTGTGTTAGCTAAATGTATAGAGTAACTTTTGTTAAAGTTTCAAAATCATAGATTGAAAATTCAGAAAATTATCATCTAAAGAATAAGATCAAAATCCGATATTCTCAAAATGAAGCAAAAAGATGAGGAGCTGTATCCAAATATAGTAATATGTGCAATAAAGTGTAGATACTAATTAATGGGATATGGATACAGCCCCTCATTTTTTTGTTTCATTTTGAGAATATCAGATTTTGATCTTATTCTTTAGACGATAATTTTCAGGATTTTAAATCTATGATTTTGAAACTTTAACAAAAGTTGCTCTGTACATTTAGCTAACACAATATGCAAATGAAATTTTTGTGGAGTTGACGCATGCACAGTGAAAATTTATTTAGTAAACCTGTTCATTTTTCATACAATTATTAATATTTTTTAAATTTGATTACAGGATATTATGTACAGTGTTTTTGTCTCATATTTTCCGAAAAGAACATTGTTTTTTATTAAGAACTCTGCAAATTATAAGCAAAAAACTTGGCAAAATTTGGGACCGTTTTTATAAAAATCTTAATTTCTCTATGAGTATGCATGCTATCAGCATAAAAATGAGCACAGTTTATTACTATAAGTCACTTAATTATAATCTGCAGTTTTGAACGCTTTTGCTACATTAGTTTTGACAGGGTTATTCCAAAGATAGTCGTACTTTTTCAATTTGTTGATGGTCCGCTATTGAATTTTGGAAAAAAAATCTTCTTGAAAATATATCACCTGTACTATTTTGTTTATACATCTATAGTTTCAGAGTCATTCCTCATGTATATTTCTAGATATTTAACAAAACATCTGAAATCAAAAATGCCAAGATTTTTTTTTTTTTGTGACTGTATTATACAGCACTATCCTGCTGTATGATCATGAGTCAATGCAAGCAAACTTTTTTTGAACAAAAAGCAGAAAGAGCACTTTTTTTGGAGGCCAAAAGAGCTCTATTTTCAAACCGCAGAAGCAGTCAAGGTGCAGCATTCTCCTGAAACTGTCTGATTGACACTCTGGATATTGGGTTGGGGAAAAAGTTATTTTGCTTTCTTTCGTATTTTTCAAAGTGAATTTATTTATATAAATTTAAAAAACTAACCAATAATATATGTGTCCTTTTGTTCGATGACTTTTTGCCATTTTTCTGGTAAAACCGTAATTCTGTCACTGTAGAACTTCTGAGAGTTCTGGGCAAAACACTGAACAAAATGATTTTCACAAGCTTCTTTTTAAGCATGCTTAACACCATTAAGGCAGTTCTACAGAGAACGGAAGAAATGGTAATTGGTGAGGACCAGGTTCGGACTATACGGTGGATGCATCAGAACTTCCCATCCAAGCTCTCTCACTTTTTACTAGTGATTAAAGATATGTGTGGTTTAGCATTGTCATAATGAAAGACAACGCCTTTCCTATTAAACAATTCTGGCCGAGTTTCTTAATCACTTGCTTCAGTTGTATTAGTTGTTCACAGTAGATAGATGAATTGATGGTTTGACCAGGTTCTAGCAGCTCATGATAGACAATTCCTTTCCAATCCCACCAAACACTCAGCATCACCTTCCTTGGCGTCAATTTGGGTTTTGCCACCGTTTGTGAAGCTTCTCCGGGCTTCGAGCACAATCTTTTTCGCACATTGTTGTCAAACGTGATCCACTTTTCATCATCCGTATACATTCATTTAAAAAATGGCTCAATTTCATTCTGTTTCAGTAGAAATTCACAAATGGAAACTCTATCCATTAAATTTTTCACTGTGAGTTCATGGAGAAAGCAAGTATCGAGTTTCTTTTAGCATCCAGTCTTATTTAAATGGTTCAAAACTGTTTTATGGTCAAATATTAGTTCCGTAGCAATGTCACAGGAAGAAATATGTTGGTCTACCCCGATTTTTTTTTTTATTTCATCAACTTTTTCAATGATTGGCAAGCCATCTTTAACATTGAAATTTCCAGAACATAAACAAGCAAACCAATTTTGACAGTGGTGTTTACTTAAGCACTGATCACATATACACTACACAATTTCTGATCAGCCTACGCTGCATTTTTCCTTTTTTGGAAGTAAGCAGCAAAATACATCAAAAATGATCTTCTGGAATCCCTTTTTTTTAAATTCAATAATTTATGACTGATTAAACAGATGACACTACCTTTACATCTAAAATTTTCTAGAGACTGTTGTCTTTCAAACGCTGTATAGTATTACTCGAGATATGAGAGTTTAAAATTATCTATACGGAAAAAATGAAATTACTTTTTATCCAACCCAATTCTTTCCAACACTATCAGATTATTGTTACAAAACCATTCTTTCATATGATAAAATGATGTGTTTCGATCGAAAATTTAGAAAATGAAAATCTATAACACAATTAAAACTCAATTTGGAGCAATTGATATCCATATATGTTATTAATTTATTCAAATGCTGCTGAGTAACGTATAATCTGTAGTTTTTTGTGCATATCATGCATTAAAAATTAATTCAACTGGAAAACACTTAATACAACTAAAATTGCTCTTCCGAAAATTACCATACATAGGCATTAATACATCCATCTGTGCAGCTTTGCATGTTTATCAATTTGTCTATTTTTTACCATGTAGGATAATGAAATTTATGTCAATTGAAAAATGATAATATAGTTGGAATCAATGTTTCAGAAATTTCTATTTTTAACCACACAAATTTTGTTTACTGGACTATTAAAAATTTGATTCTTTTTGCATGAATTATCATATATTAAATATCTGCCTATAAATGCATTGTATATCAGTATGTACAGTGGTTTTCTCGCAAAACATTCAACATGCATGTTTTGACAAGTAATTTACTTCTCTATAAAATTTAAAGAACTTTATTTTCCACTTAAATTTCAACAGATAGCTTAAATACTTAAATGTCTTGTATTTATCATTGCAACCTCTTCTCCTTATTTTTATAATTATGTAAACTGAAATGACAAAATAGAAATGAGATTCCAGATTGAGAGGGAAATATCTTGTTTATGTATTATATGAATTTTAATTACATATGGCTATATTATCTAACTCATATATCATAATAAATAAGTCAGTAACAAAATTTAGTGTAAGTGAAAAACTATTTATTAAAAGGGTCTATAAAAATTCTTTTTGAACTAAGAATGATTTTCAAATTAGAATGTACCTGGCATATTGATGTGTAAATACAGTATTCCTAATATTATCAGCCAAAAAATATGCACATTCCAAAATGGTTTGCCACCACTGTTTTTCAAGATCATCACTTAAATTAGATTTGAATAATGTAGAAAATATTCCAAATTCATATATCCATACATCATACATCCCAGATAATTTGTTATTTTCTTTAGTAAGCTGAAAATTACACTATAAGATAATTCATACCAAAGGAAAATTCAAGTTTACATTTACTTAACGACATGAATTTATATAAATGCTTTTCAAAAGATTACCAAAGATGAATCTGCCAATCTTTTGGCATTTATAAGTAATAATTTTTCTTAAAGTTATTGCTTATAAAGGGTAATGTATTTGAATTCTTGTATGCAATTGTGTATATACTATTAAATATTTTGTGCCCTATTTTTTAACCAGGAGATAGTCTTCTGTACCTGAATATTGTACATTATTTTTAAAAAACATTCTGCAAATAATTATTTTTTACAGGCTGTAGTACAATCAATCTGGATTTTTATTTATAAGTGAACAATAAATGCTACACACACCATTTTCTGTTGGAAGTTGTAATTTTGTAGGATGTTATAGTGCATATCAATTTCATAGTGTTTAAAGTTGTACAATATTATAAAAATTATTACAAACAATTATTGGTCATATAGGAGAAATTTCATTTTGAACTAAGCCAAAGTAGATAAAAATGAAAGTTGTATAAATTAATAAATAAGGTTTTTGATTCACAAAGTGCCAATGTATCAGTGAAGTTTCTTAAGAAAGTTGCAAAAAAGTTTGTGTGATCTTCAAATAATGTTTCAACGATCAGTAAAGAAGAAATAATGTCATTACTTGCAGAACCTTCGTTCAGCAATATAGGAAGACTACTATTTGAACATAACTTCATAGGGTATAAATTGAAATAATTTGTAATTGTTTAATGATAATACATACATTTAACAATGTATATAACAATATATTTATGTAAGTTTAACTGTTTCTGAATATTAGAAATGGGTTGTTGTTATCATCTACAAGCTTTAAATAATAATAATAATGAAAACACGTAAAAAGTTTGATAAATTCAGAACTGATATGTCTGTTACAACAAGTGTTTATATAAATGGGACAATTTACCCCAATATTTTTTATTCATAAGAATTGTATGAAGTCATATGTAAGTATCATACTTTTGTTAATTGAAATAAATTACAGTTAATTTTCTTGCATGTATATTTTCAGAAAATTTAAAACTTTTCTAAAGGCATAAAAATAATATTCATTTGTGAGATATGTCTGTCAGTGAACAAAAGAAAAAAAATATTTATGCACATATGTATATTGTTTTTAGAAATCTTCAAAATTTAATTGCATTGTATAGAAAGAGAGTCCTTGTTCTTCATAAAGTTCATGCAATGAAACAAGGATCTAACACATTTAGTATCTTTGTAGAGTGTATTATGCACAAGGATGTAGTGGAGGGTATACGAGGATAAATGCCATATACCCTCTGGATTTTTTTAAAAAAAAAGCACCATATACCCTCTGTTTTTCAAGAAAGCCACAGTATACACACGCTAGGATATACTCTCTGCCTTGAGCGTATACCTTCTGCTTAGAGTATATATCCTCTGTTATTTATGTTACTATATCCCTGATTATGTATCAACTTATACATCCATTACTGTGGAATTGCTCATAGACTGTAATATATTTAACATATTTAGAATGTGTAATGAACCGTGTAAATGAACTGTAAATATTCTTTGTTTTCAATGGAGAACATATTGTAGTAAATAACACAGACAATTTTTAGTAGTCCAAGTATACTAATGAAAATTAGAATTCAGACCAGGGTTGACAAGTTTCTTCCACAGTGGAAAAAAAAAAAAAAAAAAAAAAAAAAACACACAGGAAAAAAACCAGCTAGAAAAAAATTGGTTTCTTTCCAAGTGGAAGAAATGAAAGAAACTGTTATTCTTTAAGAATTTACCATATAGCTTTCAACTTTGTAAGATATAATAAATGTCTTTTTCCTGTAACCTTAAGTAAATTAATTTCATCAGACCTATACAAATTTAATCAATTATGTATGCTAAATTAATAATTACACCAGTTATTTAGTCAACTTCATGCATGACACCTGTCTAAAGATCTCCAATATTGGCTAAATGAAGAAAAGAAATATTATCCAAAATGCACGAAATCAGTTAAATGTTATCCATTTCAATTTAACCAGAATACTGTTTAATTATTTGAAGTTTTGAAATTAATAGTAAATAGTATGAGTCGTTTACCAATGGCAGATATAAGCTCATTTAAATAAAAGACAGTACTTTTAATTTACATCCAGGGGTCGAACCAGACAAAATTTGGGGCCTATGTAGGGCCCCTTCACAAAAATAAATTTATTAAATGGGCCCCTTCACAAAAATAAATTTAATAAAATAGGCCCCTTCACATAATTCTTTTCCACCAAAACTTATTTTTATTATTTTGTTAGATTTTAAAATGTGTAATTTGTACATAAAACCAGAAAACAAAAGACAAAAGAAAGTTAAGAAACAAAAACTTTAGAAAAGGGTTATAGAAGTTAGTTTTTGTTAATAAATACTTGGTTCCAACTTGAGTCACTAGATTTCAGCTGTCGTCGCAAAATGTTGTTTTTCACAAAAATATAATAAAATTCACAAAAATGTAATGAAATTTACAAAAATGTAGTGAAGTTCACAAAAATAACTGCTACTTTTCACAAAATGGGCCCCAAGAAAAAAAAAACCTGCATCGACCCCTGACATCAATTTTGTTTAACATAAGTAATATAGTACAGTAATTACTATTTTAAAAAAATCATTAAAATCCTCATTTTCCATGCTAAAATGCAGCATAGTATAATGAAAAAGTCTTTTAGTTGTAGGATTAATGTAAAAGAAATTAATTATTAAAGTTAATTAATGTAAAAGATGGAAAAAAAAAGAAAAAAAAAACTTTATAAATATTATAGAAAATTTCAAACAGTTTAAAACATTTTGACATACCCATAGATATTTTTTAAATATTAGTCTTTTAAAATCAGCATTGTTATATGCATGTGAGATGCAAGTATAAATAATTATGAATTTGTTTATTTACTGTATTGTGCAGTTTAAAATAATGTATTTTTCTATAAAAATATAAATTTTCTAGATTGTTTTGATTCCTCTTTTTAAATAAATGGTATAATTAATAATAACAATAATAAAATCCCTCTACATCTACAATTGTAAAATCCATTACATATAAATGTCTGTTGAAGTTTGTTATTAAAAAATAACTTCTATTAATTAAATTTTCCAATTTGGGTTTCATTTGGTTATACTTTAACTCTTTTAAGTAGTTAACATACTTTAATTTTGAGAATCTGTTTTGTTTTCTGTTGGTTTCTTCCAATTCATCCAGTTTTTTTTCTGTTTTTTTTTACAGTTCTTTTACTGTCTGGGACCAACCCTGGTTCAGACAGACAAACCAAAGATACAGTAGAATCCCTCAAATCCACACAGCTTGGGACCAGAAGTTTTGCGGATTTTAGAATTTTGCAGATTTCTGGTCATTGCTTTCTTTACATTTTTTAAAACAGTAATTTGAATGTAATTAACAATGAAATTTAAACTATTATAGAGACTTACATTAAATTAAAACATTAAAATAAGTAATAAACTAAAATAATAAAAATTTAGATAATTTTTAACATGATTAAAATATTAAAAGTAAAGTTCATGTTAATAATGAATAATGTATGATTAAATATTCATTATAAAGATAAGATGTATTTTGCATATGAAATTTGCTTTATAAAAATACATTATTAATTCACATCAAAATCATAAAATAAGGAAGTTTTATATTAAGTTTAGCCAGACTTAATAACCAAAAAATTTTGGTTAATATCTAAAAAATATATTTGGTAAAAAGACGGATTACCACTGAATCAATAATAATAATTTTTTTCTGAAATAAATTTATTTTTCCTTCAGAAAAACACATGAATTCAGTAATATTAACGAAAATTACAAATTAAAATACCCATGGAATGATATAAAAATAAAAAAGTCAAATTTTGCCCCTACATCTGAACGGATTGTTTCATTGTTTACATCTGTAAATTATGTGCGGATTTTAGAGAGTTGTGGATTTTAGGGTTGCAGATTTGAGGGAATCTACTGTATAAGCACTTTTCAACCATGTTAGAAAGTGCTAAGAATGATTTTTTCATATTCTTTTATTTATTGTTTCAAAATTAGCTGAATCTTAACAAAAATGTAGCTTGTTTGGTTGGTCATTTTAAATATGTTTCATTTCTTCTTTTTAGGCTTGAATTAAATCATGGTGTGTCATCAAACGAAAGTAAGCCTTTAATTTTTTTAGAGTATATTAAAATGCAAAATCTATTAAATAATTATATATGATATTTCAAAATAGATTTAACTGGGGTAAAATTTATGTACTAAAGATTAAAAAAAATTATTTATGTGGAATAACCACAGAAAATATTTGTATCTACAATTTCTTGATTCTCTGCCCCGTCCTTTCTTTAAGTTTTGGGTGTTACTTTGAATATTATATTTGGCCAAAATTAAAATAGGCCTACATGGATTTTCCTGTGTATAAAACTACCCAGTGTAGTGGTTTTAAATTTTGTACAAATAGTATTTAAGACATGGGGAAACAAACATCGAAAAAAGAAAAAATATATATATATCTCCTAAACATCAATAGATGGCTCTGTACTACAAAAAAAAAATAAGGAAACAAAAAGACAAAACAATAATAATAAAAACACATGCAAAATAAAAATGTCTTTTAAACTTCTATTACTCTTGTGACAAAAAAAAAAAAAAAAAAAAAAAAAAAAAAAAAAATAAAATAAAATAAACTGTTAATGTAACTGCAATTTCACATTAACAGAAAAATTCTCGTATGCTGCAAAAATTTGTAGTCATACTTTTGGTGTAAAAAGGATAAAAAATAGGAAATGTCATTCTTATCCATGATGACTTGCACACAGTCAGACAATGCTTTGCTTGTGAAGCTCTTTTGTAAAAATAAAGGAGATGCTCAAGCTGTATTCCGAGAGTTTTATTAGCTTAAGAATTTGTGGAAGGGACCATTTTTTCCACAAGCTCTCAGAAGAATGATCGCTAGATTAAAAAAACTGGACATCTTACAGCTCAGACGGATTGAGCCCACAAACTGGTTGCTACAACTGTTGTTGAAGATATTCGAGTTGAACAGTCAATGGATAATATTGTAGGCTGTAGTATTGCACTTGTAAGGTAAAGTAAAGACACTTGGATTATTCTTACAGCACAATATGGAAACTACTGAGAAAAAGGGTGCATTCTTTCCCTTACAAATTCAGCAATAATCAGCAGTTCGACAGCGCAAAACAACTGACCTTTACATTGATATTTCTTGCTATAATTGAAGTGGATGCATCATAGTTATATAAGATTCCTTAGAAAGATGAGAGACATTTCTACCTCAGTGAAACACCAAACACCCATTTGAGGTACAGAAAACCATTGTACCTTCCAAGAGGTTCTACTTCATTCACTGAAAGTTATAGTTTGGTGCGGATTTACAGCTATATTTATTTTAGGACACCTTCCTTTTACAAAGAGCCTACTTACAATGACCTGCAATATGCACAATAGCAGCCAACTGGTATAAAATGGTACAACTGATACTGGTGGATTTAAATCCTCTAAAATGATTGCATTAAAATATAGATTTTTTTTACTTTTAGCATAGAAAAAATATTGTTTCCATGAGGGCTGAAGTTGTTTGCATTCGTGAGTATATTTGAAAGGATTAAAATTCATGTTTTTCAAAACAAAGTACACCATTGATTAGAAGATTTCAACTTTAAGAACTATTTTTGGTTTGTGGGTACCTCTAAAACTGCACAGTGGTAGGATGAAACTGTAATGAAACACTCATGTTTTTGCTGATTATGTTTGAATTTTCACACATTTTAATTGGCACACATCAATTTATCAGTCTTTTCCAAAATATATAAAAAATTAGTTTTCTTTATCAATCTATTCTATCGGTGAAATTGCATTGTAAAACATTACAATCTGCATAAAATAGGTTTAATCGTATATTTTAGGCATTGTAAAATTTTGATTTTCAAAGAAAACAAATGGATACAGTCAGAAATTTTTGCAATTTCCCAAAATTTGATTATCTTGATTAGGTGAATTTTGAAACTCACATCCTCATATATAAATTATTGATTAAAACATTTAGAATCCATTTCATATGTAAATTTTATCTATGCATCAGCATGCTAAGGCATTTTAAAAATAACAAGTAAAAAGTATTTATTTATTTTAGCCATTCTAATATAATCTGTGAATAAGATAGTTTTCTTGCATTTTAATCTCAAATAATTTCTGCTGTCAAAATATTTTAAAATGCACATTATTTTTAAAATCTTATGTTTTTAGAAAGAACTAATTCTAAAATAAACATGAATTATTACCTTCATTTTCTGTTAGTATTTATTTCACTAGAATGTGTTCCATTGAAATATGTTATAGCTGAAATTGTTATGATGACAATTCATTCTATATTTATAACAGTTTGCTTTAGAATCTATTCATAAAATACATGTATGTATATATATATTTTTTCTTTTAAAGGTACAGTCATTCTTTCTTCATCTCCCAGTTTTTCCAAATCAAGTCCTTCCTTTATTTGTGAAACTTCAGACCTGCCAAACACTTCAACAGTAGTTTATCCTGCAGAAGCTTATCTACCTCCTAAGTTATCTTCTTTTAAAACTGATAATGAAGACTTGCAAATTGTTACAGCTAAAGATGATTCTATTGAAATAAATGAGACTCCACCTGCTCTATCTCCACAGATCAGTCATGCTAATTTTACAATTCCTAATGGGTAATTTTCTATCTTAATTTGAAATATTTATTTTCATTGTAGAAGTAGATCATATTTATTCTCCTAATTGAGCATAAAACTATTATAATTCACCATCTAGACAAAAAGGAGATATACTTCTGTATATTTTTCATCTCCAGTTTCCAGTTAATTTACTGTTAATTTCAGAGAAACATATTTGAGATAAATTCTCAAAACAAAATCATTATTCTGTAGATATTTTAGTATTTCCTTTTTATAGCGAACTTGGTGCAGTTTGATTTTAATGAAGTGTGATTTTTGTCAAAAAGTTATTACCAGTTAAAAGAGCTAAACTTACCTATTCTTTCATCGCTCATTGTTTAGATGTATATTAAATTAGTTCTCTCTGTATATAGGCAAAACATGCTGCTTTGCATGCTTGGTTGTTAAAATATACGAAGTTAAATTTATGTGGCTATTTACATTAACAGCAATTATGTAGTTGCAGATAATTTAAGTATTACTAGTTTTCAGAAACTTCATTGTTGTACTCCATTAGATGAATATGAAACTTGAATTAATGAGGGAATCTATATTCTAACTTATTTACAGTTATTTCTTCATGGGAAAAAAAATACAATGTAGTCTATTTGGGAACTCTGTTTATCAGCTATCATACATACATTCAAAGAATTCTTAATATTGATTTGTTAGTTTGTGTCTATTTCCTAGAAACAAATAATCATTTCTTTTCTTCTGTAATAATATAACTTGAATTATCGTAAAAGTTAAAATACAATATTAACAATAAAATACAATAATAACTTGGAAAATATTTGTTTAAATTTGTCATTTTTGTGCATTGAAAACCTTTGTACTTTATGTAACCTTTGTATAATGTACTTTTTTACCTAGGTGACAATCGTATTTCTTTACTACAATCATTTTAATTAATTACAATATTTAGTGGTTCTTTCATCTTACTGACCAGGAAACTTGTATCTTAGACATGTGACAATTTATTTTTGTACTCTTCAAGTTTTTAAAATTTAAATCACACATTGCTTTTTGCACATCTGTGTCTTAGAAGTTATTCTTATGCCAAATTTAAAGTTTCTAAGCTGATAGTCTCAGAAAAATTATAGTTAAAATATAATTTTTGAAGGTTTTAAAAAGTTTAAAATAAAATTCAAATAGGCTGAAGCCTATTTGAATTTTATTTAAATTTTTTCATTTCAGAAATCCTATAGTAATAGAAACCTGAATGTCAAATTAAAAATTTCTAATACTGATAGTTTCATAGTAAGTATGATTATATAATTATAGAGCATTTTTTAATAATGTCATTCTTTTAAATCTCTAATCTTTTATCAAATATTATTAGTGAGCATTTACATCTTAAAAAGTAATTGTTATGTAAAATTTTATGCTTTTAAATTCAACAAAATCAAAGAAATCTAAACTTTAGAACACTTTTTTTTTATTCTAGCACCTCATTTAAGGTAGTTAGTAAAGAGATAAAATATAGCCTATTTCTACTTTCTTCTATCTCCAATAGAAGAAAGTATTGTAATCAAAAGTTTCCTCGACTTCTGGTTTTCGACTGATTTACACGTTTTAAGGGTCAGATTCCAAAACACATGTTTTTACAAAATGTCTGTCCGTCTGTGTGCCCATATGTCGCCATTCGCCATTCTAACAAGTGTATGAAGATATGCATAGAATTGTACCAAATTTTTTGTGAATGCTTTTGGCTGTGGCAAGCAGGTCCTCCTTAAATTTTGAAATATTCTGCTGAAAGGAGACGCTGCAATTGTGATTTTTGTGTCATTTTCAATATTGTACCAGCCAAAAGTATATGAAGTTATGCATTTGAATTGAACCAAATTTTTTGTGTAAGTGTATGGCATGGCTAGTTGATCCTCCCTGAATTTGAAAAAAGTCCACTGGGAGGCGGAACTGCAATCGCAATTTTTGTGCCATTTTCAATATTGTATCGATCAAAAGTGTATGAAGTTATGCATCGAATTGAACCAAATTTTTTGTATAAGTGTATGGCTATGGCTAGTTTGTCGTTCCTGAATTTGAAAAAAAAATCCGCCTGAAGGGGACATTGCAATAGTGATTTTTATGCCATTTTCAATATTGCACCACCTAAAAGTGTGCGAAGTTAGGCCTAGAACTGAACTAAAATTTTTGTGTATGATTACATTTTGGTATGGCAAGTAGGTCCTCCTTGAATTTGAAAAAAAAAAAAAAACTCTACCTATCATTCTATTGTTCATCGGCTCATGCAGAGACAGAAACTTTTTTTTTACTCCAATTGACTAAAGCAGAAATTTAAGATGAAAATCAAAGTCGGTATGGTATTGAATTAAAATTATTAAAGCATTCAAATGAGTAGCTATTTTTATATATATTAAAATGTATGTATGAGATAAAAGAAAGTTTTGGGATTGGCACATCCAACTAGTTAAGCTATGTTTATCATCCTATTATCATGAGAGAATACTTGAAATTGGTTCAGTAGTTCCAAAGTTATACCTTTTATCATGCCTTTAATGTTTATTAGTAGGAGATTAAACTGATTATTAATTAAAATTAAACTATTATTTAAAGGTGCCAAATTTTGTCACCAAAATCATCAAGTTGCCAAATAGTTTAAAAAAATTGTCAAGTTTTAAACTAAGTTTGCCTAAGTATACTGGTTGTATATTAGCAGTATAGATGTTTTTGCAGCAACAGTAATGAGTTTGTGCAGAAGCCATTTCTGTCACTTGGCATCAAAAACAAAATTTTGTTCATGTATCAAGCAATAGTATATAATACATAGTGTATAGATAGTGACATATAGGGACAAAATTATTTTAGATGGCTCCGTATAAGAATTATATTAAACATATATATAAACTACATAACAGATAAAAATTAATTCATTCACAAAACTCATTTCATGAATTATTATTTTTGAAAACTATGAAACAACACTACATTCAAAAACTAGTTGGATGTGCCAATCCCAAAACTTTCTTCTATCTCATATGTACATTTTAATATTTAAAAAAATAGTTACTCATTTTAATGCTTTAATAATTTTAATTCAATACCATACCAACTTTGATTTTCATCTTAAATTTCTGCTTCAGTCAATTAATCGGAGTAAAAACAAATTTCTGTCTCTCCACAAGCCGATAAACAATAGAATAATAGGCAGATTTTTTTTTTTTTTTTTCAAATTCAGGGAGGACTTACTTGTTTTACCAAAAAATAATCATATACAAAAAATTTAGTTCAGTTCTAGAACTAACTTCTTACACTTTTAGGTGATGCAATATTGAAAACGGCATAAAATTCGCTATTGCAGCGCTCCCTTCCGGCGAATTTTTTTCAGATTCAGGGTGATCCAACTAGACAACATAGCGATACATTTACACAAAAAATTTTGTTCAATTCGATGCATAACTTCATGAACTTTTGGTCGGTACAACATTGAAAATGGTACAAAAATCGCGATTGCAGCGCCCCCTTCCGACGGATGTTTTTCAAATTCAGGGGGGGACCAACTAGCCATAGTCATACACTTACACAACAAATTTCGTTAAATTCGATGCATAACTTCATATACTTTTGGACAGTACAATATTGAAAATGGCACAAAAATCGCGATTGCAGCTCCCCCTTCTGGCGGAATATTTCAAAACTGAAAGAGGACCTGCTTGTCTCAGCCAAAAACATTCACAAAAATTTGGTTCAATTCTATGCATAACTTCATACACTTTTTGATGGTGGAATGGCGACATACACACAGACACACACACAGACAGACACACGGACAGACAGACATTTTGTAAACACATGTTTTTTAGAATCTCTGACCCCTAAAACGTGTAAATCCGTCGAAAACCGGAAGTTGAAAAAATTTCGATTACAATACTTTCTTCTATTGAAGATAGAAGAAAGCAAAAATAGAAATCATACAAAATTTGGTTAAGGACATAAATACAAATTTGAAATTACTATCATGGGTCTGGACAATGCCAGGTGGATTAGCTAGTACTTGAATAAAATATGATAGAATGGTAGATTGAAAAAGAATAAGTGGTATTAAATGATAAGCTGAAATATTTATTGAGGTAATGAGAAAAAGGAGATAAAGGACTTGCAATACAGGCTATATGCATAACGAACAAGTTAATAAATGTGAGCCAATTTAAATGCAATGAAATATTTGTAGTCTGAAGAAAGTTTGGCATTAAATAAGACCACCTTCTACTTTTTTATTCTTTGTTTCCATAAAGTATATACAGTCGAGTCTCTATATAACAAAATCCACCGTTCCAGTAAAAAATTCGTTATATAGAAAAATTTGATGTATAGAGAATGATGTTAAAAATCGTATTTAATGTGTGAAATTTGAACAAATGTTATTTTTGATCTTTTGAATTAATAATTTGAAATGTTTAAAAGTAAATATTAACCTAATATTTTATTTTTTAATTATTTAAGCTGTTTCAAAAAAGAGAACAGACATTTATTTGAAAGCTTTATGAAAATCAAATAAGGAAGACTTGCATTAATTTCAGACGAAGAAATCTGTGATTTTTTGTTGTTTTGATTTTAAAATTGTTACGCTCTAAAAAAAAATGCTCAAATTTTAGCAAGGAATGAAAAATTGTAGTTAACATTTTCCTGCATTTGAAAGCCTCTTTTATGTGCCTCTCATTGATTCCTCTCTTACATGTGCATGAATCCAATTGACTCTGTTTTGAGAAGGTGTGGAAAGGTGTGTGGGAGATGGGATGATTTTGTTGGATTTAAAGAACAAGGAGAAAAATAATTAAAAAAAAAAAAAAAAAAAAAAAAAAAAACTCAGCACTGACGATAAATTAAAAATAAGTGATGGAAAATTGATTCCATATGATTTCGAAGCCTTTTAAAACTGAGTAAATTAAGACCAATTTATGAAAAAATTCGTTATATGGAGATCGAAATTTCGCTATATAGAGACTGTTTTTAATGTGATCATGCGAAAAGGGAACCGTTTCTACTAAAAATTCATTATATAGAGAAATTCGATGAATGGAGTTTCGATATAGAGAGACTCGACTGTATTTTTATCCATTTTTATCATTATTTATTCAGTATACTAAATAGAAAAGTGATATAAGTAACAATTTCTATTGTATTTAGGTACATGGTTGCTGATATTAAATGTGCAGGTTTAGGAGAAAATAGACATGTTAATTCTGATGAAAATCTTGATCTGAGTGAGGTATGTATTACCTCAGAAATATTAAATTTTCTTTTTATTAATGATCATTCTGATAATTTTATTACCTTATATGTTAGTTTAATGTAATAAAACTTTTAAGTATGTATTTTTTGTGTGGGGGGGGGGGGGTGCAAAATATTAATTTGCAACACACTTAAATTAAAATCATTAACTTGCTTCTTGTTTAACTGTGTATAAAATGCACCAAAATGTATTGAAAATAAAAAAGTGAAATTACCGTGAGACCCAAAATCAAGAAAAAAGAAATTTCTTTATTCTTTGTGAAATTTCTTTATTATATAATATAATTAATAGGAGGCTCATAAAAGTTCTTTAAGACTAAAAAATTGCTAAAAAGGCGAAGTGAGATTTAAATCCTTCTTTCAACTTTTTTCACTTTGTTTGGCTGTCACATAATCAAAATAGGTTGATTTCCACCACTTGCCAAACAGCCATGTTTCCAGATAATTGAAAAAAACTAAGATGAGTGGAATGTCGCTGCCTGTCTTGTTTGTTGGCTGCTACCTAAAGCACTCTCTATGCATATTTGTTTGTAGTTTTACACCAGTTGAGAAACACTGAATTACACCGTTTTTAAATTTTTAATGAAAATATTTTTATTGATCTTTTAGTTCAAATGTTCAAAACAGTGCTCATGCCATGTGTTTGCTAAATCCTATTGATCAGATTTTGTTCCTGTCATCTTGAGAATCAAGAAGTACAGTTGATAAATATTTTTGTTGACAATATATAGCTTACATACAAAAGCTGACTTAAATTTGATAGTCTCTACTATATGAATGTATTTAGTTCTAAAGATTTCAGAATTTAGCAGTATAGAGCAAAACATACAGCTTGTTCAAAATAGGAAAAACTGTCTTTTTAGACTCATTTGCATTAAAATAAATTATTATAGCTACACATTAGTTTTTTTAGAAGTCTACTGGCACTATGAAAGTTATTGTAAAAAGTAAATTTCACTATGTATAATTCTAAAAAAAAACTCTGTTTATGCTTTTTTTTCAATAAAAAATTGTGTAACAATATATATTTATCGTATTTGTCACACTTAAACAGGCTTTCACCTATAGTATTTATCAAATTAATTGGAACATTCGATGAAAATCAGTAAATTTCTTTTACTACACAGTTTATTATAAAGAGTATGAACTTAGTTTATTTTAATAGTTGATATGTTCACCTCTGTTTTTTATTACCTCTTGACAATCTCTAGGCATTAATTAAATTCATTTTCACATGTTTTTTAGTTTATTGTTATGAAACCATATCTTGATTTGTGAAGAGTGTTTTTGTTGTACAATCTTCTTTTGCAAGTTTTTGCTTACAAATTTACCAGAGGTTTTCAACTGGTATTAGTTTGATGAGTTACTAGACCATTGAAGAAAATTTATACCACTTTGAGCAAAGAAAATTTTACATTTTTAAGATGTTTGGCAAAGTGTAAGATGTTGCTGGAAAATTCTGCTGCCAACTGGAAACAGTTTTTATGCAAATGAAACTACTCTTCTCTGGAATAAAGATATGTACTTATAAGAATCTATATTCTTTTTATTGGAATTAATGGTCCTGGTTCATGAAAGATCATACGACCACAAAACATTTTCTTTAGAGGATGTTTTGGTGTTTGCAGGATATGAGAAAATGATATTACCCTATTTGAACTCTTGCACATAAAAATTACTTTATATCCATGGACTTCAAAATGCAATTCATCCAAAAAGAGGATTCTTATCCATTATTCTTCTGTACAGCCTTGTGTAGGTTTTAGCCCATTGTAGATGTTTCCTGCACATTATTGTAGTAAGCAGTTGTTTATTCATTGGTCGATATGCTCTCTGAACAATCTCTCAAAGTTGTTTAATAGTACTTATATGGATATCAACACCAGTTGTTCTCATTTTTCTGTTTAAGTCTACAGCAGATAACCTAGGTTTCATTTTCTCTTTGTAATTAATAAATGATCTATCTGAGAAGTGGTTTTCTTTTTATGACCACATTTTCCTTTTGTTCAGAGAAAAATATATTTACTTATAAACTGCTTTAAAATTCTATTCATTGTAGTTAAACCTGCCTTACATTCCTCAGTAATAATGCACTATAAGATGCTTGTATGCTAAGGAAAAAAAATAATAATAATTCTGTTACATTTTTTAAACTCTTATCCATCATGTTTTCTAAAAGAATAACAAAGCAAAATATAATTATTGCACTACTAGCAGCCTTCACCCACTACACTGATCGGTTTCTCGAAAAGAACCTTGAATTAAATGAAATACATTCAATTAAGAAAAAAAAAAAATCTAATCAAGCATACCTAATTGTTGTTTTATTTGTATAATCTTACATTATCCGGTACAAAGTCAATGTTGATGATATAACAGACAAAATAGCTCTAAAATGACTGAACTACCTATGTTTAATTATTTTTTTTAGTAGGTGTGTTATCTTGAATATCCCCTTTTACCAAAACTTACTGCAGAATTATGGCGAAATGTTTTAAAAGTGTGACCACCTCACTGAACCCACTTAGGTAGGAATTTCTAAAGTAAATAAAAAATATGCTTAAATTTGTTTTAGTAGATTAGTTAACCTCAAATTCATACTTCTGTCTAAAAGTGCTGTTGAGGTATGAGAGATGACCTAAATTTTGTACCTCCTGTCTTGTGGACGAGATTTCTAAAATATTTGAAATAAATGTCTAATAACTTTTTTAATAGGCTTGTTATCTAGAATTTCACTCTTCTAATTAAAACTGTTGCTAGAATATAGCTAGCGATGGGTGATTCTCGAAAACTTATCAATCAGAAAAAATCGTCATTGTAAAAAACACAATAAATATAGTCATTGATTACTTTCCAGAATCTACAATCAAGATGTCCTACAATCGATTATTAAAATATTTGTTTTTACATGCTTATAAAGGATTTCAGTAAATACATCACAGCTAAAAACAGATGGAATTAGAAACAACACATTGAAGAAAGGCTAAAAGGGAGCTACGATAGTGAAAAAGCCGTAGGACGGGATCTCCTGGTTGCAAAATATTGAAAAAACGCAAGTATATAAAAAGATAAAGGAGTTTAAGAATCAAAATTTAGAATTTTTTGGCAATTAGCAGCATAATGGCCAAATAAATAAGAATTAAAGACACCCCTGGAGGCAGAAACAGGAACATTATGGATGGTAAATGGGATCAACATTTTTTATTGATTTTTCTATGTCATTAAAATCAGTTTTTTAATTTTCCCATTATAAGAAGACCTCCTGATGGAATAAAATAACCATAACCCCCAAGAAAGGCAAAGTGGATGAAAGGGTTTGACAAGTGCATAATATGAATAAGTGTTCACTGAGCTTTCCCTTGATATGTCACATAAATGATGTCAGTTAAATTTAGAAAAGTGCCCTTCTCCCAGAGTTCCAACTATGACACTCATTAGAATAGACCCTTCCCCTCTCTTTTAAATTTTCATAGATTTTTATCAGAGGGCCCTGCAAAAAAAATCATATCTAAAATGATAAAATGCTACAATTTCAAAATGTTTAAAATCTCACCCCCTTAATCCCCCCCCCCCTCCAAAAAAAAAAAAAATTGAATTTCTCCTTTTCTCATTTTAAACACCTCAGGGATCTAAATTTCAAAATCGTTAAAACATGTGTTTAATTATTTTTTTAATAGAATTATTTTCTGCCGTTTCACACTCCTCCTTAAAACGACTGCTGGGATGAGCCAAATGTTTAATTTCTTTTTTAAACCCCATAGGGTGGGAATCTCTAAAATCGCTGTAATGTGTGTTTGATTTTTTTTTAATAAATTTATTTTTTGTAATTTGAAGCTCCTACTTTAAATGGCTGCTAAAATATAGTAAGATGTTCCAGAAATTTTGACATCCCATTTGCTCCCCTTAAGAGATGAATTTTCAAAAATCCCATATTAGTGCATGCTTACATCATAAGATGTATTTTCTCCCCAATTTTCATGCTTCTAGGTTCAGTAGTTTTGACTGTGCATTGATTATCACCTAGTCAGGACAAACCAGGGTTGGTATAAAAACCGGTTTTTTTGAAAAAAAACCAAAAAACCGGGTTTTTTTGGTTTAAACCAGGTTTTTTTGGTTTAAACCAGGTTTTTTTCAAATCATTGTTTAAATAGTATTTGCAAGAAAAATAACTTGAGTTTTAGAAAGTCATGAGGATTTTTTGTAATTAATAGTTAATTAATGTTAAACATTCACATTAGTATTTATTTTTTTGATAATTAAATAACTAAAGCATAAACATTTATAATTAAATTATCTTATAGTTTAGGTTTCTATAGGGAAATATTCATTGTGTGAAAAAAAATAAACTATTAATTTATTAGTATACTTATATAAACTTTTAGATAATAATTTAAGAAATAATTATATGCAGGTTGATAATGAAGAACATAGTAAAGGGCAAACAAACATATTTTACTAAATTAACAGAAATAAGCTGAAATAGAAAACATTTTCTTGTGCATAATTTAGAAATTATTTACAGAATTAACATCAACAAATGATTATTAATCTCTTACTACATATATTTACTTAAAAAATATCAATATGCATTTTATTAATGCTAATAAATACATGTGCATTGACTTGATACATCAATGAATGTAATGCTTACATAAATTGAGACATAGGCTTAGAAAAATTGCTTTTTTTTTTTTTTTTTTTTTTTTAAATACAAACTTTATTTTTTCCGTTTCTTTGTTCTTCAAAAGGTGAAGATTTAGCATTAAATTTTATTATCTGTGCAAGCATCGAGTTACATGGATATTTTTGTTTTGTAAAATTTAATGTATCCTTTTTTTCTTGCTCACATAGTTTAGTTTGACTGTATTGTGGTTCAAGCATGTATACCTAAAAGGGCATGGGTGTTAGGGCTATTTTATACCTGGACTAAAAAACTATGAGACTTTTTTATTTACATTTTTTTCTCTTAATATTTTTTGAAGACCTGTCCAAATATAAACTGCATTAGTAATGGAACTTATTACTTTAGATATTATCCAGGGCAACTGCAATAGAATTTAACAATTTAAACATATCTTCAGCATTTCTTTTAAAATAAAAATTAGACAGATACAAGCTTTTGAATATTTTTATCAATAACATTCCTATTTTCTACACAAATTTTAAGTGGGGCAATTTTTAAGGTAAACATCTAAAGCATCTGAAAATGAATCGCACCTAGTATTATAAGGAAGAGCTAATTTGACAGCATTTACATTGCATGCAATTTTTACATTTGGCTCTTAAACATGTTTTTGATGTATTTCTTATTCCCTCAAATGAAAACCAGATTATATTTTCCTTTCTTCTAGTTTTAGACATTCTTTTACTTCAATATGTATAAGTAGCTTTCTTAAAATAAAATACAATACAAAGTAACTAGAAACAGAAAAAAATAATGTAAAAACTGCAAATCCAATCTAAGAAAAACCAAAGCTTACTAAAACCAATAGCTATGGAACAGAGAAAATTCATGGCCAATCATTCATTAGCATACAGAACAAGAGTAACCAATGGAAAGAATGACTTATGATTATGTCATTATTGATGCTTTGATACATGATACAATCCTTAGTAAATCATAATCAAGCTATCTAAGGAGTAAAATTGCATTTTTGGCTGGCATATGCCATTTTTACATTTTAAAAAAAAATAAAAGGTTTAAAAAATAATTAAAACCAACTACCTCTTTTTATCCTCCACAGTTCACTGTAGAAAAATATTTTGCCATGTCAATTTATAGCTAGTACGGAAAATTAGATTGATTAAAGATGTTTGTCACTTTAAAAATTTAATTTGTCTTAAGCTTTGCTTGTAGCTACTCCATAACTTTGATTTTGCACATTTTAATAATGTGTAAAATAAATGAAAACATTAGGGAAAAGGGAAAAAAACCAAATAAAAAAAACCAGCATGGTTTTTTTAAAAAAACCACTTGGTTTAAACCATGGTTTAAACCACGGTTTAAACCAGCGTGGTTTAAACCAAACAACCCTGGGACAAACCATTTTATATATGTATGAATAATATAGCATTTTAGACAAAAGAACTGAACAAAATCCTACAAACAGTATACAGCACTCTAAACTCACAAATGCGCTAAATGTTTCATATATGAAAAGTTAGGTGTTACAAAATCATAAAGTCTGGCAGATGCTGTGTTGCCAACAGCCTGTTATAAAAGTTCTTATGGTGTTCCGATTAATTTGAGCAAAACTGTAGCTTTAAAAGATTTTTAATTTGAAATTCACCATGTCATATATTTTTTTTCTTTTTGTAGCATACCAGTGAATATGAAGAACACAGAAAAAACCCCAAAAGGAGTCTTGATGAGGTGAAATATTCTAAATGCATTATATCATTGACCTGCTTGTAAACTTGAATTTTGATGTTCTTTCTGAGAATGAGTTTATGAATATCATAGATATCTTATTACAATAATTACTATACATTTTTATTTGACCCTTTACTACCCTTTTAATTGCTGGGTGTTAGCAGCTTCTGCATTAAGCAGATAGCTTACCCATTCAACAATTTTTTTATTTTAAAAGATATGCTTCAAATGATGAACTCATTACCATTCAATGTTCCATTAAAAGTAAATAATTTAACAACCCTTTTTTGTAGGGTCTCCTGATACTATATATGTTAATGTATATGGTTTATATTGAAAGTTTTTAAAAACTGGTTTCACTATATATTAGTTTAATTAATTTTAAGTAATGCTATGATTTTTTAAAAATATTTGCCTTATGTATATTTGTTAATTTTTATGGATTTTTCCAATGAAATTTATTTTATTTAACTTATTTTTAAATATTTCTTTCATTTATCACACTTCAAAATGCTTTCATCCAGATGATAAATTATTATTTTGTTATTAAATTTTTACTTTTTCATTTCTAGCCTATGAGTGAAAAGAAGAAAAAAGCGGGACAAAAAAAAGCCAAAAAGAATCTTGATGAGGTATAATATTTTAAATATATTGTATTACTAAAGCTGATTGCATTGTATCTCACAAATAGAAGGCCCCAAAAATTTGTTTTTAAGAAAAATTGCAGAAATATATATTTCAGCTGTGTTTGAAAGCTGAAGGAGAACATTTTTAAACACTTTCTGCAATTTCTCCATTTCTTAAGCATACAAGAATGACATCTGAGCTAAAATCAGAAATTTCTGGACCTATATTCTTGTTTTGAGTTTGACTACCATCTTGTTTCTTTGTTGTTACTATGTAATTTTGAATTTTGATCTTCTTTCTTGAGATCAATGTGTGATTTTTCATATTATTATTATTTTACTTTTCTTTTCTTGCTACTATTTATTATTTTTTGTAATTCTGTATGTTAGCATCTCCAATTACCAATACTTTAGGAACCAATGGTTTAGGGTAATGTGAAATCCTGTTTCATTATTTGAGATTATTCCATAAATACTTCACCCAAAAATATATACAGTGTTTTAATTGCTTGTGACAAATTTTTATAAATCTTTTTTTTTTTGGGGTGGGGTGGGGGGGTAAGTAGAACATTGCGTTAAATTGACTTTTTAAGTAAGGATTGCATAAATTATGCAAGTAAATTATGGTAATACAATTATTAATGCTATACATAAATCTTATTAGAAGTCTAAAGCAACAATGAAAATTATAGCTAAAGGCAGGATTATTATGTATAAATTCTAACAAATGCTATGATTAAAAAAAATATATTTTCCTTATGTGCATTTTTTATATTTCACATTAAAAAAAATAGTAAAATCTCATTTAGCTTATTTTTAAATATTTTCTGTGTCTGCCACATTTTTATGCTTTGACTTAGCTTGAAAAATTACTGTTTTCTTACATACTGGTTTATGCTTGTGTTATTTCTAGCCTAGGAGTGAATATGAAAAAGAAATAGAAGAAAGAAGAGCCAAAAACCTAGAATTTTTAAAGTCTATTGCTCTTGATGATGTAAGATATTTTATATGTATTATGTTACAATCAAGGTTTATAGGTTTTAAAAATGCCTGAAATACAAAATTATTCAGTAAATTCAAATTAATTTTAAATTTTAATGTTTTCTATCAAGATAAATGTGTGATTATGGTGAACAACTTATTACTATATTGTGATTCATTTTTGTTTCACCATTCATTAATTTTGTAGTTATTGGACTGGCCATCTTCAGTTTTAAAAGCTATGTATTTCTTAATGCATATTTACTTTTCATTATAAGGTAATTTTATGATAGTTTATGTTAGATATTTGTTTACTTTCCATCTACCAAGATACAGAATAGTTGTCTCCAGGACTTATTTTGTTCTCTTTCCCCTCCTAAAGTGATCTCCACAGTTTCATTGCTATTTAGAATATTGCATGTATATCTTATACAAATCTGAGAATATTTGTAATTTTTTTATAATTTTTTTGATAAATTTATCATTACAATTAATTTACAGATTAATATATAATTTATTTGATAGTTTATAGTGTAATTTTTAATTGTTTATATAAAGCTCAGCCCTCCCTCCCCCCCTAAAAAAATCCAGCAAAAAAGTTTGTTGTACTTATGATAAACAAAAATAGGTGCTAAACAACCTGATTTAACACCAATGATGCATTAGTATGAAGTAGTATTCTGTGTTGCCATCTATATTTGTGCATATTACATGCATTTGCATATTGCATCCCCCCCCTCCTCCCTCTTTTTTTGTATCTTCTGTGAAAATAATAATAACGAAGATTTGGGATCTTTGATGTATAAAACAAGATTTTGTGAAATATTTTCAAAATTGTAGGATTCTACCATAAAAAATGTGTATTATTAGTCACAGAATGGAATTATCTACTAATCGGTAATAAAAATCAGATGAGTTTAGCATGAGCCGGATGCAGCTTCTTGTTCAATTTTTATATCAGTCTTCAGAGTTTGGACTCATGCTTTCTGAAACTGGCAATTTTATTCATCCAGGAAAAAGTTGGAAACTGGTATTATACAATAGAAGACAAAAAAACTTTTTGAAACACCATAAAAATGGTGTTTCAAGAAGTTTTTTGTCTTCAATTTTATTCATTCTTATATAGAAAAAGCAACAAAAATACCCCCCCCCCCTTAAAAAATACTTATTCTATTTCAAGTCATTATGCTATTTTGATCAGAAGGAAGAAAAAAACCAAAAATTGTGGCTATTTAAAAGTAGTAGTAGTAATAATAGTAATAGAAAGATATTTTAAAAGAAAATGTGTCAGATTTGCAGATTTATGTCTGGCATTGATGGTGAGCAATGACCTAATGATATGGCACCATATTAGAATATTTTTTAATTGGAATGTTTATTTATCATTATTTTTTGCCTTTTTATTTTAGTGATCTAATTCAAATTAAATGCTATTTTCTTTTAAGTCAATCAACATTAGCTTAAGTTTTGAAAATTTTTATTGGTGATACCTCACTAATTTTGAAAAATTCCTGTTCAAATTCAATATTTATGAAAATTAAGATTCTCCTATAAATGGGTTCCATACAGACAGTTTTGTGTATTTTAGTAAAATTTGTAGAATCCCTGAATCAAGCAATATGAAAAGTACTTTTTCTTCTTGGTACAAGCCTGAAGGATTTTTTTCTTTTTTTAATAGTGGTAATGGATTTCTTTTAGTAAATTAAAATGAACCCAATATATATGTCTATATATATTTGCACTTTTAAGTATATAATGATATATAAAATGCAATAAAATATAAATATTCTATTTTAAATCTAAAATTTAAATTCATTCTAAATTTTTATAATCTTGTTTAATTTTTAGTTCATACTCTGTAAATAGACTTTCTTGGCCCAACATTTATTACAATCAGAAAGCAAATTCTTTCCAATTTTAAGATTAAAAATAAAAATTAAATGAAGTTTGCAGGAGCCTATAGTTTTGCTGCATCCAGGGCTTAGCCATGTTTCGTTTGCAATCAGAACCTCAGATATTTTTCAAAAGCTTCTAATCCAATTAAAGAAAAGTTAGCATCTATCTTGAATATTCTACTTCTGATGAAAAAAATTAGAAATTCTCATTTTAAATATGTAAATAAGCTAAAACAGCACAGATTTTGATACTGTTAACTGCATAGTGATCTAAATATAATTGTCATTGAATTTTCCTGTGGGCCAAATTATTTTATTTTCAAGTTAACACCTTCGCTTAACCATTTTACATGTGCTGGTAAAAATTAGAAGTTCTCTATAAAAATTTGCAAACAAGTGTGAATAACACAAATTTTGAGCGAATCTGTATTGTCTGGTAACTTAAATCAACAGCTCTTGGGCTTCTCCCAATATAAACTGACTTCTATATATTGCCAATGTAGCATTAAACTGGAAGATAAAATAGTTTGGTTCACAATAAGTTCCCGAATCCAGTCATTTCTACTGGTAAACTCATCACTGTATAATTTATTTATTTCAGGCTAAAAACAGCTTCATAGATGCTATAAACAGTACCAAAAAGAAGAGAAAACCTGCTGAAAAGTATTACATTATTATTATAATGTAGTATTAAAATTTTTGCCTTATTAAAAAAGTTTTATAAATTTATTTGCTATACAGTAGAACCCTGCTAATTCGGACCCCGTTAATCTGGATCTCCATATAATCCGGATCGGTTTGTTCATTTTTTTTTTTTTTTTTTCAAATTTGAGAAGCGATTGACTAACTTCCATAACATTAACTTGTTTCAGCATCGTATTTTGAATTAAAAGAAAGTTTTTCTGAAATCTTTTCAGAAGAATTAAACAAAGTAAACATTTTTACTGACTGTAAATATTCAATACGTTTAACATGAAGGTGATTTTTTGTAAATATGTTTTACTTTATTTCATTTTTTTCTAATTCTCTGGATAATCCGGATTTTCGATTATCCGGATTGGATCTGGTCCCAATTAATGTGAATTATCAGGGTTTTACTGTACTTTTTACAATTTTACTTAATACCACTTAAATAACAAATAGTTTAAATATTATGAAAAGTTATCTTAATTTTATATTTCCGATTTATAACTCTTATACAAAAATAATTAAGATTAAAAATATAAAAGAAAAATTAAAAATGAAATGTAGAAAATTTATTCCAGTAAGAGAATTTAGCTATATTGGAGACTGTTTGACACATATTTTAAAAACTATTTAACTCTCCACTGCACCATGTGTCATATCTGGCACATATGTAAAAATATTATAATTTTTATTATGTAGCATGAATTTGGCCAATATAATCGCTGTCCCTAATCAGAAACAATCTAAAAAATGGAATAACACTTATTTTGCCCATGTGAGATGATGCACTAGACAAAAAATTAGAATTTGTTCTTCAGAAATGAAAGGAATTTTGATCAGGCTATTAAGGCAAGTATATTTCATTATTTTTACTGAATATTTCAAAATATTAATATAAAATAAGTTCCAGAGTTCTTGAGCAAATAAAATAAATAAATTTAAGCTCATTTAGTTGCAAAATATAGCAATAAAATATTTTAAAACTCTTAATTCTCTACATAGGTTGCACATCAAAAAATATGTAATTTTAAATAAAAATTTGAAATTTTTTTTTTTTTTAACAAATTTTTTTATTATTACACCAATATATGTATCAATTTCAAATATTTTTTTCATGAAATAGAAAAAATCAAGCATTAAAGAGTTAAAACGCAATATACTTAAGTATTGTAATAAAAATTATTTTTTAAAAAAAGTACTTTTCTGGAATAAGGTCTTTTTTTTTTTTTTTTTTTTTTTTTTTCCTCTGTAGCTAAAACAAATGTTAAAATGTTCTGATAGTAACTGTTTCCGAAAATCATTACAGTGAGTTAGCCAAATAAAACAAAAACTTATATAGAGCACTTTAAAGAAACAAAACAAAGAAAAGGAAAAAACCAACAGTGTTTATATAAACAGGTACTTATGCAGAAAGCATAGTTCATGTTGGTTGCACTAAAAGATTACTTCTCTATTACCTATAGGCTGCAAAGTTAGTAAAAAAAGCGAGCAAAATTCTTATTTGCATATAGTATTGTTAGGTGACTTGATTTTTGTAAGAAGTCCTTATTTTCAAGTTCTCCAAGACCTGTTCTGTGTAATTACAGTATGGGATATCAAAACTTTAAATTTTTCATGATACTCAAATTCTTTTAAATTTCTTTTGATATTGTGCTGTGCTGTTAGTCTTCATTAAGTAAAACAATGCAGTAAAAGCTGTGAAGACAGAACTTGTCTATAACAGAAAATTTTTATAACCCCTTTGAAAAGAATGTTTTACAAATTTATCTGCTTAATTAGTTTATCTAAAACAGAATTTTTTGTGATTTCCATTTTTTTCTGTTCTCTCTGCATTTTGTTCAGTTAAACTCTCTGAAAATTAATTAATTTATGATGCAATTTTGTTCTAAAAGTAAAAATTTCATTGCACAAATGATCCTGCATTCACAAGTTTACTTTTTAAGATTATTGAACTTATTTAGTATAGTAAAACCTGCATATACAGAATCACAAAAGACCCGTGAAAAGGTTCATTTTAAACAGATTTTTTATGTTATCAGGATAATCGTACAGTATTCTTACCATAGGATCAACAAATTTTTTAAATTTGATACATGACTCCATTATACTCTATTTTTATGTTCTGATATAAAATCATCCCCCCCCCCACTTTTTTTTTTTCGTTTCTCTATCCTGTTTTCCGGAACACTGGACCTGACAACACTAATCATGCACCTTAGTATTTAGATCATGGTAAATTACTAAGTGACCTGTCAATAATTTTTTTTTTTTTTTTTTTTTTTTTTTTTTAATGGGAGCACATAAATAAAGGAACACTGATACCCTTAGAATATTATTTAACAAAATGTAAGCAATTTTCAGTTGTACATCTTATTCAAAAATATGAAATGTGTTCTGTATTTGTGAATAAAGTGTTTTCTTCACAAAAGCAGAACCTATACTTTCAAATTAAATGCCTAATGTGACTTTGAATTTTTTTTTTTTTTTCCTTGTCTGTTTTCCCTGTTTTGTGGCACAGATTTCTACTATAGTATAATTTTCATCATTGAGTATATATATATATATATATTTATTAAAATGATTTATATCTTGTTTACATGTGATATGTTTTTAAATAAATGTGCATATGCAAATATTTATTAATAAATGTGCATTAAATAGTTTGGATGGAAAAGGCCCTACAAATGTTTTTGCATCAGGCCACTAACACTGTGGATAATTCAAAGGTTAATTGTTCCTGTTCTTGTATTTATGTTGATAAATGAGTTTCATTGAAATGCAATAAAATATCCATAATATATTCATTGTAAGTAAGTCTGTCTTAATAAAAAAAATTTTCATTTGATCACAGTTATTATTGCTATTTTCTCTTTGTTTCATGTGTGTTTTTGTAAATTTTCATAGTTATCTCTTCAGTATAACAAGTATAGAAGCAGCATAGTTTAAAATTTTTACTTTCTTTAGATCTGATGTTCCCGCTATTCAACGCACAAGTAAAAGACGAAAAGAACTTATTTATTATAAAGTGGATATGTCCAGATGGATAGTATGTATTATTACTGAAATTTTAAGTTTCTATTAATAATGAAATACTTCTTTATTAATTTTAACACTATTAATCTACTAGGTAAATAAATTACATGATTATGCATTTTTCCAACTGGGTGAAAAATCATCCAAGCCAAAATTTGAATTAAAGACCCCTTGACTGAAGTTACCAAAGCTCTATCAATTAACTGAGTTAGAGACCTGCACAGGCCGAAATTTTCAGATTTGGTCTGAGCCTGATCCATAGGAAAAAAGTGTGACCCAATTTGTATATATATGTATATATATATAATGTTCCATCCCAGCCTGTCCTGGTTAAAAATTAGGTCAGAAACCAACCAGACTGCTTTTGAAAATAATTAAAAATTCAGTCCAAATCCAACCCAGCCTGACTAAATTTCTACAAAACATGGATTTTTATGTTGATATGGTTGAAAATTTTCTCATACAGGGTGTTTTGACTAAAAACACTTATTTTAGCTTAAAATAAATAAAAATATATATATAATTTTTAATTTTTATTTTTTTGTGACATCACATTGTAGGGGCGATTCAGTCCGCATCGGTGATGTAACCACGGATTCAAGAAAAGACAAAAAACTCCAAGATAAGACGAGTTATTCTTTACACAAAATCCGTTTATTGAAGAGCATCAGGCAGGTAACAAGGCTCGGCTCCGGTCGACGGGTAGTCAGTCCTGTCGACCGCAGGAACGTAGGCGAATCTTGTATCACATAACAGTACCAAGGATGAGAGCCGAATGGTAAAAAATACAATTTTTGAAACCACTATCTTTGGCGTATTACATTGGTATTTATCGCCAATAACGAACACCAGATGTACATTTTCGATGATAGGAGACATGCATTTGATTTCCGTTACATAGGGTGGAATGAGAATGCATCAAGTGTAAAATTTGAAATAATTAATGCCAAACGATAAAAGGGTGTATATGGCACCGGAAAACCATAAGGATTGAATTCTTTACCTAGGGTTAACAAGAGTCTCATGGCTCGGAAAGGAAATGAATTCTAATGAAATAAAAAGACAAACCTAGCGCGTCTGGTTCTTAAGTGAATAGCGTTCAACTGTGAATAAATACAGGCTAGAAATAACTCTTTAAATGGTTGTTGCTATGGGAAAATACTTACAGTTACATGAACAAACGGATGTACGTTGTGGTTTTAAAGAAAGAATTAGAGATAACTGAAATTATATTTTAAAGGAAAAAATGGCCGTTAGTAACTGAATAGAATTAAAGGGATTAAAAATCTAGCTTATTAAATAAAGTTACAAATTAAGGGAATATTGTAATTTTAACTAAGGGGGGAAAACAATTATTAACTAATATGTAAAGGAAAACGCCTTTACACATATATGCACCAGTCACAAATTAACATGCTTGACAAGACAGAATGTTGCTCAATGCGACTCTTTATGGGGATGATGTGCTGTCAGAGTGTATCTATCTCTCAGGATGGGTCATTTTGCATTGATAAGTTTAATCTTTAAAAAAATCATAGAAAATAATTCTTTTTGTCAATTAAATTTATTATTTGCAAAATTGTTGCAAATAATTATGTAATTATAAGCACAAAATATCAAAACATTCTGAAAATATTTTTGTTAAAATCTGTATACAAAAAATAGAATACTTGACATATTTTAATTAAATATTTTACAAAATCTTTTTATAGAATCAAAACTTAATATGCATTTACATCTAACAAATCCAAAATATGATAAAACATATTCTGTAAATTTTATATACATAAATAATTCAGAAAAGAGACAGTGTGTGATAGTCTTTAAAGAAAGGGTAGACGCAAAGTCCCATATTCTGTAGCTCACAAGCATAAAAAGTCTGTCTTAATGTTTTCCGTTGAGTTCTTGCAATCTGCAAGCTAACAACACAGCTTCTTTTGCTTTTTTTCATCTGTTTCACTGACATTTATTGAAGGAAAATACCTCCCTTAAATTGGATATTAATTTAGCTGTGAACTGCCTTTTTATACTGAAATTTTCATAATTTTCCAATTTTTTTTTTTTGCAGTTTTCATTTTAAATTGAAGAAATGGAGTTTTATTCTCATGTTTATCATTGAGAATATTGGCATCTAGCAAAGCAATATCCATTAAACTAAGGAATAATTTCTTATGCCATACTTACAATATATCATCTTTTTACTGAAATTCACATTTTATGTCAATTATTCAATCAGGGTATAATTCATTATTAAAAGCAAATCATTTGTGACATTTGCTTTAAGCTAATATCACAAGCTTTAATAACAGATAGAAAAAAAATCTAAAGTAATGTAGTCCCTAACATTAAACATTTGATTATCAGTTTAAACCTTCATGGAGTTCAACTGTAAAACATGGCGTTTTTTATCATTATCACACAGAAGTACAAAATTTATTATATGAAAATTTTAAATTAGTGGATAATAAGTTACTTACCATAATACATTGATAAGATTTCATAAAACATATCTAATATTGATAATATATGATGACATATAAGTATAATGTAATTGGAAAAAAGAAAATGAGAAGTAAAATATGATATTAGTTGCCATTTAATGCTGGGAAATAGGAGCAAAATTTCTTTTTAAAAAGCTGTTGATTTAGTGTTTAATAACGTGACTGTACTTCTTGATTTATTTATTTATTTAAACAACATACATCTGACTTGTGTGCTCGATATGAAAGTCTGCTTATAAGTCATCGTCAATATACAAGGACGAGATAGCACAAGGAAATTTACATCATAAGAGAAATACAACCAGGAGCTCCACACAAAGTGTGTGTGCAATGGAGCCAGCAGGATTCGAACCCACAACCTCCAGATTAGCAGAGTGGTGTCTTAACCATTCGGCTACGGAGGCCCATACTCCTTGATGTGTGTGTGTTGGAGGGAGGACCCTTCTTGGAGATTTGATGGAGTTTTGATTTGATGGAGAAGTTTTCTTTTTGTTATTTGTATAAATCAATTTTTAACCTTTTATTTATTTAAATTTTGATACCATAAATTAAAAAAAGTACAAAACCCCACTTTTTTTTATACTAAACTATTTGCCTTGAAAAATATCTGACACTGATGATCTGAGAAGATTGAAGTTGCAAATTAGTGATATCCAAAAGCTTTTGGTAACAAAGCAAACAAAATTTTCTTTCCCAAACTGCATTTAGACAAAACATTTAAGTGGTTAAATACTGCCAAATCATATTCTACAACAGTTGAGTATTGAAGTTGAATCATACTTAATTTCCTTCAAAGAATTTTATGCTTATTGGATTTTTATTATTTGACTTTTTTTGTTTACAAATAAACTATATTTTTCCATATGTATAGAACTTTTAAAATTTTATTTCTAATAATCCACATGTTCAATTTAAGTATTTAATTTTATAGTTTTTTTGTGCATAGAATTGATTGTTGTCTCTCCTACTTTGATAGATTTCCTAAAATGATTATTTTTATTGCTAAATGCTTAATTTTTTCAATTGTACATTTTTTATTGCATCACATAACGTAGGCGTAAGTTTGTTTTAATTATTATTATTATTATTATTATTATTATTTTGTTCAAAAATTGAAGCCATTCAATAGTCTGCAATTTACAATGCACATATATATATGTATAAAACCATTAAGAATTATTGCATATTACCAGCAAAAAATGTACAAGTATAAATAATAAAGAAGTTTATTTATTGACTATAAAACTGATCCCCTTAACATTTTTAACATGATTAAATAATAATAGGATAAAAAAAATAATGGAAATTTATCGAACCAATGCAGATTCATCAGGTCCTAAATACATGGATTACCAACAATAAAATGTGTGATTTTGTTTTCATATTAACCAAAAAAAAGCTAAAGAATATGAATTCATGACTACCACACCCAATAAATCCAGAAATAAAATATTAAAAAAAAGTTAAAAATAAATTATGATTAAAATGGATTAAAAGATAAAAAACAGATTACCAATTTGAGAGCATTTCAAGGAAAACAATTAAAAACAAGGGTAAGCTATTATTTACACATATTGCCAAAAATGTTTTTAAAATGATGATGGACCAAAGAATGACCTAATGTACAATATAGTAAGGTATAAACCTAAATATATGGGTCCAGCTCTCTCTATAGAACATTTAAAAATGAATTCCACTTTTTTATTCAAGGAATCAATAAAGTGCTTTTACCTATAGTAGTTATTATTAGTAAAATATATCATTTTGGAATAAAAATTAATAAATAATTGAATAAATATTTATTATTAAGAATTAAAACAAATTCTTTTGGTGAATATCTTATTTTTCTTCATTGGCAAGAGTGATAAATTTAACTTTACATTATTCAGTCACAACTAAATTACTCATTATTTCACCTAGTTCATCCTTAAAGGGCATACATAAAAAGAAGGATAAAATGACAGGACTATCTTTATATTTACTAGGAATTTGTAATTTAATATTTTGCATTATTTAAAATTTTTGCAAATTTTGGATTTTAAAATTTACTTTTCATTTTTTATGTATTAATGTCTAATCCATGTCTTTTTATAATTAATAATAATTTTAATATTTAGTTGGAGCAGAGGCTTCTGTCTGCTGAATTAACTTTTAAAAAAGCTCTAAAATCTGATAAATTTTATGAAGACTTTGTTAAAGATTTCAGTGGAATAATAGAAGATGATTGTAATGCACAAACACCTGTGCTGTATAACAAGTATGATATTTTTTTGCTTGTTGTATTTGTATATAAACTGAATCTTTTTATATATACTTATATTAATGGTGTATAATGCTCACTTTTAACTAAAAAAAACTTAATTTTTATGTCTGCTTGTTATATCCCAAATTAAAAATGATTAATCACAAAAATAAAACATTCCAAATTTTTGAAAGTATATTCAAATGCATTTATATATCATTATAAAAAATAAGAAACTCACACTATATATTTTTGAACAAACTTAATTTTCCTTATCAGATACAGATAATATGAAATGTCCATTATACCTCATATATATTTTCAGGAATGTCACCCTTTTCAACTGTCATTTTCATGTATTTTATCCCTACTCTCATTTTCATCTAGTCATAAATATGATTAGAATTGCGATTTTTTTTTTTTTTTTTATTATGTCTGTTCTATGGGATCTAAACATATCTCAAACTAAGAAACTTTCTGGTTTTTTAAAAGCTCCTAGATGCTTTTCCCCAAAAAATTTTTATCCACAAATTTAACTAATTTTCGTTCATCCAGGCCTTTTCATGGACATAACAAAAACTCCATTTAGAAAATTATCAAGTGGTTTTGTTTTTTGTTTGAAAATTACCATTAGTTTTAATTTGGTACTTTAGCTAAGCAGAAAGAGTCTACTGTGAACTCTGATATTTTGTGTCCTGTAGTTTTAAATGGAACAGTGTTACTCCTTTTCCCCCCCTCACTTTTGTTTCCTATTATATCTATCATTACTGGTATTTTGTCTGTATTTCCAGTTTGAGACATCATAGTTTTCCTCTTTTCGTTTATCAATGACAAACTTCTGGAAACTTAACAGTTTTCGTTCTAAGTATTTCAGGTTTATTTTCATGGAGTAAATTTAATGCATGTTATACAGCAGTATATGCTTGAAATGAAAATATATACTCTCAAATTAGTGATGCATGTATACACCAGGATACATAGTATATATTTGAATGACGTAACATATCTTCTCTATGAATTAAACCTGCAAGCTCCTCTTATAATTCTGTAGGTTATTCGTAGATTCTTATTATGCGTTTCTGATTTCCATTTTTCATATGTTGTTTATCTTTAGAATTTTACCAACTTGTTCATGCATTTGTGATTTCATTTTAATAATGTTTGTTTTAAATATTATTTTGTATTTTCTAGTTATTTATGGATTATTAATTTTATTAATAAGTTATTTATTAAATTTATTTTGTTTATAGTACAGAACATGCTTTTTCATTGACTGATTTCTTTTTCTTTTATTTAATTAAATTTTTTGTTTTTATAAAAATTAAAATTTTATAAAGTTTAATCAGTTAAAAAATAAAAAAAGATTGCATATGCATAGTGTAATCTAATATACAATAATAATAATAATGAAAAATATTAAAATATTTTCAAAAGTCATTATTTTGTAGTCAGCTTTTTAAATTTGAAAAATATTTTGTATTTTAAAGTTTTAAAATTACTATAACTTGTTTCAAAGCACTTTGTATTTTGTATTGAAAATAGTTTTTGGATGGATTTTATCCAATTCTGTTTCAGTCTGTAACAACATGCAAAAAAATATGTAACAATCTCTTTCTTCACTTAACTGTTGTAATTTCTTTTCATTGCTAAAATTGCTATAAATAGATTGTAATGCAGTAAAAAAAGATTTCATTCATGAAACCCTTTTTCACCATAAATATGCCTATTGTTTAAGTATTTTTTTAACTGTACATTGTAAATTAAATTAAATTTTTTTGATAAAATGTTCGCAAAACTATTTTTTTTCTTTTTCTTTCTTTCTTTCTTTTCTTTTCTTTTCTTTTTTTTTTTTTTTTTTTTTTTTGGATGAACAGAACATCTTATTTATTTATTTTTATAGCTTTTATTTATTTTTTTTTTTCATCAACAACAAATTGAAAATTTTATGTTTATAGATGAAATATAAATTAAAAAAACAAAAACTGAAATACCATTTATAGCAAAAATTAAAAGCAAGAAAACTAATATATATATATATATATATATATATATATATATATATATATATATATATATATATATATATATATATATATACACACACACACACACATATATATGTAGATTTTCTTACTAGATTTCATTAAGGTTCTATTATCTGTGATTTATTGCAGTTGTAGAATTTTTTATTCTTTTCTCTTTTTTTTTGACAGAGGAAAGGTTTCCAATGAACTCAAAGTCTTCAACCTTCATAACATTTGATCCAATGACAATAATTCTCTGAAAATGACTTGCAAAATTACAAATTCACCATATAATATGATATAATCTCAGTTATATAATATGATAGAATCCATTTATAACATGATCAGCTCCCAATATCAATAGGTCTTTGAGGAACTTGCAACAGGATTTCATCCGTTTATGGTGACTTCTAGAAAAGAAAATTATGTATTCAAAAAGACCTAACATAATTAAATTCTTGAAGGAAGTATGTAAATTCTTTAATGAATTTCTTACTTAAATCTTTTGCATAAATGATATGCTCCAGTGCATCCAACAGCATCACTAATTATACTTCTTCTGTTAAAAATATTATCGAGAAAATAGGATATGGCACAATCAATAAGTATTAAAATTGTTTTTTAGTGGAAATGTTTCATTTATATATTTCAATTTTTTGTGCACCCATATAAAAATATTTTTGCTTTATAAAAATGCCATTAAAAATTACATTTAGTTGCTTCACTTTAATTTGAGATTTTTTTACTTATTTTTCAGGGATATTTTAAAGCAACCATCTCAGAAAACTTGTTTGCGGTCAAACAAAATTTATAGTCCTTCTTCATTATCTTGGTATCCTTCTGCTGAAAATCTTGTTTTAGCTGTTGGCGGCAGCGGTGGAAATTTAGGTCTTTGGAAAATTAAGGTATTTGCTATATTACTCTCTCCCTCACACATATAATTGCAGTTTTTATAGAAAACTTATGTGATGTGTTTTTATTATTATTATTATTAAATTTTCAATCTGTTAAGGATTTGTAAAGTCCTGAAAGCCTTAGTATTTAAAATTTTCCCAAAATGATTTTTTGGTCCTTAACCTGCTCATCACTGTGAACTAATATGTATCCATTCACTAAGTTGTTGGTTTCACCACAATAGAACCATTATTTAAATTAATATAAGTTGACAGATACAATGAATTTTTAAAACACTGAATATTGATTAATACTCTCATGTATTATATTTAATGTACTTATTTGGTTTTTGAAAAAAATCATCTTTTTATAATGTTTCTTAAAATTACAGTGAAAACAAAATTACAATTTTGCCTTTTTGTTTGCAGTCAGAGGTTTAAAAGGCCTTATTTTTATGCAAAAAGTTTTTAATTGTATTCTCTAATTATTTCATAATCAAGGATCAAGCTCTTTTGTCTTTCAATGAATTTCAGAGTTTTAAACAAATTTGTCTAAAAAGAAATTAGAATCAATTTTCTTTTAGAAACCTGATCTAGTGTATAATAATGTGGATGCACCTCAACTTCTACTTAAATTTCTTAATTAGCTTTTAAACAGGATTGAAATAACTGAGAAGAAGAGGGGCTGTTCAAAGTTTTAGGCTTGTGGCAGTATGTTGGTTTGAGAGATGATACTCCTCAGTGATTTGTGACATTTCAGAAAAAACAAAGTATAGGTGTATTTGAACAATAGCAAATGCAAAGGGTAAACTTTTGACTTAATGAGACTGTACTGTAGTACAACCTATTGATACAGAAAGAATAGCTTAATGTAAATATTCAAAAGCATAAAATAGGTGGTAGAGTTTCATTCTTTTAGAATTTTCAGCTGAATAGTGATATAAATGGTTGATGTTTCATGAAACCAGGTAAGTATCTTTTTCATATTACAATGTTATTTAAACTTATTTCATCTAAAACTTTTGTGGATAATTTATGTAGGTTGAATCTTGATTGATAATGCATAAAGTGGATAACATAAAGTTTTGTTATTTGAAGAAAGATGACACACAGGTATTGAACAATAAGCTGACTATTTGTCTGTATTATAAAGAATAAACATACATGCATGTATTATGAATAAATAGTTTAGATTAGATACTCATCTTATTCATATCAGAGGTCGGCTTAAATGTTAGAAGATTAAAGCTCCAAAATAGATCTTTTGCTCTATCCTTGAAAGGGAGCAGACAAGCACACAAGTACACTTGGATTTGAAAAGTGCCAGTATTTATTCTGCCAGCTGGGCAAACAAATATTGCTAAAAATAGTAGTGAAACTTTAAGATCACAAGAACCAATCTGATTGGTTAAGATTTAAATATGAGAGACTTCACAATTTGTGAAGCCTACCCATCAGTTTCATTAGCAGACGGAAAAAAAAAAAAAAAAAACTGCGCAGGGAGGTGGAGTTGCAATTTGCATCAGTTGTAACTGAGGGTCGTTTTAAGAGACTTCCATGTGACAACCAAGTAATCATCCGATTTCGGATGGCGATAAAACACAAACAAAGTACGATGTAGCTTAAATTTAATAGAAACCAGATAAAAACATAAGTGAAAAGAAATTAGGTTATTTTATGATACTTTAATGAATGTTATAAAATAGAATAGATCTACATTTAAAGGGAAAAATAATCATAATTGCGAAATTTGCCAACATTGGTAGAAGGTTGATACACATAAAAAATATATAATTAAACTTTAACAAATTAAGAATAAGCCAATTGTTGATCTAGTTAGCTCAATAGGCTGAATTTTGGCAATTTAACCAAAAGTCTTGGGTATCATTTCTGTCCTGGGCACTTCACTCACTAGTGAAAATGTCCTTTCAGATTATAACTTAATTTCAAATTTAACTTACTTTAACTTGTATTTGCAAATAATTCTTGAAAAATCTGTTACAATATAATCAACGTAATAAAAAGTTTTCATTATTACAAATTTCATTACATTTAATCTAGTTATTTTTAGTAAAAATTAATTATATAATTATTTATTTCCTGTTAATGAAATTGGCATTTAGATTTTCTATGAAAGAATTTTGTGTTTTGGACGTATATAAAATTTGTTGATAGGTTATTTTTCTTTTAAAATTTGCTTAAGAAGAATAAAATTTGCCTTCATTAACCTGTAGAAGTATTTTTTAAAAGTTCTTTTTCAAAAGTTTTGAAGAAAGAGTTAGAGTCTGGATGAGCCTGGATTTGTAACAAGGCCCATACCTGGCTTTGAAAAATGAAGGTTAACTTTCAAATGGGCCAGGTCAACAGAAATATAGACAAGTTGTTTTAAGGGCTGGGCCCACAAAAAAATTAATTGGGTTGACCTGCCTAATATAAAAATTCAAACAAAATTTATAAATTATAAACCATTTTCAATGCACATGATTTTTGTGAGAATAAGTATAAATGTGCTGCATGAGATAATGCTAGTTTGACAATATGAATACAAAAATATAACATGTCCAGTGAGGCATCAGACTGCTACACCATGCGTAAATTGTCATGTTTTTATTTCTCCAGCATACTCAGGCTGCACTAGGATCAAACTTACATTTTTTTCCCTTACATAGTTGAGAGGCTGTCACTGGATTTAATATTCCCAGGATATTTGGGAAGGCAATATGTTTTATATAAATATTGTAATAGCAATAATCATTGGATCACTTTAATAATTTATACAGAAATATTTTCAAGAATTTACTTTTTGTTATACAGCAACTAAAATTGTGGTATTTTTAGCCCTTTTATTATCTTTTATTCTAAACTGCATTCATTTTTTAAATGAATATTATTTTGAATGTTGAAAACGCTTAGTCTTAAGTAATCAGTAGTTGTAATCTAATACATATTGTAAAATTTTCTCATAAATATGTATGTAGTATTATTTAAAAGGATCTTAGTTATTATATGTTAAGAAAAGTCGACATATTTTGTAGAAATTGAGTCAAGCTATGCCTCATTTAATTTATTTTCGCATGGGCTGAGCTTGGGCCAAATTTTTAGCTTTTATATCAAGCCTGGCCTCTCTGGGGTATGCAGACCTCTAGGAAGAATGAAAAGAAATCAGTTAAATATTTTGAAATAATTATGTAAGTCTAAATCCAAAAGTTATATTGTAAAGTCCATTGAAATTCTTATGATAGAGTAGTTAAGTTTATTTTCTTTCTTCATTTAATTTTCTTGGATTTACAAATACTAAAAATTAATAGTTTAAATTATAAGTTCTCGTAATGTGTTTGTCTGCTTTATTAATTTTTTTTTATTTTGCAGGAATCAAATTCTGAACCTCATATATTTTCTATCCACTCAAAAAAAGTTACTCATCTGCAATTTAATCCTTATAATCCTCTTCACCTAATTTCTTCGGGTTTAGATGGCACATTAGTATGTTGTGATATGCAAAAACAAGTATCCAGAAAGGTAGTATTTTAATTTCCTGAGTATAAGCATGATACACTGATTAAATAAGTTTTTATCTATGTGTGCATTATGCCGACAATTTTTCATTGCTTTAGTTCTAGTTTATTTTTATTTTTAGAATTTATGTAAGCTTTTCTCTAATGTTTGTCTTTTTTTTCCTCTTTTTAAAACTTTCCAATTTGTTATAAGTACTATTTTTCGATAGAGAATAGGAATGATTTGGTGAATAAACAACAGATTGTTTTATAATTAGATTGCAATCTCATGTCTGAATACAGTGTTTTGTTGTCAACATTAATAGCTGCAATTCGAGTAGGAGCTAAATCATAAAATATTCAGGGCTCATTCACTCTTTCAGGCACTGTGTTTTCCATACCAGATATTTTCTAGTACAGGAGAGTGCAGATTATCTGAATACCGATTAACCAAATTGTCCAATTAACTGAAACGATCAAGGATCATACATTTTTTCTCACCTTCTACAAACTTTTTGAAGTGAAGCTTCTTTAATTTTTTAGCAAATTTTTTTTTGTAAATTTAGCAGAATGTTACAAAAGTTAACTTTTAAATAATAATTTTCTAATTTTAAAATAATAAAATCACCAACAAAAACAAACAAACAACAACAACAACAATAAAAACAATGCATAGAATCAACTGTTTCTAGTAGCTAAGAAGTTTCACTTCTAATGCGTGAGAATCTCTCACACATACATATATATATTCCAGAAAAATCTCTCATTATCTCCAGTTTTTCTAATGGATGTCAAAAAAATTACTTTTTTTTATTCTTTGTTGTCCTTGGAAAGATGGACCCTTTCCCATTCTCTCCACTTGTATTTGTTCATACAGTGTGAATATATATGTAATAATTTCTGTCTATATATGTGTGTATTAGGGTGGGCTGATAAGATCTTTTTTTTTCTTCTTTTGATGGTGGGGTGTGCTAAAAAGTTGCCACTCAGTTCACACACAAAATTTGAAATTTTTTGGACAATTCCTTCATTTGCCTCAAATGGCTTTAAATTTTGCTCAAATGCTAATTTTTGAATTTTTTAGCAAAATTTAAAAAAAAATTTTTAATTTGTTTTAGCTGAATATACTTGAAATGTCATGTTTAGTGTGCAAAAATTTTTAGTTTAAATAAATTCTGAAAAGTTATATGCATTTTGAATTTGACAATTTTTATTGCCTTTTCGCACATAATTGAGAAAAAAATTGTAAGCAAGGTTTGGTTAGTTCATTGGTTTCTCTCTTTTGTCTTTATTATGCTCCTGGTTCTTCCTTCTGTTTTTTGGTGTGTTTAGAGTCACATATTTGGATGATGTGCTGTAGCATGTCTTCAGAGAGCAATTTTGGAAGGTGAGGAAAATGTGGAAAAAAACCCAATAAAAATACAATCAGTCATCATGAGGATGAAATAAAAAATGTGAGATGGAAGAAGTTGTGACAAAACAAATATCTTCATGTTGTTTGAATGTGGTTTTGAATATTTGGATCACTTGACACCTTCTGATTACTGCGCAGAAACTTCAAAATCATATTTTTTTTTAAGCCAGAATAAAGCCTGCTCTAGAAAAAATTAAGAATAGAACTGCAACATTTGATATGTATTCTTTATACAAATGAGTTTCCACTCACACCAATATCAGGCATACATTAGATGGTCGAATCACTTCACGTAAGACCTCTGCCAAGCCAATTGGAGCTAGATTAATAAATAGAGTTCTCAAATCTTCAACCATTTGGATTTCTGATTTCCATGAAACAGGAATAGGCTCATAGAAAGCAACACACATTTTTGTACACCATTAGTGATATGTGATTTATCTTTCTCTCAACTGTGCTGCTTGTAGCTTTTCTTCAATGGAGATTGCTTTTTCTTTTCTACCATCAAAGAAGATAGTTGTAATTTTTCATCCTCTAAGATATATCTCTTCCTGTATCTTCTTTCAAAGTTTCTTTTTCTGCCACCTAACTTTGTCTTTAATGATGACGAGAACCTTATTCACTGTTGTCACAATTCCTGGATCCTGAAGCACAGATGAAGCTCTTAACCCTTTCTGGCATGGACAAATCCTTTTAATGAAATGAATAATCATCGACTGCTACCAGAATTTACAAAAGATTTATTTTAGATAATAAGAATTTCTTAATTTAAGTTTTTATTATAAAGGCAAAATTTTATTAAAATGTTATTGGTACCGGTTGCAAATTCAGAATTTAAGCTAGGTGGGCCCGGACTGGGCACAGTGTGCTGGAAAGAATTAACACAATTTACCTATATGATACCCCAGTTCTAAATATGGCGAACACTGTGTAATAAAGGGATATGCCTTTTGAAGTGTCTGCTTTTAAAGACCCTCCTTCAAATTCTGATTCAGACAAACTGCCTGCTTCAATGTTCCCACTTCAATTTTTCTGAAAATATCTGTATTTTAGAATAGAAAAATAATTAACATCACATCTCGCCGGTTCTTCCATCTCTTATTTCCTTCCACATCCTCATGGTGATTGATTGTGTTTTCACTGGTTTCTGTTCTACATGCTCCTCTCCTTCCAGAATTGCTGTTAATACATGCTGTCATCCAAATAGTTTCTTTTCCAGCTTCTTCTTTGGTTTCTTTGTCACCAAATATGTGACTCCAGATGCATAAAAAAACAGAATCAAAAGTGAAAAATATAATAAAGACAAAATAGAGAAACTTACAAACATACAAAAACAATATTAACAATTTTTGCTCATTTATACACAAAAAAGCTATAAAAATAACCTAATTCCAAAATCAGAGCTTATTTAAACATTTCATTCATTAAACATGACATTTCAAGTAAATTCAGCTAAAATTAATTTCATTTAACATCTTTAAAATTTTTGTTAAAAAAGTCCAAAAATCAGCATTTGATCAAAACTTCAATGTAGGAATTGGTCAAAAAATATCAAATTTTTATGCAAACTTAGTGCCACCAGTGCCAACTTTTCTGCAATATCCATCTTCAAAAATAAAAAAAAAGTTTTTTTCACCCTAGTATGAATGTCAATCTATAGCTTTGTGCCAGTTTTGTAGAAAATAAAATTTTAAAAAAGTTAAAAGAAATAAATTCTAAACATTCCATTTCTATAATGCTAAAATGTGTATTATTCCAAGTTCTATGCTAAGTCTTAAAAAAATATGAAGGAAAGTTACTTAAAAAACATAGCCATAGCCATTTTTTTAAGTTGTCCAATTATCCAGATTTTTTATTAACCAGATTTACCTCTGTCTTGATTGGTCCAGATAATTGGTGCTCTACTAAATAGTACTTCTAAAAAATATTTCTATAATAAATAGCTTAGTACATTCCTGAACATATCTGTTCAGTATTTCAATTTGTTACTCACAAAGTGATAGAAATTTCTGCAGCGAAACATAGAAACTGATGTTTTAATATTTGGGGATAATAAGTTATTTTATCTATGCTCCCTCAAATAATCAGAATCTGAAAATTTCACCTTGTTATTTTTCATTGTGCAAATCCTGATTAAAGTTATTTCTTTTCAGCTACCAAGAGATTTTTTCATGGTATAATTTGAAATTACATTTAGGTAATCATATTTTTAACTATAAAATAATAGCTTTTTTTATGTAATAACGACGAAAATAAACGAATAAAAGTATAAGCACTGATAATATCGATTGCAAAGCTATATATGTCAACCCCTTCATGTCGGGAGCCTTTTACGAAATTTTCAATGTTTTGTTACCAGTTTTTAAAAGCAGAAACATGTGCCTTCTTAAATTGAGAAAATGCTCCGATTAAATAAAACAAATTTTACTGTTGGGGATAAACAAGGATTCTAAAAGCCTTTTTGCAGCACGTATACATGTTGCTTGTCCCAAAGGGATTAATGATTAACAGCAAAAATACTTATAGCAGGGCATTTATTATCGACAAATTCTAATCCATATTAATATTATAAATGGGAAAGTGTATGTGTGTGTTTGTTTGTTTGTCCATCATTCACGGCAAAACGGAGAGACGAATTGACGGGATTTTTTTAAGTGGAGATATTTGTAGGGATGGATAGTGACATAGGCTACTTTTTGTTTCTTTCTAACCCCCCACTTCCCTAAAATTGGGGGTGGAAGTTTGTATGGAGCATTAAGCAAACTTCAAGGTAGAAGGCTAAAGTGTTACTCATGGATTCCGATAGATGGCACTGATAGGTTTCTGAAACAAGATAATGTTGTCTGCTCTCTATCTGTGCGTAAGTGTGGGCTTTGGCCCGCGTTTCACACTATAGTACATATGGTACCTATACTGTGTTATTTGATGATAGATTCACATTGATTTAACTGCTTTTGATTTTTGGCTATTTGTGTTTAACTTTGCGATTTGGTATTGTTGTCTTGGTTTGGTTTTCTGATTTCCGAAAACAAACTCTGTTTCGGGTTTGGTTTTACCGTTGTTGTTTTTTGGATTGGCTTAATTCATTTAGTTTAGATTTGTAACATTCCTGGACTATAAAGGAATAGGACAATCGCTTTGGTTTTGGATTTAGTTTTGCTTCGTGAATTAGTTTTGTTGTTTTTGGTTTAAAGTAAATATATATAAAAATAATAAGTAAAATCTATTTTCCTCTTATCCCTCAATAATTCTATGAGTTTTTAAAAGGTCGATTACATAGTTTGTTGTATTTAAGTCGAGCAAAGTCGCGGGCAAAAGCTATTAATAGCTATAGTATAATATATGAGTTACCAGATCGCATGCATTCTAGTGTCGCCGAATAATGTCTGAAAGAAAATTAATACATATCTAAGTAAAATAGCAGAATTGCTGCAGAAAACTGGCAAATCCTTCTCTTAATTTAAAAATTATTCGGTCTTGAGAACACCTCACCTCCTTTGCAGGAGGGGAAGCTGAAACAAAACCAACATTTATCATTATTGTAATAATTAAAAGAAAACAGTATTGTTAATCTTAAGAAGGCAACATTCAATTTCATCTTGATCAGTGTTGTATTTAGAATTTTTTTTCTGTGCATGATTTCTGTGGTTTCACGGGATGGAAGGGAGAAATTATACTTTTAGACATATGTAAGTACTGAATCAAAATCCTTCTAAACTTTAAAATCCTTCAGAGACTAGCGATTGAGGAAAGGAAATTTTCTCCTATTTACATGCTTCAAAAAAGGAATATAATGGAATATCAGTTTCCAAGGACTCACCTTGAACTCACCATTATTTCAGACAGAGTGTGAAAACACAAAAACCTTTTACTTTTTTTGGGGAAAAAAAGTATTTACATGAAAACATTTCATTAAACTTCAATTACTTGATTTTGTATTAAATTAAAAAATTTTACGAGGGACTTTTGTCCTTCCTGTTTAGTATACAAATTCCTCTTCCATAAAAGCACAATTCTTCACATAAAGCGAGCATACTGCAGAAATTTTAAGTAAATTTAAACACTTTGCAACTTTTATTTATTTCTGACTGAACTATAAATTAAATCTGTATTTACATTATTGAATTTTAAATGAAACATTTTAAAAGAATTAAAAGAAATTAGACAAATTAAAAAAAAAAAAAAAAATCATTGCACACTGCATTTCATAATCAGTTGAAAGATGGTTAAATTGTTATTCATAGTTTTTGATTCTATAAAACTTTTTGTACTGAGCTATTTTGACAGATTTTAACATTTAAATAGATTTTAAAATTATTCTTATTTTTAAAAACTGTCTGATCCAGCATATTTATCATACATTTCTTCCTAACTATCACTTTTCATGTTTTTATATGCAATAGTTTTTTTATTATTATTATTATAAGTTGAGAAAATCAAATTGTCATGATAAGTTCAATTATAGTACTACAACGACTGCAGCATTAGTTACTTTTTGTATAATAGAGAGATAAAATTTGTTCTAAATACCTTTGTAACAGTGAGTAAAATTTTTAGCCTGTAATAATATGTTAATATAATGCATTTTTGACAGAAATTGTTTTATAAGTAATTTTATCTTTTATTTAGGTGTTAAAAAATTCTGATGTTGGTTGTTCCTATTTTGATCTTTACTCTCCTTCTTCCTTTCTTCTTTCGTTAACAAATGGACAAGTAGTAGTTGCTGATAAAAGAACTGAGTAAGTATAATTATACCGTATTTTCGGGTGTATAGCCTGCACCCCTAAATCGAGCAGTGCAGTAAAAAAAGTTCGTGTATAACTCGCGGAGATGCATCGGTGTATAGTCCGCGGGCTATACACCATTTACGAACGTATATTTCAACCAAGGTTCGAAATTAGAAGCTATTAGTCATAATTTTTAACACAAATTTACCAAATTTTTTCGTTATGCATAATACCTACAGTAATTTGGCTAAAAAATTAAGATTATCAGTACCGTAATTTTCGGAAAAAACACCGCGGCGTTTACGTGTTTTAAGATAAAATTTCAAGCGATGCGGCGTTTACGCGCATTTTTTTTCTCAAACAAGCGTGATATTTTTTCTGAATTTTTCCGAAAATTAAAAGAAAAAAAAATCGGTGATAAATTCAAAATTTCGGACATAAAATGTATACGTATCTTAGGTCATTGGTTCCCAAAAGGATCGAATCCTCGGAATCGGTCCGAAATGCACCAACTCCGAAAAGGAACGATTCCTCGGACTCTATCTGATATGAAATGACTCTGGAAAAGTTCGATTCCTTTAACTCGTTCCGAAATGAAACGATTCTGTAAAGGAACGATTCCTCGGAATCGTTTCCAAAAAATCCGACTGCTCTGAATCATTCCAAAATGGCATAAATCACGCCCTTTTTTTGTTCTTTGGAACAGGGTAGGGTACTAACTCCGAAAAGAAACGATTCCTCAGACTCTATCTGAAATGAAACGACTCCGGAAAAGTTCGATTCCTTGAACTCGTCCGAAATGAAACGATTCTGTAAAGGAACGATTCCTTGGATTCGTTTCGGAAAAGACGGACTGCTCTGAATTGTTCCGAAATGACATAAATCACGCACTTTTTTTTGTTCTTTGCAACAGGGTAGGGTAGATTATTGTTTTGAAAAATAAACTAAATCTTAAATGATCTTAAATTCAGAATCGTCGAGGTTGGAAGGGTTCCAGATTTAGGATTTTGTACTCTACAAACACAATGGGATGCTGCAGCACCGATTCGCTAGCAAATTATTTTCTGACATTTTATTTATAGATTTTTTTTTTTTTTTTTTTTTTTTTAGGTCTTGCGTACAAGTCGACCCCCCACTTTGAAGTTCTTTTTTTGTCTAAAATTTCACGACTTATACGCGAGTATATACGGTAGCTATTATAGGTATCAGTGCAATACTTGGCGATAGTTGCGAAAGTTCTTTCAAACCCAGAAATAACTGTATTTAAGCAGTAAAAAAAAAGCCTTTACAAACATGGGAGAGCTCTAAATTTCGCGGCATAGCAAAAAAAATTTATAAATTTTGATTTTTTTTTTCAAATTTTTTGAGGTTTAAAAGTTGTAGAAAAAATATCACGATTTCCAATTTAAAAAAAAAAAAAAAAAAAAAAATCTTTGTATAACCCGCACCGTGTATAAGCCGCAGCGGCTTTTTGGATGTTTTTTTTTCATGTATAAGCCGCGGACTATACACCCGAAAATACGATAGTTTCTTTTTTCTGCTACTTGACAAATTTTTATTACTATTCTATGTAAATCAGCCTCCTTTGAATTTAATTATAACATTTTATAATACAGTAATACTTGTTTGTATTGAGACCTTCTATAATGTAATCCTGCCTTCAATGGGAAATTTCCCTTGTTATGATAAAAAATTATAAGAAAAACAACAATATAACTCAAAATGTACCTATTAAGGCCAAAAATCTGTCTTAAATGAAATTTTTGCTGGTCCTTTCACTGCAACATTAGGTTAAATCAGATATCTTATTGTTTCACCGATGTAAGTATGTTAAAATATTGTGTACTCCACTGTTGTTGTAACATATTATGCTGTACTGCTTCCTCTCTTTCATTTGTCTAAGTCCAGACATGATCAATCTGTGTCTGTGTTGGGTATAATTGAAAAGTTGATACAAATCTTCTGCTGGAAATTCAGTTGGCTCTCATTAATTCGAAATTGGATAAATTGAATTTTCACTTAATAATTCGAACTAAGCATAAAGAGATTGAAATTTTCAATGACAGAATAATGTTAAAATTTTTTATTTATTCAAACTAATTTTCACTGGACTTTGTTTAATTCAAACTAACAAGAATTCTGGTTTTTCATTTTTCCTTACTTTCTCAAAGGATTCATGTTCATTAAATAACTTTCTTTCTTTCATTTTTGCTAGAATTATACTGAACTAGTATACATTTAATCCCATATATGACACCTCCACCCCTTCTTCCATTGTGCTGTTTCTAATCCCTTAATTAGTTTGTGTATTTATATTGTGAAATTTAATATTAATTCATATTCTAATGATAAGAGCTGAAATAAATTTAAGAGAGTACTATAACATAAATTCCTTTAAAATAGATCCTCTTTAAACATGTTTTTTCTCATACTTTCCATAATTTGAACATTTCTTGTGATCCTGACAAGTTCAAATTAACAAGAGCTAACTATATTCTTTTACAAATGATTTTTATCTTTATAATAGATGATTGTTATTTCATTTATTAAATATTAAAATAAAAGTGAAATAAATGTGCATCATGCGAAGCCATTAACAAGAGATGAATATTTAGTTCAACTGGCAAATTAAAATTTATGATCCAAATCAAAATATAAATGAAAGAGACAAAATTTTATGTTATTCTATCAATCCAAAATGCACAAGGCTACTCATATAAATAAGATATGCAGCATTATTTAAAGAATCCAATTTGTCAAAATTTTATTTTATTTATTTATTGACAAATTTTAATGCATTTTTTTCTGCGACGTATGTTTCTATAAAGATTATTTATGAAGTAAAATATTTGAAAATTTCTCGGATACTATTTGGAAATTTTTTTAATTTAAACTTATTTAATTTGTACTTATTTAATTTTTAATGTAATTTATGAATCACTTGTCTGATTCCATTACTTTTTTCATTATTGTGGGCAGAAAATACTTATTCTTATTTTGTTTTCAGGATTTATAAAAATTTTACTTACATAATTTATAATAAGTTTAAAAGTGAAAAAAAGAGCAGTTTTGAGAATAATTTTTACTTAGAAGAATATGTTTTAAAAATTTCCCATGAATGGAAAAATCCTGAAAATAATTTTATAAAAACTCTATAAAAAAATTTTCATTCATGGATCTCACAAGAAAGTTTAAATTTATTATTTTAAACATGACAAATAATGAGAAAAGTTACTCTTATATAGTTGGACTTCAGTTAAATACAGGGCAAAATTGTTAAAGCAGCAGAAAAATTGTAATATCAGCTGATGTAATCGTAATTGAAATAAGCATTTTGCTTTATTTAATTGAATAAGCTTTGTAGTATTTTAGAGGCCTTTATTTTTTTTTATTTATTTTTTTATTTTTTTATTTTTTGAGAATTATGACACCCTTACAGGTCCACAATGACACACTAATTGAAAAAACATCCTTGTACTTTCAAAAAGTCTTCGCTAAATTATTCTTAATCTCCATTTTGAAATATTACTCTAAAACATTTCTTTCAATTTTTTTTTTTTTTTTTTTTTTTTAATTGAATACTGGTTTGAAACAGCGTAAAACTATGCTATATTTCTTAATTATGTCTTTTATAAATAGCTGATTTTCTCAGGTAACTCTAAGATAAGTTACCAATTTGCTTCCATATCCTAGACGCTATCAGAAATATGGAGACAACAGCAGAACAAGTGAATTTAATTCTTCTTCTATGATTTCAATTAATACTTTATAAATGTTTGCATAATTGCATTACGCTAAAGCACTTTCCAGCTGAAATTAATTTTAGTGAACCATGTGGTGTGTATGTAGATCTACATATCTTATGCAAGGCTTCTTGAAAGAATCATATATCTTATTGACAATGGATACTAATTTCTGAAACTCTTTTATACATTGTTTTGTTTACTTAGATTTGTTTATTATTTAATTGTTTATTTACATGTCTTCATTTACCTTATTAAATAGTAAAGTTTTGTTACAATATTCTGAAAATAGTGGAGAGTGTTTCATAATCTATGCATGATTTTTCTTTCTTGTTTTATTTTACTTGAAAATTATGCAAGAAACTTTCAACTTCAATACTGAACTATAGACATCTATAAGACTTTGAGAAGTGATTTTTTTTCTTCTATATTTATATACAGGGTGTTTATAAAGTCCTGGACCCATTTTGATGTTTAATAACTCATAAAATAATAAAGATAGATTAAAATTAATAACATAAATGGTTAGATAGACTCAAAAAGTTTCATGACCCTTGTCAATGAACTTCCACGTGTGTCCCCTTTGTCGCATGGAGAATATCAAGTCAATAGTCAATTTCATGCCAGGTTAGCAGCAAGCATGTCGGCATCCACAGAGGCTATTGCGTTTGTAATTCTGGCTTTTAAGTCATTAATGCTCGACACTCTTCTCCTGTAAACATTGTCTTTTACAAATCCCTAAAGGAAAAAATCCAGCGGTGTTATAGCAAGTGATCAGGTTGCACTATCGATTTTGTTTCTATGAACCACCATAAAATCTATGCTTTCTCTTGTAGTGTATGCTTAATATCCACTCAAATAAAACATCACATACAAAAGTAACATATAGAACAAACACATCAAAACTAAACATAACATTGCAATAGTTGTCAAAAACAAAAGAAAGAAAAATGCAATTAATAAGCAGATGATATTTAGAAAAGTACAGATATTTAGACTGGAAAATGAAATTATCTGAAATTACCCACACATGCAGACGATATTTACAAAAGTAGAGATATTCAAACCTGAAAAGGAAAATATATGAGTTATTCCATCAATAAATGCCGTAAGCTACTTCATTATTTTATGAGTTATTAAATACCAAAATGGGTCCAGGACTTTATAAACACCCTGTATAATGTATATGTAAATATTTATTATCTTTCAGATATGGGCAAGAATCTTATCTACAAACAAGATACTCTTGTCACAATCATTCCATCAATACTATTAATGTGCATCCACTAGACAAAAATTACTTTGTAACAGCTGGATCAGATAGGTAAGTAAGGTAATTTGATCCTAAAAAAATCCATTATAGTTGAAAAAATATTTATAATCAGTGGATGTTAATTATATTAAGATTTTATTGAATGTTTGGGTCATTTTGCTTTTTTTCAAAGCCAAAAGTTTTAACGAGTTTTCTCCTAGACTTTATTCCCATAGTATATAATTTTTCTTTTCTTTTCTTTTCTTTTTTCTTTTCTTTTCTTTTTTTTTTTTTTTTTTTTGCTTTATAAAAATATAAATCATTATTAGTTTCAGTGATGACTAAATGAAACTTTATGTTATCAAGTAAAAGGAAAACAGTATACTTTAAGCAACAACAGAAGTAAGAGTCTAGTAATCTAAATAAAAAAGATAGATGCCAAAAGTAATTATAGCCTGCATTAATCTTTAATATCACATCTGGTTTTTTTAAATGCTTTTAACCTAGATTAAAATAGAGTGATGCAAGTTAAAAGAATAAATAGAATATAAAAATAGAGTGATTCCCTTCCCCCTTTTTATATGTGTTTTAATAATATCCTGGTCTGTATGATTTATAGCTATTGCTAAAGTCTTGAATAATCAAATTTTTGATTAAAAAAAAAAAAATTATTTGATCATTAAGCAGATTATTACATGTTTAAAAATAGTTTATTTAATAATCTGTAATGGGTTGTCAAAATATGTCTATATATATACCATAAACATATACATACACTAACCTTTTGTTTTAGCATTGGTTTTATTGAAGAAAATGACGTCTAGTTTATACGCAAACAAAGTTCTTTAAACCTTTTTATAGGAACCAGAGATAGAAAATCAAGAGTTTCAAATATTGTATCTTTTTCTAGAGCTTGCTTTTCATAAAGTTAATCAAATGTTTTAATATTGTTTAATATTTACAAATTTGTCATTTTAGTAGATTACTTATTTAAAAAAAAAATCCCAATATATGGGAATGGATTAAAAAAAGATTACCAAAGTAATAAAACTTTATTTATTAAAAGGCATACTTGTTGATCATTTTTCTACATAATCACCAAATCTCAATGTAAGTTTAAAGCAGCGATAGAATGGTTGAAGTGGCAAGACATTTAGAAAACTGGACACTCTTGTTCCACTTTGACACAGTTATGTGAAGTCATCCAATGCAAACACCCTGGTTTGTTAAGTGATGGTGTCATTATCCTGCATGACATTGCCAGTCCCATACTATTCAACAAACTCAACAATTGCTGCAAAACTTCGAATGTAAAATCAAGTCCCCTCACCCCACTCCCCTAAAAAAGGCCAAGATTTAGTATCCAGTTACCATTTCTTGTTTCCAAAATTGAAGGAAATACTTATCTGAAATCAGTCCTCTTCAGTTAATAATGTGAATATAGCTGCTGAGAAATCACTCAATGAAATGTGATTTTCACCAAACCTGGTTAAACAAATTGATCCTACATTCAGATAAATGCTTAAATAGATTCGGTGATTATGTGAAAAAGTGATCAGCAAGTATGTTTCTTTTAATTTCCTTTTGTATTTTCAGTCTATATATTTTTCTTGAGGAAGTTGTAAAGATTTATTGCCTTAGTGGACAAATTGCCATGGAAGCATTGTGTTTCTACCACAAGGACCACAGGCTACACTATGGCCCATGTACTCTTGATATTGCGAATTTGTTGAAACATTTGCACATGCGATTAATCTCTGCCTTTCTAAGCTTCCAATCCTGTTGAGGCTGTTACAGAAGTTCATGAGATGATAAGTGAAGGTCTTCTTACAAGTGCATGAATGTTTCATGTATTCTGCATTTGCCGAATTTCGCTGTCCGCATGATTCTGCACTCTATATTTTACATGTTTTCATGGCTGTTCCAGTGTGTCCAGATGTTGCAAGCACCAATAGCTATGTTTTGAAATTAAATTCCTCATCCAATATGATGAGGATTACAGTTATCCTTTATATATTCTGTAGACAGACAAGGTCCTTTTCAAGCTGACTGACAACATTAATTTCAAGAACTGCATACACTGAGCAGTAGGGTGGACCTTATTTTTCAAGTTTCAAAATGTAATCTTCTCACCCTCTAAATTTGTTCCTTTTTATGAAAAAATAATTCTGGTAAAATATTAGCCCAATTGAACAATATTTAGAGGTAGCTCAATGATGTAGAAGTTTCCAATGTATGAGCAATGATAAACATATGCGTACTCGCATGCTATGTCATAGAAAATAAATTCTATCTTCTAAAATATTTTAAAATGCATTTAGCTTTACATTTTTATTCATACATGGCAGTACTATGCACAATAATATTTAAAACAATAAACTGCATTTAGCAAATAGCAGTCTTTGAAGCCATTGAAGACTGGGGTATAGCAGGTAATATACATGCAAAGTGCTTTGACACTACCAGTTCAAACACTGGTTATAATTCTGGTGCATATGTTCTTTTAGAAGATAAATTGAAAAAAGAGCTCTTATCATTTGCTTGCAGACATCACATTATGGAGCTGATAATTAGTACTGTATTTGATGTATGCATGGGAGTCAAATCTTCACCTAAAATTGCATTATTTAAATGCTTTCAGAAATATTAGAGCTTAATTGATAAAGACAAGTACGAAATTGGAATTTCATTTGATGATGTTGCAAATCAAGTAGAAGATATTAAGCAAGAGACTATCAACTATGGAAAGAAGTACCTAGAAGAGCAAAGAGAAACAAAGCTAAGAGGTGATTATAAGGAATTTTTAGAACTTGTAATTATATTTCTAGGTGCTGTCCCAGAAAGGGGAATCAGATTTATATCACCAGGTGCAATACACCATGCCCGTTGGATGTCCAAAGTAATATATTGTCTCAAGATCTGGATGTTCAAGGCTCAGTTTAAATTGACTGTAAAATAGGAAGAAGGTATACGTGATATGTGTGTTTTTACAGTCCGTGTATACTTGAAAGCTTGGATCACTGCAAGTCAAGCTTCATGTGCCCTATATAATGACCTGTTGTTGCTCAAATCACTACTTGACTACTCATCAATACATTCAACTGTTTTCAAGTCATCATCACGTAAATTTGCTATTCACTTGTGGTATTTGTCAGAAGGACTTGTGGTTTAGCTTTATTTGATAGCTGTGTGAGTTTATTAACTAAAAGACGCATGGTTATTGCATCACAGAATGGATATGTGAATGAACGAATACTTATGAATGAAACTTATTCTAAAAAACAAGTTCAAATGTATTCCAAACGAGTCAGTGTTGCTCTACATTCATTCAAGAATAAAAGATTGGAAGATTTTGTCACAGCTAAGTCAATGATGTTGCTTCAATTGTCGGAACTTCCGGATGGATTTCTTGCAGTAGATCCTGAATTGTGGGAGTTAAGAGAATACTATAAATAGGCAAAAAGAGGTAATAAAATTTCTACAAGTAGTAAACGACCATGCCGAACGTGCAGTTGCACTTATTCAAGAATACAATGGATTGATAACTCATGATGTAATACAACTACAATTTTTACTACAAGTTGTTGAAGATCATCGAAAAATGTACCCAGATAGCAGAAAAATGTGTCTCCCTAAACCTGCACAAATGCAATAAAATGTTAATGTAAGAAGAAAACCTAATAATTGTGCTGTAAATTAAATAAATTGTCACAATTAAATAATTAAAACATTTAAAGTGCTTACTTATTTGTGTAGCTAATATTCTGAATTTTTTCCCAATTTGATAAATTTCAAGTCAGTTGAGCTACCTCTAAATATTTGAATTTATTGCTCAAACTTTTTATATAATGTTTTTGTATCAAAAGGAACAAAATAGGGGGGTGAGACTTGTAAAAATAATAATTTAAAAAAATCATGGCATTTAAGGTCCACCCTACTGAGCAGACACATCAATAATTCTCATGATGTTGTTGCACTTCTGCTACCTGAAGAAAAAGGGATTGTATCATGTGATATAACAAGCACTTTCATCATTAGACCTTACATTTTTGAAGAATTACTGCCACAGGTCTACAAACATATATATACTACAAACATATGTAATGAGTGTTCGTTATCTAGAAATATTGAGTAATTATATAATTTCAAATTTGCTCAGCAAGAGTGCTCTATTCCATATCTTGTGAATGCAAGATGGCACTCCCTGTCATATGGGGTCATCTGTCAAACATTTCTTAACACAACTGTTTTGTAACAAAGTTCTCTTGCCATTTCATGTTTCAGTGATCAGCAAGGCCTGCCAATCTCACTCCAATGCATTTCTGGCTGTGGTGATACTTGAAATACAAAGTGGATTTAATCCTCAAACTGCATGTGATTTGAAAGATGCCATCAGTTGTGTCAGATTTGTTTTGCCATGGTATCTGCTTCAGTACTATCCACCACCTGCCACATGCAAAATATCATTGTGTGTGAAGGAGGTCACATGAAAAATTTGAGAAATCTGATAAAATGTTATACTTTCTGTTGTTTCTCTGTCTTTTTCGGTTGTTTCACTTTTCTCCTTAGTCTGTCTAGATGCCAGGCAGTGGTGCAGCTAAGGGGGGGGGGGGGGGGGTTTGGGGTTAAAACCCCTCCCAGAGCTAAGAAAGATCGCTATAATTGCCACTTATATGAATCAAAACAAACTTAATATTTAAATGTTTTGCGCATTTCAGAATCCACTGCTTTTTAAAATCAGATTTCATTTAATAAAGTAATTCAATTAAATGGCAAAAATTCTACTTAAAATTATGAAAGTGCATATCGCATGGCTTAGTTAAGTAAAAATTGGTTATTTGAACTTAATCACTTTTCTGAGACGCATTATGCTAAAAAAATAATGATTTCCTGCCACACAGAAGCTCTTTGAGTTTAAGTATTATACAGTGAATATTCTAATTTGTATTGATTCTATCACCTTTATCAGAAACTCCCCCCCCCTCCCCCCTGTAACCGTATTTTGGCTGCGCCACTGATGCCAGGAATTTTTGTGCTAGAGATTTTTGTAGATTTTCATATCGTTCCAATTCTAATGCTGTTTGTGATTTTTCACTTTGGAGATCGCTTTCCATTAAAAAAAAAGTGTTGCCACTTAAAAATTTTGAAATCTTGTCACTGTAATTGCAATAGTTCAAGTTTAAATATTGTTTTTCATATAGTTCTTGAGCATATATCTCAAAATCACAAGCCAAAATTTTATTCAGTTTCTTTGAATAATATATTAGCCAGAGGCTTATATATCAAAATAGATATTTTATATAATGTCCCTGCATAGTATAGTAAAGATTAAAATTTTTTTTTAAAAAGCTGTCCACATCTTAAAATTTTTAAAACCACAAATTCAGAATGTTTTTAACCAACACACTCCACCATGTTCTGTGAAAACTTGTTTTTCAACAAAATGAGTACATTTCTGACTAGTACTACTTGTGATAATTTTTAATTACAATACATGGTTGTAATTTTAATTACAATTTCTTTCTTTTAGAAAAGTTTGTATCTGGGATTTACGAAATTTGACTCAATCTGTTATTGCAAAAACATCTTATAATGATTCTGTTTATTCAGCCTTCTTTTCACCTGTTTCTGGAAAATTCCTTTTGACTGCATCAAGAGATCAAACTATGCGGTAAGTACTATTTCTTAATGAAATTTTTTGATGTAATTTATTAAACAGTAGTCAAAAGTGCCAATTCTCCTGAATTTTGATGGAATTTTCAGTTTTATATTTTACAGTGTATTTCCCCTGATTAAAAAAAATCTATATATTATGAATGATATTTAGCCTTGACAACAATCTGCATCAGTTGTCTTACTATGTTCATTTTTTTCCCCTGGCATTTATGTTATATTTACTTCATAAATTCCCTCCCCCCCCCAAAAAAAAAATCAAACTTATCTATATTATTTTTATATACATATATCTCATTCAAATAGCTGCAGTAACTATCCAAGAAACTCATTCATCCCATTTTGTACTAGCGAACGTCAAAGTCATTGATTTTTTTTTTGTGAAAGCAAAAAAAAAAAAAAAAAAAGACTAGTTCATTTATAGCATTTGAATAATGAGCAATAATCTAAAAACATGTTCCTTATTATTATTATTTCTTTTTAACATATGTTTAGTTTTAAACATTGAATTAAATGTTTGTTTTTGAATTTTTTTAAATTCAAATGCTGTAATTCAAGTTTAAAAATAATACATTCAGCTCAGTGAAATCCACTGATGTATAATCTGCGAATGTCTCTTATTGGAACTACATGTTGGAATAAAAATGTCATTAACACTTAAACTCATAAACTTTTTTTTCAGCTGTCAATTTTCCAATGAATAAATATTTAAATATAAATTGATATAAATATTTAAATTTCCATGAGTAATCGAATTTTACTTTGAAGTAAGAAGTAATGAGTATTCATTGATTACAGAAAAAAAAAAAAATATTGACAACAAACCAAAACTGAACCTACCATTGTGTTGTGTCAATGTTTAAACTTATGAATAATTAGTAAAATTTGTATTGTATATATAATTTATCTTTAACTTAGTTATTAAATATATTAAACCCATGTTGCATTGTATTTTCTTTTCTATTGCATTTGTAATTTTTGAGCAGTTATTCCTAATTTGAATCTGGCTTTAAAAAATAAAATTTAAACAAAGAGATGGTCTATAATTTGCAAAAATAAATGATGTACATTTAAGTATTAGTATGAATCCATCCAATATAATCCATGACTATCCATCTGCATAATCAATTAATTCACCAACAATTAGCAAAAGAATGATTAATAAGTTTTTACTATTGATCTGTAAAAACTACACCCTCCCCCCCACAAAAAATGATATAAAATAAAATAAATAAAAAAATATTATTAAGTATATCTATATTAGAAAGGCCAAATATATCTGTGCGTAACGCATACATCATTTTGCGCATGGCAACACTTTAAAATTTGAAATGAATTTCGGTATTCCAATTTTTGCTAATAAAAGTTTTTAAACTTCTTAATGTCGCATAGTTTCAGTTTTTACATCATCGTGTAGGAAAAAATTTTTTCTTTTAAATGAAACTTGTTTGAAAGCTGTATCTCAATTTGTTTTTGAAATATTAATTTTTTTTTGTAGCTTTTAATACCTCTTTTCTAATTGTGGCAACAGGAGTACTCCATCTATATATTTAAAACACCTGGCTGTTTTTTTGGTCATCAGCTTTGAGCTTTCTACTGGCCCGATTTTGATAATTATTTTTTTTAATGAAAGCTGTTTATGTGTAGATGTGCCCATTCTGGCTAAATTTTAATTTATTTCAATTTTTATATTTTATTTTTAATTTTAAAAGATTTTTCATGACATTTCTTCAAAACAGTGGCAACAGGTTAAGCTTTTCTCAATATTTATTTTCTTTCATTATTTTCCTCCAATCAGGAGCTTGATCTCATCGGGGAATGTATAATCGCATTTCGAAAAAAATAAATAAATAAATAAATAAATAAAGGTTTTCTTAAAATTTAATCAGAATAAAATGATTGCACATAGTTATTCCCTGCAATACACAGATTATTTACTGAGAAATATTATTAAGTATTATGTAAGTAAAATTACAGAAGATAAACTTTAATAAAATATCTAAAGTGAAATTTTGTCGATGGAGAAAATGTCGTCATACAGAAACTAGATAAATTTATTCCATGAATATAATATACATTGTTATAGCTGTGTCAGTGATGATGTCATATTCACTGACTTTAATTCCTACATCTAAATAAAGTGAACTTCTATTAATTTAAAGGTCCGTGGTGTGCACACATGAAAATATTTCTATAAACTGTGCCATTTCTATTTAATTATAATGAATATTTTATGAAACTAAAGAATTCTTAAATAACTGCATAAATCACGCTTTTATTTAAGAAAAGGTGAGTATTTCTAAAGGTGTAAATGATGTCATATTAGAAAAAAAAAAGCATAAAATCTGTGATATGCCGGTATTATTATATTTTTATCTTATATAATATCAAAAAATAATTAAAATCATTTCATTGTATTAAGTTATTGTTTAAAATAAAATTAAAAAAATTCTGCTTTTCAACAACAAATACAAAAATTTTATTCTTTTTAATAACAGAGGTATCGTCTTTTTTTTTTTTTTTTTTTTTCGTTGCCATAACAATAAAATTAATTTTTACAAATTCATGAAGGATACAAACCAATAAATAAATTAAATTTATTGCAAGTGCTGTAAATATGTAGTGGGTTGGTTAGGCAGTTTATTAAGTCCCTGTTTCTATTATAAAATGTTTCATTGATATTATAATTATTGTACAGTTATCAAGCGATATTTAAACGGAGAAAAAATAAACTATGCAGATATTTTTGAAATCATCTTCCGGGGCATAATGTTAACTTCCTAAATAATTTGGTATTTAAATAATATTTAAGGTTTAGAAACCACATTAAAAAAAGATTTGTAGCTGAAGTTAAGTACAACATAATAATTTAAGAGTTGTTTTCCTTATTTTTTGTTATTTTCTGAAGTTTGTCTATCTTCATCATGAAAAGCTATGTTATCCCTATTTTAAGAGGTGACAATTGTTTATTTCGCTCAGTATTTTACTGTCTATATAAGATTGATATATATCATACCTAATATATATTCTTTTCCGTCGAGTTTCGACGGGTGCAGCTAGTTTCTATTTAAAGCAAAGGAAAAAAGGGAAAAAATTGAGCACAGTATCTTTATGTTGCCATTTTCTCATTAAAAGGAAAAAAATATAAATTTAAATATCTTCTGTTATAAACCCGGTGAATTTTGTCTTCATTTATAAAATTTGATTTACACGTAAAAGAATATCAAAAGTTTAATATCTATTTTAGCTAATAGCATTCAGACTTCAAGTTTGTAATCAAAATAATCAAAATGCCAATTTTTATAAAAAGGTGAATACAGATGTGAAATGTACATTTGTAAATTTTGATATGGTAAAAATGATGCAGAGTTTAGATTTCACGGGAAAAAAAATTCTATGATTGAGTCAAAGTTGAATAAATTTTGCTTTTTATCATTTTGGAATGCTAGTATAAGAATCTTAATTGATAACTTTATCATAATAACATACCTTTATTGTTTTTTACTGCTTACATGTACGATTAATTTTAATTTTAACAATTTCTACAACTGTGTTTTATAGAAATAGTATTTTGTTAATTTGACGATAAATATCGTTTGTTTAAGAGTTAGATGTACCATTATAAAATGCATTTTTTACTATAACTAATTTTGTAGGTTTAGTATAAGTTAATGAAACAGTTCCTTCTTAAACATTTTCTTTCGTCAAAATTTGACGGGTTCTACCTTGTAAATAATAATAATAAAAACAAATGGAAATAATGCTATTTTTTTTTCATTTTTTACAACTACATACTGCATTGACTTTAACAAACTAATAAATGGTTTATTACTAAATTAAACTTCTTAAAATGTTTTAAAAATACATTTTTCTTTTAAATATGTGTATGTATGAGAGAGAGAGAGGCTAATTTTGAGAATATAAAAGAATAATATTAATTTTTTTCAATTTAAACTTTAACAGTTCTATATATAGATTTGCTTAATAAGGATATAAATCATCATACTTTATTTAATGGTGCAGCTATTTTTATTTTAAAATCCTTTATTTATTTATTTATATTACTATTGGATGCTTCTATTATTACTATAATTACTGTTAATAATCTTCAGTTAATTTTTTCAACAACTAAAAAGCTTACTACTAATTGCCATTAATTTTTTTCAGTATTTTTGATTGTGAAAATATGACTGAAGGAATAGTGAAACTGCATAAAGCTAAGAAGTAAGTATTTTTAAAAGTAAATACATGAAATTGTATTGCATAAATTTATTAATGTAAATTGCTATTTTCCTGAATTATTTCATATCTGCTTAAAATTTGTAATGCAAATAAATGAATGCTTAAATTTGTTAGTTAAATATCCAATGTGAGGAGCAGCCCTTTGAGCCTTAATTGTCTTACCTTCATTTATATTTTATTTTCCTCTTTAAGTCTTGAATAAATAATCAGCTTCCGTTTAAACAACTAGAAAATAGTATGTAAAAATTTTTCTTTTTAAAATTTGTGTTATCTAAACCATGGTTTATATTATACTTGCCACTTATAGTTTTAAACTATTTTAAAACTTATCTTTTGTTTAATAGTTTTCTTTGCTGTAACATCGTATTTCAAATTTGTTTTACTTTTACAGAAATAATTTCTTTTATTTTAATGAAATATTATTTGCTTTGCTTGCTGGAAGGGTCAATAAATGAGTTAACCTAACTTTGATATTTACATGGTTCATTGCATGTTTCATTAGCTTCCATTGGCTTTATTTATCAGGAAGTTGAATATGAAGGAACAACCTATTTTTTTTAGTCAAAAAAGAGCACTTAAAAACAATAACAAATTACATCAACAAAAAGCAGTTAATATTTTTGGACACTTTTACCTATGTGAGAACAAAAAATCTGTTTTGTATCTTGTGTCCGTGTCTCATACGTAGTTGCTTTTGCTATGAAAGTTTCTCACCATTATTTCACAAAAGTAATTTGTGGTTCATTTAATCACAGAAATTTGCAGTTTAAAAAAGTGAACATTACTATTCCAAAATAATGATTACACAAAATTAGCCATTGGCAGCTACGGCTAAATTATCTGTCTTGTACTGTCTTCAATATTAAAAACTTGTTAATCTTAAAACTTACTTATGTAATCTTTTAGTAATCAACTTTGCAACTTTATACAGTTTGTCATTTGAGTCAATAATAATAATAATAATAATAATAATAATAATAATAATAAAAAAAAAATGACATTGCCAAATATTATTTTTCTCTTGTGTTTTAGGTATGTATCCTTTTCATGTATCGCCTACGTAAGTGATCCCTGCAAGAATAGACTTTTTTGGTTACCAAACTCAGATGACTCTTTTGCTTGTAGTCAGAGAGACCCCTTGACAGTGCTTCAGATATATGATAAAGACTTTAATGTGCATGAAACAATACCAGATGGCACGCCAGGATGTAAATATCTTAATATGTTTCATCCCTTCAAAGCTGCATTTACTTCTGTCACACAATCAGGCTACATTAAAGTATTTGCTTGAAAAATTGACGTTTTAACTTTTACTTTTTGTTGTAATTTTTTTATATTTCAGATTTCAATAAACCAATTTATGCAATAATATTTTAGTGTAATTTTTAAAATAGTATCTATATCTGTGTATTTTTTTATGAAAAATTAACTCTTTCCATTTGGTATACTGTATTTAACTTTCCCCCCCGTATTCTCCTATTTTTAACTCTTTCCAACATAGTTAAAAGTGTTCATGATTTGGGTTTGTCTGCCTGTCTGTACTCTAACTTGAGTAAATGTACACAGACTGTCATGTAATTCACATATGTTAATAGGGTTTATTATTGAATGTTTAGTACTGAAAATGAAATGTGTAACAGTTTTAGTTATTTAATGGGGCATTCAAAATAATTCTGTGGTCTTGTGGTCTATGGGGAATCATTTGTTGAATATTTTAATGATGTTACACTGCTTCAAAAAATAATTTGAAATTGATACATATTAGTGATGGGTGATAACAATCTGTTTTTATCAATTTTCTCAGTTGTATGGTCATCTTGATACCTTTCGATTATGTAAATTTTTTCTGAGTTACTTCAGCTTGCCAATTGCTTTTAGGTAGATTTCGTATGAAATACTACCTATTGCATTGTCTCCCATGTTGGAATTTCTGAAAAATTTTTGCGGATCTACACGAATCATGACTCCTAGACCCCAAAACTACCATCAGTAAAAAAGTTTATATATCTATCTATCTATCTATCTATCTATCTATCTATCGGTGTATATCACTTTCTTCTAGACACGATAACTTCCATAATTATGCTCAGATCTTCATCAAACTTTTACATAAAATCAAGGGGCATAAAATCTCGGTTAAGTTCGTTAATGGGCAAAATCGGACCAAGGGGGTGGAAGTTAGGAGGGTTTTTGTGAAAACAGAAAAAACGCGATAACTTCTTAATTAAAATAGATATCGAATCAGTTTAAAGTTTATATTACTTCTAAACAATGGGCAAAAATTTTATGCATGACAGATTTTTGATAAAGTTAAAAATGGGCTCAAGGGGCGAAAAAAACATGGTTTTTGGGAGAAAAAAATTCATAACTTCGTCAATTCTCAAGATATCAAATCCAACTAAATTTTATATAAATGTACTCAATATTATCTAAAACTTTTGTATTTACAAGTTTTTGCTAGGACCAATTTTTACCGATGAAAAAAATTAAAAACGAAAAGAAAAAGAGGGGAGGAAAAAGAAAAAAACCCATAATTTACTCAATTCTTAAGCAATGAAATCTAATTAAATTTATTTTACATCTTCACAATAATATCTACAACTTTTATATTGACAAGTTTTTCATAGAACCAATTCTTATAGCAAAAATAAATTAAACAAAAATAGGAGTTGGAGAAAAAAACCTTAAGTCCAAACTGCTTATATTCTGACTCATTTTAAAATTCATTTTTGATTTTAAACGCATCCAAATGACAGATCCTCTTATTTAGCAACTATATAATGCGACGTATTGGCCAATTTTTTGATAAAGGCAGAATATATTTTTAAAAAGGCTGCCAAAAAAGGTATTTTGAACAGATTTCCCGAAGTTTTCATCATTAAAAAATTCATTAAGTATAACAAATTGCGTTTTTTATGAGTCATTTTTAAATTCATTTTTGTTCTCAAACCAATCCAATTTACAGGTCCTATTATTTAGGAACTATATAACTTGACGTATTGGCCAGTTTTTTGATAAAGGCAGAATATATTTTTTAAAAGGCTGCCAAAAAGGGTATTTTGAACAGAATTTTATGAAGTTATCGTGATTAAAATTTGAGGAAATTTAAGAAATTGCGTTTTTACCGACCCATTTTTAAATCTTTTTTTGTTCTCAAACGCATCCAATTTACAGGTTCTCTTATTTAGGAACTATATAATGTGACGGAGTGGCCAGTTTTTTGATAAAGGCAGAATATATTTAAAAAAAAGGCTGCCAAAATGGGCACTTCGCACAAAATTTCCCAAAGCGAGATGATTAATGAACTGTGGGTATTCAAATAACAAATTGGTTATTTTATGACTCATTTTTAAATCCAATTTTGCTCTGACACGCATTCAATTGACAGTTTTTTGTTACTTAGGAACTATATAATGTGCGTATTCGTCGATTTTTTGATAAAGGGTGAATATATATATTTTAAAAGCTGTCAAAGTAAGCACTTCGAAAAAAAATTTCCCAAAGCGATCATGATAAAAGAATTGAGGTTGTATTCAAATAACAAATTGTTTATTTTATGACTCATTTTTAAATTCAATTTTGCTCTCAAACGCATTCAATTGACAGTTACTTGTTATTTAGGAACTGTGTAATGTGCCGTATTGGTCAGATTTTTGATAAAGGCTAAATATATATTTAAAAAAATCTGTCAAAGTGGGCACTTCGCACAAAATATCTCAAAGCGATCTTGATTAAAGAATTGTGGATGCATTAAAATAATAAATTGGTTATTTTATGACTCATTTTTTAATTCAATTTTGCTGTCAAACGAATTTAATTAACAGTTTTTTGTTATTTAGGAACTATATAATGAGCATATTGGTCAACTTTTTAAATAAAGTAAGAATATAATTCAAAATATATTGCCAAAATGGGCATTTGAGTAGAGATAGGCATTTTTTTTTATTTTTATTTTATTTTTTTTTTGAGATGAAAACTTTTCGAAATCTACCTCCGCCTATAGGCCATGCCGAAAGGGATTTTTTTTACCCAGGTCCTGAGTATCACACAGCACTCTGGGCACAAAATTTTCATAATTTTATCTAAATTTCCATTTAAAAAATCAATTGTGGAAAAAAGCGATATTCCAGAAATTAATATGTTGAAGTGACAAAAATATATCTCAATATATGGGCCAATATAATGGACTTGACATTTCAAATAAAGTTATTAGAAATGAACTAAATGCATAGTTTCTAACTTAGATAATAATTTACATACCTTCTAAAACTTTTTAGTAAACTTACTTAGCAGCTTACATTTCATCGCTTACACACATAGTAACAGACATGACAAGTAACAAACTTGACATTTCAAATAAAACTATTAGAAATGAACTAGCTTGTATAATTTCTAACTTAGATAATAATACATATACCTTCTGAAACTGTTTAGTAAACAATGTTTAATTACAAAAGGGCAAAAATCATTATTTTAATATTAAAATTTACGGTTACAGACTTGACAGTGAAAAAAAAAAAAAAAAAAAAAAAATTCCAACTTTGATGAAAGCTGATTTTTGCCACTATTACATTGCTTCACAATTGAAGAGTAAAAAGTGGCAAGTAGTAGTTGTGTGAATAATTTAACTACATTCCCTAATATTTCCTGCTAACTTTAAGCAGAGTTAGAAACCTATTTTGACTAAAATAATCACTAGGTAATGGACTTGACGCAAAGTGAGAGAAAAAATATTTCTGTTAATTTCTTAAAGAAAATATCTCTTGTAAACAAATTTTTTCATTTTTATAGAACACTAACAGTTCATATTTAAAATAATTAAATCTCTTTATTTAAAAAAGTTAAATTAGATTTTAAGAAATAGCAGTTAATTACATAATACACATTTACATTACATTACATATACAAATTTTTGCTTAGAATCACAATTTTAAAGATTTATATCTCCAAAATTTTTATTGATTTTTAAACTTTTTAATGTTAGAAATGTTTTAAATAGTCTTTCGCTAATGCATAACTAAAATCAAATTTTAAATATTAATTTATGTTTCAATTTTCTTCTTTTTACTCTTGGACAGCATATGTAAGCAGATTTTGAAAATATCCCATATACTTAAAAGCACATTTCACAAATAATAAAAAAATATTTTTATTCCTGGAACAGGAGATGAATTTTATGGAAAACTTAATTCTTTGACATGATACTTTTTTGAATAGGTAATATGTAAAAAGAAAGTTATTATCAGTAAATCAACCAATCTAAAAAAGGCAAGAAGTATTGAAAGTTCTCTGTGCATAGAAACTTGCTAGTCAGGCCATGTTGATACCAATTGATTTTATCAAGAGTCAGGGAGTGTACTGGAATAAGTCAGTGTAAATAAGGATTAAGTGGTTTAATCCACTAGTGTGTTCCTCTTTTAATTGGACTCTTTAATTTATACTTAATCTTGTAATATAAAATTTCAAACTATGTCCCCACTACTTATGGTATCATATAGCAAACATTGTGTGCACCACTGTAAAATCTTGTAAACAGCAACAAATATCTCAAACCAAACAAACCTTAGATCAGATCCTTGGAGGATCAAAGTGGGAGAAGAGGAACAGGATTTGTTATTATATGAATAAGTGGTTACATGGAATTCTAATGATATATCACATGAATAGTATCTGCAAAATTTAGAAAAATGTCCTTCAGAGGGTAAAGTGGAGGGAGGATCACAATAGGTGTGTAGATATCTCCATATATAAGTGGTCACAGGCCTTTCCAACCATATGTTTCATGAGGGATCTTTATCTAAATTTATAAAAATGCCCCCCCCCCCTCCCCTGAGGACAAATTTGGGGAAAGGACACCAGAGGTGTATAAATGGTCATAAGTCTTTCTGACAGTATGTCATATGAAGGGGTCCCAGTTAAATTTACAAAAATGTCCCCCTCCCATTCCCCAAGAGAGCAAAGTGAGGGGCAGTACTCAAAAGGTGCGTAACCACAATAAGTGATGGTCACAGGTCAGATTAGAATCTCCTGCTTTTTGAAATTTTATATATTATCAATAATATTTATGGGAGGTCTCTGTAAAAAAAAAAAAAAAAATCTTCCTAAAAGGATGAAAATGCAAAAAAATTCGAAAACTACCCCTCTCCATAGGAGACAAATTGGGGAGGCGAGAAAAAAAAGTGTCATAATATGAAAGTGTGATACAAGTGCTTTCTCATATCACATGACGAATGCAAAAAAGTTTGAAAATTGCATACCCCCTTGGGTTCACTCTTTTGTCCCGGAATTCATGCAGCCTCCACTTATTTTTTTTTTTTTATTTAATAAATAATATTTATTAGAAGGATCCAGGTACATAAAGTTTGTTAAGGCTGAAATATGAGAAATTGTAAAAATTAGGGCTTCATTTCATAGCTCATTTTCATAACCTTTTCTTTATCTCGTACCTTGGTATATCTCTTCTCAATAAATCTTCTCACATCTTTTCTCTGTCTTTGATTTTTCATTCTTGACTAACGTGTGAAAAGGCAATAATCAATATCAACATATCAAGAAGTGAAGAAAATTGATGTTTCATTCTCGGCCAACATATGAAATGTTGAAAAACATGAAAAGAGTTATCAAAAAGCCATAAGTCGTCGAGATGCTGGAGTCATTGAGGAAGGAAATCATCAAGATGAGATTTATAGAAGTGAGAAAGAGAGAGAAGGAGAAAAATGAGCTTTTAGAGTCAAACCTATCACATTTGTGGTTTAACTTGCATTTTTTCAAAAGAGTTATCTGCCTATCATATTATTTTTGTTATTAACCAATATGAATTAGGAGGTATAGTAGTTTATGTATTCATTTCTGTATAGACCTAGTTTCAATAATTACTAATGAAATTAGTGTTATTTTGCTCCGAATTTTCAGTACTTCGCTTATTTTAGTTCTGTCAAACTGTCCCATACCTTAAACCCTTAGATAAATATTAAATTATTAAACATAAAAAAAATTAAAAAATGAAGATGAGTGAATTCAGGGGGATGTAAGAATGGACTGACGGGGTATTAATTTTCTCCTATGATATATCATCTGAAACCTCTTTGATCACTCTTTCATTTTATGAACCTTTCTTATTCTGGAGTTTAATTTTGTAAGAAAGGAGAGGTAGCAATGAGGGGTAAATTTTTTTAATTGTAGCGATTTCTACTGTAAATAATATTTTAGATGTGATTTTTTTTTTTCATGGAACTCTCTGATAAATATTAGTTATTAAATATAAAAATTTAAAAGTGGGACTACATGATTTTCAGGTGTAATCTGGAAAGAAAAACTAAACCTACCAAGGCTGCCACAGGTGACTAAAATGCTACGAAAAGCGACTGTTTTCAGCATCAGGCGACTATTTTAGACCAAAAAGCGACTATTTCAAGAAAAGAGGCGACTTTTTTGGGATTCCAGCGACTGGTTTTGCTGAAAATAATGTATCTTTTTTTCTCAATGCACCGGTAAAGTCTTCTTCCCAAATGCACTCGGTCGGTCACTTTTTTCCCCCGACCATATGTAAAGATCTTTAACGGTTAAAGGGAGAAAGCTCTCATAGAGACAATGTGAACTATTATCCAAGTCATGGCTGCCCTTTGAGCAGCGCTGCAAAACAAACTTTACACGGTTGAAACTCAGCGAGGCTCTCGCTCATTTTGCTTCAAAACAGAAAAATTCCGCGATTTTTTACCCTTTTATATTTTGAAATTCCTGTGTTTGTTTTCCACTGCTTTTCTGTTCAAACTTATAACAAAACCATTCAAGAAAAACTTTTATTTATATATACATTTTTTTCAATTTTTATTGTATGTGTATAACGTAGACTTTTTTTTTTTTTTTTTTTTTTTTTTTTTTTTTTTTAAACGAATATTCTGAATTTCAGTACTCTACTTTCTTTGCCGTACTCAAACAGTAATTGGTCGCTTCCAAAAGTGAAATAGGGGAGTCAGATATACTATGCTGATGGGAACGTTTCAGAATTGCAACGAAATGTTTTGATTCCGTTTGAAATAATTGCATTTGCATGTCTTTTAACATCCCACCTACGTATAACATATGGATATGAACAGGAGCGTCGTTTGGGGATGACTACTGAATGCAATTGACGAAAATCGGCATTTGTTTTCACGACTTTTGACAAAATTCAAGATATTTTCCGCGGTTGTTTAAGAAGATCCAACATTTTTTCTAGAACGAATTGTAAAATTTGCGATATCTTCCTCCAGTTAATTGACGAAGCCTTTCTGCGATATTTTTTCTATTATCGTTCATGGAGATTTCGCAATTTTTCCCATGATTTATTGCAAATTTCGATATTTTTTTTCCGGCGATCATTTCATGGAACTCACGATTTTTCCCCCACTATCTTTTCCGAAACATCGCAAAGTTTCCTTCAACAAATTGACTTTGTTCAACAGTACTATTTTGTAGAAATTCGCGATATATGTATTTCCACCATTGACGGTAATCACTATTTGTTACAGAAATCTTTTGACGTAATTCGTGATTCTTTTCCAGATCGTTTGTCAAAATTCAGGATTTTTTTTTTCACGACCGATTTACAAATTCTTGATTTTTTTCACGATTATTTGGTTAATTTTCGACTTTTTGGCCAAATTCGTTTTTTTTTTTTTTTTTTTTTTTTTTTTTTTTTTTTTTTCTGCGACTATTTGAAAAAACATGCGATTTTTTTTTATGATCTTTAGATAAAATCCACATTTTTGTGTATTCTTTTGACGGAATTTATGATGATTTTTCCGCGACTCAATGACGAAAATATCACTATTTGTTTCCGCGATCTGTGATAAAATTCAAAATATTTTTTAGAATTGTTTGAGGAAATTCGCTATTTTTGCCGCGATGAATTGCAAAAATTGTACCCCCCCCCCTTTGTTAATTGACGAAAATAACTATTTCTTTTCACGGACTTTTTTATGATCGCTGAAAGAGATTTCTCGATTTTACCCACGACCCATTGCAAATTTCCTAATTTTATGTTCTGCTGATCGTTTTATCAATCTCATGATTTTTTTTCCGTGATTCTTTGTCAATATTCCCGATTTTTTCCGACGATTCTTTTCGGATCCTTCAACTCAATTTTTTCGACATCTTTTGCCGAATTTCGCGAATTTTTCTACGACAGATTGACGAAATTGATTTCGCGATATATTTTCCGCGTCTAATCGATGGTATTCGCCATTTGTTTTAGACATCATTTGACGAAATTCGCGATTCTTTTCTACAATCATTTGATGAAATTCTTGATTTTCTTTTCAAGACTAACTTGCGAAATTCTTGTTTTTTTGCGCGGTTATTTGTTTAAATTTTCGATTTTTTGACTAAATTCGCGTCTTTTTTGTACGCGACCATTTGACGAAATTTGCAATTTCTTTTCGTTTGTTCGTCAGACGAATTTGGTAATTTTTTCTGCTTTCGTTGCGATGATTTTTCCGCGACCGAATGATAAAAATCGCCATTTATTTTCGCGATAATTTGTTAAAGTTCAAAATATTTTTTCACCGTCCTTTGAAGAGATTCGAGATTTTTTCTCGACGAATTACTGCGATTCGCGGTTTTCTTTCCGCGATCTTTTGCCAAATTTCTCGAAATTTTTTGCGACCAATTGACGAAAATATTTTTTTTCCCCATGACTACTTGTTGAAATACTCGAGATATGTTTTTCCGAAATCAATTAATAGAATTCGGTATTTGTTTCAGACATCTTTTGAACGAAATTCGTAATTGTTTTTCTCGACTGACTGATGAAATTTTTGATTTGTTGCGTGATCGTTTCATTGAATTTCCGATGTTTTGCGCAACTATTTTACCAAATTCAATTTTTTTGTTTATTTTTTTAGGTGCGTTCGTAATTAGGTAAATACGTAGCACCTATAGCTGTCGTTCAGTCTGTCCATCTGTCCGCATATAACAACGCAAAAACAATCCAACCAAATCGTTTTGAAATTTAAAATATATAATTATTACATAATTTTGTCGAGTCATTTCAATTTTTATGAAAATCGGACACACAGTTCAATTGCAAGGACTATCAAAATTATTCTATTACATTACGGTCAATAGGAAAAAAAGTTTCAAGTGCATTTTAATGGTATTACACTCATTCGAACATGATAAAATTGGTATGCATCTTTTAAGTATGTACTGTAATATGCATTCTGTGGTGCAAACAACATTTGTTTTTGATTTACAGGGCCACACAAAAGTATTCCATTACATAATGGTATAGGGAGAACATTGTTTGATGTGCGTTTTCATTGAATTGAACCATTTAACATTTTATGACATTGATGTACGTTGTTGAGGAATACTACAAGTTATTTCCTGTATAATAGAAAGCAGATAGTATTTACAAGGACACACAAAAGCTTTCGGCTAGTATACTGTATTTGTAATACTGCATACTATTACATCAAAATCTGGATATTTTTAAGTGCGTTCGTAATTATATAAATACTTAGCACCTACAGTCATCGTTCAGTATGTCTGTCCGTCTACTCGCATATAGCAGAGCAAAAAATACCTAACAAATCATTTGAGATTTAAGATGTATAAGTTTTGCATAATTTTGTCAAGCCATTTCAAATTTTCTGAAAATCGCATTTATAATTTCATTACAGGGGCAATCAAAAGTATCCCATTTACATTACAGTCAATAGGAGAAAAAAATTTCAAGCACATTTTAATGAAGTTACACTCTTTCGAATATAGTAGAATCGACATGAATCTAGTTTGAAGTATATACTAAAATATACCTTTTGTACAGTCTGTGATGCAAAGAATATTTATTATTAATTTACAGGGCCACACAAAGTATTCCACTACATAATGGTATCCGGGGAAACATTATTTGGTGCGTGTTCTATTTAGATTAAACTAAAAGAAAATTACAAATATTATTCAATGGATCACAGAAAAAAACGCGAATTTCGTCAAAAATCTCTGAAAAACGACAATTTTGTCAAAGGTGAAAGAAAACCCCGCAAATTTCGTCAACAGACTGAAGAAAAAAACCAACAAATTTTGTAAAAGGATCGAAGAGAAAAATGCAAGTTTCGTCGCCACAGTAATGCATAATTAGCGCCAGGAGGAGATTCCCCCTCTCGGCTGTAAACTTTTAGAAAATTTGCTCTTAATAAGGGGTGATACTGTTACGAATTTTACGAAAAATTAAGAAAATCATTTTCGAAAATTAAAAAAAAAAAAAAAAAAAAACCGATTTTAAATTGAAAATTTGGACATAAAATACATCTGGTGTTTTTATAAATCGTCGCCGAAAAACACCAATTTCGTCAATCTTATGAAGAAAAATTACCAATTTCGTAAAAATATCTTGGGGAAAACGCGAATGTCGTAAGAAAACCACGAAAAAAAAAAGTAAATTTCGTCAATGGATTGGTAAAAACGCAAATGTTATCAATGAATCGCGAAAAAAAATCTTAAATTTCAGCAAAGAATCGCGTAAAATATCGCAAATTTCATGAAAAGATAGCGAAAATACGGCTAATTTCTTCAAAAACTCGCGAAAACACGACAAATTTCGCCAAAAGATCGGAAAAAACGGTAAATTTCGTCAAGAGGTGCGACCCCCCATATTTTTGGAGTGCATTACCCCTCCCCCCTTTCTCCTTCCTCCCCCTGCTCTAACCTTGCAGAAAATTTCCTATGAATTTTAGAATTTTTTTTTTATTATTATTACTCAGAATCATTCCTTTAGTGAATTTAGAATTTTTATTACTCACAAGGAAGGTCTCCATACGGGCATACTCAGAAAAATCTGAAAAAATTACAGAATGTTCTTCTCACATAGTTATATATGTTTACAAAAAAAATTTCGGCGGAACATCCTTATAACGTCCGTAAAAAAATAATAGAAATTTCGTTTATTTGGCGTTTTATCTCCGATTGGCGAAAAAACAAAATGTTGAAAAATACGCTTTTACGCTTCGAATACTTTTTAAAGAAAAAACTTTCTATGTTCAATTTATTTAAATAAGTTTAATTTAAGTAATTTTATTTTTGCATTTTTACTTTACTTTAAGTGTAATTTTGTCATATACGTTTATATGTACTTATAACAAAATGAAATTAATATATACTGTTAAAAATTTGAAACTTTTGCTGCATCATCACTCCATCGCTTTTATAGGATATCTCTATTTTGACCAATGAGAATCCTCCATTATACATTGAAGTAATCGTTTTCTACATAAGCCGTGGAGTGACGATGCAGCAAAAGTTTCAAATTTTTAACAGTGTATTTTATCATTTAAAACACAATTTAAATTGATTACAATTGTTCCAAATTGAAAAATACACTCTTAAAAATCTGCTGCATTTTGTTGCAACGCATTCCTTTGCTTGTATATAAAACGGTTACTTGGCCGTGAGATGGAGCTTTCTCATTGGTTGGAATAGAGATATTATATACAAGCGGTGGAGTGCGTTGCAACAAAATGCAGCAGATTTTTAACAGTGTATGACACGGTCAATTCACCGTGCTATGGAGCATTCTCATTGGTCAGAAGAGATATATTCTATAAAAGTAGTGGAGTGATGTTGCAGTAAATGCTGCAGATTTTTAACAGTGAAGTCAATTAAAATCAATTTTCAGATTCGTTAAAATCGTCTGCTTTTGGCGAGGAAATGCACTGCTCGCCAAATCCCGCGTCGCTTTTAGCTTTTCACGGCAATTATTCCAAACTATTTTATTTTTTTACATATCTAATAATGTAATTCCGCCGCTAATTTTCACTGATCCTTTATTACCTACATGAGTAGTTTAATTCGTATTTTTATCAAAAAATTTTGAGTATGCCCCCAATGGAGACCTTCCTTGTCAGAGAGAATCACCTCTGTCTGCACGTTTGTAACCCTGCCTCTCAAATAAAATTTTGTTTCCATAACTCTAAGAAACTCCGGAAATGGAATGGAAGGTGTTTTGGGTATGACCTGCAAGAAATTTTTACTTCCTCACTCAAGTCGGTCAGTATTGCCACCTGATGACACATAAAAGTACTAGAAACAAAGTGGTGTCTTCTCCCAAGTTACTTTTAGCACTTGGCATTTTTATACCCTCCTAGTGTTATTACCATAGGACACCTGTTGAGTCTTGACACTATTACTTCTGAAACATGACACTAGATGGCAGCACCAAAACTTTGATCTTGATAAAACGAGGCTATTTTGACTCTAATTATTATATTTCATTAATTCGCACTCATTTGTATTTGTAAATTCCTAATATGTTTTCATATATACAGTCGAGTCTCTCTATAACGAAACTCCATACATCGAATTTCTCTATATAACGAATTTTTAGTAGGAACGGTCCCCTTTTCCCATGATTACATTAAAAACAGTCTCTATATAACGAAATATTTATCTCCATATAACGAATACTTTCATAAAATGTTCTTTATTTATTCAGTTTTTAAAAGGCTTCAAAATCACTTGGAATCATTTTTCCATCACTCATTCCTGATTTATCATTCTTCTCTGAGTTTATTATATTACTTCTCTCCTTGAATCTTCTTGTTGTTTAAGTCCAACGATTTCACCCCCCCCCCCTCCCGTATACCTTTCAACATCCTTCTCAAAACAGTGTCAATTGGATTGTTACACATATAAGTACGAAATCAATGGGGGCAATTAAAGAAAAAACAATTTACAATTGCCTCAAAAGGGTAAGATTTTCTATACTAGAGGATAATGTGGATTCTGAGGGGTAGGGCGAAGAAGACGTGACTTGAGCAGACTTTAAAAAGAAATAGAAATTAAGGAATGCGGAGATGTCGAAGACAATGTTGCTCTCACTGATTTTTTAAAAAGTGGATGACAATCTCACTGTTGCACAGTATCCTAATGATAGTGATATTTTAAGGAGAATTATGAACTATGATGATGAGTGTGACAATGAGCATGAGAACGAAAATCTACAACAAGAGAAAAAAACATCACGCAGTGAAATGTCGAGTTCTTTTGACCTTATTAGGACAGGACTTCAAACGGGGGAAAATGTTCCCTATACAATTTTTCATTCCTTTCTAAAATTTGACCTTTTTTTTCGAGAGTGTAGTAATTTTGAAATATAAAAAAAGAAAAAAATACAGAATTCTTCGTCTAAAATTAATGCAAGCAGAGTATCCTTATTTAATTTTCATTTAGCTTCCAAATAAATGTCTATTCTCTTTTTTGAAATTGTTTAAATAATTAAGAAATAGAATATTAGGTTAATATTTATAGTGAAATATTTCAAATTCTTAATTAAACACATCAAAAAAAAATATTCGTTCAAAATTTATACATTAAATAAGAATTTTAACGTCATTTTCCATACAACGAATTTCTTTATATAACGAATTTTTTACTGGAACAGTGGATTTCGTTATATAGAGACTCGACTGTATATTTATCATTTAATCATTTGTTTAATTCATCTTTTTAGATATATTGTATTTGTTATACTGCAGTTTGGACTGCGGGCTAGTTTAGAACGAAATGTTGAGATTCTAAGTATGTTTACGAAATCGCAGCTCGAATGATTCTGTTAAAATCTCTTAATTCTCAAGCAATCTTATTTATTCGTGTAAAAAAAAAAAAAAAAAAAAAAAAAAAAAACCTTATTATTTAAAGCTATATAACCATTAATCAACTCTTTAAACAGTTTTCAAGAAGTCTGTAATTCCAGAAACAACATTCGTATTCCAGAAAACGATACTTGTGATTATGCAAGACGCCGCCAAGAAGAATGTTCTTCAGGTAATACATCTCTTCTGATTCTAATTAATAAAATCTATGTGAATTCAGTTTAAATCCCAACAACACCTTATAAATGTTTCTTTTCCAAGCTTGACGAAAAAACTTTATTCACTGCTCGTGTAAAGTATGCGATATGCCTGCGGAAGTTTTCATTTAAAAAATCAACTATATCATTTTTCAAAGTTATTTATTGAAATTGCAAATTTTCTTTCTTTATTTTAAGTTTGTTTATAGTTTTGTAAAAACATTTTGAAGCTTATGATTTATTCTTTTCTGATATGCACTTAAAAATATTCTTCAACATGTTTTACTTCTAAATTATCCCTTGATTTCAATAAGCACTTGAAAAATCAATACTTTAATTAAAAGGAGGAGAAATTTTCTTCAATTTTGTTGCTTCCTGGTTCAGCTATTAACTGATTAGACTATACATTTTAATTAAATTTAGGAAAAATTTCATTTTACCAGGAAGTGCTTTGTCTTCTTCTCAATATTGATTGGCTTCGTGTACATATAAATTGTTGTTGTTTATGATTCATTTGCCACATTAAAAAGCAAACTTATTATCATTTTGGCGAACCTCAAAGAGCTAGATATGATTTAGCAATTACTTTCTTTGGATAGTTGTTTTCTTCCTTTGCTTCTGATTATATTATCACATGCATCTTACTGTACGTTTCATTTTGTGATAGTAATAAAACGTCGGTTGGTGCTCAGAATCTTTCATTATTCTTACTAATTATTTTCTGTTGTAAAGTTTACCTTATTTAATTAGAGCAACTTCGCGATTCAATTACAGAAAATTTTCTGTTTTGAAAAACCGATGGCAAAAGATAAAAAAAGTAAGCAAAGGGTTCTTGTCGCGAAGGGGTTAAAAATGAATAATGGGATTTTTCAGTCTGCACCATTCATTTACTAAAAATAATTTCTTTTAAAAGAAAAAATTATCGCTTTTATAATTGACTAGTTGATCCGCCTTTCGTTGTCCGGGACCATAGATGTTTTTTTTAAAAAAATTGCGAATATTTAAAATCTCCATTCATATTAAAATATATTAAAAAAAAAAAAATTAAAATTTTATCAGGAGAATATTTTAAATTTTATCTGAGTGAACACAGGTATGTATTTCTGTTACGAAAAATCACGTTTTGGAAGGATAAAGAAATATAGTGGTTGGTCTTAGCTGTTTTGAAGCGCAAAAATAATGCAATAATTGGATTATTTTAAAATTCCTCTCTTCAATGAGATCTACTCCATCCAAAATCTTCTGAGTACGCGCTCGACGTGCGCTGCACATTTGAACAAACCCTACACTGTTAGAAATTTAAAACTTTTACTGCATCGTCGCTCCACCGCTTTTATAAAAAACGATTGCTTCACTGTTTTATGGAGCATTCTCATTGGTCAAAATAGTGATATTCTATAAAAGCGGTAGAGTGACGGTGCAGCAAAATTTTAAAGTTTTTAACAGTGGACAAAACATAAAAGGAATAATTGCCTAATTTACTACCTTTTTTGGATGGTGCCATGGATGGATTTTGGAGATCGATTGTAAATCAATCAGAAAAAACAAAATCATCAAAACAGGAAAAATTAACAAATGCATGTGCAATTTGTTGCTAGCACTTAACCGTGAAATGCAGTCGTTAAATCCCATATTTATCGTCTGCTCTCATTGGCTGGCTGCTCCGTTGCCGTGGATTGTTGGAAAGCTGCAAATATCTTCTTACCCAGTAAGTTTTAATTTAAAAAAAATCTAAATTTAAATTTAAATATCCGACTGCGAAGTTTACTTTCTGTTGTTAGCATCTATACAAGACAAGAAATTCAGAGATCTGGGCTTTATAATTTCGACGTTATCCGTAGTCAGGCAGGCAGGCAGGCAGACATTGCTTCTTATATGTATACAGATATACAGTAATTTCTTAACATTCGTGAGGGTTAGGTTCCTCGAATGTCAAAACCGCGACCGCAAAACTGCCATTTTTATATTTTGTTCGCACCACTACTTAAAAAAAAAAAAAAAAAAAAAAAAAAAAAAAAAAAAATATATATATATACTTTTCTTGCAAATGTCAATGTGTATGTAAAAGATTTTTCTTTTTTTAAAGTGGTGCGAATGTTGAAATGTTCTTCATTTTCTATTTCGCGAATAATCAAAATTCGCGAATGTTAAGGGATTACTGTAATTATATTTTGTCATAAATTAGCGAATTGGCTTAGCTGGAGCTAAAATAATTCATAAAGACAGTTCATGCTTGCAAAACATCTTCATAATATTTGCTATGATTTATAACCTGACAGGCTAAGGAAAAGTTTACTTTGACAATATAGGTTCTCAGATGATCCATCAGCTCTGAAGCAGCTTCAATTTATCACGAAAGACATGCATGATCAAAGCTCTCACACACACAGGTAGAGAGTGATTGATTCGTTTTTAACACATCGCTTTCGGAAAAAGAATATATTTGTCTGTAAATATGTCAAGATCAAGAGTCTAGTCGGCGAAATGGCGTCATCCTTTTCAACTAACAAATCGTTACTCAAAAAAATTGTTTATCGAACGTTTTTATGCCAGTCAGAAATGAAAATATGATGACTTATCATTTTCTTAAAAATATAGGTTTAGAACATTATTACGCTGAAATTTATGCTGAGATTGTGTATTCAACATTGAAATGAGAAAAATGGTTTAAGTTATTTCTGAAAGATTGAATGGTGAATCTATTATTGACCGGGAGGGGCAATACAGGCAATCATCACATCGAGTTCATGGATTAAAATCTTGGATTAGTTAAATCTCGATTCTCACATTACAACGCAATCTGTCTGCCAAGTCATATGTTGGTGGAAAACACCTAAAATTACGATTTTAGCGGTTGACTCATGGGTTTACCATTTTGTTTTCTTTGTCCCAATTCTCCATGTTTTCATGCTTTTTTGGTGCAGGAAAGCACAATGGTAAACTTATGAGTCAATCGTTAAAATCGGATTTTTAGGTGTTTTCCACCAAAATATGACTTGGCAGACCGATTGCGTTTTAATATGCGAATCGGGATTTAACTAATCTCAGATTTTCATCCGTGAATTCGATGAGGTGACTGTTTGTTCTGCCGCCTCCCGGCTTATTAGTTCATACTGTCTCGTAATGTTAGTTAGACTACTGCCATTACAGCTACTAATATTGACCGCATAACATAGGATTCATACTTGAGATTGATAATTTTTCTGTGATATTCATATTATTTATTTGACGTTTTCAATAATTTTTATTTGTACTTGGGTGTAACTGCCAGTAGTTGATAAAATATTTTTAAATATTGCTCCATTTCAGGCATTAATTAGTTTTATACATGGCACTAGACATTATATTTTTATTTAAATGTTAGTACATCTGTTGTCACATTGTTGTCAGTTGTCTGCCGTAAGAGAAGTCATTTTATGAAAATAATTTTGATTATAAAGTACAAACATTTAGTTTTTGATTCGTTGGAGACAATTAGGGTAAGTTAAAACAATCCACTTCCATCCTTTTTATTTCAACTAATAATTATTGTTAATCATAATCTAAGCATGATGAATTAAATATTAAGTTTTAAATTTTCAACTGATCTCCTCCGCCCGATCAATCAGTGGGAATATGGAAATCTATCTATTTATAGTTTTGCTGCTATTTAATTTCAGTCATTGCATGTTTGTCCATTATAGAACATTTATTTAGGATTTTAGCACTCGTGTTAGTTTTCTTCTGAAACTTAATAGGAAGGAAATAGAGTAAAAACCTCGTAGCACTCACTGACTTCATTTGGTCAACTACAGGCTGAGTCACTCTAATCATGAATGCGATTGAAAATGGTTGCAAAATGTTAAACTCTGAGATACATTTAGTGGCCTATTATGGTTCTGAAAGAAAAGCAATAGCCTGCTCCACATGTGAAAACTTTAGTTGCATTTACTGAACATGTCTTCCAATTAAAATTTTTGGGCAATCGTTCTTTTATCTTTTTCTTTTTAATGTGTTTTCACTACACAAGTCTGACAATTCGACCTTATTGAAATACTAGTTTATAATGCGCACCAGTGAATGCAAATTTTCCAATCTGATTTGCTTTTGTACAAACCTTGTTCCACATCTTCTACAATCAGAGGATATCGGATATTATAGGGTTGACGAAAATGTTATAATGAATTCTTTATATTTTTTTCAAAAGTCCTTTATAAAAAAACAGTGATCGACAAATGATGTATTGGATCATTTGAAAAATTCTGCGGTTTATCAAAGAGAAGCTCGGATTCGTCTAGTTATGCTACTACTGATAAGGTGCCACCTTGAATGACTCAGAGAAGTACATTTAAGCTTTTCTGCTTGCTCTAATTAAAGTTTCACTCGTATTGTCGCATAATTTTTGTTTCAGTCCGTTGCTAACAATGGGGTAACAAAAAGTTGAATTTCTTCATAATATATTCTTTTATTTCAATAAAGGTAAAAATGCTAGTCCAACTGCTTGTAATAGTTCTGCTGTATTAGATAAAGTGCAGCTTCCTTGCGAAAAGCTTAGAAGATAACTTCGAATTAACTTCGAAGATAACTTTCGATTTTAGCTTCGAAGATAACTGTCGCTCTGGAAGGCCATCTTCTATAAAGGAGGAGACGTTAAAAAAAGCTGTCGCTGAAAATCCACGTTACATAATTCAGGAGCGATCACATATAGATTAAATATTCCAAAAAGTACTGTTCATGATCATCCAAAGAAGATTGGGTATATAAAAGTTGCTATGATGTAGGAATATAGCATGATTTAACATCGCAGAATATGCTTCCTCAAATTTCGACATGCGATTGTTTGCAAAAACGAACTGAAAAAGCTCCTTTTTTAAAAAGGTTCTTTACTGGAAATGACAAATGAATGCTACACATACACAGTAATGTTACTAGGAGAAGAACATGGGATATGTCAAGTGAACCTTCCAAAGTGACACCGAGAAGAGGCCAACATCCTAAAAAATTCATATTGTGTGTATGGTGGGACTACAAAGGCGTTATTTATTACGAATTGTTGCCGCCAAAGTAGACAATAAATGCTAACTATTTTTTTTTTTTTATCGGCTTGGCAGACTTCCCCTCTCCCCATTTGTTTACCCTGTACGAGCTCTAAAAAACTGTCCGTACGGGCGCGGTCCGTGTGAATATTTGACTTACGTGCCGGGTACGGACTTTGAACCAAGCCCGATCCCGTGCAGACCTCTGTTATGTATTAAGGCAGTCAGCTTTTTCCACCTACCAAGATGTATTCGGAAAGATTTGGTAAAAAACCCACCAAACTATTAGGCGAGTTTCCTAATTGCGACTCGAAGGTTTCCTTATACAATTGTTTCATCGCATCATTATCACGTTGTCAACAAGTTCTGCATGTCGAAATTGGAATGTCGTCCCCAATCTTTCTGATCTTGAAGTCTTATATTGCCTGAGAGAAATTTTTCGAACCATCGATTTATGTAGGTTATCGTTGTGATATTACTTCGTTTCCCAATTCCTCGACTATATTTTGATAGGCTTGGGCCGCATTTTAACTCAAATTATACTCGTTCAGCAATATCAACTAATTGTGTTGAATTTTGGCTGCAAAGCCATTTTTTTTATTCAAAAACACTTAAAATTTTGAAATGTATTCCGTACGGTAATAAGATAGAAGCCCAATTCCATCACTTCTTTTTTACTTTTCGTAAACCAAGCTAAATTTATTGGAAATTTTCGTAAAATATCTTCTTTATTGTTAAAATGATGATATATGAGTATACATGCATTCGAATTGGATTGAGTGAGACATACCTTGTTCATTATGATCTTAGTTTTATAAACAAAAATTCTTTGTTATGATGTGTTTTACCTTATAAACCGGGAGACGGCAGCACAAACGATCATCTCATCGAATTCACGGATGAAAATCTGGGATTAGTTAAATCTCTGTTCGTATATTAAAATGCAATCGATTTCAGCTTCAGCTAGGTGGGGAGCCCTACCTACCAGATAGCTTAAGCATCTGCCAAGTCATATTTTCGTGGTAAACACCTAAAAACCCGATTTTAACGATTGACTCATAGGTTTACCATTGTCTTTTTCTGCACCGAAAACTATGAAAATGTGAAGGATTAGGAGCAGGAAAATATAATGGTAATTCTACGAGTAAACCGTTAAAATTGGTGTTTTATGTGTTTCCCACCAAGATATGACTTGACAGACCGATTGTGCTTCAATATGTGAATCGAGATTTAACTAATCATAGATTTTCAGCTGTAGACTCGATGAGGTGATTGTCTTTGTTGTCGCCTCTCAATCTATGAGCATTCCGAGAGGTAACGTCATGTCATTGAGCCTAATTTCATCGTCAATGATTTTGCTACATACAGATTCGTTGTAGAGATAACGAAATCAGTACAATTTGCTTCAAATACAAAAATTGAATACAGTACGTTACAGTCTATGCAAAAATTCACAGAAAGATATAGATTTCTTTATTAACAAAAACATTTTTTTAGGAATAGCTACTTTTGTCATGAACAGTTATCGTGTCACTTAGTTCTTTTCTGTAGGGATTTATGTAACAAGAATTGCAGCAGAAACCTCCTTAGATACTATACATTGTTCTATGGCCAATTTCATTGCTGGCAGCTGCCATGGGGCATATTTATAATCGTAGTCACAGTCTGAATGGTGTTGTACCACTATACAAATTACTAACGCAACTGAAGCATCCCTTGTAGATGGTAATGTAATTTTGTAATTTTCTGTTTCAAGAAATGGCATTGTGCTACTATCCATATTTTTCGAGTTATTAAATTTTTATTTTTCTTACAGATAGCTTGATATTTTCTCATATACACTCATATGTATTTTCGTGCTCCTCGGTGTCTTTTATTACCCTTCATACATGACGAGTAAACAGTAAACAGGAAGGATAAACAGTTTATTACCTCTCATACATGACGAGTAAACAGTAATTCAGTAAACATTAACAACATATAAAACTTTGAACTCTTACATTAGACTAGTAATTTTCTGCTAATTCTTTCGCCTTTTATTTTTTATTTCTTTGATTCATACTTTTTGCCAATATATTGATACCATAATTCAGACTTAGGCTCTGAAATTATTAAAAATATAAACACTTACCGCTTTGAAGATAATTTAAGGATAATTTATTATGTAAGAAATACTTAAACTAAATTTTTCAAAATGCGTCGGCTCTTAGGTTTTCACATTACCATTTTAAATAATTTATTTTATAAATAAGATATGCACGTTAAAACACAAACTTGTTCAACTGTACACATAAACAAGAACTTTATCTGAACTTGTGAAAATAAAAGTAACGATGAAGCGAAATATCGACGTTTCGAACTGTTTTTGCAGTCGTCTTCAGGATAAATATGATGTTGAAACGTTTAAAAGTTTAGAGACAAAAGCTTCCTGTCTGATCTTGATTAGTTAATTGTATAGAAAGCTACAGTAAATAAAGTGCCAGCAAAAATGGTCTCAACACTCATTGAAAAATGTAAAATTTGTGATAGACGGTCCTTGCTGATACATTCATTAGTAACGCTTCTTTTCTATTTCTGCAGTTGTTATAGTTGGTATTAACAGTATGTCACGTTTTAAAAAATTATTAGGCCTGGCTGAAGTCTTTCTTGGTCTTTTTGAACAGATTTCCGTTTTCGTGTACTGCCATGTGGTAAATCGGCCTTGCCCGTTTTTAGAACATTGATAGTTTGCCCTGATGCTTGTAAATCTAAGGCCTTTACGACGTAAAGGAAAATTTTTTGCTAATAAAGTGAAACCACAAGATTGTTCAACAATTGTAAGCTTTTTACGTCGATTATGTGCACCAGAAGGGTTTTCTTTTTTTGCAGAGAAAAGAGTAAAAAAAAAAAAAATCCAGGTTTTCAAATCACTACCGCAACTAAATAAATAAATAAATAAAAGAAAAAGAAAATTCTAATTCATGTGAAGTTGCAAGGGCCATCTCACTACATAACTTAATCAAAACCCTCACACGCCTCTTCTATTTAAAACTGAAAAAAATAAAATTTTCTAACTTTTAACTTAAGTGTTATTTATTTATTTATTTATTTATTTTTTACAAGCATTGTACATTAGAAAAATTTAAAATGAAATTAGTCGATATAAATTGAAAATTCATTGGAAGACCATGGATAGTCAACAGCTATGAAGAAATTTTATTTCATTCTAAAATTTTCTGATCTATTCATTGTAGTTTTCCATTCACATAATTATTTCGTCTTTAGACGTTTAAACGTTTCAACATTATATTTATTCTGATGACGACTACAGCTGCAGTTCGAAACGTCGATATTCTGCTTTATCGTTAACTTTATTTGTACATGTTCATATAAAAGTTTTTGTTTATGTGTACCATTGAGCAAGTTTACGTTTTTAACGTATATATCTTATTTATTTTATTTTAATGATGCAATTTTCCTGCATATGTTACTTGTTTTATATTTGAAAGAATGGTGTTACACTTAAATTGCTCTCATAACAGCTATTTAGAAAATTTAAATCATTTAACTTTTTTTGTAATTCATTATTTTTACAAAGAATTAACCAAGTTAAATAATAAATCTAATTGAAGAAGAAGAATTAAAAAAAATTTTTTTGGAACACCAAACACTCTTCTTTTATCTGTGAAAAAAATTTTACTAAGAAATTACTCAACTGCGTTCTGCTTGTTTGCATTTAGCATTTTTTTGAGAGCTTTTAAATCTTTCTCCCTGGAACAAAAGCTATCTATTTGAAGTTGACGAGATCGTTTCTTTGGATAAGAAGCATTTATCAAGAGCCATTTTGCTTTTGTTCGACCCTTAAATTTATTGTTTTACACTTGTTTGAATAACTTTCACGCTTCCTTTGTCAAATCTAGACAGTTCAAAGAACAGAGAGAAATAATGCATATTGATCATAAAAGATGATTTCACCGAAAAGAAATATGCATTCTGTATTAAGGGGACTTGGAACCCCCCCCCCCCACACCACACATACACACACAAAAATAAATAAATAAAATACAAATAAAAATAAAAATATTACCAACTTTAATCTTTTAAAGATTTTATTATGTAAATATAAAATAAAATAATTTAATTAAAAAAATTTAAATTTAAAAATATTTTTCAAAAATTTTAAAACGTATGAAAACACGAAGGATCGAGTCAGGAAAACACTATGGTATACCTATGAGACAACCACCAAAATCGGGTTTTTGGGAGTTTTCCACAATGATATGACTTGACAGTTCGATTGCGCCTGCCTTCCGGTATAGCAGCATTTGTATTTCTTTTTTAGTGTCATGCAAAAGAAAGTCAGATATATCAGGATAGAAACTGCGATTGTTAAGGCCCCTGTCCTCGCACGAGGAAACGCTCGCGAGCTAATGCTATTCCTATGGTGAAGCATTTTTCTAATAACTCTTTCGCATTTTGACATTTTTGAATAATTTTTTTTTGCATTGCATAGCTGAGGTGCATGCCGACAGCACACTTTTTTTACTTTTCCGATTTTGGTTGCAGATATTTTTTACAAAGTTAGTTTCACTTTCAAAACCGGTTTCGAAACTGAAAGTGCTTTTAAAAAAATATCTGCAACCAAAATCGAAAAAGTAAAAAAGGTGCGCTGTCGGCATGCACCTTAGCTATCCAATGCAAAAAAAATTATTCAAAAATGTCAAAATGCGAAAGAGTTATTAGAAAAATGCTTCCTTGTAGGAATAGCATTAGCTCGCGAGCGTTTCCTCGAGCGAGGACAGGGGTCTTAAATGAAACATATACGGCCCAGTGGACTTTCTTTTATTCTATTTATACCACATTTTGAAAAATAATCTCTGCCATACTTGGGTATTTTGACAAAAAATCAACTTGTAAGATTTTTTTTTTTTTTTTTAATTGTAGTATTACCGATTATACAAATAGTCCTCGTCCGTAATAAAAGAATAAAATTAAGGACAGGCCAAAACCAGTTTTTAAGACCGATTCCGAATTTCGGTAATCTTCTTATTTCGGCCAAAAGCGGAAAAGAAAATGCCGAATTTTTTTTAAAAAATGATTAATATATTACATAAGTATGCATTATTATTAATAAATATACGTGTTTATGAAATATGCATAGTTAATAATTATGCACGTTGCCCAACCTGTGTGCCTCCTCTTTATTTTCATATAAAATAAAATTTAACTATTTCATCTAATTAAAAAATGTTTTAGGTAAAATTACTCGATTTATCTTTTATACTAATTTTTGTAAATCATAATTTGTTATACCAAAACTTTCTCAAAGAGTATTCGTAATTCATCTGCAGCTTCAAATTAAAATTTTTCTATTATTATTGAGTCTGCAACTTTTAATAAGCAAAGCGTCTTCGAATTTCTGCCATATATGCATTACTTGCTTTGTAATTTGCATGCACGACTAGAGTGGGTCATGACTGACAAATAATTATACGCTGTGAAGATCATAGCAATAAATAATGTTTCAGTTGAGACGATGCAGTTCACATGAATGAAAAATTTTGAAAATTTCTAAAAAAGAAACGAGATTTTTGAAATACAAATAGTTTCGGTCAAACCGAATTTTCGGCAAAATTTTTCTCGAAAATGAATTTTCGGTGAAACTCAGATTGAGAGGTGAAAACGAAACGAAGTTTTCGGTCGAGTTTTAGTAAAAATGCATTTTTTAGTTCACTTTTAAATAATTTTTTCTTAGGGATCGGTGTATGTGTGAATAGGTAGAATTACTTCGGACATCAAAATGCTCGGTTTAAATGTTTATAAAAATACATATAAGATACAAAATTTATGCCTTTTGCAGAAATTTTCTCCCTATCCCCCCAAAATCTACTACATCTTTTAGTTTTATTTATTTTCCTTCTTTTCTTTATTTTTCCAGATGAGCCACTGTCCTCGTTTCCAAACGACTGATATAAACAGTTTAGCGTACTTTCTTTCAATTACAAATCAAAAATATACCTAAACATGATGTATGCGTGCTCAAAGTTTTGAAAATTTTTATTACTGACACAAGACTAAGCAGAAATATCAGCTTTCGTAAAAACAGTTTCAAATTTCTTTCACAGTCTTTTATTTTTTTCTCCCTTCGAAGTTCATCTTCACAATCGATCTGTTTATTTCTTTCCCAAGTGACTATAACAAATAGGTTTTTGTATATAAGAGAGTTCTTCGCGCCTGTAATTTTTCTTTCTTCTTTTTTAACAGTAAATGTAAAAGCTTTTATAAACGAGAGATATTCGGAACCGAAAAAGCATATCGCACTTCTATCTCGTGGATTAAGTACTGATATTTTTAAAAGAATACGAGGCATCTCTTAGCATATATTTATGCATTCAACCCATTCAGGGACAAAGCTCTTCTGTTGCTAAAATGTAAAAATGATTGATTGACACCGGTATTCATAAGCAATTTTATATGAAGCAAAGTAAAAGCTTTATTTCGAGTCCATTTTATGAAACAAAAATTAAATCCTTAATTCTGGTGTGAATGTGGCATTTGGGAATTAAAATTAACAGGCATATAATGTATTCCGGTAAGTATTTCCGAATAATATTTCACGAAACTATATAAATGTTTAGCTTTTATTAATTATTTGAAATTGTCAGAAAATGGCATAATGGAACAATCTTTTTAATCTAAACTAATTGTATGGCAAACCGATGCGTTGTTTTTAAACTGAATGATTCCCTCAATTCTTTTTGAAAATGAAGGAAGAAATGAAAATTTTGAAATACGGATAGTTTAAGTCCAGCTGAATATTCGATTTTACTCTGGTTTTGATTAGAACGAAACCGAATATTCGGTCGATTTCTAGTTAAAAAATAAAAAAACATTTTTTAGTTCAATTTTAATTTTTTTTTCGGAACAGGAGGGGGGGGGGGAAGAATTTTTTCGAACAAATATCAAAATGGTCGTTTTAAATGTATATAAAGGAGTATATAAAAATACGTATCAAATGCAAAATATGTGCCTTTTACAGAAATTTTCTTTTGCATTAAAAAAATCTACTGTGCAATTTTTAGTTTTATTTATTTTCCTTTATTTTTATAGAGGAGATTCTGTCCCAGTTTACAAAGGACTGATGTAAAAAAGCGTATTTTCTTTCAGTACAAAAATTAAAAATATCCCTAAACATGATTTATGCGTGCTCAAAGTTTTGAACGATTTCAAGCACTGATACAAGACTAAAAAGAAGAAATATTAGGTTTCATAAACATAGTTTCAACTTCTTTCACAGTCTTTTATTTTTTCTTCCTTCGAAGCTCATCTTCACAACTGATCTGTTTATTTCTATCCCCAGTGACTATAACAAATAGGCTTTTATATTGTAATATAACAGAGTTCTTCGTGCCTGTAATTTTTCTTTCTTCTTCTTTTTAACATGAAATCTAAGCGCTTTTATGAACGAGAGATATTCGGAACCGAATAAACATATAGTACTTCTATTTCGTGGATTAAATACTGGCACTTTTAAAAGATTACTTGGGATGCCATTTTGTCAATAGTTTTAGCATAAATTTAAGCATTTAAATATTTCCGAATAATATTTCACTAAACTAGATAAATAAATGTTTAACTTTTATTAAGTTTTTGAAATTGTTAGGAAATGCCACAATAGAAAAATCTTTTAATATAAACTAGTTGTATGGCAACCCGATGAGTTGTTTTTAAATTGAATGGTGTCACTCGATTCTTTTGGGAAAGTGAAGGAAGAAATGAGATTTTTGAAATACGGATAGTTTCGGCCCACATGAACTATCAATTTTACTCAGGTTTTGGATTGAAAAACGAAACCGAAATTTCGGTCGATTTCTAGTTAAAATAATAAAATAAACTTTTTTTACTTCACTTTTAAATATATTTTTTTTTTCCGGAAGAGGGGGAGGGAAAATCATTTCGAACAAATTTCAAAATGTTCTTTTAAATATGTATAAAGGTTACAAAATAGTTATTAGTTAAAGTAAAAGGTAAAATAGTAAATGTAAAAGGTTATAAAATACGTATATGACACAAAATGTGCACCGTTTACAAAAATTTTCTTTTTCACACACACATACACACACACAAAAAAAAATTCTACTATTTTTTTTTTAAATTTTATTTATTTTTTTTATTTTTATAGAGGAGATAATGTCTCCGTTTACAAAGGACTGATGCAAACAGTTTAGCGTATTTTCTTTCAATACAAATTAAAAATATTCCTATACATCATTTATGCGTGCTCAAAATTTTAAACAATTTCAGTCACTGATGCAAGACTAAAAAGAAGAAATATTAGCTTTTGTTAAACACAGTTTCAACTTTCTTTCACAGTCTTTTATTTTTTTCTTCCTTCGAAGCTCATCTTCACAATCGATCTGTTTATTTTTTTCCCAAGTGACTCTAATAAATAGGTTTTCGTATTGTAATAAAAGAGAGTTCTTCGTGCCTGTAATTTTTTTTTCTTCTTCCTTTTTAACAGGAAATGTAAAAGCTTTTATAAACGAGAGATATTCGGAACCGAAAAAACATATCGCACTTCTATCTCATGGATTAAGTACTGATACTTTTAAAAGAATACGAGACATTTCTTGGGATGCCATTTTGTCAATAGTTTTAGCATATATTTACGCAATTAAATATCTCCGAATAATATTTCGCTAAACAAAATAAATTTGTAGCTTTTATTTATTTATTTATTTATTTGAAATGTTAGAAAATGGTATAACAGAAATTTTTTTAATATAAACTAGTTATGTGGCAACACAATGCGTTGTTTTTATATTGCATGATATTATTCGATTCTTTTGGGAAATATAGAGGAAGAAATGAAAATTTTAAAATACGGATAGTTTCGGTCCAGATGAATTTTCCTTTATTTTAGTTGAATGGATGAAACTCAAATTTTCGCTCAAAAACGAAACCGAATTTTCGGTCGATTTCTAGTTATAATATTAAAATTAATTTTTTTTAGGTCACTTTTAAATATATATGCATACTTTTTTCTCACGGGAAGAGGCAAAATTATTTCGAACAAATTTCAAAATTGTCGTTTTAAATGTGTATAAAGCGGTACATAAAAATACATATACGATACAAAATGTGTATATTTTACAGGAATTTTCTTTTTCATTAAAAAAAAAATCTACTACATTTTTTAGTTTTATTTATTTTCCTTGTTTTTATAGAGGAGATACTGTCCCCGTTTACAAAGGACTGATATAAACATTTTAGCGTATTTTCTTTCAATGCAAATTAAAAATGTCTCTAAACAAAATTTATGCGTGCTCAAAGTTTTGAACGATTTCAGGCACTGATACAGGACTAAAAAGAAGAAATATTAGCTTTCGTAAACATAGTTTCAGCTTTCTTTTACAGTCTTTTATTCTTTTCTTCCTTCGAAGCTCATCTTCACAATTGATCTGTTTATTTCTTTCCCCAGTGACTATGACAAATATGTTTTCATATTGTAATATAAGAGAGTTAGTTCTTCGTGCCTGTAATTTTCCTTTCTTTCTTTCTTTTCTCTCTTTTTTTTCTTTCTTTTTCTTTTCTTTTTTTTTTTTTTTAAACAAGAAATGTAAGAGTTTTCATGAACGAGATATTCGGAACCGAATAAGCATATTGCACTTCTATCCCGTTGATTAAGCATTGACACTTTTAAAAGAATACGAAACAACTCCTGGGATACTATTTTATCAATAGTTTTTGCACATATTTACGCATTTAAATATTTCCGAATAATATTTCACTAAACAAAATGTATTTTTAGCTATTATTATTTTTCTGAAATTGTTGGAAAAGGTATAATAAAAAAATCCTTTTAATATAAATTAGTTGTATGGCAACCCGATGCGTTGTTTTTAAATTGCATGATATCACTCCATTCTTTAAGAAATATGAAAGAACTAGTAAGAAAAATCATGCGTTAAGCATAGATTATGAAACACTTTCCAACACTTCCTGAAATCTTTAACAAAACTTTGTTATTTAGGAAAATAAGATTCTGCTGTTCATGGACAAATATGCATTCCAATACTTTTGAACAACCCTGTTTTTGATCCGTCGGTTGGTATATATATACAATATAATGTGAAAATTTAATTTAGCAAGAAAACGCTTAACTGGTTGAAATTTCTCTTTCAGCACTTTACTCTAATAGATGGAAAATACTTGAATACTTTTGTTCAGCATTGTAGTTCACCTACTACCTTTATTAAACGCCAGTATTTTGTTAAAATTTAGTTCAAGCAAAAACACTCTTAAAACTACTTAAATCACATTTCCAGAAATCATCATGAAAGGCGACCATGTAGCTAATTCTTTGTGTGACCCTGTGTAGTGTGTATCATTTTATCTATATTCTACAAACATTTCTTAGTAAACTGAAAGCAGTTCAATGTAAAAATGCATAACTTATATAAGAACCACCTTTTCGTTAATTATCCTCATAATCAGAAACCTTTATGAGCTCTTTTGTGTAACCCTGTATATCAACTATGACATTTATACACACCATATAATTTTCAGACATTTAGTAAAACTTAAAAGCGCATATCATGTATGAAAATGTATTTATCCATCCATCAGCTATCATCGATGATATACAGTATTTTTGATAAGAATATGATTTGGAATATTTTGTGTGTCCTTGTAAATGCTATGCATTTCATATTATGCGTTAAATATTAAGTCTCAGCGGCGTATATCAATTTTATGGTACTTGAAATCGTTTAACATTAAAATATGTCGCAAACAAACAATCCCCCCCCCCCCCCCGTTTATAATTGTGTAAGGGAATTCTTTTGAGTGGCCCTGTAAATGAATAACAACTATTATTTTCACTCCAAATTTTACAGAATGCATATTTTAGTGCACTTTGTGAATTCATGCGTTTTTCATGTGTTTGCAGTGCACATGAAAATTTGAATATGTTTGACAGGGTGTAACGCCTTTAAAATTCATTTGAAAGGATTTTTTCCCATAAACCGCAATGTATCGGAAAACTTTTGACTATCCCTGTAAATAAACTAATCATAATAGAAACTTCATCTGTAATAGGATCCGTGCTAGGGTAAGCATCAATAACATATAAAAATTTCATAGCAATCCGTGTATATTTAGGAGAGTTAGAGCGCGGACAGACGACCAGACAAACCAAATGCTTAAACACTTTTCAATTTGTTTGAAAGTGTTAAAAAACGAGATTTTTGAAATACATATAGTTTCGATCGAGACGAATTTTCGGTAGAACTCAGCTCTTGTATAGAAAACGAAACCGAATTTTCTATCGATTTCTAGTTAAAATATATTGTTTTAGTTCTTTTTTAAATATTTTTTTCTTCGGGACGAGGGGTGAGGGGGGTGAGGGAATAAAGATTATTTCGAACAAATTTCAAAAAGGTCGTTTTAAATGTGTATAGAGGTGTATATAAAAATACGTATAAGGTACAAAATATGTAATTTTTATAGAAAAGTCTACTACATCTTTTAGTTTAATTTTTTTAACCTCATTTTCATAGAGGCTATACTGCCCACGTTTTCAAACGACTGATACAAGCAGCTTAGCGTTGTTTCTTTCAATACAAATTTAAAATATACTTAAACATGATTTATGCTGAAAATTTTGCACAATTTCAGGCACTGATACAAGACTAAAAAGAAGAAATATTAGTTTTTGTTAAACACAGTTTCAACTTTCTTTCACAGTCTTTTATTTTTTTCTGCCTTCGAAGCTTATCTTCACAATCGATCTGTTTATTTTTTTCCCAAGTAAATTATGACAAATAGGTTTTCGTATTGTAATATAAGAGAGTTCTTCGTGCCTGTAATTTCTTCTTCTTCTTCTTTTTTATCAAGCAATACAAGAGCTTTTATGAATGATATATTCAGAGCCGAATTGGCATACCGCACTCTTTTCCCGTGGACTAAGTACTGGCACTTTTAAAAGAATGCATCTCTTATGTTTTTGTCAATAGTTTAGCGTATATTTACGCATTTGGTTATTATTGAATAATACTTCACTAAACAAAATAAATTTTGAGTTTCACTCAATTTTGTGAAATTGTTAGAAAGTGTACAGCAGAATAAATGCCTTTAACACTTTCGCTGCCGCTTACGGGAAGATGTGATGATAGTTAATGCCGCACTGTAGAAGTGGGTTTTTCCCAGAAGCCGATTTACTTTTTATAACAAAGAATCAGTGAAAGATTTTCCCGCGCCAGCGCGTGACTGGCTATTGAGACATCACCCCACATCACAAGCTGGCGCGTAAATGGCCTCTTAACGTTGGCGCAATATCACGCGCTGGTGCGTGATCGGCAGTGAATATGTTAACCTTTTGCTGCACCATGTGCAATATCTAACGTATACCTGAAAACATTATAATTCTCATTACATGCCATGAACTTGGCCAATATAATCTCTGTCCCTGATTAAGAACAATACGATGAATAGAATAACAATTATTTTTTCCATGTGAGATGGCTACATTTAATAAAAAATTAAAATTTGTTTTTCGGAAAGAAAAAAAATTATCTAATAGAATAAGATTTTAATTTATTGTTTTTAGTGAATATTTCAAAATATTAATATAAAAAAAAGTTGCACAGTGTTAAGCAGATTAAATTAGCTAATTTATTTTTGTTGCAAAAAATATAGCGATGCAGTTTATTAAAATCCCAATTTTGTACATATGGCTCACACAATAAAATATAAAATTTTAGCTGAACATTAGAAATTTATTATTATTATTATTATTATTATTATTATTATTATTATTTTACAATTTTTCCCATTATTAGATAATGTAAAAAAAATTCATAAAAATAGAAAAAATCGTGCAGTGAAGAGCTAAGGAACTACTTCAGTCCGGAGAAAATTGGTAACTGACATTTAGCCAGCAGCCAAGACACTTCAGCAGAATGGAATTTTCCAAGATATCCCGTTTGCATTTGAATATTTTTAAATATATAGGTGTAGAATCCCAAAATTTTTAAAGAAAATGCATTCAAAGCAATAGTGTTTCTTGGAAAAAAAAAAATTGGGAACTTAAAGTGAAAAGTAATCTAAAAATTTAAAAACCAAATTAATTTATAACACGATTTTTCCACCAATAAATCAATTATAACAGATGTAAATTTTCCATGTGACTGAAAAAAGTCCGGTTCAGAATTCGAACCAGGGATGTATTAGTTGAAGCCGCCAATGCTCATGCAACTGAGCCATCCCGGACACGAACACTGGAGGACTATTTCACCCTGTAGGCTCTATTTATTGTCGGTGACTACTACCTGAGGTTAACAGAAGCAAAAAAGTTCTAAATTGTGATTTTTAGGGTTGCATACACGAAAACTGAAAACGGAACTATTATAAGATCACTCCCGTGTCTGTTTTCTGTCTGCCACTGCCATTTTATTCGTAATTACTGGACTTCTGGCATCTTTCGAAAGCACGTTTAATGTAAAATTCATACGCTGCTTTTTATGTCCGAAGGAGAGGTCTGTCTTAAATCGACTTTTAATATCGTACATTTTGTGGATGATTTCTATCTTGCATTCAAAATGACTCAATAATTCGTTGCTTAGAGGCATGGGTAAGTGGTGAAAGTGACGAATCTAGATTTTAATATCTCTGCGAGTTTTACAGATATCGAGCTGAATTTTTTTGTGTGTTAGTTCAGGAATGGATAAGGAAAACCTTTTTATTGCAAATTTCATTTTAGGGGGGGGGGAGTACATATAAAATCTTAGTTTTTGTATTTTCTAAAATACACCCCCCCCCCCCTATTCCATATAGTTACAATTTACGTCATTAAAATTTCCAAATTTTTTTTAATGAAACTTTGCATTTTGGAAGTATATGTCTAGAGGCAATATTTAAGGAAATAGCCTATTGTTTTGATCTTTACGAATTACCCTGTATACAATTTTTGTAAACGATTGCTTTGTCATTTTGAGCTCAAGCTGTATATACGCATATATAAATACATCTACATATGTTCTTCTCTTCTGTTGTAATGCAAACAAACTTGGTATATAGATTCTGTAAAAAAATAAAAAATATTCCTAAACGTCAGTTATACCAGCGCAAGTTTTGCAAAATTTTAGACATTGACACAAAACTGAGTAGAATTATCCGCTTTTGTAAACACAATTTTAAAATTTCTTTTGTAATTTCTTTTTCTTCTTTTCCAGCTCATCTCGTAATCGACCTGTTTATTTTTTTCCTCAGTAACTGACAAATGGGTTTTCTGATTGTAATATGAGATAGTTCTACGTGTGTGCAACTTTTCTTTTTTACAAAAAGTATAAAATGCTTTTATAGACGAAATATCCGCAGTCGAATAAGCATATCGCTCTTGTTTCTCGGGTTTTAAGTACTGGCAGCTTTTAAAAGATCTCGGGGGCATCTCCTGGGATAAAATTGAACGGTTTTTGTCCTTAACTTTATCATACTTTTACAAGTCTATGTATTAAATGACCTTTCCGAACATTTTTTCGCTCAATAAAACAAATTGTAAATTTATCCCGATGTTTAGAAAAGGTAATAGAAGTAGAAAAATATATTTTTGCTAAGAACAGTCACTAACTACTTCACTGATCAATGTTTTTGAAAAAACTTTCAAATAATGCCGATTTTTTTTTCATGTGTTTTACAGAATTTTTAATTTTTTATCTTCGGTTTTTCAAAACAGAAATTTTTGCCTAAATGAATAAAAAAAATGCTCGGATTAAAAAATGCAAAATTTACTGGTGAGAATAATAAAACATGATTGGCAAAATCAAGTTCCCATATGACGTATACGGGCAAATCTGGAAAGCGATTTAAAGTAAAGAGTTTTTTATCCCCCCCCCATAAAATATCATATTACATCAATGATAAACCATTTTAGTATTTGAATTGAGTTTAGAAATAATTTTCACTCAGTCAATTTTCTGTGACCGCTCTCTTCGCCCCCCACCCCCTTCCGCATGGTGCTGTTTGTGCGGATATTTAAAAACTATCTGTAGACTATCCTTTAGAAGGGCATTGGACGTATGTCTTGCACACATTTTAGATAATAGGACGCATGTAAGATTTTTCTAAGCATAGAATGAAAAATGTCTCAAAGCAAGTGGGGATCACGGGACCGCAAAAGTCAGACTTGTGCTGAAATTACTCGAGAATGCGCGATTAAATCCTTTAACAGGAGGAGGCAGCACAGATATTCCCTTCATCGTGTTCATAATTGACATTCTAGAATCAGTTTAAACTCGATTCGCATATTAAAGCGTAATCTGTCTGTCAAGTCATATCTTGGTGGAAAACACCTGAAAACCCAACTTTAGTAGTTGACTCGTAAGTTTGCTTCTCATTGTGTTCCCCTCCTCCCAGTCCTCTACATTTTTATACCTTTGGTTGCAGGAAAACACAATGATAAATGTACGAGTTAACCTCTAAAGTCAGATTTTTAGGTGTTTACTACTAAGATATGACTTGGCAGATTTATTGCAGATTTATATATGAATCGATAGCACTTGATACTGAGAAATATGGCACCACTGAAATTTACTTGTTTATCATTCGAGGAAAGGCTTTTAAAACTTTTAGCGTGACACATATGCTTCTAATGCAGATCTTGCGCATGTTTCCTTATGAAGCTACTGCCTATGATACTTGGAGATAATGGTCCAGTCTCCAGATTCTGCAAATTTCGCGATGAACAGTTTGGAGAACTTAGAGTACTAGAAGGCCAAATGCTGACTGAGGTGGTTTTTCAGATTATAAACAGCATTTTCGATAGGGATTGTTTAGAAATATCGTTCAATACAGTCTGTTATTTTTAACATTCCTGTACAAATAATAACCATATGCGTTGATTTTTGTATTTAATAATCTATAAACGGCGTATATTATTGAATGCTTTCTATTGACCGAAATGTGTGCCCGACATACGTGACATGTCTTCCCAGAAGAAAATCCATAACAACCCTAATGTAAGATTTTATTATCTTATTCTCCTTTTGCAAGAACACCATCTTCTTCGTGGGGCTGTTAATACCGACGTTCTACGATTTTGGCACTGCAGTCTTAGATTGTTGGTCTCGTTTGTCGATTATACTATCGATAAAAATACGTAATCTTCATTTAACTACATTTGGATGACATCGCCATATCTAGTCTCTTTGAATTTTACAGATAAATATCTCGTACTCTTCACCCAACTCCAGATTCTTCAGTTTACACAGAGCTTTGTTTACGTTTTCGATCTCTCTCTCGTAAAAACACTTTTTAACATGCGGGGTTTAAAATTTTACATCGCAAATCACGTAGTCTACACCGTGAAGCTCTAGAATTAAGCTGTTATCAGATTCACGAACTTTACGCGCGACATACCTTTCAACCGACTTTTAACTCCAACTTTTTCCCTTTCAAAGAGAAAAAAACGTTACAATTGTCTTGGAAAAGGTTGGAGAAAAGGAGAAAAGGAGGAAAACCAGTATTACTAGTTTTAGGCGTTAATATCTATCGCCTATTCGTATGAATTGCTTATTTCTGATTCGTTGAAATGTTCGATGTTGGATGAAAAGTCTGGTCTAGGAGAGACTTTTTTGGAACTGCGAAAAAAAGTTGGGGAACATTGCTGTTTTTGCTATCACACTGGGTCTTGTGAGGATATTTCGCGAAAAGTTGGAGGAAATCAAATGTTTCTCAAAAGTCTCTCGAAATGTTGGTGAATCTGATAGTAGCTTTAGATTTCGAAGAGTTTTTTTCGGCGTAATCTGCTAGATCTATCACAAAACATTTCCCTTCCTCCTCTCATGATCCACATGTGAAAATATGAACGCTCAACACTTCATTGCGCTACAATAGGAGAATACAAACTATGCATTGTTTTGATCAAATTAAGTTTTATAACTACATTATTTTGAAAGTTATAAAATTTTAATCTTTTCCTGCAACAACTTATTTGTAGAAAGTAAAACTCCCTAAAATATCTCTTTTAGTTAAATTACCTCTTTTAGTTCCCGCTTATTTTCCTCTTATTTTTTAGGTGAGAAACCGTTTGTTATTTGAGGTGACTGATGTGAATTTGCTTGAGGTGCTTTTTTTCCCTTAGAACCATTTAGGCAGATACAAGTTTTGAACAATTTCAGACACTGATATAACACGTCAAGGAGAAATATCTGTTTTCGTAAACACAGTTTCGAATGTCTTCCATAGTTTTTTTACCTTTCCAACTTCATCTCACAATCGATTAGCTTATTTTTTCCCCAATGACGGTGACAAATGGGTTTTCTTATTACTTGCTTTCGTGCCTATGATTTTACTTTTTATGGGAAATATAAAAGCTTTTAGAGAAGAGTTATTTCGAGTTGAATAAGCACATCGCTCCTCTGTTTGGAGGGGCTAAGATCTGTCAGTTTTTGATCAAAAACGAGATATATCTGGGATGAAATAGAATATGTTTAGCATACTAGTCTAGATACTAAATGAAAATTTCGAAACATGTTTTGCTTAACAATAGAAATGTCATTCTTATTTTATTTATAAAGAAAATTTGGTATTTGATACTACAGAGATAAAATACACACGGTATGTAGCAGATATTTGAGAACACACATTATACAGGAAATACCACCCTGTATATCATAGTTACATATCCTTTTCAGTGTTATATAAGCAATGGATATCCTAGATTGATTGAGAAATTAAAAGGCATGATGTCTCTGTTTCATTGGTTGAAAAACATCCCGATTTAGATATTCTTGAAACTCGCCTGGTCATTTGTCTTTAAAATTAGGAACGAACTGAAGGCTGCCAAATTTAATGCGGCAACAGTTTCATGGAAGAAATGGCATTGTTAGGAATATGACATTATCGAGACGTCGTGATATGCCAGTCGTGTCGATTAGGGCACTTTCTAGGGAGCTGCAGGTTGATGAAATCATCATCCAATCTCTGATTAATGAGGATCATTTCATTAGAGGTCGTGTATGATGAGAAGAGGGCAGTTCATGTCCGACAGAACCAGGTATAACCGCCAGACCAGATCTAATCCCACTTCACAATACATTTTCATTACATTTAAATTTCGATATTCTAAAAAAATGTTCTTAGCGGTCATTTATATCTTATCAGTAATTATGCCAAATTTCATGTTTCTAGGAACTTAAGTAACACAAAATTCTTATTTTTTAGAATGTGTTTTGCTTCTGAACCCACTTTGAATTAGTGGCATCGACATAAGATATTCTCTATGTTGGAACGTGGGCTAACACCATCATTTTTGCATCTTCTGTTGAAATCGTTTGGGTAATTTCAGAGATTACCCCCTGCAAATAAAGAAACTTTAATTCTTTATAATATTAGTATAGATAAATATAAGTTAATAATATTTATAACTAGTGCTTTCGCTGTGAGTTTTATCGAGATCCATATTATAAAAATATACCGAAAGTTCTTCACTCAAAATTGCCTATCTTTCTGAAGTACCATCTTTTTTCTGTCTTATTTTGAACAAATAACTCTTTAATAGATCCTATAACATTGTAAAGATCATTGATAGAAGAAATCATACAATTTAATTCATACAAAATAACGATAAACTAAAACATAGAATAACTTCATAATACACATATTTATGATAGTTTATTAAAATGTTTTAAATTTCTTCTGAGACTCAATTTAAACAACGAAACAAAAAGTTGATTAATCTCATAAATTCATAACTTGTTAATTAATTTTATAAACTTGATAGCTTTATTGAAAAAATCTTACAGTAAATGAAAGTATTGAAAAAAATAACAGAGAAAAAAACGCGAAGTTTTTTTTTCTACTTCCGATGAATACATTATGGAAAATCGATTTCAATTCAGTGTTTCACGATCGAGGTCATTTCTATCTATAGATTAAAAATCGTATTTTTGGGTAGAATTTATTTATCAGATTATAGAAAAAATATCTATTAGTATTGAACACGAAACAGCAGTAAATTGATTTTCGAAAACAACTTCAGAGATGGCTAAGAGTAAATAACTTTTTTTTTTTCAAATTTAAGAGAGAAATATAGTTGACGCAGTGAATACGAATTGCAGTTTCAAGATAAAAATGACAAAACATTACTTGTTCCAGCATTAAAATATTTCAGTTAAAAAAAAAAAAAAAAAAAAAAAAACATGGAATTAATTATTTTGTTATACAGAGTGGTTATATATATTCACATATATAAACTTATATGGACGATATATGAGGAATTCTTAGGTAATTTTAACTTTTAGGAATAAAAATATGATGAAATTAAACGGAATAAAATAAAATTTTAAACTTATAGTAGAATGCCTAATCTCTCTATTCTTAAAAAAAAGAAAAAAAAAGTAACTAACTCTGTCACCGCCGTTGACAATGAATTTTTTGTGGCCGGAGGTCTTTCTTCATTAATATTAAGAGAGCTGTTACATACAAAAATATGAAAATTAGTGGTATTATAGGGAAATGTTTGATAAACACGCTGTTGGAGACAGTTTTTAAACATAATAATTATTTTAAGAGATATTTAATGTTAAAGTTGGTCAAAATCCTTCCAATAAAATTTTTTTAGGAGCAAAAACTATATATATAGGAATTTAATATTTTTTTAGATCATTTTAAAAATTAGAAGTTCTCGGTGTGCAGACTGCATTTATTTTTTTGATTTGACTCATTTTTTGAGGATTTAGTTCCATTTTGAATTCGAATTTTGAGTATTTCGAGAGATATTCTTTACGTATTTTAGAAAAGAAAATTACTTAAAGCTGTTGCCAACTAATAAAACAGAACAAAGAAAAAACATTCCTTCAAATTAAAAAAATATTGACATTAGACTATTATGATTAGAAAAAAAAATTTCAAATTAAAATTAAACGTATATTGCGTATTAAAAACAGGAAAATATTGAAAAATACGGCACAAAAATTATATTTACTCGCGAACTTTGTAAAAAGTAAAATAATAAATTCATTAAAGAAAATTGTAAAATAATAAATTCATTAATATGCTTTAAAAGTCGTAAATGCAGAAAAATTACATCAGATTAAAAAAAATAATAATAAAAAATAAAACAGTGCAAATAATAATATTTCCTTGAGACGGGGGTTGACGGGCGTAGCTCGTAGGGGGCAGAGCCCTCCTAGTGATTCAAAATAAAACAAATTGGTCAGCAGCGATGATTTGTAATAATATTTTATTTATCTGAAGAACAAACTTAAACTTGCGTATTTAATTTTCCTTATCATTCCCTTGATATTTTTATGTCCTTAACGTTTTATTTTCCTTTAAAGTTTTACTTAAAATGAATTTGCGAAATAACCACCGAACATTTAAATAAGAAAAAATAACAATATCATACCTTTAGTACAAAACTTTGGTCTAACATGGTCCTAAAGGCTGAAATTTAGCAGTTTGTAATATTTTTTGCTGAATCATTTTATTTTATTATTATTTACTTGTAAACACATGTCCCAGATGTGATAATTTATTATATATACCCGAAAAAAAAATTGTTATTTAAAATCTTTTGCTAAGAATTTCATGATTGCAAACAGATATATAAGAGTAGGGGTGGTAAGGCCTGTAGCAAATTGTCAAAATATATATTTAAAACATAGCTTTGTCAACAGTTGGTTGGAACAAACAATGGGAGGCTGCAGTCAACCCGTAAAAATAAAATTTTTATGTCCAAGAGGTATCTGTTATTAAATAATAATAATAAAATATTACATAATTGGTGTTGATACCAATGTAGTTTGATAAGTAAACGTAACATGTATGAGAAATCTATACTACATGTGGATTTACATTTTAAACATACATGAGTAAATTATTTTCAACTAATTTAGTTTTTGATCCGATTGAAAAAAAATGCCTTTCTTACAGGTAAGAATATATATATATATTACAAATTTAAAATTTTTTCGCCAAAACTAACCTTTATACTATCTTAATTTTCTTATAATAATATTCCGTACTTACTTCAAATTATTAAATTAAAATCTTGTTTCTAGATCTAATCTGTTAATCTTTATGGAGACGATATAAATTCTTAATTTGCCTTAAAAAACATTATTCCAGTATGCGTAAATTTAAAAAGATGGCACTAAATTAAAAATATTCTTAATTAAACTTTATTTCTTAATATTCCAAATAAAACTGATTTCTTCATTGTTTTTATCAACCCTTTTTAAGAAAGTCATTAAATTTATTCCAAACCCATACCTTTCAAAAAATATCATTATTTTATTTTATCTATTTATTTATTTTTCCGCCGTCAACCTTCGATGGTGTGCATATTAATAAATTCATTTCTTTTCTTTTTCTCTTAAAATTAATCATTTATAAAAATCGTCTGCCTGAAATCCCGATTCAATTATAAATTGGTTAAATAATATTTTTTAAAAATAAATTTATCGTCTGTGGAAAATAATCTCGTAGCTGGACAAGAATTCTGTTTACATAAAAGAATGATGGTTTGAGGTTACAGAATGTTCCAGAACTTTCTTTTTAGTTTAAAAGGTGAAAGTCTCGAGATGAGAAAGAAGATTCTTGGGTTGCTTCTTCGATGAGGACGGCTCGCTGAAATAATGATGGAATTTTTGCAAAAGGAGCTTTTCCCTTCCTCATTATTACGAATTAAATAAATGAACTTACAGCAGCCAATGACTAATTATTGGATCTTCTACATTTATTTATTTATTTTGTTTTTCCCTCGCTTGCCATAACTGTGTGTTTTTTTTAACCAGTGAAAATAATTCGAGTTTCTCCTTAAATCGTCATATATATATATATATATATATATATATATATATATACTATGTGAGCAACTAAGTTTCTGCGTTTCACACATGGAATGCGTGACGACACATGAAGACGACGTACATGTCTGAAGTCATGTTTTTTTAATAGCTTAGACATCTGTTAACAATGAACTGTTGTAATACCAACACATATCACAATGCAAAAATATTTTTTCTAACAACGAAGATGTCGAGTATTGCGTCAAATGAGCACCATTTGCGGGAAGGTCTGTTTTACTGAATTAATCTGAAAAAAAAAAAATTGCAGATGAAGGATGTCATTTGTTAAGGAGGGTTATGGCGAACATGCACCATCGAAAACTACCTATGAAGATTTGTTTAAATGTTTTATAAATGGCGATTTCTCTGAAAAACGAAAACAATTGAAGATGCCGATCTGCAAGCGTTATTTCAAAAAGATCATAACAAAAATCAAAGATTAACTTGGGTAAACATTAAACATGACTCGCCAAAGTATTTCCAAACGTTTACATGCCATGGGAAAAAAATCAAAAGGAAAGAAAATGGGTGCCGCATGAGTTGACTGAAAGACAAATGAAAAATGGTAAAACCATTATCGAAATTTTGCTTTTTCGGCACGGAAGAATGTTTCCTGCATTGAATTGTTATTAACGATGAGAAGTAGATGTATTTCAAGAATCGAAAATGCGAAAAAATCGTGTCTTTCATCAGGCGAAGCATCAACATCGAACGGCATGGTCAAATCGCTTTGGAAAGAAGACAATGCCCTGCGTTTGGTGAGACCAGAAAGCAATCGTGTGCTATGAGCTGCCGAAACTGGGCGAAGCTGACAATAGGCATCACTACCAACAAAAACTGATTAATTTGAACCATGCATTTCTCAAACAACAGCCAGAATGGGACACGAGACACAAACGAGTGATATTTCAGAACGACGACGTTCCGTGCTATCGAATTCCGTCGTTCAGGACAACACCAAAACGCTGATATAGGATCTGCTACCGCACCCACTATATTTGTCGGACCTGGCACCTTCCGATTATCTCTTGTCCTGGTCGATGGCGCATGGCTTAGCCGGGATACTCTTGGCTAATTTCGAAGAAGTGCAAAATTGATTGGTTAAATGTTTTCGGTATAAGGGCGTGTTATTTTATCGTCGTGGTATTCATGTAATATCAGGGTGATGGCAAAAAAGTGCAGCCACCGAGGGACGATGCTTTCAATAAACCATTTCTTGTATTTATCTTGAAATTTTACATTTTTTTATTTAAAAAAAAAACCCTTGCAGAAATTTAGCTGCGCACTATATAATCATTGTTTTAAAAGAATCTGTTACCATGATTTTATTAAAACAGCATAATAAAACAGGTTATTTTCCTTTTTAGTTCTTTTAAGTAGTTGGAAATTGATATTCCGTTGACTAAGTTCCAAGTTTCACTGCAATATTTAAGATATATAATTCTATAGATTTATTGAATTTTCAATACATTTTAGGACGATTAATACGCTCAAGGATTACATTCATATTTGTAATTAAATTTTTATTTTATAATGTTGAAATAATAATATTTTCTGAGCATTTAAATCTAAGTACAGAGAAAACAACATTACAATTTTACCCATATGCAAGACGCTCAGAGAGTTAAGAATGTTTAAGAGAGTCGCAATACTTTAAAGTTTTAAAAAGGATAAAGCAGGTATTAAAAGCTTCTGGTGACATCTAGTTTCATGGTTTGATTTTTTTTCAATGAATGACTTACAAAAGGGAATGACTCGATAGGTGCTGCGGTTGTTTACGACACGATTTTTGAAATGGTTTTTTAACTGCGCAAACCATTGAAATTTTATTAGTTTTGAACCTTTTATAAAAAATTATGTTGAATAGAAAGAATTTCAGGTAGAAAAAGATTTGTATTTAGGCAGATAAGTTTTCTCATGCACCTCTCGAAATTAAACCTAACATGGCTCCATCTTATCGGAGACTGATAAGAATGATGGGTTTTCCCCGGAATCATTACACTCTATTTTATTATATGCAGATTGAGATAAATTCGTAGATTAAAGGATTAATAATTTTAATGATAAATACACTCGGAGACAAGTTTCATTTAATTATTGCATTGCATGCTCAATATAGTGCTTTAATTAGTTTTTAAAATATTTTAAAAAGAAAAATAATAATTTTTCTTTTCGAAGAAAATTTTCTGGATTAAATTTTTTTAATATTCTGCAACAGATTGTTACTTCTAATATTAAATCCAATTTTTCCTTAAAAAATTTCTGATACACATTTTAATTATTAAAAGCAACCCTATAATTGAAATTTAAAAAGAAACACAAAACAAATTTGTTTCTTTTTCTTAATACATTCCTCATTTTTTTATTCCCTCAAATTTCGTTTTTAATAAGAATTTTTAATATTCTTTAGTTGTTGTTTAGTCGTAGTTACCGAACGCATCTTTAAAAAGTTGATTAAAATATGATGAACAGAAAATAATATGCAAAAAGAAGGGGAAAATAACTTAAAAAACTCTACGTAAGTTTAGAAAATTCTCTCTAAAAGCGAATACATTATTGAAAATCAATTTTCCTTGCACCGTTTTACGAGAGAGCACAGGCTCGTTGCCACATAATAAATAGATTAAAAATTATATTTCACATTGAACTTGTTTTTTTCAACTTTTGGAGGAAAAATAAATTGTACTTTAGTATTTTTACTCTTAGATTATTCGTAGAAAATCTGTTTTTTGAAATATGTAACTTATATAAATTTATGGATTTACTAAAATAAAATAAATAAATGAAAATTATGACATTTAAATTAAAAATATGCCCACAATTTTAGAATATTTTGTTTGTATAAAGCAATTCAACTTAAGATTAATGTAAATATGTATGCATTGAAATTTTCGTAGGTAAATATTTATAAGTTTTGTAATTTATGCATGTAAAAGTTGTCAATCTGTACAATTATGTATTTACTATGTACCATATTTTAATAATGAATCCATCTTCAAATTTTTTCTAAATTTTTTGTAAAAAATATATTTTTTTTAATTTAAAAAATAACTTCTAAATATTTCATATATAAAATTCTAAAATTTGCATTACTACGATTAGCAGTCCTAATAGTCCAAGAACCGACAGCACAAAAACCTAAGGCATCGAGCGCAAGAAAAAAAGAAAACCTTTATTTTATGGAAGAGTAGTCATAGGGGAATCTAATGACCCATGTCTGCCGGAAGCGAATGGGTACATGCGTATAAGCCAAAAATTATTAACACTAGTGGTTCACTCGTTGGTTTAGCATTATATTTTCCTGTTCCCAGTTTTAACTGTTTTCATACCTTTGTTTGTAGGACAAGCACAATGATGAACCCATGAGTCAGCCACTAGTGGTATTAATTTTTGGCTTATGCACTACTTCACTTTCGGCAGACATTGATCATTAGATTCCCCTATTACTGCTCTTCCAGAAAACAAAGGTTTTTTTCTTGAGCTCGATGACATAAGTTTTTGTGCTGTCGACTCATGGACTAAAGCTTGGAAAAAGCGCGGAGAGTCCTAAACAAGCATCCCCATAAGCGTTTTTTTTTTTTTTTTTTTTTTTTTTTTTTTTTAAATTGTACAATATTCTGGATTTTTCATTGACCGGATTAGTCTCGGTCCCGACTGATTCAGATAATCAACGCTTTCCTGTATATATATATATATATACTTTTACTATATTTACTATATATATATATATATATATATATATATATATATATATATATATATATATATATACAGTAGACTCCCTCAAATCCGCACAGCTTGGGACCAGAGGTTTTGCAGATTTTAGAATTTTGCGGATTTCTGGTCATTGCTTTGTTTACATTTAAAAAAAAAAATTTAATGTAATTAATAATGAAATCAAAAGTATAATGAATGCATACAATATACTAAAATATTAAAAAAAGTAATAAACTAAAATAATAAAAATTTAGATATTTTTTAAATTGATTACAATGCTAAAAGGAAAGGTCAAGTTAATAATCAATAATGTACAATTAAATATTCATTATAAAAGAGGAAATATGTTTTTCCTAAATTATTCAATGAAACTTGCCTCATAAAGATACATTACTAATTCACATCCGAATCATAAAATAATGAAACTTTATTTCAGGTTTAGCCAGACTTAATAACTAAATGAGCTTGATTAATACATAACTATATTTGGTAAGATTGTGATTACCAATGATATTAGCAATATCTTTATTTTTTCAGAAATAAATTATTCTTTCTTCATGAAAAAACATGAATTCAATAACCTTAACAAAAATTATAAATTAAAAAATGTATGAAATTGATATAAAACTGAAAAAATCAATTTTTGCACCTACATCTGAACTGAATGTTTCATTGTTTACATCCGTAAAATATGTGCGGATTTTAGAGAGTTGCGGATTTTAGGAGTGCGGATTTGAGGGAGTCTACTGTATATATATATATACTGTAACAAGAGACCGTGTTTCTTAATCTACAAAAATGTATAATAACCACGAACGCAAGCATTTAATAACCACTTCCGAATCAGCCAAGATTCCCAAGAGAAGTCCTTTGTCTTTAGAAACCTCAGAAAGCAACTTACTTTCGAAATTTAAAAAGAATTTAAAAAATAAATTTTCATTAACTACCCGTCAATTTCGGAATGGTTTCCTAGAAGCTTTTACAATGCATTGATGTTCTGTATAACCGGAAAATCGGTTTTTCGGATTCTGCCCATTCTGAAGTAAACGTTTTCAGTTGTACAACTGATTTCATGCAAGCAACTGCAACAAAATAAAATAAATTTTAATACTAATGATAATGCTGTAAATTTAATATGTTTATATTAAATATGTTTTCTGAATATCAAAATAATTATGAGAGAATTGACAGCGTTAAAAAAATTCTCAGTGAATTCTCTGAAATTTAGAGTGATATTCCTACTTTAGAAAACTGAATATTACACTGTAAATGATTCTTGGAAACGCTTCTGAAAATGACGAGCACAGATGGTAAAATTTATTTTTGTAAATTCTTTTTAAGTTAAAAAAATAAATAGTTTTTTGATGTTTGTAAAGGTATGATGTTTGTAACGTGTTTCGGAATCGTCGGGATTCGGATGAGGTACATTTTCTTTCTTGATTAAAGCACATTTTTGTATAGATTCAGAATCATTTGTCGTTTTACTTTCTTCTATCTTTAGAAGAAAAAAACACAGGATTCGAGAAAATTTTCAAATTCCGATGTTCGACGGATTTACACGTTTTAGGGATCAGAGATTCTAAAAAATACGTTTTCATAAAATATCTGTCTATGAGTCTGTCTGCCACTCTGTCACTTTGCGAGTCTGTAACTGACAAAAATTTTGAGGGCGCTCTATCTCAAGAACTAATGCAAGGAAATTAAAAAAAAAAACTTTAGATTCTATCAGACCTTGATATAAACTGGAGCTATTTCGTTATCGTAAGATATATCTCCCGAAATGTGGTACAGCTGAGCTGCCTTTTGTACGATTCCCGCAATAACGATACCTCAAAAACTAATGGATGGATTTCCATAAAACTTCAGATTCCGTTAGTCTTTGATATAGTATGGTGCTGATTACTTTTTGGTGCAAAATCGCCCGTTTGGTGGTGCTGTTATACTGTATTTTTTATAATCATCGCATTAGTTCTATTTCAGAAATTAATGCACGAATTTTCACCAAACACAAGATTTAATTAGACCCTGATATAAGTATTCTTTAGTTTATGTAGTAAATAGCTCAACAGGTGGCGCTTCTATTCAGATTTTTTTACGATTTCTGCAATGATTCTATCTCAAAAATGAAAAGCGCGGATTTTCATCTAATTTCAATTCAGTTAGAACTTGACATAAATTGTTGATTAGATTTTAATGTAAATGGTGCTGCTATGCTTTATTTTTCTGGAAGTATTAACAGGTAGAGACAGAAGAAAGTTTTGGAATTGCCACTCCGACTAGTTTTACAGCTATATGTAAAATTATGTTTAAAAATTAGTCTGCATTGTTTATACGATTTTCATAAAATTCAAATTAACATTTAATGGCTTCAACGTTTTAATCAAAAGAACTTCTAAGAACAAGGCATTTTAAACTTTTTAATTATTAAAGAAAAGTAAATATTTTGGCTTACAAAAAAGAAAATTACTTCATTATCGGGTATGACAGTATATTCATGAGATAAGTTTTTCTGTTTCTCATTTAAAATTTAGCTTTTTTAACTCATCTAAAATTTAGCTTTTTTCCCGCCTTTGACTAAAAATTTTTAAGCAGCAGCTTCTAAAAATTCTAAAAAAATGCAAGAAATACATTTTAAGTTGTTTTTTTTTGTTGTTAATTTTATTAACTTTTTTTGTCTCTCAATTAATTTTTTCTAGTTAGCACGTCCTCTTTTTCTATAATGAACTTAGGAATAAATATAAAATTCTTGTTTATGAAGTAGTAGAAAAAAAATCTTCTTCGAAAAATTGTTACATTAAAAAATAAATAAATAAATAAATAAATAAAGGATACCAGAAAAATTTACTTGTATTACTACATTATTGAAAATCAATGCAAGTACAACTTTTGCTTGTTTCAATCTTTCATTTAACCAGCGTCTTCCAAAAATTCTAAAATAACGCAAGATATACATTTTAAGTTAAAAAAAAAAATTCATTAACGTTTCTTTGTCGGCCTATTAATTTTTTTTCTAGTTAACGCGTCTACTTTTTATATAATGAACTTAGGAATAAACATGAAATTCTTTTTTATGAGGTAGTGAGAAAAAAAAATCTTCTTCAAAAAGTTTTACATAAAAAATAAGTAAAAAATAAAAATACCAAAAAATTTGCTTGTATGACTAAGTTATTGAAAATCCATGCAAGTACACCTTTTGCTTCATCTTGTTTAGGTTTCATAAATGAATCTAAAAATAAGAATGGAGATTGCTTTGCTGTACAAACTTCAGTAATTGATTTTTTTTTTTTTTTTTTTTGAGAAAGATTAACATTTTAACTTCAGATTTTTTAGGAGTTTAATTTTTTTTTCATCTTTAATAAATATAAGAGCTTAAACTTTTCTGGTTTAGCGTAGAAAAATTTGTTTTATAAAAAACGCACAGTGATCTAAAACAATTTTCAATGCTGCAATATTTCATCAGTGAAGTTTGTCATTATATAAAATACATATTTTAATTTTTATCAACTGATAATAAGACTTTTTACATTTTCGAATGCTACTTATAATTTTGTAGAACTTCAGGGCTCCTCTTGATCAACTGCTTTCTCAATATAACAGAATCCCTAAACTAAATCGCTCAATATGTGGCGCTTCTAACCAGACTTATTATTATTATTATTATTATTATTATTATTATTATTATTATTATTATTATTATTATTATTATTATTTTTTTTTTTTTTACAATCTCTGCAATGATTCTAGCTATTCATATAAAACTTCAGATTTCGTTAGTTCTTGATATAGTATGGTGCTGATTATGTTTTGGTGTAAATCGCTCATTTGGTGGCGCTGGCACCTGGCATTATTCATAATTATCACATTAGCTCTGTCTCAGAAACTAATTAGATGAATTTTCATCAAACTTCAGATTCAGTTAGTTCCTGATATAAATTAGTATTCTTTTTGTTTATGGAGAAAATGGCTAAATAGGCGGCGCTTCTATCCAGATTTTTTTTTTCTTTCTTTCTTTCTTTCTTTCTTTTTCTTTTTCTTTTTTTTTTTTTTTTTACAATTTTTGCAGTGATTCTACTTTAAAAACTAATGTACGGAATTTCATCTAGCTTCAGATTCAGTTAGAACTTGACATGAGTTATTGCTGATTAGATTTTTGCGCAAATGGCGCAGCTATGCTTCATTTTTTAGGAAACATATAGAGTTAGAAGAAAGTTTTGTGATTGCCACATCCGACTTCTTTTACAGTGTATACGTAAAATTAAGTTTAAAAGTTAGTCTATATTGTTTATTTGATTTTCATAAAATTCAAATTAACATATTCATCGTTTTATTCAAAATAACCACCAAGAACAAGAAATTTTAAACTTTTAAATTATTTAAAAAAAGTAAATATTTTGGCTTACAAGAAAGAAAATTACTTCATTATCAGATATGAGAATATATTCATGAGATAATCTTTTCTGTTTGTTTTTAAAAAAGACCATTAACTCATTTAAAATTTCCTTTTCCTCCGCCTTCTATTAATCTTTCATTTAACCAGCAGCTTCTAAAAATTCTAAAGTAAAGCAAGATATACATTTTAAGTTTTTTTAAATTTATTTTTTTTTATTTTATTAACGTCTTCTTTGTCTCCCTATTAATTTTTTCTAGTTAGCACGTCCTCTTTTTCTATAATGAACTTAGGAGTAAACATGAAATTCTTGTTTATGAGGTAGTAGAAAAAAAAAAAAAAAAAAAAAAAAAAACAATAATCTTCTTAGAAAAAGTGTTACATAAAAAAAAAATAAAAAATAAAAATACCAGAAAATTTACTTGTATGATTAAATTATTGAAAATCAATGCAACTACACCTTTTACTTTATCTCGTTTAGGTTTCATAAATGAACCTAAAAAGTAAGAATGGAGATTGCTTTGCTGTACAAGCTTCAATAATTGATTTTATTTATTTATTTATTTATTTTGGGAGAAAGATTAAGCTTTACTGTTTTTGTAAAATATGCTGATGGATTCGTGAAAATTTTCGAATTCTAGTTTTCGGTGGATTTACATGTTTTAGTGGCCAGAGAATAAAAAAAGCATGTTTTTACAAACTGTCTGTCTGTGAGTCTGTCTGTCAATTTATCGCTCTGTGAGTCTGCTTGTGGCAAAAATTTTGTGGATGTTCTATCTCAAGAACTAATGTACGGAATTTCACAAAAATTTACATTCTGCAAACTGTGATATAAAATGGAGCTGATTAGTTTTTGGTGTACATCACTCAATGGCTGGTGCTGCTATTCTTTTTTTTTCATGATTACTGAAATAGCTATATCTCTAAAACTAATATACGGATTTTCATCAAACTTCAGATTCCGTTAGTCACTGATATAAGTTAATATTCTATATTTTATGGAATAAATTGCTTCACAGGTGCTGGTTTTATTCATATATTTTTACGATCGCTGCAATGATTCTACCTCATAAACTATCGCACGGTTTTCATCTAACTTCAGACTCAGAACTTGACATAAGTTGTTGCTGATTAATTTTGATGTAAATGGAGCTGCTACGCTTCACTTTTCTAAAAGTATTAAAAAGTAGAGATAGAAGAAAACTTGGGATTGTCACATCCGACTAATTTTACAGTGTATATGTAAAATTAAATTTAAAAATTAGTCTATATTCTTTATTTGATTTTCAGAAAATTGAAAATAACATATAATAGATTCATTGTTTTATTAAAAAAAACCGCTGAGAACAAGACATTTTAAACTTTTAAATTATTAAAGAAAAGTAAATATTTTGGCTTACAAGAAAGAAAATTACTTCATTATCCGTTATGAGAGTATATTCATGAGATAAGATTTTCTGTTTGTATAAAAAAGAACACTAACTCATTTAAAATTTGCTTTTTCATTTAACCAGCAGATTCTAACAATTCTAAAATAAAGCAAGAAATGAATTTTAAGTTTTTTTTCTTAATTTTATTAACGTTTCTTTGTTTCCCAATTATTTTTTTTTCTAGTTCTCCAGTTTTTGTCTAGCACGTCCTCTTTTTCTATAATGAACTTAGTAAACATGAAATGCTTGTTTATGTGGTAGTAAAAGAAAAAGAATCTTCTTCAAAAAAAGTGTAAAAAAAATATATATATATATAAAAAAAATAAATAATAAATAAAAATACTAGAAAATTTACTTGTATGACTAAATTATTGAAAATCAATTCAAGCAGATCTTTTGCTTGATCTTGTTTAGGTTTCATAAATAAATCTAGAATAAGAATTGAGATTGCTTTGTTGTAGAAGCTTCAGTTATTGATTTTTTTTTAATTATGCTTATTTTTTTGTAAAATATGTTGCTGTTTAAATATTTCTAAATATTTTAACTTCAGATTTTGGTAGGATTTTACATTTTTTATCTTGAAGAATCATAAGAAATTTTTAGGATTATAAAACTTTTGTGGTTTTGCGTAGAAAAATTTCTTTTATAAAGAAAGCATAGTGATATGAAACAATTTTCAATGTCTCAGTGTTTCATCAATAAAATTGGTTATTACATTAAATTCGGATTTTTTTTTATCTACTGATAAAAAAGACTTTTTACAATTTCGAATTTTACATATTATTTTGCATAAATTCAGGCTCCTTATGATCAGCTGCTTTTTCAATGTAACAGAATATAATACTAAATCGCGCGATATGTGGCGCTTCTAACCAGATTTTTTTTTTTTTTACAATCTCTGCAATGATTCTAGCTCAAAAATTAATGCACCGAATTTCATCTAAATTCAGATTCAGTTAGAACTTGACATAAATTGTGGTTGATTAGATTTTGATATAAATGGCGGTACTGTGCTTAATTTTTCTGGAGGTATTATCAAGTAGAGACCGAAGAAAGTTTTGGGATTGCCACATCCGGCAAGTTTTACAGTTATATGTAAAATTAAGTTTAAAATTTAGTGTATATTGTTTATTTCAATTTCACAAAATTGATATTAACATATAATGGATTCATCGTTTTAATCAAAAGAACCGCTTGAGAACAAGGCATTTTAAACTTTTAAATTATTAAAGAAAAGTAAATATTTTGGCTTACAAGAAATAAAATTATTTCATTATCGGTTATGAGAGTATATTCATGACATGAGCTTTTTTGTTTGTATAAAAAAGTACAGTAACTGATTTAAATTTCCCTTTTTTTCCCTTCTTATAATCTTTCATTTAACCAGCAGCTTTAAAAAATTCTAAAGTAAAACAAGGAATACACAGAATTTTTTAAAAAATTTTATTAACGTTTCTTTGTCTCTCAATTATTTTTTTTCTAGTTAGCACGTCCTCTAATTCTATAATGAACTTAGAGATAAACATGAAATTCTTGTTTATGAGGTAGTAAAAAAAAAAATCTTCTTCGAAAAATTGTTACATAAAAATAATAAAAAAATATGTAAAAAAATCAAAACGACAGAAAATTTACTTGTATTACTAAGTTATTGGAAATCAATGCAAGTACACCTCTTGCTTGATCTTGTTTAGGTTTTATAAATGAATCTAAAAATAAGAATGGAGATTGCCTGGCTGTACAAGCTTCGGTAATTGATTTTTTTTTTTCTTCTGGATAAATATTAAGCTTACTTTTTTGTAAAATAAGTTGTTGTTTAAATATTTCTAAATATTTTAATTTGAGATTTTGGTAGGATTTTACATTTTTTATCTTTAAGAATCATAAGAAATTTTTAAGATTATAAATCTTTTGTGGTTTTCCGTAGAAAAATTTGTTTATAAACACAGCATAGTGATATGAAACAATTTCCAATATCTCAGTGTTTCATCAATGAGACTGGTTATCATATAAAATTCGAATTTTTATTTATATCAACTGATAATAAGACTTTTTATAATTACGAATATTACATATTATTTTGCATAACTTTAAGGCTCCTTATGATAAACTGCTTTTTCAATGTAACAGAATATAATACTTAATCGATCAATATGTGACGCTCCTAACCAGATATTTTTTTACAATCTCTGCAATGATTCTATCTCAAAAACTAATGCACGGATTTTCTTCTAACTTCAGATTCAATTACAACTTGACATAAGTTGTTGCTGATAAGATTTTGGCAAATGACACTGTTATGCGTCATTTTTCTACAAGTATTAACATGTAGAGACAGAATAAAGTTTTGGGATTTCCACATCCGGCAAGTTTTACAGTTATATTTAAAATTAAGTTTAAAATTTAGTGTATATTGTTTATTTCAATTTCACAAAATTGAAATTAACATATAATGGATTCATCGTTTTAATCAAAAGAACCGCTAAGAACAAGAAAGTTTAAACTTTTAAATTGTTAAAGAAAAGTAAATATTTTGGCTAAAAAGAAAGAAAATTACTTCATTTTCGGTTATGAGAGTATATTCAAGAGATAAGACTAACTCATTTAAAATTTCCTTTTTTTCTCCCGCCTTCTAATAATCTTTCTTTTAACCAACAACTTCTAAGAATTCTAAAATAAAGGAAGAAATACATTCTAATTTTTTAAATTATAATTTTATTAACGTTTCTTTGTTTCGTTATTATTTTTTTTCTAGTTAGCACGTCCTCTTTTTCTATAATGAACTTAGGAATACACATGAAATTCTTGTTTATGAGGTAGTAAAAAAAAATCTTCTTCATAAAAGTGCTCGATAAAATTAATAACAAAAATAAGTAAAAAAAAAAAAAAAAAAAAAAAAAAAAAAAAAAAAAAACTACCGTAAAATCTACTTGTATGACATGTATTTACAGTTAAATGTAAAATTAAATTTAAAAATTAGTGTATATTGTTTATTTGATTTTTAAAAAATTCAAATTAATATTAAACGTTTTATTAAAAAAAATGCTTGAACAAAACATTTTAAATTACTAAAGAAAAGTAAATATTTTGACTTACAAGAAAGAAAATTACTTCATTATCGGTTAAGAGAGTATATTCATGAGATGAGCTTTTATTTTTGTACAAAAAAGAACACTAACTCATTTAGAATTTCCTTTTTTTTTCTGCCTTCTAATGATCTTTCATTTAAACAGAAACTTTTAAAAATTCTAAAATAAAGCAAGAAATACATTTTAAATTTTTTGTCTTAATTTTATTAACGTTCCTTTGTCTCCCAATTATTATTTTTTATAGTTAGCACGTCCTCTTTTCCTGTAATGAGCTTAGGAATAAACATGAAATTTTTGTTTATTAGGTAGCAAGAAAAAAAAATATTCTTCGGAAAAGTGTTATATAAAAAAATAATAAAAAAACATGTAAAAAATCAAAACGCCAGAAAATTTACTTGTATGATTAAATTATTAAAAATCGATGCAAGTTTATCTTTTGCTTAATCTTGTTTAGGTTTTATAAATGAATCTAAAAGTAAGAATGGAGTTTGCTTTGCTGTACAATCTTCAGTAATTGATTTTTTTTTAAAAAAAAGATAGATTAAGCTTACTTTTTTTGTAAAATATGTTGCTGTTTCAATATTTTAATTTCAGATTTTGATGGGATTTTACATTTTTTATCTTTAATAATCATAAGAACTTAAAACTTTTGTGGTTTTAGCGTAGAAAAATTTGTTTTATAAACAAAGCATAATGATGTGAAACAATTTTCAATGGCACAGTGTTTCCTCAGTATAACTTGTTATTACATAAAATTTAGATTTTTTTTTTCTTTTTTTTAATGAACTCATAATAAGATTTTTTATGTTTTCGAATGTTACTTATTATTTTGTATAATTTCAGGGCTTCTTAAGGCAATCAGTTTTTCAAAGTAACAGCGGTTACCTATTGCTTGATTAATTATTAAGCGCAATAAATTTTGGCTTAAGCCATCATGAGATTTTAAACACGACGAAAATTAATTTTTTGTCAAAAGTTCCAAAAAAGGTTAAATACCGTCAAATACCGGACTATTTCGGGACACTTTTACATGGTTTCACAAACATTTCCATTATCCTTTTCAATCATGATGTCGCCTGTAGAAGACACTAAAGTGCCCTTTAAATGAACTTAAATGCTTCTAGAATTTTTTAAATTACTTTTAGACATTTTTAATAAATCCAAATTAACTAATAATAGATTCATCGTTTTTATTAAAAAAATAATAACATTTTAAAATTTTAAGTTATTGAAGAAAAGCGAATATTTTGAATTGCAAGAAAAAAAATTACTTCATTATTGGTTATGAAAGTATATTCATGCGATAAGCTTTTCTGCTTATACATACACTGTAAAAAAAATTCAAGAGGTTACTAAAAATTCTTTAGTAAATTTGTATTCCACAGTATTTTTTAGTAACCATTACAAACTTTTTTTTTGCAAGTGAAACAAGCATTTCTTTTGTAAACTGAACGAAATAATTTTTTGTATAACTAACTTAAAAATTTTTAGTATGAGCCACCAAGAAAATTTTAGTAATAGCTCCAAAATTGTTTTTAATAACCTTTACGTGCGCCCGAAGGACAGGAGCTGCATCCAAACTTCTGAAGCGATAGATTTTCGGCAAAACCGCAATAGATGGCAGCACCAAAAATGCTACTTGCTCTGATAGGATTTTCATAATCCCTTTATTAACGAATACTTATACTACATACATTCGGGACGTATTTGACGGTTTCCGGTATCGAACCCGGGACCTCTTAGCCTGGAATCCGTTACTATAACCACTATGCTATCAAGGCCACACCAAGTGAGTTTTAGTAATAGCTATTAAAACTGTAAAACTATTAACTCTATCCATTGCTAACTTTTTTCTAGTAATTCTTACAGATTTTCTAGTAACCGACTAAGATTACTAAAAATTTTTTAGTAATTACAAGGATCACCAAAGTTTTTTTAGTAGATCGACCCTTTTTTTTTTACAGTGTAAAAGAACACTAACTCATTTATTATTTCCTTTTTTTCCCGCCCTCTAATAATCTTTTATTTAACCAACAGCTTCTAAGAATTCTAAAATAAAGTAAGAAATATATTTTAAGTTTTTTAATTTTTATTTTATTAATGTTTTCTTGTTTGCTATTATTTTTTTTCTAGTTAGCACGTCCTCTTTTACTACAATTAACTTAGGAATAAACATGAAATTCTTGTTTATGAGGCAGTGGAAAAAATCTTCCTCAAAATAGTGTTATATAAAAAAAAGTAAAAAATTAATATACCAGGAAATTTACTTGTATGACTAAATTATTGAAAATAAATGAAAGTACCCCTTTTTGCTTGATCTTGTTTAGGTTTCATGAATGAATTTAAAAATAAGAATGGAGATTGCTCTGATGTACACGCTTCAGTAATTGATTGCGTTTTTTTCTATTTTTGAGAAAGATTAAGCTTATTTTTTCGTAAAATATTTTGCTGCCTAAATATTTCTAAATATTTTAACTTCTGATTTTAGTAGGTTTTTACATTTTTTATCTTTAAGAATCATAAGAAATTTTTAAAATTATAAAACCTATATGATTTACCATTAAAAATTTTGTTCTTTAAAGAAAGCATAGTGATATCAAACAATTTTCAATGTCTCAGTGCTTCATCAATGACACTGGTTATTATATAAAATTAGAATTTTTATTTTTATTGACTGATAATAAGACTTTTTACAATTTCGAATATTACATACTATCTTGCATAAATTCAGGGCTTCTTAGGATCAACTGCTTTTTCAATGTAACAGAATCGCTAAACTAAATCGCTCAATATGTGGCGCTTCTAACCATATATATATATCAAATATCGCTTAATATACACACACACATATATATATATATATATATATATATATATATATATATATATATATATATATATATATATATATATATATATATATATATATATATATATATATATATATATATATATATATATCGCTTAATATAATATATATATATATCGCTCAATATGTGGCGCTTCTAACCATATATATATATATATGTATATTAAATTTTTGCAACGATTCTAGCTCAAAAACTAACGCACGGATTTTCATCTAAATTCAGGTTCAGTTAGAACGTGACATAAGATGTTGTTGATTAGATTTTGGTGTAAATGGCGGTTCTGTGCTTCATTTTTCTGGAAATATTAACATGTAGAGATAGAAGAAAGTTTTGGGATTGCGAAATCCAACTAGTTTTACAGTTATATGTAAAATTAAATTTAAAAATAAGTGTATATTGTTTATTTGATTTTCGTAAAATTCAAATTAACATAAAAAAGAAATTCAACGTTTTATTAAAAAAAACCCGCTTGAACAAGACATTTTAAACTTTTAAATTATTGAAGAAAAGCAAATATCTTGGCTTACAAGAAAGAAAATAGTGTTACACACAAAAAAAATATATAAAAAATAAATAATAAATAAAAATACCAGAAAATTTACTTGTATGACTAAATTTTTGAAAATCCATGCAAATACACCTTTTTCCTTGATCTTGTTTAGGTTTCATAAATGAATCTAAAAATAGGAATGGAGATTGCTTTGCTGTACAAGCTTCAATAATTGATTTTTTTTTTTTTTTTTTTTTTTTTTTTTTTTTTTTTTTATAAAGATTAAATTTACTTTTTTTTTTTGTAAAATATGTTGCTGTCTAAATATTTCTAAATATTTTAACTGCAGATTTTGGTGGTAATTTACATTTTTGGCCTTAAAGTATTATAAGAAATTTTTAAGATTATAAAAATTTTGTGTTTTACCGTACAAAAATTTGTTTTATAAACAAAGCATAGTAATATGAAACAATTTTTAATGCCTCAGTATTTCATCAATAAGATTGGTTATTATATTAAATTCGGATTTTTATTTTCATCAATTGATAATAAAACTTTTTACAATTTCGAATATTACATACTATTTTTCATAACTATAGGGCTCCTCATGATCAACGGCTTTTTCAATGTAACAGAATCGCTAAACTAATCTGCTCAATATGTGGCGCTACTAACCAGATTTTTTAACAATCTCTTCAATGATTCTAGCTCAAAAACTAATGCACGGATTTTCATCTAAATTCAGATTCAGTTAGAACTTAACATAAGATTGTCGATTAGATTTTGGTGTAAATGGCGGTGCTATGCTTCATTTTTCAGGAATTATTAACATGTAGAGGGATTACCCCCTCCGACTAGTTTTATAGTTAAATGTAAAATTAAATTTAAAAATCAGTGTATATTATTTATTTGATTTTCATAAAATACAAATTAACATAAATAAATTCAACGTTTCATTAAAAAAACTCACTTGAACAAGACATTTTAAACTTTTAAATTATTGAAGAAAAGTAAATAATTTGGCTTACAAGAAAGAAAATTACTTCATTATCGGTTATGAAAGTGTATTCACGAGATAAGTTTTTCTGTTTCTATGAAAAATAACACTAACTCATTTAAAATTTCCCTCTTTTCCCGCCTTCTAACAATCTTTCATTTAACCAGCAGTTTCTGAAAATTCTAAAATAAAGCAAAGAATACATTTTAAGTTTTTTTTCTTAGTTTTATTAACGTTTCTTTGTCTCCCAATTAGTTTTTTTTTTAGTTATTACGCCCTCTTTTCTATAATGCACTTAGGAACAAACATGAAACTCCTATTTGTGAGGTACTAAAAAATATTCTCCGAAAAAGCGTTATGTAATAAAAAAATAAGTAAAAAATAGAAATACAAGAAAAAATTACTTGTATGACTAAATTGCTGTACAAATTTCAATAATTGTTTTTTTTTTAAAGAAAAATTAAGTTTACTTTTTTTTTGTAAATTATGTTGTTGTCTAAATATTTTTAAATATTTTAATTTAAGATTTTGGTGGGATTTTAGATTTCTTTTTTCTTTAAGAATCATTAGAACTTAAAACTTTTGTGGTTTAGCGTAGAAAAATTTGTTTTATTAAACAAAGCATAGTGATCTGAAACAATTTTCAGTGCCTCAGTGTTTCATCAGTGAAACTTGTTATTATATAAAATATAGATTTTAATTTTTATCAACAAATAATAAGACTTTTTAAATTTTCGAATGTTACATATTGTTTTGCATAACTCCAGGGCTCCTTATGACCAACTGCTTTTTCAATGTAACAGAATCGCTAAACTAATTCGCTCAATATGTGGCACTTCCAACAAGATTTTTTTTTACAATCTCTGCAATGTTTCTACCTCAGAAACTAACACACGGATTTTCATCTAAATTCAGTTTCAGTTGGAACTTGACATAAGATGTTGTTGATTAGATTTTGGTGTAAATGGCGATTCTGTGCTTCGTTTTTCTGGAAATTTTAACATGAACAGAGAGAAGAAAGTTTCGGGATTACCACCTCCGACTAGTTTTACAGTTAAATGTAAAATTAAGTTTAAAAATTAGTGTATATTGTCTATTTGATTTTTATAAAATTGAAATTGACATAAAATGGATTCAACGTTATATATATATAAATAAATACTTTTACAAATAAAACCAAAGTAACTCAGATATTTCCATATATATATATATATATATATATACAATATATATATATATATATATATATATATATATATATATATATATATATATATATATATATATATGTATGTATGTATATATATCCCTTTAAACAAGATGAGCAAGAAATTTTAAACTTTTAAATTACTAAAGAAAAGTAAATATTTTGGTAAGAAAGGAAACTGCTTCATTATCGGTTATGAGAGTATATTCATGAGATAAGTTTTTCTGTTTGCACAAAAAAGAACACTAACTCATTCCCTTTTTTCCCGCCGTCTAATAATCTTTCATTTAACCAGCAATTTCGGAAAATTCTAAATGAAAGCAAGAAATATATTTTAAGTTTTTTTTCTTAATTTTATTAACGTTCCTTTGTTTTTCTATTATTTTTTTTCTAGTTAGCACGTCCTCTTTTCCCGTAATGAGCTTAGGAATAAACATGAAATTCTTGTTTATGAGGTGGTAAAAAAATTCTTCTTCACAAAAGTGCTCGATAAAATTAATAACAAAAAAAAAAAAAAAAAAAAAAAACAGAAAATCTACTTGTACAACTATTTACAGTGAAATGTAACATTAAATTTAAAAATTAGTGTATATTATTTATTTGATTTTTATAAAATTCAAATTAACATTAAACGTTTTATTTAAAAAAAAACTGCTTGAACAGAACATTTTAAATTACTAAAGAAAAGTAAATATTTTGACTTACAAGAGAGAAAATTACTTCATTATCGGTTAAGAGAGTATATTCATAAGATAAACTTTTCTTTTTGTACAAAAAAAAAAAAAAAAAAAAAAAAAAAAAAACTTATTTAAAATTTCTTTTTTTCCTTTCCTTCTAATAATCTTTCATTTAAACAGAAATATTACTTGTATTACTACATTATTGAAAATCGATGCAAGTTTATCTTTTGCTTGATCTTGTTTAGGTTTTATAAATGAATCTTAAAGTAAGAATGGAGTTTGCTTTGCTGTATAAGCCTCAGTAATTGATTATTTTTAAATGATAGATTAAGCTTACTTTTTTTGTAAAATATGTTGCTGTTTAAATATTTTAACTTCAGATTTCGATGGGATTTTACATTTTTTATCTTTAATAATCATAAGAACTTAAAACTTTTGTGGTTTTAGCGTAGAAAAATTTGTTTTATAAACAAAGCATAATGATCTGAAACAATTTTCAATGGAGCAGAGTTTCCTCAGTATAACTTGTTACTACATAAAATTTAGATTTTTTTTCTTTTTTTTAATCAACTCATAATAAGATTTTTTATGTTTTCGAATGTTACTTATTATTTTGTATAATTTCAGGGCTTCTTATGGCAATCAGTTTTTCAAAGTAACAGCAGTTACCTATAGCTTGATTAATTATTAAGGGCAATAAATTTTGGCTTAAGCCATCATGAGATTTTAAACACGACGAAAATTAATTTTTTGTCAAAAGTTCAAAAAAAAAAAAAAAAAAAAAAAAAAAAAAAAAAAAAGGGTTTAATACCGTCAACTACCGTACTACTTCGGGACACTTTTACATGGTTTCACAAACATTTCCATTATCCTTTTCAATCCTGATGTCGCCTGTAGGAGATACTAAAGTAACCCTTTAAATGAACTTAAATACTTCTAGAATTTTTAAAATTACTTTTAGACATTTTTAATAAATCCAAATTAACTACTAATAGATTCATCGTTTATATATAAAAAAAAAATAACATTTTAAAATTTTAAATTATTGAAGAAAAGCGAATATTTTGACTTAAAGAAAAAAATTACTTCATTATTGGTTATGAAAGTATATTCATGTGATAAGCTTTTCTGTTTGTATATAAAAAAACACCAACTTTCAGACCCGTTCCATTTTAATTCAGGCAGGGGGTGACAGTAGACCGACTGCGAGTTTTTTGAAAAAAAAAAAAAATATGGTAGATTCTCCTATTGGATATATTAAATATCCCAAAAAAATTTTGTAAAAAAAAAAAAAAAAAAAAAAAAAAAAAATTGGCCAAATTATGGCATTTTGTAATATAGCTAAAAATTCATTTTTTTTTAAAATGTGATATATAACATATGTTTATTTGCTTGTCATTCTAAAACTATAAGGGCTAGACAGTTGAAATAACTTTTATTTTGAAGCTATTTAAATGAGTTTTGATATGGTGCGTATGAAGTAAGTATTAATAATTAATAAATTAGCAAAAATATTGCATATTTCGCAGAAAAAATGTGATTTTTTGAAATTTTAGGAATTTTTTTCCCATACAAAAATAAGTTTGATAATTAAGTTAACAATGGTAATTTATTCACCCTATAGGATAGTCTTACTCATAATTTTTTTTAGGCCCATGATACAACTAACTCTTATAACAACTCTCAAAAATGTCCTGAAATGCCAAAATGTCGCATTTTCGAGGGGCCGTTATTCAAAAACGCCATTTTTTAAAAATCTGAAAATCTGGCAAAATAATGTCCTAATAGAATATAGTTGAATTATGAAGCTGCATTTTGGTATTTTTGCTTTGTATATTTTCTACAATTTTTTTAAATGGCATAGATTCCACTACGTAAAAGTCTCAATTTATTGAACATTTTTCCCTTAATAGGTTCTATTAGACTAAATTTGCTTTTATATTATGGTGGGAAAAGTACGTAAAAGCACTACGTAAAAGTCTCAATTTATTGAATTTTTCCCCTCAATTTTTTCCTTTAACACCCGTTAAAAAAAAAAAAAAAAAAAAAAAAAAAAAAAAAAAAAAAAAAAAAAAATTCACAAATAATCTCCTAATAACATATTGTTGAGTCATGGAGCCAGATTGGTGTATTTTTGCTTTGTCTATTTACTACAATTTTTTTTAAAATGATATAATATTTTCTATGTAAAAATCTTAATTGTGTTTTATCAATTAGATAAAGCATTAAATGTTTTTAATGAGCAATTGCTATAATATTAATTAGAATATATTCTGAATAGTTCCATAATTTATTGAATATAAAATTACTGATATGTACTATAAAATCTGTTAGCTTAAATAGCCTAAAAGAAACTTGTTTAGCTGTAATGTTATAATTTAATATGCATTACTTTTAATAATGCAACATATTTATATTACTTAAATTTGCATCATGTAAATCTACTTTGTTTAACCCTTTCATTCCCAGTGAGTCCAAATGGCATCATGATATTCCTTATTTATTTTTCTATATTTAAATCTGATATTCCAAATTCACACCAGAAAATTAAAATAGAAATACTTGTTTTATTTAATAACGGTTATTCGTATTTAAATAAAGCGGAGTTTATCAGTAAATTTTTCTGGTGAAATTTCAGATTATCTGAACTACGGAAATTTTAGAACGTATTCTGCCATGGGAATGAAAGGGTTAAAGGATGTTAATAAATTCAATTTTCACAACAGCAATATTTTATTTATTTAAAAAAAATAATCACTAAAATCTTCAAAATTTCAATAATTATACTAGATTTTAATTAATAAATAGTTGTTCTGAAGTGAACCAATTATTTCTATAAAATTCCTACAAGATTGAATATTTTTACTATTTCCTTATAATAAAACTAATTTATCCAAGTCAACAAACATACTGAGACATTCAAGCATGTTTAAGGTCAGTTTCTTTGTACAGTACTTAGGAGTTCACTGAGGAGTTGATTGACCTTAGTTGGAAGAAACAAAGAGCACTATAGCCAATGAGCACTCTTATCTTCCCCCCAACACCCTAAATTCACTCAGTCTGTTTTTGTCTTTTGAATTGTGGAGAGTAAAAAATCTGTCTTGCTTATTTTTGGGTTCATTATGTCAGATCTTCATAGTTCTAAACGAGTAAAGTGTGAGGACTGCAGTAAAAGACATAAAAAATTGTATATCAAAGTAGTAATGTTAAATTTTATAATGTGGGTGACTTGACTGAATCAATCTAAAGCATTGTTGGGCCATCTATAGCAATTAATAGTACTGATTATTATTGTCTAAACTGTTTTGCTTTCTATAAGAAAAAATTACAGAAGTTTCAAATGAGCCCAAAGAAGAAACATGTAAAAGTAAAACTTCTTCATCTTCCTTTATTCCAAGTGATGAGATTGAGTTCTTGTTATTAGCAATGAAGATAATTTTCAGACTACTGTCTTTCGCAAACCTTTTGCGGTCAGTCTTCCACTTCATAGATATTCTTCTCATCCTCCTAACCAAAAAGTTGCGGCTTTTAAAACTTTTGTTTTCCGGGCTTCCAATATTTGTTCAACTCCTCAGTTACTCAGTGATGAACTTAATTATCTAAAAGCTATTGCTGTTGATCGTGGTTATTCCCCTAATATTATAGATTCAATTAATAGAAAATTGACAAAATCCACCCAATCCGAAAGAAAAAACTTTAATTGGAACTTCAATGCTTTGGTTGTTTTGCCTTTTTTCCCCAAAATCAGTCAGCAAGTTGCTAGAATTTAAAAAAGGTTCGATTTCAATGTTATTTTTTCTCCTGTTAATAAAATTGCTCTTTCAAATCTTAAGCACCCCATTGATCATTTAGATAACTGGGGTATTTACCAAATTTCTTGCCAATGTGGTCTTTCTTATATTGGTCAGACTAAACGTGCTCTCAGATTTCGTTTAATGGAACATAAAATGTATGTCAAAAATCAAGAGCTTAAACGTTCCTCTATTGCTCAACATTGTTGGTCTTCACAACATAAGTTTAACTTTTCTTCAGCCACCATCATCCATAAATGTCCTTCCATTCTTGATCTTGATTTTTGGGAAGCTTACTACATCATAAAAAATTCTCACTCCTTAGTCAATGACTTATCTAGTACTCCTTATTTTCCAAGTATTTGGAAATCTTTAATTTAATTCTTTTTTTTTCTTCTTCTTCTTTTTTTTTCACTCGCTTTTTAATTTTTGTTTTGCTTGTTCTCCGATAGGTGTCGCTACTTGTCCACCCAGTTGTTTTGACTGATTTCTTTTCATTGGTTGTTTTTCTTTAGGCGGGATTGTTCCCATAGCGGGTACATAAGCTTGCGTCTCTCTGTCTCTTTGCTCAGTATTGCTATTTTTTAGCTCGCTGAGTTTTGCACTGATGAAGAATCTCGATAGTTGATTCGAAACAGCTATTTGTTACTTTCTCATACTTTATTTGTTCATTTATAATCGTTGGTTTTCTATCTTTAAACATGAAATATCAATTATCTGCCCACCCAACAATTTTAAAGAAGAAATTTACATTTCAGATGGTGCTGCAGGTCATTCCAAAAACAAATATCAGTTTCATGAATTTTCTAAATGTAATAAAAAGAAAAAAGCAAAATGGATTTTCACAGCAACTGGACACGGGAAAAGTGCATGTGATGATGTAGGTGGATTATGCAAGCATTATGCCACAAAATTTAACCTACAAAAAGAACCAGCACTTGTCATTAGGAATGCAGATTCATTTGTTAATACAATGGGAAATATGTTGCAAAATATAGCAATATTACTACTTAAGGCAGAAAGTATTCAAACTTTTCGATCAAGTAAAGAAAAAGAATGGGCAAATATAAAATCTATAATTGGTATACGTTCACAGCATTATTGGTTGGTTCAGAACAATGAAGCATATATGGCAAGAACAGTCGAACATAATGATAGAAAAATACAGGCATTAATGCCTTTAAAAAAACACACATTCTCTGTTAGGGATTTTTCCATAGGAGAATTTGTAGCGTGTATATATGAAGAGGACTGGTGGATTGGATGCATAACAAGCATTTCTCAAGAACTTGAGGATATTACAGTATCCTTTATGCACCCTCATGGTCCAGCAAAAGGATTTCAGTGGCCAGAGGAATGTGGAAAAAGAAAAGACGACTGTCCAATACCAGTAAAAACATTTTGCTAAAGCTGAAAAATCCAATTCCATGTGGATTATCTGCACGACTTCATTCCTTCGATAAAAATGAACTTAAGCAGATTGAGCATCTATTCCATATTTGAGAACTATTTTCAAACATTGGTAAGGACTATAACAAAATTTTTATAAATTAGATTTTACATTATGTTTATAATGATATAACATAAAAGATAAAAGCTTGTTAGTAATACAGTATTAAATGAATTTTTAAAATTTGTTATTTTTATGCAGTATTTAAATGTGTTAATATAAATCAATCTATTCACTGTTAAATAACAAAATTAAGGCAGTGTTCTGCATTTTCCCACCATAATGTAAAAGCAAATTTAGTCTAATAGAGCCTATTAAGGGAAAAAAGTTCAATAAATTGAGACTTTTACGTAGTGGAAATTATGCCATTTAAAAAAAAATATTGAAAATATACAAAGCAAAAATACCAAAATGCAGCTTCATAACTCAACTATATTCTATTTGGACATTATTTCGCCAGATTTTTAAAAAATGGCGTTTTTGAATAACGGCCCCTCGAAAGTGCGACAGTTTGGCATTTCAGGATATTTTTGAGAGTTGTTATAAGAGTTAGTTGTATCATGGGCCTAAAAAAATTATGAGTAAGACTATCCTATAGGATGAATAAATTACCATTGTTAATTTAATTATCAAACTTATTTTTGTATGGGAAAAAATTCCTAAAATTTCAAAAAATCACAATTTTTTCTTCGAAATATGCAATTTTTTTGCTAATTTATTAATTATTAATGCTTAATTCATACACACCATATCAAAACTCATTTAAATAGCTTCAAAATAAAAGTTATTTCAGCTGTCTAGGCCTTATAGTTTTGGAATGATAAACAAATAAACATATGTTATATTGCACAATTTTTTTTTAAAAAAAATGGATTTTTAGCTATATTTCAAAATGCCATAACTTATCCAATTTTTTTTTTTTTTTTTTTTTTTTTTTGCAAAATGCTTTTGGGATATTTAATATATCAAATAGGAAAATCTACCACATTTTTTTTCAAAAAATTCGCTGTCGGTCAACTGAAACATTTGGGTATAGGCTGCCTGAATTGAAATGGAAGCATTTAACCAACAGCTTCTAAGCATTTTAAAATAATGCAAGAAATACATTTCAAGTATTTTTTTTTAATTTTATTAATGTTTTTTTTTGTTTTCCTATTATTTTTTTTCCAGTTAGCACGTCTTCTTTTTCTACAACTAACTTAGGAATAAACATGAAATTCTTGTTTATGAGGTAGTGGAAAAAACGTCCTGAAAAAAGTGCTACATAAAAAAAATAATAAAAAAAGTAAAAAATTAATATACCACAAAATTTACTTGTATGACTAAATTATTGAATATAAATGCAAGTACCCCTTTTTGCTTGATCTTGTTTAGGTTTCATGAATGAGTTTAAAAATAAGAACGGAGATTGCTTTGCTGTACAAGCCTCAGTAATTGATTCCTTTTTTTCTGTTTTTGAGAAAGATTAAGCTTATTTTTTTTGTAAAATATGTTGCTGCCTAAATATTTCTAAATATTTTAACTTCTGATTTTAGTAGTTTTTTACATTTTTTATCTTTAAGAATCATAAGAAATTTTGAAGATAATAAAACCTATATGGTTTACCGTTGAAAATTTTGTTCTTTAAAGAAAGCATAGTGATATCAAACAATTTTCAATGCCTCACTGTTTCATCAATGACACTGGTTATTATATAAAATTAGAATTTTTATTTTTATTAACTGATAATAAGACTTTTTACAATTTCGAATATTACATATTTTGCATAAATTCAGGGCTTCTTAAATCACCTGCTTTTTGAATGTAACGGAATCGCTAAACTAAATCGCTCAATATGTAGCGCTTCTAACCACACACACACACACACACATATATATATATATGTAACGTAAAAATTAAAATAATATTTTTTGCGGCATTCCATCTAGAAGATCAACAGCAGGTTCAGTAGCCGTAGTGTAACTTACCAAACGATGGATTTCGGTCTTTGAGAATTTCCCCGTAAAAAATTACATCACTCCGTTTTGAATTCATTTTTATTGGAATACATAAAATACGTGAAGTCAGACCAGCAGTCACCTTGGCACACATCGAATACTCCAAACTTCGTGACTAAGCTACATCATTCCAGCTTGCAATTTATCGGGAAAAATTTAACGAGCGTCCTAGCATTTTAAGAGACAGATGCATTCTGAATGCTCCGAAAACTAGAATGAAACTCCCCAACACCCACACGGAAAAACTAGCCCCTCCTCAGTCTGCGTCAGTAAATTAAAAATCCAATTAGGATTAACTTCGAGGCTACGCGTCTGAAATCATCACCTCTGATTGGTATAAGAGGCGTGGCCTTCCCGTAGGAACTCAATAATGTCTCGCAAATAGACTAATCTGCTAACATATCCGCGCATTGACACAGAGCAGACGATCTTAATAAAAAATAAAATTAAAATCTCGATAATATTCTAAAAAAGAAAAATGTTACGAAATCGTTTCCCTCACTTTTTGAGAAAGAAGCAATAGATTATTAATAAGTTAAATAAAATAAGAAAAAGACTTTAGCTGTTAAAATATTAATACATTACGAAACTAAGATTAAAAATATGTTCCACAAATTTAGAATTAATATCTCAGAGAGGGCAAAATGGCGCATTTTTTTTATTTTATTACAAATCCCCCCTCCCCCCCCAAAAAGGGGTGAAAATGTAGGTCTGAGACCTGCAAGTTCACTGAAAGGGAGATGATGCAGACTTAGATCACGAAGTTGTTGATAGAAGTAATAATAATTAGATACTAAATAAAAGAAAAATTAAATTATTTTTTTTATAAATATGGAATTTAAATTTAGGAACACTAAGGTGAAGCGTGGAATAACTTTAAATTTACATGCATTAAAATTGGCATCAACAAAAATACAAGATATAATCTTGTTTAACAGTACACATCAGAAAGTAATTTAAAAATATAAGCAACTAATCTTAATATATTAACATGAAAAATAAAAAACAATGACGTTGAATTTATTCTTGACAATGACAAACCTAAATATGAAGAAATTCACTAGAAAGTTCTAGAAGTCAATGTTGAGAGTTTGCTTCAAAAAATCCTCAAAGAGTCATATTTAGAGTGGTATAGTCCATTACCTCTTTTCAAGGAGGTCTAATTATATCGTTATTAATTGTCCAAATTCAATATAATAACACACTTTATAGTATAGTAATATAGTAATAATAAATTTTAACAATGTAAATAATAAACAATATAAATAAGAAACATAATAAGGAAAAATATCAATAATAATAAATATCATAATAAGTATAAGTAAATCTTTCAACAAGTAACAGTAAATATCTCAAAAGACATTTTTTAAATTCTAAATTGTATACTTAATCTCGTTTATCTCATCTCATATTTTTGGGGATGAAATATAGAGAGAAGTGAAATAGAATAATGAATATAATCAATTATGTAATCATTTACTTAATCTTGTAATTCGAGTACAGGATTAAATAGGAATATGTACAAAAAAAAAAAAAATAAAAAAAAATAAAAAAAAATAAAAAATAAAAAAAAAAAATAAATAATAATATAAAAAAAATTTGTTCACGTTTGAGAATGCCCGTGACTTTTCAACTACTAAGATTCTTAAAAAGAAATATTAATAAATAATAAAAATTAAAGACAAGATTTATTCATTTCAAATAATTACGCAATGAATGTTTTATTGGTGTGATAAAACATTGCAAGATGCAAGAAAGAAAGAGAAAAAGAAACAAAATTAAATTCTAATTGACATGTACTTGGACTGGAATGCATAGGCAAAGAGAGAGAGAAAAAAATTAAAATAAAGTGATAAAAGTTTCGTTACTTGGTAAATAATTAATTTAATGATTGATAGATTAATTTTACTATTACAAATAGGTTCAGTTGAAAATTAAAAAAAAATACTTAAAATTTAATTGTTATTATATTATTCTAAGTTATAACTGGAGTAATTCAATACAGAATAAGAAATTTTCACTTTGCCCGCTTACGCCGGCATAAACAAACAAATATAAAAATTTCCAGACAAGTGACACTCTCGCTGCAGTCAAGAGATATCATTGCTATTCTGTAAGATTTACAGGATATTATCTGAATTAAAATATGAAAAGAAATTTACTGTTTAAGAGAAAAAAGAAAAAATTATAAAAGGATAATAAACTAGAGATTAAGTTCAAGCTACAGTTTTTACTTGAGTTTGCTGTTGTTGATTAGGGGGTTGTTGCTCATGACTTAATTTAAATTTATCAGGGGAATAATAAGGCCTTAATTTAGATACATGTACTATTTCTGAACTTTTGAACTGGTTTTGCCTATCAATTTCGAAATTTACTTCGGATAATTTGTTAAGAATTTCATAAGGGCCACTAAATACTTGTGATAACGTTCTAGTATTAGGGTACTGAAATTCTTCATAGATAACTAGATCCCCTATTTTAAATTTTGGTTCGACATAATTTTTATCATAATATTTTTTTATTTTTTAAATGAAATTCATCAATTCTTGCTTTAGCAATTTTAAGTGCTTCATGAACAGGGGGATAATAATTTTGTTGTAAGGGGGAGTCATAGGGTTTTTGACCAAAAAGTAAATAAGCAGGTGGAAATTTAGTAATATAATGGGGTGTATTATTATATTCATTAATTACTTCAGTTAAAAGCTTAGTCCAGGGAAATTTTAGAGGTAGTGGAGTTTACTTTACATTTTAATCTAGTTACTATTGTCTGATTTACTCTTTCACATTTCCCATTCGTTTGTGGATGATGGGCAGTGGTCAAACGTTGCTTAATATTATGATTTCACAGGAATTTTTTGAATCTTGAAGAAGTAAAAGCAGCATCAGGGTCATCATCAGCTTAGTCCAGGGAATTTTAGAGGTAGTGGAGTTTACTTTACATTTTAATCTAGTTACTATTGTCTGATTTACTCTTTCACATTTCCCATTCGTTTGTGGATGATGGGCAGTGGTCAAACGTTGCTTAATATTATGATTTCACAGGAATTTTTTGAATCTTGAAGAAGTAAAAGCAGCATTCCTGTCACTTAGTATTTTTTGAGGGGACTGTACACTTGAAATTTTATTAAAACAGAATAATTGTTGAGGGATTTTGATATTGAAAATTTGTTTTAGACAATTTGTATAAGTTTCTGTAGTGACACTTTTGGAAGGAAATGCCCAAACATATCTTGTTGCATGGTCTATTATAATATAGAGATTTTTTTTTTTTTTTGTAGAATTACAATAATTGAACCCTCCTACTGTAACAACAGACAGACAGTCAAAAGGTTGATCTGTAGTGGACATACCTTTTAATAAGCCAAATTTTTTTCTGGCAAATATCACAATATTTAACAAAATTGGTAATGTCTTGTGTCATAGCTGGCCAATAATAATTAGGAGAAATTAAATTTTGCATTTTTTGAACACCAGGGTGACCAAACTGTTCATGAGCAACATTAAGTAATTTTTTTCTTAAGGACACGGGAACTACCACTTTACGAAAACCTTTCTTTTTAACTATAATCAGCCCATTGTCATTAATATAATTTGAACCACACACATTTTCTCTTTCTTGCATCTCAATAATCTCTTTAACGTCAAGAAGAAAAGTAAGGGGTTTCCAAAAATGAGAAATAGGGTTTCTGGACAGCAGGTCGGCTTCGACATTTGTAGATCCCTTTAAGCACTCAATCTTATAATCGAACATACTTAACTTCAATGACCACCTAAATAATCGACCTCTCAAATGTTTGACATTTTTTAACCAAACAAGAGATGCATGATCAGTATGGATGATAAATTGTACACCATGAAAATAATGATAAAATTTATCTAAAGTATCAATGATGGCAAGACACTCTAACTCGGTAATGAAGTAATTTTTCTCATAACTTCTCAATCCTCTAGAGAAACAAGCAATTGGATGTAAAAAGTTATTATGGTCGGGTTGTTTAAGAACTGCATCTACCGCCACCTGAGAAGCGTCAACAAACATGTGTAGGGATAATTTTGGGTCATAAATCTTTAAAATTGGTTTAGCAATGAGGACATCTTTTAATTTTTGAAAAGAGTTTTGGCATTCAGAATTCCATTCCCAAATAGTATCTTTCTTAAGTAATTTATTTAGGGGGTGTTTAATTTCAGCATATTTGTCAAATAATTTATGATACACATTTATAGAACCAAGAAATCTTTGTAATTCTTTACTATTAATAGGGGGTTTTAATTTTTTAATAGTTTCTATATTAGTATTAGCTGGAGTTAAAGTTCCATTTTGGATTTCATACCCTAGAAGATGCTGTATATGTTCATCTATTGATTTAGAAAAAATAATTATATCACCAAAATAATAACACGCAAAGTCTATTTTACGAATCGAATATTTCCAGCTGAGCGAAAAATTGCCCAGGCCGGTAATCGAACCCGGATACTTGGCTTACAAGGCCAATGCTTTACCTGTTAAGCTATCTGGGAGATAGCCGGCTGGGATTTTCCCTCAGATAACCTTATTGGTCATAACATCTGGATCCATCATGGATCCATCGTTATCCATCGTTATATGGAGTTCCATTACCTGCGGTTTATTCTGCCGAGCTGTTTCAAATGACAGACCAGATGTTATGACCAATAAGGTTATCTGAGCCAAAAATCCCAGCCGGCTATCGTCCAGATAGCTTAAAAGGTAAAGCATTGGCCTTGTAAGCTAAGTATCCGGGTTCGATTCCCGGCCTGGGCAATTTTTCGCTCAGCTGGAAATATTCAATTCGTATGATAACTTTACCAATCAGTTTGATTGTGTTAAAATAATAGTAAAGTCTATTTTATATTTTGAAAGAATTCTTCTAATTGTCCTATTGAAAATTGGGGGGCCTACCTTTACACCGAAGGGGAGAACATTCCATTCCCAGAGCCCACAATTGGTAGGAAAGGCTAACTTTTCTGAATATGCTGGGTGAATAGGTACGTGCCAATAGCCTGAGGCTAAATCCAGTGTAGAGAAATATTCGGCACCACTTAATTTGTCTAAAATTTCATCAATTCGGGGAAAAGGTTCAGCGTCATTTTTCATAATAGAATTTAATTTTCGGTAATCAATACACATTCGGGTTTTTTTTTTGCCTTCATCTCGTTTATTTACTAACGTAACAGGGGAAGAATATGGGCTATAACTTTCTTTAATTAATGCAGCAGCTAATAAGGATTGAATTTGCTGGGAGATTTCTTTTTTATCAGCAGTGGATGTACGATAAGTCCTCAAAGATATTGGTAGGTCAGATTTGAGAAAAATACGCTGAGGTTCAATATTAGTTCTCCCTACATCATATTTATTTTTGGCAAAAATATCTAAATAATCCCTTAAAAGTTCCCTTACATTTTTATTTTGAATATTATTTAGATCCCCAAATAGATTATAATAATCATTATTAGTTCGCGGCAAGGATTGAGGAGTTAGGGTATTTCCATAATCGGGTTGCACATTGGTATCATTTTTTATAATATCAAAATGAAGCAATTTTAAATTATCACTGGATATGCTGACAGGTTGGTTTAACGTAATATTGTCTTGTAGCACCTGACTTTTTGCACAATCAATTTTCAATTTAAATTTGGCACAATCAGGTAAACCTAAAATAGCATTGTCCAAATCTATCTTACTTACTAAAAAATTAACATACATCTTTATATTGCCAAATATAATAGATACATAATACATAATATAATAGATATATAATACATAATCGACAAGATTTATTAATTGTAAGTGTTCCTTGTGCCTGTCTAATAGTAATAGGGGAAACATTATTTAAAGAGATTTTTTTTCCCAAGAAGTCCTCTGAACGCAAATCCAGCCATAGTAAATCTTGGTGACAATAATCACGGTACTTATACAGGGTGTCCAGGAAATAACACCCTGATTTCAAAATTAAATTTCTCAAAAACAAAGATCGATAAACGGTTTTTTCATTAGGTAAGCCGTAAAAATCTTATACGGAAATTTCAAATAGTGAATATTTTGAAAAAATTGCGTTCTGATTGCATAGAATGCTTTGATTTGACATTTTTCTTGTTTTAGATTGCTTACAGAGAAATAATTTTTCAGCTTACAGTGCAATATTTTAAAGATTTTTCGAAGTAAGTTTTTAGAATTTCGAAATTTCAAACATTTAATTTAAAAAAACTATGAAATATGGCACTTTAAGCCAAAAAACACATTCTCTGGCAGCAATCGAAAGCAAGAAAAATGTCAAATCAAAGCATTCTTTGTAATCAGAACACAATATTTTCAAAATATCTACCGTTCGAAACTTTTGTATCAGATTTTTACAGCTTACCTGATAAACAAACCGTTTACTGCATAATTTTATTGATCTTTATTTTTGAGAAATTTAATTTTGAAATCTGGGTGTTATTTGCTGGACACCCTGTATGTACGTGGTGTGCATTCCTTTAGCATTGCATTACATCTTATAAGATATTCAATTCAATAAATACAAATAAATTATTAAAAAGGAGATAATTTATTATTGAAAAGGATATTTTATATTTAGAGATAATTAAAACCTTAAAATTATATTTGGAGCTGATATGTTAATTTAAAACAGAATTAAAAAATCCTAACTGAAAATCATGTGGTGGAAAGTTTTGAGATTTAAGGATGTTGTAAGAGATTTAACAGATGTCCTCGAAATTTACAAATTTACATACTCACTTTTAAAACCAAAAGCATGTTACTTACAGACATGATTTTGAATTGACTTAAAATTTAATAACCTTTCATTTTTATATAAACTGAATTACATGTTGAATTATAAGCGATTGTTGTTCAATAAAAATTTTGTAGCATTATAACATCTGAAAATTCAGTTTATAGCGTTTTATTGAAGTTTAGTTCAAATTCTAAATGCATTTTAACAGCATTTCGAGAAAGATTGATTTTAATGAAAATTGGAAATACCGTTCGTTTGGCTTAGTTTATTTTGTGTCAGCCGATTTTCTACTTGAGGGATATAGGCCCAGGGAGAAGTGCCCTCCATGGGGATCTTTCTAAGAGAACCTAACCCGTATTTACGTAAGGTTCGGAGAAAACCACGAAAACTCCGAGTAGTTAAGCCGACGGTCGCGATTGGGTTCGAACCCAGCACCTGCCGTCTACCAGTAGAGAGGTCAGAACCTCTCAGCCACTGGAGGGGCGGAAATACGTTCGATTTCATACTTTCAAAATAACAGTATCTGTCACTCTCATGTGACAGATACAAACAAATATGAACAAACAAATGTGAATTCTGGAATGTAACCAGTTTGGGTTTGAAAACAATCTTAAGGCTGCTCTCAAATTTAAAGAAGCTATTTTCTGACACATTTCTGAATTCATTTTTGCTCGAAAGCACATTAAATCAGAAGGTGTTCTAATTCAGAAATTAATCGAATGACTTTTTATTTCATGGTAAACGCATATGATTTTACAGAACATAGAGTAAAAGTTGGAGTTTTGAACCAAATTCTTGATATAGCAGTGCGAGAAAGAAGAAAAAATTGTTGTCACCTAACAAGAATGACTTATAGCTCTAAGTAATTTATTTATCTGAAAATGGAAAACACTAATTAAAATTCGCTTCAATATGCCTGTTAATTTCATTCTCTTAATCATAAAAATGAATCAGACAATAAGTTGTAACATTTTGTGTTGTCAGCAAAGAATTTGTGAAGTACCTTAAATATAACTTAAGATAATAAGTTCCTTTACCCTTACCCCCCTTTTTAGATGCATGTTTTTTCTATTAGAACGCAATTTTCCGTTTTGAATTCATGAGGAAATTTAATGTTCTTCATCTTCTTATAATTAATTTTGGTAAGCATGTGCATAAGAAAAACATGCGTGATTGTAAGAATTATAGATTCCTTAAAAATCAAATTTCATCAAGAAATACATATTTAAGTTTCATTTATAAAACCGCCTAGAATGATCATCTGAACTTAGAATGAAGTATCTGAATGTACTTTCAATGAGAAATTAGTTTAAAAATGAAGAAAATATTTTTTCCATACATAATTGTCAAATATTTAAAAAATATGTTTCTGAACGGAAAATAATATTCTTGAAAAAAAAAATGGCATATTGTCAGGTAACAAGTATTATTTCTTCATAAGATTTTAAAAAAGAAGTTTAAATACTTCATAAGTCGTTAAAAAAATTCTCCAATGTTTAAATTTCTTGTGAAAAAATATGTATACTGATTTTTTGTCACCATACTTTTATTTATTTCCCTTTTTTTATTTATTTATCTTTTTCAGTTTGTGCATTTTATATTAACAAATATACATTTTTATACTGTCCATTTTTCTGTGGCTTAATAGCTATTCTTAGCAAGGAAAAAAAAAATGTTGTAGACATACATAAAATATACGTACATAAAATTTTTGTGAGTTGAAGAAAAAACATTATTGATAGCCGAAATCCTCGTTAAAGCGCCCTATTTAGCGAATTAACGCCAACAAAAAAGAGTTTTTCTAGCAAAAGAAGCTGACACTTCGTGCCCATAAATACAAGATACCGGATGACAACGATACCCGGTCCCTATAACGCCGAGCGCACTTCATATAGGGGAAAGAAAAGAAGGGTCGGCATCGGCGCATTAAGGGGTTAGGTACGCTTTGAACTAAAAAAAAAAATACGCGAAAAAATTACCTCTGTAAGAATTGCAGTCACTCTGTATCTAATTGACTTTTAACTATAAAATTGAAAACACATATTAAGAAGGATTTATTTTATTAGTTAAAGTTGTCAAAAAAAGTATACTCATATGTAACGATTTTTAAATTATTTTTAAAGATATACAATTTTTACGAAAGAATAATTTTTGCATGCCTTGCGCGCACGATTTTACAAATTTGAATGGCTAAAACAAACTAAGATTTTTTTTATGAGTAGAGATATAATGTGTTTTCAAAATGACCTACGATGAAAAAAAAAAATTTTTTTTCAGCCGTTTTCCAGAAATCGTGCGCTCAATAATCAAAATCGCTGTTTTGAGAAAATTGACGTTAAAGTTTAAATTACCCATTGATCGTATAGGAAAAGCGTAAAGTTTTTTGAACATAACTCTTCTTCTAATGCGAATTTTTGAATGCGGTTTGTTTTCAAATGTTTCCAAAGAATCATATTTAATTATAAGCTATTTTTTTAAAAATCGATTTTTGGATTCTTGAAAGGGTACCTGACCCCTTAAGCCGTTCTCCGTGTTATGCACTACTTTAATGTGGATAACAATAAAAGTTCAAGCCAAACAAACGAATGTGAAAAACAGTCTTTGGAATCTGCTATTATTTTAGTTTTTTATTAATTATATTCTAACTTATATGTCTTAAATAATTTAAATTGCGTCAATTAATATTTTTCCTCCAGTTACGTTTTCTTATTATGTATTAAAATAGATGGTATGTAACTGTTAATCAAGCATAGTATTTGTATTGAATAGTTTTACATGACATCCAGCTTATAAGGTAAGAACTGATGCATTCTGCTGTCTTTTCAGATGCGTTCGTAATTACATAAAGAAGTAGTACTGTTAGTCAGTCTGTCCTCATACAACTGTGCAGAAACTACCCAACCGAATGATTTGAAATTTAATACGTATAATCGTTATAGAATTTTGTCTAGTCGTTTCTAATTTTATGAAAATTTAATTAAAATCTTAAAAGATATTGATAAAAGTTTTCTTTATTCTGTTAAGTACTATAATATGCAATAATTTTAATGATAGTCTCATAATAAGTAATAATTCTAGTTTACTATGGTGATTATGCCCTATTTAAGATGGAGTCCCATAATTTCTATATTACTGAATTTAATATTTATAATTAAGACAAACATTATATTTATGCATATTTGCATAAGAGTGCGACAACTATTCACCAAGATCTGAATATTTATAAAATTAATTATAGTACAAACGAGCTTTATTTGCCATAAATGACGTACAATTTCCAATTGCTAAATTATACAGATTCTAAATGTTAAATAATTACATTAATCTATGTATGTGCAATTCATCAAGTATTATTTAAAGCATTTTGTTTTTAAATTTTGAATATAGTTTATGTTTTTTCCAATATCTGAAATTTCAAGGACTTTCAATATTCAAAGTACTTTAAGAGCGGTTTTATACACATTAAAATATACCGAGTCTGAAAGAATTTTTATTCTTATGAATTACTAACTCACTACATAAAACTATTGCAACTTACATATATATATATATATATGTATATTCTGCGTCAGCTAAAAATTCAAATTCCTCTTCCGCATAAAATATGGAAAACTTAAAGTTTTTATGAAATATAAAATTCCATTCAAAGTCCTTTGAAAACAACAAAATGAAATTTTAATCCTCAAATCTAAATTTTTATTTTATTCTTTTTTTCCTTTGAAAATGAATAAATAAATAAATGAGTAAATGCAATGAACTAAATATAAACAACAAAGACCAACAAATTTAAAATGAAAACAAGCATAGATTAATCCATGTATTGCAAAAATAAACAACATTGCATGCATGATTTAAAAAAGAAAAATAATTTTATTACAAAGATTTATCTTTTATAATATCTAGATTAAAATATCTTTTAAAATTTTTGATCATATTTTATATACATGTATGTTTCACATATTTTAAAATTTTGTTATTTTTTAATATTTTTCATCGTGTATATTTCATTTTATAGGATTTATAAAATGAAATATGGAATACAATAATATAATATTCACGGAAACTTTTTATAAAGTATTACGTTTCAGGAATCAGTCAAAGTGTTTATGTATAAGATGGTTATGTAGTCTTAAGAGGGTTAAGATAGTTTCTTTTTAACACAAGCAATATACACAAGGCTTATATAAAATTTTTGCAAGACAATTTAGATTTACAAAAGCATGTTATTTTCTCGTATGAAGAAACCATTTTTGACAAAAAAATATTTTTATTTTTATTTAAGCACATTATATATATATATAATTCTGTTCAAACACAAATATAATACATACAGAAGGCTTGAGCCACCAATTTGTTTTCATATTTAAATGGATATCAGAGTGTTACCTTTAAAATCGGTTTTTGGGTGTCTACCAAAATAACTGGAATGTCTAAACAATTCTCTTTAAATCATACCAATAATCCAAATAGATGTGGAAAAAATCAAGTGTTTGGCGTTAACCTAAAAGTAGTGTTTTTTTAAAAAAAATATTTTGTCACCTGTTTTTAGATAAAAGACATCATAGAAAATTAAATAAGTTGGCTTTAAAAAAAGCGGAAATATTGATAGACAATAGATGAATTAAATGCATTATCAAATTTAAAAATTTCTCAAAAATTTCTAAATTTGCCGTATCTTATAAGAAATTTCTACATTTCCAAATTCATAAATTTGGCAAACATTAAATCTGAAAAGATGAGATGAGGATTTATGATTCCAAATAATAATTTAAAATGTAATTATTAAAAAAATAGCTTTCAAAAGTTTCACAACTTAATATATCTATAATTATGTAATATTTTCTTAGTATAATGCTAATTTTCAATTTGAAACGTTTTCTATTATCATAATAATCGAATATCATATTTAACATCCAAAACAAAAAAGGCAATAAACATTTAAGTGTAAGTAACCAGAAAACAATAAAAACCTTAACATATCTCAACAGCACAAATGACTGCCTCAACATATTTTCAACCTCTCAACTACAAATTAATATTTGCATTCTACTATGAATGCAGTGAACTGAATCAAAATTTTGTTTTCGAGTAGATAGCAGATAGCCAGATGCCAGATAAAGATACTTTACATAACAGAAGGAAATCGAATAGGAAAAAAATTGCTTTTAAAAATAATTCCTGATTAATCTTTTTCTATATAACATGAAACTGTTTAACTCAAGGTCATGCATCCAAAATTTACCAGTATAAAAGGTTCATATTAAATAAGACTTATTGTTACATTTTATAAAGAATCCATTTAATAATATCGGTGTATTGTAACCTCTTTGTTATTAATGTAATATTATTGACTATTACTAAATTATTTTTTCTCCGCAATGTCTCGCTTTAGTCTATTCAGATTATTTCGAATAATATAGATATCTAATCATATCATTCTAAGATCGAATTTGCAATTACGTTTCCGAATTATTAATAAAAAAAGAAAACATGGACGTTCCAATATGTGGACCCAGGAAACGAATTGAAGTTTCTAAAATGGGGGATGCCTATCTCTTATCTCAAAATTTCTCAAAAAAAAATGTCGTAGACAAGACTCTTCTGATTGGCGGATGAGTAATAGGTGTGTAAGTCATTCTTTTGGTGGAGTGAATGATCACACTTAAAAAATAGTGTGTTTTAATAATAAATAAGCATAGTTTTCCAGGTTACATTATGAAATGGAGTTTTTGAAAATTAAATACAAATTTTTAGACTTTTCATTATTTTATTCCATGTATTGGTTCCAAGTTTAATGGTATTTTTGTTAAGTGTATAATGCCAGGCTTTTTCCCTCGTCACCAAGCCGAGTTATTTTACTCTGGACAACTGAGTGACATATTTCAAACTTAATTCAAGTTTTTTATGCAATCTAATTAAAATCTACAACTTATAATAAAATCAGTTTTATATTAATTTTATAAACATTTATCTTTCACTAGGAAAATTCGCAAATAGTAAATTTCGATAATAGATTTGTTTCAATTTGATTCTTGATCAAGTTTCATATAAGTATGATTAACCCTTTAAACGTCTGGCCCGGCTTTTTCCGTTTCTAGAAATCATATTTAAATGATGGCTGCAGGCAAAAATATTTTAAACGGAATGTTAATTTGAATCAAACACAGAAAGAAGTGATATTAAAGATATTCTAGCATCAAATTGCGATTAATTAATATAAATATCTTGCAATTTTATAAGAATTCATATAAAAATACATGAAAGCCCTTGGACGGTGAAAAGGAGTAAAGCATTTTTATTTTACATCCGTTGTCAAATAACGATTTTAAATTATTATACTCTAAAAATCTGCAACCTTGACAGTTTCAAGAGTTTGCTTTGTATGATCCTTTGCTTGTACAGACAAATGAGAGAAGAAAATTTATTTTTATTTACAAGTCATTCTAAGTTCACTTTCACAAAAGAGACAGAATTTATAAACAAAGCTTCTAAATATATCATTCGTGATGTTTTTGAGTATGTGACATGTAAAAGCGAAGAGTTTACATTATACGAAATATGTCACTCTTGTTCTTTATTCTAAATGATAAAGAATTAACAAATGTTATAAAACGGGAGTGTATGTTTTGTTTTGTTATACCCAGTTTTGCTTATGACATTAAACACGGAATAAATGTTTAATTCAAAATGTGACTAGGTTTAATTTAACTAAGACTTCTGGCAATAAGATTTATTATATTTCATATTATATAAATTATTTTGAATTTCTATTGAAATGTAATTTGGCATATCTTTTTAAAATTAAAAACAACAAACAAAGACAGAAACTGTATACATAAAAGTTAATTACAAAATTTCCTTTGAGTTATCAATGTTTTTAATTAAAGTGAGAAATTTTTACGATCGGCGAACTCTAATTTTAATTATTCTTGATATACATTTGTAAATTCCTTTTATACTGTTCAATTTCAAAATAAAATGATGTACAAAAGGTAATCATAATTAAATTTAATTCTATTATAACAAAAGTATATTGGTAATGATGAATAATTTCTGTATAGTACATCCAGTTTTTTGTTGAGATTTTAATTGGAATTAGAAATACAAAATTATTTCGTCTCCAATGTATGAAATAAAGTTTAGTTGATTAATTATTCTTTAGTTGGGTTCATTAATGGAAATAAGGAAAAGGAACACAAATTTAGGTGATTATTTCAAAAGAAAGGTCATAATATTTGTGCAATTTGCATTTATTGTTATTATTTCTTTTTTTTTAATATTTCAGTGAAAAAATGGTACTTCGAGATATAATAAACCATACTTTGCAAAAAAAAAAAAAAAAAAAGGATATTTTTCAGAAATCATGTTAATTTATTTTTTATGAAAACATATTAATTTTAAATCAAAAAAAGCCTTTTGTTTTTTTATTATTTTACAATTATCGTGTATTAATTATAATTATTGAAACACACCCTGCTGCCGATCATTAAACAATCTTTTTATTACTTGGTATATACGGCATCAAAATAAGATCGTAAAAGGAAATACTATATCATAACACAATATACATACTTTTACGAAGAAGAAATTTAAGTAAGTAGGCTTTAAATAATGCAGAAATATTGATAGACAATCGATGAATGAAATGCATTATCAGATTTAGCTATTTCTCAAAATTCTTGCTTTATGTTATAAGGAATTTCTATTCATAAATTTGGCAAACATTAAATCTGAAACATTGGCATAAAGGTTTAGGATTTCAAATAATAATTTAAAATATAATTAGTAATAAAAAATAGCTTTCATAAATTTAATATGCCTAGAATAATGTAATATTTTCCTAATATAATGCTAATTTTCAATCTGATACTGTTTTATATTATCATAAATTTGGCAAATATTAAATCTGAAACATTGGCATAAAGGTTTAGGATTTCAAATAATAATTTAAAATATAATTAGTAATAAAAAATAGCTTTCACAAATTTAATATGCCTAGAATAATGTAATATTTTCCTAATATAATGCTAATTTTCAATCTGATACCATTTTATATTATCATAATAGTCGAATATCATATTTAACACCAAAATAAAAATGACAATAAATATTTAAGTGTTAGTAATCAGAAAGCAATAAAAATCTTATCAATTCTTAACATATTTTCAATCTCGTAACTGCAAATTATTATTTACATTCTACTATGAATAGAGAGAAATAAATCATTCTTTTAATCGGGATTTTGTTTTTGAGCAGATAACGGATAGCAGATGCCGTATAAAGATAGTTTACATTACAGAAAGGAATGGAATAGGAAAAAATTGCTTCTAAAAGTAATTCCTAATAAATCCTTTTTTACATAACATTAAACTAACTCATGGTCATAACATTCAAAATGTACCAGAATAAAAGGTTAAAATTAAACAAGATTAAGAGTTACATTTTGTAATGAAACCATTTAATAATATCCGTGTATTGTAATCTCTTCGTTACTGAGTATTAATGCAGTATTATTAACTATTACTGAATTATTTTTTCTCACTTTGGCTATAGATCAAGAATTTTAGTCGTTTGTATTATTTTAAATCATAAATAACGAAGCATGCCATTCTAAGATCAAAATTGCAACTAAGTTTCAGTATTTATTAATATAAATGGAAAGAACGGACGCCCAAATCTGTGGGCCCTGGGAACGAATTGAAAATCATAAAATGGCGGATAGCTATCTCTTATCTCTCAAAAAGTGTTGTAGACAAGGCTCTTATGATTGGCTGATGAGAAATACATACTATGTAGTTTACTCATTCGGAAGATTGACTTCTCACTCTTGAAAAGGAAAGCCTTTAATCCTTTGCGGCGCAAGGCAAATTCATTCCTTAAGTTTTGAAATTAATGGCTGACACCGGAATTTGAAAACAACTTTATTTGTAAATAAGAAAACTCTGTATTTCACGCATTCAATAAACCGTAATTTTTTTGAAAAAAATTCCGGTGCGAATGTGGCATTTGGGAATTAAAATTAAGTGGTATATCTACGAAACCACTGCGCCGCAAAGGGTTAATACCAAATACCGCAATTTCGGGTGTATAAGCCGCGGATCAAACAATTCTTTTTGGACCCAGAAATCTTATTTAGTGATTGGAGACAAATATTTACGGCGATCTAACTAGTTATATTTGTTTCTTAAAAAATTCTGGATCGAAAAAGAATTGTTCGATCTACGGCTTATACACCCGAAATTACTGTAAGTGTAATTTCTCAGGTTACATTATGAAATGGAGTTTTAGCATATTAAGTATTGATATATTTTGATGATTTTCATTATTTTACTGCATATATCGGTTTAAAGCTTAACAATTTTTTTAAGTATATAATACCATGTTTTCACTCTGGTCAGCGGAGTGAGATATTTCTCACTCGACAACGGAGTGACATATTTCACTTTTTTCTAGGGAGTAGGAAATTCCGCTCCTTAATAAGTGTGTTTTTACAAAATTCACTCAAAAGAGAGTGAAAATGCCTTTCATTCTTTCAAAGGGTAAACTTCTTACTCTTCCCAGTTTTAGAGTGCAAATAAATCAAAAGTAATCCTGCCGTTTCTTTTCTGAAATCTGCGGCACCGCATGTCGAGAGTTCCGACTCCCGACAGGACACGTCACACTCAGCCCCATCACTTCGGGGTCGATAAATTGAGTACCAATGTTCCGTTTTGGAAGAAAAGCACGGAGGGTCTGGCGTTAGGCTGGCCACCTGGATGCTGCATAGTACCTCGGGGCCCAGACTCTAGTAAATGAGCACTGCCGGCGCTGATCCTTTATGGATTGTAATGCCACTGACTGTTCAGACAAATCAGAGAAGAAAATTTCGTTTTAACAAGTTACACTAAATGCAATTTCGCAAAAGAGACAGAATTTATAAATAAAGTTTCTAAATATATCATTCGTGATATTTTCGAGTATATGATATGCAAAAGCGAAGAGTTTATATCATACGAAATAACTGAGTTTTATTGTTTATTCTAAATGGTAGAGAATTAACAAAGTTTTAAAAAAGAAGTTTATGTTTTGTTTTGTTATATACAATTTCGCTTATGACATTAAACACTGAATATGTATATACTTGAAAATGTAACTAGGATTAATTTATCTAAGACTTTTGGCAACAAGATTTATTATATTTCAATTTACATAAACCATTTTCAATTTCTGTTAAATTGCAACGTGGTATATCTTTTGAAGTTAAAAACAACAAAGACTGAAACTGTATACATCAAACTTAATTATAAATTTTCCTTTGCTTTATCAATGTTTTTAATTAAAGTAAGAAATTTCTACGATCGGCGAACGAATTTTAATTATTCTTGATATATATATGTAAAATTCCTTTTATACTATTCAATTTCAAAATAAAATGATGTACAAAAGGTAAACATAATTAAATTTAATTCTATTATAACAAAAGTATATTTGTAATGATGAATAATTTCTCTGTTGTACACAGTTTTTCTTTTGGATTTTAATTGGAATGAGAAATACAAAATTATTTCGTCTCCAATCTATAGAATAAAATATAGTTGATTAATTATCTTTATTTGGGTTCATTAATGAAAATAAGGAAAAGGAACACTAATTTTGATGATTATTTCAGAAGAAAGGTCATAGTATTTCTGCAAGTTGCATTTATTGCTTATTTTATATAGGTTATTGTTCTTTTTTTAAAAAATACTTTAGTGAAAAAAAATGTTATTTCGGCATATAAAAGGTCGTACTTTGCAAACAAAAGGATATATTTCAAATATCATATTAATTTGTTTTTTGTTATAAAAACATACTAATTATAAATCGAAAATCGTCTTTTGTAACATTTTATTTTTTTCACGATTAACTTGCATTAATTATACTTTAATGAAACACTCCCTGCTTGCATCAAACAATTTATATAACTTTGTATTTACGGCATCAAAATAAAATGACAAAAGAAAATAAATCATAACACAATATGCATACTGCATTTAATACTTTTGATTTAATAATAATTTTGACACTACTAGCTGTTTGGTTCTTGTTTAAACTAAATTTTTCGTTGGGGTTCTGGCTTGGATATACCTGACTTTAATTATTTTTGGTTCAGATCAATTTCAGGCTGTGTTTTGACTTAGGTTTGCCTTTGGTAACGCACATTTTTCAAAGAATTTATATGTTTTACAATATTGTATCAGATGAAAAAAAATTATATTTGAAAATAAATGCTTATTTTTCTAAATAACAGAAATATAATTAAAGAGTATATATTTCTTTAATCGAATTTTAATTAATTAATTAATTCATTCATTCATTTATTTTGAAGTAAGCCAGATTTGAGTGTCGTTTTGGGTTGACTAACTTCAAATAAAATTTTCGTATTTATTCGAGTATAATATACTTGTGCTATGCGCTACTGTTATATAATGTGGGCAACAAAATTTTCAAAACAAACAAATGAAGGCGAAAAATAATCCTTTAAATCTGCTTTTATTTTTATTATTTTATTACTAATAATTATATTCTAAGTTATATGTCTTAGATGATTTAAACTGCATCAATAAATAATTTTTTATTAGATAGATTTTCCTTTAGCGTATTAAAATCGATGATGTGTAATTATTAATCAAACACAGTATTTGTATTGAATATTTCGACATGACGTCCAGATTATACTGTAAGAAATTATGTATTCTGCTGTCTTTTTAGATGCATTTGTGATTATATAAATATGTAGCACCCATAGTCGTCTGTCATATCAGAATCGTTACAGAATTTTGCCTATCCATATCCAATTTTAGGAAAATAAAATGAAAACTCACAAACATATTGATACAAGTTTTCTTTATCCTGTTAAATCCTGTTATATGCAATCAATTCAATGTTATCTCATGAAAAATAATAATTCTAGTTTACCATAGTGATATTACATTCTAACTAAGATGGAAATAAGATTCTATTATTTCCATATTATTGAATTTAATATATATAATTGTGAAAAACTTTGTATTCATGATTATTCTGAATATTTGTTAGTGATACAGCTATTCACCATCATCCGAATATTTATAATACTAATTATAGTGCAAATAAACCTCATTTGTCATATTAGAGAATTCGCAGTTTGTTAAATTGTACAGATTCTATATGTTAAATAATTACATTAGTCTATGTATGTGCGATTCCTCATTTATTATTTAAAACTTTTTTTTTCTCTGTGTGTATATATATATATGTATATATATATTTTCTATTTTTTCTACTTTCTGAAATTTCATAAAAAATCCTCAAAATACTTTAAGGGTGGTTTTATATATAAAAAAAATGTCGAATCTTAAAGAATTGTTTATCAAATGATTATTAACTCACTATATAAAACTATTATGATTTATATATGTATTATAGTTTCCCTCAGATAAAAATTCAAATTTCTCATCCGCATAAAATATGACAAACTTAAAGCTTTTATAAAACATAAAATTCCATTTAAAGTTATGTCTTTGGCAAACAACAAAATAAATTTTTAATTCCTAAATCCAAACAATATTACTTTTAAAATATAATTCAATAAATAGAGTAAATGAAATGAACTAACCATAAACAACGCAATAACATATAAGCAAGTACAGAATAATCCAAGTATCACAAAAGCAATAAGCGACATTGTATTTATGATTTAAAAAAATTATTACAAAGATTTGTATTTTTTAATATCAAGATTCACATATCTTTTGAGTTCTTTAGTGATATTTTAAATATATATTTCGTATGTTCGTAAATTTTGTTATTTTTAAATATTTTGCCGTGCATATTTCATTTTATAGTGTTTATAAGATGAAATTTGAAATATAATATTCAGGAAAAAGTTTTATACTGTATTACGTTTCACGAATCAGTCAAAGTGTTTATGTATAAGATGGTTATGTAAGTCTTAGGATGGTTACTATTGTCTTTTCAATACAAGGAATATACAGAAAGATTATATAAAATTTTTGCAAGATAATATAGATTTTCAAAAGCATATTATTTTCAAGTATGAAAAAAACACTTTTGTAAAAATATATTTATATTTTTATGTAAGCACTTTATTTAAAAAAAGAATTTTCAGTTCAACCACAAATGTAATTATTTTTAAAATATATTTTATGTTGCCTTTGACAATGAAGGGGAGACTAGGGAGGCTTGCCCTATTAATTAGTTCTCATATTTAAATAGATTTCATAGTATAAATGGATTTTTTCTCCTATGAATGCAGTTAAACAAATCAGTTTGTTTGAGTTTTAGAGCAGATAACAGATAGCATATACCAGATAAAGATAATTTATATCACAGAAAGGAATCGAATATGAAAAAAATTCTTCTAAAAATAATTCCTGATCAATGTTTTTCTATATAACATGAAACTATTTAACTCATGGTCATGTTATAACATTCAAAATCTACTAGAATAAAAGGTTACAAATAAATAAGACTTACCATCTCGATTCACAAAGAAAAGCCATAAAGAAATTGTAGATATGGGTTATTAACTCGATTAAATCAGATAAAGAGTCTGTATTATCCCTGAATGTCGTTTTTAATAATATCCATGCATTGTAACCTTTTTGTTTACTGCGTATTAATGCTATATTATGAACTATTACTGAATTATTTCTACTCCGCTTTGACTCGCTTTAGCCTATTTGAATTATTTAAAATCATATATATCGAATCATATCATTCTAAAATCGAAATTGTGATTACGTTTCAGTATTGATAATAAAAAGGGAAAGAATGGACGTCCCGATATGTGGACCCATGGAACGTATTGAAGATTCTAAAATGGGGGTCTAAAATCTCTATCTCAATACATCTCAAAAAATGTCTTAGACAAGACACTTTTGATTGGCTGATGAATAGCACATATGTAAGTCATTCTTTTGGAGGAGTGACTATTCACATTTGGAAAAGAGTGTGTTTTAGAACTAAATAACTATAATGTTCACGTTACATTATGAAATGCGCTTTTTGAAAATTAAGGACATATTTTTTGCTTTTCATTTCTCTACTCCTTATTTTCCAAATTTAATGGATTTTTCTTAAATGTATTATGCAAGGCTTTCACTCCCGTCAGCAGAGTGAGATGTTTTACACTCGACAACGGATTTCAATCCTTTCTAGTGTAAGAATGTCCTCTTTTTTAAAGGAGTATTTTTGAAAAATTTATTCCAAAAAGAATTAAAATTCCTGTAATTCTTTTAAAAAGTGAACTTTACCTCCTCCTAGTTTTATGGTGTAAAACAATCTAAAATAACTTTTCCGTTTTTACTATAATGCAAAAGTTAATTGCCTAAATCTAGTTTAAAGCTATGATTGAGATGAAATTCAAGTTTTTAAAGCTATTAAATTCAATCTTACAACTTTAAATAAAACCAGTTTTATATTATTTTATAAACATTTATCGTTCAATAGGAAAATTCACAAATAGTAAATTTCGATAATAGATTATTTTCAACTTGATCCTTGAGCAAGTTTCATAAATGTTTGATTAAGTTTTAGAATAAAGGATTTTATTTTACATCTCTCGTCAAATAATTCTAACGATTCTAATTTATTCATGTCTAAAACTCTCTAGCCCAGTCAATGTCAAGAGTTTGGTTTGTGCGATTCTTTGCTTGTGCAGACAAATCAGAGAAGAAATTTCTTTTTAGTAAAAAGTAATGCTAAATGCACTTCCACAAACAAGACAGAATTTATAAACAAAGCTTCTAAATGTATCATTCGTGATGTTTTCGAATATATGACAAGTAAAAGCGAAGAATTTGCATCATATGAAATATGTCACTCTTGTTTATTCTAAATGACACAGAATTAAACAATGTTATAAAACGGGAGTTCATGTTTTGTTTGTTATACCCAGTAACGCTCATGACGCTAAATACGGAATACGTGTATAGTTCAAAATGTGAATCGGTTTATTTTAACTAAGACTTTACGCAACAAGATAGATTATATTTCAATTTATATAAATTATTTTCAATTTCTATTGAAATGTAACATGGTGTATCTTTTGAAATTAAAAGCAACAAACAAACAAATAACGACTGAAACTGCATATACATCAAATTTAATTACAAAATTTCCTTTGATTTATCAATGTTTTTAATTAAAGTAAGAAATGTGTACGATAGCTTAACTAATTTTAATTATTCTTGATATACATTTATAAATTCCTTTTATACTATCTATTTTCAAAATAAAATGATGTGCAAAAGTTAATCATAATTAAATTTAATTCTATTATAACAAAAGTATATTTATAATGAAGAATAATTTTCGTGTACTACATTCAGTTTTTCTTTGGGATTTTAATTGGAATGAGAAATACAAAATTATTTCGTTTCCAATGTATAGAATAAAGTATAGTTGATTAATTATCTTTCGTTGGGCTCATTAATGAAAATAAGGAAAAGGAACACAAATTTAGATTATTATTTCAGAAAAAAAGTCATAGTATTTGTGCAATTTACACTTATTGTTTATTTTATATATGTTATTGTTCTTTATTTTTTAAATATTTTACTCAAAACATTTTTTTATTTCGGGATATAAAAGACCATATTTTGCAAACAAAGGGATATTTCTCAGAAATAATTTTAATTTAATTTAATTAATCTATATACACTGGTTTCCAAAAATTAAGGAAAAATCACAAAAATAGTGATAACTCGTTCAAAAAGAAAGCAATCCGTATGAAATTTGCATATATTGTTAAATAAAAGATGCTGAATAAAAATATCAAATGCAAATTAGTGGTGCTGCAATCGCATTGTGTCATCCGTGAGGCACATAAAAATGCACGTTAGAGAGTAAGGCTGCAGTTGTCGCTGTGATAGTGATATTATAAATCTAGGATAGCCAATTCATTACAATGACCTTGAGGCATCATTTGCCCGCATAACTGCGATTTAGAGCTATTGGGAGGTTGGAGGCAGGACAAAGTCAGAAAGAGGTGGCTAGATCTCTAAATGTGAGTCATTCGGTGGTTCATAGGCTTTGACAACAATTTCAAACCACTGGTTCGGGTTCAAGAAGGTTCAGCCAAGGACGGCCAAGGGTTTCGACAAGCGCCGATGACCGATATTTGCGGTTTTGTGTACGAAGGAATAGAACCGCAGCCCCATCTCACCTTAGATCCTGCCTTGCTGAAGCCATTGGAAGGTCGGTGTTAATGTCCACTGTCCGTAGAATGCTTCACGAAGGTGGACTTTACACGAGGCGACCAGCAATTTGTGTGCCGCTCACCTCACGTCAAGGAGGGAACGTTTGATGTGGGCACGTCAACATGTCCACTGGACGGTTGATCAATGGAGGCGTGTTCTCTTCACCGATGAGTCCCGGTTTAGCCTCCAAAGCGATAGTAGGCGTTGTTTGATTTAGAGAGAACAGGGAACACGCTATCTTCCATCAAACATTCGTGAAAGAGATTCATACGGAGGAGCCAGTGTCTGCGTTTGTAGTGGTATTTCTTTGAGTGGACGCACATACCTCCATGTCTTTCCACATGGAACCGTAAGTGCTCAGGTCTATAAAGATGACATTCTTGATGATTATGTTCGACCTTATGCCGGTGCAATAGATAACGATTTCCTGTTACAGCAAGACAACGCTGCACCGCACAGGGCTCGCATCGTGAAAGATTATCTTCAGCACCAGACAATTCAGCGCATGGAAGAGCCAGCTCGATCACCGGACTTGAATCCCATCGAGCATGTTTGGGATGCTTTAGGGAGACGTGTCGCTGCTCTCAATCCCCTTCCTCTGACCCTTGCCACGCTTACAACTGCTTTGGAAGAGCAATGACTCTTACTTCCCAACGAACTCATCGACCGCATAATTGACAGTATGACACATCACTGTATGTACTGTATTGCTACTAGGAGTGATCATACAGCATATTAAAGGTACTTTTCTCATAACAATCTGGAAAACTGATTTTGTTAATTTTATAATTATGCTATTTTTTGAAACAACATAACTGTCTGATAATTTCTTTTCATGTTATTTTATACCTTACTATGCGTTGTATATTGTGGCTGAGTTTCATTAAAATCTAAATGCAATATTTTGAATTATCGCTATTTTTGTGATTTTTCCTTAATTTTTGGAAACCAGTGTATGTGCGATTCATCACTTGAAACTTTTTTTGCATAGTTTCTATTTTTTCACTCTCTGAAATTTCATGGAAAATCCTGAAAATACGTTAGGGGTGGTTTTATGTTTTTAAAAAAAGTATCAAATCTTAAAGATTCGTTTGTCAAATAATTTACCAACTCACTCTATAAAACTATTTCATGTTATGTATACATATATTCCCTTCAGTCAATAAATTCAAATTTCTCATCAGCATAAAATATAAAAAGCTTAAATCTTTTATAAAACATAAAATTCTTTTCAAAATGATATCATTTTTTGAAAACAACAAAGTAAAATTTTAATCCCTAAATCCAAACAAAATTCTTTTTTTTTTTCAAATAAGTAAATAAATGACTAAATGCAATAAAATAAACAGAAATAACAAAGAGCTACAAAAACAAAAGCAAGCATAGAATAATCCATGTATTGCAAAAACAATCAACAACATTGCGTACATGGTTAAAATAAACAAAATAGTTTTATTCTAAATATTTATCGCTTATAATACCAAGATTCAAATATCTTTTAAGTTTTTTAGTCATACTTTATATATATATTTCGTTTATTTGTAAATTGTGTTGTGTTTGAATATTTTGCTTTACATGTTTCATTTTATAGGGTTTATAAAATGAAATTTAATATAATATTCAAGAAAAGTTTTATACAGTATTACGTTTCACGAATCAGTCAAAGTGTTTACGTATAAGATGGTTATGTAAGCCTTAGGATGGTTAAGATGGTTACTTTTGTCTTTTCAAAACAAGGAATATACAGAAGGATTATATAAAGTTTTTGCAAAACAATTTAGATTTCGAAAAGCATGTTATTTTCCCGTAAGAAGAAGCATTTTTGTAAAATATATTTATATCTTATCCTGAGAACTCTATTTTAAAAAAGAATTTTCGTTCAACCACAAATGTAATTACTTTTAAAATGTATTTTATATTTGCTTTCACTACGTTTGGAAGACTAGGGAGGATTGACTGTAGAGGAGGCTTGACCTATCTGTTAGTTTTCATATTTCAATGGATTCCTGAGTGTTACCATTAAATAGGTTTCAGAATGTCAAACAAAATAACTAGAATGCCTAAATAATTCTTTTTATTTCATACGAATAATTGAAATAGATTTGGAAAAAAATCAAGTGTGAGACGTTTTCATTCCAAAAGTTGTGTTATTTTAAAATACTTTGTCACTTTTTTTCAGATAAAATACATAGTAGAAGTTTAAGTAAGCAGGCTTTAAATAATGCAGAAATATTGATTGACAATAGATGAATAAAATGCATTATTATATTTGGCTATTTATCAAAAATCTTGCGATTTGTTATAAGAAATTTCTATTCATAAATTTGGCAAATATTAAATCTGAAAACATTAGTATGAAGATTTAGAATTATAAATAATAATTTAAAATATAATTAGTAATAAAAAAATAGCTTTCAGAATTTTCACAATTGTAATATGTCTATAATAATGCAATATTTTCTTAGTATAATGCCAATTTTCGATCTGATAGTGTTTTGTATAACCCAATAACCGAATATCACATTTAACACCAAATAAAAATGGCAATAAATATTTAAGAATTAGTAATCAAAAAACTATATACCGAAAAAAATCTCAACTGTACAAATGACTGTTTCAACATATTTTCAATCTCGTAACTGTAAATTAATCTTTTAATTTTTACTTACTCAATCTCACTAAATCTTTATGTACTTATTTACTATGAATGAAGTGAAATGAATCAGGCTTTGAGCTAGCTTTTTTTTCGAGCAGATAACCGGAAAATACTTGGGTAAATATCTAAGTAATAATGTATCCAGTCGATGCTGGATTTATTAGAGATACGTGTTTGCCCCACATTGGTGACTCACGGAATATATTCCATCCTGTGCTGCGTTTATAGCCTTGCCAACATGCAATAGTGAAAAGTTCCAGGCTGGGTGTCATTCCATGTGGAGTCAGTTGAACGTCAGTGCGCTATACTGATGGCCCGGGTTCGAAACTCGGCATGGAAACTTTTTATTAGGTTGGAGTTTGCACTTCTTAAGCAATAAAAATTTGAAATCTGATTTTCATTTGAAGAAAAAAAAAAAGATTTTCTTCAGTTTAATTCTCTATCAAATACCATAAATATTTGAATAAGTTTTAGAGTAAAGCATTTCATTTTATTTCTCTGTCAAACAATTCTAACGATTCTAAATTATTCTTGTCTAAAATTTTTCTACCCAGTCAGTTTCAAGAGTTTGCTTTGTGCGATTCTTTGCTTGTGTAGACAAATCAGAGATGAAAATTTCTTTTTATTAACAAGTTATACCAATTGCACTTTCACAAAAGAGACAGAATTTATAAAGTTTCTAAATATGTCATTCGGGATGTTTTCGAGTATGTGACATGTAAAAGCGAAGAATTTACATTACATGAAATGCGTCACTTTTGTTGCTTATTCTAAGTGATAGAGAATAAACGAATGTTATAAAACGGGAATTCATATTTTGTTTTGTTATACCCAGTTTCGCTTATGACATTAAACACGGAATACATGTAAAATTCAAAATGTGACTAAGTTTAATTTAACTAAGACTTTTGGCAACAAGATTTATTATATTTCAATTTATATAAATTATTTTCAATTTCTATTGAATTGAAATTTAATATATCTTTTGAAATTAAAATCAACAAACAAAGACTGAAACTGTATACATCAAACTTAATTACAAAATTCCCTTTGATTTATCAATGTTTTTAATTCAAGTAGGAAATTTGTACGATCGACGAAGTAATTTTAATTATTCTTGCTATACATTTGTAAAATCCTTTTGTACTATCCAAATTCAAAATAAAATGGATGTGCAAAAGGTAGTCATAATTAAATTTAATTCTATTATAACAAAAGTATATTGGTAATGATGAATAATTTCTGTGTGGTACATTCAGTTTTTCTTTGGGATTTTAATTGGAATCAGAAATACAAAATTATTTCGTCTCCAATCTATAGAATAAAATATAGTTGATTAATTATTTTTAATTGGGTTCATTAATGAAAATAAGGAAAAGGAACACAAATTTAGATGATTATTTCAGAAGAAAGGTCATATTTTTTGTGCAATTTGCATTTATTGTTTATTTTCTATAGGTTATTGTTCTTTTTTTTTATATTTTAGTGAAAAATATCGTTATTTCGAGATATAAAAGATCGTACTTTGCAAACAAAAGGATATTTTTCACAAATCATAATAATTTTTTTTTATAAACCATATTGATTATAAATGGATAATAGTCTTTTGTTGCCTTTCTATTATTTTACAATTATCTTACATTAATTATAATCTAATGAAAGGCACTCTGCTACAGTGAGCTAAACAGTTTTATTATTATTTTATACTTACAATATCAAAAAAGATGTAAATGAAAATAAATTATAACACAATATACACACTGCATTTAATACCTTTGATTCAATAATAATTTTAATACTAACTATTTGATCTGTTTAATAATGCTTTTTATTGTTATTTCGTCTTGACACTTCTGATAAGTGTGAAATGTCCCTTACGCTACTTCTTAATTTGCCTATACAAATAAGTCTTAGTTTAAATACCAGAGCAATAAATCCAATGTTTTTAGAGAGTACTGGTACTTTCTGCAAAACATAAATGGCTGCCGGACCCCACTTCTTCACGACAGTGGAGGGACCGGGGTCTTTCTGTCATTTGGCATCTTACCTTTAAATTTTGTTTCGCATCTTACCTTAAGGTATGAGTATGATGCCGAATAAAATTTTCTGTAATTACAAAATTACTGAACAAAATTAATATCTGTAAAATGAAATATGCTTTAAATCGTACATAAGAGAGCAAACTTCAACAAGAAATCAATGAATAACAAATAAAATCAACAAATGATTAAAAAAAAAAAAACTAAAAAACTTCGGCATCCTCACCCAACCTACCCTAATTACATTAATCTATGTATGTACGATTCATCACATATTATTTAAAACCTAAAAATATTTTAAGGGCGGTTTTATATATATTTTTTTAATTTCGAATCTGAAAGAATTGTTTGTCAAGTGACTAGCAACCTCACTATGTAAAACTATAACAATATGCATATTTTTTTCTTTCCTTCAGATATGAATTCAAATTTTTCATCCGCATAAAATATAGAAAGCTTAAAGCTTTTATAAAACATAAAATTCCATTCAAAGTTATATCTTTTGCAAACAACAAAATAAAATGTTAATCCCTAAATCCGATTTTTTTTTAAATAAATTAATAAATAAATGAGAAAATGCAATGAACTAAACATAAACTACAAGGAATAGAATAACAAAATATAATAAAAGCCAGCATAGAATAATCCATGTATTGCAAAGCAATCAGCAACATTGCATATGATTAACCCCCTGACTGCCGAGCAAAAGGGCAAAAATGTAATGTTGTTTTCTCCTTAATTTATTTTAAATGTTAATAAAAAAGGAATTTATTAACACGGTATAACATATATGCTTATAAGCAATGAAAGTATCAATAATAACTTAATTTGTTAGAACTGGATTATATTTGTGGAATTATAATAATTTAAATAAAGTTTCAATTGCAATGGAACCTGCAGTCTAATGAACGGACATATCTGGTCGCGGCAGCGGGAAGGTTGAAGTAAAAAAAATAATTTTATTACTAAAATTTATCTTTCATAATACCAAGATTCAAATATCTTTTAACTTTTTTAGTCATACTTTATACATATATATTTCGTATATTTGTAAATTGTGTTGTGTTTGAATATTTTGCTTTACATATTTCATTTTATAGGGTTTATAAAATGAAATCTGGAATATGATATTCAAGAACAGTTTTATACAGTATTACGTTTCACGAATCAGTCAAAGTGTTTACGTATAAGATGGTTATGTAAGCCTTAGGATGGTTAAGATGGTTACTTTTGACTTTTCAACACAAGGAATATACAGAAGGATTATACAGGGTGTCCACTCTCAACGGTGGCCAATGGCTAATTTCTAAACCGTTAGTCATAGACATATAGCTCCAATTGCAAAAATGCTTTAAAAAAAGGAAAGAATTGTTTTTCAAGTGATTAAGGTCAAAAAAAATTTTTTTTTAAAAATTACGAAAATTAACTTTTTATATGCCCCCCCCCCCCCCGGTCCTATTAGTGATACTAATTAAAAATTTTCCATCACCCTATCAAGCAAGACAAAAAAAGGTTTCAATCATCTAACATTAAAATTGATCGAGTTATGAAATTTTAAATTTCCTGACTTAAACCACTTTTCTGCAACTGAAAATGAATGAGTTGGACTGAGCTTTAAAGGAACGTACACTAAGTGCTTATAGCATTATAAAGGGCGTCCATTTCCAACGCTGTCCAGTAGCTGATTCCTAACCATTTGTCACAGACGTTTAGTTCCATGTACAATAATGTTTCAAACAAGATATAGAAATATTTTTAAAGCAATTTAACTGAAGGTGCTACTACCGTATTAAGTTTTACGATAGTGTAAAGTTTTATTAATTAATTTCTAAAATTGGTTAAAATAGTTGAAGACGTGAGTTTTAAAATTCGCCTTATCGAGAAAAATAAAATTTTGGGAAATCGCGATTTTATTTTAAAAATGTGTGTTATTTTGATAAACTTATTTTTTGCTTAAAACGTTCATATGTAAGTTTCCCTAGTTCAAAATTTCTATTCAAATTTTAACTCATTTCCAAATATCCGATCGAGGTTCAATTTGCACACTTATTTATATCCAATGACATTGTAATATTAATACAATTTTGATGCGTACCATTTATTTATTTTATAGGACTACACCAAATTCTGTTAGGTTAAGTAATCTAATAGAATTTTAAATATATGTCATTTTGCAACAATTGTAACTGTTGCTTTTTTAAATTTATTTGAACAAACTTTCTGTTATTTTTTTACTTATATTTTTAGTACAAATTTTGCTTTAATAATTAATCATCAACATAAATTTAAAAATAATATTGTAAAACTTATTTTACTCTCAATGTTTAATGTAAACTTATATATCTTGCGTTTCTTTTTATTTCCAGTAAAGTTGTGACTGATCCCTAATTTGCAGCAAAAAATATGTTTCAACTTTAAACAGTTATTACTCGGTTTCTTTTAATCGCAGAGGGATGGGACTTTTTTTGCATTACTTGTTAGAGTAATGGTAAAAATTTACTAAATATCACTTATAGGACCGGGGGACCGTGTAAAAATTTAATTTTCGTAATTTTTTAATAAAAAGTTTTTTTGGACCTAAATCGCTCGAAAAACAATTCTTTTCCTTTTTTTAAAGCATTTTTGCAACTGGAACTATATGTCTATGGCTAACGGTTTAGAAATTATCCATTGGCCACCGTTGAGAGTGGACACCCTGTATAAAGTTTTTGCAAAACAATTCAGATTTTGAAAAGCATGTTATTTTCCCGTATGAAGAAACATTTTTGCAAAATATATTTATATTTTATCCCAAGAACTTTATTTAAAAAAGGAATTTTTCAACCACAAATATAATTACTTTTAAAATGTATTTTATATTTGCTTTTACTATGTTTCAGAGACTAGGGAGGATTGATTATAGAGGAGGCTTGACGTATCCGTTAGTTTTTATATTTCAATGGATTTCTGAGAGTTACCATTAAATAGATTTCAGAATGTCAAACAAAGTAACTAAAATGCCTAAACAATTATTTTTATTTCATACGAATAATCGAAATAGATGTGGAAAAAAGTCAAGTGTGAGGAGTTTTCGTTCTAAAAATTGTGTTATTTTAAAATATTTTGTTACCTTTTTTCAGGTAAAACACATAGTAGAAATTTAAGTAAGCAGGATTTAAAGAATGCCAAAATATTGATAGAGAATAGATTAATAAAATGAATTATTAGATTTGGCTATTTCTCAAAAATCTTGCGATATGTTATCAGAAATTTCTATTCATAAATTTGACAAGCATTAAATCTGAAAAAATTAGTAGAGAGATTTAGAATTTTAAATAATAATTTAAAATATAATTAGTAATAAAAAAAAGCTTTCAGAAGTTGCACAATTGTAATATGTCAATAATAATGCAATATATTCTTAGTGCAATGCTAATTTTCAGTCTGACACTGTTTTATATTATTCAATAATCAAATATCACAGTTGACACCAAAATAAAAATGACAATAAATATTTGCGAGCTAGTAATCAAAAACTATTTATTGAAAAAAATCTCAACATCACAAATGACTGTTTCAACATATTTTCAATATCGTAATTGCAAATTAATCTTTAAAGGTGTTCTTAACTATTCCGCTCAACAAGCGCAAAACGTTTTGACACATTTACAAATTCATTTTTTAACAGAAGTTATAAAATTGGAATGCCGGAATATGGAAGCGATTTTGAATCGAACTTATTTTTCCATTTTGTGACAATTAAATCACCTATCCAGTTCTAAGCAATTTCGATTACGTTATTACCCGTTTTTCTGCTTTCTCCGGGAAATGTGCTCAAAAATGTCAACTTTTAAGACTTGTTATTAAAGATCTATTTTGTTGAAAAAAAAAAAAAAAAATTGAGTGCAATTAGACAGTTTCTGAATAACAACACTTGCTATTTTCATGCATTTCCATACAAAAATAAATTAAAGCATATGTCACAAATTTGGCCTTTTTGATTTAAGAGCACCCTTAAATTCTTACTTACTCAATCTTACTTAATCTTTACATACTTATTTACTATAAATGAAGTGAAATGAATCAGTCTTTGAGTCAGCATTTTGTTTTCGAGCAGATACTGGAAAGTACTTGGGAAAATCACCGCGTATTAATGGGCCATTTTCAAAAAACTTGTACGTTCTATGTCCCCCAACTTTAAGAATTTTTAATAACTAAAATAAAGTTTAAAAAATAAAATGTAAGCATTTACGTTACTTGTCCGACTGTTTAGAGTAAATGTGGGCTAAATATTATCAGAAATGAAAAATAATATTAGTGTAGTTATGCTTTCAATGTGTCAGCTATAGCTAAAATGCTATGTCCCCTCTTCCCTTTTTACTTTTTCAACTGCTATAAAATTATAAATCCATTGTCAAAAGTGTTAATTTTTTCAGTTGTGACAATTGTTGTATGTCCCACACTAAAAAAAAAAAAAAAAAAATCTGTAGAAAATCTATAGCTATTTGGCCCAATAATCTGTGGGAAATCCGTCGGTATTTGGCCCATTATGCAGATATTTTTAATAATGTCTTTAAAAATTCTGCAGAAATTTTTAAGAAAAATTTAAATTTTCAAACTTTCTTCCAATTTCTGTAGAATTTCTGAATAAAGTGTCGATTTCTTCAGAAAATATTAAGATTATTTTTAGTGGGGTCTTATCTGTAGCATAGACCATATAATATATTTCTTAAAACTTGTTTTTTTATAAACATGGAACAATTTATTGTTGTCCCCAGATTTTTCCCCCCTCTGTTACCACATTTATTGTAATAAATTATTACTACTAAGTGTTCAACACACGGTTCTGCAGTTCTTCGAACAGTCTATTTTTAGATGAGGCCACCATTTCTAAAATTATTAAGTTATTTTCACCTTGGTGTTGAAGTAAAGCATTTACAAGATAAGGATGTTTTATTCAGTTTCCCCTCGGTTACCAGCGTATTTATGTGAAATTTATTTTTTTGATACTTTTATAAAATTTTAACCATAAGATCAAATGGTGCTTCTTAAATAAATAGGCTTAGTTTTTCTTGTTTTTAATTCATTTTGTGCTGCTAAAATTATTTGTAGTTTTTTTCCCCTCTGTTACTATGCTTATGGTAACAGAGTGGAACAAAATGTAACAGAGTGGAACAAAATGTAACAGAGTAAGAAACTACTAAAAAAACAAGTTTATTTGAACATTGTTCTTGAAGGCTGCACATTCTCGTTTCATGTTCTTAGAACAGAATTAAAAATATGCATTTTTCTTTTTAAATATAAAATAGTAGTTTTTGTGTTGAGCTAGTTGAAAAAAGCATTAGGCTTTAATTTTCTCAAACAAATGCTTCTTTAATTGTAGTCATTTATATTTATGAATCAATACTATTTATTTATGAAAAAATGATGCAGCGTGAAATACCACTATTTTCGAATATTAATTTTTGTAAAAGCCTTTAATTCTTGCTTGGTCTGTTTCAAATTTTAGGATATCTTATAACACATAATTAATGTATTAAAGAAGAAAAGATCATTATTTAAGTTGAAAAGAATTTATAAAAAAGATACACCGCGTCAAATACTACTATTTTCAAATAGAAATTTCTGTAAAATTCGTTATTTCTTGGGTTAAAGCGTGATCCAATTGGCACGCGAATTTGTTAAAATTTCAAAATCTAAGGCGAGCTGTTTGAAATTGAAACACAGATTATAACATATGATAAAAATTTATAAAAACAATGCCACGTGAAATACCAGTATTTTCGAATAGTAGTTTTTTGCAAACATCTTAAATTCTGCCTTGATCTGTTTGAAATATTGAAACTTCATGATAGCTTATAACACATAATAAAAAGTTATATAAAAAATTGCCTGGTCTAATCCCACTATTTTTTAATAGTATTTTTTGCAAAAATCTTAAATTCTTGCTTTAAAGCACCACTACCTCGATTAATATGTGATGAGAATTTTTTTTTAACTAAGCAGTGCGTTTGTCATAGCACATGATATAAATTTACAAAAGAGAATGTTCCGCCAAATACCACTATTTTCCAATAATAATTTTTGTAAAAATCTTAAATTCTTACTGGATATGTTTGAAACATTAAGATCGTATACAATACATGATATAAACTTATAAAAAAGTATGCCACATCAAAAATCACTCCACCATCAATCAGCGTTCCTTTAGGTTACTTTTTTTCCCACTCTGTTACCGTCAATTATAACTGTTTTATTTCATTAAATATTTTATCAATCATCATTTTGAATAATAATTGTGTGACTTTAACTAATATTTTATTTATGTAATATCTTTTATAATTTAACTGAAAAAAAAAAAATGTGAATGCACATTTAATTGAAACTTATGACTTTTCCAAAAAAGTAACAGAGAGGAAATCCTTTGTATTTTACAAAAATAAAAATAATCATAACAAAACAACAGTTAGGATTTTCTGAAAGCAGCAATCATGTAATGAAAGAAAATGTGATATTTACTGTTTTAGGTGTTTTATTTTTTAAATAAAAATTTTTGACTGTTGGTAACAGAGGGTAACATTTTATTGTTGCAAGTTTATACTTTATTTTTTATTTGACGTTACAAATCAAAAAGTGAACTGCTACTTTCAGTTTTATATACAAGAAATGTTTTAGTATCATCTAATTTTTTTATAAGTTGTATTTAAAAAAAAAAATATTTGTGAAAAATTTCCCAAATGTACAAGTTTTTTGAAAATGACCCTAATCAGTCGATGCTGGATTTATTGGGGTTTCGTGGTTGCCCCATGTCGGTGACTCACGGAATATATTCAATCTTGTGCTGCGTTTATAGCCTTGCCAACGTGTAATAGTGAGAGTCTGGGTGTCGTTCCAGGTGGAGTCGGCCCCACCAGAGACCGAAAGGTTCTGACCTCTGGTAGACGGCATGTGCTGGGTTCGAATCCGATCGCAGCCGTCGGCCTAATCGATCGGAGTTTTCCGTGGTTTTCTTCGAACTTTGGGGATTACCTTGCGTGAATACAGATTAGGTTCTCCTAGAAACACCCCCACGGAGGGCATGCCCACCCCCCTCCCAAAGAAAAGGGGGCTTATATCCCTGGCGTAGATAATCGGACGTCATAAAATAAACCAAATCATCCATGTGCAATCATTTGAACGAAAGTGCGCTATACTGATGGCCCGGGTTCGATTCCCGGAATGGAAGCTTTTTTAATAGGTTGAAATTTGCCCCTCTTAAGCAATAAAAATTTGACATTTTATTTTCATTTGAAGAAAAAAAGATTTTCTTCAGTTTGATTATTGATCAAGTTCCATAAATATTCGAATAAGTTCTAGAGTAAAGCATTTAATTTTATATCTCTGTCAAATAATTCTAACGATTCTAAATTATTTTTCTCTAAAACTTTCCTACCCAGTCAGTTTCAAAAGTTTGCTTTGTACGATTCTTTGCCTGTGCAGACAAATCAGAGATGAAAATTTATAAAGTTTCTAAGAATATCTAAGAAAGTTTCTAAGAAAGTTTCTACAGAATTTATAAAGTTCCTAAATATGTCATTCGGCATGTTTTCGAGTGTATGACATGTAAAAGCGAAGAGTTTACATTACATGACATGCGTCACTTTTGTTGCTTATTCTAAGTAACAGAGAATTAACGAATGTTATAAAACGGGAGTTCATGTTTTGTTTTGTTATACCCAGTTTCACTTATGATATTAAAAGAGAAGTACGTGTATAATTCAAAATGTGACTATGTTTAATTTAATTAAGACTTTTGGCAACAAGATTTATTATATTTTAATTTATATAAATTTCTTTCAATTTCTAAAGAATTGCAATTTGGTATATCTTTTGAAATTAAAAATAACAAAGATTGAAATTGTATATATCAATCTTAATTACAAAATTTAATTTTAGTTGTCAATGTTTTTAATTAAAGTAAGAAATTTGTACGATCGGCGAACTAATTTTAATTAATCTTCATATACATTTGTAAATTCCTTTTATACTATCCAGTTTCAAAATAAAATGATGTACAAAAGGTAATCATAATTGCATTTAATTCTATTATAACAAAAGTACATTTGTAGAAATGAATAATTTATGTGTGGTACATCCAGTTTTTCTTTTGGATTTTAATTGGTATTAGAAATATAAAATTATTTCGTCTTCAATGTATTAAATAAAGTATAGTTGATTAATTATCTTTAGTTGGGTTCATTAATGGAAATACGAAAAAGGAACACAAATTTAGATGATTATTTCAGAAGAAAGGTCATAGTGCTTGTGCAATTTACATTTATTGTTTATTTTATACATGTTATTGTTCTTTCTTTTTTTCATTATATTTTAGTAAAAAAAAAAAAAAAAATGTTATTTTGAAATATAAAAGACCATACTTTACAAATAAAAGGATATTTTTCAGAAATCATGTTAATTTGTTCTTAATTAAAACATATTAATTACCAGCAAAAGCCATGCTTTGTTTGGATTCGCGAAGCCTTTTTTCATAAGAAAAATATTTGAAAGTAACGATGTTTTTTACATTATTTTTGCATATTTATTGGCCCCGACCGTTAGTGCCCTGCGGTGACCAGTATTCGCCACTGGCAGGTACTAATATTTTGCATCTTAATTAAGCAAAAACGTTATTTCATATTTGGACGCATTTTCCTTCAATTTTAGAAACGTAAATTCAGTCATATAACTAAGAACTTCCTCAGAATTATTTATTAATGATATACGACTGGTATAAATAAATGTATTTTTGAAGCAAAATTTTACAAAATAGTATAAGATTTTTAACTAAAAGCTTTTTTAAAGATATTTTTGCATTTTTCAATAGCCTCTTGTGTTTTCTCAAATTATTTGAAATAGGTATGTTTCCAATCTTTGTCATTTACATCAAATAATCTTTGATAGTAATTTATAATAATATATTCGAAGAGAGTTTGAAGAAAGTTACTTCTTCAAGTTGCTATTTTCTGGAAAAACATTTGTAATTTGCTCTCGTTGATACTACACTGTAAAAAAAATCTGTAACCTTAGTAATCTAAATTAACCGAAATCTCTTATGCTTACTAAAATTTTATGTGTACACTGTACAAGAAAATGATGTCAATCTACAAAACTTGTAAGCAAAACTAAAACCATCTGTAACTTTACAAAAGAATTTACTAAAATTTTGGTAACTTTACTAAAATTTTATCTATAATGCTCGTTATCGTCACTTAAAAAGTTCTTGGAATACGATTTCCCAAAAAAATTCTTAGTAACCTTAAAATTTGTTTGATTCAAAGTGCAAATCTGTATCTGTTGCATGAATTTTTATTGTTGCCGTTACATAAAAAGTTCTTGGAATACAATTCTACTAGAAAAATTTTTGTAAGTTTTCCAATTCTTTTTACAGTGTACAATTATTAATTATAAAATTTTTCATTTTAATTTGTTCTTTTTTTTTTGCAAGTTAATATATGAGAATTTTTTATATTGTAAAATTCTAATCTCTCGCAAGGAAATTTTGGTACTACTAGGTTATCCCGTCGACGAAAAAACTATCGCCAAACTATAAGATTAAATGCCAATAATGGATGATCACGAATGTCACATTCAATGACATTAAATACGATTCACGTGTTTAAAATGTCATTAAGTGATTTTTATTTCGACTTTTTATTTGTATTTTTATTAATATTCCACTAATTATTTGTTTTTTCGTTATTTAAAAAAGTATATATATGTCAATATGTGTAATGTGGCTATTAGTTTGGCGATTTGTATAATTTGGCGAGATTGGTCGACGGGATAACAGAGTAGTACCGAAATTTTCTATTGAATGCTAAACCTTGAAGGGTTATTACTGTCGACAACGCTACGGATGTCAACTGACGACTCTTTATCCCCAATATATGCAAATTCTTTATCTAATGTTAAACACTGAGATTTATGAATTGTAACAACAAAAGCTTACTTCAGAAGCGATTGTTTCCTTTAGCAATTTATATTTCCAGAATTTAGTTATCGGTAGAATTGGAACACAGCCATTTTCATAGTTTTCATATTTAACTATGATTATTCCCGGCATTTGGACTGGTGGCCTGTGATTTTCTTCATAAATAATGTCTGCAACGTAGCCTAAACCCCATTTACTTATTCATCTTCGGTACACAAGTTAGAACGTAACATTACTTCACACTCAATTGATAAACGAAAAAATGGTTCATGTCCTTTTGTCATTTCAGAATCGGCCAACTTTGCTTCAATACAAATGTGAAGAACTTGAATCAAAGAAACAGGTTGACGCAGTTCTTTTAATTTTTCATTAATTTAACAATTAATTTTATTTATTTAACATTCTTTTGTTATTTTACGACTTTTTGTTGCAACTTTAGAAAAAAATCATAATTCTTTTAAAATGTGTAAATATCATCCGCGTAACTGATTTTGGTGGAATAATGAAAATATATTTTATTTATTTATTTAATCATGATTCTATTTTTAATTACTAACACCGTGATTTATTCTTTATTCTGAAAATATACTTATCTATACATATATATATTACATATATCTATCTATCTATATATATATATATCCATTGTACATGTTGAATTGTAATATTATATAATAGTTATATATATATATATATATATATATATATATATATATATGTAAACTTTCTCTGTATTGTGCAGTTAAATCAGCAAAAAATCGACTTTTGTACAACGAAACTTTTTAAAGCAGGAAGATTTTTTAAATATAACTTATAGAACCCTGTGTCCATATAAAAATTTAAATTTCGGAACTTAAAAAAAAAAATAAAATAAATGAGCGGTCAAGTGTCAGTAGTACTTGTGCTCAGGGGGCTCTATGCAATAAACATATGGATAATTAATCCCTTATGGATGAGCAACTTTTATATGTTCTACATTACATTTTGAGAATCCTGCATTATTCCAACCAGTTATTTTTTATAGTAAATAGTATCTTATTTAATTGAAGCGTTTTCGATATCCAACCACGAAAAATTTTCTGTTTTGAAAAACATGTGTGTTAAAGATTAAAAATTAAACAAAGTGGAATGAGTTAACTACATCGCGAAGTTAATGAGTTAACTACATTATTAAGAGAAATAGTTGCTAAAAAATAAAAGGTTTTTGTAAAAAACTATAAAACGTAAGATTGGTTATAGCTGTATATACCAAAAAAGTATGAACTTTTATGGATATACCATAAAAGTTCAAAGAGATATGAAGTCTAAATAATTTCAAATATTGTATTCTGTATAACTCTTTTTTTTAAAATCTTATCCTTATTTATTTATAAGGAGCTTAACTCGTAACTGAGAATAAAAGATAGTGCGTATTTTAACTTCATTTGACATCTCATAAAACTAAATTCAGCGTAGTAATAAAAGAAATTTCTTATTACTACGCTAAATTATTGAAACCCAATTGGATTCCAATTCGATTTCAATATCTAATAGGGTTTCAATTTCAGTTTTGAAATTGGAACACCTTCAATTTATTGAAACATTAGCAAATTATTTCAATAATGTCCTAATGTTTTCGGGTAATGTTTGAATCACGTAAGTTGGGTAATTACTGATCTGGAACAAAACATACATCTGTTCAATAAGAGAGATACTGATCTCCAAAGAATTCATTCAAGAGCACGCATTTATTTAATGGCTGAAAGGAGAAGATAAAATTGCGAAAGCTATTATTTGCAAAACAGTGCCGGAGAAATTCCAGAGGATTTGTAAAGAAATGTAACTGCATGTTGCAACTGTCGAAATATTTGTTTCGGGAACTTTCATTTTAAAAATTTCTTCTTGTTCTCAATGAAAAAAAAATTTAAAGGATCTGAATACTTTCCCTATAAATATGTTATTTCCTGAAAAGTTTATTTACAGAAGATTCCTTATAAAAGAAAGGAAAATCTTCTTATGTAAAATATACAGAGGTTTTTTTTTTTTTTATCGTTGACTATATATAATTTCAAAATTGTCAGTTTTAGAATTATTACTTCCAACTGCAAAAGCGTTTCAAATGGTTTTGTTGATTATGATATATAAAAATTAATTTACATAAAAACAATTATTTTTTATAAAGTTACTGAATTTAAATTTAATTTTTATACTGACTCTTGATTCTATAAGTTATAGATATTTTTTAAAAACTCTCTTTGTATTTTAAGGTAAAAGTATAATTAAAAAGTTTTAAAAGAAATAATATTTTCTTTTTCAAGAATTATATTCTATATAGGTGAATCCGAATAATAACAAAGAGAGAAGATAAAATTACGAAAACTATTATTTTCAGAACAATGCTGAAGACAATTTAAAGAATTCGTGAAGAAATGTAGCTGCGTGTTGCAATTATAGAAATATTTGTTTTGGGCAATTTCATTTTAAATTTCACGTTTGTAAAAATCAATGAAAACAGGCCGAGCTCGGCCCAATCTGGCCGAACAAATATTCTATAAAAATTCAGATTTTTTCATATCGTTAAGATTTCTTTAAAGAATTTTACATACATACTTAAGGGATAATTTTACAGTAAATTTTAAAATTGCGATGCGTTCGTAAGATAGAAAATATACATAAGTAACATTGATGATTACTTTGATTCTTAAACGTTTCAATATTCTAATAAAGATTCATTAAAAAACTAATGTAGTTTAGAATGAAAAAAATAGAAAGTTAAAACATCATAACTTATGAAGATGTATAATAAAAAATAGTAGATTGATGAAAATATTTCCCGGTCATTTATTAAAGCTTTTCTCAAATCCAAAGGAGCTAATTTCTGACATTGCTTCTAAATTCATTACTTTTTTCGAAAACGCATGAAATTGGCAGATATATTTGTTTAAAAATTATGTAATCGAATAGATTTATTCATTTTTTTTAATTAAAAAAATTATTTATAGAAAATAACGACAAAGTTAGCGTTTTGAGTCAAATTTTTGGAAATGACACGGCATGGAAAAGATGAAAAACCTGCAGCTACGACATAAGAATCTCATATGTCGACAAATAAATTATTTAGCAATAATGAAAGCTCTATTCGATTCCAAATCCCTTCATTAGTCAGACTTGTTAATTTTATGATTTTAGAATTAAAAATTAGTCGAACAATGTGTCAAACTTTCGTCAAGTAGTAAATTCGAATAATAGCAGAAACATTATCAAGTTATGAAATAACTAATAGATTTTAAAAACTTTTTATTACGATATTTATTACATAAATAAACTAAATCTGGAAAGTATAATTAAGGAGCTTTTAATTGAATAATATTATCTTTTTCAAGAAATAAATTCTACACAGATGAATCCGAATAATAACAGAAACATTAGCAAATTATTTCAATAATATCCTGCTGTTTTGGGGTAATGGTTGCATCACGTATGTCGGGTAATTACTGAGCTGAAACAAAACAGATATCTCTTCAATGTGAGATACTGATCTCCAAAGAATCCATTCAAGAGCACGCCTTTATTTAATGGCTAAAGAGAGAAGATAAAATTACGAAAGAGCTTTATTTGCAAAACAATGGTGGAGAAATTTTAGAAGATTTGTGAAGAAATGTAACTGCGTGTTGCAAGTGTAGAAATGTTTGTTTCACGCACTTTCATTTTAAAAATACGTGTTGTTTTCAATGGAAATAGATTTTAAAATGGTTCTGATTACTTTCTCTATAAATATATTGTTTTCTAAAAAGTTCATTTACATAAGATTCCGTATAAAAGAAAAGGAATTCTTTTTATGCAAAATATACAGAGTGTTCCTTTTTTATTGTTAATTATATATAATTCCAAAACTGCCAGTTTTAGAATTATTAATCCCCAATTGCGAAAACGCTTCAAATGGTTTTATTGCTTCTGACATGAAAATTAATTTGCTAAAAACAATTCGTTTTAATTTAGTTCTGTAATTTAAATTTTGTTCTTATGCTGTCTCTTGGTTCTACAAGCTACACACGCACACACACACACACACACACACACACACATATATATATATATATATGTACACACACATATATACATATATATATATATATATATATATATATATATATATATATATATATATATATATATATATATATATATATATATATATATATATATATATATATATATAGCTTTCTTCACATTGTGCAATTAAATCAGTATAAAATCGATTTTTACACTGTAAAAAAAAATCTGTGAAGGTATTAAACATTTTCTAGGAAACTGGGATTCCAAGAACTTTTCATGTAACGATAACAGAAAAAATTCATGTAATCGATTCTGAAACTTGAATTTTTGCTGTTACCGTTACAGGAAAAGTTCTTGGAATCCCAGTTTCCTAGAAAAGGTTTAGTACCTTTGGAGATTTTTTTTTTACAGTGTACACAACGGAAATTTACTAGTTTGCCTTTTTGTATTGAAGAATGGCACTTTTAATGTTTTACTTTTTAAAGCATGAATTTTTTCTAAATATAACTTAAAGAATTTGTGTCCATATAAAAATTTAAACTTCGGAAATAATAATAATAATAATAATAATAAAATAAACGGTCAAGTGTGAGTAGTATTTGTGCTCAAAGGTTTCTATGCAATAAACATTTGAATAACTAATCCCTTGGCAATAAGGAACTTGTGTATGTGTCACATTCAATTCTGAGAATCCTGCATTATTTCAACCAGTTGTTTTTTATAGTAAAGTTTAACTTATTTAATTGCAGCATTTTCTGAATTCAACTACGAAAAACTTTCTGCTTTGAAAAACCTGTGGTTTAAGATTAAATATTAATCAAAGTAATCAAGTCGCGAAGAAGTTAATTATGTTATTAAAAGAAAAAAGTTGATGAAAATACAATATCTGTTTGTAAAAAGCTACACTGTAAAAAAAAAATCTGTAAAGTTACTAAACATTTTCTAGGAAACTGGGATTCCAAGAACTTTTAATGTAACGTTAACAGGAAAAATCCATGTAACCGATTCTAAAACTTGAGTTTTTGTTGTTACCGTTACAGGAAAAGTTCTTGGAATCCCAGTTTTCTAGATAAAGTGTAGTATCTTTACAGATTTTTTTTACAGCGTATACAACGTAAGGTTGGTTATGAGTGTTTATACTTAAAAAGTATGAATGGATATACCATAAAAGTTCAAAGAGATATGAAGCCTAAATAATATCAAATATTTTTATTCTGTATAATTCTTTTTCTTATCTTATCCTTATATATTTATAAGGAACTTGACTTGGTACTGTGAATAAAAAGTAGTGCATATTTATTCATTTGACGTTTCATAAAATTAAATTCAGTGTAGTAATAAGAAGAACCTCTTAATATTACGCCAATTTATTGAAAACCAATTGAGTTCCAATTTGGTTCCAATATCCAATTGGGTTTGAATTCCAATTTTGAAATCAGAATAAGTCCAATTTATTGAAACATTATGAAATATTAGCAAGTTATTTCCTACAGTTTTGAAATAATGTTTGTATCTCTTATGTTCGGTAATTACTGAGCTGGAACTAAACATATATCTCTTTTATGTGAGATACTGATATCCAAAGAATCCATTTAAAAGCACGCACTTATTTAGTGGCTGAAGAGAGAAGATAAAATTACGAAAGCTATTATTTGCAAAACAATGCCGGAGAAATTTTAAAGGATTCGTCAAGAAATGTAACTGCGTGTTGCAACTGTAGAAACATTTGTTTCGGGCACTATCATTTTAAAAATTTCGTCTTTGTAAAAATCAATGAAAACAGGACCATCTCGGCACGATCTAACCATAGCGTTGCAAAGGTTAGAAAAAACCCGGTTTAAACCCGGGAATAAACCGGGTTTTTAGGAATAAACCTGGAAAAAACCCGGGATTTTTTGGAATAATTCGGTTTTTTGGGAATAAACCTGGGAATAAACCTGGTCTATTGGAAATAAACCCGGGAATAAACCGACTTTTTGCAACTCTATCTAACCAACACATATTCCACAAAATTCAAATTTCTTTCATATGATTAAGATTACTTTAAAGAATTTTATATATATATTTATGAAATAATTTTACAGTAAATTTTAAAATTTCGATATGTTCGCAACACAGAATATATACAGCAGCAACTTTAATGATTACTTGGATTCTTAAACATTTCAACATTCAAATAAAGATTCAATAAAAATCTAATGTAGTTTAGAATGTAAAAAAGGGTTAAAAACATTATAACTTATAAAGCTGTGTAATATACAAAATAGTAGATTGATGAAAATATTTTCCTCTCATTTATTAAAGTTTTTCTCAAATCCAAAGGAGCTAATTTCTACACTTTTCTAAATTCATTTCATTTTTCGGACACGCATAAGATTGGTAGATGATTTTATTCAGAAACTATGTAATCGAATGGCGTTATCCAACTTTTTGATAAAAAGAATATATTTTCGAGAAAACATTGTCCAAGTTAGCATTTTGAGTTGAATTTTCGGAAACGATGGCATGGGAAAGGTGAAAAACCTGCAGCTACATGACAAGAATCTCATATCTCGACAAGTAATTTATTTGTCAAAAATGGAAAGCGCTATTCGATTCCAAATCCCTTCAGCAGTCAAACTTGTCAATTTTATGACTCTACAATTAAAAATTAGTCAAAAGATGTGTCAAAATTTCGTGTTCTTAAGTAGTAAATCCGAATAATAACAGAATCATTATCATTAAGTTATTGCAATAATATCCTGTTTTGGGGTAATGTATAAATCACGTAAGTTGGATAATTACTAAGCTGGAACAAAACATCTATCTCTTCAATGTGAGCTGTATATTCTAGAAAAGTATGAATAGATATACCATAAAAGTTTAAAGAGATATGTAGCCTAAATAATATCAAATATTGTCATTCTGTGTGACTTTCTTTTTATCTCCTTTTTTATTTATAAGGAACTGAACTCGGTACTGAGAGTAAAAAGTAGTGCATACTCAAACTTCATTTGACATTTCATAAAACTAAATTCAGCGGGTAATAAGAAGAACCTCTTATTACTATTCCAATTGATTGAAATCCATTTGGAATCCAATTCGGTTTCAATATCCAATTGTGTTTAAATAACAATTTTGAAATCGGAATACCTCCAATTCATAAGAATATTAGGAAGTTATTTCAATAATGTCCTACTGTTTTGGGGTAATGTTTGTATCACGTATGTTAAGTAATTACTGAGTTGGAACAAAACATACATCTCTTCAATGTGAGATACTGATCTCCAAAGAATCCGTTCAAGAGCAGGCATTTAATTGACTGAAAGGAGAGGATAAAATTACGAAAGTTATTACTTGAAAACAATGCTGGAGATATTTTAGAGGATTCGTGAAGAAATGTAACTGCATGTTGCAACTGTGATAATACTTGTTTTGGGCACTTTCATTTTAAAAATTTCATGTTAAAAAATTAGATTTTAAAACGGATCTTAATACTTTCTTTATAAACATGTTATTTCCTGAAAATATTATTTGTGGAAGATTCGGTATAAAAGAAAAGGAATTTTTCTTTTGCAAAATATACAGGGTAACCTTTTATTGTTATGTTCCTTTTTATAGTTGACTATATATAATTCCAAAACTGTCTGTTTTATAATAATTAATTCCAATTGCGAAAACACTTCAAATGGTCTTGTTCATGTTATGAAAATAAATTTGCAAAAAAACAATTATTTTTTATAAAGTTAGTGAATTTAAATGTTATTTTTATACTGTCTTTTGTTACTACAAGTTATATTAAAAAAAAAAAAAAAAAAAAAACTTTCTATGTTTTGTGCATTAAATCAGTAAAAAATCGACTTTTGTATTATAAAAATTTACCAGTTATGACTCTTTTTTGTGTTTTCTTTTTTAAATGAAAAAATAGTGAATATAAAATATATATCTTAAATAAAAAATGTATCAGAATTTGGTAAATTTTCCTTATGATACAGGACTGGAGACTTTTGACACTTAGTTGAAACCAGTTTCTTTTCATGCTCTTATGATTTAAAATAATTTCACAGTGATATTCGGAAAGTGGCAATCCAAGCTACTCTTAGAAGCGCAATTCTAGTTAATTACGTTTTTAAATTACATATAATTGTGGCCCTCTTTCCTAGTTGGGACTAGTGTAAATGTGGAAACCTTTTATTGGTGTAAATATGGGCATCTTATTTTTGTATGTGTATAAATATGGGGACCTTTTTCTTGCTGTAAACATGGACCCCTATATTGCACATATTTTCTCCTAAATAACATAAATTATTTCAATAAGGTTTTTCTTGAAAACAGCAATTACCAACAGTATTCACATTAGGCGAGCCACAACTTGTACACGCAGAGTAGCAAGACCCATCTTGACTGGATCATCATATAAAAATCAGTTGACCGAGTCGCTTGACAAAAGTGTTCTCGAGAAGACTTACTTTAAATTTTCTAGGGTAAGAAACCGGCCAGAGAGCAAGGGTAGAAACATCAAAGACCTTCAAAATAAATAAATAAATAAATAAAATTTCTCTCACGAAGTGATACGATTCATTATCAATCTCATCAGTCTGCTGTGGCTATCCCTTAATGGTCAGTGGTATCATATCAGCCTGAAGTCTATAAATGTACTTATTTAATATACTACTGGAAAAAATATTTTCATATATAAAAAATTCATATTGAGAAAAAATATCTTCATACATTTAAGCGTATTGAAAATTAAATGCCAGATGTCTCCATGGCAACAAAATTTAACCGACAATGCTCTTTAAGCTTGAAGCAATTTTAATGAATTTCGTTTTAAATCGCAAATTATGATGGTTCAGTTTCAATATAAATACATATAAATATCGATATAACAAAATTATACTTAAAACAAACTAAAACAGACAAAACTGTTTTAGTTATTTAAATTAAATTTATCTAAACAAGTTCAACATGGAACTTTTCCCCCTTAAAATGTATTTTCCTTAAAAACGTGTTTTTTGAAATTGCATTCTATCGCCAACCGATGAAAAATCGCCACATAACGAAATTTTCATTATTTTTTTACGGACGCTGTATGGAGGTTCCGTCAAAAAAAAAAAAAAAATTATAAACGTATATATACTTATGAGAAGAACATTCTCTATTTTTTTCAGATTTTTCGGAATATGCCCGTATGGAGACCTTCCTTATTAGACCGGGAGGCGGTAGCACAGCCCATAAAACATGGTGACGTCACTGCAACGTCGTTGTGAAGTCACATTGTGACTTTGTGACCATCGATTGTCGATGTGACGTCACGTGACGTCGATGTGAAGTCACAGTGACTAAAATGTGAAGTCGTTATGACCGTTTTAGAGCTCTTTTGTGACGTTTCACAAAGTGGTCACAATGTGACAAATTTGTGAAAAATGTGTCATTTGTGACCAATTTGATATAAACATTGTGACGAAACTGTGACAAAAACGACGATATTTAAATTGCCATAAACATGTTTTTTAAAGTAAATAACATGTTTTGAAGGATATTTATAAATTTCTAAAGATTTTTAAGAAAATCACATCTCAGTCACAATGTGACGTCACTGAGTGGTGGCATTTTGGTCACAGATGTGATGTGACCAAAGTGACTCACAGTGCATGCATGCTATTAGGGAGGCAATCACCTCATCGAGTTCAGGGATGAAAATCTAGGAATAGTTAAATTTCGATTCATATATAAAAACACAATCGGTCTGTCACGTCATACCTCGAGGCGAAACTCCCTAAATTCCTGATTTCACAGGCTGACTCATTAGGTTTACCATTATGTTTTCCTGCTTCCATTTCTCCATGTTTTCATACTTTTGGTTGCATGAAAGCAAAGTTGTAAACCTATCAATCAACCGTGAAATCGTGTTTAAAAAATACATACTCGTTGAACTGAGAACTTCATTCTTTTTTTTGAAAAGTAAAGTTGAATTATATAAACTAAATACGATTTTTGAATTAAGAGGCAAGAACTTATTTCCATTACTTTGTTCACATTTTTACGCCGATCTGAATTAAAGGGCTGCTATTTAAGGAAATGCACACGATTTCTTTGAACGTATTCTCTTCCGCAATTAAATAAAGAAGCTACTTTGTCGCCAATCGAAATACCCTTGAGAAATATTTCTATTTTTACGAGATTTACTTTACGTGAAAATCTAATTTGAATTCGAGAAAATATGAAATTTGATAAAAAGAACTTTTTCTTACCGGATTATAGAGAAGTCGAAAATGAATATTATGTGTTATAAGTTAGCAAAAACTTTTAAATGAAACTTGTAAACAAAACTCCGTAAATTTTATGTGTAAAGAAAGCAACATAAATAAATTAATTATAGTCATGAAGAATAAGAAAAAAACCTAAAAATACATACGCGTCAAATTGAGAACATTTTTCTTTTTCTCAAGTCAGTTAAAAATAAAGTAGAATTACATAAAGAAAATACAATTTTTTTAAAAATAAAAAGCAAGAATTTATTTCCTTTACTTTGCTCCCTTTTTTATGTCGATCTGAATCAAAGCGGTGCTATTTAAGGAAATTCGCACGATTTCTTTGAACATATTCTCCCAAGCATTTAAAAGAAAAAAGTTAATTTGTCGCCATTTGAGATACCCTCAAGAAATATTTCTGTTTTTATCACATTGACTTTATGTGAAAATCTAATTTAAAGTTGAGAAAATGTGAAATTTGATAAAGGAGCTTTAATTTTTCTTACTGGATTATAGCGAAGTCGAAAGGAATATTATGTATTAAAAGTTAGGGAAAATAATGCTGCAACAAAAGTTCTTTTTATATTTATTTTGGAAAATAAACATAAGGAGGAAATTCAGTAAATAGATAGTATCGAGGAAGTCATAAGTTTAACAACTGTGTTTATTTACTTTTCTTTTGTTCTGTTTTAATACATTGGGAATATTTCGTTTTGTTTTTCAAAAATATTAAGATTGTATGATAAACGAAACCCTAATATTATAAACCCTCAAATTAGCCAAAAATACGAAATTTCTGCTTATTAAATCCATTTTAAAAAGAAAATTTTAAATTCCAACATCGAGGTTCCAACTAAGAACTGTCTGTTTACTAGCGAGATGCTTTATCTCCAAGTTACAATGTCTAGACGAAAAACACTGGAATAAAGGCCTTCTTTTAAAATTTAAATCGTAAAAAGGAACGGATGACACTGAAAAAATTAATTTAATTAAAATAATATACTTTTTCAAAGTTTTATGAGTTGTCGTGTGACACGAGGTATTCAGCAGTAAATGCATAAAATTTGTAGTTCCTGACTTATACTGTTTTCGTGTACACACTCTGTGGACAGACAGAGTGACAGAGTAGTATAGGCTATTATTTTAACACAATCAAATTGATTGGTAAATTTTATCAACACAATTGAATATTTCCATCTGGGCGAAAAATTGCCTAGGCCGGGAATTGAATCCAGATACTTGGCTTACAAGGCCAATGCTTTACCTCTTATACTGTTACTACGTATGTTTTACCTGTATCTACGTATCCATCGTTATATGGAGTTACATTATCTGCGGTTTATTCTGCCGAGTCGTCTAAATGACAGACCATATGTTATGACCAATAAGGTTATCTGAGCGAAAAATCCCAACCGGCTATCGCCCAGTTAGCTTAGCAGGTAAAGCATTGGCCTTGTAAGCCAAGTCTCTGGAAACGATTTCCGGCCTGGACAATTTTTCGCTCGGTTGGAAATGTTCAATTCGTACTGAAAAATAGGCTATCGTCAAACGAAAATCCTCCTGAAAATACATACTCGTCGAATTGAGAACTTCTTTTTCTTTTTGAAGTCGGTTAAAAATAAAGTTGTTACAATTTTTCAAATAAAAATCAAAAATTTATTTCTTTTACTTTGTTTCCATTCCCTCGCCTATTTGAATTAAAGCTATTTAAGGAAATGCACACGATTTCTTTAAACGTATTCTCCCAAGCATTTAAAAGGAGGAAGCTACTTTGTCGCCATTTGAGATACCCTTGAGAAATACTTCTTTTTTTAAATCAGATTTACCTTATGTGAAAATATAATTTAAAGTCGAGAAAATATAAAAATTTGATAAAAGGAGCTTTAATTTTTCTTACCGGATTATATTGGAGTCGAAAAGCAACATAATGCGTTAAAACTTAGTGAGAATAATGCTTCAACAAAAGTTTTTTATTTTTTATTTTTTTATTTATTTTGGAAAATAAACATAAGGGAGAAATTTAGTAAATAGATATTTGGAAAATTGGAGAAAGTCATGAATTAAATTTAACAACTGTGTTTATTTACTTTTCTTTTGTTCCAATTTAATCCATTAGAAATACACATAATTTGAAGTATTTGACTTACACAGCTTTTATGTATGAATTCTGTAAACAGACGACAGACACGAATAGAATTTCGGCAGATGAACGAAAGCCTAAAAATACATACACGTTGAATTGAGAATTTCTTACTTTTTATTTAAGTCGTTTAAAAATAAAATTGAATTACATAAACAAAATGCAATTTTTGAAATAAGAAGCAAGAATTTATTTCCTTTACTTAGTTCCCTTTCTTACGCCTATTTGAATTAAAGCCGTGCTATTTAAGGAAATGTACACGATTTCTTTGAACGTATTCTTCCAAGCATTTAAAAGAAAGAAGCTACTTTATCGCCCTTTAAGATGCCCTTGAGAAAGATTTTGTACTTTTATCAGAGTTTCCTTATGTAAAAAAAATCTAATTTTAAGTCGAGAAAATACGAAATTTCATAAAAGGAACTTAAATTTTTCTTACCGGATTATAGCGAAGTCGAAAAGCAATATTATGTGTTAAAAATTAGTGAAAAAAATGCTGCAATATATATATATATATATATATATTAATAAGCATAAGGGAGAAATTCAGTAAATAAATACTTGGAAAATTATAAAAAGTCATGAATAAAATTTAACAAATGCGTTTATTTACTTAATTTACCCTAAAAATAAATATTAGTCAATTGATAACTTCTCCCCTTTTTTAAGTCGGTTAAAAACAAAGTTGAATTACATGAAAAAATACAGTATTTGAAGCACATAGCAAGAATTATTTTTCCGTTATTTTGTTTCCGTTCTTACGTCTATCTGAATTATATCAGTGCTATTTAAGGAAAAGCACACGATTCCTTTTAGTGCATTCTTCCCAAGCATTTAAAAGAAAGACGCTACTTTGTCGTCATTTAAGATACCCTTGTGAAATATTTCTATTTTTTTTTTTCAGATTTACTTTTTGTGAAAATCTAATTTAAAATCGAGAACATATGAAATTTGATAAAAAGGAACTTTAATTTTTCTTACCGAATTACTGAGAAATCGAAAGGGAATATTATGCGTTAAAAGTTAGTCTAAGTAATGCTGCAACAAAGCGGTTTTCTTTTTCTTTTAATAAAGTTGGATTACATAAACGAAATACAATTTTTGAAATAAGAAGCAAGAATTTATTTCCTTTACTTCGTTCCCTTTCTTATGCTTATCTGAATTAAATTCAGTGCTATATAAAGAAATGCACACGATTTCTTTGAACGTATTCTCCCAAGCATTTAAAAGAAAGAAGCTACTTTGTCGCCATTTGAGATACCCTCGAGAAATATTTCTATTTTTATCAGATTTACTTTATGTGAAAATCTAATTTAAAATCGTAAAAATATGGAATTTGATAAATAGTAGGGTCAGAAATGTTTTCCAGCTGGATTTTTGTGCTAAGTTTGATATTTTTGTTTTATTTTGTAGCTTTTGACATGTAGATTCCAAATACCTTAGGTGCCATTTTTTTTTCTTACACATTTTTTAGGAGATTTTCAAGATGGCGTCAAAGATGGCTGCCGTTTACTGACTTCTTTAATATTTGTAGAATATTATTTATCAGTATGTCAAACTATATGTTTTTAGGGTCAAGAAATACAAATCTATAGTTAAAATAGGCGTAAATTGTGTTATTTATTATTTATTTATAAATTTACTACAAAATTACTACTATTGCTTGTTTTTGTTAGGAATTGATAAATTAAGTTATCCCAGTTTATTCACAGAAAATCGTTTGCATATTTGCAATTGTGATATTTAATTTATTTATAAGACGCGACTCGTTGCTATGGAAGCGAAGCTGTTTTTTCGTCTGCTTTGCTTTTTATATTTTTTATCTTACGAGATGAGTTAAAAGTTTAGATAAAAAAGTTGGCATCAATTTTTGATGGAATGAAAAAGAATTTTTTTAGAGAGAATGTTTATATTTTTTGTTTGTCGTGCGTGTCTTGAGTTTTATTGAAGAATTATGTTAATTTTATGAAAAGGCACGCAGAAATGCATAAAGGATCATCTTTCCAGTTTTTAGTATGATGATCAAAAATTATCAAGGTAAAAGCATTTATATTTTGTACATATTATACATTTTGTACATAGTATGTAAATAATTTGAATTCAATATTTCTTTATTCTATAATTCTAAGTATGTAATAAAATTTTTAAAAAGAAAATTCAAGAATATTTAGAAGATTTTTGAACCCAAATAAGTTTTGATTGTTTACAGAGAGCATCTGGCGCCCCGAGCACGGACATTTGAATAATACTGTTGAGATATTGAATTGTTTTTATAGCGTATAGTGTTTTCATAAGCTGTGCATTACTAAATTTTTCTAAGATGAATAAGCTAAAGAAAAAGCGTACACCGCTACGTGCGTCATTTACCAGAACTTTAAATGTTTTGAATGAAGAAATTAATAGCGAGTCATTAGATAAGGGTAAAATTTCAGACGATTTTAGTAAATTAGAAAATTTGATTCATGAAATTAAATCTATTGATGAAGCTATAATTGAACTCATGTTAGATGATGATAAATGCGATGAAGAGGCTGCTGAAAATGAAGTTGTGGAAAATGAAAGTTATTCAGATCAATTTATTACCATTAAGCGTAAAGTTAGAGAAGCATTGGGTATAAATAAACGTAATCAAGATGATAGTTAAAAAAGCACAGATCACGGTTATTCCAAATCAAAGCATTATAAATTACCTAAACTAAATATTAAGCCATTCGATTCGCAGTTAATAAATTATCTTTCATTTTGGTCCCAGTTTCTGAAAATTCATGAAGACATAGATTTGGATAATAGTGACAAATTTCAGTATCTTATCCAATCGGTAGAACCTGGAACCAGTGCCAGGCACTTGTTAGAGAGCTATCCAATGACCGCAGTTAATTACTCCAAAGCTGTCGAGGCATTTCAAGAGCGTTTTGGAAATAAAGATTTACTAATAGAAGTGTACGTTAGAGAATTCCTAAAATTGATTGTAGCTAATGTACAGGCGCACGGCAAAGATAAACTTCCCTTATCAGATTTATTCACGAAAGTCGAGGCATATTTAAGATCGTTAGAATCAATGGGTTTAAGTTTAGAAAGCAATTCGGCGTGGCTCTATCCCATGATAGAATCTAGCTTATCGGAAGATGTATTAAAAGCATGGCAGCGATATAATATTTCAATCACATCAAACACTGTTAGTAATAATAATGCATTGTCAACAAAAGCAAATATAGTAAGTTTGATGGAATTTCTGAAACAAGAAGTTGCAAACGAGGAAAGATTCAAATTAGCCAAATCGAGTTTTATAGAGCTGGGCTTTAAAGACAAACCTAAAGAAAAGTTAAGAAAAGCAGAAAGTAAAATACCTACTGCGGCAGGGCTATTTAGCGCAAAAGAACGCCTTTGTTTATTTTGCAGTAAATCTCATGAAAGCAAGGACTGTGTTAGGGCTAGATCTCTTTCCTTTAATGAACGGAAGGCCAAAATTAAGAATAAAAATTGCTGTTTAAAATGTCTTCGTTTTGGTCACCACGCTAAAGTTTGCAAAGTTTTTATTCGTTGCCACGTTTGTTCTAAACCCCATACCGAGTTATTATGCCCTGAAATTTCAATGTGTAAAGAACCAGAAAATACAGTTAAGACCCCAGAAGTTATTCAAAGCACCATAGCAAGTAAGCAGTGTTCTGCTGAAGTAGCCCTTATGACTTTAGAAATAGTTATTAAAGGTCGAATAACAAAGAAAGTACGAGCGTTACTTGATTGTGGGTCGCAAAAGAGCTATATTTTAAAAGGTACAGCTGAAGAGTTAGGTTTACATCCCATTTCTTCTGAAGCTATTGTACACACTTTGTTTGGTGGTACGCAAACAGAAGCTAAATCTCACAATAAATTCCAAGTTGAGTTAAGTTCTTCTGATAGACAGAAACAAACGAAAGAAGTCTTAGAACTTTTGGATCAAGATATAATTTGTAACTATATTCCTCGGATACCAAAAGAATCAGTAATTAAAGAGCTTAAACAAAAAAAACTATGGATCACAGATTTAGGAGCAGGAAGTCCAAAAATTGAAATTTTGATTGGAAGCGATTACTACGGACAACTTCTTACAGGTCGAGTAAAACAGTTAAAGAGCGGTCTTACAGCAATAGAGACAAAGTTTGGATGGACACTTTGTGGTCGTTTAGAAAGTACATCACAGTCTTGCCTAAATTATGGAAATATGTTTATCACGAACCTAGCTTTAAAAGATATGAAGATTCCAGAATTATGGAAGTTAGAGACAATTGGTATAACAGATCCCTGTCAAACTTTGTCTAAAGCAGAAGAAGAAGAACTCGCTCATGATAATTTTATAAAAGAAGTTGATAGAAATATAGAAGGTCGCTATATTGTAGGTCTTCCTTGGATTAACGGCAAACGTGAGATTCCCTCAAATAGACACATAGCTGATGCGAAAATGGAATTAAGAATGTGGGAATTCGGGCCAATTAAAAGTGAAGACAGCAGTTTCCTCAGCGAAAATAAGATGCTCAGCAAAAATATAACCACGATAGTTCCGGTTTTAGGGTTGAAGTGGGACACAATGGAAGATAGTTTGAAGATCGCTTATAAATTTAGTGATGAGATAGAAAATCTGTCGAAAAGAAAGATATTAGCTGTAACCCAAGGGATCTTCGATCCAATAGGATTTTTAGCCCCAGCATTGTTGCCAGCCAAACTGATAATTCAAGACGCCTGGTCGACGAAATTAGATTGGGATGCTCCACTTCCAGAAGAAATCCGGAATAATTTTCAAAAATGGTATAGCGAACTCAAGTATTTAAATGACGTGAAGATAAATAGACGTGTAGGCTATGGTTGTAAAGAAAAATGGTCTATTCATACATTTTGTGATGCAAGTACCAGAGCTTATGCAACAGCAGTTTTCTTACGTTGTGAAGATAAAGACGCAGTCTTTGTACAACTTTTAGGAGCTAAGTCTCGTCTTGCACCAAAGAAAAATGTAACCATACCACGTTTAGAGCTTCTTGCTTGTATTTTAGGAATAAGGTTGACTAAATTTGTTTTGAAAGCCTTTAATTGTATTTCCATACCAGTAAAGTATTGGACCGACTCTTCGACCGTTCTCGCTTGGATTCGAAGAAATGATCAATGGGGAACGTTTGTAGGCAATAGAGTTAGAGAAATTTGTAAATTTTCCGAATCTCAACAATGGAACTTCGTACCTGGTCATCTCAACCCTGCTGATCTACCTTCTCGCGGATGTAGTCCTAAACAGCTGCTGAAGATGAGATGGTGGGAGGGACCAGAATGGTTGAAGTTATCAGAAGAAAATTGGCCACATTCAGAAACAAGCCCCAACGAAGAATTAGTAATGATGGAAAAGAAGAAAACTTCAGTACCTACTCTTTTATGTTCTAATTCACATGAATTTATGATATATAGTAGAATTTCAAAATTTGGTAGATTTATTAATGTCGTATGTTGGGTGAAGAGATTCATAATGAAGTGCAGAAACAGAAATATATGTTTTCCATCAGAATTGTCAATTGAAGAAAAAGAAGATGCGGAAAGGTCGCTCTGGTCAATAATACAATCTGAAAGTTTTGGTAATACTACTGATGCAATAAAAGGATTAAAGGTTATGAAAGATCAAGAAGGTTTGTTAAGAGTAAAAACAAAGATATTAGAGCGAGATGACGAGTTTTCTTTCAGATATCCAATTTTATTACCATCGAAACATCATGTAGTGAATTGTCTGATTCAAGAATGTCATTTAAAGAATTGTCATGCTGGACTTCAAACAGTTGGATCCATTTTGAGAGAAAAATATTGGATAATTTCTTCTAGACGCATCATTAGAAGTCAATTGTCTAAGTGTTACAGATGCAAAAGATACTCTACAAAGCCATATACTACACCTCCAATCCACCTACCTCTAGATCGAGTCAGAGATTCCAAAGTTTTTGAAGTTGTTGGAGCTGATCTTTTTGGCCCTCTTTTCGTAAAGCAAAGATCCAAAGTTTGGGTTGTACTTTTTACATGTGCAGTATATAGGGCAATACATTTGGAACTTGTATCCAGTCTCTCAGCGGAAGGATTCATTCAGTCACTTCGAAGATTTATATGCAGGAGAGGAAGGCCGACTACTATATACTCTGATAATGGCTCAAATTTTAGAGGAACCAATAACCTTTTAAAATCATTGGATTGGAATGCAATAGTTTCTTCAAAAGAACTGTCTCCTATTAAATGGAAGTTCATCCCTCCAGCAGCAGTTTGGTGGGGTGGATGGTGGGAGCGTCTGATTAGATGTGTTAAAATTCCCTTGATCAGAACACTCGGCACTTCAACTTTAACTTTTGAAGAACTCATGACTGTTCTATGTGATGTCGAAGCAACAGTAAATAAAAGGCCTCTAACCTATATTTTTGAAGAAACAGATAAATTTATACCTTTGACTCCATCATCATTTTTGCAAGACATTGAAGAAATAGGTGTTCCTGATTTAGATGCAATAGATTCAAAGAAACTTCAATCTAGATATAAACACTGTCAAAATATTCGGCAACAACTTAGAAATAGATTTAGAAAAGAATATTTAGCTGAATTGGTCCAAAAATCAAAACAGAAAGGACAAGCTGTCAGACTAGGTGAAGTAGTCTTGATAGAACTAAACCAAAAGAGACTTTATTGGCCTATAGGAAAAATTGTAAAGATTTTCCCAAGTCGAGATGGAGCAGCTAGAGTGGCTGAAGTTAAAACAAGTTCAGGGACCTTGGTGCGTCCACTTCGTAAGCTGTACTCATTAGAGATATCAAGTCCTGATGACCCTGTAATCCAGACTGTGAGTAACAGTAAAACTAGAAGTGGTAGAGTAGTACAGAGACTTCTGAAATGACTTTTTCTAGAACTCTGAAATGACTTTTCTAAAACCCTGAATTGACTTTTCTAGAACTCTAAATGTTTCATTATTATTTTATTATTGTTTAGTTATTATCTTTATTTAGTTGCATATTTTTTATTTTGAATTAGGGCTTAATTTGATCAAAAGTGATCTTAAGTTTAATTTGGCTTCCGCCTAAATTAAAGGTGGGAGTATGTTAGGAATTGATAAATTAAGTTATCCCAGTTTATTCACAGAAAATCGTTTGCATATTTGCAATTGTGATATTTAATTTATTTATAAGACGCGACTCGTTGCTATGGAAGCGAAGCTGTTTTTTCGTCTGCTTTGCTTTTTATATTTTTTATCTTACGAGATGAGTTAAAAGTTTAGATAAAAAAGTTGGCATCAATTTTTGATGGAATGAAAAAGAATTTTTTTAGAGAGAATGTTTATATTTTTTGTTTGTCGTGCGTGTCTTGAGTTTTATTGAAGAATTATGTTAATTTTATGAAAAGGCACGCAGAAATGCATAAAGGATCATCTTTCCAGTTTTTAGTATGATGATCAAAAATTATCAAGGTAAAAGCATTTATATTTTGTACATATTATACATTTTGTACATAGTATGTAAATAATTTGAATTCAATATTTCTTTATTCTATAATTCTAAGTATGTAATAAAATTTTTAAAAAGAAAATTCAAGAATATTTAGAAGATTTTTGAACCCAAATAAGTTTTGATTGTTTACAGAGAGCAGTTTTCTCTTTTGCTGCAGATGTCAAACTATATGTTCGCTGGATTATACTTACTAATAAGAATGACTGCCTCATAAATATACAATGAATTGTTTAATTTGCTTGAAAGTTGTAACATATGCTACAAAGCAAGCAAAATTCGTGAGTCAAATTTAATTCCATTCTGTCTACTCTGTAAATTCAATTGTCTACTGGCAGTCAAAAGTGGCTAATCCGAGTGGGAGACTTTCAATTTTGTGTTGCATATCTCCATGCTTTAGGAAAATACATAAACGGTAATGGCCTTGATCGCATATGTATTGAAATTTGTCTGTAATCTCCTGAAACAATTCGCCAGGTTTTTGGAGGGAAGAAATACACTAGAGGGATAGAGTTTCATATGATTATCATCTTGGCATGTTACCACCTTCTCTTTGAAACACTGCCACATTCAACAAAGATTACTTCCCCCCTTCCCCCCCCCAAAAAAAAAATCAACTTATTACCAGAGAAACTGCACAGTTGTGAAGTTGAAGTTTTAAAGTTGAAGGGGAAGTCACCTTTGTTTAAAGAGATCAAAACAGTAGTTGGAAAAGATTGTCTTCAACATATTACACAATGCAGTGGTGACATGGCAAAGTTCCTACTGCAGTATATGAAACAATTTGGATCTTTGTTACGTTTCATCCGTGCCAGTCGTCAAGGAGATTGGGCACTGCATCTCGCATCATTAGAGGAACAAATCAAATATTACTTTGCACATGACTTATTTCATTACGCCCGACGCATTCCAGTATACATAGCACAGATGAAGGACCTTAAAACAACACATCCAGACGTATGGAATGCACTTGAATCTGGTTGTTTTGCAATATCGAAATCCAATGTGCCGTTTACGAAACTATTTTCAGACCAGAAATTGGAACAGAAAATCAAAGAGCTGAAGAACATTGGAGGAATTACTGGTTTGACTCAGAACGAAAGCGCCCTCGAAAGGTATTTCTTGTGTGCACCAGAAATATTACGCATTGTTTCAAGTTTCTTTGAAAAGTACTGCCCAAATGAAATATGTAAGCAGCTCATGAAACATTATCAACTTCAGACGTCCATGTCATTAAGAATTTTTCACAATGCAGCCATCATCAAGGAAAGCATTCGGAATCATTGTGGAGGAAACCCGTTCCGAGATAATACTACACTAATGAATATCGCATCCTCTATGAAAGTTCCAGAATCTGCGAAGGATGATATTCTGAACCGTGACCAAAAAGGCCAATTGGAATTCGAAAAATTTGTAAAAGATAGACTACAGAGTGAACACGCTAAATTGTCAATTTGGCATCCAATGAAAAAAATGAAATTGAAAACATTCAGTACTTGGAACAAGAAGACTGCATTTAAGATTGGGGATAAATTAGTTAAAATTCGAGAAGATAGGCAACTTCTTGCTCGTTTTCTCGTAGTTATGCAATCCAGACCTCAAATGTCTACAAACCTAGAACATGCAATTGGGAATTACGAGTTTTCTATAATACCAAGATCATTGTTTTCTTCTGATGGGTATCTTCATATTCCATCTGACAAAAGTTCATTTATTGCAGAACTAGAGCAATACAATCGTTCTCCCGTACATGAATCATTAGCATCCTCGATTACTTCTCCGCTTGAAAAAGTGTGCCTTATAGATGGAATGACAATTGTACAATCTATAAAAAGGCACCTGTCATGAAAACTTGTGAGGACTTTGCAAATGCTTTTACCGAAATCATTATAAAAATGACAAACAGATACACTGAGGGGAGAATAATATTTGATCAATACCTTGAAAACTCATTGAAGGAAGAAACTCGTAAGAAAAAATTAGGGGCAACAGAATCTATAAAATTTAATATTTCAAATAGTACCAATATATCTTTAGTATCATTAAAGACGTTCCTTTCACACAATGAAACAAAATCACAGCTAACCAAATATCTTGGGAATAAGTTACTACAGGTTTTTGTTGTTAGTATCAAGAAAATTGTTGTCGTTTTTGGCAATAAAACATACAGTAATCAAACAAATGTTTGTGATTCAAAATTATGTGATCATACACATGAAGAAGCAGACACCATCATACCTCTTCATGTACTTGATATAGTTAAATATGACGATAATTGTGAGATAGATGTATTTTCACAAGATACAGACATTTTCATACTGCTGATTGACTTGGTTTCAAATCATCTAGTAAACAGTGAAATCAATTTTGTTACTGGTCGAGGCAACAAACATAGGAAAATTAATATTAATGAAAGATGTCGAGCAATAGGTGATCATAAAAGCAAAGGTTTACTAGGTTTACACTCATACACTGGTGGAGACTGGGGAGAAAAATTCCTGGGCATTTCAAAACAAAAGTGGATAAAAGTATATATCAATCTTCCGTGTGACGATGTCGGCGGAATCATAGTTGGAGCAGTATTATAACAGCTTTTCAAGAACTTGGGGAACCTAACGTTGATCCATTATCCAATCTGTCTTTATTTGAAAAATTCACCAACTTGACCTATTTGAGAAATAGTAATTTTTCAAGCATTTCAGAGCTAAGATGGCACCTTTTCAGAACTAAAAGTTTTGAGGGAGAGAAATTACCACCAACTATTGGAGCACTGAAGCCACATATTCTACGATCTAACTTAATTTGCACCACTGGAAAGGGCTACAAAAATCCTTGACCTATTGTACCTCCACTTATTGGAAATGGTTGGGAAATAGCGAAGGAGAAATTACTCCAGTCAAATCCCTGGAGTTACCTGCGCCTAAAGGCGTTATTGAACTTGTGAAATGCGATTGTAAAAGAACATGTACAGTTGGGAAATATTCCTGTTTAAAGAACTCTTTGGTTTGTACTACCCTTTGCAAATGCAGTGACTGCAATAATACAAAGGACTATCAATACCATCCCAGTGATAATAGCGATTCAGAAGAGGATACGTAATATCCCAGTAGTGTATATGCATATAAATGCAGTTTTAATAATTATTTTTAATATTTTCAGTTATTTATGTTGTTTCATTTAAATATTTTGGTTGTGTATAACTGATTAATAAAACTGTAGTATATCCGATGTCTTTCATATGTTTGTAATTTATTTGCATCTTATCACTTAAAATACTTAAAAAACTCAATTTACTCCTAATTTTGTTTAAAATTTGTATTTCTTGACCCCGAAAACATATAGTTTGACATATTAGTCATTAATATTCAACAAATATTAAAGAAGTCAGTAAATGGCAGCCATCTTGGATGCCACCGTAAAAATAACCCCAAAAACGTGCAAGAAAAAAATGGCACCTAAGATATTTGGAATCTCCATGTCAAAATCTCCAGTATAAGTCAAAAATATCAAACTTGGCACGTCAATCAAGCTGGAGCTACATTTTACGACATTTCAAACCCTACTAAAAAGGATCTTTAATTTTTCTTACCAGATTATAGCAAAGTCAAAAAGGAATATTATGTGTCAAAATTTAGGGAGAATAATGCTGCAACAAAAGTTCTTTTTAGGTGCGTTCGTAATTATGTAAATACGTAGCACCTATAGTGGTCGTTCGGTCCGTCCGTCTGTCCGCATATAACAACGCAAAAACTACCCAGCCGAATCGTTTGAAATTTAAAATACATAATTATTACATAATTTTGTCGAGTCATTTCAAATTTTATGAAAATCGGATGCATAGATCAATTGCAGGGGCAATCAAAAGTATTCCATTACATTACGGTCAATGGGGAAAAAAGTTTCAAATGCATTTTAATTGTTTGAAATTTAAAATACATAATTATTACATAATTTTGTCGAGTTATTTCAAATTTTTTGATAATCGGGTGCATAGATCAATTACAGGGGCAATCAAAAGTATTCAATTACATTATGGTCAATGGAGAAAAAGTTTGAAATATATTTTATACGTTTGAAATTTAAAATACATAATTATTACATAATTTTGTCGAGTTATTTCAAATTTTATGAAAATCGGATGCATAGATCAATTACAGGGACAGTCAAAAGTATTCCGTTACATTACGGTCAATAGGGAAAAATGTTTCAAATGCAATTTAATGGTGTTACTCTCATTCGAACTTAATAAAATTTATATGCAACTATAAAGTACATATTATAATATACATTTTACATAATTTCTGGTGCAAAGAACAATTGTTATTGATTTACAAGGCCACACAAAAATATTCCATTACATAATGGTATAGGGAGAACATTGTTTGATGAGCGTTTCAATTGTAATTCACTATTTACAATTTTATGAGATTGATATATGAGAGTAATATTTTTAAAACTTCGTTATCGTACGAACGCACCTCATTTGCTACGCTTCACGTGCAATTTTCAACTTGTTTATATTTATTCTGAAAAATAAACATAAGGGAGAAATTCAGGAAATAGATACTTGGAAAAGTGAAAGAAGTTATGAATTAAATTCAACAATTGTGTTTATTTACTTTTCTTTATTAAATTATACGTTAAATTATATGTATTACAAATGTTGCAAATTTTAATCCTTTAGAAATATTTTTTTTTTTTTTTTTTTAAATTTATGTTTACATAAGATTTAATGAATAAAAATAATTATCTTTTTAAAATATTTATTAAACTAATGTTTCAATAGTAAATGTGAGTAAAATAAGTATTGTAATTATGACCAACATAGTTCCTTAGTTAATAACAGAAGTTGGCGAGCTAGATAGTTTGAATTAATTATTTTCAAAGTAAGTTAATGTTAAATGTGACAAATGTTCATTTAAAACCATATAAATACCTTTTATTTTATTTTTTATTTGTGGACAAAATTTAGCGAAGCGGATTAAGGCTGCGAACACACACAAATACTTTTTCTGGCTAGGAGGTGGCGCATTTTATGTCCCCACACGGCGCATTTGAAGTTAATGACTTTTGTGGTTCAACTTCAATTCAAGTGTAGGAGAGGAATCTTTCCCTTAAGTAGAGTTGAGACAGATATCTCCCGGACCATTGCCATCTCTCCCGTTTCCTATTGTCAGTAAACCGCAGTTGGGGAGAAAAGAAGGGAGTTCTAGGAATTCAGTTGAACTTCGAAGTTCAGTTTTGGCCATAAGACAGAACAAAGTCTCCAGCGCAGTCACTCAGTAAGCGATCACTGAGGATTTTGTGTGTACTGTTGTGGGTCATTGGCATTTACATGAGTAATCTAAGGCCATTGCCGCGGTGTGCTTCAGGCAGTTTAACAGCAAAATGTTTTTCCTTATGTTTAACAAGAATTCGAATCTCAAATTTCACTCTCAGATTTCTGAAGTCTCTGTTTTGCAATATGGCGTCGGCTGTGGTTTCCATTGACTACCATATTATACAGTCAGTGTTTGCTTGCGAGTCTGAGGTACAAACTTGTTTCGCCAACCTTCAACCTTATTCTAGTAAATTCTTTGTTTAGGGCCCTTTTACGGTTTATTGCCAATAAAATGAGGGAAAATCTACAATGTGTCAGGAAATAATGAGCGTAACTCTACTTGAGGGAAAGTTTCCTATTAGCAAGACACCAGTCTCCTTCCCCTAAAAACGATTAAAGATCAAAATCCCTGCTACGCCATAATAAAGGATGCCGGTACTGATAACAGTTAGTAAATCTGTCTGTTTGTATCTTTAAAGTTGGCCGCATTCCTTATTTCACTGATGGCGACTGGTTTTCTGCTCTGCTACCAGGATAATGTGCCGGTGCTTGTTAGTGAATCTTCAGTTCTTATGGGATTTGGTGTGAACTCAGCAGATTTAGGCTCTGATAACCGCTTACATAGGATCTTCGAATCCTGGCTCGGTTTTCTTTATGTTTTTACCATATGATCAAGCACTACTGATAAATTACCTGTTAATCATGTGATGTAATACCAGAGGATAGATTACCTTTTAAGCGTTGATTTAGCATCAACATAATCTACAGTAAAATGTATCATATGGTATGCTGTTAACTTCTTTATGCATAAATAATTTTTTAGGGAAAAAACGGTATAACATGCTCCTCTAGTATGAACACTGCGACGCTGCAATAAAGGATGCCGGTACTGATAACAGTAGTAGGTCCGTCTGTTTGTATCTTTAATGTTGATTTTGCCCTTATTTGACTGTTGGTGACTGGTTTTTGCCCTGCTCCCAGGATAATGTTTTTATCATATGATCAAACACTAATGATAAATTACCTGTTAATCATGTGATGTAATACCACAGGATAGATTACCTTTTAAACGTTAATTTAACACCAACATAATCTACAGTAAAATGTATCACATGGTATACTGTTAACCCCTTTATGCATAAATAATCTTTTAGGAAAAAAAGTGGCATAACTGACGGATTTGAATAAACAATAAATAAAAACAGTAATTTCTTTGCTTGCAAAATCATTATTTTAACAGCATAAATGAGAAAAGGTATCTTTTACAGATAACTTTAATCATTAACTTCAAAATAAATTCAAGTGAAATAGGAACAGTTTGTAGTGACGAATCGTCACAACATTGCTAAATTAAATATGTAGATATAAAGAATGATTAAGCACAACTAAAGCGAAAATACATAAATATTCGTATATATATAAAAAAAAAAAAAGAAAAAAAAAGGGGGAAATAAGAAGTGATTTAGAACGAAGATTTTCTTTTTCTCAAATATTGTTGATGAAAACAACAAAAACATTTTTACAAAAAAAAAAAAAAAAACAAAAAAAAAACAAAAAAAAAAAAAAAAAAAAAAAAACAAAAGAGAAGTTTCGGAGAAATTTTTCTCTTATTTCAGAGTAGTAAACTTTCAAAATTTGCTAGTTGGGGAAGTTTGTTTTGTTCATAGGCATAGTTCGTAGAAATATAGAACATGCCAAGTAGAATACACATCCATTTCTGGAATGCTATAATACAGATATATATATATATTAAAAAAAAAAAAAAAAAAAAAAGGGAAAATATAGAAAATATAGCTATTTCTATAACGAATACGTTTATGTATATATTTGGATATTATTTTTCAATAACACCACATTGGAAAGATTATATTTCTCAACCATAGAATCATGTATATTGTTTTAGAATTTTGTATTCCTTTGATATATTTGTGTATATATATTTTAGTTTGTCTTGTATAGGATGTTTTTTTTTCTTAATCAGAGGGGAGATAGCAATGTTGTGACGAAGAATCATTGATTAAAGTAAAGTTTTAAATTTATTTTATTCACTAATATCTATTTTAAGTTCGTTTCATTCTTTCGAGTTGTAATAATAACTTTAGGTTTCAGGAAAAGATGAAAGCTACTTTTTGTAATTAAAGCTATAAACTTTATGACTCTATAAAGTTCGGTAACAACGAACGGTTAACAATGAACACCCAAGTAGAAATTCAATTGCTCACCATAAAACTTCAGACGTAACAATGGCAAAGGTTGTAAAAAAAAAACCAGACTGTCTACAATTTTGACATTATACGCTGGAGCTAACAATAACAGAATTTACAGCCGAGAAACGCCCACAGGAGGGAGAATCGAAGAGGAGTCCGATGATTTTCTGCAACCGTGGGAAAGAGAAAAAAGGTTTTTTTAGTGGCTGAAAGGGATGAACCCCTACTGGTCATCCGGCCAATAAGAAGTGCGATGCAATGATCAAAGCGATAACAGAAGACCAATGAAAGAAAAAAAAAAGGTTTTGGGGAGGAAACAAACAAACAAAAAAAAGATATGGAGTTCTCTCCGAGAAAAGAATCTAAAAAATTAATACAGTTCTTGGTCCCAGCTATGTAGGTAGTAAAATAGAAAAGTTTTGTAAGCGAAAATCATCTACGGAACGGGGAAGCCCATGATTTGACAAGCATCCAAGTTTCTTTGACATATGATCGAATTTGCGAAAAGAAAATGAATGTCTGAAAATTACTGGAACTTCCAACATCAACATAATGAATTTCAGGCAATTCCAGATGGCAGTGCGTGACGATATGGCAGACTATTATTTTTTTATGAACAGTTATGCTCAACATAGTGAATAATGTGCATCATTCTCATAGACTATTCTTTTTATGAATATTTGCTCAACTTAGTAAATTTCACGTGTCTCCAAAGGTGCGAGATGACAGTGCAGACTATATTTTTATACGAACAGTTACGCTCAACATAGCGAACAATGTGCAACTATTTTTATATGAACATTTGCTCAGCTTAGTAAATTTCCACGTGTCTCCAAAGGTGCGAGAAAATAGTGCAGACTATATTTTTGATGAACAGTTGTGTGCCTCCTAAGGAATTACACGATTTCCCAAAAGATGCGGTGCGAATGAAAGCCAACGGATCAGTTGCTATGGATTACTACAACGAATGGATAACAAGGCTTCATATAAAATGGTGAGCAATTTAATCCTACTCTGTGGTGTTATTACATTTCAAAATTACCTTTTTGCTCATGATATAAATATACATAAAGAAAAAAATTCTTTAACATTAAAATCAATTTTTTTAATTAAAAATTTAGATTAAAATATAAAAATATATATATAAAAAAAAGAGAATTATAAGGAGATCCTAGGCTATGCCTTTCGTTAGTTGTGCTGTGAGTCTTTTGTGTTTTCGTATAAGTTTATAAAAATATATATATAAAAAAAAAATGAAAGAAAGTAAACATGATCAAAATAATTGATAAATTAGAATAATATTATTTATAGTGCTTGTACTTACAAATTGATAATTTAGGATGATACGATGTCCAGATGTTTCTCTATGAAAATATATGCTTAAGTAATAATTCTTTTATTGTGTCATGATACATATAATTGTTGTTTGAAATAAATATTTGTGTATGTATATATATGTATTCTTGTTTTCTTTCATGTTTTCTCTTCCTAAATTCTTTTAGGTAAATTACTTGTTTCAAAATCTCAAATCTCAAATATTAAATTTAATTTATTTTTATGATGATCATTTTGACACTCTCCGTATCTCTTAAAATTCCTATTTTGCAAATTTAAACATTTAAAAAGTTCGAGTCTGAGCTTTTGCGATTTTCATTTATTTAAATTATTGATAGATTTAAAGTAAACATTTTTTTTTGATAATATCCAATACAATCTTTCACAACGCGAATTGGGATATTATCTTAATATTATTTCTTTAGTACTAACCACTATCTTTCACTTATCTCGTAATGTGGTGTATTTTTCATCACAACACAGTTACAGATAAGTGATTATAAATTATTTTAATTTCATCTTCTATTGCGCAATGCAGAAGTTGTTTGCAATATGCACTACCTGGCCATTGATGATCGTCCACTTGCGATTTTAAACATTTTGTTAAATATCTAGAAAAATACAGGAGGAATTATCCTGAAACACTCAGTATATAAACATAATAGTGCAGGTCATATATTTCCGTGAAGATTTTTTCCCAAAACTTGATAGGGGACCGTCAACAAATTAAAAAAGAATGAATATCTTTTGGATAACCCTGTCAAAACTAATGTAGCAAAAGCGCTCAAACTGTAGATTGTGATTAAGTAGATTATTCTAATAAACTATGTTCATTTTTATGGCGATAGCATGCATACTCATAGATAAATTAAGGTTTTTTATAAAAACAGTCCTAAATTTTTCCAAGATTTTTGCTTATAATTTGCAGAGTTCTTAATATAAAATAATATTCTTTTCTGAAAATGTGACAAAAAACATTGCACATAATACCCTGTAATCAGAATTAAAAAATAATAAAAATTGTATGAAAAATGAGTAGGTTTACTAAATAATTTTTCACTGCGCATGCGTCAACTATATCAAAATTTCATTTGCATATTATGTTAGCTAAATGTATCGAGCAACTTTTGCGAAAGTCGCAAAATCATAGCTTCAAAATTCTAAAAATAATCGTCAATATAATAAGTTGAAAATTCCTTGTTCCCAAAATGAAGCAAAAAAAATGAGGGATTTTATCCAAATGTAGTAGTACGTCCATTTTGTGTATTCTATATTGACACTAATTAATGAATGTATGGATACAACCCCTCTTGTTTTTGCTTCATTTTGGGAATAGCGGATTTTTAACTGATTTGACTGACGATTATTTTCAGAATTTTCCAGCTATGATTTTGCGATTTTACAAAAGTTGCTCTATACATTTAGCTAACATAATGTGCAAATGAAATTTTGATATATTTGACGCATGCGCAGTGAAAAATTATTTAGTAAAGCTATTCATTTTTCATACAATTTTTATTATTTTTTAATTCTGATTACAGAGTATTATGTGCAATGTTGTTTGTCACATTTTCAGAAAAGAATATTATTTTATATTAAGAACTCTGCAAATTATAAGCAAAAATCTTGGAAAAATTTGGGACTATTCTTATAAAAACCTTAATTTCTCTACGAATAAACATGCTATCGACTTAAAAATGAACACAGTTTATTACAATAAGCCACTTAATCATAATCTACAGTTTGAGCGCTTTTGCTACATTAGTTTTGACAGGGTTACCCAAAAGATATTCATTATTTTTTAATTTGTTGACGGTCCCCTATAAAGTTTCGGGAAAAAAATCTTCACGGAAATATATGACCCGTACTATTATCTTTATACACTGAGAGTTTCAGAATAATTCCTCATGTATTTTTCTAGATATTTAACAAAATGTCTAAAATCGCAAGTGGACGGTCATCAATTACCAGGTAGTGTATGTTAAAGAACGTGTAATTTAGTGAATTTATTTGGACATTGTGTAGTGAAATATGCATCAATCATTACGAAAAACAATAATAACTGTCATACCATAATTAAAACTATAAATTGACCAAAAATTTTAAAATTTTCTTTTTTTATGTTGTTTTTTATAGAAAAGTAAATGTGTAAAATCTATTTTCATTCTGTTCTGAAATTGTTTTGAATAAAGGAGGAGGGCGATCTCGCTCCCTGTTTACCTTTAATAAAATCATCGTCTTCAACATAACCACTTCATTAAAATGGATTTAGTTCCAGTTGTGACAACATATAAGGAGTTAGTATTTTAACATAGCAGAAGAGCAAAGTTGTGTCACCAAGAAAATGTGATTTATGTAAAATGGATACATCGATTTAAAAAGAAGACTACCTGAAAGGGGTAGGTCTCAAAATTCCCTTACCTACAATTAATTGATTATTCATTGTTACTAATTAAAATACGAACTCACGTCTGTAGTAAAAAGCATTTTTAGTAATAACATGCTCCTCTATTAAGTTCCTTGATAATTTTTGTCAATCGATGGAATCCGCACTGTAAAGAAAAATTGCGGAGAGATGTTTGGAATATGGTTCCTTTTAAGAATTTAACAAAAAATTAAGAATTAAAAGATTTCGAATAATTAACGATACATTTAATGTTTTTTTTCATTATATTCTTAATGAATTTTCAAGTAATTGATTCGCAGCAATGTAATTGAAACCTCTAAAACAGCTGAAATAAGATTCATTAATCGGGGCATTAAAATTAAAACACGGAAATAACATTGATCTCAATAAACTTTTTCAATGGTACAAAAAAAAAAAAAAAGTGCTGGAATTCCTAATTATGTTTTTTTTACACTTACAGTTAATTTTACAAATTAAACTTAAAATGAAAATTAATTGAACTAAGAAAATTATTGACATAATTACGTTTAACATTTGAAAGCTTGTTAAAATTAAATTTATTACGAAAACGTATCTTGAAAACCAAATGCATTCAAAATGTAAAAATAATTTCTTTCGAATAAAAAAGTTTTACTGTTTATTAGGAAAAGCGTTGGTAAAGAAGCTAATTTAAAAATAAATGAATAAATAAATACAAAATATTTAATGTCCATTCATAATTACAATGTGAAATTCTAAGTAAAATAACAAAGACAAAAATAAGCTCTTTTAAATTTTAAATTAACAAAGTCACAAAAATATTTTTATAAATATGTGCCCCAGCAGATTTAATTTGCTTTTTGGAAATTAACCTTAGTTTACTTAAAAATCTTGTAATTTCTTGTAAATAATATTAAAAAAAAAACTCGAAATAATTCATATAACACAATTTTTTCTGAGATCCCTATATTAGTAATGAAACTACGCAAAAAAAAAAAAAAATTATTAAAAAAAATTAAAAATAAAAGAAAGTGTTATTGTAGATATATATATATATATATGTATTTACCATGATATTCTTTTTGTTTAATGTTAAAGTTAAATTTTTTCTCTTATTTCCTTATATTTTTTGATAATTATACGGTTTTTGGAATAATTTTTTCTGTTAAACTTAAATGTATGGTCTCTGTAAAGGGCTTTTTTTTTTTTTTTTACAATGGGACGTTTTTCCCTGCGGTAGCTTTTTTCGCCTTTATGGACTGGCTATCTCAGTTTGTGGATCGAATGGACATTTTTTTCTTTTGTTTTTTTATGTGCTGGGTTAAGCTTTAAATATTTTATGAATCTTTTTTCTTATCCTCATTTTTCTGTGGCCACCAGCCACGTTTAAACAACATTATGGCTCCCAATGAATTGAAAATTACTGTATCTAGATAGCCTGGATGCAAAGTTGCACAGTAATTAGGAAGTCCAAGCAACAGACTACATTGTTCCAGATTCTAAATTTTCCCCATCGATTATACTTACATTACTTTCAACTTTCAGTTTAAAAAAAATATTCGTGCAGCATTACGCTACGTTTGCGTAGTGCTAATCTATCTACACTAATAAAAGAATGATGTTTTTGTGTGGGTGTGTTTTTGTCTATCGGCAACGCCAAGAAAAAAAATCTACCACATGCAGAATAATGAAACTTTGGATGTAAGTAATGCAAGGTAAACCCTGTTCCAGCTGAGGATCAGATTTTTTATTTATTTATTTTTTTAAACTAACCGATATATTATTAGAAATCAAAAAGAGAGTTCATCAAAAAGGCATTTTTTTTTTCGAGCATGCTTACACCTACGCAGTTAAGACACTTCAACAAATATCTCGGAAGAGAAGACAGAAAAGCCACACATCGCAATTTGTAAACACAAATTGTTAGAACCTTTTGAAATACAGATAAAAAATGAACATGGTTTTAAATTTTGTATTTTTACATTCGAAAGCCAAAAAAAAAAAAAAAAAAAATAGCTTTGGAAACATTTTGTTTTTGCAAAAATTTTGTATTTTTTTTCCCGAAGCTTGTATAGAACTCAAATTTCAAAAAAAAAAAAAAAGTTTGATTCGGATACTTTTTTTTTTTTTTTTTTTTTTTTACAAAGGTGCATTTTATTCTAAAAAATACAAATATTGACACTTTCAAATAAATTTAGCGATTGGAAATCACTTCTAGCCTCTCGGAGACACTTTTCCCCCCTGAAAATAAGTAAATATTGTTACTTCAACAAAGTACTTTTAGAATTTCATTATACTGTTTATTTACATCAGATTTAAAAAACCCTCGAAACAATCAAACAATTAGAAGTAGTTAAAAGAAATATACATAAAAGTGCAAAATTTTCCTCTCAGGACACAAACACATGGGCGGCTTCGGCCAATGTTGCTGGATAAAATATGAATATTCATTGAGTTTATATAAATTTAAAATATCTTTATAATAAAATATCAGATTTCCATCTTTCTAATACTACATTCTATATACAATGTAAAAGAAATACTTTTACTAATATGTTACAGGAAAGTAACATTGATTTTATGTTGTATAATTTTACGTTCAAAAACCAATTTGCAAAATAATCATATATAATGAGATTAGTAAGATTAAATATTTATTTTCCATTAGTTTCTTATGAAGATATTTGTTTTTAATCCATTGATTTATTTTTTAAATTTGTACTATTAAAATATTATAACCACAATTAATATCTTTAAAATAATTATATTGCTTGAAAAGCAATAAAATGTCAGCTAAATACACTACTGGCCATTAAAATTGCTACACCATGAAGGCGACATGCTACAGACGTGAAATTTAAAGGACAGGAAGAAGATGCTGTGATATGCTAATGATTAGCTTTTCAGCGCATTTTGATGTGTTTAAGTGACACCTATAATGTATTTAAATGAGAAAATTGTTCAGACGGTTTCTCACACAGAAATTGCATTTGAACATTGTTGCCTGGTGAAAAAATGTTGTGATGCCTCGTGTAAGAAGGAGAAATGCGTACCAGTATGTTTCTGACCTTGATAAAGGTCGAATTGTAGCCTACCGCGATTGCGGTTTATCGTATCCCAGTATTGCTCCTCGCATTGGTCGAGATCCAATGGCTGCTCGTAAAGTATGGAATCGATGAATTCAGGACGGTTATACGGAACGCCGTTCAGGATCTCAACGGCCCCCTGTCACTATCGGCCGAGAAGACAGGCATGTTATCCGTATGTCCGTAATGGATCGTGGAACTACGTCACGACCCCTGAATCAAGAAATAGGGTCATTTGCAAGACAAAAAGTGTCTGCACGGACAGTTCGACGACGTTTGATGTAGCATGGACTCTCGGCTCGGATACCATGGCTGCAGCTTGCCTTGACGCTGCGTCATAGAGGGGAGTGCATTCAATGGTGTGATCAAGGACGAAACTGCGTGCACGAATGGCGAGGAGTCATTTTTTCAGTTGAATCCAGATTCTATTTGCAACATCATGATGGTCGCATTCATGTTTGGCGGCATAGTGTTGAACGAACATCGGCAGCGTACATTCGTCATCGTCATACTGGCCCATCATCTGGCGGATGGCATGGGGTGACATTGGATACACGTCTCTGTCGTCTCTTGTTCACATTGACGGCACTTTGAACAGTGCACTTTACATTTCTGATACTTTACGATCCGTGGTTCTACCCTTTATTGGAGACTTGCGAAACCCTATATTTCAGCAGGATAATGCCCGACCGCATATTTCCGGAATTGTATGGACTTTCCTTGATATGGAAAATGTTTGGCTGTTGCCGTGGCCAGCACGTTTCCCAAATCTCTCACCAATAGAGAACATCTGGTCAATGGTCGCCGATGGATTGGCTCATAACCATACGCCAGTCACTACGGTTCATGAACTGTGGCATCATGTTGAAGCTACATGGGAATCTGTACCTATACATGCCATCCAATCTCTGTTTGACTCAATGCCTAGGCGTATAAGAGCTTTTATTACTGTCCGAGGTGGCTGATCTGGGTACTGATTTCTCAGCATCTATGCATCCAAATTTCTTGAAAATTTAATCACTTGTTATTTCTATCATAATATATTTGTCCAATAAATATCATTTTGTTATCTGCATTTCTTCCTAGTGTAGCAATTTTAATGGCCAGTAGTGTAATTAATAATTTAACTAGTAAAAATTTATTTGTAAAAATTTATATTCATAATCATAGATTCTTTAAATTTTTAATTATTTTTATTAACTATAATTTTCATTAGAATTATTCTGAAGATGTAATTTTAATTAATAATAGCTCAAGTTAATTAATAAAAAAGTATATTTATGATATGAAATTTCTACAAATTCATTTCCCAACTATTAAAATAAATAAATGTTTATTTTAGTTGCTTATTATAACTGATAAATAAGTTTCAATTTTCTTTACAAAAATCTATTGTCTTTTTAGAAATATGACAATGATAATTAGACAGTCAATAATATGCGTAAAAACAAGGGCAGTTGATTTGACCCTGCTACTTTCATATCGACTTAGTTATTAATTCAATTTTCCCTTTCTCATTTTCCATAACAATTGCAATTAAACACAATGAAAAACTTTTAATCAACTCCCTTTTATTCTGATTATTAGAAATGAAATAATGTTGTGTTCCTACTTCAAATTGTAATTATAAAAGAAAGGTTCTCGATGAATTAGAGAGAAATTAATCTTCATTGCGACTATTTTTGATAAAATTCAATTAAATCTAATTATGGCTGACTTTGTTATGTCATGTCATGTCATTTTAATCCATGATAAAAGGAACACACAAATAATTTAACAATTCCTGGTTCTAATTAATAACTTTGTTCGAGGGCATCAACAAATTTTATAATTGAATGTAACGTAAAATTTCATAATTGAATTTAATGTAAAATGTTTGATTCCTTTAAAATTAAATTTGAAATTATAAAAGTTTGCTTTTCTTTGTTCGCATTCTTTCTTTTTAGAAGATGCTATCGTCTTCTGCGGGCGTCTTCAGGAAAATATGATAATGGAAGGACCCATTAAAGATAAAGAGCGGGCAGCAATGTACAGATTAGTAAGACAAATATCGTATAAACAAAATAAAGAAAAAAAAATTATCATATTTTCCTGAAGACGCCCGCAGAAGACGGCGCGAAACGTTGATATTTTTATTTTGTTTTAATTGTACAAGTGTATATTAAAGTACTTGTTTTCTGCACCACTGAGCAATGTGTTATATTTCTTATTAGTTAAATTTTATGGTGCAATTGTCCTATATATATTTATTATAATTTTCATTATGTGCCATGAATTAGGCCAATATGATCACTATGTCTTCTTAGGAACAATCCAATGAATGGAAAAAACCTTTTTTTTTGTCCATGTCAAATGACTGCACTAGACAAAAAAAGAATTTGGTCTTTGAAAAGAAAACAAATATCTATCGGCTAATTAAGGTAAGATTTACTTTCATTATTTTTACTGAAAACTTAAAAATATTAATACAAAAAAAGATGCTGAGTGTTAAGCAAATAAAATTAATAATTTTATTTTCATTTAACTCCAAAATATAGCAATGCAATATTTAAAAATGTAAATTGTGTACATATGATACAGACCACAAAATAATAAATTTTAGCTGAAAATTTTAAATTAAATTTTTTTTTACTATTTTTCTTGTTATTAAACCGATAGGGTTAGTTGCCCAAATATGAACCACTTTTTGTTAATTTTATTTTTTCATTGATTTCAAATGCTTTGTTTTAACCAAAAAATTATCAGCTATAGATCCATTTCCTCCCTATAAGATTCTGGGATCATTTTTTTTTAAATTAATGCAGTTGAGAAAAAAAAAATTGTGTGACGTGTCATTTGCAGGTTTCAGTGAAAGACGTTCTTAATATAGTATGCACTGAGTACCTAATATAGCAATCAGCGCTATATTCGGCTCCCGCACCAAACATGTCAGAGAAAATCAAGATTTCAGGGTGTTAAAAAAACGACGCATCTTTCACGGAATTTTTTTTTTATATATTAGACTTGAATATTTAATCACAAAAAAGTATTTTTCTCAAAGGAAAAATAAAGCTGGTGCAAAGAATCACATAAAAAATTTCTTAACTTCGGTGAGTCTTACGATAGGTAATCAAACATATTCAAATGTGTAGTTATGAAGAAATAAAAGAAAACAGCAGCAAACATTGATATAAAAGTGAAAAAATATGAAAAAAAAAAAAAAAATAGGTGTAAAAGCTTAAAACATTGGGTGCACAGAAATAAGTCAGTTTTCCTCTCCCCACAATCCTCGTGAGACCATCTCAGTGGCGCAGCCAAGGGGGTGGTTTTAGGGTTAAAACTCCTCCCAGAGCTGAGAAAGATCGCTATAATTGCTGCTTATATGAATGAAATCCAAACTTAATATTTAAATGTTTTGGCGCATTTCGGAATCTGCCACTTTATTGAATCAGATTTCATTTAATAAAGTGATTCAATTAAATGGCGAAAATTCTACTTAAAATTGTGAAAGTGCATATTACATGAATCAGTTAAGTAAAAATTGGTTATTTGAACTAAATTACTTTTCTTAGATGCTTCATGCTAAAAAAAAATGATGATTTCCGGCCACACAGACGCTCTTTGAGTGTAAGTATTATACAATAAATATTCTAATTAGTACTGATTCTATTAACCGGCGATTCAAATAAACTTTATCAGAAATGCAAAACCCCCCTTAGAGCCGAATTCTGGCTGCGCCACTGAACCATCTAATACACTTGGTGCATCTAGTCCACTTTTATCATATACATCATCAGAGAGTTTTGGTGCACGAAAGGGACACTCAACGTCTTCTACCATTTCACTGAATGATTCCGTGTCCATATCAGTGTTTGATGTTCGAACACATTCCACGATTTTCTATTGCTAAATTTTCACGGAATCCTCTCAGAAAAACATGGAACAGCATTTAATGCATCTCCACACCTATAAGAAGGATTACCGGGAGGGGTCTGTTTTGTCGCCAAATGTCACTAAATTTGGCGATCAAAATTAGTCACCAAAATTTACTCCAACTTGGCGACCTCTCTAATATTTCTCCAAATTCTCACAAACATCCATTATAAACAAGGTTCTATGGGTGAAAAATATCCTTCACAATCTTTCAGGTTCAGTTGGAAGAGCATTGGCTATTTAAGCCAAAAGTCCTTTACATTAATTTATAAAACGAGTATTCAATAGGTAAATCAATTATAACCGATGAAGTTTTTCGAAGTGGGTGAAAAATTTGAATGGGTATGCAGCGTTTTCTGCAGTTCCATATATTGACCTTCGATTTATTCTGTTGAGCAGATCCAGAATATCAGACCAGATTATGTTATTCTTAAGGTTAGTAGGGTGAAATAGTCTTCCAGTATTCATCTGGGATGGCTCACAAGGAAGGTCTCCATACGGGCACACCCCAAAAAATCTGAAAAAATTACAGAATGTTCTTCTCGTGTGATTATATATGTTTATAAAAAAAATTTCGGCGGAAGTTCCATTCAGTAACCGTAAAAAAATAATGAAAAAATCGTTATTTGGCGGTTTATCGTATATATGTATGTATATATATATATTAAATTCTCTCATTGTTTATGTTTAAATTCATTAAATACCATTTACATGAATTCTAAATATCCAACAGTTTTGAATTGCATTAAAATCGTTTGCTTTTGGCGAGGAAAAGGGCTGCTCGCCAAATAGAGTGACTCTTTCGTGTTTTCACGCCAAGTATTCGGAAATATTTTATTTTTTTACATATTTTCTAATGTGATTCCGCCGCTAATTTTGACTAATCCTTTATTACATACATAAGCATTTTAATTAGTATTTTTTTCATAAAATTCTGAGTACGCCCAGTATGGAGACCTTCCTTGTCAGTTGGAAGAGCATTGTCGGCTTCAGCCAATACATCCCTGGTTTGAATCCTCGCCCGAGCATTTCTCACCCACTTGGAAATATTACATCTGTTATAAAAGTCCTTTGTTCAAATCCTGACCTATACACTTTTTCATTCAGTTAAAAAATTGCAATTTTTATGTTTTTTTTTTTTTTTTTTTTTTTTTTTTTTTTTTTTTTTTTTTTTTTACCGATGCGTGTGATTTAAATGCGTGTGTGCGTGCAATTACTTATTCAGTTTTTGAGTTCATTTAGCAGCAAATTATTCTGTAACACTTTTTTTGATAGCAGACCTGTTATCATTGCGGAAAGATTGTCTGATTAAAATGTGCCCCAAAGATTTTTTTTAGGAGTAGCTGTTAGTCCAAGAGCCGACCGTACAAAACACTATGCCATCGGGCACAAGAAAAAATCTTTTATTTTATGGGAGAGTAATCATAGGGGAATCTAATCATCCACGTCTGCCGAAAGCGAAGTTGTGCAGTGCATAAGCCAAAAATTGATACCACTAGTGGTTCACTCGTACGTTCAACATTATGTTTGCCGTACAATTAAAAGTATGAAAGCATGGAAAATTGGGAGCAGGAAAACATAATGCTAACCTACGAGTGAACCACTGGAGGTATCAATTTTTGGCTTATGCACCAGTTCGCTTCCGGCAGACGTGGATCATTAGATTTTTTTATGATTACTCTTCTATAAAATAAAGGAATTTTTCTTGTGCTCGATGACTTAGGGTTTTGTGCCGTCGGCTCTTGGACTATGTGTTGGAAGAGCGTTGACAGCTGATGAGAAGATGTTCGAATTCCGGCATGGATATTTTTCACTTGGTTGGAAATAGTATGTTTAGCTTGACTTATTTAACAACGAGTATGCTTGTGTTATAATAATTAAGGGGTATTGGTATAGTTTGGACTTTTTTTTTATAGACATAATAATAAAGGACTCAAAAAAGAAAAAAAAATATTATCAAGAAATTGAGCGTTGCAAAATTTTCCCTCGCAAAATTAAAAATAAAAAATAAATAAAAAAATTAAGTAAATTTGAAAATATATCTTTTCGTACGATTTTAAACATTTTGTGCCATTTTTTAAAACTATTCGTAGAAGTATGCTGCATAATTTTAAGTATCAAATTGATCATAAGTTAGTTAGAGAGTAAAATAATAAAATGTACAATGTCGTGTAAAACTACAGTAAAAACTGAATTTATTTTACATTTTTATGCGCAATTTTTTCTTTTACTTTATTGTAAATCCTATGCTTAATTTTATCAAATAGGCCATAAGGAAAAGCCATAAAAAATTGAGTCAATTAAAAATATACATAAAAATTTTATCACTTTGAATATGCCTTTTCACTAAAAACACCCAAAATTAAGGAAAAAAAAAATCATTTTTAACTGAAATGGAATATGGCATTTGAGTTGCAACGATGTAATAAAATCGCTTTAAACTACATTTATAAGAATCGGCAATTTACGAAACTTCATCGGAATGTTCTTGAAAAAATAAAGTATAATTTAAGAAAAAAAAAAAAAAAAAAAAAAAAAAAGGAAAATCGTTATTTCCGTCATTTTTGCTGAATGAAGGCTGCCGAGTACCCTTGAGGCTGTTCTTAAGTCAAAAAGGGCAACTTTATGACATAAGTTTTAGTTTATTTTTGCTCGGAAATGCATGAAATTGACATGTGTTAGTGTTCATAAACTATCTATCGCATTCATTTTCGTTTTTTTTTCAAATATAATAGATTATTCAGAAAATACTGTGTCAAACTGAACATTTTGAACCGACTTGCTTCGCCAAAGTAGAAAAACTAGTCATCGAAAAAAAAAAAGAAAATCCATTTCACGTGATCAATAAAGCTCATAACTCAATAGGAAATTTATTTATCAAAAATTAAAAAATACAGTTTGATCCCTAATCACTTCCATAGTGAAGCTTTCTAATTTAATATCTTTGCATTAAAAAATGAATTTCAAAATTAGTCAAAACGTTTTGCGCTTGTTGAGCAGAGCAGTTGAGAACAGCCTTAAGTATTCATTGAATGTATCACCCAATAAAATACAATTCAAAATTTACTCGCATATTTATGTCTAGCAATACACATATAATTCATTTATAAATTTATCTTATATTTGCATAGGATTAGTTTGAAATTGATAAGTAATAGCAATTTCATAACGCAATAAAATTCTTCCGAAGACATCGCTAAACTGTGGAATGTAAACATCAATATTTAATCAGATTTGCCGTCATCGTATTTCATATACATATCTTATTTCCCTAGTTTCCATATTTAAATTAAAGTCAAATACCTAATTCCGTTTCCTTCAGCATAAAGTAGGTCTCATTTCTTTCCTTCAATACGTTTACTCGCCGTGTTATATTCAATAGTCCGAGTTTAAAATTGTATTATGAATAGTTGAAATAATTCTGAAGCGGTAACATTCGAATAATATTTGTATGTATGAATAATGTTGGCGAAATGAATCCAAATTTATCAAAATAATTTTTAAGGAGGTATTTTAAAGGAGTGGCAGAAAGAAACAAATTGGAATTCTTTTTTAATTGAATTTGGCTCGGAAATATCAGGTTTTGAAATTAAACAGCTCTGCTTAAGTGTGTAATAGAGTTTGGGAGAAAAAAAAATGTGCAAAAAAATGAAAAATTACAATAAAAATCGAATTTATTTTACATTTTTGTCCGTAAGAAAAAAAACAATTATTGTAAATCCGATACTTAATTTTATCAAATAGACCATAAAAAACTACAAAAAAAAAAAAAAATAAAATAAAAAAAAAGCCAAAAGTATACATAAAAATTTTATCACTTTAAACATACCTTTACACCGAAAAAATACAAACAGAGAAAATTTATTTTAGAGTGAAGTGGATTGTGGCCTTTAAAGGGACAGCGGTGTAATAAGATCGCTTTAAACGACATTTATTATAGTCGACTCTTTACAAAAATTTATCAGAATAAACTAGGGATAATAAAGCATAAAGTAAACAGAAAATTAGAAAATCGATTCTTTCATCACTTTTTGAAGAATGAAGTATCCTTAAATATTCAGTGAATGTATAACACAGCAAAATACAATTCAAAATCTACTCGTATAATTATGTCTAGCAATACACATATTATTCATTTACGAGTTGTTATAGTCATCGAAGTTAACATAGTCATCATTTAGTCATCGAAGAAAAAAAACCCTTTTCACGTGATTAAAAAAGCTTACAATTCAATGGGTAATTTATTGATCAAAAATGAAAAAGACAGTTTGATCCCAAATCACTTCCATAGCCAGGTTTTCTAATTTTATATCTTTGCATTCAAAAATGGATTTGTAAATGTGCCAAAATGTTTTGAACTTGTTGAGCTGAGCAGTTGAGAACAGCCTTAAGTATTCATCGAATGTCTCATACAGTAAAATACAATAAAAAATCTACTCGTATATTTATGTTTAGCAATGCACATATTATTCATTAAGAATTTATCTTATATTTGTATGCGAGTAGTTTTAAATCATTAAGTAACAGCAATTTCATAATGCAATAAAATTCTTCCGAAGCTATAGCTCAACTGTGGAATGTAAACATCAATATTTAATCAGTTTTGTCGTCATCGTATTTCGTATATATATCTTATTTCCCTAGTTTCCATATTTAAATTAAAGTCAAATCTCCAATTTCGTTTATTTCTGTATAAAGTAGGTCTCACTATTTCTTTTCTTGAATATGTTTACTCTCCGTATTATATTCAATATTTCAAGTTTAAAATTGTATTGTGAATAGTTGAAATAGTTCTGCAGTGGTAACATTTGAATAATATTGGCATGTAAATAACGTTGGTGAATGAATCTGAATTTATCAAAATCGTTCTTAAGGAACTGTTTCAAAGGAGAGACAGAAAGAAGCAAATTGCAATTCTTTTTTAATGGAAGTTGGCCCGGAAATATCAGGTTTAGAAATTAAACAAGTCTGCTTAAGTATGTAAAAAAGTTTGGAAGAAAAATAAAAAAAAAAATGCTCAAAAATATGAAAAATTACAGTAAAAAGTGAATTTATTTTACATTTTTTGTGGAAAAAACCTTTTTACTTTATTATAAATCCGATACTTCATTTTATCAAATAGGCCATAAGGAACAACCAAAAAATGAGCCAAAAGTATACGTAAAGATTTTATTACTTTAAGCATATTTTTACACAGAAAAAATACAAACAAAGAAAAATTACTTTAGAGGGAAGTGGATTGTGGCATTTAAAGAGACAGCTGTGTAATAAAATCGCTTCAAACTATATTTATTATTGTCGACTCTTTAAAAAACTTGATCAGAATAAACAAGAGATAATAAAGTACAAAGTAAGCAAAAAATTAGAAAATTCATCATTTTTTGCCGAATGAAGTATCCTTAAGTATTCCTTGAATGTATCACCCAGTAAAATACAATTCAAAATCTACTCGTATATTTATATCCAGCAATACACATATTATTTATTTACGAAACTACTTAATATTTCTATGCGAGTAGCTTTAAATCATTAAGTAATAGCAATTTCATAATGCAATAAAATTCTTTCGAAGATATAGCTAAACTGTGAAATGTAAACATCAATATTTAATCAGCTTTGTCGTCACCGTATTTCGTATAGATATATCTTATTTCCCTAGTTTCCATATTTAAATTAAAGTCAAATATCCAATTTCGTTTCCTTCAGTATAAAGTAGGGCTCATTACTTCTTTCTTTCAATATGTTTACTCTCCGTTTTATATTTAATATTTCAAGTTTAAAATTGTATTGTAAATAGTTGAAATAGTTCTGCAGTGGTAACATTTGAATAATGTTGGCATGTAACTATAACGTTGGCGAAATGAATCTGAATTTATCAAAATAATTTTTAAGGAGGTATTTCATAGGAGTTTCCGAAAGAAACAAATTGGAATTCTTTTTTAATTGAATTTAGCCCGGAAATATCAGGTTTAGAAATTAAACAACTCTGCTTAAGTGTATAATAGAGTTTGGGAAAAAATTAAAAAAAGTGCAGAAATATGAAAAATCACAGTAAAAATTGAATTTATTTTACATTTTTGTGTGTAAAAAAAACCAAAAAACTTTTTACTTTATTGTAAATTCGATACTTAATTTTATCAAATAGACTACATGCAACAACAACAACCAAAAAAATGAGCCAAAAGTATACATAAAAATTTTATGACTTTAAACATACCTTTACACTGAAAAAACACAAACAAAGAAAAACTACTTTAGGGTGAAGTGGATTGTGGCATTTAAAGAGACGGAAGTGTAATAAAATCGCTTTAAACCATATTTATTATAGACGACTCTTTACAAAACTTTATCAGAATAAACTAGGGATAATAAAGTATAAAGAAAGCCAAAAATTAGAAAAATTGTTTCATCATTTTTTGCCGAATGAAAGTACCCTTAAGTAATCATTGAATGTAACACACAGTAAAATGCAATTCAAAATCTACTCGTATATTTATGTTTAGCAATACACATATTATTCATTTATAAGTGTATCTTATATTTGTATGCGAGCAGTTTTAAATCATTAAGTAATAGCAATTTCATAATGCAATAAAATTCTTTCGAAGATATAGCTAAACTGTGGAAACATCACTATTTAATCAGATTTGTCGTGATGGTATTTTGTATGTATATCTTATTTCCCTAGTTTCCATATTTAAATTAAAGTCAAATATCCAATTTCGTTTCCTTCAGTATAAAGTAGGTCTCATTATTTCTTTACTTGAATATGTTTACTCTACGTATTATATTAAACATTTCAAGTTTAAAATTGTATTTTGAATAGTTGAAATAGTTCTGCAGCGGTAACATTTGAATAATATTGGTATGTACAGGATGTCCAGCAAATAACACCCTGATTTCAAAATTAAATTTCTCAAAAACAAAGACCGATAGTAATATGCGGTAAACTGTTTTTTCATTAGTTAAGCTGTAAACATCTTATACAAAAGTTTTGAACGGTAAATATTTTGAAAAGATTGTGTTCTGATTGCAAAGAATGCTTTGATTTGACATTTTTCTTGCTTTAGATTGCTGCCAGAGAATGTGTTTTTCAGCTTAAAGTGCCATATTTCATAGTTTTTTTAAATTAAATTTTTGAAATTTTGAAATTCTAAAAATTTACATCGAAAAATCTTTAAAATATTGCACTGTAAGCTGAAAAATAATTTCTCTGCAGGCAATCTAAAACAAGAAAAATGTCAAATCAAAGCATTCTATGCAATCAGAACGCAATTTTTTCAAAATATTCACAGTTTGAAATTTCTGTATAAGATTTTTACATCCCACACAACACATACGTTCAGATTACATACAGTTTTCCTCTGTTATTTCCGAAATATGTCTATAGATGTATTTTGGACCTAGCCATTGGGATAAAATACGTCCAGAATTTGTTGAATGTTTGACATAGACGTATCTACAAAGTAGCTACAAAATAAGAATGTCAGTTCAGAAACGTTAATTGTATGAAAATTCGACTAATCCAGTTTTCGCCAATTCCGGAACCAAATCTTAACCTATTTGTCCAATTTGATGACGTAAAGTAGATGAAAACGAGACCAATCCAATTTTTGCCACTTTCGGAATAAAATCTTAACGTTCCTACCACCATTTGGACATAACTTGGATTTAAATGGAACTAATCCAATCTTCGTAAAATATCGAACCTAATCTGAACGTTACAGTCGCCATTTTAAAATGGTGGTATATGCAGGAGTCTAAGCGCTAATTTTTATTGCATCTGCATTTTGATTATAAAAGTAATGTGTAACCAGTGTACTGCAGTGTTTTATCTTTTATTAGTTTTTTTACGTAATGAGAACAATTCGTAACACGGACTAGTATGTATTTTATAATAACGAAGTTTTCTACTGCTAAGCCTAACAGACTTGCACCTAATTCACAGAAGCTTGTAGGATTTTTTTTTTATTATTATTTATGAAGGGAATTAATCTCGGAATTAATTATTAAAAACCCTTTATTTCATCATTGATTAGAAATTGCCTTTATGAAGATAGACTCCACATCTATCAATCAACCATCCTTTGGACTGGGACTTTGGGAAGACGTGTGTTGTGTTTGTTTTGATTTTGATGAGCGAAAGCAGCGGTTAATATAAGGTATGTACATATGCACATTTAAGATTTTGTTTTTTACATATATCGTAGTGATATGTATACTTTAAATAAACATTACTGTAACGATTTTTTAATTTGTTAGTAATTTTATTTATCAATAGCTTTCTGGAGATATTTTGATAGATTGATACCGCGTTTGGTTATGAAAATGAGAAAGTTTACAATGAATTTTCTCGATCTAAATACAGTTTTGTAGATAGAAGACAAACAATTATTGGGTAGAAACAACCTTTAAATCGATTTTAAACAAATAAAAATAAAACTCTTTGAAATTTATTATATTATTTGTTACAAGTGCTCAATTTCTTTAAAAAATTGCTATCCAATTTTTTATTTTGTCTGATTTAAGTTTATACAATGTAATTTTAAAAGCAAATCTGAATTGCTAGCTAAATAATAATAAAAAAATTATTGTATTCTGTTATTTTTAAGGAGGTATTTCAAAGGAGTGGCAGAAAGAAACAAATTGGAATTATTTTTTAATTGAATTTGGCCTGGAAATATCAGGTTTTGAAACTAAAGAGCTCTGCCTAAGTATGCAATAAAATTTGGGAGAAAAAAAAATGTGCAAAAAAATGAAAAATACAGTAAAATCTGAATTTATTTTACATTTTTGTGTAAAAAAGAACTTTTTACTTAATTTTATCAAATAGACCATAAGGAACAACAAAAAGAATGAGCCAAAGGTATACAAATAAATTTTATCACAATAAACATACCTTTACGCCGAAAAACATACAAACAGAGAAAAATTACATTAGAGTGAAGTGGATTGTGGCATTTAAAGAGACAGCGGTGTAATAAATCGCTTTAAACTATAGTTATAGTCGGCTCTTTACAAAACTTCATCAGAATATACTAAGGATAATAAAGTATAAAGTAAGCAAAAAATTAGAAAACCGGTTTTATCACCATTTCTGGCCGAATGAACTATCCTTAAGTATTCATCGAATGTATCACACAGTAAAACACAATTCAAAATCTTCTCGTATATTTATGTCTAGCAATACACATATTGTTCATTTACGAAACTATCTTATATTTGTATGCGAGTAGTTTTAAATCAGTAAGTAATAACAATTTCATAATGCAATAAAATTCTTCCGAAGATATAGGAATTGTGGAATGTAAACATTCAATATTTAATCAGATTTGTCGTCATCGTATTTCGTATACATATCTTATTTCCCTAGTTTCCATATTTAAATTAAAGTCAAATACCTAATTCCGTTTCCTTCAGCATAAAGTAGGTCTCATTATTTCTTTCCTTCAATATGTTTACTCTCCATATTTATGCAATAGTTCGAGTTTAAAATTGTGTTATGAATAGTTGAAATTGTTCTGCAGCAGTAACTTTTCAATAATATTGGTATGTATGTATAATGTTGGCGAAATGAATCCGAATTTATCAAAGTTATTTTTAAGGAGGTATTTCAAAGGAGTGGCAGGAAGAAACAAATTGGAATTTTTTTTTAAATAGAGAACTTGGCCCAGAAATATCAGGTTTAGAAGGTAAACAGCACTGATTAAGTATGTAATAAAATTTGGGAAAAAAATAAAAAAATTTGCAAAAATATGAAAAATTACAGTAAAAATTGAATTTATTTTACAAAAGTTTAAGTTTTTTTTACACAAAAATGTGTGTAAAAAAAACTTTTTACTTTATTGTAAATCCGATACTTAATTTTATCAAATAGATCACAAGAAGAAAAATGAGCATAAAGTATACATAAAAATTTTATCACTTTAAACATGTAATAGAATTTGGTAAAAAAATAAAAATGTGCAAAAATATGAAAAATTAAAGTAAAAATTGAATTTATTTTACATTTTTGTGTGTAAAATTTTTTTTTACTTTATTGTAAATCCGATACTTAATTTTATCAAATAGATCACAAGAAGAAAAATGAGCCCAAAGTATACAAATAAATTTTATCACTTTAAACATGCCTTTAAACCGAAAAAATACAAACAGAGAAAAAGTACTTTAGAGTGAAGTGGATTGTGGCATTTAAAAAGACAGCGACGTAATAAAATCGCTTTAAACTATATTCATTATTGTCGACTCTTTACAAAACTTCATCAGAATATACTAGGGATAATAAAGTTTAAAATAAGCAGAAAATTAGAAAATCGATTGTCTCATCATTTTTGGCCAAATGAAGTATCCTTATGTATTCATCGAATGTATCACACAGGAAAATACAATTCAAAACAACTCGTAAATTTATGTCTAGCAATATACATATTATTCATTTACGAAACTATCTTATATTTGTATGCGAGTAGTTTTAAATCATTCAGTAATAGCAATTTCACAATGCAATAAAATTCTTCCGAAGATATAGCTCAACTGTGGAATGTAAACATTCAATATTTAATCAGATTTGTCGTCATCGTATTTCGTATATGTATCTTATTTCCCTAATTTCCATATTTAAATTAAAGTCAAATATCCAATTTTGTTTCCTTCAGTATAAAGTAGATCTTATTATTTCTTTACTTGAATATGTTTACTCTCCGTATTATATTCAATATTTCAAGTTTAAAATTGTATTATGATTAGGTGAAATAGTTCTGCAGCGGTAACATTTGAATAATATTGGTATGTATGTATAATGCTGGAGCGATAAAAAAAGCAAATTGGAATTCTTTTTTTATAGAATTTCGCCCGGAAATATCAGATTTAGAAGGTAAATAGCATTATTTAATTAAGTATACGAAATTATTACCGAAATGTTTGCAGTGATTTTTAATGGCATACAATCTGCATATGAATTCGACTCATTTACAGTTTTATTAAAAACTACCGCATTTTGGCGTGAATCTATAGTGAAAAAACTTCCTTTATTATTTTGACGCAATTATACCAATTGACAAATAAATCATACAAGTATAATTTTTGAAACTAAGTTCAAAACTTGTACAGGTCGGGTCTCGAACACAAAACCTTTGGCTTTAATTGCCAGTGCTCTTCCAATTTAACTACCTAGACGTTATCCTAACCGATCAGTTACGATTTGATTATCGAAATGTTCCATCAACTTTTGCTCTGATTTGTAATGCCATTCATTGTACATGAGAACACAATTCATTTGTAAATGTATTAAAAAAAAAAATACCCTATTTGATAGTAAAAAATGCTGTTTTTCTTAATAGATAGTTTCAGTCTACGGCGAAAAATCTTATTTTATTATGTTAATGCATCCATACTAACTAGTAAATAAATCAAACAAGTGACAATTTTTCTAACTAAATAAAGAACGTGTCTAGATGAGGCTCTCAAAACACAAATTTAATTGCCAATGCTCTTCCAATTGAGCTATCTGGGCGACATCGCAGCTGAAACGATTTGCTCAGACAACCATTTAGGCAATGATGTCTGTCCTGTTCTTGCAGAATAAACAATAAGTAAAAGAATTACAAGAAATGAATGAATGTATAATTTTACTTTTATTACACAATCATATTGATTGTTAACAAACCAGGACAGTAATATTTTTTTATAACTGAGTGAAACTGTTTCTAAATCAGGAATCAAACCTAGAAACTTTTGCTTAAATTGCCAATGCTCTTCAATTTTAGTTGTTTGGCCGATATTCCAGAATTTTCATTGGCGTTGCTTTATTTGCAACAAATTCCGTCGAGCTGTTTCAAGTAACCAACCGTGGTAGCATTCTGCCCTTGTCGGATCGTAAGAGATACTCGCAATGCGCCATTGAAGTGATAATTTTTCACATTCTACTCATAACGTCTTGGAATCCTTCGATTTTCCAAGGTTGTTTTTATCGTAATTCAGCCGACTGCTATAGACAGCCAGAAAGCCTTAAATCTGTGTCGTATTAAGATGGCGCTTATACAGGCAGCTTTTGTATATGAGGATGGAGAGACCTGTTTTTTGTTAAATGTATATTTGCATTGTATTATTATTATTTTTTTGTCTTGTTTTCAGTTTTGTTACGTTTATTAGAAATACTTTTAGCTTAATTTTAATGTAAAATAGTTGAGGGTGAAGAATAGTTTTTCAATTATTTGGCTAATATAGTTTGTATTTTAAAACTTGTATTGAAAAAAAATCTTAATGCTAAATTATATTAAAATGTATTTTTGTAATAAAAACTTATTGTACTAATCCAAAAGTGTAATTTCAAAGAGTTTTTGTTAGATCTAATTCTTTAATTAGATCTAATCAATAAAAAAATATATAATTGTAAATGTAAAGTAAATATGACTGAATCATAATTTTTCAATTATGTTTGGCTAATATATCTCGTATTTTAAAAAGTGTATTTCAAAGCTTGTATTTTAAAATAACTTCCGACCTTTTTTTTTTTTTTTTTTTTTTTTGAGGAGATTAAAACTTATTGTACTAATACAAAAGAGTACTTTCATACAGTTTTTGTTTAAATAATTCCTTGATTTTACTCTAAATCCGTACCAATCGTTCTATGACCACCGCAACAATTTTATTACTGAGGAAATATTTAAGCTGTGTTATAAAATTGGACCCTCTGGTTTTTTCGAGACTAAAGAGCGTTGGATAAAATCCGTTGAACCTAGCAGGACTAAGGGGCCAGAGTAAGGGGCCTCTTCCCAACAACATATATAAAAATAATTAAAACCTGTGATTATGAGGGTTCGCTTTCATCTTGTAAAGCCTCCAATGCAAAGTACCTGCCAGTGTAAGACATATGAAAATCATTTCACAGAAACTGTGTTATAAAAGATGGGAATGAAATTATCTTTAATATTAGGGTTGATTTAAATATAGAACTTTTTTCCACAGCTCTGTAACTAATCAACATAAAACGATGTGTTATATACTAAAACCACCCGCGCCAAAAGTATCTCGCTAACATTATACAGTCCATAAAAATCTGTTTCGCAGAAGTTTTTAACTTTAAAATAAAATTTCTATTTGCATTTAACCCTTAAATGCATATTGTATCATTTACGATACCATAAGTGTTCCCGATTTATTGGGGGGTTTTATTCACATATTCCGTATTCTCACCAGAAATTTAAAAGAGCAATTTTCACTTTACTTAATGACAGACCATTCGTAATTAAATAAAGAAAAATTTACTATTTAGATTTTTCTGGTATGAATTTTGATTCATTGAATTGCGCATTTTTTGGAACGCGTTCTATCCTATGCATTTAAGGGTTAAATGTATAGTAGCTGAGCCGTCCTGCGTTGTCCGGGCCCGTGAAAATAACCCTTAAATAAACTTAAAATTTGTATGAAATTAAAAAAATTAAAATTTGAATTTTTTTAAACTCTTTTTTGTCTGAATTTGTGTAAATGAAGAAATCGGGAAAAAATATTGCATAGATAGTATATGCTATCTGGTACTTTTCTGCGTAATTTTATTTTTATGTACCAAAAGTGAGCGAAACCATGTCGAAATATCCAGTCTTTTACTAATTTCGTTGACATTTTAACAGACTTTATTTTTTAAAAATATTTATATCCATCCGCACATTTAAGAATTTTTCTATGTGATGTAAATTTAAACTATGATGTTGTAAAAGGATTGTGTTAAAATACGAACAGTTAGTTATTTTCGTATGGGAAAGATATCGTCTCCCTCAGAGCGAAGTGACCTTTGTTCGCCGATGCATTTAAAAGAGCATATTATTATTATTATTATTATTATTTTTTTTTTTAAGAACAATTGCACCATCCGTTATAAAAGATTTTATCGATAAGAACATATCTTTGGTTTATTCGTACCTTGAAAATTGCGCCCTGGAAAGGTGAAACCGCGATGAAACGCTCAAGTTTTTACGGATTTCGTATTGTGAAATTTTCATGCATTTTATTTTGTAGAAAAAATATCAAGCTGTCCGAAAGTTGGAAAAATTTCTATCGGAATGCTCTCAAAAGAATCTGTCAGTAAAATACGCACGTTTAGTTATTTTTAGCATAGATAAAATATCGTGTTCGTGCAACACGAAGTTGTGTGCGTTCGCCGGAGTGAAAGGATTCAAATTCATATTCTTAAAAACCGATTGTATCATCGATTAAAAGATTGTTTCAGTTAAATAATAAGTTTTAGTTTGTTGGTATCTCTAAAATTACGTCCTGGAGTAGCGTTGCAATAAGGCGATTTTTTTTCCCAGAGAAACGATCTTTATTTTGTTGTTTCTTCCAAAGGGGTAACTGCCTCAGTTTTTCGAATGGATTTTAGTCCAGGCATTTGGTAAAAAATAAATGCAAGTTTTGGTGTAGTTTTGATTTTTGGCTCACTTTATGTTTTTGGGGTTGCTGAACACGAATCTGGCATTATCCAACAAAATTTCTCCCCGGAAACACGTTTTTTTGGCAAAAAACGTGCAAAAAACGTGGCTTTTTTTCGTTTTTTCTAAATAACTTCAAAATTATGCATTTTACATAAAAGTCATCTATACATAAATTAAAGAGCACAAAATTTCCTACATTTAATGTATTTAAAGTTTTTTTCCCCGATCAATGGTTTAGCCGTGAGAGAGCCGAAATGAATTTTTTTTATGTTGTTTTTTATAGAAAAGTAAATGTGTAAAATCTATTTTCATTCTGTTCTGAAATTGTTTTGAATAAAGGAGGAGGGCGATCTCGCTCCCTGTTTACCTTTAATAAAATCATCGTCTTCAACATAACCACTTCATTAAAATGGATTTAGTTCCAGTTGTGACAACATATAAGGAGTTAGTATTTTAACATAGCAGAAGAGCAAAGTTGTGTCACCAAGAAAATGTGATTTATGTAAAATGGATACATCGATTTAAAAAGAAGACTACCTGAAAGGGGTAGGTCTCAAAATTCCCTTACCTACAATTAATTGATTATTCATTGTTACTAATTAAAATACGAACTCACGTCTGTAGTAAAAAGCATTTTTAGTAATAACATGCTCCTCTATTAAGTTCCTTGATAATTTTTGTCAATCGATGGAATCCGCACTGTAAAGAAAAATTGCGGAGAGATGTTTGGAATATGGTTCCTTTTAAGAATTTAACAAAAAATTAAGAATTAAAAGATTTCGAATAATTAACGATACATTTAATGTTTTTTTTCATTATATTCTTAATGAATTTTCAAGTAATTGATTCGCAGCAATGTAATTGAAACCTCTAAAACAGCTGAAATAAGATTCATTAATCGGGGCATTAAAATTAAAACACGGAAATAACATTGATCTCAATAAACTTTTTCAATGGTACAAAAAAAAAAAAAAAGTGCTGGAATTCCTAATTATGTTTTTTTTTACACTTACAGTTAATTTTACAAATTAAACTTAAAATGAAAATTAATTGAACTAAGAAAATTATTGACATAATTACGTTTAACATTTGAAAGCTTTTTAAAATTAAATTTATTACGAAAACGTATCTTGAAAACCAAATGCATTCAAAATGTAAAAATAATTTCTTTCGAATAAAAAAGTTTTACTGTTTATTAGGAAAAGCGTTGGTAAAGAAGCTAATTTAAAAATAAATGAATAAATAAATACAAAATATTCAATGTCCATTCATAATTACAATGTGAAATTCTAAGTAAAATAACAAAGACAAAAATAAGCTCTTTTAAATTTTAAATTAACAAAGTCACAAAAATATTTTTATAAATATGTGCCCCAGCAGATTTAATTTGCTTTTTGGAAATTAACCTTAGTTTACTTAAAAATCTTGTAATTTCTTGTAAATAATATTAAAAAAAAACTCGAAATAATTCATATAACACAATTTTTTCTGAGATCCCTATATTAGTAATGAAACTACGCAAAAAAAAAATTATTAAAAAAAAATTAAAAATAAAAGAAAGTGTTATTGTAGATATATATATATATATATGTATTTACCATGATATTCTTTTTGTTTAATGTTAAAGTTAAATTTTTTCTCTTATTTCCTTATATTTTTTGATAATTATACGGTTTTTGGAATAATTTTTTCTGTTAAACTTAAATGTATGGTCTCTGTAAAGGGCTTTTTTTTTTTTTTTACAATGGGACGTTTTTCCCTGCGGTAGCTTTTTTCGCCTTTATGGACTGGCTATCTCAGTTTGTGGATCGAATGGACATTTTTTTCTTTTGTTTTTTTATGTGCTGGGTTAAGCTTTAAATATTTTATGAATCTTTTTTCTTATCCTCATTTTTCTGTGGCCACCAGCCACGTTTAAACAACATTATGGCTCCCAATGAATTGAAAATTACTGTATCTAGATAGCCTGGATGCAAAGTTGCACAGTAATTAGGAAGTCCAAGCAACAGACTACATTGTTCCAGATTCTAAATTTTCCCCATCGATTATACTTACATTACTTTCAACTTTCAGTTTAAAAAAAATATTCGTGCAGCATTACGCTACGTTTGCGTAGTGCTAATCTATCTACACTAATAAAAGAATGATGTTTTTGTGTGGGTGTGTTTTTGTCTATCGGCAACGCCAAGAAAAAAAATCTACCACATGCAGAATAATGAAACTTTGGATGTAAGTAATGCAAGGTAAACCCTGTTCCAGCTGAGGATCAGATTTTTTATTTATTTATTTTTTTAAACTAACCGATATATTATTAGAAATCAAAAAGAGAGTTCATCAAAAAGGCATTTTTTTTTCGAGCATGCTTACACCTACGCAGTTAAGACACTTCAACAAATATCTCGGAAGAGAAGACAGAAAAGCCGCACATCGCAATTTGTAAACACAAATTGTTAGAACCTTTTGAAATACAGATAAAAAATGAACATGGTTTTAAATTTTGTATTTTTACATTCGAAAGCCAAAAAAAAAAAAAAAAGCTTTGGAAACATTTTGTTTTTGCAAAAATTTTGTATTTTTTTCCCCGAAGCTTGTATAGAACTCAAATTTAAAAAAAAAAAAAGTTTGATTCGGATACTTTTTTTTTTTTTTTTTTTTTTTTTTTTTTTTTTTTTTTTTTTTACAAAGGTGCATTTTATTCTAAAAAATACAAATATTGACACTTTCAAATAAATTTAGCGATTGGAAATCATTTCTAGCCTCTCGGAGACACTTTTCCCCCCTGAAAATAAGTAAATATTGTTACTTCAACAAAGTACTTTTAGAATTTCATTATACTGTTTATTTACATCAGATTTAAAAAACCCTCGAAACAATCAAACAATTAGAAGTAGTTAAAAGAAATATACATAAAAGTGCAAAATTTTCCTCTCAGGACACAAACACATGGGCGGCTTCGGCCAATGTTGCTGGATAAAATATGAATATTCATTGAGTTTATATAAATTTAAAATATCTTTATAATAAAATATCAGATTTCCATCTTTCTAATACTACATTCTATATACAATGTAAAAGAAATACTTTTACTAATATGTTACAGGAAAGTAACATTGATTTTATGTTGTATAATTTTACGTTCAAAAACCAATTTGCAAAATAATCATATATAATGAGATTAGTAAGATTAAATATTTATTTTCCATTAGTTTCTTATGAAGATATTTGTTTTTAATCCATTGATTTATTTTTTAAATTTGTACTATTAAAATATTATAACCACAATTAATATCTTTAAAATAATTATATTGCTTGAAAAGCAATAAAATGTCAGCTAAATACACTTCTGGCCATTAAAATTGCTACACCATGAAGGCGACATGCTACAGACGTGAAATTTAAAGGACAGGAAGAAGATGCTGTGATATGCTAATGATTAGCTTTTCAGCGCATTTTGATGTGTTTAAGTGACACCTATAATGTATTTAAATGAGAAAATTGTTCAGACGGTTTCTCACACAGAAATTGCATTTGAACATTGTTGCCTGGTGAAAAAATGTTGTGATGCCTCGTGTAAGAAGGAGAAATGCGTACCAGTATGTTTCTGACCTTGATAAAGGTCGAATTGTAGCCTACCGCGATTGCGGTTTATCGTATCCCAGTATTGCTCCTCGCATTGGTCGAGATCCAATGGCTGCTCGTAAAGTATGGAGTCGATGAATTCAGGACGGTTATACGGAACGCCGTTCAGGATCTCAACGGCCCCCTGTCACTATCGGCCGAGAAGACAGGCATGTTATCCGTATGTCCGTAATGGATCGTGGAACTACGTCACGACCCCTGAATCAAGAAATAGGGTCATTTGCAAGACAAAAAGTGTCTGCACGGACAGTTCGACGACGTTTGATGTAGCATGGACTCTCGGCTCGGATACCATGGCTGCAGCTTGCCTTGACGCTGCGTCATAGAGGGGAGTGCATTCAATGGTGTGATCAAGGACGAAACTGCGTGCACGAATGGCGAGGAGTCATTTTTTCAGTTGAATCCAGATTCTATTTGCAACATCATGATGGTCGCATTCATGTTTGGCGGCATAGTGTTGAACGAACATCGGCAGCGTACATTCGTCATCGTCATACTGGCCCATCATCTGGCGGATGGCATGGGGTGACATTGGATACACGTCTCTGTCGTCTCTTGTTCACATTGACGGCACTTTGAACAGTGCACTTTACATTTCTGATACTTTACGATCCGTGGTTCTACCCTTTATTGGAGACTTGCGAAACCCTATATTTCAGCAGGATAATGCCCGACCGCATATTTCCGGAATTGTATGGACTTTCCTTGATATGGAAAATGTTTGGCTGTTGCCGTGGCCAGCACGTTTCCCAAATCTCTCACCAATAGAGAACATCTGGTCAATGGTCGCCGATGGATTGGCTCATAACCATACGCCAGTCACTACGGTTCATGAACTGTGGCATCATGTTGAAGCTACATGGGAATCTGTACCTATACATGCCATCCAATCTCTGTTTGACTCAATGCCTAGGCGTATAAGAGCTTTTATTACTGTCCGAGGTGGCTGATCTGGGTACTGATTTCTCAGCATCTATGCATCCAAATTTCTTGAAAATTTAATCACTTGTTATTTCTATCATAATATATTTGTCCAATAAATATCATTTTGTTATCTGCATTTCTTCCTAGTGTAGCAATTTTAATGGCCAGTAGTGTAATTAATAATTTAACTAGTAAAAATTTATTTGTAAAAATTTATATTCATAATCATAGATTCTTTAAATTTTTAATTATTTTTATTAACTATAATTTTCATTAGAATTATTCTGAAGATGTAATTTTAATTAATAATAGCTCAAGTTAATTAATAAAAAAGTATATTTATGATATGAAATTTCTACAAATTCATTTCCCAACTATTAAAATAAATAAATGTTTATTTTAGTTGCTTATTATAACTGATAAATAAGTTTCAATTTTCTTTACAAAAATCTATTGTCTTTTTAGAAATATGACAATGATAATTAGACAGTCAATAATATGCGTAAAAACAAGGGCAGTTGATTTGACCCTGCTACTTTCATATCGACTTAGTTATTAATTCAATTTTCCCTTTCTCATTTTCCATAACAATTGCAATTAAACACAATGAAAAACTTTTAATCAACTCCCTTTTATTCTGATTATTAGAAATGAAATAATGTTGTGTTCCTACTTCAAATTGTAATTATAAAAGAAAGGTTCTCGATGAATTAGAGAGAAATTAATCTTCATTGCGACTATTTTTGATAAAATTCAATTAAATCTAATTATGGCTGACTTTGTTATGTCATGTCATGTCATTTTAATCCATGATAAAAGGAACACACAAATAATTTAACAATTCCTGGTTCTAATTAATAACTTTGTTCGAGGGCATCAACAAATTTTATAATTGAATGTAACGTAAAATTTCATAATTGAATTTAATGTAAAATGTTTGATTCCTTTAAAATTAAATTTGAAATTATAAAAGTTTGCTTTTCTTTGTTCGCATTCTTTCTTTTTAGAAGATGCTATCGTCTTCTGCGGGCGTCTTCAGGAAAATATGATAATGGAAGGACCCATTAAAGATAAAGAGCGGGCAGCAATGTACAGATTAGTAAGACAAATATCGTATAAACAAAATAAAGAAAAAAAAATTATCATATTTTCCTGAAGACGCCCGCAGAAGACGGCGCGAAACGTTGATATTTTTATTTTGTTTTAATTGTACAAGTGTATATTAAAGTACTTGTTTTCTGCACCACTGAGCAATGTGTTATATTTCTTATTAGTTAAATTTTATGGTGCAATTGTCCTATATAGATTTATTATAATTTTCATTATGTGCCATGAATTAGGCCAATATGATCACTATGTCTTCTTAGGAACAATCCAATGAATGGAAAAAACCTTTTTTTTTGTCCATGTCAAATGACTGCACTAGACAAAAAAAGAATTTGGTCTTTGAAAAGAAAACAAATATCTATCGGCTAATTAAGGTAAGATTTACTTTCATTATTTTTACTGAAAACTTAAAAATATTAATACAAAAAAAGATGCTGAGTGTTAAGCAAATAAAATTAATAATTTTATTTTCATTTAACTCCAAAATATAGCAATGCAATATTTAAAAATGTAAATTGTGTACATATGATACAGACCACAAAATAATAAATTTTAGCTGAAAATTTTAAATTAAATTTTTTTTTACTATTTTTCTTGTTATTAAACCGATAGGGTTAGTTGCCCAAATATGAACCACTTTTTGTTAATTTTATTTTTTCATTGATTTCAAATGCTTTGTTTTAACCAAAAAATTATCAGCTATAGATCCATTTCCTCCCTATAAGATTCTGGGATCATTTTTTTTTAAATTAATGCAGTTGAGAAAAAAAAATTGTGTGACGTGTCATTTGCAGGTTTCAGTGAAAGACGTTCTTAATATAGTATGCACTGAGTACCTAATATAGCAATCAGCGCTATATTCGGCTCCCGCACCAAACATGTCAGAGAAAATCAAGATTTCAGGGTGTTAAAAAAACGACGCATCTTTCACGGAATTTTTTTTTTATATATTAGACTTGAATATTTAATCACAAAAAAGTATTTTTCTCAAAGGAAAAATAAAGCTGGTGCAAAGAATCACATAAAAAATTTCTTAACTTCGGTGAGTCTTACGATAGGTAATCAAACATATTCAAATGTGTAGTTATGAAGAAATAAAAGAAAACAGCAGCAAACATTGATATAAAAGTGAAAAAATATGAAAAAAAAAAAAAAAAAAAATAGGTGTAAAAGCTTAAAACATTGGGTGCACAGAAATAAGTCAGTTTTCCTCTCCCCACAATCCTCGTGAGACCATCTCAGTGGCGCAGCCAAGGGGGTGGTTTTAGGGTTAAAACTCCTCCCAGAGCTGAGAAAGATCGCTATAATTGCTGCTTATATGAATGAAATCCAAACTTAATATTTAAATGTTTTGGCGCATTTCGGAATCTGCCACTTTATTGAATCAGATTTCATTTAATAAAGTGATTCAATTAAATGGCGAAAATTCTACTTAAAATTGTGAAAGTGCATATTACATGAATCAGTTAAGTAAAAATTGGTTATTTGAACTAAATTACTTTTCTTAGATGCTTCATGCTAAAAAAAAATGATGATTTCCGGCCACACAGACGCTCTTTGAGTGTAAGTATTATACAATAAATATTCTAATTAGTACTGATTCTATTAACCGGCGATTCAAATAAACTTTATCAGAAATGCAAAACCCCCCTTAGAGCCGAATTCTGGCTGCGCCACTGAACCATCTAATACACTTGGTGCATCTAGTCCACTTTTATCATATACATCATCAGAGAGTTTTGGTGCACGAAAGGGACACTCAACGTCTTCTACCATTTCACTGAATGATTCCGTGTCCATATCAGTGTTTGATGTTCGAACACATTCCACGATTTTCTATTGCTAAATTTTCACGGAATCCTCTCAGAAAAACATGGAACAGCATTTAATGCATCTCCACACCTATAAGAAGGATTACCGGGAGGGGTCTGTTTTGTCGCCAAATGTCACTAAATTTGGCGATCAAAATTAGTCACCAAAATTTACTCCAACTTGGCGACCTCTCTAATATTTCTCCAAATTCTCACAAACATCCATTATAAACAAGGTTCTATGGGTGAAAAATATCCTTCACAATCTTTCAGGTTCAGTTGGAAGAGCATTGGCTATTTAAGCCAAAAGTCCTTTACATTAATTTATAAAACGAGTATTCAATAGGTAAATCAATTATAACCGATGAAGTTTTTCCAAGTGGGTGAAAAATTTGAATGGGTATGCAGCGTTTTCTGCAGTTCCATATATTGACCTTCGATTTATTCTGTTGAGCAGATCCAGAATATCAGACCAGATTATGTTATTCTTAAGGTTAGTAGGGTGAAATAGTCTTCCAGTATTCATCTGGGATGGCTCACAAGGAAGGTCTCCATACGGGCACACCCCAAAAAATCTGAAAAAATTACAGAATGTTCTTCTCGTGTGATTATATATGTTTATAAAAAAAATTTCGGCGGAAGTTCCATTCAGTAACCGTAAAAAAATAATGAAAAAATCGTTATTTGGCGGTTTATCGTATATATGTATGTATATATATATATTAAATTCTCTCATTGTTTATGTTTAAATTCATTAAATACCATTTACATGAATTCTAAATATCCAACAGTTTTGAATTGCATTAAAATCGTTTGCTTTTGGCGAGGAAAAGGGCTGCTCGCCAAATAGAGTGACTCTTTCGTGTTTTCACGCCAAGTATTCGGAAATATTTTATTTTTTTACATATTTTCTAATGTGATTCCGCCGCTAATTTTGACTAATCCTTTATTACATACATAAGTATTTTAATTAGTATTTTTTTCATAAAATTCTGAGTACGCCCAGTATGGAGACCTTCCTTGTCAGTTGGAAGAGCATTGTCGGCTTCAGCCAATACATCCCTGGTTTGAATCCTCGTCCGAGCATTTTTCACCCACTTGGAAATATTACATCTGTTACAAAAGTCCTTTGTTCAAATCCTGACCTGTACACTTTTTCATTCAGTTGAAGAATTGCAATTTTTATGTTTTTTTTTTTTTTTTTTTTTTTTTTTTTTACCGATGCGTGTAATTTAAATGCGCGTGTGTGTGCAATTACTTATACAATTTTTGAGTTCATTTAGCAGCAAATCATTCTGTAACACTTTTTTGATAGCAGACCTGTTATCATTGCGGAAAGATTGTCTGATTAAAATGTGGCCCAAAGATTTTTTTTAGGAGTAGCTGTTAGTCAAAGAGCCGACCGTACAAAACACTATGCCATCGAGCACAAGAAAAAATCTTTTATTTTATGGAAGCGTAATCATAGGGGAATCTAATCATCCATGTCTGCTGTAAGCGAAGTTGTGCATGAGCCAAAAATTGATACCACTAGTGGTTGACTCGTACGTTCAACATTATGTTTGCCGTACAATTAAAAGTATGAAAACATGGAAAATTGGGCGCAGGAAAACATAATGCTAACCTACGAGTGAACCACTGGAGGTATCAATTTTTGGCTTATGCACCAGTTCGCTTCCGGCAGACGTGGATAATTAGATTCCCCTATGACTACTCTTCTATAAAATAAAGGAATTTTTCTTGTGATCCATGACTTAGGGGTTTGTGACTATGTGTTGGAAGAGCGAACTCTTGGACTATGTGTTGGAAGAGCGTTGACGGCTGATGAGAAGGTGTTCGAATTCCGGCATGAATATTTTTCACTTGGTTGGAAATAGTATGTTTTAAATAGCAAATAAAGCCTTTGTGCACAAATGTTTAAAGATAGAAAACCAACGATTATAAATGCACAAATAAAGTATGAGAAGGTAGCAAATAGCTATTTCGAATCTACTATCGAGATTCTTCATCAGTGCAAAACTCAGCGAGCTAAAAAAAAGTAGTTTTAGCTCAGTTTTCTATTTTTTAGCTCGCTGAGTTTTGCACTGATGAAGAATCTCGATAGTAGATTCGAAATAGCTATTTGCTACCTTCTCATACTTTATTTGTGCATTTATAATCGTTGGTTTTCTATCTTTAAACATAGTATGTTTTGCTTGACATATTTAACAATGAGTATGGTTGTGTTAAAATAATTAAGGGGGATTGGTATAGTTTGGACTTTTTTTATAGGCATAATAATAAAGGACTCCAAAAAGAAAAATAATTTTATCAAAAAATTGAGCGTTGCAAAATTTTCCCTCGCAAAATTAAAAATAAAAAATAAATAAAAAAAATTAAGTAAATTTGAAAATATATCTTTTCGTACAATTTTAAACATTTTGAGCGATTTTTTAAAATTATTCGTAGAAGTATGCTGCATAATTTTAAGTATCAAATTGATCATAAGTTAGTTAGAGAGTAAAATAATAAAATTTACAATGTCGTGTAAAACTACAGTAAAAACTGAATTTATTTTAAATTTTTACGCGTAATTTTTTTTTTACTTTACTGTAAATCCTATACTTAATTTTATCAAATAGACCATAAGGAAAAGCCATAAAAAATCGAGTCAATTAAAAATATACATAAAAATTTTATCACTTTGAACATGCCTTTTCACTAAAAACACCCAAAATTAAGAAAAAAAAAATCATTTTTAACTGAAATGGATTATGGCATTTGAGTTACAACGATGTAATAAAATCGCTTTAAACTACATTTATAAGAGTCGGCAATTTACGAAACTTCATCAGAATGTACTTGAAAAAATAAAGTATAATTTAAGAAAAAAAAAAAAGAAAATCATTATTTCCGTCATTTTCGCTGAATGAAGGCTGCCGAGTACCCTTGAAGCTGTTCTTAAGTCAAAAAGGGCAACTTTATGACATACGTTTTAGTTTATTTTTGCTCAGAAATGCATGAAACTGACATGTGTTAGTGTTCATAAACTATCTATTGCATTCATTTTCGTTTTTTTTCAAATAAATAGATTTTTCAGAAAATACTGTGTCAAACTAAACCTTTTTAACCGACTTGCTTCGCGAAAGTAGAAAAACTAGTCATCGAAGAAGAAGAAAATCCATTTCACGTGATCAAAAAAGCTCATAACGCAATAGGAAATTTATTTATCAAAAATTAAAAAATACAGTTTGATCCCAAATCACTTCCGTAGTGAAGCTTTCTAATTTAATATCTTTGCATTAAAAAATGAATTTGAAAATTAGTCAAAACGTTTTGCGCTTGTTGAACAGAGCAGTTGAGAACAGCCTTAAGTATTAATTGAATGTATCATCCAATAAAATACAATTCAAAATTTACTCGCATATTTATGTCTAGCAATAGACATATAATTCATTTATAAATTTATCTTATATTTGCATATGATTAGTTTGAAATTATTAAGTAATAGCAATTTCATAATGCAATAAAATTCTTCCGAAGACATCGCTAAACTGTGGAATGTAAACATAAATATTTAATCAGATTTGTCGTCATCGTATTTCATATACATATCTTATTTCCCTAGTTTCCATATTTAAATTAAAGTCAAATATCCAATTTCGTTACTTCAGTATATGTAGGTCTCATTTCTTTCCTTCAATACGTTTACTCGCCGTATTATATTCAATAGTTCGAGTTTAAAATTGTATTATGAATAGTTGAAATAGTTCTGAATGGGTAACATTCGAATAATATTTGTATGTATGAAGAATGTTGGCGAAATGAATCCAAATTTATCAAAATAATTTTTAAGGAGGTATTTCAAAGGAGGGCAAAAAAAAAAAAAAAAAAAAAAAGAATTGGAATTCTTTTTTAATTGAATTTGGATCGGAAATATCAGGTTTCGAAATTAAACAGCTCTGCTCAAGTGTATAAGAGATTTTGAGAGAAAAAAAATGTGCACAAAAAAAAAAAAAAAAATGAAAAATTACAGTAAAAATTGAATTTATTTTACATTTTTGTCCGAAAAAAAAAAAAGAAATATTGTAAATCCGATACTTAATTTTATCAAATAGACCATAAAAAACTACAAAAAAAAAAAAAAAAAAAAAAAAAAAAAAAAAAAGCCAAAAGTATATATAAAAATTTTATCACTTTAAACATACTTTTACACCGAAAAAATACAAACAGAGAAAAATTATTTTAGAGTGAAGTGGATTGTGGCCTTTAAAGGGACAGCGGTGTAATAAGATCGCTTTAAACTACATTTATTATAGTCGACTCTTTACAAAAATTTATCAGAATAAACTAGGGATAATAAAGCATAAAGTAAACAAAAAATTAGAAAATCGATTCTTTCATCATTTTTTGCCGAATGAAGTATCCTTAAATATTCAGTGAATGTATAACACAGCGAAATACAATTCAAAATCTACTCGTATATTTATGTCTAGCAATACACATATTATTCATTTACGAGTTGTTATAGTCATCGAAGTTAACATAGTCATCATTTAGTCATCGAAGAAAAAAAACCCTTTTCACGTGATTAAAAAAGCTTACAATTCAATGGGTAATTTATTGATCAAAAATGAAAAAGACAGTTTGATCCCAAATCACTTCCATAGCCAGGTTTTCTAATTTTATATCTTTGCATTCAAAAATGGATTTGAAAATGTGTCAAAACGTTTTGACCTTGTTGAGCTGAGCAATTGAAAACAGCCTTAAGTATTCATCGAATGTATCATACAGTAAAATACAATTCAAAATCTACTCGTATATTTATGTTTAGCAATACACATATTATTCATTTACAATACTATCTTATATTTGTATGCGAGTAGTTTTAAATCATTAAGTAATAGTAATTTCATAATGCAATAAAATTCTTCCGAAGCTATAGCTCAACTGTGGAATGTAAACATCAATATTTAATCAGATTTGTCGTCATGGTATTTCGTATGTATATCTTATTTACCTAGATTCCATATTTAAATTAAAGTCAAATATCCAATTTCGTCTCCTTCAGTATAAAGTAGGTGTCATTATTTCTTTACTTGAAAATGTTTACTCTCCATATTATATTCAATATTTCAAGTTTAAAATTGCATTGTGAATAATTGAAATAGTTCTGCAGGTAGCATTTGAATAATATTGGTATGCATGTATAATGTTGGCGATATGAATCTGAATTTATCAAAGTAAATTTTAAGGAGGTGTTTCAAGGAAGTGGCAGAAAGAAGTAAATTAGACTTCCGATTTTTATAGAATTTAGTCCGGAAATATCAGGTGTAGAAATTAAACAACTCTGCTTAGGTAAGTAATAGAGTTTGGGAGAAAAATAATAAAATGTGCAAGTACGTGATAAACTACAGTAAAAATTTATTTTTTTTTAAATTTTTATGTGTAAAAAAAACTTTTTACTTTATTGTAAATCCGATACTTTAGAAGAGTGAAGTGGATTGTGGTATTTAAAAAAAAGCGGTGTGATAAAATCACTTTAAACTATATTTATAATAGTCGACTCTTTGCAAAATTTCATTAGAATAAACTAGGGATAATAAAGTATAAAATAAGCAAAAAAATTAGAAAATCAATTATTTCATCATTTTTTGCCGAATGAAGTATCCTTAAGTATTCATCGAATGTATCACACAGTAAAACATAATTCAAAATGTACTCGTATATTTATGTCTAGCAATACACATATTATTCATTTACGATACTATCTTATATTTGTATGGGAGTAAGTTTTAAATCATTAAGTAATAGCAATTTCAAAATGCAATAAAATTCTTCCAAAGATATAGCTAAACTGTGGAATGTAAACATCAATATTTAATCAGATTTGCCGTCATCGTATTTCGTATACATATCTTATTTCCCTAGTTTCCATGTTTAAATTAAAGTCAAATATCCAATTTCGTCTCCTTCAGTATAAAGTAGACCTCATTATTTCTTTACTTGAATATGCTTACTCTCCGTATTATATTCAATATTTCAAGTTTAAAATTATATTATGAATAGTTGAAATAGTTCTGAAGCTGTATCATTTGAATAATAATGGTATGTATGTATAACGTTGGCGAAATTAATCTAAATTTATCAAAATCATTTTTAAGAAGGTATTTCAAAGGAGGGCAGAAAGAAACAAATTGGAATTCTTTTTTCATAGAATTTGGCCCGGAAATGTCAGGTTTAGAAATTAAATAGTTCTTCTTAAGTATGTAATAGAGTTTGGGGAAAAATATATAAAAATGTGCAGAAAATGAAAAATTACAGTAAAAAATGAATCTATTTTACATTTTGGTGTGTAAAAAAAGTTTTTACTTTATTGTAAATCCGATACTTAATTTTATAAAATAGACCATCAGAAACAACCAAAAAATGAGCCAAAGAATATATAAACATTTTTACACTTTAAACATACCTTTACATAGAAAAAATACAAACAGAGGAAAATTAGTTTAGAGTGAAGTGGATTGTGGTATTTAAAGAGACAGTGGTACAATAAAATCGCTTTAAACTATATTTATTATAGTCGACTCTACAAAACTTTATCAGAATAAACTAACGGTAATAAAGTACAAAGTAAGCAAAAAATTGGAAAATCGATTGTTTCATCATTTTTTGCCGAATGAAGTATCCTTAACTAGTCACCGAATGTATCACACAGAAAAACATAATTTAAAATCTACTCGTATATTTATGTCTAGCAATATACATATTATTCATTTACGAAACTATCTTATATTTGTATGCGAGTAGTTTTAAATCATTAAGTAATAGCAATTTCATAACGCAATAAAATTCTTCCGAAGATATAGCTCAACTGTGGAATGTAGGTATTTGCCCCAAAAATCTATGGAAAATCTGTAGGTATTTGGCCCATTCTGCAGATATTTATAAGATCATCTTAAATTTTTCTGCTGGTATTTTTAAGATAAAGCAAAATCTGCAAAATTTCTTCAGATTTCTGTAAAATTGCTGAAGAAAGTGCTGATTTCTTCAGATAATCTTAAGATTATTTTTAGTGGAGTATAACGTTGGCGAAATGAATCTGAATTTATCAAAATCGTTCTTAAGGAGCTGTTTCAAAGGAGAAACAGAAAGAAGCAAATTGCAATTCTTTTTTAATGGATGTTGGCCCAGAAATATCAAGTTTTAAAATTAAACAACTCTGCTTAAGTATGTAAAAAAGTTTGGGAGAAAAATAAAAAAATGTGCAAAAATATGAAAAATTACAGTAAAAATTGAATTTATTTTACATTTTTTGTGGAAAAAAAACTTTTTACTTTATTATAAATCCGATACTTCATTTTATCAAATAGGCCACAAGGAACAACCAAAAAAAAAAAAAAAAAAAAAAAAAAAAAAAAAAGAGCCAAAAGTATACATAAAGATTTTATTACTTTAAACATTTTTTTTACACCGAAAAAATACAAACAGAGAAAAATTACTTTAGAGGGAAGTGGATTGTGCCATTTAAAGAGACAGCGGTGTAATAAAATCGCTTTAAACTATATTTATTATAGTCGACTCTTTAAAAAACTTTATCAGAGTAAACAACGGATAATAAAGTATAAAGTAAGCAAAAAATTAGAAAATTCATCATTTTTTGCCGAATGAAGTATCCTTAAGTATTCCTTGAATGTACCACCCAGTAAAATACAATTCAAAATCTACTCGTATATTTATATCCAGCAATACACATATTATTTATTTACGAAACTACTTTATATTTCTATGCAAGTAGCTTTAAATCATTAAGTAATAGCAATTTCATAATGCAATAAAATTCTTCCGAAGATATAGCTAAACTGTGAAATGTAAACATCAATATTTAATCAGATTTGTCGTCACCGTATTTCGTATAGATATATCTTCTATTTCTAGATATATCTAGTTTCCATATTTAAATTAAAGTCCAATATCCAATTTCGTTTCCTTCAGTATAAAGTAGGGCTCATTACTTCTTTCTTTCAATATGTTTACTCTCCGTTTTATATTTAATATTTCAAGTTTAAAATTGTATTGTGAATAGTTGAAATAGTTCTGCAGTGGTAACATTTGAATAATATTGGCATGCAAATATAACGTTGGCGAAATGAATCTGAATTTATCAAAATAATTTTTAAGGAGGTATTTCAAAGGAGTGACAGAAAGAAACAAATTGGAATTCTTTTTTAACTGAATTTAGCCCGGAAATATCAGGTTTAGAAATTAAACAACTCTGCTTAAGTGTATAATAGAGTTTGGGAAAAAAATTAAAAAAAGTGCAGAAATATGAAAAATCACAGTAAAAATTGAATTTATTTTACATTTTTGTGTGTAAAAAAAACCAAAAAACTTTTTACCTTATTGTAAATTCGATACTTAATTTTATCAAATAGACTACATGCAACAACAACAACCAAAAAAATGAGCCAAAAGTATACATACAAATTTTATGACTTTAAACATACCTTTACACTGAAAAAACACAAACAAAGAAAAACTACTTTAGGGTGAAGTGGATTGTGGCATTTAAAGAGACGGAAGTGTAATAAAATCGCTTTAAACCATATTTATTATAGACGACTCTTTACAAAACTTTATCAGAATAAACTAGGGATAATAAAGTATAAAGAAAGCCAAAAATTAGAAAAATTGTTTCATCATTTTTTGCCGAATGAAAGTACCCTTAAGTAATCATTGAATGTAACACACAGTAAAATGCAATTCAAAATCTACTCGTATATTTATGTTTAGCAATACACATATTATTCATTTATAAGTGTATCTTATATTTGTATGCGAGCAGTTTGAAATCATTAAGTAATAGCAATTTCATAATGCAATAAAATTCTTCCGAAGATATAGCTAAACTGTGGAAACATCACTATTTAATCAGATTTGTCGTGATGGTATTTTGTATGTATATCTTTTTTCCCTAGTTTCCATATTTAAATTAAAGTCAAATATCCAATTTCGTTTCCTTCAGTATAAAGTAGGTCTCATTATTTCTTTACTTGAATATGTTTACTCTACGTATTATATTAAATATTTTAAGTTTAAAATTGTATTTTGAATAGTTGAAATAGTTCTGCAGCGGTAACATTTGAATAATATTGGTATGTACAGGATGTCCAGCAAATAACACCCTGATTTCAAAATTAAATTTCTCAAAAACAAAGATCGATAGTAATATGCGGTAAACTGTTTTTTCATTAGTTAAGCTGTAAACATCTTATACAAAAGTTTTGAACGGTAAATATTTTGAAAAGATTGTGTTCTGATTGCAAAGAATGCTTTGATTTGACATTTTTCTTGCTTTAGATTGCTGCCAGAGAATGTGTTTTTCAACTTAAAGTGCCATATTTCATAGTTTTTTTAAATTAAATTTTTGAAATTTTGAAATTCTAAAAATTTACATCGAAAAATCTTTAAAATATTGCACTGTAAGCTGAAAAATAATTTCTCTGCAGGCAATCTAAAACAAGAAAAATGTCAAATCAAAGCATTCTATGCAATCAGAACGCAATTTTTTCAAAATATTCACAGTTTGAAATTTCTGTATAAGATTTTTACATCCCACACAACACATACGTTCAGATTACATACAGTTTTCCTCTGTTATTTCCGAAATATGTCTATAGATGTATTTTGGACCTAGCCATTGGGATAAAATACGTCCAGAATTTGTTGAATGTTTGACATAGACGTATCTACAAAGTAGCTACAAAATAAGAATGTCAGTTCAGAAACGTTAATTGTATGAAAATTCGACTAATCCAGTTTTCGCCAATTCCGGAACCAAATCTTAACCTATTTGTCCAATTTGATGACGTAAAGTAGATGAAAACGAGACCAATCCAATTTTTGCCACTTTCGGAATAAAATCTTAACGTTCCTACCACCATTTGGACATAACTTGGATTTAAATGGAACTAATCCAATCTTCGTAAAATATCGAACCTAATCTGAACGTTACAGTCGCCATTTTAAAATGGTGGTATATGCAGGAGTCTAAGCGCTAATTTTTATTGCATCTGCATTTTGATTATAAAAGTAATGTGTAACCAGTGTACTGCAGTGTTTTATCTTTTATTAGTTTTTTTACGTAATGAGAACAATTCGTAACACGGACTAGTATGCATTTTATAATAACGAAGTTTTCTACTGCTAAGCCTAACAGACTTGCACCTAATTCACAGAAGCTTGTAGGATTTTCTTTTTATTATTATTTATGAAGGGAATTAATCTCGGAATTAATTATTAAAAACCCTTTATTTCATCATTGATTAGAAATTGCCTTTATGAAGATAGACTCCACATCTATCAATCAACCATCCTTTGGACTGGGACTTTGGGAAGACGTGTGTTATGTTTGTTTTGATTTTGATGAGCGAAAGCAGCGGTTAATATAAGGTATGTACATATGTACATTTAAGATTTTGTTTTTTACATCTATCGTAGTGATATGTATACTTTAAATAAACATTACTGTAACGATTTTTTAATTTGTTAGTTATTTTATTTATCAATAGCTTTCTGGAGATATTTTGATAGATTGATACCGCGTTTGGTTATGAAAATGAGAAAGTTTACAATGAATTTTCTCGATCTAAATACAGTTTTGTAGATAGAAGACAAACAATTATTGGGTAGAAACAACCTTTAAATCGATTTTAAACAAATAAAAATAAAACTCTTTGAAATTTATTATATTATTTGTTACAAGTGCTCAATTTCTTTAAAAATTTGCTATCCAATTTTTTATTTTGTCTGATTTAAGTTTATACAATGTAATTTTAAAAGTCCTTCCGGCAATGCCGGGAGGAAGAGGTAGCTTTCATATACTTATAAATTTATTTATTTATTTTAAGGTAAGTTACATTGTTCAAAAATACTAAGCTCAAATTAGCGGAAATAATCTTATAAAATTAGTGATTTTATAAGATTGAAACTAGTTTTTGTCAAGACTGAATATTAATAGGAATTTTTAGAAAATAGTCATCTTTTATTCAACCTGGTTTTATTTTAAGCGATTTAGAGAGTCACCAAATTCCATGATATCATAAAGTGTATGCCATTTTAAAGCAACATTGTGGATCGTTCAGATCAGACCGTTTCAAAATGTCAGCCATAAGCAAAATTCAAAGTGCTATAACTCAATCATTTTGTAAGATATAGACAAAATAAAAAGTGTTCTGGAATCGTTGTTTTAAGTTCTAACACGTAAAAAAAAAATATTTTTCAAATTTTGATTTTTTCGCATTTAACTTTAAATTTAAAAATTTTTTAAAAATTTAAAATGACCACCATTTTGAAACAAAATGGTGGATGATGCTGGCCAACGAACTCGGTTGAGACATTTGTATGTACTATGTACAACCCAAGTTTCATTGAAATCGGTTTATAAATACGCGTGTTATCACGTGACAAAAATCAGATCGTTTCAAAATGTCAGACATAAGAAAAATTCAAAGTGCTATAACTCAATCATTTTGTAAGATATAGACAAAATAAAAAGTGTTCTGGAATCGTTGTTTTAAGTTCTAACACGTAAAAGAAAAATATTTTTCAAATTTTGATTTTTTCGCATTTAACTTTAAATTTAAAAATTTTTTTAAATTTTAAAATGGCCACCATTTTGAAACAAAATGGCGGATGATGCTGGCCAACGAACTCGGTCGAGACATTTGTATGTACTATGTACATACCAAGTTTCATTGAAATCGGTTCATAAATACGCGTGTTATCACGTGACAAAAATCAGATCGTTTCAAAATGTCAGCCATAAGAAAAATTCAAAGTGCTATAACTCAGTCATTTTTTAAGATATAGACAAAATAAAAAGTGTTCTGGAATCTTTGTTTTAAGTTCTAACACGTAAAGGGAAAATATTTTTCAACTTTTAATTTTTTCGCATTTAATTTTAAATTTTAAATTTTTTTAAAAATTTAAAATGGCCGCCATTTTGAAACAAAATGGAGGATGATGCTGACCAACGAACTCGGTCGAGACATTTGTATGTACTATGTACATACCAAGTTTCATTCAAATCGGTTCATAAATACGTTAGTTATCGCATGACAAAAATCAGATATATATATATATATATATATATATGGTTATATATATATATATATATATATATGTCAACATATGAACGGAGGGTGGTTTTGGAGTCTGGGGGTCATGATCGGTGAAAATATACCAAAATTTTCCGGAAGTGCTTTCCCCCGGACGGCTGCAATAGGTAGCTTTTTACTTTTTGTAATGAAAGCTACCTAAAAGCAAATCTGAATTGCTAGCTAAATAATAATAAAAAAATTATTGTATTCTGTTATTTTTAAGGAGGTATTTCAAAGGTGTGGCAGAAAGAAAGAAATTGGAATTATTTTTTAATTGAATTTGGCCTGGAAATATCAGGTTTTGAAACTAAAGAGCTCTGCCTAAGTATGTAATAAAATTTGGGAGAAAAAAAAATGTGCAAAAAAATGAAAAATACAGTAAAAACTGAATTTATTTTACATTTTTGTGTAAAAAAGAACTTTTTACTTAATTTTATCAAATAGACCATAAGGAACAACAAAAAGAATGAGCCAAAGGTATACAAATAAATTTTATCACAATAAACATACCTTTACACCGAAAAACATACAAACAGAGAAAAATTACATTAGAGTGAAGTGGATTGTGGCATTTAAAGAGACAGCGGTGTAATAAAATCGCTTTAAACTATAGTTATAGTCGGCTCTTTACAAAACTAAATCAGAATATACTAAGGATAATAAAGTATAAAGTAAGCAAAAAATTAGAAAACCGGTTTTATCACCATTTCTGGCCGAATGAACTATCCTTAAGTATTCATCGAATGTATCACACAGTAAAACACAATTCAAAATCTTCTCGTATATTTATGTCTAGCAATACACATATTGTTCATTTACGAAACTATCTTATATTTGTATGCGAGTAGTTTTAAATCAGTAAGTAATAACAATTTCATAATGCAATAAAATTCTTCCGAAGATATAGGAATTGTGGAATGTAAACATTCAATATTTAATCAGATTTGTCGTCATCGTATTTCGTATATATATCTTATTTCCCTAGTTTCCATATTTAAATTAAAGTCAAATACCTAATTCCGTTTCCTTCAGCATAAAGTAGGTCTCATTATTTCTTTCCATCAATATGTTTACTCTCCATATTTATGCAATAGTTCGAGTTTAAAATTGTGTTATGAATAGTTGAAAATGTTCTGCAGCAGTAACTTTTCAATAATATTGGTATGTATGTATAATGTTGGCGAAATGAATCCGAATTTATCAAAGTTATTTTTAAGCTGGTATTTCAAAGGAGTGGCAGGAAGAAACAAATTGGAATTCTGTTTTATATACAGAACTTGACCCGGAAATATGAGGTTTAGAAAGTAAACAGCACTGCTTAAGTATGTAATAAAGTTTGGGAAAAAAAATAAAAAAAATTGCCAAAATATGAAAAATTACAGTAAAAATTGAGTTTATTTGACATTTTTGTGTGTAAAAAGAACTTTTTACTTTATTGTAAATCCGATACTTAATTTTATCAAATAAATCACAAGAAGAAAAATGAGCCCAAAGTATACATAAAAATTTTATCACTTTAAACATGTAATAGAATTTTGTAAAAAAATAAAAAAATGTGCAAAAATATGAAAAATTACAATAAAAATTTAATTTATTTTGCATTTTTGTGTTAAAAAACTTTTCACTTTATTATAAATCCGATACTTAATTTTAAGAAATAAACCATAAGAAACAATAAAAAAATTAGCAAAAAGTATACAAATAAATTTTATCACTTTAAACATGCCTTTACACCGAAAAAATACAAACAGAGAAAAAGTACTTCAGAGTGAAGTGGATTGTGGCATTTAAAGAGACAGAGACGTAATAAAATCGCTTTAAACTATATTATCAGAAAAATTTCTTAGTAAATTTTGAAGATTCACCATGGAACAGTTCTGTATAAAAAGGCGCTGTTAAACAGTACTAAGAACTGTACTTTTCTTATTTCTATAACTTTGTATATAAAATATCTTGAATTTCAAATTTCTTCATAATAATAATTCTTTATAAAAAATTTTCATTGTATTTTTGTCTTAAAAACTGAGGCATATGACAAAACAAAATTTAGAGACTTTGGGTATATTTAAAAATAAAGCATAAAGGCACAATATAATGAGAATATGGGGAATTTAGACAATAAAGAAATCTTGGGAATTCCTGTATAGCAAGTTTTGTAACTGCAGGTATCTCCAATGAAACATCTATAAAATCAACATATATATTAAAGGTAAGTGATCTCTATAATATTTCATAATAAATTAAAATCTTCATTTGAAAATATTTAGTAAAGTAAAAAGAAAACTTTCAAAAACAGCAAAACTGATTTCTAGGAGCAGATACGTAAACCATTCTTTTTAATAAGGACACTACATCTCACAAAAGAAAAGGCCCATCAACAAATCTTCTATAATCAAGTCTAGCCATACAGTTACTAGAGAAAATAATTGTGTTTGCAGGGGAATATTTTAGCTTTACAAACAAACCTCAAGGAATATAAAACTGAATCAGGCATTGCAAGGATATTCATTATAGTCGACACTTTACAAAACTTCATCAGAATATACTAGTGATAATAAAGTATAAAATAAGCAGAAAATTAGAAAATCGATTGCCTCATCATTTTTGGCCAAATGAAGTATCCTTATGTATTCATCGAATATATCACACATGAAAATACATTTCAAAATCAACTCGTATATTTATGTCTAGCAATACACATATTATTCATTTACGAAACTATCTTATATTTGTATGCGAGTAGTTTTAAATCATTCAGTAATGGCAATTTCACAATGCAATAAAATTATTCCGAAGATATAGCTAAACTGTGAAATGCAAACATCAATATTTAATCAGATTTGTCGTCATCGTATTTCGTATATATATCTTATTTCCCTAGTTTCCATATTTAAATTAAAGTCAAATATCCAATTTTGTTTCCTTCAGTATAAAGTAGGTCTCATTATTTCTTTACTTGAATATGTTTACTCTCCGTATTATATTCAATATTTCAAGTTTAAAATTGTATTATGATTAGGTGAAATAGTTCTGCAGCGGTAACATTTGAATAATATTGGTATGTATGTATAATGCTGGAGCGATAAAAAAAGCAAATTGGAATTCTTTTTTTTATAGAATTTGGCCCGGAAATATCAGGTTTAGAAGGTAAATAGCATTATTTAATTAAGTATACGAAATTATTACCGAGATGTTTGCAGTGATTTTTAATGACATACAATCTGTATATGAATTCGACTCATTTACAGATTTATTAAAAACTACCGCATTTTGGCGTGAATCTATAGTGAAAAAACTTCCTTTATTATTTTGACGCAATTATACCAATTGACAAATAAATCATACAAGTATAATTTTTGAAACTGAGTTCAAAACTTGTGCAGGTCGGGTCTCGAACACAGAACCTTTGGCTTTAATTGCCAGTGCTCTTCCAATTAAACTACCTAGACGTTATCCTAACGGATCAGTTTCGATTTGATTATCGAAAAGTTCCATCAACTTTTGCTCTGATTTGTAATGCCATGCATTGTACATGAGAACACAATTCATTTGTAAATGTATTAAAAAAAATACCCTATTTGATAGTAAAAAATGCTGTTTTTCTTAATAGATAGTTTCAGTCTACGGCGAAAAATCTTATTTTATTATGTTAATGCATCCATACTAACTAGTAAATAAATCAAACAAGTGAAAATTTTTCTAACTAAATAAAGAACGTGTCTAGATGGGGGTCTCAAAACACAAATTTAATTGCCAATGCTCTTCCAATTGAGCTATCTGGGCGACATCGCAGCTGAAACGATTTGCTCAGACAACCATTTACACTGTAAAAAAAAAAATTGGGAAAGTTACAAAAATTTTTCTAGTAGAATTGTATTCCAAGAACTTTTTATGTAACGGCAACAATAAAAATTCATGTGACAGATACAGATTTGCACTTTGAATCAAACAAATTTTAAGGTTACTAAGAATTTTTTTGGGAAATCGTATTCCAAGAACTTTTTAAGTGACGATAACGAGCATTATAGATAAAATTTTAGTAAAGTTACCAAAATTTTAGTAAATTCTTTTGTAAAGTTACAGATGGTTTTAGTTTTGCTTACAAGTTTTGTAGATTGACATCATTTTCTTGTACAGTGTACACATAAAATTTTAGTAAGCATAAGAGATTTCGGTTAATTTAGATTACTAAGGTTACAGATTTTTTTTACAGTGTAGGCAATGATGTCTGTCCTGTTCTTGCAGAATAAACAATAAGTAAAAGAATTCCAAGAAATGAATGAATGTATAATTTTACTTTTATTACACAATCATATTGATTGTTAACAAACCAGGACAGTAATATTTTTTTATAACTGAGTGAAACTGTTTCTAAATCAGGAATCAAACCTAGAAACTTTTGCTTAAATTGCCAATGCTCTTCAATTTTAGTTGTTTGGCCGATATTCCAGAATTTTCATTGGCGTTGCTTTATTTGCAACAAATTCCGTCGAGCTGTTTCAAGTAACCAACCGTGGTAGCATTCTGCCCTTGTCGGATCGTAAGAGATACTCGCAATGCGCCATCGAAGTGATAATTTTTCACATTCTGCTCATAACGTCTTGGAATCCTTCGATTTTCCAAGGTTGTTTTTATCGTAATTCAGCCGACTGCTATAGACAGTCAGAAAGCCTTAAATCTGTGTCGTATTAAGATGGCGCTTATACAGGCAGCTTTTGTATATGAGGATAGAGAGACCTGTTTTTTGTTAAATGTATATTTGCATTGTATTATTATTATTTTTTTTGTCTTGTTTTCAGTTTTGTTACGTTTATTAGAAATACTTTTAGCTTAATTTTAATGTAAAATAGTTGAGGGTGAAGAATAGTTTTTCAATTATTTGGCTAATATAGTTTGTATTTTAAAACTTGTATTGAAAAAAAATATTAATGCTAAATTATAATAAAATGTATTTTTGTAATAAAAACTTATTGTACTAATCCAAAAGTGTAATTTCAAAGAGTTTTTGTTAGATCTAATTCTTTAATTAGATCTAATCAATAAAAAAATATATAATTGTAAATGTAAAGTAAATATGACTGAATCATAATTTTTCAATTATGTTTGGCTAATATATCTCGTATTTTAAAAAGTGTATTTCAAAGCTTGCATTTTAAAATAACTTCCGACCTAATTTTTTTTTTTTTAGTAGATTAAAACTTATTGTACTAATACAAAAGAGTACTTTCATACAGTTTTTGTTTAAATAATTCCTTGATTTTACTCTAAATCCGTACCAATCGTTCTATGACCACCGCAACAATTTTATTACTGAGGAAATATTTAAGCTGTGTTATAAAATTGGACCCTCTGGTTTTCTCGAGACTAAAGAGCGCTGGATAAAATCCGTTGAACCTAGGAGGACTAACGGGCCACAGTAAGGGGCCTCTTCCCAACAACATTTATAAAAATAATTAAAACCTGTGATTATGAAGGTTCGCTTTCATCTTGTAAAGCCTCCAATGCAAAGTACCTGCCAGTGTAAGACATATGAAAATCATTTCACAGAAACTGTGTTATAAAAGATGGGAATGAAATTATCTTTAATATTACGGTTGATCTAAATATAGAACTTTTTTCCACAGCTCTGTAACTAATCAACATAAAACGATGTGTTATATACTAAAACCACCCGCGCAAAAAGTATCTCGCTAACATTATACAGTCCATAAAAATCTGTTTCGCAGAAGTTTTTAACGTTAAAATAAAATTTCTATTTGCATTTAACCCTTAAATGCATATTGTATCATTTACGATACCATAAGTGTTCCCGATTTATTGGGGGGTTTTATTCACATATTCCGTATTCTCACCAGAAATTTAAAAGAGCAATTTTCACTTTACTTAATGACAGACCATTCGTAATTAAATAAAGAAAAATTTACTATTTAGATTTTTCTGGTATGAATTTTGATTCATTGAATTGCGCATTTTTTGGAACGCGTTCTATCCTATGCATTTAAGGGTTAAATGTATAGTAGCTGAGCCGTCCTGCGTTGTCCGGGCCCGTGAAAATGACCCTTAAATAAACTTAAAATTTGTATGAAATTAAAAAATTTAAAATTTGAATTTTTTTAAACTCTTTTTTGTCTGAATTTGTGTAAATGAAGAAATCGGGAAAAAATATTGCATAGATAGCATATGCTATCTGGTACTTTTCTGCGTAATTTTATTTTTATGTACCAAAAGTGAGCGAAACCATGTCGAAATATCCAGTCTTTTACTAATTTCGTTGACATTTTAACAGACTTTATTTTGTAAAAATATTTATATCCATCCGCACATTTAAGAATTTTTCTATGTGATGTAAATTAAAAACTATGATGTTGTAAAAGGATTGTGTTAAAATACGAACATTTAGTTATTTTCGTATGGGAAAGATATCGTCTCCCTCAGAGCGAAGTGACCTTTGTTCGCCGATGCATTTAAAAAAGCTTATTTTTATTTTTATTTATTTATTTTTTAAGAACAATTGCACCATCCGTTATAAAAGATTTTATCGATAAGAAAATATTTTTGGTTTATTCGTACCTTGAAAATTGCGCCCTGGAAAGGTGAAACCGCGATGAAACGCTCAAGTTTTTACGGATTTCGTATTGTGAAATTTTCATGCATTTTATTTTGTAGAAAAAAATATCAAGCTGTCCGAAAGTTTGAAAATTTTCTATCGGAATGCTCTCAAAAGAATCTGTCGGTAAAATACGGACGTTTAGTTATTTTTAACATAGATAAAATATCGTGTTCGTGCAACACGAAGTTGTGTGCGTTCGCCGGAGTGAAAGAATTCAAATTCATATTCTTAAAAACCGATTGCATCATCGATTAAAAAATAGTTTCAGTTAAATAATATAGTTTTAGTTTGTTGGTATCTCTAAAATTACGTCCTGGAGTAGCGTTGCAATAAAGCGATTTTTTTTTTCCTTCCAGAAAAACGATCTTTATTTTGTTGTGTCTTCCAAAGGGTTAACTGCCTCAGTTTTTCGAATGGATTTCATCATTTGAGACCTGTACTATTATATTTATACACTTAGAGTTTCAGGATAATTTCTCATGTATTTCTCTAGATATTTAACAAAATGTCTAAAATCGCAAGTGAACGGTCATCTTTGGCCATGTATTGTATATTATTCATGTCTATATTATTCATGATATCTCACTAGCTGTATCTCAATAACTAATGCACGAATTTTCTTCAAACCTCAGATTTTGTTACTCAATAATATAAATTAATACTTTTTAGTTTTTGGTGCAAATCTCCCAACAGGTGGTGATGCTATGCCATATTTCCCACGATTCACGCAACAGCTGCATCTGAAAAGCTAATGCATGATTTTTAATCAAAATTCAGATTCAGTTAATCCCTGATATAAATTGGTCCTGATTAGTTTTTGGAGTAAATCACCCAAAAGATTACGTTGCTATGCAGATTTTTTTTACGATTTTCACAATAGTTCCATTTCAAAAACTAATCCACTGATTTTTATCAAACTTCAGATTTAGTTAGAAGTTGTCATTAATTGTTACTGATTAGATTATGATGTGAATCGCCTAATCAGTGGTGCTTATATGCTACATTTTTCAGAAATTATTAACATGTATCTGATAAAATAAAATTTTGGGATTGCGATAACTGACTAGTTAAAATAATAATTATGTTTAGTTGTTTTTTTTTCATAAATCCAGAAAGTAACTGGACCAGTAAGAAACATCACAGATTTATGCAAATATTTTTTTCCGAGAAAAACGGAAACAAAAGTTTACTAAGGCATACCTTTAAGAAATGAAAATATTCTGTAAGCAATTTCTGAAAGCAAAGTCGTGCATTTTATTCACTTTTTCCTATACAATAAAATTTTATGTTTTTTCAACGCAATGCATGAAAAGACTGCCTTTTATTTACTCCTGGATTCAACAACATTGCGTGTTTCGTCGGCCAAAGATATTTTCTTTAGTGGTATTTGAAGGAGAGATATTTTTTAAAGGTATCATTTCAGCAAACTATAAATTCGGTTAGTCTAAAATAAAATATATATTCTCTGTAAAAAACTACTATGGTTATAATGTAATAGAATATTTAAATGAAAATTTAAAATGTGCAAGTTTGAAAGACATGCATCAATTTCAGAATTTTTTGTGATTTTAATTATAAATCACTTGCACCTTATGCTTTTTGTTGTTCAACGATTAAATTTTAAGAGATAAATACATTAAAATAAAAACCAAATTTTTGCAAATTTCATTTTCGTAAATTCTGGCAAAGAAAAAACAAATTTTTAATTAAGTAAAAACCAAATTATTAATTAAGTTAATGAATTAATTAATCAAATTATTAAAAACCAAGTTATTAATTAAGTAAAAACCAAATTTTTGCAAATTCCATTTTTGTAAATTCTTGCAAATTAAATAATAATTATGATTGGTTGTTTGTTTATAAAACCAGAAAGTACACTGTTAAAAATTTTGCTCTCGTTTGAACCAAATTTTGGTGGTCAGTAGCTGCCACTATAAGATGGTGTAATCTCGCACCAACATTTGGAGCTTCTTATTTCAATCTCATTCCAACTATTGAAACTATGCTTCAACAGGAGCTCCAAATATTGGTTCCAGATTTCACCATCTTACAACGACAGCTATTCAGCGCCAAAATTTGGTTCACGATTTTTAACAGTGTAACTGCATCCGTAAAAAACATGACAAATTTATACAAATAGTTTTTCTGAGAAAAATTGAAACAAAAATTCATTAAGGCATACCTATAAAAAAAAAAAAGAAAATATTCTGTAAGCGATTTCTGAAAGCAAAGTCGTGCATTCTATTCACTTTTTCTTATACAATAAAATTTTATGTTATTTTTAACGCAATGCAAGAAAAGACTGCCTTTTATTTACTCCTGGATTCAACAACATTGCGTGTTTCTCGGGGCAAAGTTGTTTTCTTTAGTGGCATTTGAAAGAGAAATGTTTTTTAAAGGTATCATTTCAGCAAACTATAAATTCGGTTAGAATCTAAAATAAAACATGTATTCTCTGTAAAAACTTCTACGGTTATAATATAATAGAATATTTAAATTTAAAATTTAAAATGTGCAAGTTTGAGAGGTACGCATGGATTTATAAAATTTTTGAATGATTTTTACTATCAGCCACTTGCAGCTTATGTCTTTTATTCTTCAACGATTAGATTTTAGAGAGACAAATACATTAAAGTAAACACCAAATTTTAACTTAAATAAAAAACCAATTTTTTAATTAAGTAAAAACCAAATTAATAATTAAACTAACGCAACTAATTAACCAAATAATTAATTAAATAAAAATCAATTTTTTGTAAACTCTTTGAAATTAAAATAATTATGTTTAGTCGTTTGTTTATAAAACCAGAAAGTATCTGTAACAGTAAGAAAAATCACAAATTTTTGCAAATAGTTTTCCTAAGAAAAGCGGAAACAAAAGTTTACTAAGGCATATCTTTAAAAAATATTCAGTATTATTAAAAACGAAATTATTAATTAAATGAAAACCAAATTTTTGGAAATTTTATTTTTGTAAATTCTTGCAAAGTAAAAATCAAATTATTAATTGGGTTAATGCAATTAATTAACTGAATTGTAAATTATTCAAAATTAAAATAATAATTATGTTTAGTTGTTTGTTTATAAAACCAGAAAGTATCTGTAGCAGTAAGAAAGATCAAATTTTTACAAATAGTTTTTCTGAGAAAAGAGAAAACAAAAGTTACTAAGACATACCTTAAAAAATAAGAATAATCTGTATTATTAAAAACCAAATTATTAATTAAGTAAAAATCAAGTTTTTGCAAATTTGATTTTCGTAAGTTCTTGCAAAGTAAAAATCAAATTTTTAATTACTTAAAAATTAAATTATTAAGTTAGTGCAATCAATTAACCAAATTATTAAAAACCAAATTATTAATTAAATATAAACCAAATTTTTGCAAGTTTCATTTTTATAAATTCTTGCAAATTAAAATAATAATTATGTTTAATTGTTTGTTTATAAATCCAGAAAGTAACTGAATAAATAAGAAACATACCAAATTTTTGTAAATTGATCTTTTGAGAAAAATGGAAACAAAAGTTTACTAAGGCATACCTTTAAAAAAAGAAAATATTCTGTAAGCAATTTTTGAAAGCGAAGTCATGCATTTTATTCACTTTTTCTTATACAATACAATTTTACATTTTTTAACGCAATGCATGAAAAGACTGCCTTTTATTTACTCCTGGATTCAATAACATTGCGTGTTTCGTCGGCCAAAGATGTTTTCTTTAGTGGTATTTGAAAGAGAAATGCTTTTTAAAGGCATCATTTCAACAAACTATAAATTCGGTTAGCGTCTAAAACCAAAATATCTATTCTCTATAAAAACTTCTATAGTTATAATGTAATAGAATATTTAAGCTGAAATTTAAAACGTCCAAGTTTGAGAGATATGCACAGATTTAAGAAATTTACGATTTAAATTCTAATTAAATCTAATTAAATCAATCTAAAAGTACGATTTAAATTCTAATCACTTGGAGCTTATGCCTTATATTCTTCCACAATTAAATTTTAATGAAATAATTGCATTGAATTAAAAACCGAAACAATTTTTTATATAACACTGCGAAGTACTAAAACGTTAAAAGTTTGGCATTTACCATATGTCAATTTTTTTTTTTTTATAAATTTAATGCTAAATGTCTACATATCAATATAAGGTAGGGTAAACATGTCCATGCACAACGCCATAGTTCCACACATCTATGATGGGCATTATGATGGCAAATTACCCTATGATGGGCAAGCAATAATGTCTCTTTAATATTGAACTCTTAACGGAAAAAACAAAAACTTCTATTTTAAAATAAGAACAAATAATTTTTTAACCTTTAGCTGCCAAGGTTAAAAACATAAAATTTCGTTTAAAGTTTCTGATGTGAATCTCGTTTGAATAAGGTGGCATAAAATACATCCCACTGACCCTCACTGGGCTAAATACCTCAGTCCACGGGATTAACCACAATGTTGTACACCATACTCAATAATTCTTGCATAAGCAATTTCCATCATCTGACCAGAAATAAAGATTTGTGATGATTTTCCAAATTTACTTTACGAGTATTTCACTGTCTTAACTTCTTAGACAAATATTCTAAAAAAAATATTTTATTATTATTTTTTTAAAAGAGAATTCAGTATTGATTTGCTAGTAAAACGTGGAGATGGAATAGTATTTAATAAATATATTGAAAATGTGTAAAATGCTCTAAATAGTTTTAAAACTAATCTTTTAGCAATCCCTTAAACAACCGCGGGTGCGTCTTTTCTACTTTATGACATGACTAAATTTTAATTAATCGTGATTATATATTTCTGATACACTGACTATACTAAATTTGGTGTGAAAACGTTTTTAAAAATAAGAGATGATGATTGTTCGGTCTGTAAAACACTATAACTTTTTAAAATGCCATTTTAGATTTCGAAAGGATAATTATCTCATTTTATGCAATACAGGATGCAATTGGGATTTCTAACAAGATTAGTAGTTCTGAAAATTTGAAAACAAAAATTGAAGAAATATTTTGATGAAATTTTGTTAAGAAGAATCTAGTTTATTTCTGATGAGAAGAAATTCAAATTAATAATGATCTTCTTATATCCTCAGAATTAAAAAATCTAAATCTCTAAATTCTTCAAAACATTCTATGTATTAAGAAACAAATTTGAAGTAATTCAAAATCTTTGCAGCAAGTTTTTTTCTACATAAGAGCGATGTATGTTTTTTTAACTCAATGAATGAAAAGACAGCCTTTTATTTACTCCTGGATTCAACAACATTGCGTATTTCCTTGGGCAAATATGTTTTCTTAGTGGTATTTGAAAGAGAAATATTTTTAAAGGTACCATTTCAGGAAACTATAAACTCGTTTAGAGTCTAAAAAATATATCTATTCTCTGTAAAAGCGTCTATGGTTATACTAAAATAGAGTATTAGAATTGACATTTTAAAATGATCTAGTTTGAGAGATATGGACATATATAAAAATTTTTTTAATTATTTTAATTACCAATCATTTGCAGACTATGTTTTTTATTTTTCAACGATTAAATTATAAAGAGATAAATAAATAAAAGTAAAAATCGAAATTATTTTTTATATATAATGCTGTGAAGTATTAAAATGTTAAACGTGTGACATTTTTCATCTGTCAATTTATTTTTTATAAAATTAATGTTAAATTTCTATTTATCAATATCAGATAGGGCAAAAGTGTCCATGCGTAGCACCGTAGAGGCCAATATCTCTTAAGTATCACGGTACGTGGAATGAACCACAATGTTGTACACCATATTCAATAAATCTCACTTAAACAAATTCCAATATCTTACCAGAATTAAAGATTTGTCAGGATTTTCCGAAATGACTTTTACGATTGATTCACTATTTCTACTTATAAACAAAAAATTCAATTTTTTTATTCTTTTTATTTTTTTGTATAGACTATGATACTGGTTTGTCAATATTATGTGGAAATAGAATAGCATATTGAAAATGTCTAAAATGCTCAAAATGATTTTTAAACTGATCATTTAAAAAATATTAGCATCCTTTCTGCTTTATAATATCACTAAATTTTAATTAATTGAGATGATATGTTTCTGATACACTGACTAAACTAAATTTAGTGTAGAAACTTTTTCCAAAATAAAAAATATGATTGATCGATGTTATATATTTTTAAAAGCAATCTTGGATTTAGAAAGGTTAATTATCTCATTTGCGACAATACAGGATGCAATTGTTATTTCTAACAAGATTGATATTCCTAAAAAACTGAGGACAGAAATCGAAGAAATTTTTTGAAGACGGAACTGATTTATTTCCGATGAGAAGAAATTCAAATTAATTAATGATCTTATATTCTCTGAATTAAAAAACCTAAATCTCCAAATTCTTCAAGAAATTCTCTGTAATAAAAAACAAATTTGAAGAAATTCATAACTTTTGCAGCCAGTTATTTTCTACAAAATCACGATGCACAGACAGAACACGGAATAGTTGGAAAATATTTTCAAAAAATATGTAGATAAATATTAACTGTATAGTTAAAAATTTAAAACCTTTGATGCATTGTCACTCCACCGTTTTTAAAGAAAAGGATACTTCACAGTAATATGAAGCATTCTCATTGGTCAAAATAACGATATTCTATAAAAGTGGAGTGACGATGCAGCAAAAGTTTCAAATTTTTAACAGAATTTATAAAAGAATAAAGTTTCAAATATTATGCATTAAAGTTACATCCACACAAAAACAGTTAAATGTGGCAATCAAAAAAACTTTCTTCTCTCCAATACATATTATCTCATACATTCAGCATACCAGCATTACCAGTTAGGTGATTTACACAAAAATTTAATCAGTAAAAACTTATGTCAACTTCTAATTGAATCTGAAGTTTGATAAAAATCCGTGCATTAGTTTTTGAGATAGATCTATTGCAGGAATAATAAAAAAAATTTTAGATATCAGCGCCACCTTTTGGGCAATTTATACGAAAAACTAATCAGCACCAATTTATATCAGAGACATAATTGAATCTTAAGTTTGATGGAAACTCATAACTTGGAATGTCATACATTTTATTTAGTTGTCTAACTGTTCTGGGTTACAGTCAGTAAAAGCTCTTTTTTTTAAGAAATATGAATAAATGAAGACATTTTTTCTTTTTTAAAATTATCACTTATAGCAAATATTAAATACTTTGCTGTTTCGAAATGATTTATATAGATAGTTTATAACTATGATCTCTCCAATATATTCTAGGTAATATTTTGTTCTGTTGATATATAATTGCATTCGTCAGAAATAACTGAGGCGGAAACAAAAGATTAATTTTCCTAAGAGAAGTAAAGGTCGCTGGAGGATCTATTCATCGTATTATATCCTATTATATATGCAGAGCTGCCAACTTCTACGCCTGTTTAAATGTTAAAAACAAGTTTGCAACCATAATTTTTTTTAAGCAAAATGTATTCGTTATATATTCAATGTTATGTATTACTATATATAAGGTCAATTACTTACAATAAGTTCTGGTTCAAATATATTTATTTGACTGTAAATGGGCGTAGAAGTTGGCCGCCATGTATATGTAACAATTGTACAGATCAGATTTCATCATAAGAGCTACATATTTGATATACGGTATTTGATGTCGATATATATAAAGATAAAGATAAAGATAAAGTTGGAAAAATTTTCCAAAAATTATGCATATAAATATGAACTCCTTCTGAAAGAATAAAGTTTCAAAAATCGTGCGTTAGAGTTACATCCAAATAAAAATAGTCAGATGTGGCAATACCAAAACCTTTTCTTTCTCATACATGTTAATACTTCCTGAAAATGAGCGTCATCCGTTGATAATATAAACCATAAACAAATCAGCAACAACTTATATTAGCTTCTAATTGAATCTGAAATTTGATGAAAGTTCGTGCATTAGTTTTTCAGATAGAGGAGTAATAAAAAATTTTGAATATGAGCTCCACGTGTTGGGCGATATACATTAAAAACTAATTAGAGTTAATTTATATCAAAAACTAACTGAATTTTAAGTTCGATGAAAACTCATAACTTTGAATTTTGTGCTTTGAATCTACCTTCCTTTTTATTAGCACTTTCCAACAAAGTTGAAAAGTGCTTATGCATTCGGTTTGTCTGGCCGTCTGTCCGTCTGTCCGTCTGGCCGGATGGCCGTCTGTCCGTCTGTCCGTCTGTCCGCGCTCTAACTCCCGTAAATATACTCGGATTGCTATGAAATTTTTATACATTATTGAGGTTTACCCTAGCACGAACCCTATTGAAATTGAAGTATCTACCATGATTAGTTTATCTACAGAGAGAATCAAAAGTTTCCCATTACATTACGGCCTATGGGGAAAAATCGTTAATATACTCGGATCGCCATGAAATTTTAGGACGTTATTGACGTTTACCCTAGCACAAGTCCTATTGAAAATGAAGTTTCTACCATGATTAGTTTATCTACAGGGCGAATCAAAAATTTTCCATTACATTACGGCCCATGGGGAAAAATCGTTAATATACTCGGATTGCCATGAAATTTTAGGACGTTAATGACGCTTACCCTAGCACAAGTCCTATCGAAAATGAAGTTTCTACCATGATTAGTTTATCTACAGGGCGAATCAAAAGTTTGCTATTACATTACGGCCTATGGGGAAAATCGTTTCAAAGGAATTTTAAAGATGTTATACCCTGTCAAACATATTGAAATATGCATTCTATAAAATATAAGGTGAAAATGTAGCTATTATTCATTTACAGGGCCACACAAAAGTATTTCATTAGATAATGGTAAAACGGGGAATTGTGTGTGACATATTTTAAATATATTAAGCTTTTTCGTGTATAATAAAATTGATATATGTCACTGAAGCTTAATATAAATTATACGCTACTGTCTTGCATAATATGAAGTACATAGCATTTACAGGGTCATACAAAAGATTTCAAAGAGTATATTCTTACCGAAGTACCGTATATGTATCCGATGATGAAATGCATTTTAATTATGATATTCGCGTTTATATTTCGCTAAATATATGCACATTATATGGTGCGTATAAATGTTATAGTTGATATACAGGGCTACCCAAAAGAGCTCACCAACGTTACTGAATATGAGCGTAAATTATTTAAACGTGGTTCTTAAATAAGCTATGTATTTTTACGCTGAGATGCATTCAATTTACTGAGAAATGTTTGCAGAATATAGATAAAGGGATATACAGGGCCACGCAAAGAATTCGGTACATGGACGCCTATGAATGATGATTTATGACAATGTGATTTCAGTTGTTTTAAAAGTGGTTTAGTTTACAATAAATTTTAGCCTAATGCTGACGTGTAATAAAGGTACAATGTAAACTACAGAGCTGAACAAAAGTACTCAAGTATGTTTCCATCTAATAGTATGAATAGCTGAAAAAGAAATTACAAGCTACTGGGTATTTTCTTGCTAAGCTAAATTTTCCCATTATATGAAGTGACATATGAAATACAGGGCTGTTCTAATGTACTGGAATACATATTTGGGTATATTTGGCTATACACTATTATTTCCCTAAATTACAAAGTTTTGTTAAAGATTTCATTGAGTGTTGGAAAGTGCTTCATAATCTATGCTTAACGCATGATTTTTCTTACTTGTTTCTTATGCTCTAGTTAATTTATTTATTTATTGTGCTTTCTTTATAGCCATTGTTTCTAGCGATGGCATATATTTTATTTAGTTGTCTAACTGTTTTGGGGCACCGACAGCGACAGTTCTTTTATTTATGAAATGTGATAAATAAAGATATTTTTTTCCTTTATAACCCTTTTCGGCTCAAGCAAATTCTGCTCATAAAATAAGAAATTATCAGATCAGATATTTCATCACAAGAGCATCTCATATACGGAAACTGATGTCTAGATATATAAAGATAAAGTATAGATGAAAAATATTTCCAAAAATTATGCAGATAAATATGAACTACTGCTGAAAGAATAAAGTTTCAAAAATCCTGCGTTAGCGTTACATCCAAATAAAAATAGTCAGATGTGGCAATCCCATACATGTTAATACTTCCTAAAAAATGTAGAACAGTAGCATCATTGGTTAGGTGATTTAAACCAAAATCTAACCAGCAACAATTTATATCAGCTTCTAATTGAATCTGAAATTTGATGAAAATCCGTACATTAGTTTTTCAGATAGAGCTATCACAGGAGTAATAAAAAATTCTAGATATGAGCGCCACGTGTTGTGCGAAATACACCAAAAACTAATTAGGGTTTATTTATATCAGACACTAACTGAATTATAAGTTCGATGAAAAGTCATAATTTTGAATTTTGTGCTTCGAAGCTACCTTCCTTTTTATTCCTCATACTCTAGTTAATTTATTTATTTATTGTTCTTTCTTTATAGCCATTTTTCTCGCGATGGCATATATTTTATTTAGTTGTCTAACTGTTCTGGGGTACCGACAGCGAAAGTTATTTTATTTATGAAATGTGAATAAATAAAGATATTTTTTTTTCTTTTTAACCCTTTCCGGCTCAAGCAAATTCTGCTCATAAAATAAGAAATTATTGATTGACACCGGAATTTGAAAACGACTTTTGTAGAAATTACGAATTTCTAAATTCACGCTTTCTTTGTAAAAGCGAAATTTCTTTAAAATATTCTTGGTGCCGATTGCAAGTTTAGAATTAAAATTAGGTGTGCCCGGATTGGACACACTGCGCCGGAAAGGGTTAAAATTATTACTTATAGCAAATATTAAATAGTTTGATGTTTTGAATGGATTTTTATATACGATTTATAAATCCGATCTCTCCAATAATGTTCTAGGAAATATTTTATTCTGTTGATATATAATTGCATTTGTCGGAAACAACTGAAACGGAAACAAAACATTAATGTTCCCATGAGAAGCAAAGATCGCTTGAGGATCTATTCAAAGAGTATTCTATTATTTATGTAACAATTGAACGGATCAGATTTCATCATAAGAGCTACATATCTGATATACGGAAACTGACATTTAGATATATAAAGTATAGATAGAAAACATTTCCAAAAAATTATGCAGATAAATATGAACTACTGCTGAAAGAATAAAGTTTAAAAAATGATGCGTTAGTGTTACACCCAAATAAAAATAGTCTGATTTGGCAATCCCAAACCTTTTTCTATGTAATACATATTAATACTTCCTGAAAAATGTTCTATAGCAGCAGCATCGATTCGGTTATTTAAACCAAAATCTAATCAGCAACAACTTATATCAGCTTCTAATTGAATCTGAAGTTTGATGAAAATCCGTGCATTAGTTTTTGAGATAGAGCTATTGCAAGTGTAATACAAAGTTTTAGATATCACCGCCACCTGTTGGGAGACGTTCACCAAAAGCAAATTAGCTGCCAATTTATATCAGAGACTGACTGAATCTTAAGTTTGATGGAAACTCAAAATTTGGAATTTTGTACTTTGAAATACCTTTTTATTTTTCCTCTTGATTTATATATTGTGTTTTCTTTTTAGCGATTGTTTCTCGCGATGCCATATATTTTAAAATTATCACTTACAGCAAATATTAAGTACTTTGATGTTTCGAAATGATTTACATATATAGTTATAATTCTGATCTCTCCAATAATGTTCTGAGAAATATTTTATTCTGTTGATATATAACTGCATTCGTCAGAAATAACTGAGGCGGAAAATAAACACTAATGTCCAAAGAGAAGTAAAGATCGCTGGAGGATCTATTCAAAGAGTATTCTATTATTTATATAACAAATGAACAGATCAGATTTCATCATAAAAGCTACGTATCTAATATACGGAAACTGATGTCTAGATATATAAAGATGAAGTACACACAGAAATTGATTGGCCTTTCTTGTCTTGTATAACTTACATCCAAATAAAAATAGTCAGATGTGTCAATCCCAAAACTTTCTTCTGTCTCATACATGTTAATATTTCCTGAAAAAGCAGAATAGCTAGATGATTTACACCAAAATCTCATCAGAAACAACTTATGTTAATTTTCCCTCAATCTGAAATTTGATGAAAATCCGCTCATTAGTTTTTGAGATAGAGCTATTGCAGGAATAATAAAAAATTCTGGATATCAGTGCTACCTGTTAGGTGATATACATCGAAAACTAATTCGGCCAATTTGTATCAGAGACTAATTGAATCTTAAGTTTGATGAAAACTCATAATTTGGAATTTTGTACTTTGAAATTAATTAATTTATTGTATTTTCTTTACAGCCATTGTTTCTCGCGATGTCATACATTTTATTTATTTCTTTGTCGAACTACTCTGGACTACTGACAAGTGAAAATTCCTTTTTATGAAATATGAAATAAAAAAAGCTATATATTTTTTTCCTTTTTAAAATTATTTCTTATAGCAAATGTGAAGTACTTTGCTGTTTCGAAATGATTTATATACATAGTTTATAGCTCTGATCTCTCCAATAATGTTCTAGGAAATATTTTGTTCTGTTGATATATAATTGCATTCGTCAGAAATAACTGAGTCGGAAACAAAACATTAATGTTCCAAAGAGAAGCAAAGATCGCAGGAGGATCTATTCAAAGAGTATCCTATTATTTATGTAACAATTGAACAGATCAGATTTCATCATGAAAGCTACATATCTGATATACGGAAACTGATGTCTAGATATATAAAGATAAAGTATAGATGGAAAATATTTCCAAAAATTATGCAGATAAATATGAACTACTGCTGAAATAATAAAGTTTCAAAAATCCTGCGTTAGCGTTGCATCCAAATAAAAATAGTCAGATGTGGCAATCCCATACATGTTAATACTTCCTAAAAAATGTAGAACAGTAGCATCATTGGTTAGGTGATTTAAACCAAAATCTAACCAGCAACAATTTATATCAGCTTCTAATTGAATCTGAAATTTGATGAAAATCCGTACATTAGTTTTTCAGATAGAGCTATCACAGGAGTAATAAAAAATTCTAGATATGAGCGCCACGTGTTGTGCGAAATACACCAAAAACTAATTAGGGTTTATTTATATCAGACACTAACTGAATTATAAGTTCGATGAAAAGCCATAATTTTGAATTTTGTGCTTCGAAGCTACCTTCCTTTTTATTCCTCATACTCTAGTTAATTTATTTATTTATTGTTCTTTCTTTATAGCCATTTTTCTCGCGATGGCATATTATATTTTATTTAGTTGTCTAACTGTTCTGGGGTACCGACAGCGAAAGTTATTTTATTTATGAAATGTGAATAAATAAAGATATTTTTTTTTCTTTTTAACCCTTTCCGGCTCAAGCAAATTCTGCTCATAAAATAAGAAATTATTGGTTGACACCGGAATTTGAAAACGACTTTTGTAGAAATTACGAATTTCTAAATTCACGCTTTCTTTGTAAAAGCGAAATTTCTTTAAAATATTCTTGGTGCCGATTGCAAGTTTAGAATTAAAATTAGGTGTGCCCGGATTGGACACACTGCGCCGGAAAGGGTTAAAATTATTACTTATAGCAAATATTAAATAGTTTGATGTTTTGAATGGATTTTTATATACGATTTATAAATCCGATCTCTCCAATAATGTTCTAGGAAATATTTTATTCTGTTGATATATAATTGCATTTGTCGGAAACAACTGAAACGGAAACAAAACATTAATGTTCCCATGAGAAGCAAAGATCGCTTGAGGATCTATTCAAAGAGTATTCTATTATTTATGTAACAATTGAACGGATCAGATTTCATCATAAGAGCTACATATCTGATATACGGAAACTGACATTTAGATATATAAAGTATAGATAGAAAACATTTCCAAAAAATTATGCAGATAAATATGAACTACTGCTGAAAGAATAAAGTTTAAAAAATGATGCGTTAGTGTTACACCCAAATAAAAATAGTCTGATTTGGCAATCCCAAACCTTTTTCTATGTAATACATATTAATACTTCCTGAAAAATGTTCTATAGCAGCAGCATCGATTCGGTTATTTAAACCAAAATCTAATCAGCAACAACTTATATCAGCTTCTAATTGAATCTGAAGTTTGATGAAAATCCGTGCATTAGTTTTTGAGATAGAGCTATTGCAAGTGTAATACAAAGTTTTAGATATCACCGCCACTTGTTGGGAGACGTTCACCAAAAGCAAATTAGCTGCCAATTTATATCAGAGACTGACTGAATCTTAAGTTTGATGGAAACTCAAAATTTGGAATTTTGTACTTTGAAATACCTTTTTATTTTTCCTCTTGATTTATATATTGTGTTTTCTTTTTAGCGATTGTTTCTCGCGATGCCATATATTTTAAAATTATCACTTACAGCAAATATTAAGTACTTTGATGTTTCGAAATGATTTACATATATAGTTATAATTCTGATCTCTCCAATAATGTTCTGAGAAATATTTTATTCTGTTGATATATAACTGCATTCGTCAGAAATAACTGAGGCGGAAAATAAACACTAATGTCCAAAGAGAAGTAAAGATCGCTGGAGGATCTATTCAAAGAGTATTCTATTATTTATATAACAATTGAACAGATCAGATTTCATCATAAAAGCTATGTATCTAATATACGGAAACTGATGTCTAGATATATAAAGATGAAGTACACACAGAAATTGATTGGCCTTTCTTGTCTTGTATAACTTACATCCAAATAAAAATAGTCAGATGTGTCAATCCCAAAACTTTCTTCTGTCTCATACATGTTAATATTTCCTGAAAAAGCAGAATAGCTAGATGATTTACACCAAAATCTCATCAGAAACAACTTATGTTAATTTTACCTCAATCTGAAATTTGATGAAAATCCGCTCATTAGTTTTTGAGATAGAGCTATTGCAGGAATAATAAAAAATTCTGGATATCAGTGCTACCTGTTAGGTGATATACATCGAAAACTAATTCGGCCAATTTGTATCAGAGACTAATTGAATCTTAAGTTTGATGAAAACTCATAATTTGGAATTTTGTACTTTGAAATTAATTTATTTATTGTATTTTCTTTACAGCCATTGTTTCTCGCGATGTCATACATTTTATTTATTTCTTTGTCGAACTACTCTGGACTACTGACAAGTGAAAATTCCTTTTTATGAAATATGAAATAAAAAAAGCTATATATTTTTTTCCTTTTTAAAATTATTTCTTATAGCAAATGTGAAGTACTTTGCTGTTTCGAAATGATTTATATACATAGTTTATAGCTCTGATCTCTCCAATAATGTTCTAGGAAATATTTTGTTCTGTTGATATATAATTGCATTCGTCAGAAATAACTGAGTCGGAAACAAAACATTAATGTTCCAAAGAGAAGCAAAGATCGCAGGAGGATCTATTCAAAGAGTATCCTATTATTTATGTAACAATTGAACAGATCAGATTTCATCATGAAAGCTACATATCTGATATACGGAAACTGATGTCTAGATATATAAAGATAAAGTATAGATGGAAAATATTTCCAAAAATTATGCAGATAAATATGAACTACTGCTGAAATAATAAAGTTTCAAAAATCCTGCGTTAGCGTTACATCCAAATAAAAATAGTCAGATGTGGCAATCCCATACATGTTAATACTTCCTAAAAAATGTAGAACAGCGGCATCATTGGTCAGGTGATTTAAACCAAAATCTAACCAGTAACAATTTATATCAGCTTCTAATTGAATCTGAAATTTGATGAAAATCCGTGCATTAGTTTTTCAGATAGAGCTATCACAGGAGTAATAAAAAATTCCAGATATGAGCGCCACGTGTTGTGCGAAATACACCAAAAACTAATTAGGGTTTATTTATATCAGACACTAACTGAATTATAAGTTCGATGAAAACTCATAATTTTGAATTTTGTGCTTCGAAGCTACTTTCCTTTTTATTCCTCATGCTCTAGTTAATTTATTTATTTATTGTTCTTTCTTTATAGCCATTGTTTCTCGCGATGGCATATATTTTATTTAGTTGTCTAACTGTTCTGGGGTACCGACAGCGAAAGTTCTTTTATTTATGAATTGTGAATAAATAAAGGTATTTTTTTCTTTTTTAACCCTTTCCGGCTCAAGCAAATTCTGCTCATAAAATAAGAAATTATTGATTGACACCGGAATTTAAAAACGACTTTTGTAGAAATTACGAATTCCTAAATTCACGCTATCATTGTAAAAGCGAAATTTCTTTAAAATATTCTTGGTGCCGATTGCAAGTTTAGAATTAAAATTAGGTGAACCCGGATTGGATACACTGCGCCGGAAAGGGTTAAAATTATCATTTATAGAAAATATTAAATACTTTGATGTTTTGAATGGATTTTTATATACGATTTATAAATTCGATCTCTCCAATAATATTCTAGGAAATATTTTATTCTGTTGATATATAATTGCATTTGTCGGAAACAACTGAAACGGAAACAAAACATTAATGTTCCGAAGAGAAGTAAAGATCGCCGGAAGATCTATTCAAAGAGTATGCTATTATTTATGTAACAATGGTAACAATTGAACAGATCAGATTTCATCATAAAAGCTACATATCTGATTTACGGAAACTGATGTCTAGATATAAAGATGAAGTACACATAGAAATTTATTTCCCTTCCTTGTCTTGTATAACGTATTTATATAAAGATTTTTATTTAAATTATGTTTTTAATGGTGTTTTATTTTTAATGGAACAGTATTTTAATCATTAACTTATAATATGTTTATAGTGTAATTAATTTAATCAATTCGCCCCTGACATTCTGTAAATAGTACATGTCTTTTATTGAGTATTATTTTGTTTTAAATACTATTTTTAATTCCAGCATATAATAGTGATAGCATTAAGTCGATACATTTACTATTATGATTACACTTATGTTTCGGCATTTAATAATAATAATAATAATAATAATAATAATAATAATAATAATAATAATAATTTTCCAAACATTTAAATAAATTTTCCTAAGACTATTGTTATGCAAAAAATACGCAATATAACTATATTCTTTAGGTTTCTGTAAAGGATACATTCGTTGAATTTCAGTAAACTGCAACTTCTGGGATTTCGATAGCTAAGAGAAAAACATAAATTTTGCATAAAGAATGAAGGTTATCGGATAATTTGTTGTTAAGATATTTGTAATCCTATTTTCTATACTCTTTGATTTTTCATGACAGTCATTTCAGTCAAGTTATAATTCAAAGATATATTTTAATTGAACATGATAAGCTTAATCCAACGCAGTAAACTGTTAGTTAATTATCATTTTTGGAATTAAAAGGGTATTTCTTTTACGCAATGCAGTACTACTTTATTAACCCGCTGAACAAAAAACTATCGCTAAACTATAAGATTAAATGTCAATAATGGCTTATCGTAAATGTCACATCCTCTTGAAATTAAACACATTACACATGTTTGTTACGTCATCAAGTTATTTTTAATTCAATATTTTATTTGTATGTTTTTTAATCACTTGAAGATATTTTAAGGAAGACTTATAGACCGGGAGGCGGCAGCAAAGACAATTACCTCATCGAGTTCACGTCTGAAATTTCAAATTTGATTCGGTCTGCCAAATCACATCTTGATGGAAAACACCTGAAAACACGGTTGAGCGATTGACTCTTTGGTTTAGCATACCAGTTCTCCATCCCTTTTGGGTGCAGAAAAACATAGTGGTAAACTTTCGAGTCAACTGCTAAAATCGGGTTTTTCATATCGAGATATGACTTTGCAGACCGTTTCATACTAATATACGAATCATTTTTTAAGTAATGTTGGAATTTCAGCCGTTACCTTAATGAGTTGATTTTCTGTGCTGCCGCTTTCCAGTCTATGAACATACACGATCTGTCAAGAAAATAATGAGACCGATACCATAAAATTCGTTTATTTAAAAATATTTTAACAGATACTTAATATTTTTCACAATAGCCTCTTTTGTATGGATATACCATTGCCAATGGCTGTGTCGTCCATCTATGTCCGCCTGGAAACCTTCAATTGGAATGCTATTCTGAATGTAAGTTAAGTTTTTCTGCAAGATGCAAGTTCTTCAGATTGTCAAAATTACGATCTTTAAAGCTGGATTTTAACCAAATCTCTCTTTAAATTATAAATGCACATGCTTATTTTTTTCCGTATGCTGGGATAATAAGTTAGAATGTAAGGAAAAGAATTGATACGTTTTAAGTAACGCCTTCACTCTCCGCAGCTGACGTAAGCCTCGCCTCGCAGTACCGCTAAACCTTGTTTCTGGGTTGTAGTCTTAAGGCGGCTTTGACTTTAAACTAGGAAATAGAAAAAAGTCCTGCGGTGTCGGATCGAGGCTCTACAGTGGTTGGGACAGTGTTGCGATGCTGTATTTTGCCAAACTGAATTGCCAAACTCAATTTGACGGACACCAGCTTTGCATGGATTTCCACATTTGAAATTCTGCCGTAACTATATGACGCTCAATCGATTAAGCCCTAACATTCCTACAGTCATTCTGACACTCATCTGACGATCAGAATCCAAAAGCGCTTTAATTTTACCACATTGTCTGAAAGATGCGCAAAGCGTTGTTCCTCATCGACGTCACGTCTTCCATCTTTGAAGGCTTCGTGCCTCCTAAGCACTTGAGCCTTGTACAAAGAGTCCTCCACGTAGGCTTCTTGTATTACGGTAAGCGTCTCAGACCAGATTTGTTCAGTTTAACCCCTTGATGGGTAATGGTATAGAATATATACCACCTAATTTTAATTGTGAAATGCCACATTGACGCCAGAATTCTGAAACGAAAAGTTTATCATTTACATGAAGATGAACTTAAATCTGTTTTGAAATAAATTTGTTTTAAAATTCTGGTGTCGATCAATCATTTCAGCATTTTAAGAATAGAAATGCTTTGCCCCTCAAAGGGTTAACATGAAATTTTATGGCTTACACCCCGCTGCATCGTGAAAACCTAACACCACTTATAAGCATGTATCTGCTTCATGAGCGATCCGTCCAATGCAAAGGCTCGAAGCCAACAGACTTCCACCAGTCTATGTATCGAACAGTCCCCACGGCATTCATCACCCTCAAACTTCTTTCCTTTTGGAATTCTGTTTCGCATGAAAAAATCCGTCTCACTACTTATTGAGCAGGCCCCGTATGTATAATTTTAATTGCTTTTTCAATTAATTTTTAGCAGAGAAAAGATGAGTTAGTGCGAGGCGCCATACTGAATATCGTCTCTCGAGCTCAAATGTAGGACACTGGAGTATATTTCAAAAGACACGGGTTCGACTCCTGGATTGGAAAATTTTCAGTCTGCTAATTTTATGCTTAGTTTGTTGCGTGAAAAATTCACGTATTAAATATCCAATAATTTTGGATGTATTATCACAACTGAATAATTGAAAAATTAATTAAAATTAAATTTTGAATGTTGCACAAGGTCTTTGTTGTACAGAACGCTTTTTGCCAGAGTAAATGTCATGGTTAAACCAATAATTTAATTAGATCAATTCATTGTATAATAACTTAAACTTAATATTTAAAAAACATATATTTAATCATCAAAGCAAGTGCAAATATTACCTCTTAAATAAAACATCTTTCTTCCTTTTTGCAAGATAAAGTAATATTTCATCGTTTAAAAACATAATTGACATCTTTTTAAGGAATTTCTTTGAAAGTTATTACAGTTCAGTAATTACATATTTCCTTCCTCTTTTTTTCTCTTTTTTAGACAGTAGTTATTTCTAAATCCGTTCATGGAAAACTATTTTTGAAAATGTGAAGCACGTTCAAAAAGTTGTATGATTAGAAAATGAAGTTACTTTTTTTTTACTATTTTCATACTATTTCTTTTTATTACTGGTATCAAATTAACCTAAAAAACCAAACATTCCATTTTTTTCTTAAAATGATTGTGTACACAGTGTTACATGAACATATCGCTATACAGTCAAGTGCAAAATTATTCATAAAGCATTACATTGTAAATAGTATCACTTGTTTTAGAAAAAAAATCAGTTTTCTTACAGTTACAATATGGGGCTTAACATATATAATGTTATAACATTACGGATAAAATGGAGGTCTGAGACTTGATATTGTAAGATACCTCAAGTGTAGGGGGGAGGGGTATTTGACTTTTGAATTTGTTATAATTTTTTATCCAAGCAAAATTCTCTTTTTTCTGTTAACCTTTTCTTCATATCTATATAGTCTGTTGTAACTTTTTAGTACAGTAAAACCCCGATAATTCGGATTAATTGGGACCAGGCCGAATCCGGATTGTCGAAAATCCAGATTATCCAAAGTATGTGAATAAATGAAATAAAATAAATCATACACACAGAAAATCACCTTTATACTGAACATATTCATTATTTACACATAGCAAAAATGCTTACTTTGTAATTATAAAATTTGTCATACTCTGCCAGTTTTGCGGGCCGCATAGTAACGCATTATCTTGAGAATTCTTATTTATTCCTCTTATTTTGATTTTCTGCAAGTGATTTGTAGAAGGGTTTTGGCAAGAAGACAAGGAAACAGTCCGAACAGGGTTGTTTCTAAGAGGACTTATGGACTGGCCGACAAAGATCGGATCGCAATCCTTATCAGTCAGTGTGTCTATAAGGACTATTTTACTTTCCTTTCTTGTAATGCTCTCAGTAAAACTTTATTAAGCAGTGAGCTTTTGATGAGATTTCCAAATGGATTAAATAAAAAACTATGAAAACTGGAATTGGCAAAGCTTAAATGATGCACCGTTGTTCTTTTCATGGATAACATTAAAGAGTTTAAATAAAAAAGCTTGAAGTATTCTTCCGGAAAGATTTCAGAAAACACTTATTTATTCAGAATATGAGGCTAAAATAAATTTATGTTATGGAAATTTCTAGATCACTTCACAAACTTAAAAAAAAAAAAAAAAAAAAAAAAAAAAAAAAAAAAAAAAAGATCTACCAAACCGATTTGGATTATCCGGAGATCCGGTTTAAGGGGTCCGAATTAGCGGGGTTCCACTGTATATTATTTATTTTTATGAACATGCAAAATTATTATCAATATCATTAAGTGATCATTTCATTCCAAAATGTGCAATATTTCAGCATTCGTCAATCCTTTCTTCTGCCACGAGCGCATATAATTCCAGGGTGAGGAGTTGTCAGGGAAAAATACTGTCAAAATAAGAGAAATCTACCAGTATTTTCTTATGGAAAATACATCCAATAATATAAAGGGATTGAAGAACGTGAATTTCTCTTTAACAAAATGCTGGTATTTAACCCTTTTTTTGACAACTTTTTCCCCTAACCACTCGCCACCTTGAATTTGTTCTTAGAGAAAACAAGTTCGAAATTATATTTTTTATGGTTAATAGTAACAATTATGCAAAAATTTTGTTCCTCTATTTTTTATAAGAGGTTTTGCTATTGTAAGCTATTTGTAAAAATTTTTAAAATGATTTTAAAATTAATTTTTTAAGTGTTAGTAAGTATTTCTTTAAATTGTTATTTGATATAAAGGTATTTCATACATAATAGGGATATTTTATTAGCTTCTTCTGATCAGCTTAATATGGGAGTAATAAATGTATAACCACATCTGTATGTCATTGCAAATGTATACAAAGAAAACGAAGAAATATGAAGAAAAATAATTTTTAGACACCAATAAAGATACCATTAAAGAAAGGTGGTGTTGAGGAACAATAACGAATGGTATCGTGAAGGGAGAGGAGATAAAAAATTGCCAAAAATTTAATAGCTTTACATACACTCTAAGATTTAAAAAAAATAAAAGGAAGCAACAAGAAGGAGTAGTGCAAACTGGATACAAATTGATATGCATACAATGCTGGAAAAAAATTTAGGTTGTTACCAATAAAAAAAGTAAAGCTGCTGCCTAAATGCAAAACCAATATCATTGCAAAATTACACACATAAAGTTATACAAATTTTGATATTGGTTTTAAATTACAATAATATATATTTTTTAAGAAATAAGCAAAAACTCATTTTTACACAACACATTTTGATGGGGGTAAAGTTTGGGTGTGAGGTGAAATCTTGCATCTCACATTCTTCATTACGTTCGCGGGCGCAATTGGTTTCGTTTCGCCGGGCGTCGACTCTGGTGCGCGCCTGTAAAGTTTGTTTTTTCGCGATGCACCGCTTTGCTGCTTGCCGATGCGAAGCACATGGGCAATAATTCTAATCATTGCGGCTCTAAATCGGAAATCGCTTATATTATTTAAGGGTTTTGATTTGTCTTTGATGTTTCGCCAACTTTTTAAATTTGATTAATAGATTTAAATATTTCGTTCGTTTACATTTGTACACCCCGTCAATTTTTAGATATTAAAAATTTTGTTAATTTGAATTAGAATACGTTTAGTGTTACTGCTGTCATGACGTGATTTTTTTTAGGAGCGCAGGGTCGTCGGCTTGGTGAAAACCGGCACCCGTCCCTATGATGAACAGCGAAGTTCAAAAGTCCGCCGTCGCCTCTTCAAGCTCCTTTTTACAGTATTATAAAATGTTTTTATTTTAAGTTCAAATTCCAAGAAGAATTATTTTGATAAATTTTGTGCTGTTTTTTTCGGCTACGCGAAGTTTAAGAAAAACCCTTTATATCTGGAGAGTCGTTACGGCAATTCGGTGGCCATAAGGTGAAGATCTTTCTTCCTTCTTATGATGGATTTAATAAAGAAGCTATTGTTAATGAAAAGTCTACTCTTCATTTTATTTAAACACAACAAAGTAAGGTCTTTTCATTTTATTATTTTGTTTCTAACTGCTTGCCAAAAAGAACTTTAGGGGCTATTGCAAATTAGATTTAAAAAGCAATGTACAACTTTAACGGTCGAATCAGATCATTTACAATTCCATTACCTAAACTGCCCATTATTAATACGACATTGGAATCAGTATATTTAAAATCTCAGTTAAACATGTAACTGATTTGTACATTAAAATATAGTCATTTGTTTTATTCCCTTTAACACTGATGTCTTCCAAAAGATGCTTTGAGACGAAGACGCCCTGGTTTTTCCATGTGGAAATGGATATTTGTTTCCGTATTTCCAAAATGGCTGCTTTCAGTTCACTAATTGACTCAAACTGCATTCTGTTGGCATAAATTGTACGACCCAAAATTCCCCACAAGTTTTCTATAAGTTTTATGTGAGAGTTTTTAGATGGAATTTTTGTAGTTTTGGTGTTTTTTGCAGCAGTTTTTTCAATCTAAAGTTGACATAGACTTATAAATATTACGGTTTATAATGGAGTTGTCTTTTGTTAATTTATCTATGTTCGAAAGAAACTGAGATGTGTTTTTTCACGAGAATAAACTGTTTAAAACGAGAGATGTGTATTTAATTTAGAGTTGAGTAAAATATTTATAATAATTTCGAACATTGGATAACCATATGGTCCGTCTTCAGAGGAGAGAAATCAGCGAATTGCTATTCTACGTCAATGAGTGAAGGATAACTGATGAATTTTTTGTGCTGTTGTGTTATTTCTTCCATGTTAGAATAATTTTTTAAAGAGTCGAGAGGGGTAAGTGCACCCATTTAATTTTTGTTCGTTAACAATGAGTATGAAAGAGTTAAAAGCTAAAAAGAAAATACACAAAAAACACATCTTAGTTTCTTTCGAACATAGATAAATTAACAAGAAACAACTCCATTATATACCGTAATATTTTAACACATATTCTCATAAAAAACATTCGAATCACAACTCAAAAACAAAAAGAATTTTTTACACAGCTTAGCTATAAGCTGTAGAAATAAACAGATAATGTATTTCACTCATATATTATCATTTGCACAGAAAACTTTTTACATTTTGATATAATTTGGTATATTTTGGTTTCTAGGCGACACCGCCAGTATAAAATTAAATAGCATTTTATCAAACATTACGAATAAGAGAAACTTGAGAATCTTGAAGCGGTACCAAAATTTAATTCATAAGTTCGTCTTTAACAGAGCTAAATTATTACCAATACCATGACAGTCAGAGAAGTTCATCTTTGGGTTAGCAAAAGCCAAGCATGTTTTTCTTTTTGCATTAAAGCCTACCCAATTCACGACTGAGCCACAACCTTCACTGCCCGTTTTGAAATCAGATATGTCTCACTTCATAAATCATAACAGTAATTAATACCTTAAATCATCTGTAGAATCTAGGATGAATATCTTTTATTATTAAAAACAATTAGCACAATAGATTGAATTAATTCATTTTATATGTTCTTTCTTTCATTTAATGTTAAAAAATTAAAATATTTTTTTTATCTATTTTAAACCTTAATTTTCCAATATAATAATTAACTTTTAAATACAGCTTCAGCATAGGTGCCAACCTGACATCGATTATCCGTAATACATGCGTTAATTTGACCCTGGTTTAATGAGTTTCGAACCAGAATTTTTTCAAGGAAATGAAATTAAGTATGTTCCACTAACAATCCTGAAATTAAATAAATAAAGATTCATGAAATATATTTTCCGGTTAGAAACAAAACTGCATATATTTCAAGCGTTCCAACTTCTATGGAAGAGCTGTCCGCAAGATTAAAGGCGGGGTCAAGGCATATGCCATCTAGCGGCAGGGGTGCATAACTAGAGGTTATTAAGTAGAGGATTATGGCAGTTTCTTTTGTGTGAATGGCAACAAACCTTTTTTGTTTCTATAAAATGTTACTTCAAAATATTTCGTAGAATAAGTTTTAGGTTTGAAATATTGTAAATAAATATAGAATAAATTAGTGTAGTACGACTAAATATTAACATAAAATATACTAAGATGAAATATCATTTAACTATGCGATACAAATATCGCTGATTAAAATATGTTCGATTTTAATTACGCTTTTAATGTAATGAAAGATGACTCATTAAATTTTGTAAGTACTTATTATATAAATGCAGAATTTTGAAATAGTGTCACATTTTAGTAATTTTTTGATGAGCTAAATTATACAAAATGATATACACCGTAGTATTTCATATGATAATATAATATTTATCAATATTTAGAAATGTATAGAATTTAATACTAAATAAAATATTCAACTTTTATTTACAACAAGCTGCATTTTTTATTTACCAATTTCAGACGATAAAAATCTAATGTTTTCTTGGTCGTATCGACTTTTATTATTTAACTTGCAAACTTTTCATTCTTTTAATTTAAAAACCTATTTTATTATACGTATATTCGGAATAACTTTAATTTTAAATGTATGTATTAAATGTTGTTTTGTTAAGCAAAGAAATATTGTTAATTTATTTGTTTAAATATTTAACGTTCTAGACAATAATTTTTCTAAAATCGTTGCTTAGACTTTTTTTTAAACAGACAAAGTTATTTTGAGAGTTCATATTAAAAATTCATTCATAAATTTCAAGCTATTCTCTCAATCATGACAGATTAATCAAGTCTACGAGGTTTATTGCAAAATATTTTTGCTATAGTTTGATTCGGTAAAGTTATGTACATTTAAAAAAACAATCACAATATCATTTTAATTTTGGAAGAAAAAGTACCAACTCAGTAGTCATAAGTACCATATAATGCTACGAAAATATTGACTTTTACCCTAAAATTAAAATGACAATGAGACTTTTTTTAAAAACACAGATCTTTTTAATTAAAAATATGTGTATTTAAAAAAAGTCTCATTATTATTTTAATTTTAGTGTAAAAGTCAATATTTTTCTTAGCATGATATGGTACTTATGAGTACTAATTAGTACTTTTTCTCCCAAAATAAAATTAAAATGATTGTGACTATTTTTTTAAATGTACATGACTTTATCGAAACAAACTATAACAAAAATGTTTTGCAATAAACCTCGTAGACTTGATTAATTTGTCATGACTGAGAGAAAATTCAGAAAAAATGCGCAAAAGATATGGAGATAATAAACATCTGCGCATATATGACGTCAAACCCACGTCATCCTCTAGTTATGCACCCCTGCCGCTAGATGGCATATGCCTTGACCCCGCCTTTTGCTTACGACAGATTCCAGCATTAAGTTGGTACGCTCTAGCAGCTCTGGTTAGAAATGACGTTAACCTGGATCAAACTAATCCAGATATTACAGAAGATTAGTTGAAAGTTGGCAGCTATGCATTAGAAATAGAAAAAATATAAAATGAAATATTAAATATATGATCAGAATATGTAATCTAGAATGTAGATATTCCCTCACTATAAGCTGTCTTTTTGGTGACACTACAAATGCTATCTCATAAAGTTGTATTTTCTGTCTAGAACATGTGAATTGATTGCATGCGATAATTACCGAGGCAGAAACAAAAGATCAATGTTCAAAGAGGGAACTTTGTGATCGCCTCGGGATATAATGTCCAAGTTGTACAATAAGTTTCATCATGCCACAGCTGAGTGGTGGTAAAACGTAAAGAAAGATAAGATCATAACAGTATTTCTAAACAGTCGACAATTGAAACTTATACCTCAGAAAGCAAAGTATGTGTATAAGTGGAAAATTCTCTAAAGCAGAAATGTTATCGGTTTTTTCAGATTCGGTTATATACATATATATATGTGTATTTATTTATGCATATACAGGGTATTTCAAAATCTGACCGATAAATTAAGAGGTATAATAAAAGGCCATGTATCCTGCACCCAGAGGCCTCGCTTTGGGAAGGGACAGGAGAGGAGCCCCCCCCCCCCCCAAACGTTTACAAATGCTATTACAGTCGGCAAATTTACAAACTGAATTGACAAATCAGTTAAAAACTTTTTTATTAAAGTTTTTTGAACTTTAATAAAAAGTAATATAGTTACTTATCAGAAATAAAAAGTTTAAAAAAGTAATAAAGTTTTTTAAACTTTTTATTTCTGATAGATTTGATGGATGGGAAGTTACCAATACAATTACAAGTTTTTGCAAATAAAAATTATATTACATTTTCTAATTGTGGTAACTTGGTTAAATTATAAAACTAGTTGGTGAACGACGAGAACTATTTATGTTTGCTTTTCACTGAGTTGGCAAATACTGAATTTTAACTTGGCAATTAAAGACTCTCTCCCCCACCAATAAGAAGTCGCAAGGGCCCTGCGTGTACCTTATGATATATGAATCTGAGTATTTCTGATAGGTAGTAGCTGAAATGTGGTTTGCATAACATGTGAAATACCCTGTATAAAACTGCGTTTTAATGTTGTTAGTGGGCAATCTAAAAAAATCTATTAATTAAAAAAATAGAATTTTTTATATAAACTAAATGATTTTTACTTATGTTCTTTGATTAGGGAAAGCGGGGGTAGATCTATTATAAACACAAGTTGGAAATTGCACGTGAAGCGTAGCAAATGAGGTGCGTTCGTACTATTAGTTTTAAAATATTCAGATTTTGCTGATATAGTGGAGCGTACTTTGGATACAGTATAGTGGTCGAAATCTTTGTGTTCCTGTAAATATGCAGGGAGTAATTTTTATTATACTTCATTAACGTATATCTTATTCATAAAATGTGAAGTAGGTTAATATAATTAAAACACGCCCCAAACAATGTTTCCCCGTATAACATTATTTAGTGGAATACATTTGTGTGGCCCTGTAATTTAATAATAAATATTCTCTGCATCCCAGATTGTACAGAATGTAGATTTTAGTACATACATCATAGATTCATGTCAATTATATTATGTTCCAATGAGTGTAACACCATTAAAATGCATTTGAAACATTTTTTTCCATTGATCGTAATGTAACGGAATACTTTTGATTGTCCTTGTAACTGATCTATGCATCCGATTTTCATAACATTTGAAATGACTCGACAAAATTATGTAATAATTAAACGTTTTAAATTTCAAACGATTAAAATGCATTTGAAACTTTTTTTCCCATTGATTGTATTGTAACGGAATACTTTTGATTGTCCCTGTAACTGATCAAAACTGACTCGACAAAATTATGTAATAAATATACGTTTTAAATTTCAAACGATTAAAATGCATTTTAAACTTTTTTTACCATTGACGTAATGTAATAGAATCCTTTTGATCGTCCCTGTAATTGATCTATCCATCCGATTTTTATAAAATTTGAAATGACTCGACAAAATTATGTAATAATTATATATTTTAAATTTCAAACGATTCGGTTGGATAGTTTTTGCGTTGTTATATGCGGACGGACAGAGGGACAGACAGACGGACAGACGGACGGACTGAGCGACAACAATAGGTGCTACGTATTTACATAATTATGAACGCACCTAATAATAAAGTGAAACTTTTAAAAAGATAGGACTATATAAATTAAAATGAAGATATTCAAATAATGAAAGCGGCACCTTTCTGTAATTCCGTAAATACTCCCTCACAAAACGGCATTTTCGAACTTGAACATTTGAATTGATTGCATGCGATAATTACTGGGGCAGAAACAAAATACCGGTGTTCAAAGACGGAACTTTCTGATCGCCTGGGGTTGTATTTTACAAAGTGGAGTGTAAGTCTAATTATGCGACAGCTCGATGATAGAAACCACAATGAAAAGTATAGTCCTTGCAGTATTTCAAAATTGTACTCTATATTTCGTTTGAAATTTAATCAGGGAATCACAGAGTATGTTTTATATTTATTAATGCTATTTTTTATATATATTTAATTTGTTTTTAAATAAGACATAGGGTAACATCCCCAGTAATTGGCACATTAAGAATTTGTCTTTAAACTTACTTCAATTTTCATTACAAAGAAATAAGATATTTACTTGGAAATATTTTTAAATCAAAGAATGCATATCTGTGTATCTATTTTGCTCACTAAAAGCAAAAAAAAAAAAAAAAAAAAAAAAAAAAAAATGAAAACGTATTTTTATAAAAATATATTTATAAAAAGTTGCTGAAATCACCAGTAATTGGCACCTATAGCACCAATGTATGACACCTTGTGATTCAGTAATTGGCACATGTTTATATTTTAAAAAAACTTTATATTTTGCATTGGGTTTAATGGCTTTAAATGAATTTACTGTAGATGAAGATGCCATATTTCAGGTTTTTGAGAGTAAGAAATCAGCATATTAGTCTGAAATGTGAACATTTTAAAACAATTACCCAGTAATTGTCATGCTGTCCCCAGTAATTGTCATATGAAGCTTTAATGGATTCCAATTACTGATAATATTTCATATTTTCAAATAAAAACAAATGATAAACAAAATTAGTCTATAACTTTAAAAGTACTTCCAAAATAAGTGGTTTAATCTCAAATTCCTTGCGAATTCCTTGTAATTGGAATAGGTGCCAATTACTTGGAACTAGCAAAATCGAAGCACCATTAATTGGCATCTATCATTAATTCAGAAATCCAAATATTTGTGTCGAGAATACTTTTACACAATTAAAGTAACCTTTTTTAACTAAACAAAACTGTTGTCAATTAAAATTTAAAATATATTATAAATCAGATAATAATGAAATTAACAGCACGCCTTCCTTAAGCCAAAGAAGAAGCATTTCAACAAAAATGGCTAATTTTATACAAGCCATAATTGTTTCTCTTTCCTAGGCACTATTGTCATTTGATAGCATAAATCAAAGTTATAATCTTTAACGTAAATGAGCATATAACTGGTATATGGTCTTGCATTTTTAAAAGACTGGATATAATTCTTATTTTAGGGCATGTTTGTAGGATATGCCAATCACTGGTGCATGCCAATTACTGGAGATGTTACCCCATATTAAATTGTTGAACGATTTTTTTTCTTTTGGAAATTTCTTGAATAACTAATACTACTATATACCAATCCCTAAAATATTGAGTGTAATGTAAAAATTATATATTTTTTTTATATTATTTAATATTAATTGAAAATGTGCTATGTTTAAAAGTTTAAAAATTTGCGGTGGCGAAAATTTTAAAATTTAAACTTTCACAAAAGGCCTTCACAAAATGATGTAATTATTACATTTAGACATGTTTATCCTTTATTATTACGAGGTAAAACCCTGTCGAAATTCAACGAAAGAAAATGTTTAAGAAAGAACTGTTTCATTGATTTATAATAAATCTACAAAATTAGTTACAGTAAAAAAATGTGTCTTACATTGGTCAGTCTAACTCTCAAACAAATATTATTTTAAGCTAAAATTAACAAAATACTATTTCTATAAAACTCAGTTGTCCAAATTATTAACATTAAACTTTAATTGCATATGCAATAAGTAAAATATAATAAAGATCTGTTATTACGATGAAGTTATTAATTGAGGCTCTTATATTTGGTATAAATGCGAATAAAAAAAAAATATTCCAAATAGACACGATCATAGAATTTCACGTGAAATCTAAACGCATCGTCATTCTCATCTTCTCAAAATTTACTTACGTACTTCTCATATCATTATTCACCATGTTTAAAGAATGGTATTTTAATTTGATCATTGATGAATAAAAACTAAATAAAACTGAAATTCATCGGATTTTATAACAGACGATGTATTTGACATACACATTTTAATTTCTTTTCAATTTTAAGAGAAAATAGAGCGATTCTGTTGCCACAATTACAAAATTGGTACTAAAAACTAACAAAAAAATTAATATCTCAAAAATAAATTGAAATACAGCTTTTCAAACAAATTGCATTTAAAAGTACTTTTTTTCTCTATAAAACGGTGTAAAAATTTAAAATGTGCGAAGTTTAGGAGTATAAAATTTGCAGTAGCGAAAATTCCAAACTACATGGGAAAGTGTTACCATTCGAAAAATGACGTATGCGTTACGCACAGATACGTTTGGCCTTTATAATATAGATATAGGTAGCAAGATAAATAACTAAATGAAGTAAAAAATTTCTTTTTAATTTCTCAAACATCTTTTTCTGTTATACTAACTTAAAAAATGTGTAATCTCTTCCTTATACATTTATATTCTTTTGAGAATGTTATTGAAAAAGATAACTTAATTTGCTGATAAATTTTGCTTCTTTTTATCGGTTTTTAAAAGAATTTTCTTTCATGATCCATTCATGAGTTAATTTCAAAAATATTAAATAAGAACAAAACTCACATCATTAGAAAATGAAACTTAATATTCAATAGCATGTAACTTCTTTTTTTAAAAAAATAAGTAGTTAATCAAATAATTTAAAGTGGTTCTTTTTCTTAGAATTTTTGAATTTCAAAGCATTTACCTCCAATCTTGTCATTGCATTTCTCTAAATTCTTAATAAAGAAAAAAAGATGTCAGATTAAAAAATAAAATTGTGATCTTATTTAATTTTCGCATTAAAATCATTAACTGGCTTATTATATTTATAGACATTTAAAAAATAAATAAAAGGAAGAATTTTATGATTTAAAAATTTATTATGCATTCACATAATTTTATTATATCCTTTTTTGGTCTTTAGTGATTCTGTCTGTTCTAAAGCAAAAGTTGAGTTTCTAAATAAAAGGCTAAAATAAAGGTTAAAATAATAAAAATTATAAAAATAAAATAAAATAAAGAACTAAATTATTATTTCAAATACATTTATCTGATTTTGAAAATGCAAATTACAAGTAGATTTAGCCCTGTATTTGATGCTATGATTGTTGGAAATTTCAGCCAATAAATCATTAGGCCGACAGGATATAAGTAGAATTATGCCAAAATGTGCAATACTGGCCACCATACGGTGTGTGTTACCAGTGACAACAAACTCTGCAATAGAACCAAATTCAACACATTGGAGACGGACCGGAATAGATCTAATTTTGAGCAATCGTCAAATCATCGACGAGATACATGAGACTTCACAGAAGAATACCACTATTACCTGAGGACTAAGAAGATTACCACAAAATTGTTTTGTCGTCAAACAGAAACAAAGATCCCCTAAAACAGGCTACCTTCGATGCTATAGCCAGTGGATGGGACAAAACAAACACATAAATGTTAGCAAAAAAGCAGCCTTAGAAAACGAATGCTTTTGTCTCGTGTACAAAGAGCACGTGACAGACGATAGCTGATGTTGTCACTTCTTTGGATAAACCAGGAATAAATACAGAAACTGTAATCATCAACAAGGCTTCGGACGGCAAATCAGTAATTTCTGAGCAAGTTGCAGCGACAAGCCTCAAGCGAGAACTACAGAATAACCCGATCCTTAATAGAGATTTGGTATTTCTGCCGAGAACGATCCCCACGTACAAGATAATCCTACTTAGAGTACAGTTACAGTTCGACGCCTCACAATTCTAAGATGTAAGTAATTCTGGATAGCTTCAAGACCTAAGACGTGAGGACGAGGTTAATGTACTCGCAGCACAACACTCCAGAGAAAATCCAGACACCAAGGATTGGAAATTGGTGATACCGAGAGTTCTAGAAAAAGCTATCGTGCAAGAGTACGACATCACCATATCTTTCAAATTTTGTAGATTGAGATCGCACGCGTCGGTTCAGTGATGCAAAAAATGCCAGGTTTTTGACCACTCAACGAAGTTCTGAAAGAAGAACCGGTTCTGCCCAAAATGTTTGAAAAAGCACGAGCCCAGGGCGTGCGAAGACCCACCGAGTTGTATTAATTGCCATTACAGCAATAAACTTGGCGATATCTCATATTACATTGACCACAAAGCCACGGATTCCGCATATCCAGTCCTCTAGGCAACATATAAACAAGAGCAGGATGGGCTCGACTCAAACTTTGTTCCGAAACAGAGAAAAAAAAAAAAAGAGCGATGCCCATCCCCAGGTAGGGTACGCTAGCGCTCTCTATCAAAAAGATACGTAAATGACTATCTTGCACATCTGCCATTGCGATACTATCAGATTTCATACTGCTATATGATAATTCGTAAACACTTTACTATTTTAATTGACGGAGCTTTGCCTCACGTAACATATTCCGCAAATCGTGTTCCTTGGGACTGCCATTTTGTATTGCTAGGGAATTGCTTATCCCTTGATTTGATGTGTGTAAAAATGTATTATAAAATATTTTCTCTACTGTCAATCAGAAGACTTTTATGCGTCTACGCGGTAAATATAAAAAAAATGAGTGAAATAATTAAAAATAAAAGCAACATGTGTCCCAAAAATAAATATAACTTTTAACAAGAATACTATTTTTCGAATGAATAGAATTGAAAAAATAGAATTTAACAGATTATTTCCAGTAGATGTTGTTAGTTTCCCTTTACAAATAACTTTAATAACTTTTTAAAATACTTAAGAGTTTGAAAATAGTTTCCCTTAAAACATATATTTGCCTCTGAAATCTAGATTATCTAATTTTGGATATAATATTTTCTGCGTGGAATCTACTAAGTTTATTTTTATGAAATCATTTTTATTTATTTTAGACAGATCCATTCTTTTCAAAGTTTTAATAACTAAATAAATGAAAACACTAATAGTTCTACGACTGCACCTTGCGGCTATTTTTATATTCTGAAGTCACCAGTACTTTTCTATCATAAATTTTGAAACATATATTTCGGTTGCAAATGTTGTCAAAGTGTATGTTAAGGATTACTGTTTTATGAAGTGGTGTCAGTTGGAATTAAAAAATAGTTCCGTATGGCAGACTTGCGGATCCGTTATATTCTTATGATTGAGACTGATTTATGAAACTCTAAAAATTGAATAATATAAAGGATAACTTACAACAAATTCAAAGAAACTTTAATAATCCGTGTTTGGTTCCTGGGATTTTCGGGATTTCGTCCGCGGTTACAGTTCTTGTTTGAAACATGAGCGAAGATTAACCACAGACGATAACTTATTATTATTATTATTTCATATACTTAATCAATAGTCTTTGTAGAAAATTTATAAAAAATGCATATATTTCAACTTAGAAAATATAGAAATAACCATCTTCTATTTCAATACCAAAAAGCGTCAAAAGCATGTCATACACTGAATGGTTTATAGGAGTATGGTTCCACGATAATGGATATAGATAATGATAATGATTTGAAATGATTAATCGTCGTTTATATGAAAAATTTTACAAAAATACAAAACATTATCGATATGTAGCATAATGTATAAGTTTTATATGAATGTATAATGTAACTAATTTGATATAATAATATATAAATATCGTACGCATGACGAATACTGTAAATACTATCCCCTATTACTCAATTATACATGTTATTGATTTGAAGAAAAATTGTATAATAAATAGCGCATGTAACAATTTGGAAATATTTTGTTTGTGCATTTGAAAAACATTTTATTGAACAGTTTGAAAAATAATAGTTGCGTACTAAAAACATAACGAAATATAGTTTACGGCAAATGCTTCGAACACTTATGTTACTGCATGTCCAATTATTTTATTTTCATTTCCTGCGGCAAGGTCAATTAGCATGCATAAATTCTTTAATGACGTTATTTTTGAGGTATATAGTTATCTTTAAATTTTAGAATAAATAAATAAACAAGAATAAAAAAACAAAAATATATGCAAAGTACATGCTGAAAATTGCGTATTAAATACATTATCTCAACTTTTTACTGATATCATTTGCTTAGTATAAAAGGTGTAAGCATAAGAATATACCTTATATACTATTAATAAGCTCGTAAAAAAATAAATAAAATAAACATACTATTCTAATTCTACAACAAGTTACCGTAAGAGAAAGTTACTAGTACCAACGAGTGGCAATAAAGTGTACTTTTAATTGATGCATATAAAATTTACTTGGGGGCATCTGCATAATAAAATTGATCTAGCTTTATTTTTTGAAATAGCAAACCCAAATTTAACAAGATATTTTTATTCTCCGTTTCAAACTGTGCCTAGACGCCGAAATCCAAATCATTAGAATGATAAGTTGTTGAATTGTAAACATTCAAAGTTTAGTAGTTCTAATGTTAAATTACATTTTTCTATTTTCATTAATATCACTTGAAATTGTTGTGCTAATTTCATAATTTTTATGGTTATAACATTAAGAAATACAAAAATTAAAAGACATTAAATTTATAATTTTGTAATATGAATTATGAAATTAATATTGGAAAAAATTATAAAATGCAACCTACATTTTTTCCTGCTTTATACGCATACAAAATTTCACATTTTTCTGTCAAATAGTTTTCATGTTATGTTTAAAAATAGTCAAGATATTGGTTTGAGAGACCGTCTGTGATGTGCAGAAAACCATAATTTGAAAAAAAAAACGTTTTGTACCTTTTATTGAAATATTTGGGCTGGGTTTACACGATATCTCTTAAAATCAACTTAGAGCGCAAGTCTGTCTTACGATGTAAACAAACTGTAAACCGTATATCAGTAAATAAAAACTATGTCAATATGTATAATTTGGTGAAAATGATCAACGAGATAACCAAGTAATGCCAATATTTTATTTAAACACGTATTTTATTTTAAAATGGCAGAATTGTTTCCAATTTGCATGTGCGAAATATAAAAGATGCTAAGGTCTGTCTCAAAAGTTTAAGCACAAGCATAAAATGTCGATTTTTAAAGTATTATAAAAAGATAGAATGAATAAAATTTTTTTTTATTTGCAGATTTCGCAAAATTATTTAAATAAATGATATCAAAAATAGAAAAAAAATTACATAATTTTAAAAAATATAATTTTTAAAAAAATGTTATAAAAAACTGCCTCAAAAGTTTATGCACACTGTCAAAAACAACCAGATTTATATTTTTTACGGACTTTTACTAACAAATTATTTTTTCCGTGATTTCGGAGTAGTTCAAATAAAAGTGCTACAAAATTATTAGTTTTTGTAGGGTTTCTGGTGGCAAAGAATACCATGCTTTCTTAATAACCTCTTGGAGTTCTTCAATAGAGTCATACTGATTTCCATTACCGTAAATCTGGCGGGTTAAAGTACTCCAGATATTCTCAGTCGGGTTTAAATCTAGACTTAAAGCTGGCTAGTCAAGAACTTTATCATTTTTTTTAAGAAAACCAAAGTTTTGAAGAATGTGATACATGGATTGAGGCATTGTTCTTTTGAAAAGTCCATTCAAGACCCCCCCCCCCCCCAAAAAAAAAAAATGGTACAGAATGGAAGAAATTGATGGTTTAGCGTCTCTGGAGACTTTTTTGAATCTTGTCTTCCTTTAAGGTAAGCCAGAGAGATCTGGCCATTGAATCCAAATGCCTCTCAAACTATAACAGATTCACCGCCTTGCTGCCTGTTGAAAAATGCTTTTGGTTTCTTTCATAAGTCATGCCAATACTCGTTCTAACCATCAGGGCCATCTAAGTTCCACTTTTTCTCATCTCCGAATAAAACAATAAGTCACTTGTCCCCGTAGGAGATGTGTTTTTTAGCCCAGTTCATTCTTGGATGTTTGTAATGTAATTTGGGAGACGGATCGCGTGCCATTTTCTTTAGTATGATGTAATCACACTCTTTAATACGTCTATTTACAGTGTCTTTGGACACCTGTACGCTAAGATTTTTCTTAATTTGCCATATGGACATATTTTGCCTTGATACCAATATCCGTATTTTCTGATCAGTCTGAACAGTCATCAGACGTGATCGTCCACATCTTGGTTCCCGCTTAAAGTTATCATTTCTAGAGAGTACTTGATATATACCTCGCGTTGATCGATTTAAATTTTTTGAAATTTTAGAAAAAGTTTTATTTTGCGTTTGTAGAATATAGATAATCTTATGAGTTTCCTTAAAAATGAAGTTGAGAGTATAGAAAGGGTATTAACTATCCATGATTTAGATTCTAAAAAATCATTTTCTAAAGATAATAAGAATGAATACAAACCCAAAATTTCAGATAAACAATCAAAATTTAAGTCGAAATATCAATATACTACGAAAGGTTATAAACAAAATAAAGTTTCAGCTGAATTAATGGCTTCTGTAAACAAAAATTCATGTGTATTTTGTAATAGTGTTGAGCATAATAGCGGATTCTGTGAATCATTAACCTTGGATGAGAGAAAAGAATTACTAAAAAAGCAAGGAAGATGCTTTTTGTGTTTAAAATCTAAACATAGAATCAAAGACTGTGAAGAAACCAAAATGTGTGATATTTGCGGTAAAAAAACATAGTAGGGCTATTTGTTTCCAACTATAAAATCATTCAAAAGTAAATGTTGATAAAAATGTCGTATCCATTTCTCATTGTGATAACACTTCCACTAGTAAGGTACCAGACGAAAATACCCATTGCAATATATTTTTAAAAATTTGTTCAGCAATAATAAAAGATTTGAAAACTGATAAAAATGAACCAGTTCGTATTTTATTGGATAACGGCAGTATGAGAACATTTATAATTTGCGATATTTCACAAAAGCTAAAATTGCCAGTTATTAGAAAGAAAACCTTATCAGTTTATGCTTTTGGAGCCGAAAAACCGACTGAGAAAACATATAATGTTGTAAAAGTAAAACTAGAAAATAGGGACCAACCCTCTTTGAACATTGAAATCGAAGCCCTTGAAACAGATCAGTCCACAACTAAATTTAGAATTGTGTTTGATGCAAGCGCCCATTCTAAAAGTGAATTATCACTAAATGGCTGTTTATATACTGGTTTAAATCTTATCCCCGATCTGTTCAGTCTTTTAATCAAATTTAGAAACTTTCCAATAGCGGTTACCGCAGACATTCAGAAAGCTTTTTTGCAAATCGAAATTGATGAAGCAGACAGGGACTTTACAAGATTTTTTTTGGGATGATGAGCCATGGGTTGAAGATCCAGGTAAGGTATTTAAAATATTTAGACTCAAGAGAGTACTTTTCGGGTTGAAGTCAAGTCCCTTCCTTCTTGCAGCTACTATCAAGCATCACCTACGAAAGTATGTAGAAACATTTCCTGAATCTTTTGATATTTTAAATTCATCCTTATATGTTGATGACTTTATCAGCAGTCAACCAAATGTTGAATCAGCTTTTAAAATTAGTAAGGAAGTTTATGAAATCTTCCAAGAAGCTTCAATGATATTTAGAAAATGGAAAACTAATTCGTATGAATTACGTCAAAAATGGGAACAATATGGTTTGCATACTGATGACGCAACTGATAATTTTAATCTTAGTAATCAGCACTTGGTAAATTCAAAAGTTTTAGGGGTTTCTTGGGACCCAGATAATGATACATTGTCATTTAAAATTCATAATATGGAAAATTCCCTCTCTAAGAGAGTTAATACTAAACGCTATTTATTGCAAACTGTTGGTCGTATTTTCGACCCAATTGGCTTTCTTGGCCCCTATACCATTAGAATCAAATGCTTAATTCAAGAAGTTTGGTGTTTAGGCCTCAATTGGGATGAGAATTTACCAAAGCATTTGGACAATTTATGGAATGCATGGTTTGAAGAAATAAAGGAACTGAATAGTATTAGCATCCCCAGATATTAGTTGTCTGATATAGCTCCTGGTGAAGTTGATTGTTTTGAATTACGTAGTTTTTCAGATGCCTCAAAAAAGGCATATTGTACAGTAGTATATCTTAGAGCAGTTTTAAAGAACAAGAGCATAGTTACCAGTTTTGTAGCAGCAAAAAGTAGAGTCGCCCCTTTAAAAACTGTTTCTATATCTCGTCTTGAACTTTTAGGAGCCCTTTTGTCTGCTAGACTTTGTCATAAAATTGCTAGAGAATTAGTTTTTCCCGTAAGTTGCTACTTTTGGACTGACTCAACTATTACATTGTATTGGATTAAGGGAGAGTCAGAAAGATTCAAAATGTTTGTTAGAAACAGAATAAAAGAAATCAGAAATCTTAGTGATCCATTAAATTGGTTTCACTGTCCTGGACAAGATAATCCTGCCGATTTTGTTACTAGAGACTTGAAAGTTCCAGAGTTGAAAAATAGTTAGCTTTGGTGGGAAGATCCCCAATGGTTAAAGCAAGACAGATCTCTTTGACCAAAATTGGCTAGTTCATTTGATATATTAGAGATTTCTGAAACTAAAGATGAGTTAGAACTAAAGAAAAATGCTACTGTAAAATCAACAGTTGTTGATAAAAATCAAGCAAATATTGATTTAATTAATCGATACTCGTCTTTTATGAAATTAATAAGAGTTACTGCATATTGTTTAAGATTTTTGAATAACTGTAAATTAAAAACAGGAATCAGAAAATATAATTATTTAGATACTTCTGAGTTACAAAATGCAACCAAGAGACTGATAAAGATTGTGCAAAATTCTGCATTTCAAACTGAAATCCAGTGTTTAAAGGGAAAACGTCCGCTCCCAAACAACAGTAAACTCTTAAGTTTAAACGTATTTCTAGATGCAGATGAGCTGTTGAGGGTCGGCGGAAGATTGAAATTTTCGAATTTAGCGGAATCACAGAAACATCAGGGCATTTCCATACGAACTTGTTTGTCTGTTACACAACTGAAAATCGCTAATGCTTGTTGGCCACCGTTATTTTCAAAAAGTTTGCTTCGCTATATTCTATTGACGATATATCTTCGACAAACTAAGCCGCATTTCCTCGCTTTAAAATACTGGTATTTAAAAAATTGTAGTATGTAACAGACAAACAAGTTCGCATGGAAATGCCCATCAGTTAATTTTACCAAAGTCTCATTATTTCACTGAACTTTTGATTCAACATTATCATAGAAAATTCCTGCATTCGGGTACTCAGACAATCCTATCATTATTATGACAGTTTTATTGGATACCATTTGGTCAAAGCCAAGTAAAGAAAATTATAAGTAGGTGTATAACATGTTTTCGGTCCAAGCATTAAACTATTCAACAAATTATGGGTAATTTATCTCGTGATAGCATTGTACCATCTAGACCATTTGAGAAGACAGGTGTAGATCTATCTGGTCCTATTATAACAAAAGCTAACTTGACGCGATCAAAGATTAAAATAAAATCATACATTGCTATATTCATATGTTTTTCTACTAAAGCAGTACACCTGGAAATTGTTTCAGACTTGACCACAGAAGCATTTTTAGCCTGTTTAAGAAGATTTGTTTCTCGACGATCGAACCCTCTGTTATATGGAGTGATAATGCCACCAATTTTAAGGGTACTTATGCTCTTTTAAAATCCTTCTACCAAATTTGTGCTTCGGAAGAAATTCAGAGATTTAGTGCAGATGAGGGAATAAAATGAAACTTCATACCACCTGCATCTCCACATTTCGGTAGACTATGGGAATCGAATATTAAAGCTATGAAAAGAATACTCTTGAAAATAACTAAATCCTCTACTTTAAATTTCGAAGAGTTGAGAACACTTGTAACCCAAATTGAACCGGTCATGAACTCACGACCATTAACCCTATTATCTACAGATATTAACGATTTACAGCCATTGATACCTGATCACTTCCTTACTGGAGGTCCTCTTCTAAATATTTCTGATAATAACGAAGTTTCAGATTCTTTGCCTTTTTCTTCTAGATGGACCTTAGTTCAACGAATAAAAGAGCAGTTCTGGAGCCGCTGGAGCCTAGAATACTTAAATGAGTTGCAAGTTCGAAGTAAATGGAAAAAGACCTTGCAAAATCTTCAAGATGGTCAACTCGTGTTACTGAAAGATAGAAACGAAGAGTTCAACAACTGGAGGTTAGCAAGAGTTTTGAAGTCCTACAAAGGAGACGATGGACATGTCCGCGTCGTCGATCTCAAGACCTCCACAGGTATACTACGTAGGAACATCACAGGAGTTGTTCCATTGCCTATTTATGATGATGTTGGACAGTCGTCCAACGCCGGGCGGGATGTTTCGGCTAATTAGCGAGCATCGTATTTAGCCAGCTTGGGCGTTCTTTAAAGTATAGACTCTTTTATAAACTGAAATGAAATAATCTTTTTGTTGATATTAGATTCTTAGATGTAATAGAATGTCGAATATTTCTCAAACTTTTATTTTATGTTTTTTTGTAATTAAATGTTTTGTTTCGTCCAAAGATTTGTAATTGATCTAGATTTAAATTACACTGAACCACAATATTAGAACTGTTGATCGAGAATAATTAATGGAATAGAAAAATTTCGCAGCAGTGCTATTATAAAGAATATCGCAAAATCTCAGGAACTAAATTACTAAGAATTAAGGCTTTTTTCTTTTAAATTAAGAACAACAAATTTTTTTTTCCCAGTTTGTTTCTTAAGTTTAAGTATAATTTATTGTAATTCAAAATTGTTTGCGTATTTTCCTTGCTCCATGTGCTTAAATTTGGGAATCTAATGAAAACATCTAGCCGGTGAAAAGTGAAGCATACCAAATTTATGTGACGTATGCAAATAAATTGTGCTTTTTAATCAGCTTTTTAAATATAATTTTTCAACTATTTGGAACTAATTTTTGAAAGTAGGTGCATTCAGTAGGTTACTCTCATAGGTACCGTTTGGTACAATCAGAATCACAATTTCACATGTATTTTTTCAGATTTGCTTGAAGAAAGAATTGTGCTTGACTTTTAATATCGTTACGTGCTACATGAATTAATTATGAGATTTCTTACAGTAAAATATATATATATATATATATATATATATATATTTGCAGAGTTAGTACATTTGCAACAAATTAAAAACTTTTCAGTTACACATTATACAATTTCAGCGTATATAGTGGTTCACAAAAAGATATTACAAATATAAAATTTGACGAATATCATTATAGTGAATAGCTATTAGACGAAACTAGATATTTTTGAAAAACATCGTAAAATATTTCTGCATCCACTCTTATCATGTGAGGCCTTTAATGGCAACAGGCAAGAGTTTTGGGACTACTACAGTGCTAACAGTAGGAAACATATCTAACTATATAGGCAGAATTTTTTTCTATCAAAGTACATCACGTCTTTCTGAGTATCTATATTATAAAGGACAAACATATCGTGAGTAACACTGACGTCATTTTGCGAATGGCAAATTGGCAAAATGGCCTTCATGATCAAATTTCAGTTTTGCAATTTTCGCTGTTGCAATTTTTAAATATTTTAACTATCATACATTTTTAATTTTAAGCTATTGCATAGCTTTTATCGCGGGCTTTGAGCGCGGCGACCGAATCTAGAAATACCGTAACGAGAAAATTCTAACACTCCGGCTACCGTCGTTTCAGTTCGGCAGACTTCTGCAGACTTTATTCAATAAAAGAAAAAAAAAATGTTTTCTTATCGGTCACCACGCTCAAAAAGTGTAACTTGAATTAATATCAAAGAAAAAGAAAAAACTTGAATTAATATCAAAGACAAAAAAAAAAAAAAACTGCATAAATAAAAAATAAATAAATAATTATAATTGCATAAGTTGATAAAAAATGCTATGCAATAGCTTCACCGCGGCAGTCCCCGAGTACCATACTTATTATTTTTTATATTGTTGTATAGGGAAAAAAAATCTAGTTTTATATTTAATTTGTTTGAAAACTGTATCTTAATTGGCTTATTTATTGCGTTTTTAAAAATAATTTTCAAGCATGATTTTTTGTAATTTATTTCTATTTCTAGTTGGCTTCATTATATAATAAGCATTTTGTACATGAAACAATCAAAAATTTTCAGCATTTATTTCTTATTAAGTTTCCATAAAGAAACTAAATCTTCCTCTATAAATAAAAGAATAAAAAAAATAAAAATAAACATAAATTTAACATACATGAAGACCCCAGAAGCCAAGGGAGACTAAATTGAAAAAACTGAGATAAGTGCACGGCTATATAAAAATAAGGCTATTTGGAGGTAAAAGAATAAACATAAGTGATTTTCTAATTTTGTGCAGCGTTCTACAAATTAACTACTTAAGCTCTTAAGATTACTTAATTATTTCTGCTTTCTTTTAAGCTCTTTAATCTCTACTTTTATTTTTTTAAATATTATATCCCACTTTACTTTCCCAGTTATTGAAATAAGTGTTCTAGGACCACAATGCAATAAACAACAGTTCCGAAATTTTAATTCAGTCAATTACTATATTAATATTCAACTTTCAACACAATTTACTCCTAATCTAAAATTTGTGACTTTGTCCCTGGAGTTCAGGATTACTCATATTATAATCAAAGAATTTAAATTTTCACACTGCCAAATCGGTAAAAAAAGTTTTTAATGAAATTTGTTAGCAAACTATACCTCAGTTTATTGATTGTCTATGGTTTTAAAGACAATTTTCAAATGTGAAACATTTTTTTAATTTGTTTCTAACGAGTGGAACTTGGTTATGAAAGAATAATCCATTTGCGCTTCTACACTCTTAAAACGAAAGAGCTGATTTGGCTTCTCATTAAAGAGCTGTAATTTTTTCGATCATAAAAGAGTTGTTTTTCAAACGATTAAATCTTCTTGATCTAAATTGGTTATTTAAATAGCTCAACTTCATTTAAATTGGTTAAAACTCGAGTTATTTCAACTCTTTTTGAGAAGCTGCCTTTCAACATTGAGATGAGTGGATTTTAGCTCAACTTGAGCTATTTTGTGGCTGACTTTTTAAGAGAGTAACAATGTAAAGAGATTCGTATCTTTTTACTGTTAATATTCCATAAAAGAAGAAAATCTTCCTCCATGAATAAATAAATAAAGTAATATAAATCAAACACAAATTTAACGCAATAATAATATAATTTAGCGCAATTAAAGCACTGGAATGATCAAAAGGAAAAAAAGACTGCCGCAAATAGCAAAATCTTGCGCTAATAATTGTTAACGAGCGACTAATACGAAATTATCGCTTTTGATAAATTTCAAAACTTTATTTGATTGTATCTTTAATATTTTTCATACAACAATGCTTTTTGGAGTTAGTAGTAAAAAATTTAGTAAAATAATTATTAGAGTTTTCATTTACTTAAGGTTTTCGCCTGTAGTCTGTAACCCGGGATGCTCGGGTTCCATCGTTTATGTGGAAATCGCATCATATTATATTTACCTTTTGAATTACCGATTTTGGTCTAAATTTTGGATGATTCTTTATATAAGTGTATGTTAAAAATAAAAAATAATTAAATTACATAACTGTGACAGAAACAAGTCGGAAATTGCATATCATGCGTAGAAAATGAGGTCCGTTTGTACTATAACGAAGTTTTAAAAATATTCTGGTCTTGGTGCAATAGTAATATAGTTCTTCGGATACCATATGGTAGTCAAAATCTTTTGTGTGTGCCTGTAAATACTATCTGATTTCTATTATACAGATAGTAGTAAACCTCAGCAACGAATATGATTTTCATAAAATGAGAAACAGTTTAATATATTTAAAACTCTCCTCAAACAATGTTTCGCACTATACCATTGTGTAATGGAATACTTTTGTCTGACTCTGTAAATTAATAACAAATAAGCTTTGCACCACAGATTGTACATAATGTATATTTTAGTATGTACTTTATAGATCCATATAAACTTTATTATGTTCGAATGAGTGTAATTTCATGAAAATGCGCTTGAAACTATTTTTTCCATTGGCCGAATTATAACGGAATACTTTTGAGTGCCCCTGTACTTAATATATACATCCGATTTTCATAAAATTTGACTCGACAAAATGACTCATCAATTATATATTTTAATTTTCAAACGATTTTGTTGGGTAGTTTTTGCTCTGTTATATGTGGACGGAATGAATGAAGACTATAAGTCCTATATACTCTCTTAAAAAGTCAGCCACAAAATAGCTCAAGTTGAGCTGAAATCCACTCATCTCAATGTTGAAAGGCAGCTTCTCAAAAAAGAGTTGAAATAACTCAAGTTTTAAAAAATTTAAATGAAGTTGAGCTATTTAAATAACCAATTTAGATCAAGAAGATTTAATCGTTTGAAAAACAACTCTTTTATGATCGAAAAAATTACAGCTCTTTCATGAGAAGCCAAATCAGCTCTTTCGTTTTAAGAGTGTATTTACATAATTATGAACTCCCCTAGAAAAGAGTATCAATCAAAATAAAGTACATTTGGCGAATGTCGTTTACAAAACACGTTGCGAAATTAGAGTTTTTTCGATGATTTTTAATTAGCACTGAATTGTTCTCTGTTACAAATAACCCTAATTCGCTTCGAACACATAAAATTAAAGGTCGAAGTATTTAAGGTAATTTCAGTTTAATGAAAATGTTGTATCGTTTTAAATTAGGGCTTCGTAAATTGTTTCCCAGTGCTCCTCTTCGAAATTTAGATTTCCTAATTTTGAACGCGATAATTTACATGTGAGATCTCATAACTCTTTTTTAATGGCATTATTTGAAATAAGTCATTCGATTCTTTTTTTAAATTTAAATTAAGAAAATAAACATAAATGTAAAATGTTTCTTTTGCATTACATTAGTGATACAAGCATGTTTCTAATAGTCTGGAATTTGAAAGCTTTTAATATTTTAAGATTAATTTTTATTAAATCTAGTATTTGACTTAATTTATAAACCGGTTTTTTCTTTAAGAGGGCTGAGGGTTTGATGGATACGGAAAAACATGTAAACAGAGCTCTCGCTTCGACTCCATATAAAAACAGAAGTATTCAATGTAATTAATTTAAACTGTCTTATATTTTTAAGGTATGTTTACAGTCTTATAAAATTATAAAATGAAGTACTTCAATGTAATATAATAAAAAATATAGCAAAATTTATGTAACTCAATTTTCGAAAAAAATTATGTGTTATATCACCATCCGTAAGATATCTTAACATTCAATTGACATAAGAACGTAATTTTTACTTTAAAATAATCAGGAGACTTTATTCTATAGAATGAATTAAGAATATAACTATCACTCAAAAAAAAAAAAAAAAACATTTAAAAAAATATATAATAATATAAAAAATATTTAAAAAAATATATAAAAAAAATAAAAAAAAACCTAAGCCATTCCAGCAAATAGTTTTTTTTAATCTTACGGATAGTAGTCAAAAATCAAGTTTTGAGAAAACGAGACTTCTTTAAGTCGCGTTAAAGTTAAAATCATATGGGTGCGGCTATGAAAGTTTTGATACATAAATGCTTATAACTCCGTTAAAAATGCAAATATTTTTATGCATTTTTTTGCACTGAGTTGCAAATTAATGGAATAATCAAAATAGATCATAAAAAATCGATTTTTTGAAAAGTTTTCAAGCCCTGAGCCCCCTTAAAAGGTAAGAAAAAAATAGAGCTGATTTTATTAATCTGATAAAAACATAATAAAATTTAAGTGTAGCATTTTGTAGAAAAGCGATGGTGGGTTAAATATTTATATTTAAGACAAATTAAAAATCCTATTACCATGCTATGCAGATTTAATTTCTATCTTTATTTCAATTAAAAGTCACTTTATAATTCTTGAAATGATAGTTCATTGAAAATTTCGTCACAATTTTGTGAAGAAGTTTGACTCTTATGGACAAATTTAAGGATGTATTATTTAAATTTATGAACTTTAATATTTAAATATATCGACTCTTATGGACATTTTCTTTAGATTAAGATCACTTTCACAAATGAAAATATTTCAAATCTTTTAAAAATCAGGACTTTTTTTTATTATTTTTTATATTACTATTAATTTGATTGCATAGTAGTTTCTAAAGTGTTCGGAATATCAATAGGAGTTGCACAAGAATTTTTTCTTTTATATTACGCAAGTTCCACACTTATCTGAAAATTTTCTAGGACTCTCCTTTGATAAATTACTTACTGAATTATCTTCTAATGTGCTATTAGATTGTAATAATTGCCAATAATGTAACACTAGTCGGTGATGAAACCACCCGCAGTTAATTATCTAATGCAAAATTTTATCAAAATCCTTTGCTTACGACTTTTTCAGCTTCAACCGCTAATCGTTATGCACTACTTGAGACGTATAGTTAACTTCCGTATACGTATAATAGTTAATACACTAAAAATAGTGGGATAAGTGAAACGTGATTTCTTAAACTTATTAGGGGACATCCCTAATTGTCAGATCTGGATTTTGGCGACGGTGGTATCGTTTGAAAACTCTTGCTAGGAGGACAGAAAAGTGTTTATGATCTATACTCCGGGATCCAATAGTTTACCAGGTACAGAAATTTTCCGTTTCAGAAGAGCGGAATAAAGGAAGGGAAATCAGCATCAGGATTCTTCAAAAGCTATCAAATGCAGGAATTCTGTTTTGTAATAAATCCTGATAATGTTTTTTTATATAAAAGTGATGAAAATTCACGTGTTTTTAACACCTGGCGCAAACGACGCAGAGCATTGTTGTTTAACAGTAAAACTGTTGTCGTGCTCCACTCCTGGAATGTCCTTCCTACTCATTGCCTATGTCTTACTTTCATCGCATACAATCAGGCGAGGATTTAGCTCCTGTATCTAATCATGCTGTTCTTGCAATTCGCATTTATTGACCAGTAAATCGTAAAACAGTTTTCAAATCGTCTTTTTTCTTTACTCTCATTTTCTCTTTTTCACTGAGAATATTTCACAAACTATTCGATTTCGAAGTATAGTTTCTGTACATTTCTTGACCTTTGTGAAGTCGAGAACTTTTGAATGATACCACTCTCGCGATAATACAGAACTTATATATCTGGTATGTTCCCTATTTAGTACAGAATGCCACGTTAGTGACAGAGAGAAGACGAATGTACAATACACAATTTTAGTTAGAGTAACAAAACGCAGAAAATGATTGTTTCAAATAATTTTACTATGAGAAATGCAGATTTCTAGAAAAGGAAAATATCAATTCATTAACTATTGGTGTGCTACTCTATACTGTTACACAGGATGTTCATAAAATCCTGTTAACATTAGAAATTGTTATAAGTACTGGTATATTTGATATAGAATTTGTGTTATTTTTTCGATATCTAACATTTGTGCACCAATACTTACAACGCTACTTGAACGTGTGCGTCTATAGTTACCCTCAATATCTCAAATAAATACTTTATCTTCTTCCATACATGAATTGGAATATCAGACACTAAAAATTTGATAGCTTCTGTGATCATGCTTAAAGCATCGTAATATCACCAACATAGATGCATACATACTGTCCTTAAAGCACAGTATTGTCCAAGTATAGGATAGGTGGTGAATGGGTCAGAAGTAAGGTACCAAATTATTTCATTCCGTCCAATTAACCTTTAAACTTTACATACTTTTAACACGTTGAGTGCCAAGTCTATTTTGTCTGCTTTTCCGTTCAAGCCGCAATATAATATTTCCATTACACAATCCAAACACTGTCAGTCACCGGTGGCAGATACGACCTAAACGGAATTTTACACCCATTTGTTGTAAAGTTTTTTTTCTTTAGTGGTAGTAATCTTTTAGACAAAAATGAAACCGATTTTTTTAATAAGTAATATTTTATTTTAAAAATAAAAGCAATTCACGCAAAATTAAAAAAGCACCTTTAAAAATATTAAATCTTATTTTGTTGAACTGAAAGAGAATATCGGAATCAAAAATTTAAAATAAGCTCAAAACCAGAATAATTATATGAGCCTTTCTTTAAAAAAATGTTAACTTACCTTTAACGTGATTTTTTTGCTTAATTTTCTTTTATATAAATTTTTCTCAACTTGTATTAATAAGTTTTTTTTCTCTGTTGTCAGAAGCTTTTTCTGTAGAATACTTTTGTACGTTAAGCTATTTAAGGGTATATTTAAATTTTACTCTCTTGAACTTATTTAACCTATTAAAAATAAAAATGATAAAATTAATAAAATTTTTAATATCTAAACATAATACTAAAAATCTTATTTAAATTTATAAATCTTATATAAAAATTTTTTAACTATTGATGGCCAGAGTGCAGGCCTTTCTACATAGTAAATGAATATAAAATTTAATTCTCTATAATCAGGTAATTCATGGCAGTCTATTAAATTAAATTAATTCCAAACATGAATTTAGGACTATTTTTTAACACTTTCCAACATAGTTTAAAAGTCTTTATGACTTCGGTTTGTCTACCCGTCTGTCCGTATTCTAACTTGTGTATATTCCGATTGCCATGAAATTAATATATGTTACTGGGGTTTGTCATGATATGTTCGATATTGAAAATAAAGTACACTGGTGGACAAAATTAAGAGATGGAAGGCATTTTCCGAAATATCTCGAGAAATACTGGATAAAAATAAATGAAAATTGGTATGGATATAACTTATAGTATGACAATAATATGTGCAAAGCAAAAATTAAAGTTCCATTCATTGGCAAGAGTTATTGCCAACAATCCAATGTGGACTGAAATTCATGATGAAAGATGGCAGTGAAAGTGAGGCTTGTATGGTGTGTGATCGCCTCTAGTATGGTGTGTGGTCATCTCTGACAGATAGCCAGCATGCACAATGAGTATGCATGCTGTTAATAAGAGAGTTAAGGATTGCTCGTGGAAGACTCTCCCACTCTTCCACCAGAGCAGTTTTTAATTCCGGAATGGTTCTGGGTGGGAGTTGGCGTCTCGCAATAGCCCTTCCAAGAGCATCCCAATCATGTTCAACGGGGTTAAGGTCAGGCGATTTGGCTGGCCAATCCATTCGATGAATATCATCGCTTTGCAGATACTCCTCAACGGACGTCTACAGTGACACAACTGTCTAGGGACCTTGCTGCTGCCACAGGAACATTAGTTTCAAGGAAGACTGTTGCCAGGAGGCTCGGTGAAAAAGGGTTGTATGCCAGGAAGCCCGCCATTTGCATCCCACTCATTCTCTTCCACAAAAGAGAGCGTGTACAATGGTGCAGACAGAACAACACTAGACAAAGCTCTAGTGGGCTAATGTTCTGTTCACAAATGAGTTTAGATTCAGTCTTCAACCTGATTCTCGGCGAATATTCATATGGAGGGAACCTGGGACCCGATACCATCCCAGTAACATCATGGAAAGGGATCATTATGCTGGTGGAGGACTGATGGTTTGGGCAGGGATCAAGAAAGATACCCGCACACCGCTCCATGTGTTTGACACTGGTTCCGTGAATGCCCAGAAGTACAGGCAAGATATCCTACAATCCTACGTGCGTATTTTCGGGGGTGCTGTTTACCCTGAATTCGTTTTTATAGACGACAATGCCCGACTACATAGGGCTCGCCTGGTTGAGGAGTATCTGGAAAGCGAGGATATTCATCGAATGGATTGGCCAGCCAAATCGACTGACCTTAACCCCATTGAACATGCTTGGGATGCTCTTGGAAAAGCTATTGCGAGACGCCAACCCCCACCCAGAACCATTCCGGAGTTAAAAACTGCTCTGGTGGAAGAGTGGGAGAGTCTTCCACAAGCAATCCTTAACTCTCTTATTAACAGCATGCATACTCATTGTGCATGCTGTCTATATGTCAGAGGTGACCACACACCATACTAGAGGCGATCACACACCACACAAGCCTCACTTTCTTTGCCATCTTTCATCATGAATTTCCGTCCACATTGGACTGTTGACAATAACTCTTGCCAATGAATGGTACTTTAATTTTTGCTTTGCACATATTATTGTCATACTATAAGTTAGATCCATACCAATTTTCATTTATTTTTATCGAGTATTTCTCAAGATATTTGGGAAAATGCCTCCCATCTCTTAATTTTGTCCACCAGTGTATGTAGTACTTACGGTTCATCTACAAGGACACTCAAAAGAATTCTGTTACATTATAGTCTATGTTAAAAAATATCACTTACAGCGTATTTTTATGATATTACACTATTTTAAACATAGTGAAATTGCTATGTCACAGAGGTGTACTGCAAGGTTCTTATTGTTCTTATTGCAGAATATGGTATTTATATAGAATTTATCATTTATTTACAGGAGACACACACATAAAAGATTTCTGATATAAAAGAAAATGAACAATAACTGAACTACTGCAAAGCAATAATTGTTAAAAATGTGTTTTCGGCTGCGGTATTTTATTATTATTAGAATATAACTTGATGTTTATGACACACAAAGAATCTGGGTACAGTAGAAAATTAATAATACTTGAACTATTGAAATTAAATTATTTTTAAAAGCGTGTTTACAATAGTGGTATTTTATTATTATTTAAGTATTACTTGGTGTTTATGACGCACAAAAGAAACTGGGCACAGAAGAAAATTAACAATAATTGAACGATTGAAAATCAATGATTATTAGAAGTGTGTTTTCAACAGTGCTATTTTATTATTATTTAAATATTACTTGATGTCTATGACACACAAAATAATTTGGGTACAGAAGAAAATGAACAATAATTAAGCTATTGCAAATCAATAATTAATGGAGATAAGTTTTCGGCTGTTGTATTTTATTATTATTTAAATGAAACTTGGTGTCTACGAATTCAACATATCATATACAGAGCATCACAAAATATCTCAACAAGATCAGTTTAACGGCGGGAATTTCTAAATGGAAACTTTAAATTGCACTATGCGTTTAATTGAACCGACTTATAGGATATTATATAATGTATGTACATAGCCATACATCATATACAGCGCTGCACAAAAAATCGTTATTTTCTCGACAATTCATAGCAATATTACAAATTTGATTTTTGTAAAAAAAAAAAAAAAAAAAAAAAAAAAAAAGTTTGATTTTACGGAGATTGTACTGGCAATCGGGACTACAGTACAATGTACTGTTTTTTAACAGAAAAATTACAGTAAATTTAAGAGAATGATCCATTTTTTTTTCGGAAAAACGGAAAAATTACGGGAATTTTTCCGTTAAAAAACGGAGAATTGAAAGTGTTCCAATTGCCAGTACAATCGCCGTAAAATCTTTTTTTTTTCTTTACAGTGTACGTTATGATTATGCGTTTTCCAAACTGTTGACTAGGTTTTAAACATTTTCTACTATTGTCTGACTAAATCTGAATGGGGTTCCCCATCCAGATAGCTTCCTCATTGTTCATTATCACTTTTTGCTCTTTTTAGTACTTATTTTTGACGCAGCAAGTCCCCTAAGGAATTTTGTGCCATTAAACATCATACAACAAACCAACCAACCAACCAAACTGTTCATTTAGACATCACTTTTCACCTTATAAACCGCGAAGATTTGTTACATTATTGAGAAAGTGTTCATAATCTATTTACCGGGAGGCGGCAGCACGAGATAATCACCTCATTGAATTCACGGCTGAAATTCCATTAGTTAAAATTCGATTTGCATATCAAATCGCAATCGGTCTGTCAAATCGAATCTTGGTAAAAAACTCCAACAAATCCGATTTTAGCGCCTGATTACATAAGTTTACCATTGTGTTTTCCTTCTCCCAGTTTACGATGTTTCCATACGCGCTGTAAAAAGTTTGACCCTTTTGCTGCATCGTCGCTCCCCTGCTTTTAAAAAATATCTTTCTTTTGACCCATAAGAATGCTCCATAATAGGGTAAAGTAATCGTTCTCTATAAAAGTGGGGTAGTGACGATGCTGCAAAAGGGTCTATTTTTTTACAGTGTTTGGAAACATCGTAAACTGGGAGCAGGAAAACACAATGATAAACCTACGAATCAACCGCGGAAATTAAGTTTTCTAATGTTTTATCAAATATATGACGATTGCGTTTTAATATGCGAATCTAGTTTTAATTAATTTTGGAACAACGCCGTACAAGTAAGCGTCTTTTCTTAAATGGGAGGAATAACCGCAAGGTTAACAGTGAGGTCACATCAATCAAGGTCACACGCCACGTAGCGGATGGGATGAAACCACAAAAATATACCTGTTTTCTTCTTTATAATCTATTAATCGTGCATCTATGAAATAACTGCGAAATCTCAAATGTCCTGTTTGTAAAAAATAGATTATAATTTCTTTTGTATGAATGGCAACAGAATTGTTTTGTTGTTAGAATAAAATATTGCTTTAAAAAGTTGGCTGGTTAATGCGTTGAATAAAGTTTAAGTTTGAAGTATTATTGTAAATAAATGTAATTATTTGGAATCAGATAGAATACATTGAATAAATAAGTGAAGTACGAATAAATATTATTTAATACTAGAACCGCGGGAAAATTCAGCCAAGTTTTATAAAAATATTTCTCAGCGGAATTTTTATTTAGAACTGTTAAAGTTATTTATTGAAAATATTTTTTCTCAGCTTATATTTAGCTTATTTTACCAAGAGTTTTCTGGTTCGAATCGACATCTCTCCATATGATACGGGTCAAAGTGACCCGTCGCCGCGGTTCTAGTGTTAATAATATAATAAAACTTATGCTGATTTAAATACGTTCGATTTCAGTTATATTTTTAATATAATAAAATATGGATCATAAAAAGTATTAAGTATATGTAAAGATCGAATTTTGTAATCTCATTTTTTACTGAATTCTTGATGTGCTAAAATTATACAAAATGATGTATACACATTTGTATTCCCGATGAGAATACTGTGTTTATCAATGTTTAGAATATGTATAAAATCTAATAATAAATAAAATATTAATTTTTAGGTCCTTTTTTTCGTTTTTCGAGAGCAGATGCTAAGATTCTAATATTCTCTTCATCGTATTGCACTCATGTAATTTAACTTACAAACATTTCATTTAATTTTAAACTCTTTTCACTTTATATTCGGAATCGCTTCAATTTAAAAATCATGCATTAAATGTTGTACTATTAAACGAGCAAGTATTGTTCATTTATTTGTTTAAATATTTTGCAATTCTTGACTATAATTTTCCTAAAATAGTCAAATTATTATTATTGTTATTATTATTTTAAACAGACAAAGTCATTTAGAGAATTCCTATAATAAATTCAATCACAAATTTCAAATTGTTATTCACTCAGAGAAGATGAATCTTGTTTACCAGATTTATTGCAAAATATTTTTGTTACAGATTTTTTTCTGAAATATGTGTGTTAATAAAAAAACTTTTTTTAAAATTTTATTTTCAAGGCAAAAGAAAATGCGTTAATGTTTTCGTAGTATATGCATATTTTCTCCCAAAATAAAAATGGTATTGCAGCTAATTTTTTAATGTAGAATAACTTTATCAAAACAAACTGTAACAAAAATACTTTTCAATAAATCTGGTAAGCAAGATTCATCTTCTATGAGTGAGTAAAAATTCAGACAATATGCAAAAGAGTTGCGCAGTTAGTAGATATATACGAAAATATAACGTCATACGAAAGACCAGCGTATTTCATTATCACCCCATGCTCCAGATGGCGCAGCTGTCTCAATTTACGCCAGATTCTAGCATTAACTTCGTATGCTTATTATATGTGCAATTTTGTTCTGGAATCTCAGCCGTAAATTTGATAAGGTGATTGATTGGCTGCGCTGCCGCCTTCCGGTCTACTATGCTATACGCACAATTTTTCATACTTGTCTAAATAAACTTTGATAGCTTATAAAATAATATTTTTAAAAAAATTACATTTATTCTACGCTTAAATTTTTCATTCCATGTGTCTTGTATGAGATAACTAATTTTAATTGTAAATTTATTTTAGTTTTAAAAACTGTTTAAAAATTTATGACTGAAATAAAACTTTTTCATGAGTAAACACTCTTAGTAACACTTTTCTGATTTTATGGCTCATGAGATTTAAATATTTCCAGTCGTTGCTAAACATTTCTGTAACGACGGACTCGTAATTGCTTAAAATTAAGAAAGATTCAATTAGTAAAATGTGTTCCCAAATCACATTTTCTGGGTTTTAATGCGATTGCACATCCAATAAATACCTAACGAAGCAATTATTACGCTCTCTTCTGTGTCACAAATTTTCTCTAACGTTAGAAAATTGTTTAAATTTTACATTACCTTTCAAAATTAAGCAAATACTTTAAAGTTTAAACTAACGTATTGACTATTTTCTGCATAGTTGATTTTAAAATAATAATTAGGGGAATGTGGTGTAACATCGGTGGTGTATGTACCTTTTGACTTTTTAATTTTTAATTTTTAAAATAATTTCCAAAACTAAAAAAAGAAATTTTTTTATAAAACTTTATGAGGTTATAAACTACATATATTTGCCTTAAATTTTTATATAAATAATTTCCATAAAATTTTTCAATTAAAAATAAAATGAAAATAGGACTAAGGTACACCACTAGTGTTGTACTTGGTCCCATTACTATAAATGTAAAAAAAAAAAAAAAAAAAAATGTTTTTAGCGAACAAAATCAACATTTATTAATCAAGAAGCTACATATATAAATTTTTGATAATTTCATTGTTTATTAGGTTTTAAAAATAAGAAAGTCTAAATAGAATAAAACTTCAGAACAGTTACACTTTTTATAATCACTAAAGACATTGAAACTTATTTATATTAGTAGTTATATTTACTTTTTGCCAAGATTGTAACAAGAAAAGCCAATTCCAAATGTTAACTTCTTGAGCTACCTTTCAGATCCATTAGACATTACCTAGTGTACCTTGGACCCAGTCCAAGGTACACCACTTTTATCAGTTTCAAGGTAGACCACTTGACACATAAAAACAAAACTACCAACCATGATGTTAAGAGTAGACCTAACTTTATTTAATGCGCACGGTGTAGTTGCTAGAGCATTGCTTTATTATGAATAATCCTCATTAAAAAAAGTTAGATATGTTTTAGCATACAAATAACATAGAAATATTTAAGAAAAAATTACTTTTGGAAGGTGAATTCCCTTTTTTAAAAATTGGACATTTTGTTGAGCGTCTAAACAAATTCCAAGAACTTAAATGAGACCTCTGGTAGCAAATATTTAATATATAAATGTTCTTGTTTAATGATCTAAACAAGTAAAGCTAGAATCAGCATAAGTCCGAGGTACACATATGTCCAAGATACACCACTTTCCCCTACATTTTATTAATACTGAGTATACATATATATATATATTATTATGTGCGTTCGTAATTATATAAATACGTAGCACCTATAATCGTAGTCTGGTCCCTCTGCTTTCATATAACAGCACAAAACTTTCCAACAAAATGGTTTGAAATTTTATATATATGTTTAATCACGGAAGAATTTTATGGAGTCATTTCAAATTTTTGTGAAAATCGAATGAAAACTTAAAAAATAGTAATGATTTTTTTTTCATTCTACTAAATTATATCATACGGGATAAATGCAACAATATCCTATGGTAGGTAATGATTCTAAATTGCCATGGTGATGACGGCATATTTAAGAAGAGTTCACATTATCTCTGTTTTGCAGAATTTAAATATATATAATCGTAATAAATTTTGTATTCATGTATTTTTGTACACGAATGAAACAATTATTGTATGATATAGCTTAGATCTGAATATTTATAAAACTAATCATAGTACGAACTCACTTCAATTTCCAAATTTATATACTATTTCCAACGTGTTATATATCTTATTCAAGCAAGGGACAAACGTTTCCGTGTAAAACTCTGACGTCATTTTGCGAATGGCAATCGCAGACGATTAAGTTTAACTTTTATTAATTTTCATTGCAATGTTTTAGACTTCTAAACACCACTTTTTTTAATTCCTTTCTCATCAAATAGGGAAATGAATAAAAACTAGTCAGTCCTGTAAATGCCAAAATTTTCTTCCACCTCATACGCGTTGAGACTTCCTGTAAAATGTAGCATAGCAGCGCTAACTGTTAGATGGTTTACACCAAAATCTAGTTAACAACAATTTATGACAACTTCTAACAGAATCTGAATTTTAATGAAAATTAGTGCACTAGTTTCTGAGATAGGGCTATTGCGGTTATCTTAAAAAATTCTGCATGATACCGCCACCTGTTGGGTGATACACACCAAAACAGGATCAGAATAAGCTTTTATCAGGTACTAATTAAATCTGGATTTTGATGAAAATCCATAAATTAACTCTAAGTATCTACTGGAAATCGTGGAAAATTCCGCATAGCAGCACTACGATTTACACCAAAAAAGTAAACAACACTACTCTATATTAGTGACTAACTTCTAAATTTTGATGAAAATTCGTCCGTAAGTTCTTGAAGTTAGAGCTATTGCGATAATCATGAATAATGGAGCATAGGAACGCCAGCTCTTGAGCGATTTGCACCAAAGAAATTTTCCCCAAATTATATCAAGAAATAACAGAATCTAAAGTTTTATAAAAACTCGTGCATCAGCTCCAATTTTTATCAAGGTTTAACAGAATCTAAAGTTTTTTTTTGAAATTCCGTTCATTAGTTCCTGAGATAGAGCGCCCACAAAATTTTTGTCACATGCAGACTTACAGAAAGACATTTTCTAAAAACCATGAAATCAGGTTCAGGACATACGAAAACTTTAAGTCGAAATTTTTCACCTATTCAATACTTTCTTCTTGTAAAGAAAGTAAAAATTACTTTCAAGCGCAATTTTTTCGAAAATTAGATCGCAAATTATTAAAAAACTGTATCACAATTTAGTTAATTTTTAATGTTTTAAAATTAACTTTCAAGTTTGATTTTGCCTTTAAATCTATTTCTGCCGCGTGCAGAAATAGTCACGAAAGATATTTGATCACGAAAGATAAATACGTTTGCACTTTAATTCATATAAGTACGTCGTCATTTGATTCAAAGTTATATATTCCATAATGAAATTAAAGCTTTCATCAAACAATCCTTACTAATATTATAAATCGGAAAGTGAGTTTGTTTGTTTGTTTGTTTGTTCCGCTTTCACGCCGTAACTACTGAACCGATTGCTTTGAAATTTTGCAGACGTAAAGTTAGAAGTCCGGATTAAATAATAGGGTAATTTTTATTTATTTTATTCAAATATTTTCCTTAATAATTCAAAATTTAATTATTTTTCATACAAAATCAATAGGCATTTTTCAGATAAAATTTAACCATTTTCCTTTCCTGTTGCCAAGAAAATAAAAAATTGGAATAATAATTTTCAGCGGCAATGAATTTTTAATAGAAAACTTCCACGCGAAAAACTATAATAAAATAATTTAAAAGAAAATAAATATGACGTCATGTTTGAAATAAAAATAAAAGGTGTATTTTTTATAATACATTTAACAAGGATATTTGTTTAGTTAATGGGAATTTTTGTGTAAAATATGGTGACATAAATTAAAAGTAAAAAGAATGAAAAAGAATTATATTTTTAATAAAATGGTTCACTCATGAAAATGTGACGTCATAGTTGAAATAAAACAGGTACTTTATAGCAGTCGTTAAAAATATAAGGGGTATGAATATCAGTAGCTAATGGAGGGAAATAAATAATGACGTCATATTTAAAATGAATCAGAAATATTTTTTACTTATACTAATTAATAAGTTATAAGTTACATACAAATAAATATTTTTATTCAAAACTCATAATTATCAATGGAAGAAATTTTTTGTGGGGAAAAGGTGGAAAATAAAATCACTGATTAATATATTTTTGGCTTGATTTTTTAACACTTTCGAATAAAGTTGAAAAGTTATTATGCTTTCGGTTTGTCTGTCTGGTCGCTTTCCAACATTCGTAAATATACTCCGATTTCCATGAAATTTTTGGACATTATTAACGTTTACCTAGCACGAATACCTATTGAAAATGAAGTTCCTACCATGATTAGTTTATTTACAGGGATAGTCAAAAAATTTCCTTATATTACGGCATTATGGGGAAAAATCGTTTTAATTAAATTTAACGATGTTACAGCCTGTAGAACATATTCAAATTTATATGCATTTACAAAGTGCACTAAAATATGCATTTTTTAAAGTATGTAGTGAAAAGGGCACTTACTATTCATTTACAGGGTCAGACAGAAGAATTCCATTGCATAGGAATAAAGGGAGGAACAGTTTCCGACATATTTTAATTATGGTAAACGATTTCATGTATAATCAAATTGATATATGTTGCTGAGGCTTAATGTAAGTTATTTCATGCATAATACGAAGTGCATAGCATTTACAGGGACACACAAAAGATTTCAAATATTATATATTCTATCCGAAGTACTGTATATCATGGATGATGACTGTTGCATGGATGAAATGCATTTTGAATTATGATATGTGCTTTTAAGTTTCGCTAAATGTATGCATATTAAATGGAGAGTATAAATGGTAATAGTATAAATAGTTAAATTTAGATATACAGGGTTACACAAAAGATCTCGGAAAGGTTACTGAATATGAGCGTAATTTACTTAAAGGTGGTTTTTAAATAAAATATGCATTTTTATTTTGAACTGCATTTAGTAAACTAAGAAATGTTTGTAGTATATATATAAAATGATAAACAGGGTCCCGCAAAGAACTGGATACAAGGTTGTCTTCGGATGATAATTTCTGAAAATGTAATTTAGGTAGTAATAAGAAATATTTTTGTTTGAAATAAATTTTAGAAAGATACTTTCGTGTATTAAAGGCACTTGGAAAACTACAGGGCTGAACAAAAGAATTCAAGAATGTTTCTATCTATTAGTATTAATCGCTGAAAGGAAAATTTTGACCAGCAAACAAATTAGCAACTAGGGATTATCAGAAGTTTTTTTACGATAAATTCGCGATAAAAAGTTAATTACACATGCTTTTCATCATCGAAATTTTTTGCTTGATTGATCAATTATTTCTTCTTCAAATGTTATGTGAACGAAGTCACGGGTAACTGCTAGTTAATAAATAAAACAATACGTTGTTAACACTAAAACAGCCGGGTATTTTACTAAAATTTTATGAAAAGTGTTTCGCACCAGAATTTGAATTTTAAACTTTTAAACTTATTTAATTACTCTATTTTTGTGCAACATGCATTTAACATATCTTATGAAGAAAATTCTGGTTCGAATCGACTATTATCATTCTGGCAGGGGTCATTTTGACCCCTAATGGCGGTTCTAGTGTTAATAAAACACAAATTTAAGACATGCAATCGAATTTCGTGCTTAATTCGCAGAAATGAACATAATCAATAAGTGTGATTTTAGTGACCTTTGAAGATTTATTTCGGCTGTTAATTTTTCAAGTAAATCCAATATGAAAATATGGGAAATTTGTTTCTCCCATAAAATCTGCATTTAATCCTTTACAGGAAAATGGGTCCCATTTCTCTGTAAAAGATTTTTTTTAACGACTAACAAATTTGTTCTTACTGTAGAAAAATCATTTACCTCATATGTTGGTAATTGTATTATCTATGTTATAAAGGCCAAACGTATTTGTGCTTAACGCATACGTAATTTTGCGAATGGCAACACTTTCCCATGCAATTCGGTTTCGCAATTCTGGGTACTGCAAATTTTATACTTCTAAATATCACAGATTTTCAATTCTTACACCATCGTATAGAGAAAAATATGTACTTTTAAATGCAATTTGTTTGAAAGCTGTATCTCAATTTATTCTTGACACATTAATTTTTTTATAGTTTATAATACGAATTTTGTAATTGTGGCAACATAAATACGTAATTTTCTCTTAAAATTGATAAAGTTGAAAATTGCGTATACAAATTTTGAGAAGATGAAAATTATGACGGGTTAAAATTTCATGTGAAATTTTAAGATCGTGTCAATTTGACATAATTTTTTTTCATACGCATTTATACCAAACATAAGAGCCTCAATTGATAACTTCATTTTAATAACTGATCTTTATTATATTTTGCTTCATTATTATATTTTTACATATGTGATTAAAGTTTAATTTTAATAATTTGAACAACTGAGTTTTATAGAAATAGCATTTTTTTTCTTAATTTTAGCTTTAAATAATATTTGTTTGATAGTTAGACTCACCATTGTAAGATGCATTTTTTACTGTAGCTAATTTTGTAGGTTTATTATAAATCAACGAAGCAGTTCCTTCTTAAATATTAACTTTCGTCGAAATTCGACTGGTTCCCGCTTGTTTTTATTCAGCCCAAACTAGAATATATAATAGCTTACAAAGATTTTTCGGTCGGGTAAGGCAGGCTGTGGAGGGTGCAAACGATTAGATATTCGGTCCGTTTAAAGTTTTCCTTTTTTCTTGTAAAATCCTTTTTCTAAGTAAACAGAAAGAAACAGAAAACATCCATGCTTATCCGGTTTCTTAATATCAGAGAAAAGAGCAGGGCCGTACAGAGAGACTTCGAACGTCTTCCACTTATTATAATACGTATAATTCAACAAATGCTGTTAAAACGAATTGCAAACTTTCAGTAAAAATACCTTTTTAGACAAGCTGTTTGTATATTAAGAAGCATAACTGCTTAAAATCTATTTTGGCAGAATCAAGAAGTTTTCCCGTTATAGAGAGGTAAATAAAATACAGCAACTTCTGACTTTTTTGTATTATTTGTTACATACTTTAAGTAAAAAATCTTACATAAAATAGTCGATTGTAAGTTTTATTGTTTTACTTTAAAAACAAGGAAAGACAATTTATATTTTTATAATATGCATATTTTAACATTTTTACTTATAATATGTATGTATTTTATGCTCAATTATAATACTAGAATTATTTACCCCCCCCCCCCCTCACACACACATACAGATACACACCTGCAAATTGGTTACATTTTACATCACTAGATGGCGCTACAACCTTTAAAACTTGAGGGTATTTTGCAGGTATATATTTTTTTCACAGTAGGAAGGTATAAAGTAAATATACGAATGGCAACAAGCTTCCATGAAATTCAATTGTTTCCTATGTGAATAATCCATGGAGGAGTGAGATAAGTGGAGGTGAAGTAAAGCTCAAAAAAGGTTTGCAATATGAATCCATTTATCGCTCAAATTATAATGTTCCAAACAAAAGGACGTGGAAGGGATTTTGTATTATAATACGAATTGAAAGAAATGAATTACAACTGAAGCATATTTTAAGAAGAAATAGCAAATTTTTAAAATGGTCTTTGTTCTATTATTATTTATTAAAATAAATGTTCGCATTTAAAATAAAAGAAATTGGAAAATTAGCAATAATTAAATGTCAAATTAAAATTAAATAAGATATTGAAAACATTTGAGGCGAACTAAAAATTGTAATACTAAAAGTTTGATAATTTAATGTAATTTTAAATACTTTACAACGTAGATGAAAAATGTTTATGACTTAATAATTGCATGTAAATAAATATTTAAAATATAATGATGAAAACATTCTTTTAAAATCATGTATGAAAACTTAAGTAATAAATATTAATCTAAAATATAGATTTCTGACTGCAGACGATTTTAAGATATTAACAAAAGAATGTTATATTTTCAAGCAAAACGTTAAAATAATTTTCTATGTTGATATTTAAAACACATATGATAAAATAATTAATAAATTCTTACCGGTGAAGCGATAGATTAGTTCCTTTTAAAAAACAATTGCAAAAAAAAATACGGGTTTAAACCTGTTTCAATTGATAGGCGTGTCAAAGCAAGTGGTTTTGTTTGTACTTAATGTGACTTAATGTAGGGTTACATTTTTAGCATCAGCCCCAGAGATAATACTTCCCCTCCACCTATCTCATTCCTCCATGAGTATAACCTAGCAAACTCTTTTGCGTGAAAAGAAAAATGACCACTGTGAGAAAATAAATATTCCTGGAATGAAAACGAGCTGCAATTATTTTTATAATTAACTTGTTTTAACGATATCCTAACTATGTCGAAAACTGTTTGCAGAATTTTTTGAAAAATACTTCATTCATCGCCGTGTCTAGTATGCGAATCAAAAAAAAAAAAAAAAGATGCTAACATGAGAAATAATATGCATGGTGGTTTCCACCAATATTTTGTAACCTGGCAAGTTTGAATTTATCTCTTGTATTGATAAAAGAACGTGTGTAATTATTTAAAACTAAATGAACCATCGAACTAATCGATTTAGTTTGTTGTATATATATTGAAATACAATAAAGTCACAAAAAATCTGAAAAAACAGAATGCTCACGTAATTGATGATATATCTTAAGAGCTGATCATCACAATCTAAAATGTGCAGTGTCAAGTGAATTATAACTATTGGTGTGTATAACCTCTTTTGACCCGATGTATTCTACAGGATACACATCTTTACAATTGTTTTTTTTTCACGATATAAACAATCTATCTATCTATATTACAAAGATCAAACGTATCTGCGCGTAACACATACGTCATTTTCCGAATGGCAACACTTTGAAATTTAAATGAAACTGAAGTTTTGCAATTTTTGCTAGTGAGAATTAATAATTTCTAAACATCGCATATTTTCAATTTTTATATCGTCGATTAGCGAAAAAAAAATGTAGTTTTAAATGCCATTTGTTTGAAAACTGTATTTTAATTTATTTTTGAGTTTTTATTATTATTATTTTTATTTGTAATTTTTACTACCATTTTTGTAATCATGGTAACAGATGTACTCCATTTCTGTTAAAAGTAAAAGAAAAAAAAGCAAATTTTTATGTCTTTTTCTTGCCATTTTCTAATAAAAAGTGAAAAAATTGGAAATTAAAATACATAATTTAATAATTTCAGAAGAATATCGTCTGTTGTAAAACCCGCTGAACTTTCATTTTATTTCATTTTTATTTATCAATTAAATGATTTTTTAGTTTCTTACAAACTTAAGATGTAACAATATAAGATTACAGTACTTAACAATATAAGATTTTTTTTATTCCAATTAACATTGTAGGTTTATTAAAAATTAATGAAACAGTTCCTTCTTTACTGTTTTCTTTCGCCAAAATTTGGCGGGTTCTACCTTGCATATTTTAAAAGATCAGATTGTTGCACACCAGGCGTTAATTATAAGCAAAGATGTATTTAGCAGCCTTTCACATAAAACTTGGATTTATTAACCAGTTTTTTAAAGCTATGAGTAAAGAGAATGAAGAATTTAAGTTCTTAATACACAAATTTCCACCCATCAGCGATAATAAATTAAAATTAGGTAGTTTTGTTGGACCTCAAACAAAACAACTATTTATGATCCTATTATTGAAAATAAACTGGATGTCTTAGAGAAAATAGCATGAAATGCTCTTGAAAATGTATGTAAAAGTTTTTTAGGGTGGGGAAAATGTCAAAATTATGAAGAAATTGTTGAGAATAAACTCTCAACATTTAGAGCATTCGGATTCAACGCGTCTTTAAAGCTGCATTTTCTGCATTCTCATGTGTAGATTTTCTCCGATAACATACGGTTGAACATGGAGAGATGTTCCAACAGGATATAGCCGAAATGGAAAATAGATATACAGGAAAAATAATGTAAAAGTATACTAGCAGATTGATGCTGCGGAAGACACCAAAAGGAAAAGGTAAAAGAAAATTATCAACGAAGTTACATTTTTCTCAATCGATTTTATTCGTTTTTTAACTGAGGTAATAAAAAAAATCATTCTTCATGCTTTTATTGCTTTGTATCATTGTTGGTGAATTTAATAAATTTTCATCCGATGGTGTAAATTTGTATTTCCGTATTTACTCGTGTATAATGCACACTTTTTTTTTTTTTTAATTAAGGACAAAACTTCTAAGTTCGCATTATGCACGGAATAATTTCTTACTTCTGGATGTAATCACATGATATATGCATCAATCATGAAATGTGATCAAAGAAGACATAATCACTCGGAAAATCTTTAATTGAAGTAATATTGCATCTTTTTTTCACTCTTTGCACTTTTTTATACAACACAGCTAGTAACATTATTTAAGCGCTAATTAGCAATTTTGACTGCCGTTATTCAGTCCCTACCCGAAGTCTAAAAATTTATTTTCGCCTTGTTTTCTGCCTGATGTAATGTTTGTTTCGACTTTCTTTACTGAAATTCATTTAGTTATTTATTCATTTACATATCCAATTTACACATTATATACGATATTTTAAAAAATCGCCATTTTTTCTTGTAAATTAGGGGGGCGCGTTATACAAGCGTGCGCGGCATACAAGAGTAAGTATGGTATTTAAAAACGGTTCCTCTTAAAAAAAAAAAAAAAAAAAAAAAAAAAAAAAAAAAAAAAAAAAAAAGATACGTGATGGAACAATTTCGCTGAGATAATTAGAATCAAGAAGGTTAAACTGGCAAACATAACCCAATTAATTTAATTCAATCCTTCTTTATATTTTTTATCAAATTTGAAACTTTGGGTGATGCTGCGACCTCTAAAAGATCTCGTTTAAGTATTTATTTTACTCTGGAGCGCACAAAAAGCATATCTAGGATGCAGTTACAAGCATTTCTCTAATTTGAAGCATTCCTATTTGAATTATGCTTTAGTTTATTGACTTTAAGTCATCCTGTGTCTATCTCAGTAACTTCGAACCCATTTACTGCCACATAAAATCAATAAATACACTTAATTAGGTATTAATTGCACAACTAAAACCTTTCAGTTATTTCCGCCTTTCCGAAACACTTGCGATTATTCTAATAACAAATGTTTATAAGTCTTCCCTAATACTCCGCTTCTTTTTAAAAGGATTTAAAACTGAACAAGAGTCCACATTTTTATGACATTAATGATGAACAGATTAGCTGATAGACATATTTTAATCTTTGAAGTTTGTTGTACAGTTGATGATATCTGCTATATGTTAATATCTTATCATGTTAATGAGCTAATCAATCACAATAGCTCTATAAGGAAAATTCTACTATGCATTTAAATTTGAAACTAAAACTTCTTATCAATCATTCCATCTACATCGACCAGTGCCAAGTCAATTAATAAATGTCAAGTCTGTTACGGCATGGTTTTTTAATTATTATCATTTTTTCACCATTCTACCTTTATTTTTCATTCAACTAACAAACAAATATGCAATTTCCTTAAAATTTAATAATTTACTTGAATATATACTGCAATTATTAGAAAAATTCTTGATTAATTTCTATGCGATCAAAATCTTGTGGCTAAAACTGCCTCTCATTTCAATTTAATTTAAGTGTTATTCATAAATATCATGTTTTGAAATTTATGGACATATGTCACTTCAAAGTAAGTTGGTTTTAGGAAATTTAATAAATTTAAAGCTGAGTATTTTCAGTAATTTTTTATGGTAATGGACTTTACAATTTGCCTTACAAGCCAACTTTAAATAGTATTTTACCCCACTAAAAGTAATCTAAAGAGTATCTGAAGAAATCTCCACTTTCCTCAGAAATTTCACACAAATCTGTTGACATTCTGCAAATTTAGCTTTACACTAAAAATATGTGCAGAATTTTTTAAGATATTCTTAAAAATATCTGCAAAATGGGCCAATTACCTACGGATTTTCTTCAGATTTTTAGGGCAATTAACTACAGATTTTCTTTAGTGGGCTACATATTATATTATAGGGCAAAGTGCACAACCATTTTTTTTCATGTACCTTAAACATTTACTTTAACACCTGTCTCCATTTTTAAAAGAAATTATTAAGTTTGAAAAATAAAAATAAATTTTTGAAATGTAAGCAAATGGCGAAAATCGCCTACATATTCTATTTTTAATGTAATGTCAAACTCCACATAAAATTACCATATATACTCGGGTATAAGTCGGTTAATTTTAGAAAAAATTTGGGAATTACAAAATTTGAAAATGGGAAATTGACTTAATACGCAAGTTAATTTTTTTTTATAAGGTGCAGATAATTAACGAAGTGGCAAGTTTGTCTAGAGGCGAGACAGAAATAAAAGCGGACAAAGGTCATTTCCCTGTACTCTCTTAAAAAGTCAGCCACAAAATAGCTCAAGTTGAGCTGAAATCCACTCATCTCAATGTTGAAAGGCAGCTTCTCAAAAAAAAGTTGAAATAACTCAAGTTTTAACCAATTTAAATGAAGTTGAGCTATTAAAATAACCAATTTAGGTCAAGAAGATTTAATCGTTTGAAAAACAACTCTTTTATGATCGAAAAAAATTACAGCTCTTTCATGAGAAGCCAAATCAGCTCTTTCGTTTTAAGAGTGTATTTAGCAAAAAAAAAAAAGGCTAAACATTATTTTCCCCCTAGAATTGTTCTGCATCCATTTGGATCGAAATCCCTTCAATACAAGGACATTCTTTTCAACATTTTAATAAACTTTTTAAAAAAAGTTCAACTTGCAAATGTTTCTAGATATATTTTCTGAAAGGGCTACAATGCAAAGAAGTACTACATTTTAGCCGTCTAAAAAGTTGTTTACCCTTACAAATAAGGCTTGAATAGATTTTTCAAAGAATGTTTTTTTTCGTCTGTTTAGGTATTATTAAATTGGTAAGAATGCGTTTTAAAATAATTTTGACTTCTTCGATTTTACATAATTATACAATTGTAAATCATTAAACTTAAACAAAAAGTTCTGATGAGAAAATAAAAAAAAGTGTTCTAATTTAATTAAGAATTATAATTATTATTATTATTTTAACCTCGGTTACAAATCATTTTTCAGCATACTAACTACCAGAAATATGGTTTTAATTATACACGAAAATTAAATTTTTTTCAGAGCGTTGATTAAGAATTATGGATGTTAACTTATACACGAGTACATACGGTCCTATTTCTTTAATTCATGTGTAGTACATTTTTTATTGAATATGTAAATATTTATGCGTGGCTTTCTACAACTTGTTGTTATTTTGGAAATATCGTGTGTAACGGGAAAATTTTAAAATTGTTAAATGTGAACAATATTTTAAACATTTATTTTTTAAATATTATCTCATATACGATTATATATATATATATATATGTCGATATAGCGAGCCCATAGCAACAGGCTTGCTTCAGATGCATTCGGCCAACTCGCCATCTGCCCCCTATCAAAGTACAACACGTGGACGACCTTGTTAACAGCCACGTGTGAAATAATTGTTGCATTGTCAGCACTTTCTCACGAAAGGGCCTCAGCAACAGTATAGAAGAGTCAGAATGATGCCGGATCCAGCCAGGTTAAGACGTGCTCAGCCGAGCTCTGGATGAAAAGACCGAAGATGCCCCTTAATCTTAATCTTTTACTTATTTTTCCCTTGTAAATATTTTATATTAATCAAGATTATTAAACTTATATGATATTACCCCTGGACTCCTTAATTTACATATATATATATATATATATATATAATACCATTAAAGTAGACAATATTCACCAATTGATTTTATCAATAAATCATACCGAATATTTTGAATTTAATAAAAAATAAAAAAATAAAAAACATTGAAACGAGGAAATCTAAATAAATAAATAAATAAACAAAATTAACCGTTAATAAATTATAACTATATCAAATAGTGTATTCATGATGAAACGAAATTGCAACTCTTAATGGAAATCCTATTAAGTGGTATTGGAAAACTGCATAGTAGAAATCTCACAGACAATACACAAAGGTTATGCGGATAGCAGCAATTACCTGTGCGCACCATATTTATAAAATTGCTAATTAACAACGGATGTTACATATAAAATATATGGGTGATTCTACGATAAGAGGTAATTTGTACGGCAATCCGTTTAAAACAGATTTTTTATTCTATATGTTGCTATTTTTTGCAATGAATCGCATCATCTTAATATACTTTATTAAATAACATCACGATTGAATGCCTAATTTAAACACATTTTTCTGAAATTTCTTACAAAGTCAAAAAAGTCCCCTCCCCTGGCATGTCCCCTTGCCGGTTTCAATTTAACTTTCAAACAATACATATATTTTTTCCGCCAGATGCTTAGCTAAAGTATGTTTAATTGGAATTTAAGTAATTATACTTACGTATTATAAAATAAAGAATAAAATATTTTTGTTAATTTCAAATAATTTTTAAAATTAACTTTTGTCCCTCTTTTTTTGTGTCTCTCCCCTGTCAAATTTCGTTCCGCTGAAACAAATATAAATTCAAGGATGGCAATATTGGAAGTAGTGCTTAAGGACATCTATTGGCTTGAAGTTAGCAATACTAAACGCGCAAACTATTTAAGCGTCGCCATTTTTAGTTGTTGCGACGCGACCGTGTTTTGTAGTGGTTTCGCACAGTGATTGTGTATCTCCCCTGGTAAGTCATAAAACTTATAATATTCATTTAATTCAATTGCATTTACTGACCTAATTAAACAATACGGTAATACTTAAAGTGAAATACACAATTAACCGAAAAACTAATTCAGTCAGTTAAAAAGTTTGAATTTACACGAAAATGTCTCTCCCCTGCCGTATTTCCCCTGGCACGATAACTGCCAGGGGAGCGAGTCACTGACCAGAAAAAGTTATAAAATATGTATAAAGTGACTTGCCCTTATATGAAAAAGTAAATAAACGGGACAAAAATCTTAATTTAAAGGTTTTTGATCAAACTCAAACTTTTCTTTTTGGCCGAATTCTCCATGTTTTTGAACCTCTTATCGTAGAATCACCCATATATAAGATACCACAATAGGAAAAAAATTCATTATGATTATTCAAAATGAAAAGATATCAATTAAATATCAAATTGTATACATTCATAATTACATGCGCAGAGCAGCATAATAATTTGAATGCTAATATAATACCATTAAAAGTAGACAATATTCACCAATTGATTTTATCAATAAACCATACCGAATATTTTGAATTTAATAAAAAATAAAAAAATAAAAAACATTGAAACGAGGAAATCTAAATAAATAAATAAATAAAATGAATTTAACTTAATAACAAAATTAACCGTTAATAAATTATAACTATGTCAAACAGCGTATTCATGATGAAACGAAATTGCAACTCTTAATGGAAATCCTATTAAGTGGTATTGGAAAACTACATAGTAGAAATCGCACAGACGTGTGTATGTCACTGAACTCCTCCTAAACGACTGGACCGATTTTAATGAATTTTTTTTTGTGTGTGTTTCAGTGGTTTTGAGAATGGTTTAGATTCACATTTCAACGAAATTGATTCAGTACTTTTCTAGTAATTAGGCAAAAACTAATAAAGTTAGTGATTTTTCGCTAATTAAAAGTGTTGAATAAGTTCACTAAATAGAGTGCGGACAGAATGGTCGAGCGGTCTAAGGCGCCAGATTAAATCTCTGGTTCTCGAAGAAAGAGATCGTGTCTTCGAACCCCACTCCTGACATACGTGTATGATTTACAATATTTTTTTCGATATTATAATTTTAATTAACCGACTTCAGAAAATCGTTAACTTTTAACTAGAAAGAGAAAAATAAACTTTTCTATCAATAATTGTACCGACTTCAAAAACTACTGCAAAGTGAAAAATAATTCCCTTATATAATTGTAATAGGAAATTAAATTAAGAGCGTAGTCTTTATAATGCGTATTATTATATTTATGTACATTTATTTGATTTTTTGGAGTCGGTGCCAGCCAAACCAATTTCAAAATTAAAATTAAGTATCCAAAGCAAATCTTTATATATATAATTCTTCTGTGCGTGTGTATGTGACTGAACTCCTCCTAAACGACTGGACCGATTTAATGAATTTTTTTGTGCATGTTCCAGTGGATTCTAGAATGGTTTAGATTCACATTTCATCGAAATTGATTTAGTACTTTTTTAGGAGTTAGGCAAAAACTAATAAAGTTAGTGATTTTTCGCTAATTAAAAGTGTTGAATAAGTTCACTGAATAGCGTGCGGATAGAATGGCTGAGTGGTCTAAGGCACCAGATTTAAGCTCTGGTTCTCGAAGAAAGAGATAGTGTGTTCGGACCTCACTCCTGACATACGTGTATGATTTACAATAATTTTTCCTGCATTATAATTTTAATTAACTGACTTCAGAAATTCGTTAACTTTTAACAAAAAATAGAAAAATAAACTTTTCTATCAAAAATTGAACCGACTTCAAAAACTACTGTAAAGTGAAAAATTATTTCCTTACATAATTGTAATAAGAAATTAAACTAAGAGCGTAGTATTTATCATGCGTATTATTATATTTATGTACATTTATTTGATTTTTTAGAGTCGGTGCCAGGACAACGTCTGTCGGATCCGCTAGTATATATATATATATATATATATATATATATATATGAGTACATATGCATCATATGGCCATTAATAAACGGACACTTGCGATTTTAGACGTTTTGTTAAATATCTAGAAAAATACATCAGGAATTGGTCTGAAATTTCAAGTGTATAAACAAAATACTATAGGTATGTTTTTGCGAAGATTTTTTTTTTTCGAGAATCCCATAGAAAAAGAACGACGATCTTTTCGATGACTCTGTCAAAACTAATGCAGCAAAAGCGTTCAAGCTGTACATTTTGATTAAGTGGCTTATTATAATAAACTGTGTTTTATGAGGATATGAGGATTTTTATGAGGATAGCATTATACACGTAGAGTAATCAAGATTTTTATGAAAACTATCCTAAATTTTGCCAACTTTTTTTGCTTATAATTTGTAGAGTTCTTGATATAATAAAATACTCTTTTTCAGAAAATATTAAAAACAACATTGTACATAATATCCTGTAATCAGAACTAAAAAATAATAAAAATTGTATAAAAAAATAAGCAGGTTTACTAAATAATGTTTCACTACGCATGCGTGAACGCAATCAAAATATAATTTGCATAATTTGTTTACTATAGAGCAACTTTTGTGAAAGTCTCAAAAACATAGTTTGAAAATTCGGAAAATTATCGTTCGATAAAAAAAGCTCAAAATCCGTTATTCCCAAAATAAAGATAAAAAGATGAGGGGCTGTATCTATATATCCATTCATTAGTGTCAATATAGCATACACAATACTTCATGTATTATTATATTTGGATACAGCCCCCCATCTTTTTGCTTATATTTGGCGTACAATTACGGAATTTATTTTATATGTTTTCAGCTGAATGACATCTTATCTTTTTTCTCAGATAAAATTTTGACAGCTTTCTAATTCACATAATGCGTTTTACATTTTTTGAGGTAATTGAAAAATTCTCTGCAAATGGAAAAGAAACGGGGTAGTTAAAGGAAATTAACTAATTACGGTATTTTCACTGGGATTAAAGAAAAAAAAATGTGTGACACAAAGTACAAAAATGTTTAAATTAATTTGAAAGAATAAAGCGATAAAATTCAAAGCACAGTTTTCAAACTTTTGTGCTTAAAAGATTATTTCCTGAAAATCTTTCAAACTCGTTTCCACTCATTTTCACAAAAACTTTACTCGGATGTTAACTTTACTAACTTTTTTACATTTCCTTCCGAATTTTCACCAAGCCAATAAAAAATTAAACTTGTCTTTATCAAATTTTATGATTTCTCGCTTTCGAAATAGATTTCCATGTAAAATAAAATCGGATAAAAATAAAACTAATTTTTTTCTGTGTCCCAAATAGCTTAAAGAATGAACTTATACTTTGGCCAGTAAAATTGTTGAAAGGGAAATCTAGTTTATTTCTTTAAACTGCATAGCTTTTGTTTTGAATCAGAGTCAAAACTGAGTTGAGAAAGTATGTTACTGATTTCTTATTTGGAAAGTTTTTTTTATTATTGTTGTTGTTGTTCTTGTCATTATATTATAATTATTTTTATATTACCCTAAATGCTTTAAAATATAGAATTAAAATGTTACGAGTATGTTTCAATTCATATAAAAGTATTTTTTACAGTACTGGTGGTCTTTGTCCTCTATATGCGTTCAGAGACCTCAAATTCTAAAAGTATTCTAATTTCATAAGTTTTAATAAGATTGAATTATTACTCTAAAAAACTATGGCGATCTCTGTTTAAATGGATTCCCATTCATTTTTATTTGATTAAAGATTTTTAAAGTAAACTCATCCGCTATATAAAGAGACTGTTTTCGCATTTGATTAAAAAAAAAATAGTTAAAATTTTAAAATAAGCTATTGTAAAATGAATTAAGCAATGTAATGTAATTAAACAGAATCTTTGTCGCTTGGTATTTTTTAACAATTCTATAAGAATCCTCTTTTAAATCAGACATTTGAAATGCATCGTTTTAAATCTGATCTAATTTACCAAAGTTTCTTTCTCTTTTTAATATTCATATGAAAATACATACACATGGAAACATACTTGATTACTTTTGCAAAGTCCTGTATTTTATTTGCTAATTTTATGACAAGCCGTTACTTAGCTAAAATTTAATTCAAACTAACGCGCTATTAAAACGACTGAAATCACACTTTGAGAAATTTTCATTCATAAACGGCCATGTATCCAATTTTTCATATGGTCCTGTATATCATTTCAACTACATTCTGCAAACATTTCTTAGTAAACTAAATATAGTTCACCGTGATAATGCATACTCATTTAAAATACACAAATCACATTCACGCACAGTAACGATGAAGATTTGTTTCGTGTAACCCTATATATGAACTACAGCTTTTATACACAGCTACAGCTTTGCACCGAAGTATTGTACATTATGGATGATTGGTGGGAATGTTTTTTAATTATGATATGATTTTGTCAGTTTCACTAAATTAATGCATACTATATGGTGTTTACAGGGTGTTTCGCTACCAGACCGTCAAACTTTGAGGGATGATAGTACACATGAAGACCAACATTATTAAATGGGAAACCATGGGGCGCAAACTTCTTCTGTAGGAGCTAGGGGCCATTAAAATTTAGGGTCCAAAACTTCAAACGATGATAGAAAACGGAAAAAAGGGTCGATTCGTTTGCGGTTTTCACTAAAATTATTCTTTATATTACGATTTCTTTAGAAAAAAATTTAAAAGTTATTTTCCAAAATTATCGATAGAGGGCGCTTTAGACTTTAGAGTAACGAACAACTACTTTTTAGCGTTATTTTCTGCATGGGATTGAAATTATTCTAAAGTTCAGAATTTAACTTAAATTTTAAGTTCAAAATCGGAAACATTCGGATCGGGTAACTAGCGAAAATTTAACTGTGAACAAAGGGGGATATTTTAAACGCTAATAAACATTGTACAAACGCATCAATTTTATTGCGGTTTCCGTGTAGATCATTCCCTTGGTAATTATTTTATTCAAAACGACGTACAGCTTTGGTGTCCTGATTTTTTGATAGAGGGCACTTCCGACACATCACCGACATTTCAATGGCATTACTCCTGGGTGTTTTACTACCAGGCCAATTTACTTCCAGGAAGTGTTAGGGACACAAAGATGACTCGGAACCACATAGGAATGTAACGTTGGAAATGTCTTTTTTGCGAGTTAAGGTTAAAGGAAGCAGAGAAAATAGCAACAGAAACAGCTGAGAAAGAGCAACACGTTACTGTGACAGAAAACAGTTTATTTAAAGGTTTTACCACAAAAGGTATTCGAAACGACCAGATATAGTCTGGCAAGTTTAACAGCGACGGTAGATGGCGCTGCGATTTCCTTTCGGTAGATGGCGCCAAAGGGTAATGCGTGTGAACAGCGATCACTTTGAAGTGATCATTCGCGAACCGGCTCCAAAGGTAGCAGAATGAAGTATTTGAAAGATGAACAGCCCGATGGAGCTCCTCCAGATTTTACCAATGACGTTTGCTGACACTTCAAAGTAACATCTGGGCAACGGTGGATAGGTCGCGGTGGCCTGCCGGATCGCCGGACCTATCATGTATCGACTTCTTCTGCTGGAGTCAAATGAAAAGTTGGGTGTATGAGACTTCCGTACCATCAGTTAAAGACCTCGCATCTGGTATTTCTGTAACTTGCCAGAAAGATATCAGAGATGCCAGGAATCTTTCAAAGCGTGAGGAATTCCATGCGACGCCGCTGTCAAGCATGCCGAACTACTTCTTGTCGTAATTTCGAACACCTAATGTTGTAAAACATTTAAATAAACTGCTTTCTGTCACATTAACGTGTTGCTCTTTCTCTGCTGTTTCTGTTGCCTTTTTTTTTCTCTGCTTCTTTTAACCGTAACTCGCAAAAAAGGCATTTTCAACGTTACATTCCTATGTAATTCCGAATCATCTTTGCATCCCTAACACTTCCTGGAAGTATGTTGGTCTGGTAGTAAAACACCCAGGAGTAATGCCATTGAAATGTCGGAAGCGCTCTCTATCAAAAAATCAGGACACCAAAGCTGTACGTCGTTTTGAATAAAATAATTACCAAGGGAATGATCTACACGCAAACCGCAATAAAATCGATGCCTTTGTCCAATGTTTATGAGCATTTAAAATATCCCCCTTTGTTCACAATTAAATTTTCGCTAGTTACCCGATCCGAATGTTTCCGATTTTGAACTTAAAATTTAAGTTAAATTCTGAACTTTAGAATAATTTCAATCCCATGCAGAAAATAACGGTAAAAAGTAGTTGTTTGTTACTCTAAAGTCTAAAGCGCCCTCTATCGATAATTTTGGAAAGTAACCTTTAAAATTTTTTTCTAAAGAAATCGTAATATAAAGAATAATTTTAGTGAAAACCGCAAACGAATCGACCCTTTTTTCCGTTTTCTATCATCGTTTGAAGTTTTGGACCCTAAACTTTAGTGGCCCCTAGCTCCTACAGAAGACGTTTGCGCCCCATGGTTTCCTATTTAATAATGTTTGTCTTTATGTGTACTATCATCCCTTAAAGTTTGTCGGTCTGGTAGCGAAACACCCTGTAAACACCATATAGTATGCCTAAATTTAGTGAAACTGACAAAATCATATCATAATTAAAAATACATTCCCACCAATCATCCATAATGTACAATACTTCGGTGCAATGTGGTATTTGAAATCTTTTGTGTGGCCCTGTAAATTTTATGCACTTCATATTATACAGGGAATACTTGAAGTAAACCTCAGCGATATACAGTGAACTCTCTCTATATGGACACTCTCTAATTTGAACACCCCGGTATTATGAACGCATTTCGATGGTCCCGGCGAAACTCCATAGACTTAACATAAGATAAACTCTCTGTATTCTGAACATCCTCTAATCTGAACACCACGCTATTGTGAACGCTACTTTCGATCACCATTTTTACCTCACCTCTCTGTAAACTGAAAATGTGTTTGGAATCGGAATTCAGGAAATTCCCGCATCATGGAAATTCAGCGAAACTTGTTGCAGAAGAATAAAAAGGTTTAACGAACTCAAATAAGTATTGTATTTTGGAATAGAAAACGGTAAACAAGAACATAAACATTGATGTTCGGAAAATTATTTATCAAATGAGAACAATGAATCATCCTGTCACTGGACTCCTACTTCGGATTTTTCAGAAAAGCAGAAAATTGCAGAATTAAAGGCATCGGAAGGATTGATAACTCATTCCAAAAATTAACATAACATCGAATTCAAAGTAATCGATGGTGAAACTGCAGATGTAAAGATCAACATTGTGGAAGAATAGAAAACAAAACTTCTGAACATAATGAAGGATTTCGATACAGCAAACATTTTCGATGCTGACGAAACAGACCTGTTTTTCACAGCTCTTCCAAACAAAACTTAAACAAAAAAAGAAACAAAAATTGCATAGTTGGGAAAATGTCAAAAGAAAAATTTGCCATTATGCTCTGTATCAGATTTATGCATGAGAAGTTCAAATTTCTTGTGATCAGAAAACGTTTAAAAAATGTAAAAATCGCATCATTGCCTATACACTATAAATCAAATCTGAAAGTGTAGATGATATTCACGATTTTCTCATAGTGGTTAAAGAGAATTAACGAGCTAATGAAGAAAGAAATGAAGAAAAAAAATTGTTGTTGTTGGCAATACCAGATCACTTACAAACATGCAGCTGAGCAACATAACCTTGAAGTTCCTGTTACCAAACTGTACTTCTATAATTTAACCACTGGATCAAAGAGTAATCAAGACTAGTGATGGGCGATTCTCGAAAATTTCCTATTCGATAAAAATCGTAATCGTAAAAAAGCGCATTCGATAAAGTCATCGATTAATTTCGAGAATCTACAATCGAGATGTTTTTACAATCGATTATTAAAATCTTTGTTATTAAATGTTTAAAAAGCATAATTTAATAAATACATGGAAACTGAAAACAAATGAATTTAAAAAACAACAACAAACTAAAAGGAAGTTATAATGGAGCCGCAATAGTAGAAAAATCATGTAACGGCATTTCTTGGTTTCAAAAAGTTGTAAAGTCGCGAGTAGCAAAATGGCCAAATTAAAAATAATCAAAAGCACTCCTAGTAAAAGAACATGAACTAAAATGATATTAAAAGTGATCAAAATCTTTTATTGATTTTTGTACATATATTGAGATACGTTCTACAATTCTCCCATTATTAGAAGACTCTCTATTGAAATTCATTAAATGAACCACTCGGGGGGGGGGGGTGCAAAGTAGTGCAGGAGCAATGAAAATGCATAATATGAGTAAATGATCATTAGGCTTTCCAACAATACTTCGCATGATGGGTGTCGGTTAAATTTATTAAAGAGTTTCCCGCGGGGGCAAAGTGAGGCGGGATGAGCGCGGGAGATATATAAAATAAAATGGTAATTACAGAGCTTTCTAATGATATATCACGAAAGAGAAGTCAACAAAAGATATAAAAGCACTACCCTTAGAATTCCAACTATTACAACACCCGGAATACAGAATGTCCTCACAGTTTGTGAATTTTTCATACATTATAAATTATATATTGGAAGTCTCTATAAAAAAAATCAGATCTGAATTCACAAAAACGAAATGATTTCAAAAAAGTTTGAAAAGCGCTTCTGCAAGGAGGCCAAATTGAGGAAAATAGAAGAAAGATTCATAATATGAAAGAGTGATTTGAAAACTTCTGTTGATTTATCATATGACGGGTCCATAAAAAGCTTCATAATTACTGCTCACTATTCCACTATTTTTTTTCTTCCCTGAATACATCCGGAAATCACGCAGCCTCGCTTTTAAATGTTTATATTTAATAAAATATTTTTACCAAAGGGCTCCATCAAAAAATCACCTTTAAAATGAAATTTATTCTCAAAATAGCTACGATTTAAAAAATTCACCCCTCATTGCTCCACTCCTTCCTGCGGAAATTCAACTCCAGGAGGAGAAACGTTCATAATATGAAAGAGTGGTTCGAAAAACATTCCAATAATCAATCACATGAAGGGTCCAAAAAAATTTTGGAATTTACTCCTCACCCGCAGGTTTAATTTTTTTTAACAGAATACACCCGGAAATCACGCATCCTCCACTTTAAAATGTTTATAATTAGTAATTTTTATTAGACGATTCCATCAAGAAACCACTTCTAAAATGATAGTTATTCTCGAAATAGCTACGATTAAAAAAATTCACTCCCCGTTGCCCCCCCCCCCCCGTCCTGAAATTAAATTGCAGGAAGAGAAAGGTCTATAATATGAAAGAAAATTCCGAAACCTTTCCTATGACATATCACATAACGGATCCAAAAAAAAGTTTGAAATTTACTCCTCACCCGTGGCCGCTCTTCCCAGAATGCACCAGGAAATCACGCAGTTCCCATTTTAAACTTTTGTATTTATGAAATAATATTTACCGGAGCGCTCCTCTGAAAACCACATCTAAAATGATACTCATTGTCGAAATAATTAAAAAAAAATCACCTTTTTATTGTTCCCCCTCCCCCTCCTGAAATTCAACTCCAGGAGGACAAATATTCGTAAAATGAAAGAGAGGTTCGAAAAAATTCCGTTGATATATATATAACATGACGGGTCCAAAAAAGAGGTTGAAATTTACATGTCACCTGTGGGTTCACTCATTTTTCCCAGAACACACCTAAAAATAACGTACCCCCCCACTTTAAAATCTTTATACTTAATAAGTTATATTTACCGAAGAGTTCCATAAAAGAAACCTCCACATCTAAAATGATATTTATTGTCGAAATAGCAACGGTTTAAAAAATTCAACCTCTTATCGGTTTCTCTCCCCCCCCCCCCCCTTCCTCCTGAAATTCAACTCCAGGAGAAGAAAGATTCGTAAAATGAAAGGGAGGTGCCAAAACATTCCGATGATGTACATATAACATGACGGGTTAAAAAAAAAAGTTTGAAATTTACATGTCACCCGTAGGTTAACTTATTTTTCCTAGACTACACCTAAAAATGATGCAGCCCGCACTTTAAAATCTTTATATTTAATAAATAATATTTACCGGAGAGTTCCATAAAAAATCCACACCAAAAATAACATTTATTGTCGACATAGCTAAGATTTAAAAAATTCGCCCCCTCATCGCCCCCCCCCTCCCCTCCCCTACCCCTCCCCTCCTCCCGCCCCTTAAAATTCAACTCCAAAAGTAGAAAGATTTATAATATGAAAGAATGATTAAAAGAGCTTTCGTATATGCCTCTCATTTCAGCAAATTTCATCCCGATAAAGTCAGGCATAACGAGAAAATCATTTCATCGCGATGAAAATTAACCTCGATTGAAATAGGTTTATCGAAGGATTTGTAACTTCCAGATGAAATTTAACCTTGATAAAAGCGGCACTCCGAGAATCTTGTGGTTTGCTGATGATTGCCTTTTTCGATAAGGATGATTTTCGTTCTCGCTAAGAATAGAGATGACGAGCTTTATCGAGGCGTTTTGTCGATGAAGCTTTGTGAAATGAAAGTTTTATCGAAAAACGAAGTACAGAAAGAAGCATGAAAATACAGCTCATATTCAAAATATTAGAATAATTGAGAAAAAGTAATAAGAAAAAATTATTTGTCATTTATTTATTTTTTATACTAAGTAAATGCAATTAAATTTCTTATAAATTAAATCTGGAATGTTTAGATAAGATTTTAACATTTATAAAATATAAAATACAGCACAATAAATTAGGTATACAGCTTCCTTAAACACACCAGAATATTAGAATAAAATTTAGATTGGTTCAAAATATTAGAATATTTTATTTTACGCAACAATATTACCTTATGAATATGAAGTAAATGGTAGTTAATATTTTGTAGCATCCCCTTTAGCTTTCATAACAGCGTACAATCGATCTTGCATACTATATACAAGGTGTTTACAAACATTTCTATCAATATTAGCCCAAATAGACTTTATACGTGCCACTAACTCAGTTTTACTTGAAGGAGGACTTTCTTGAAGTTTTTTCTTCATTATACACCATAGGTTTTCGATGGGATTAAGATCTGGTGAATTTGGTGGCCAAGGAAGTACCTTAATGTTGCGTTGGCGGAACCAATTCTTAGTTGACACCGAGGTATGCGGGGACGCTAAATCTTGTTGAAAGATGAAATCATCTTCAAATAAATCTTCTGATGATGGAATCATGTAATATTCTAAAATTTCTTGATATATCAGAGAGTTAACCTTTTCGTAGACGATGCATAACTTTCCAGGTCCTTCTGCACTCATACAACCCCAAACCATGACACTAGCAGCAAATTTTACGGAACGTTTAAGGCATTCTTTATCAAATGCTTCTTGCTTCATTCTCCAAACTCGAATACCTTGATTACCATGTGAAACACAAAACATACTTTCATCACTAAATAATATATTATTCCAATCTTCATTGCTCCATAAACGTCTTGATTTACACCAATTCAATTTTATACGCTTTTGTCTTGTAGTCATGAGAGGTTTTGTTTTCGGTACACGAGATTCAAATTTAAATTTATGGAGACGTCTTAATGTTGTCGTTGTAGAAACTTCAACTCCTTCTTCTTTCCATTTTCGGTGCAAGAATCGCACACTTTTAAAACGGTTTTTCTTAACTATACGCTTCAGTTTCCTGTCATCTCTAGCAGATGTTTTTGGTTTTCGGCCACCATTTCGGCGATTATTTTGAAATTTTCCAATTTTTGAATATTGTGTTAGTATTTTATTAACGCTCGATTGCGAACAATGTAAATAATTCGCTATAAAACATTGATTTTTACCGTGCCGATACAAATCAACCATACGAAGTTTAGTAGATTCAGGAAATCACTCACACGGCCCATTTTAAGACGAAAAAGAAACAAACTGCAAAAAAGAATACTGATTTTAAATAAAATAGTCTGAATTTAATCAATGATGCCACCAGTTAAGAATTGGTAATAATTAAAGGACAATTAATGTGAAATATTCTAATATTTTGAACCACTTGAATAAATATTCCAATATTTTGACTTTTCAAAATAACTTTTTTTTGCAATTAATCTTTTTAAAAATGATATTAAATTTAAGATAACAAGTAAGTTTAATCAACAATAAGTTCTTAATAAAAATATCGTTTGCATATTTTCATTAAAAGACATTAAATTACCAAACGATATTTTCAATTTCTAAAAAAAAGGTAATTATTCTAATATTTTGAATATGAGCTGTATGACAATAACTTGAGAAATGAAGATCTAATTTTCAAAGTTTCTGGTATTTTAGTCTTACCATGCTGTCACGTACGTGGTACCCCCCCCCCCCCAATAAATATTATTTATAAAAAAAAATTCAAAGAGAGGGCTGGAGAGGGGACGAACATATGTTTAAAACTGTAGCGATTTCTACAATACCTATCAATTTAAGTGTGTTTTTTTTTCTTCGAATCATTCGGTAAATATTATTTATCAAATGTAAAAAAATTTAAATGTCTGCTGCAGGAAATTGGGGGCGAAACGGTTGGACTGACGGGGGGCAGGGGAGGGGGACAATTTTCACTTTTTAAACCCGTCATATTGTATATTATCTTGAAGATCTCGAATTACTCTTTCATATTATGATGCTTTCTTACCCCCCCCCCCTTCCGAATTTGGTTCCCACGGTGGGAGGGGAAGGAGGGTTGGCATTTTTCGAAGCTTTTTGTGTTTTTATCATTTTAGAACGAATTTTTTAATTGAAAACGTCATTAGGCGTATTGGAAATTTTTTTGAGATGGAAAAAAAAAAAACATTGAACTAGCCACATTGTTACTGTGACCTAGGCACATTGTTTTAAAGTTCCCTCTTTGAGGACCTCTTCCAAAGGTGAGGGGCTTGACCCGCCCCCCCCCCCAACATACACTTTAAAATATTGCTCATTTTTTTTCTCTACCAATTTTAACTTAAAAGTTTAAGCTATATGGCACAAGCGGGGCTATTGACCCCCCCCCCCCTGTTGGTTATTCACCAACATAATTTTGCTCATTTCTTCACTTCATTTCAATTTTTAAAAGGCTATAACTTTGCTTGTATGGGAGCTACAGCGGCGAGAAAAATTATAGCATAGCTAACTTTTCGTCGCCGCTCTTTTTGCAGTTTTACGGTTTTCCCCATAGCACCGGGTTTTTTTTTTGGGGGGGGGGAGGAGGCAAGGGGGGCACTTTTCATTTTTTGAAGTAATATGTTTATTGAAAGCTTATGCTTCATACATTACCAATTTAGCATAAAAAAGTTTCTCCCGTCATTCTGGGTCACGTTACGGACCCATAATGGGTTGAAATTTAAAATTCTCAAACTTCTTCGAAGTTTTCGCTAAATCGGCATCTGGAAAACATCGTGCCAATGTGGTGCGTCTATGACATCTGTATCATATAAATATTGTTCACCACTGCTGGGACTCTGACCTCCTCTCGCGTGTAGGCGTTAATTTACCGCGGTTACTTGGTCCTTGTATTTCCTGCACAATAAAATATTTCCTGACGACTAAAAAAAATACACACGTAATTGTTCAAGTTTTGACTTCTGTCGGCAGTTCCAAAATGTTTTTTTTATTTATTTTTATTTTTTTTGCGGATTTTGAAATAAATAATATTTATAATATACATGGAATTTAGAAAAGCAGGAAGTGTTTGTTTGGCATGTGACCACTTATTGATCTTATGCACCTCAATTTTATATATTCCCCCCCCCCACTCCGTTACCTTGGGGGGGGGGCGTTTTCAAAATTTAACGTTCAGTTCGAGATTACGTTCCGTTGTTCGTTCAATTCGAGATTTTTTTTGCTGCTGTTGTTCACAAGATTTTGCTGTGCGTGCACACTGCGTTTGGTATATGATGCCTTATACAGCGAGGACCCAGTTCGAGATTAGTTATAAGTTAAAGACACCAATGAAAGGAGGAGCTCACTAGCGAGTGAATCCGTCTTGTCTCTATTAACACCAACTCATTCACCTGTAGTAGACTCTTGATAAAATTGAATCCTGTATGGTATAAAAGCAATTGCAAACTGGAGTCATCGAGAAAAATTTTACACATTCGAAAGTTATCGAGCCGTTCATACAATCGAGAAAAACTTCTCGTTATCGCCCATCATTAATCAAGACCATTAAATCTTACTACCAAATCCATTTTTTTGAAGATATTGTTCCTAGTGATGGAGACGGCAAATTAGGCAGAAGGTCAACGTCATGGATCAACGTCATGGATGTTGTCTATTGGATATTAACAGCATAAAATGAAACAACCTTCTACACCATCCAAAGATTTTTCTATAAAATTGAATTCCAATCTGAGAATAGGCAAACAAGAATAGAGGACCAAGAAGCGACAGCTGTGAGCGACTTGGGATCAATTCTTCAAAAACTTCATACTGAAACAGAACTTGGAGCTTATCTCGAAACCGATGAAATCCTCATGGTTTGCAAGAACAACATTATTGAAGGGAAAGGGCAAAGTGAAGGAGAAGCAGAACCAGAAGAAACTGACGAAATAAGACGAACGATGATCACATTCAAGCAATATGACTAAGAGACTCATTCAAGACTTGTGGAACTATGTGTCTGAACATCACCTCAAAGCTTTTTCACTTCTTAAACAACCAGATAACATGTGCATTGCATGAACACATACAATGCAAAAACAGACTAAAACTATTCGTTTAACCCTTCACGGGGCAGGGAAAATTCATTGCTTAACTATTGAAATAAATGACTGAAACCGGAATTTGAAAACAACTTTATTTGTAAATAAGAAAACGCTATGTTTCACGCATTCAATAAACCGTAATTTTCTTTAACAAAATTCTGGTGCCAATGTGGCGTTGGGGAATTAAAATTAAGTGGTATATCTATGAAACCAGCGTCCCGCAAAGGGTTAACTCCTTCGCGAAGGAAGACTTACGAAATTCTTATTTTTTGTCACCGGTTTTTAAAAACAGAACTTTGTTCTTTCTTAAATCGAGAAAATGCCCCGATTAAATAAGGTAAATTTTGCAATAAAATTTTACTGGTGGAGGTAAACAAGGATTTTTAAGCCTTTTTGCGACACGCATACGTGTCGCTCGTCCCCAAGGGGTTAAGTAATGTATTGATTATGTTTTTAAGAAGTGCATTGTACCGTAAAATGGGGTGAATAGGAACAGCGGGGTGAATAGGAACGAAACTTCCCTGTTATACAAATAAATTTATTATAAATATATGTGATGATATTTTTAGTTGCCAATTTTTTTATAAGAAGGTAATAACATTAAAAATTGGGAAATTGAGTTTTGACATGTTGGCACCATTACTGGGGTATATAAAAAAACTTCAAAAAGATCCTCAAAAACCTCATTTTTTCAACGTCTTCAAAACTTTGCATGTAATTACACTATTTTTCATACTCCAAACCTAAGGCAGGGGATTTTTAATTAATGATAGACCTGTAAACGACATGCTGTATTAAATTCTACTTATTTCTAAACTACATAATGAAAAAATTGAAAAATGGCTTGTAGCATCAGAGGTTTAAGATTTACGGGGTGAATCGGAACACGTTTTCTCTCATGGTTTATTTTTCTATACAGTAATAGTTTCATGTAATATATGAAAACATATGTATGAATATGTATTGTAACAATATTTTGTTTGTTCTAATTACTTGAGGAGTTTAAAAGTGCCAAGAAATTACTTGGTTAAACAAAAAAGCCAACGCCTAATCCAACAGACATGGAACACACAATAAAAGAATTTAAAAATAGCAAATTAGTTAGAAAAACTACACAGAATTATTCTCTGATATCCACAACATTACACAAACATCTCAAAATGAAAAACCAATTAAAAAAGAGAGGGATGCAAACAGTACTAAGGGATAGGGATGAGGGCGTATTAGTAGATCGTATTAATACATGCAGCGATTGGGGCTACTCAATAGATTCATTTACCCAATGACTACTAGTAAAGGATAACACAGAACAGGGCTGAATTTATATCAAATTCTACTTCTGCAATTCGAATATAATTTCTTAAAATAAATTTTATTTTTTCTTGATTTCAAAGTTGTTTTCAAATTTTTAAAAAGGCATATCTTTACTTGTATATAAAATAAAGTGTTGGTTTCACAGTAACTACGTGTTCCTATTCCTCCCTTATCATTATTACCTGTTTTATTAACCCTATTAAATTTTGAATTGGAATAAATAAAGATTATAACATATGTTCCGATTCATCCCTATCTGCGGGGTGAATCGGAATACCATTAAAAAAGTAAATAATATATAAATAAGCAGTAAAAATTTTTCGTTTTTGCTTAAAAAGTAAAGAACAAAACAAGACCGAAGTTTCTAGTAGAAAAATAAAAAATTAAAAAAATCAGTTGTTGCTTTTTTTTAACGTTAAAGTTGAAAAGTGTTCCGATTCACCCCATTTTACGGTAATGTAAATGTATGTTTTGTAAAAGAAATTTAATAAAAAAATGAGATGGTACAGTACAAAACTGACTAAATTTAGTTTGGCATTCATAATGTTATGACTACCAATTCTAAATATTTTATACTGGCTGTAAATTCAATACATAGTAATAGTAGTAATGTATTTCCGATTCTCCCTCTATTCTGAACAAGCCCATAATCTGAACATTTTTGGTCCGTCCCATTAGTGTTCGGAATAGAGAGAGTCCACTATATATCAATTTCATTATACATAAAACAGTTTAATATAATTAAAATTCGCCGTAAAAAATTGCCTCTTATATGATTATGTAACAAATCTTTTGTGTGGCTCTGTAAATGAATCATAACTATCATTTGCATCTTATATTCAGAATACATATCTTCATAAATTCATATAATTTCATTATGTTTGAAAGAATGTAACATCATGAAAAGCATTTGAATTCATTTTTTTCTTATTGGCCGTAATGTAACGAAATACTTTTGACAGTTCCTGTAAATAGACTATACATTCTACAAATTTCATTTTAAATAGGGCTTGTGCTATGGTAAACGTTAATAATATCCAAAATTTTGAGGGCAATCCAAGTATATTTACAGCGCAGAATAAGAACGCAGGTAGATGGAAAGACAAACAAAATTCATAAACACTTTTTAAATACCAGTCGGCTCTCGTTAATTCGAACTCGTCGGGACCACAAGAAATGTTCGAATTATCCGAAGTTCGAATTATGGAAAATATAAAATGAAAACATATTTAATATGGTACTATTACAAAGGAATTAATATTTTAAATTTATTTCGTCTGTTATCATTAGAATATGACTTAATATTAAATTAGAATGTATAAATACATAAACTAATTAAAAGATTAGAAACAAGCACAATGGAAGAAAAGTTTAAAGCGTTACTGATGGACAGACGGGGCACTAAGAAAGTGGATATCAAATGAATTGGATTATATGTATACTCGTTCGGAACAATTTTCAGAAAAATCAAAGAAAGAAAGTTATTCAAATTATCTGAAATCCGTGAGAAAGAAGAGAAAAATGAAAAATCAGAATTTTCGTTAGTTCGAATTAAACGAAGTCAAGAGAAAATGAGTTCGAATTAATGAAAATTTTTAACATTATTCTGCCATTGAAAATTTCGGGACTTCATATTTAGTTCGAATTAAGCGAAGATTCGAATTATCCGATTTCGAATTAACGAGAATCGACTGTATATTGTAGTGTTAAAAATTTTCCACCCCATCACAAACTCATCAGCAAACATATAAGATGATTATCTTTTATTTATTTAGTTTAATCTAACAAATAATTAGTTTGTTGGTTAAAAAAAGATAAATTTTAATGGAATACTTTTCTGAAAACATTATAAGTTTAAATCGGTGAAATAAGAGCGCATTTAAATGTGTTTAGTGAGAGCTTAATTTGATGACTATTAACTGCATTAACTTTATTTAAAGCTTATGAAAGAATTTAATTAAAACTATTTATTTTCTTAAAATAAATTTAAATAGAGCGTTAATTTCAGATATAATTAGAGGTAAATTAACTTTGGATCGGCGTAAAGAATTTTTAACACATTACTGGAGATTTGTAAAGTTAAAATAGAATTCAGTTAATAGCACTTAATAATGAAAAAATGAATGATAGACGTATTATTATATAATCTGTCCCATTTAATTATACGTCTCAATTCCCACTAGTGCATTCCCCAGCTTTTTTTTTTTAAATTGTTATTACCCGTAAGGTATGGTGACGTCACTGTGACGTCGTTGTGAAGTCACATTGTGACTTTGTGACCATCGATTGTCGATGTGACGACACGTGACGTCGATGTGAAGTCACAGTGACTAAAATGTGAAGTCGTTATGACCGTTTTAGAGCTCGTTTGTGACATCACATGGTGACTACTTTGTGAAGTCACGGTGTGACAAATTTGTGAAAAATGTGTCATTTGTGACTACTTTGACATTATTTTATACATTGTGACGAAACTGTGAAAAAAGCGACGATATTTAAATTGCCAGAAACATGTTTTTTAAAGTAAATAACATGTTTTGAAGAATATTTGTAATTTTCTAAAGATTTTTAAGAAAGTCCCATCTCAGTCACAATATGACGTCCCTGAGTGGTGGCATTTTGGTCACAGATGTGATGTGACCAAAGTAACTCACAGTGACGTCATTGTGACGTCACTGTGACCATGCATGCTATGAGGGTATTGCGATACAACTAATAAAGTTATATAATGCGTTTTGTTTACATTTATCTCTTTTACTTTCTTATATCTTTACAAGAAGAAAATATTGGATTCGTGAAAAGTTTCAAATTCAGGTTTTCCATGGATTTATACGTTTTATTAGGTCCTAAACACGATTTTAAGCTTTTTAGAAAATGTATCTGTGAATCTGTTTGACATTCTGCCTGTTTTTCTGTGAGTTTGTATGTGACAAAAAACTTTGAGGGAGCTCAATCTCAGGAACTAATGAACCGATTTCATAAAACTTTAGATTCTGCAACACCTTGATAAACTGAAGCCGATTAGTTTTTGGTGTATATCGCTTAGTAGGTAAAGCAGCTATGTTGCAATATTCCCAATTTCCAAAAAAATAGTTATACATCAAAAACTAATACCCTGATTTTTATAAAACTTTAGATTCAATTAGTCTTTAATATAACTTGGTGATGCGAACTTTTGGTGCAAATCGCTCAAGACCCCACTAAAAATAATCTTAAGATTATCTGAAGAAATCGGCTCTTTCTAGAGAAATTCTACAGAAATCTGAAGAAAATTTGCAGACTTAGTTTTATCTTTAAAACATCTGCAGAATTTTTAAAGATATTCTTAAAAATATCTGCAAAATGGGCCAAATACCTTCGGATTTCCCACAGATTTTAGGCCAAAAAGCTGTAGATTTTCTACAGATTTTTTTTAGTGGGGGAGGTAACGTTGATGTTGCATTGCATTAGTATGTGATTATCGCAATAGATTTATATCAAGAACTAATGTACGAATTTTCATCGCACTTCTTCAGATTCAGTTAGTGCTAATATAGATTACGGGTATGGATTACTGCTATGGTGTATTTTTTACGATTTTGCAATAGCAGTATTTCACGAATTAATGCATGGATTTTAGAAATGAAAGTGAAGGGTACTAGGTGTTATGGTTTACAAGGGATCTCAAAAGAATTCCGTTATAGTACATTCTATGGGAAAATATCTTTTGCGGTACATTTTAATGCTCTTACATTATTTTAAACATATTGTTTTTTTATATATATCACTGAGGTGTGTTATTAGGTTCTTATTATAGAATATTGTGTACATAGAATTCAGCGTTCATTTACAGGGACAAACAAAAGAATTCTAACTGCCGAAGAAATTGCAGCCTATAAACAATAACTACAAGAAGGGCGTTTTCAGTTACGGTAACCGTCCTTATATGGATTTATATATATATTACAGGGTGCATATAAATTTTATAGATCATATACAAGGCTGTATATTTCTGTTTATGCATGAAAATTATTGAATGGAAATTTGCAATTGTACTATTCATTTAAACTATTTTTTAAATATATACTAAATGATATACATACACATATATAGATCATACGCAGGGTTGCACAGAAAAAAACCCCTGATAAATAAATAAATAAATAAATAAATAAATAAAGGCTATTTTTTTTATTGTAATAGCAGAAACTGCGTTTTCAAATGTGTTATGAATTTTTCAAATTGTTTATTCAGACATAATTTTTCAAGTTAATAAACTGTGACGTTATGTTACCGAATTCTGAATATAATTCTGATTGCCATGTAATTGATTATGTCATTAAGGCTCAACAATTCATGTTGAATATTAGAAATGTAATATGTAGCAATTAAAATTCGTTTACAGGGAAACTCAAAAGAATGGTGTTATATTGTGGTATATGACAAAAAACCGTTTATAGAGTATTTGAATGATAAACTATTTCAAGTGCATTGAAACTGATACACATCCCTGAGTCCATTGCAAGATGTTTACTATAGAATAGAATGAGCGTAGCATTTATCATTCATTTACAGGGACACACAAAAGAATTGAAATAGTATTGTCTGTCAACAATAATTGCAGGAAATGCGTTTTCGATTGTGGTATACATTTGTTAATTTAACTCATTTTTTTACATATTATTTGGCGTGTATTAACCTCATCAGTCCTGGGAGAAATATTACGCGGGACCACAAAAGCAGTTTGAAATTACTATATAGCATCTCCAAAGATGTATCAGTAGGCATATTGACTTTAATGATGCGCAGGCATTTAATAAAAAGGTCTAAAAGTAATTTTAACAATTTTTCAAGAATTTAAAATAATTTAAAGGCTATTATTTAGTATCTCCTCCAAAAGACATCAAAACTGACAAAGTTAGTACTGTAGTTCATGTACAGGGCTCCTCAAAATAATATGAGTCCATTTAATTTATTAAAAATTCAGGGCTCGAAATGGAAAATTTCACGAACCGGAACGCTATTTCAAAATTATAATGGAAATTTTCACGAACCGGAACGCTATTTTTCAAAATTATTTTTGACTATTTTTTTTCAAAGTATAGCTAAATTTATTTTTAAATCGCTAAAGATCTATAAAATTGACCAACATTAACTGCCTTCATGGTAGCTTCATGAAGAACTCCTTTAAAATTCTTCACATTTAAATCAGTTATCACATTTGAAAGCCGAGGACCATAATCATTGACCATAGAATCTCTGACTGTTGTTCTAACTGCCTTATCAGAATCGATGAGCGTAATATCTCTTCTCTGTAAAAATAGAAAAAGTTCTGCCAGTTCTTCCAAAGCATCAGCCATCATTTGAAGATTTTTTACAAATTCTACATTTGTCAACATTTACTATAACCCTTTATATTTACATTTCTCTCTTTCATCTCTTGTAAGGTCATTCGAGGCTTGAGAATATGTTTGCAGAAAGCAACGTAATTATTTAATACAGCAATTACTGTTTTGCTGGATGATACCCAACGCACAGTGAAAACCTTTTCTATTCTTAATAACTGTATGTTAAGTACTGCAGCTGCTTCTTTCAGTTCTCGCTGATTCTTTGGCGATTGGTTGTACAAAGCATGCAACTTATCAATAAATATTTTGAAATTATGTATCCCAGATACTTCATTAATTGTATCAGAAGCAGCAAAATCCAACCGATGGTTGGCGCAATGCCAGGTTATCATATTTGGAAATTTTTGTTTCAATAATGTTGCTACTCCAGCATTTTCTCCCAACATTACCGATGCTCCATCACAAGCAAATCCTATAAAACATTCCTTTAGGAAATGTTCATCAAAACCATGCTTATTCAAAGTGTTCAGCAATTGTAACGCAATATTATTTGCTGAGGTGTCTTGCAGTTCAATCAAATCAAGATTAAAAACATAAGCATCGCCAGGAAACTTGCCACAGGGTTGTTAAGTGCGTATCAGCACGTTTTAACTATCCTTTTTTTTTTCGGATGAAGCTGAAACGGAAAACAAATAATGTTTTTCGGGAACTGTAACAGTGTATTTTAAGAATTTCACGAACCGGAACGATATTTAGCCTAATTTCACGAACCGGAACGATATTTTTCAAAATTTCACGAACCGGAACATAGTTCCGGTTTGCTCCGGTACATTTCGAGCCCTGTAAAAATTGCAGTAGAGGAATTTTCAAACATGTTATACGTTTTTTTTTTTTTTTTTTTTTTTTTTTTTTTTTTTTACTGAGATAAACTTTGGAACACTATTATGTATAAAAATCCGTAGGTTAAATATAGGATTGCAAAAAACATGCTGGACATTTTTTAGACAATAGATAGTATAATTAGTTCAACAGTTATAATTGCTGAAGTTGGATTTTTCAAGCGTGTTATACGTTTAAATATATGTCTATGGTTATCTTCTTTCCCTTTAAAAACGGGGAATTTCCGTTGGAATATTCTAAATGTATTGAAAAGTCTTTCATAATATAAGATCGAAACATGATTTTTTTTTCTTGTTTTAAAAGTTCTTTAAAAAAAAAATTCCATTTAGGAAAATATTGCTTTTCCTTTCATTAAAAATTTCAAATATAAAATAAGCTACGAAAATGTCTTATAATCAAATTAAAATTAACTCTGTCTGAAGTAATCATTACAAAACTAATTCTGTTTTATTAAACAAAACCCTAATAACCAAACTTTTATTGAAAATAAAAATGCAAATCCTTCTTCTTTTAACAATGAAAGTAAATCGCAGCTGATCAAATTTTTTTAATCATCTTTAATCAGCTTCATTAAACAAAATCATTGGAAAAAAAACCCCGCAAGAATGATTGAATAGAAGGATTCATGGGAATTGTTTTATTTTAAGAAAATATTGAAATTAAATTTGTTAATTTCTTTTATTTTCTCCCGGCGAAAGCAATTTGTTTTTAATAAAATATTATTAAGTTCATGAAAGTGATAGTATAAAAAACATTTCTAGCTAAATTATTTCCTGAAAATAATATTCTTGATATTAATAAAAATTCTATTCATAGAAACTGAATATATTTTAAATTAAGTTATATGATGTTTTAATTTTATACTATTTATTAGTAACTTAAAATTCTACATTTTAATTAATATATATTTTTGTTATTAATAAAAATTTATTCATAGATACTGAATAATTTTTTTATTAAGTTATATGGTGTTTTGATTTTATACTATTTATTAGTAACTTAAAATTCGACGTTTGAATTAATAACTAGCTTTTGTTACAATGGAATAATTACACAAGCCTACAAAAGATACTTTTTTCTGAACCGTTTTTCGTATTTCAAATGTTTTTTGATATGCTCTAAGTTTAAAAATCCGAGCTTTTCCTTTATAAGACAATGTTTTCCCCAAAGTGAAGATAAAATTATTATACTTTGTATAATTATATCTTAGTAATTGCTTTCATAATTATACTGTACATAATATAGGTTCTATTAACTATTGCACAATGTCCTAAAAAGATTGTAATTAACTATTTTTTTTTATTTTTAACAATTTCCAACGTAATTAAATGTGTTTATGAATTTGGTTTGTTTGGTTTGGGAAAAACACGGTTAAAAAAAGATGTTACGAATGCCAGTATTTTGTTAAAAACAGATTAACCTTCTTTTTCTTTATATTATTGAAAGTATTTTCTATAAGAAAATATCGATAATTTCCTCTTTTCCTGACTGTGTTTTCCCCTTACCAATCGCCACTCTCTCGGTCCGTCTGTCTGTTCATACACTAACTTGCGTAAATAGACTAATATTTTTGCTCAATTAATGTATTTTAATGATTTTTACCATCGTATTTTGGATATTCAATATGAAGATTTCAGTATTAATAGTTCATTTGTAGAGGCACTCAAAAATAATTCCATTACACTATGGCCAATAAGGAAAAACATTTGCAAGTGTATTTCAATGACATTACGTAATTTCAAATATAGCGAAATAGATATAATTCCCTATTAGAAGATTGCTATTCAATATGGTATTCATAGCATTTGTCGTTCATTTACAGGGCACACAAAATAAATCGGTTACAGTACTGTCTAAACAAGAATTGCTGGAAATGTGTTTTCAATTTTGTATGTTCTTTTCAAATTAACTAATTTTTTGCTTGTTGTTTGATGTGTATAAGAGCTATACCTTCTACACTAGACTGCACAAAGAATCCACGTATTATTTTTCTTATTAGTGTAAATTGCTGAATGGTAATTTTCAAATGTGGTAAGTATATCCAAACTGAATTAAATTTTTCCACGGGTGTAGTTTATAGACACAGATCTATGTACCCGTAAAAGCATGGTGACGTCACTGCAACCTCGTTGTGAAGTCACACTGTGACTTTGTGACCATCGATTGTCGATGTGAAGTCACAGTGACTAAAATGTGAAGTCGTTATGGCCGTTTTAGAGCACTTTTGTGACGTTTCACAAAGTGGTCACAATGTGACAGATTTGTGAAAAATGTGCCATTTGTGACTAATTTGACATTAACATTGTGACGAAACTGTGACAAAAGCGACGATATTTAAATTGCCGGAAACATGTTTTTTAAAGTAAATAACATGTTTTGAAGGATATTTATAAATTTCTAAAGATTTTTAAGAAAGTCACATCTCAGTCACAATGTGACGTCACAGAGTGGTGGCATTTTGGTCAGAGATGTGATGTGACCAAAGTGACTCACAGTGACGTCACTGTGACCATACATTCTATTAGGGTACATATCAAATGCAAGGCTGTTCAAAGAAGTCTGATAATTTTCCGATTGTAGATGAGATTGTTGAAATAGGGTTTTCAAAGTGTTAAACGTTTCCAAATGTTTCAATTAGACACCCTATTTCAACTTATTAAACGATAATAACTTTGATTTATTATTCTTCAGGCTGCTAGTCACTCTGTTTTCCAATTTCTCTTGATTGCGCTAACTCTATGGACGTTTCATGCATTTTTATATTCAAAATATTTTTTTTTAACTTTCCAACGTAGTTCAAAGATGTTTCTTGATTCAGTAAACTTTTTTTCTCATAAATATACTTGGTTGCTCTTTTACTTTGATGCGATATTGATATTATTGAAAGTATTTAAGATACATGAAATAGATACTTCTTCATCTCTTTCGGATGTATTCAAAATTAACACAAATTTAACTTATTTTTTCTATTTACGTTATAGCTCAACATAGCACTGATAAAGTGTAATAATTCTTGATTAACCTATTCGAAAATTAAAAAGTGGATCTAAAGAAGAAACAAAGCAATTATCTTATCTTTATTTATTATTAAAATAAAGAAAATATTTTAGAATATAAATCAGATCTTCCAGACATATCGAATTTCTGTTTAAAAAATCCTTATCTTGTGTCGATTAAATATATATCTTGAATCAATGTGATTTGTTTATTTATCATTACAGTAATCCCTTAAAATTCAAAAGGGTTAGGTTCCCGAAAATATTCGTGAATGTTGAGACCTGTATTCCTGTATTCCTGAATTCCTGTACATTAAAGGGGGTTAAATTCTATTTTTGTTTTCTTTTTTAACGGAAAAGATCAATTGAAGTTCAAAAAGTATATTTATTAAGCATTATACAGTAAAAGTACACACTTTAAACAAATTTTAATAATTATAAACAGATTATGTACAAAATTTATTTGCTAATGTATAATGGGAAAAACTTAGTGTTTTGAGGTTGTTTGACGGAACAGATCTTATGTTTATGAATTACTATCTAGGGAAAAGTTATGGCTTCCATTTCTATTTTAAATTTAAAACTCCTCACTGGTGAGAAATCGCATTTCAATTGTTCTATTAACAAATTGTTGATGATGTTTTAAAATTTATCCACCAATTTTTATAGAAAATATTTTACCTGCAATAAAAATTTGAAATTTAAAAAAATCTGCTTAAAAATCAAGGAAATTACTGATCTATATTTTCTCTCAACACAAGGGCAGAAGTTCTCGCAACTAAGGCCATACGGTAATCTTATTATAATCTGCGGTACGGTACCGCAGATTATACAGTACATACCGGGTACTGTATAATCGGGTACTGTATGTACTGTATATACTGCATACAGTATATACAGTACATACCGGGTGTCCCAAAAATGACTGATGGATTTTAAAATTAAATAACTTGCAAACGGTGACAGCTATTTAAAAAAAAATTGCAGGAGTGTTATGTATAAGGTCAGGAGTTTTTTTACAGTAACTCATGATTTTAGTTCGAATTTCAAACAATAGGTGGCGCTGACGGCGATTGAAGGCCAGGTCGACGCTTCACTCAGCACTGATCACCTGGCCTTCAATCGCCGTCAGCGCCACCTATTGTTTGAAATTCGAACTAAAATCATGAGTTACGGTATAAAAACTCCTGACCTTATACATAACCCTCCTGCAGAAATTTCTTAAATAGCTGTCACCGTTTGCAAGTTATTGAATTTTAAAATCCATCAGTCATTTTTGGGACACCCGGTAAGTGTCCAGTGTCACGTAGTTCATAAAATTGATTAAGCAAAGTAAGTTTACTTTGTGAAACAAATATTCTTTATAAAACGAAATTCATGAATAACCAAGTTCAGTGTTCGCGAATCTTGAAATGTTCCGCATTTTTTATTTCGTGAATAATCAAAACTCGTGAATATTAAGGATTTGCTGTACTAGCCATTTTTTTATAAAGCCTAGGCAGACAAAGTTGCCATTTTTTAAAGTAAAATAGCTGTTAAAACTAAATTTATTGTCTTTACTATGGGTATTTTTTTCTAAGGCTTTAATGATTAAAAATGTACCATAAACTTTCATCAAACTTTGAATGGCAACTTTACCTTATATTCCGCTACTTTCACTTTAAATAAAATTACAGAAGCCATAGTAATCAGACTCTATGAAATATAAAAGACATTTAGCTTTCAAACTTATTTCTAAACATTTTACTATATTTTTAAATAAATAAAAAATCATATGTAGTTCGAGATATTTTAAATTGATTTTGTTTTTTTTTTAGTCATATATTATAACTTATAGTTTATATGGAGTTCTAAATAAGTTTTTTATTCTGAAAAGAATGATTGTTTTCCCATTATAGACCGTTATGCTGGAAATTTTTGGAAGCCCCTTCTTCATTTTTCACGATTGCACGTTTCCATGGGGAACAAAGAACTATAAATTTTACTAAACTTCCATTGATAGCAAGAGCGAGAGATCTATCAGGAGACTAATAAAAGAGAAAACTGATTCAACTTTGATGTTCACTTTCGGATATAAGAAATTTTTACATTACACTCCGAAAACGGCCTCTATTTCCTCTGTTTCTGATAATGTTCTTACTATTTGAAACTTTATAAATATAATAATAATAAAAAAGATATTTCTGGCTTCTATAGACTTAAGTTCCAGAAAGTTAAGTTAGTGAAGTTATTTTTCTATTAATGAAACTTTCTAAAGTGTATCTAAAGAAAAACAGATAAGGAGTTTATCTTACTTTATTTATTACTAAAATAAATAAATTATTTTAGAACATAAATGAGGTCTTCCAGACAGAATGAATTTGTTCTGGAAAAAAAAAAAAAAAAAAAAAAAAAAACTTTATCTTGTGTCTATTAAATACATATCTTGAATCAATGTGATTTGTTCGTTTACCTGTACTAGCCATTTTTAAAGAGCATAAGCAAGTAAAGTTGCCATTTAGTAATTTTTTAATGTACAGTTTAAAATATTTTTTAAAGTAAAACAGCAGTTGAATCTAAATTTATTATCGTTACTATATGTATTTTTTTCTAGGGCTTTACTGATTTAAAAAAGGCCCTAAAATTCCATCAAAATTTGAATGACCACTTTAGCTTTTTTTCCGCTACTTTCATTTCAAATAAAATTACACAATGTGTAATAACCAATACTCTATGAAATATAAGAAAGTTTCAGTTTTCGAATTTATTTCTAAACATTTTACTGTATTCTTAAATAAATGACAAACCATATGAACCTCAAGATATTTTAAATTAAATCTGCTTATTTGTCAGTAATATGTTATAAATTATCCTTGGTATGAAGTTCTAAATAGGTATTTTATTTTGAAAAGAATGATTGTTTTCTCATTATAGGCTGTTAGTCGGAAATTTCCAACTTATAACTGAACATTTTACAATATTCTTAAATAAATAACAAATCATATGTACTTCGAGATACACTGCTCAAAACAATTAAAGGATATTGCAGTTTTAGGTGGATTTTGTATCTGGGAAACTTTTTAGCTGATTGATACATGGTCGACAGACATAGTAGGTTATATGAGAATAAATTGCACATGTTTGGCAGAAAAAAATGCATTTTATTGCGCATTTGTGTACAAAATGAAAAAAACACAATTTGTGCATATGAGAAAAAAAGGATAAGAAAAGGTGTTTTCTTCAAAGAAAATCATTTTCAGTAGGGGGTATGGTTTCCACGGCCAGCAACGTTGAACACCTTTGAGGCATGGACTCAATGAGGCTATTAATGACGAGTTGAGGTATTCTGCCCCACTCTTCCAGAAGAGCTCTTTCCAGTTCTTGGAGAGTTTGTGGGGGTTGTTGGCGGCCAGAAACCCGTCTTCCTAGAGCGTCCTAAACATGCTCGATTGGATTCATGTCTGGAGAACACGCTGGCCATTCCATTCGAACGATTCCTTCCTCGAAAAGGAAATCCTCCACCAGGTTTGCACGATGTAGCCTGCAGTTATCGTCCATTAAAATGAAGTTATCTCCGATTGCTGCAGCGTAAGGGACTACAATAGGTCTGAGGATCTCATCCCTATATCGGCGACCAGTCAGAGCTCCATCTCGAATGATGTAGAAGTCAGTACGCCCGTCAATGCAGATGCCACCATACACCAACACTCCTCCACCGCCAAATCTGACACTTTCGTGCACGAACGCAGGATTATTCCTACTGCCACGGTCCTTCCAGATGAAAATACGCCTATTATCCGGATGCACAGAAAAACGGGACTCGTCAGAAAACAGAATATTGCTCCATTCATTTCTCCTCCAGTTGACATGTGCCTGTGGTGGTGCCTGTAGCCCAGCGAAGGTTTTGTTGGAGAAGAGTAGCGTTCATGTTTCGGTGTCTCCGAGCTGTTAACGCTAAATACCGATCTTCATTGGGCGTTGTTGCCCGTCTACGACCTTGCCCTGGTCTTCAGCCTGCACATCCACTCTCCAAAAAACGGTTCCAGATCCTGGAAATGACATTTTGTGACACTCCGATGGCTTGCGCTACTTCGGCTTGAGTTTCGCCCCCTTCTAACCTACCAACAATTCTCCAAGCTTCTGAATCTGTCAAAGGACTTCGCTGAGACATCGTACTCATCGAAACAAAGCAATCACTGGATGCCGATCATCCTTGTTTTCATTCTCTTTTATCCAGTTGAAAGTCAAATTTCATTCGCTGCCGCTGACGCGACGTTTTTGACGTCGAACTCAAAATTTGCATACTCCACAGTTTGAAAACCAGAAAAATTTGCATTTGTGATTCTCTTCTTCTATTTTCGGCAAAAAAAATTTCGTTTATATCTTTATTTTATATAAAACTTCAAATATCCTTTAATTGTTTTGAGCAACATTTTAAATTAAATCTGCTTTTTTTTCTGTAATATATTATAACTTATCGTGGTATGAAATTTTAAATAAGTATTTTATATTAAAAAGAATGATTGTTATACCCATTATGGACCGTTATGCTCGAAATTTTTGGAAGCCTCTTCTTCATTTTTTAAGATTGCACGTTTCCATAGGGTACAAAGAACTATAAATTCTACTATGCATTGGTAGCAATAACGAGAGATCTATCAGAAGACTAATAAAGAGATAACTGATTCAACTTTGTTGCTCACTTATTAATAAGCAATGATATAAGCAATTTTTACATTACAATCTGAAAACTGCTCCTATTTTCGCTGTTTTTGATAGTGCTCCACACTCTGTGAAATATAAGGAACTTTTAGCTTTCGAACTTATGTCTGAACATTTTACTATATTCTTAAATTGATAATAAATCATATATACATCGAGATATTTTAAATTAAAGCTGCTTATTTTTCAGTAATATATTACAACTCATCGTTGGTAAGCCTCTTCTTCATTTTTCAAGATCGCACGTTTCCAAGCGGAACAAAGAACTATAAATTCCACTAAATTTCTATTGATAGCATGAACGAGAGATCTATTAGGAGACTAATAAAAGAAAAAACTGATTCAATGTTGTTGCTCACCTCCGGATATCTACAATTTTTACATTACACCCAAAACTCTGCTTCTATTTTTTTTTTTGTTTTTTCTGTTTTCTTTGTCTATCTTCTATTTTCTTTGTGTTCCACATTCTATGAAATATAAGAAATTTTAACTTTCGAACTTATTCCTAAACATTTTACTACTTTTTAAAATAAATAGCAAACAATATATACTTCGAGATATTTTAAATTAGATTTGCTTTATAACTAATCGTTGGTATGAAGTTCAAAATAAGAATTTTCATTTGAAAAGAATGATTGTTTCCCTATTATAGACCGTTATGCAGGAAAAATGTGGAAGCCTCTTCTTCATTTTTCAAGATTGCACGTTTCCATAAAGAACAAAGAACTATAAATTCTACTAAACTTCCATTGATAACAAGAACGATGATGTATCAGGAGACTAATAAAAGACAAAATTCATTCAACTTTGTTGCTCATTTCCGGATATAAGCAATTCTTACATTACACTCCAAAAACTGCTTTTATTATCTTTATTTTTGATAGTGTTCCACACTCTATGAAATATAAGAAACTTTTAACTTTCGGATTTATTTCTAAACATTTTACTATATTCTGAAATAAATAACAAATCATATGTACTGCGAGAAATCTTCAGTTAAATCTGCTTATTTTTCAGTAACATATTATAACTTACCGTTTATATGAAATTCAAAATAAGCATTTTATTTTGAAAATAATGATAGTTTTCCCATAATGGACCGTTATGCCGAAAATTTTGGAAGCCTTTTCTTCAGTTTTCAAGATTGCACGTTTCCATGGGGAACAAAGAACTACAAATTTTACTAAACTTCCATTGATAGTAAGAACAAGAAATCTATCAGGAGACTAATAAAAGAGAAAACTGATTCAACTTTGTAGCTCACTTCCGGATGTAAGCAATTTTTACATTACACTCCGAAAATAGCCTCTATTTTCTCTGTTTTTATTAATGTTCTTAATATTTGAAACATTCTAAAAAATAATAAAGAAAAAAGATATTTCTGGCTTCTATAGACTTACGTAAAATTCCATTAATAAAACTTTCTAAGGTGGATCTAAAGAAAAAACAGGTCAGCAACTATCTTACCTTTATTTATTATTAAAATAAATAAATTATATCATAAAATCAATGTGGTCTTCCAGACTTACTGAATTTGTTTTGAAAAAAACCCCTTATCATGAATCAATACGTTTTATTCATTTTCCTACACTAGCCATTTTTACAAAGCCTAAACAGGCAAAGTTGCCATCCTGTAATTTTTCAATGTACATTCTAAAATATTTTATTTAAGTAAAATAGCGGTTAAAACTAAATTTATTAACATTACTATGTCTATTTTTTTCTAGGGATTTATTGATTAATAAGGGCCTTAAAATTCCATCAAACTTAGAATGACCACTATAGCTTTCCTTCCGCTACTTTCATTTCAAATAAAATCACAGAATCCGTAATAATCACAATCTATGAAATGTAAGAAACCTTTAGTTTTCGAACTTATTTCTAAACATTTTACTATATTCTTAAATAAATAACAAATTATATGAACTTAAAAATATTTTAAATTAAATTTGCTTATTTTTAAGTAATGTATTATAAATTATCGTTGGTATGAAATTCTAAATAAGTATTTTTTTTTTAAGAAAATAATTTTTTTTCCATTATAGACCGTTATGCCGAAAATTTTTGGAAGCCTCTTCTTCATTTTTCAAGATTGCACGTTTCCATGGGGAACAAAGAACTATAAATTCTGCTAAACTTCCATTGATAACAAGAAAGAAAGTTCTGTCAGGAGACTAATGAAAGAGAAAACTGGTTCAACTTTGATACTTACTTCCGGATGTAAGCAATATTTACATTTCATTGCCTCTATTTCTCTGTTTTTGATAGTGTTCCACAGTCTATCAAATAAATATAAGAAAATTTTAGCTTTCCAACGTATCTCTGAACATTTTACAACATTCTTAAATAAATAACAAATCATATGATCTTAGAGATATTTTAAATTAGGTCTGCTTATTTTTCAGTTATATATTACAACTTATCGTTAGTATGAAGTTCAAAATAAGCATTTTATTTTGAAAGAAATGATAGTTTTCCCATTATAAGCCGTTATGCCTGAAGTGTTTGGAAGCCTCTTCTTCATTTTTCAAGATTGCACGTTTCCATGGGGAACAAAGAACTATAAATTCTACTAAACTTCCATTGATAGCAAGAACGAGAGATCTATCAGGAGACTAATAAAAGAGAAAACAGATTCAACTTTGATGTTCACTTCCGAATATAAGCAATTTTTACAGTACACTCCGAAAACTGCCTCTATTTTCTCTGTTTTTGATATAGTGTTTTGAAATGTTTTTTATCTTGTGTAGCTTTAATATATATCTTCAATCATTGTCATTTTTTCACTGACCTATAGTCATTTTTACAAAGCGTTGCCATTTCGTAAATTTTTTACGTAAATAAAAAAAAATAAGTAAAATGGCAGTCGAAACTAAATTTATTGTCGTTATTATGAATATTTGTGTCTAGGGCTTTAAGGTTAAAAAAATATATCATAAAATTCCATCAAACTTAGCTTTCCTTCCGCTGCTTTCACTCCTAATAAAATTACAGAAGCTGTAATAATCACAGTCTATGAAATATAAGAAACTTTTAGATTTTGATTTTATTTCCAAACATTTACTATATTCTTAAATAAATAACAAATCGTATATACTTCGAGATATTTTAAATTAAATTTGCTTATTTTTCAGAAGTATATTATAACTTATCGTTGACATGAAGTTCTAAATGAGTATTTTGTTCTTAAAAGAATGATTGTTTTCCCATTATAGACAGTTATGACGGAAATTTTTGGAATCCTCTTCTTCATTTTTCAAGATTGCATGTTTCCCATGGGGAACAAAGAACTATAAATTCTTCTTAACTTCCATTGATAACAAGAATGAGAGATCTATCAGGAGACTAATAAAAGAGAAAACTGATTCAACTTTGTTGCTCACTTCCGAATATAAGCAATTTTTACATTACACTCCGTAAACTGCCTCTATTTTCTCTGTTTCTGATAGTGTTCTTACTATTTAAAACTTTCTTTGAAAAAAAAATTATTTTGGTTTTTGTAGACATAAATAGAATTCCGTTAATAAAACATTTCAAAAAATTTCAATATACTGATAAAATGACATATTAAGATCCAATATAAGGACTACCAATAAGGACTCCAAATACGGACTTAACTCTTCACTGCACGGTTATTACTTTTTTTTTAATTATTTGAAATCTTGTATATATTTTATACAAGTATATACTTTATATACTTGTTTAATAAAGGGAAAAATATAAAGGAAAAAAAAATTCAAATTTTCAGCTAAAGTTTGGCATTTTATGGCGTGTACCCTATGTACACAATTGAGGTTTTAAAATATTTTATTGCTATATTTTGCAGCTAAATGAGCTGAAATTAATTCTTTTTATCTGTTTAATACTCTGCAACGTTTTTTATATTAATATGTTTAAGTATTCAGTAAAAATAATGAAAGTGAATTTTGCCTTAATATCTTGATTTTTTTATCCGAAGAACAGTTTCTAATTTTTCGTCAAATGCAGCGATCTGACGTGGACAAAATAAGTGTTATTCAATTCTTTGGATTGTTCTTGATCATGAATATCGTACTGAATCAAGAATTCATACTGGTCGAATTGATGGCACATAATGAGTATTATAGTGTTTTTGGGTATGTGCCACATGTGGCACGGTGCAGTAAAGGGTACCGTTATTATTTTAAACTTAGTTATATTGTTTGTTAAAGTTATCATACGACTTCAATTTTCACAACTGAATGAAAAAATGCACAAGACAGGATTCGAAACCATCATCGACTTACATTGTCAATTTTCTATCGTTTAGCTATCTGGGCTGAGAATCTGCGTGAATATTTCGCTCAGATTATACTATTATCAATAACACCTGATCTGTCATGCGGGCAGCACAACAGAGTACACCGCAGGTAATGGACAACTGTTTAAACGATGAGTATGCAGATATATGTACCCATCGTTTGACGGGAGTTCCATTAAATAATAGCATAACTATGTACCCATCGTTTAAACGAAGTTCCATTAAATAAAAGCATATCTACGTATTCATCGTTTAACTGGAATTCTATTTAATAATAGCATATTTACGTACCCGTCATTTAGATGGAGTTCCATTAATACATTGAGTGACTGACTCTGAATTTTCCATTAAGGCTGCATCAATCACCGGCAACTGACAGCGTAAAATATAATATAAAATTTTAAAAAATATATTGTTTTAAGTAGTTATTAAGAAAATATAATCCTGTAACAAATTAAAGTTAAGCAAATTTTAAATAAGTTTTGAGTAATTAGTTAAAACAACTTATTTTTCAAGTTTAATATCGTACTGTCAATCATCGGTGACTGAAGCAGCCCAAACGGAAAGTTCACTGTCAGTCCCCGGTGCTGATGTGGTACTCAACTTGTTAAATAATAGCGTATCCACATATACATCGTTCAGATAGAGTTTCATTGCATGCGGCTTATTCTATTGTGCTGTCTACATGGCAGACTAGATGTAATTGCCATTAATTTCAATTGGGCGATATATGTCCGGGGGGTTGTCAATGCAGGTGACTCAAACAGTGGGAAAATGAAACTGTAATATAAGTTCAAGGTTCCGGGTTCGAGACCACGTTTGGACAATTTTCAGTTGGTAAAACTTAATTCAAACGACTTCATTATTTTTCGCTTTAAAATTTGTATTACACATACATTACATTTTATACCATTATTTTCGAATAGCAATCTTCATCTTATAATTTTCATCTTACTAGGGAACATATCCAACTGTCAGTGCAGATTTTGATGAGAGCAGTTTCGTTTGAAAACTCCTATTGCGAGAATCGACAAATGTATAAGAATTATACTCATAGTTCACGAATAGTTCACGAAAGTGCTAATAAAATAGCAAACAAACAAACAAAAACAATTTGAAAATTGCTTTATAAATTAATGGGTAATAAATGCGAAATGCAAGTACTGTATATTTAGAAATAGCAACTAACTCTTCTCCTGGTTGTAAGCAATGAAAATAGGACAAAGGCAAAGACTAAGGGTGACGTTCCAGGAGTAGATCGAGACAGCAGTGATACAGCCAAACAATAATATCCTTCATCGTTTGTGTCCCGTATTTTCAACATTTTTATCTAGTAAAACAATCTTATGATAAATTGTAAGACAAAAATCTGTTCTTGATAGCTTTTAAAAGAATTTCATACTTTTTTTTATATTTCTTTTTACGGAACCAAAAAAAAAAAAAAAAAAAAAAAGCGCAAAGCTTGTGGACTATTAGATTTGAAAGTATCGTTCCTGAACATTCCTTCATCTTCCCGAATGATGCTGTTCTCAGCAAAATCTAGAAGTGGCAATTAGGAATATTCCTTAGTTAACTTCTTTGGAGCAGTTTTGGCCTGTAAACAGACTGATAAATCTTTTTTTTTTCATCTTAAATAACATTTACATTATAGCGATGTATGGGACAAGATTAGTTATTTTGACAGTTATTCGACAACTTCCAAATCAATAATTTTTATAAATCTCTATAATTCTGTCGTAAAATTCTCATTCCTTGCATTCAGTAATATTTCAAATTTTAATTGCTTAAAAGGTCTAGGATGATTTTTCAGTATCACTGCAATTATACTTTGAAGTCTCCCACATTTTGAACGCCACTATTTCAAAATATTAAAGTTATTTTTTCTAGAATAAACTATATTCACCGAGAATGGAACTTATTTCATTCATTGTTGGCGATCGTAATTGAATAAACCAGTCTTCTAAGAATGAGCTACCATGGTAACTGTTACAACCAGATTTCAAAATACAAGAGTTTGCAAACAGCGGAATATTTCAAGAAAATTGACGCCAACATTGAATGATACCTGTTCCATTCCAAATGAATATTGTTTATCTCTGAAAAAATAAATTTCAATGTACTTGATTTGTTTTATTGTTTTTCTTACAATGGTTAAATTGTACTGATGAGGTCTTGTGGTTGCTTGGCGAAACGCCTACTAAATACGCTTTTAATGTTTTTAGTATTTTAAAATTTTTATAAAATTTATTTTAAACTGTATTCAAATCAGTCTTACTTTATTTATTTATTTAGTCTTTTACAAAAACATTGTTACAAGCATTAAAATCCGGAAAATACAATATATTTTACTTGTGCTAAAAATCAGAAAGATATTTTGCAATACGGATAGACATAAAAGTACTCTACAAACTATTTAAACACGAAAGTTTGCAGGAAAAATCCTGTTTCACATAAAATAAACTTTGCACAGTTCCCAGTTACTCATAAATTTGATCTCTTCTTAACACATTTAACAGGAAACCAGGAGTAATTAGGCTAATTTGCTTTAAGTGAGAACGCTGCGGAGTTTAATATTAGATTTTCCTAAATTATTTTCACGTGATTGACCCAATAATTTAGATTTTCTAATTTTAGATGTGATACTTAACTTATAATTATTGCTTTAAACAAACAATTCAGGAATTGGAATTCAGTAATATCAGCTCTTCCAAAAGTTTTCGGAAAATATCGAGTAACATAGATGATTTTTAGGTTTTTAGAACACAATTTTATTTACTATTTTAATTTCGAATTGCGAAAATATGCATTTTGTGAAAGTGAAGAATTCATTTAAATTTAAATTTTTTGAGATCCTTGTTTTAAACTGTTAATATTTATTACCATTCTTTCGGTTATGAGTTTAGAAAAGTAGTATTTTTTTATTTTTACCTTTTGCTGAATTAATTATGAACTTTCTTTACTAATTAATGTCTCTCTTTTAATTTTGTATATGTTTTGAATTATTTGATTAAGTATTTTGGTTATATTATTACAGAAAAATCTTTATAATGACGATCCGGAATATTCCCCCCCCCCCCTATTTTGCGAATCCTTTTCAATCTCTAACATTTGTAGAAAATTAGCTACTCTCTTGTAAAGGGAGTCTAATTTTTTTGCATGAGATAATTTTATCAGATATTAGGCTATGTGTTTTAAGGCGATTTCTATCTTTAATTTTATTTTAATGTTCCCAAGTGAGTTTGTGGCTCACGGAGTCTGCGGTTCATGTCTGTAGTTTTGTGCTTATTAGTGCATACTGTCAATCTGCAGAATATAAAAACGGGTTTTAAAGTTGGTATGAACGGTTCTTAGGTTGAGACCATAGATACAGTAAAATAACTGTTTTACTACCATCAATAAATGAAAATGTACTCGAATTCTATTATTCAGCCCTTTATATAATCTATAAAACTCATATATACATAAAATAATTTGCAAAATATTAGTTACAGTTACAAACGCACACCACAGTTGGAAACGTATTTTTCACGTTTATTGCTCATAGATAATACTTTAACTGAACCTTTTTGTATACCCTGTAAATGAAATATGAATGCTACTCATTCTATACTCCTGAGAAAGAATGTTGTTATACATTTAAAACAGCAGTACTCAACCTTTTTTTTTTTCTCGCGGGAACCAAATGTATGTTTACGATATTAGGCGATAAATGCGGGTTAGGTTCCCTTAGAAATACCCCCCCCCCCCTTAGAGCCTGTATCACACGTATTGATAATTGGCCGTTATAGACCCAACCAACCAAACGCTTATCAACTATGTTGTAATGCGTTAGAAACAGTTCATGTACTTTTTTTTTATTATTTAATTAAATATACTCTGTAAAATTGATCATTGTGAATAGACCAAATATATTAAATTAGAAGTATCGATCTGATATATACATATTGAAAAAATAAACATATAAACTAACATGGATATAATACATAATACAGTAGAACCCCGATAATTCGGACCCCATTAATCCGGATCTCCGGATAATCCGGATCGTTTGGTCATTTTTTTTCAAATTTGAGGAGCGATTGGCTAATTTCCATAACATTAACTTGTTTCATCGTCGTATTCTGAAACAAAAAAAAATCTTTTTCTGAAATCTTTTCGGAAGATTTAAGCAAAGTAAGCATTTTTACTGTCTGTAGATATTCAATAAGATTCACATAAAGGTGATTTTCTGTAAGTATGTTTTATTTTATTTCATTTTTTTTTCTAATTCTCCGGATAATCCGGATTTTCCATAATCCGGATTGGGTCCGGTCCCAATTAATCCGAATTATAGGGGTTTTACTGTGCTACAAATATTCAGTAAATAGTTATATAACGATCTACTGAAATAATCAATAACAATTTGCTTCTTATTTTAGTAGCTAACCGACTTACGAAAATCTTAGTTCTCGATATTTAAAATGTGTGAGATTATTATACTAATTGCGTAACCTAATGAGCCTATCGAAGCGTGTCAAGGAATTTGCTTATTTTAGAAGAGTTTAAAATTTAAGATGAGATTTACCACTCATCCCATTAATAGCCTATTAATTATGGATATACGTGTACGTAAATGCATATTTTGATTTTTCGACAAAGATGTTAAGTCTATCTTATTGATCTATACAAACATCTACATCAGAAATAAGATTTGATTAGTTAGTTTGAATTATTTTAAAGCTGATTTCACGCATGCAAACACGTGTAAATGTGCAACAATTTTAAGCACTGTATGGAAAACATAGTGAAAATTATGATCCAAGTATTTATAAAAACAAGATTTAATTTTGTCACATAAATAGCAGAAAATACCACTTCCGAGAGTAATTAATTATGTGCTTTCATCATTACTTGAGGTTAGCAGAGAGTAGTTAGCCGGGGAAGTATAAAAACAGTTATGCAAAGAAAGTTTTACATTCTTTGATTTATATGACAAACGAAAAGAGAATGAAAAATACCCCGAGCAATAAAATTGTCAAAGACGTGGAGAAGGTAATGCCTGATAGAAGCAGGTAGACTACCACAAATCCATATCGGGCGGGAAGGGCAAAAGTAGTAGTAATAAAGTAATAATAATAATAATAATAATAGTAATAATAATAGTAATAATAATAATAATAATAGTAATAATAATAATAATAATAATAATAATAAACATAATAATGATGATGATGATGATGATGATGATAATAATAATAATAATAATAATAATAATAATAATAATAATAATAATAAAATGTAGAATTCTGCTGAAATATCGAAAAAAAAATCAAAGACAAACGAGTGAATATGTTATTTAAATAGTATGTTTTTTGGAAAATATGTTATTTAGATATGTAACTTACTTAGGAAGGGATCATGATAATAATAATTAAAACAAGAGTAAATAATTATTGGTTACTGAAAAACGGAAACTATATACATTTTAACACTTTCCAACAAAGTAGAAAAAGGTTTACGGATCATTCTCATTGAATAGGAAAAAACAAAGTCCCATTTGGTTCTATAATTTTTTTTAACTATTTTACCAATAAAGTTTATTTTTACTAAAAGCTGTACTTTTTTGCCATCCATTACTCATATCCTTTACTTAAAAAATAATTCTAAACAATAGATAAATGTATGTAATATATAGATAAATGTATGTAAAATATCATTCCCCTGGCTGTCCCCAACCCCAGAATTAGACTTTGAATCCACCAAATATTTATTAAATATTGATTTTAAAAAATTGTAATTATTAATATAGTATCATAATATGTTCCTTTATATGAGGAGTACATATGTAGAGGTATACTATAATGCAACTCTGTGAAAAAACACAAAGAAGTATGTCCATCAATTTGGGCATCATTCCCCTGCACTTACAAAAATAGTTCTAAAAAACACCAATAGATGCCGCTGGTTTCAAATTTGGCATTGATCCGATTTTAACTAATTGCTTGGAAGAGACACCTTAAAAGTTTGGAGTCTGTAGTCATTTTGTTTGTGAGTGCAGATGTTAAAAAGTGGAGTTCCAAAACGAATATTTTTATTAGCCATCATTACCCTGGATAAATTTTTTGTGGATAAATTAAAGGTAAGCTTTTTTTTATTTAGTTTTATATTTTCAATACATGTTTTTTAATATGTGTAATCATTTTAAAATTTTTTTGTTCCCACATGTGGTTCTAAGGTAGGTATTACTAACAAATCATCATTCTCCTAGCATCATTCCCTTGCCTGTTCTTAAAGCAGGGGAATGATGAAATTTTACAAATGTTATTAAGATATTGGCTAAAAACCCTATTAATACATTAATAAAGAAACTAAATGTTGTTAAATTTAAAAATATTCAAAAATTCTTAATATTGATAACTATAAATGTTTTTTTATATGAAAATTGAAATACTTTAGTTTTAGGTAATCTTTAAATATAGACGCTATATTTTTTTACATATTAGTTTGTTACAATTTAGGAAATTTAAAATAGAACGAAAAATGTTAATTTAGTTAATATTACTACTCAATTATTTCATAAAATTTGACAATATTTTGCATTAATTTGAAACAGTATGTAATCATTTATTGCTATTATTACATAATTTCAATCGGAAACTTTTTTATTAGTTGTTTTTCAAGGAGAATTCAATGTAACTTATCTGAAATCTGTATTTTTCAATTTTCATCAGTATTGAATCCAGGGGCTGTCCGGGGAAAATTTAAGATTTTGGGTTTTCAATGTTCAAAATTTACATTTCCCTCCCCCACCAGAAATCTATAATACCTCCCCCCCCCGGAGAAAAAAGTCTGAATTCAACACTGATTTTCATATTTAAAAAAGAAATTAATGTGTGTTTATGAATTTTATTTTAAATGTATGATTAAATTTAGACACTTCATTAAATTTGAATGTATCTCACTTTTATTTTTAATTTAAATATTTTTAAGTACCACTTTAAATTAAAGCATATCTATGCCTACAAAATAAAAAAAGATTAGCTTTTACTTTACCAGCATCCTGTTTTATATAAATGATTAATATGGAAAAAAAATAATTCTTTTCATTAAGATTAATGCTAAAATTTCATACAAATAAACAAAATTAAACTGATAACAAAATGATTTTTTTTATAAAAATTCTCTTTGTTTTTAGGAAGATGCCATAAGTAAAAGACAAACTGACTAGAGAGGAGAAACTAAAAAAAAATAAAAAAGAACCACAGCGCAAACACTATCAAAAGATAAAAAAATGACCCAGCTGCATATAAAATATAAAAAGAAAAGAAGGGACAGAAATACTAAAAAAAAAAAAATAAAGGTTGCAATAAAGCCTACTACAGAGATGACTGACTGCCCGAGAGAAAAGAAGCAAGTGGAAACAATGGAAAAATAATTCCAGAAATTAACGAAAACGATCAAGTCTCACTAAACATCAAGCTTTGACTGTTGAAGAAGCGTCAACAAATGATAATTATGAAGAGTTAAACACAAGCTTAATGTCAAATTTACTCAACGCTCCTTTATCTAATTCAAAATCAAGTAATGCTTTAATTGAGAAACGGAAATCATCCGGAAGAAAACGCGTAATGCGCAACAGGAGTGCACTTCATAGAAAATGTGTAAAAAGGGAAAATCAAATAAAATGTCTAAGTAGAAAAATATAAAAAACGTAACCAAAGATTGAAATTTAAAATTAACAGAAAACAAGAAGATATGAGTCCTATGTCAAACGCAGATTATTTTCTGAAGCGAAAAGAAAAGTTTTCTTCAGTTGTTAGAAAGAAACTTATATATATATATATATATATTCATTATTGTAAAAACTATGTACAATAATTTAAATAATTATGTATATTACTTTATTTGATTAAAAATGTTCAGTGATATGAATTTTTCTATGATTAATAGTTGACTGCAGTGCTTTATAGATTATTGAATAATTCCCCTGCTCACTACCATCATTCCTCTGGAAGTTGTTTTTTTTTTAAATTATAAATAAAATATTAAATTTTAGGAGTTATGAACGACGGGTGATAATTCTAATACAAAATCACTTTTTAAAGCTATATATGAAGAAAAAAGTTATTTATTTCATAGTTTATAAATTTGTATTTTGCAACTTCCAAATTACCCTGTTTATGTAGAATCACCCTTATGCATTCGGTTTGTCTGGCAGTCTGTCCGTCTGTCCGCGCTCTAACTCCCGTAAATATGCTTGGATTGCTATGAAATTTTTATATGTTATTGATGTTTGCCCTAGCACGGACCCTATTGAAAATGAATTTTTTACTATGATTAGTTTATTTACAGGGATAGTCAAAAGTTTTCTGATACATTACGGCCTATGGGAAAAAAATTGTTTCAAATGAATTTTAAAAGTGTTACACCCTGTCAAACATATTCAAATTTGCATGGATTCGCAAAGTGCTATAAAATATGCATTCTGTAGTATATGGAATAAAAATAATATTTACTATTCATTTACAGGGTCACCCAAAAGAATCCATTTCACAATAATAAAGGGGGGGATTTTTTGCGACATATTTTAATTATGTTAAACGATTTCAAGTATCATAAAATTGATATACGCTGCTGAGACTTAATATTTAACGCGTAATATGAAGTGCATAGCATTTACAGAGACACACAAAATGTTTCAAATCTTATATTATCCGAAGTACTGTATATTATCGATGACAGCTGATAGATAGTTGAAATGCATTTTCAATTATGATATGCGCTTTTAAGTTTTAATAAATGTCTGTAAATTATAGGGTATATATAAATGTTATAGTTGATATACAGGTTTACACAAAAGGACTCATAAAGGTTACTGAATATGAGAGTAATTAACTTAAAGGTGGTTTTTAAGTAAGTTATGCACTTTTACTTTGAACCTAATTGAGAGGAATACGTTATCCAATGTCTCATAAATCTGGGATGTATAAAATTCTTTCAATTATAGTGACAAACTAAATAAGCATCGCTTTAATAAAAGAATCTAAACTCACAAGTTGTGTTAAGAAACGAGAATTGTTTAAATCTATCATCGCAACAAATTCGTGGCAAAACAGCCATGTTTTTCAGTTAATCTACAACACTAAAATTACCCACTGTCTATGTAATGTGTAAAGGAATTTGATTTTTAAAAACAAACACTATTAGTTAATTTAAAATGTAAATAAAAGTCTTGAAGAAAAAATAAAATCCTTTCACAGTTTCTCAAAAATCTAATCATCATTAGAATTCGTGTATTCATAACAATTATAAATGTTTCTTAGATGAAATACTAATTTAAAAAATCGCAGTATTAATTGTTATCCTCGCAGTTTTACTAATTAAATCTTTATGTTCCAAATTAAGAATTCATGAAAATTTTATTTTGAAAAGCAATTTTCGTAAATTTTTTAAACTATATTTGAAGATTTATACAATCGTTTGGAAAAATTTAGAAGGATTTTGTTATCATCAATGTGTAAATTAAAATTAATTAATTAAATTTGAATTTATAAGAATTTTGTGCAATGTTTGTGACTCCACTAAAATCTCTTAGTTAAAATATTTTTTTTAGTGTTTTATAGATTAGAAAAAGTACAAATATAATGTTCTTCAAATATATAAATAATTCCAAACTAAAATTTTTCCTTCATAACCTTTCAATACCAAGAAAGCTGGAAAGACGCAGAAGAAAAAAACATCCTTTTAAAAATGTTTTATGCTACTAATACTTATTTTTGAACAAAATAAAGTGAAGTAAACTGTATTACTAATAATCAATGTACTAATTTTTTTTAATATAAAAGATTATCTTATAATAACACATTGCTCAGTGGTGCACAAAACAGGAATTTTAATATACATTTGTACAATTAAAATAAAATAAACTTTCAACGTTTCGCGCCGTCTTCTGCGGGCGTCTTCAGGAAAATATGATAATGGAAGGACTACGTTTGCATCTTGATCGAAAGATAATATTTCTACTAAATTAAAATCTAAATGAATTAAAATTATAAAAAATGTTGCCATTTACACGTGAGTAAAAATTAAAATATTGCAAGGAAATAAAAATTTTAAGATTTTATGATGTTGTGCCATATTTTTGGTATATTGTAGGATAAATTATCATTACATGGTTTATTTTCTCGTGCTATGATTTCGATGGATTCTCTTATTTTACCTTGAACTGGGTTATTGCATGGAACTATGATTTTGGCTTCCTCAAAATTAATATGGCAACCCTTGCTCGCCAAGCAGAAGCGAGAAAGGGCAGTATTCTGTTTATATTGTTTTATATCTCTGCGATGCTCTTTAATTCTAATTAAAAGTTTCCGCGTCGTCACGCCGATGTAGACTTTTTTAAGATTATTAGATAAAGTGATGGGGATTTCATAAATACCAGATTTTTGATCTATCTTTTTATGGTGCAACTGTCCTATATATATTTATAAAAGATTATTTTAAAAAGTACTTTAAAGTGCCGTCGGGACATAAATGGTTAAATTATCAAAATTTTCTATACTTTTCTTTTATTTTTAATTAATAATTCCAGTTCTTCTTTTAATTGTTATTACCATCATGATGTAACATACCATTTTTAAATATCAAATTCCCTGTTTTGCTTTTACGTATTATTGATATCTTAACTCTTTATCTACCGATGGTACTTATAAGTACCATTAAAAAAACTTATTATAAAATTCTTTTAATACGTCATTTAGTTGTAATACTGTTTAGATTGAGTTACAGATACATTACTTTATTTTGTTCCAAAAGCAGTATGAGTTACAGAAAACAAAAATATTTTTAAAAGGATGACTTCTTTTGCCTCTGCATCTTTTCAGCTTTTTGGCGCTGAGAAAGGGGGATTGGAATTTTTCAATTCGGAAATATTTCTATGTTTATATTGTAAGAACATCACATTTGTACATTTTATAATTCTAGAAAATACTTAGAAAACAATTTAAAATAAAAGATTTGAGTGGGGTTATAAACATTGCACAAAATCCCTGTAAATTCAAATTTAATTAATCCTTCTAAATTCGTCAATACTTCTAAACTCCTTCAAAAATTTATTAAATGATTATGTAAATCTTTTAATTGAGGGTAAACAATTTACGTGAAATGCTTTAGAATGTAAAAATTTCATGAATTCATAATTCGGCAGATAAAGGGTTAATCAGTTTTTTATAGGGTTTCAAGTATTCTATTTCTCCTCCTACCATATGCATGAAAGGCCCTTATCCCGCATTATTTTCCTACACATTTATTTTTTCGCTTTAAGTGTTCCTCTCTTCTCTTTTCGATTTCAATATACAGAGTGTTTCAGCACAGTGCTGGCAAACTTTTAGGGGGTATAGAGGTACACCTAGAGGATAGGTAAATCGCGAAATAGTTCTCCAGTGTTCGTGCCCGGGATGGTTCAGTTGGAAAAGCAGCCGCGGCTTCAGCCAATACATACCTGGTTCGATTCCTGGCCCGGACCTTTTTCACCCGCATAGAAAATTTACATCTATTATAATTGATTTACCGATTGAAAATTCATATTTTAAATTAATATAATATAATTTCGTATGCAGTGTTTTCTGCAGTTTCCGTATATTGATCTTCTATTTATTCTGTTAAGCTGATCCAGAGTATCAGACCAGATTATGTGATCGTTAAGATTATTTGGGTGAAATAGTCCTCCAGTGTTCGTGTCCGGTATGGTTCAATTGGAAGAGCACTGGCAGCTTCAGCCAAATACATCGAATCCTGGCCCAGACTTTTTTCACCTACATGGAAAATTTACATCCATTATCATTGATTTACAGATTGAAAAATCGCGTTATAAATTAATCAAATATTTCTAACTAAATTTAAAAGAATAAAAAAATAAAACGAATGATGCCCAGTTATAATGATGGCATAGAGCTCACAGTCTATGCAGACTAATTGTATATTACAGGCTTATATAATAATACCTTTCGAAAAAAATAAGGAAGGAAGTACCGCCCCCCCATTTCCTTTCTTTATACTTAATCATTGAAGCCCCAAAACTAATCAGGGATAGCCTTATCATATAATAAACCTGTATTCAAAATTCGAAACAAGTCGAATAATTCTGCATAAAAACCCATTTATGTAATTTAAGAAACGTTGTCCCTCGTTCTCTCTTTCATAATTAACCATTAAACCTCCAAAACTGTTTAGAAATTCAACTTATCAGAAAGAATTTACATGTAAAATTTAAAGCAAATCCGATAACTCTGCATAAAACTCTATTTAGCTAATTTAAGGGGAGGTAATCGCCCGTAACCCCCTTTATAGTTAACAAAAGAACGCCACAACAAATGAGCGAAGCTTCTTATTACTATGAACCTGTATCCAAAAATTGAAACAAATCGGTTAATTCTGCATGAAAAACCATTTACATGAATTATGAGAGGTAGTTTCCCCACCATCCCTTTATCCCCCCTAATCCAGTGAAATCCAAAAACAAATCAGGAAAGCGCCTTTTGAGAATAAACATATGTACAAAATTTGAAGGAAATCGGTAAATTTTGCGTGAAAAACCTAAATTAAGACGGGAGGATTACCCCCCCCCCCATACCTCCTCTTTAAACTTATTCAATGAACACCCAATACTAATCACGGAGGCACCTCATTAGAATGATCCTACATCTAAGATTTGAACGAAATCTACTAATTCTGCATGAAAAAACTATTTATATATATAAATTAAGGGGAGGGAAAATGGCCCCCTTTACCCTTCTTATACTTATCGAATGAACTCTCAAAACTAATCAGGGAAGCGTCTTATCATAAGCCTATATCCAAAATTTCATGTAAATCGGATATTTTTATCATGAGTTATCGCGTTACGTACGTACGTACGCACGTACGCATGTACATACATACAGAACGGGCGGGCACATAAGCTCTCGGGCTTTGATAACCTGTGAGCAAAAAACTTACTTTTATGTATCGAATTTGAAAGTATGCTTTAATGAAACTCTATTTTTAATTGGATTCTAACAATATATGCAATAAGACGCAGCTGGTCGAATGTCTTAATTATTTTTAATTAAATCCATTGAGCAAAATGACAAAAAGGAATGTCGAGTCCATTGTAAAAGAGGAAGAAAAATTTACCCAATCTCATTTTAATTACTGAAATAACAAAAGACTTTCTTAATTTATTTCCTGTTTTAGCATGAAAAAAAAACTTATTCTATACATATAAATGTGTAAAGTTTGTATTAAAATTTAAACGAAAAAAATCTTTTTTGAAAAATTGTATTAATTAGAATAAAGTTATTGCTTACTAATGAAACCCTGTCCACTTTTAATTTTAATTTCAAACTTTTAAGTCATATAATTTGTAATTGTAATTAACATCTAGTTATATCACCCAGTATGCAAATTACTAGTCAGGCGAAATGTTTCACTTTTCTTTTTAATCAATGAATGGTTAAATCATTTAAGACTGGAATATTTCTATGTGAAAATAATTATTTTTTTAAACACAGATTTTCATTTGCTAACTTTTTATTTGTTAGTTTTTTTTAACCATTTGGAAAAGTGTTGTTGCTTTCGGTCAAGAGATATCTGAATACTTGTGATGTCTGTATTTTATTCGTTTTCAGATTGGCCCATGTTTACTGTCCAAAAATGGAATACTTCTGTTGGCACAATGACAAAAAATATCAAAAAACTACAAAAAAAATAATAATAATAACTCGGAAGCAAACTGAGATACAGCTTTCAAACAAATTGCATTTAAAAGCACATTTTTTTTTCTTATATGACGATGTAAAATTGAAAATGTGCGAAATTTTTTTTATGATCAATTCAGGAATATTAATGTTTAATCCATGGCGTACGTAAATATATGACTCTGTTATTATGTAAGCCACGTTTTGATCACAAACGTGATGATGATAATTGATATTTATTATTATTATTTTATTATTTTTTTATGTAGAATTTTTTTACGAGTCTAAAATTTTAGTCTTTGAAAATATCATTTTTCAAATGGTCGTAATTTGTTAAATTACACTTTTTTTTCTTTTGTTTTCGGGTATTTTTTTCTAATAAAATGTGCGATATAGGCATCAGCAGTGATATCAGCAGTGAATTGAAGCACTGCTGAAAATTAATTGAAAAATTAATTAAAAATATGTGATTGACCGATGCTGGGATTGTTTGTTTCATGTTACACCTCAGGATTGTGCGCTCATGAAGACGGTTCCATCTCGTGCTGCGAATTGCAGCTTTACCAACATACGAAGTGAAAAATGCTGAGCTAGGCCTCGTCCTTTTAGCTTAAATGATGGAGCACTTGGAGCACTTACTATTCCAAGGATTCCGGGTTCGATCCCCGGCATGGACGTTTTTCACTAAGTTGGTTCTGCGCTTAGTAGCAAGGCGAAAATATATATTCGAGAATTTCAAGCGCAATTTCACTGCTAAAAATTAATTAAAAATGTGTAAATATGTAGGATCGATATCTTTCCTACAGCCAACTAGCCGTGTTTGTAGATTCTCCATGATACTACTCTGAAACGGAGGCTCTCAGTAAGGCAGATGATAAAAGAAGCAGCTATTAATTCCGACGCAGCCAGACGAAATGCGGCAGAAAAATAACTGAACTGAGTTGATGGAGAATGGAATGTTTTTAGTTTGAGTTGATGTAAGAAGAATGTAAGATAGGGACGACGAATTAACTAAAATTTATGATTGTTTAAATTGTAAATATTGTTTTTGTAAATAGTCTTTTTTGTAAATAGTAATGTATAATATAAATATTTAAAAGTTAACCGGAGTCAGATCTGAATTAATTATGAGTTAATTATAATTCCGAAAAAGCTTTAAGAAAAAAAGAATTCCAAATATATATATATATATATATATATATATATATATATATATATTCATCTTTAACAGAGAGTATTTATGTTCTCTATTTATGTGCATCTATATTTGTCACTCAAAAATGATACACTTTTATTGTTTTTTCAGCATTAAATTTTGAGATTTTCTTTTGGTGGTACGCGGGAGTATGAACTTCTGTTTAGTAGTAAGTCGGTCTAAGAAAAATTGAGAACCCCTGTCATGGAGTAAAGGAAAGAAAAAAGATGAAGTGTGGTGACTAGGAGCGATGCCAAAAATGTAACGCTAAAATCCGCTACGTTCGGCCCAAAAAGAAAAATACTTTTAGTAATACAGTTTTTAATTCATAATGTTATTTTAGAATGCTTAAACATTCACAGATCACTTTCATTTAGAGAAAAAAATTCACTGGTGATATCAAAGAATTCGGTCCCTGTTCTATGGATTTGTCTTGTTTGGGAAGAATGAGGAGATCTAAATTTGAGCGACAACTGGATTCATATTGCAAACCGCTTTTATTGCATATTGCACATCTACTACTTCACTTTACTCTGTGCCCATTACAAGACATTCGATTATGTGAAATAATTTCAAAAAAAAAAAAAAAAAAAAAAAAAAATTACATAATAAGCCCAAAATTTACAATTGAAGAAGCGCAGATTATCAAAAAGATAATATAACAAACAGGTGATGCCATAAACTTTAATTTATTGTAAGCATTATTGCAAATAAGTACTTTGTGATGATGTTGTACATAGACAATGATTTTCTTTTTTCTATTTTTTATGTACATGCCTTAACTAGATAGACACAAAACGTATTGAAAATTTTCCTTTGGTGAAGGCGAAATTGCTTTCCATTTTTCATATAATAAAATACAGTGGACTCTCTCTATTCTGAACACTCATGGGACCGACCAAAAATGTTCAGATTATGGGAGTGTTCAGTATAGAGGGAGATTAGGAGTGTATTACTGCTACTAAGGCAGGGGGACGAGTCAGTAGTTGATCAAATAAGGTCGGTACAACAAGGTTTTTATATTTCCTTTCTTTTAAGTTATAGAAATAAACTAACATGATAGCTACAACCCTTAATGATTGTCCTATCATGGGCAAAAAAGAAATCGGCTGAAGTTAAACAGTAACAAAATTATAAGCAAATAGTTTCGCTAATTGCCATTTTCCCAATATATGAGCAATCAAAGTAATCAATCGAAAGTTCAAAAATTAATGTTTAAAATATAATGCTTAAAATGTGACTAACAATAATTCATATAAAACTAATAATTGAGATAAGCAAGATGGAAGCTAACTTATCGTAATTGTCATGGATTTTCCAGGAATTAATGGACAAGTATTTCAACATTTAATTAAAGATTTTATCTGAAGTATTCAAACAAATTGCAACTTCAAATACATGTTTACAATCTAGCAGTGATTTTGTCTTTATTTTTTTTTAATCTAGTTCATTGATTCTTTTTATTTTTCTGTTGCAGTTTCTCCGAATTTCCGTGATGGAAGTTTGAATTCAGATTGCAAACACATGTTCAGTTTACAGAGAGATCGAGTTGAAATGGGGACAAAAAATAGCGTTCATTGTAGTGGGGTGTTCAGATTAGATGTTCAGAATATAGGGATTTCATCTTTTGTTAAATCTATGGAGTTTCGCCGGGACCAACTGAATGTGAAACAGAATGTGTTCGTAACGCCGGGATGTTCACATTAGAGAGTGTTCAGATAGAGAGAGTCCACTGTATATGCGGGGAAAGGGGAAGGGAAATACTCTACTGGTGTTATTACTGCAGAATATTATAGTCTAAGTACCTTTTTTCTGAAAAATTAAGACCTGATTGCAAATGGATTTTAATTTCCTTTTATTTACATATTTTTAGATACAAAATATATGCATAATCAGATACAAAATATATAATAATTACCGAAAAGTGATGCGGTGACCATCATTTCTATAAAATCTTCTGGCATGATCCAGAATTCTTATTCATCAGTACCGTTTAAAAAATGTTATAGAAAAAATGTAACTGCAAACTTTTTCATTAAAACTAATGATGACATGCGTTATAACATAAAATACATATAATTGCTTCAAAAAAAAAAAAAAAAAAAAAAATGAAATTCAGTTTAATTATCAGTGTTTTTTTTCCTTCTTTTACAAAAGATATTTAGGTTTTAATAATCATGTCGCCGTACGTTTAAAAATTAAAAGCACTGTATTAAAAAAAATTAATTTTTTGTATGCCCAGAAAAAATAGCTAATTGTTAAAAATGTAAAATTTTCGCATTATTGATAAATCGGGAGTTATTAATTTTTGAAGTATGATATGAAATTAAAATATCAATAAGTTCATCTTTTTTAATCAAATATTTTTATTTTCAGAATCTTCAGGGAAATTAGTTATCGACCGATAAGTTATTTTCAATAAGAGAATTACTTTTTCTAACATTGCTTATAAGTATTTTTCAAATAATTCTTATCCAAGTTTTATTTATTTATTAACACTAAAGCTATGTCATGCGTCACGAATAAATTATAAAACATTCTCTAATACCACAAAATATTTTATCGCTATACTTTTCTCCGATTTTTTTTTTTTTTTTACAAAATTAATTAATATTCTCCCATGTTTATATTTTTCGTAGTGAGCAAAATAAGGACCTTTTAAGGACTACATAACTTGCTTTCTATTTATTAGGATGAGCGAAGCGAATCCTCTACTAGGCCAAAAAAACTATTCAATATTTTAACTTCAAATTAAACACAAAAATAAATTATGATCTGTAGATTTGCAGAATATAATTTTTTTTTACGATAAAACGTTAAAAAATTTATTATTTTAATTAATTTATTTTACATGCATTTCCAATACGGACGCATTTTAGCAAATAAATAAAAAAATGAAACGCGTATATTTTCAGAAAAAAAAATCAATCATGGAGTAAATAATAATAGATAGAATCATGATTAATTTAATAAATAAAATATGTTTTCGTTATTCAGGAAAATCGTTTGCACAGATGAAACTTAAACTTTTTTAAAAAATTGTATTGTAATTTTTTTTGTAAAGTTGCAACAAAAAAAATTGTAAACAAATAAAATTGTTAAATTTGTTATATAAATGAAAAATGAAAAGAATTGAAGCGTGAAGTTGTTGCCTCGATTCAAGCTCTTTATAAATGTACTAAAGCAAAGTTGGCCGATTCAGAAACGACAAATTGACTTTAACCATTTCTTACTTTATCATTTGGATCTAAAGTAATGTTACGTTCTTATTTGTGGACCGAAAAAGATTTAGTGAACGGGACTTTAGACTGTTGCACGTAATGAAGAAAATCACAAGCCACCAGACCAGATATCGCGAATAATCATGGATAAATTTGAATACTAAAATAATTTAACTTATAAGAATTGGTGCGTTCCAATTCCCCCAATAATTAAATTCTAGAAAAATGGAAGCATAAATTGCTCAAGGAAAGAATTTCTTCTGGAGTTAGCTTTTGCTGTTCATAAATCCCAAGGTTTAACATTAGATGAAGCAGTTATAGATATTGAGGATATATAGACACCAGTTGGCTTAAAAACGTACGTAACGTTGTCGAGAGTGAAAATCCTTCAAAATTAAGCATTCAATAGGAAATTTTTCTTACGAAAAATTCTACAATATCAAAAATTCTGATACGCTAACATGTATAACAACGAAGAAATTAGAAAAAAAAAAGGTTTTACAGTTAAAAATTCATAGTATCAACGAGGGCAGATTTCAAATGTTTTTCCTGAAAATAGGATTTTGACGAAGTAACTTTCTTCAAGCTCTCTTCAAATATATTATTCTAAAATAGCTATCAAAGATCATTTGATGTTAATTACAAAGATTGGAAACATGCATATTTCAAACAACTTTAAAAAACACAAGTGGTTACTGGAAATTGTAAAAACATCTTTAAAAGAGCTTGTAGTTGAAAATTTAAAAATATTTTGTAAAAGTTTGCTTTGAAAATATTTTATTATGACAGTCTTACATCATAGATAAAAAATTAAAATGCGCCAAAACATAAAATAACGCTTTTGTTTAATAAAGATGCAAAAATAATAATAAAAAAATATTGTTACTTTCAAATATCTGTTTTATAAAATAATGCTTCGCGAATCCAAACAAAGCATTGCTTTTGCTAGTTATAGAAACAAATAGTCCAAGAGCCGACCGCACAAAACCCTATGTCTTCGAGCACAAGAAGAAACTCTTTATTTTATGGAAGAATATTAATAGGGAAATCTAATCATCCGTGTCTGCCGGAAGCGAAGTGGTGCGCAAGCCAAAAACGAATACCACTAGTGGTTGATTCGTAGACTTAGCATTATGTTTTCCTGCTCCCAGTTTTCCATGGTTTCCTACTTTTGATTGTAGGACAAACCCAATGCTAAACCTACCTACGAGTCAACCACTTGTGTGGTATCAACTTTTGACCTATGCACCACTTTACTTCTGGCAGAGCTGGATCATTAGATTCCTCTATTACTACCCCACTAAAAAAAATCTGTAGAAAATCTATAGCTTTTTGGCCCAAAATCTGAGGGAAATCCGAAGGTATTTGGCCCATTATGCAGATATTTTTAAGAATATCTTGAAAAATTCTGCAGATATTTTAAAGATAAAGCTAAGTCTGCAAATTTTCATCAAATTTCTGTAGAATTTCTGTAGAAAGTGGCAATTTCTTCAGATAATCTTAAGAATATTTTTAATTGGGTACTCTTCCATAAAAAATAAAAAAATAAAATAAAATAAAAAATTTCTTGTGCTTGATGACATAGGGTTTTGTGCGGTCGTCTCATAGACTAAAATTTCTTGTTTTTGTAGAAAGGAGCGTCTGAATAGTGACCTAAAGTAAAACGGAATCCGCAAAATAGGATTTTAGTAAATACACTGCTAAAAGTGCACTTTTTCACTTTTTAAAATTACTATTCAGCGGAAATTTTTTGACAGGTCTACAGAGAAGCAAGCATAATTTTCGGATTTAACCAAGGTTCTTGCTGACTTTTGGCTTACATTAACGATTTGACGAAGAAGAAATAAAAAGCAGTAGCCAAATAAAACGAAACGTTAGCAAAATATGTTCGGCATGAACACTGAAAAATTTACCTTTAATCCCTTATTGTATCTCTTTTTTAATGTGTTCTAAAATAAGATAATATTTTGCAATTGCTTAGAAAAAAGAAATTCGACTATTTGCTGCAGAAAAACTATTAGAAAAAAAATTCTAAATTCTCTACTTAATATGTAAATGTTTCAAACGCTCTTTTAATGGTAAATTGCAATAAGATTTCGAACATAATAGATAGTTGACCAATGATGACAGACCAATAATGAATACAACTAATAAACAGTACGGTAAATGGCAAAGTCAATGTCGCATTCAGCAAAATTTTTCTAGATTTAGCGATTGATGCGAGTAATTTTGTTTGTGATTTTATTGGCGCAAATATCAATGACAAATTGATAACAGAGAAACACTTATAGCATAATCCTTTCTATGTCTTTAACTGTTGCTAAACTGAATTGGTATTGAGTCCATATCTCTATAAATAATAATGTAAATAACACGATGGGACTGAAGATGAAATGCGACATCAATCGTACAGTAACGTCGATAAAAATCTCAACTCTAACCACACACATAAAAAAGCAGATATTGATCACTCGCAATTTGGCGAGTCTAATTGTTCATTTACTCGCCAAATGAAACTTTTTGTCGCAATCTGGCGCATTGGCGAGCGATATCGAGAACCCTGGATTTAAATATTTCCGCATTTCTACCATTTATATATAAAATCCTAATGAAATGAATATGTGAAAAGAATTTATGAATGGATTTTATAAAACGATTGATTACATTTCACATCTATTCCTTTTAAATATGAAATGTTTGGCGCATAAATTAACATCAATTAACAGAATTGATTCGCTGATGTGAAAAGTGTTTTTAGAATTTTGAATTTGAATTATTTTTCGAGATATTCGAGAGTTTTTATTCTTTTATTGAAATTTCTGTAATGATGGCAACTAAATGACTCCATTTTGGGGGAAAGGGAAAAATGATATTTTTTTCTTTTTCGTCATTTTCAATTTAAAATCATCTTTTAATTCAATCAATAGTGAAGACAACATTGAGATTAAATTATGTTTTTCAGAAAATTTTGAAAAAATGAAAACTTTTTTCCCCATTTCAATCATCAAAAATCAGTTTTTTTTTTTTTTTTTTTTTTTTTTTTTTAAGAAATTAAAATTGTCTGTCATCTTCAAATTCCATTGATGTAATACACTATCTACCAAAAAGTATTTGTACACTTTCAGTTTTTGAGATTTTGTCAAATATTTAAAAATACACTGGTCGGATTCTTCTGGAACTTCAGAAATATAAAGATTATGTTTCACTTTTTATTTATTTACATTCATTTGTTAAGCGGGTAATTAGGGGGCCGGCAAAAAAACAAAGAATAATAGAAATATTTGGGATCGCCCTGTACATGAAAATGCGCGAAACGACTTATCGCTTTAGAATACAAATATATGAATACAGTAGAATATGTACACTAATTTTTGTGAGAATAGCATGTATATTTATGGCGATAGAGCGATTTTTTGAAAAATTCAAAAAATTCTGGTATGTTTTTTGTTTATATCATGCTGGGTTTTTGACCAAATTTAACGCAAATTTCAGAAAAATTGGCAAAATGCAGTAGAAAAAATGTAGCGCAATTGGAATATAAATATATTAAATATTTTATGAAATATGAGTAGTTGTATAAAATAATTTTTATCTGCGCATGCGCGAACTAGAAAAACATTTTTTTTACATCATTTAATAGTCAATTCTATGGAGTGACTTATAAAAAAAATCCAATCAAATATCGTGAAAATTCAAAAAGATATCATTATTTTAGTGAGATGTTTTTACTCTGCTCTCTAAAAACGACTGAATCTTAAGGGATTCTCCACAAATTGACATTTTTTAATAACTGACTTTAAAAAAAAACTAGTATTGAATTAATACAATATCTAATACAATATTGCTGCTAATAAGTACTTGACAATTGTGATAGAAAAGAAAAAGAGCTTTATTCGCATTCAGGGCCAAAACTAAGAGAGGGGGGGGGGGGGAGAAGGGCATGTGCTCCGGGCGCTAGGATGAAAGTGTTCCAAATGTATCTTTCGTTTGGCGATTTTTTTCATGGCTATGTTTAGCATAATATTGTTAAAATTATTATATCTGGGCTATGCTAAAGCATAAAAAAATCTAATGATGATGGCTTAAGGTCCCTGCCCCTACCCGCGAAGATGCTCACGAGCTAATGCTATTCCTATGGGGATGCATTTTTCTAACTCTTTTGCATTTGGACATTTTTAAATAATATGTTTTGCATTGGATAGCGGAAGTCCTTTTCAAGATCGCTCCGTGATTACTTTTTCAATTTTGGCGTAGATATTTTTATAATGTTTCTTTCACTTCCAAAAGCGGTTCTGAAAGTGAAACTAACTTTATAAAAAATATTTATGACTCAAATCGAAAAAGTAGTCAAGGAGCGATTTTGAGAGGGACTTCCGCTATACAATGCGAAAAAAAAAAAAAAAAAAAAAAAAATGAAAATTTTAAAATGCGAAAGAGTTATTAGAAAAATGCCTCCCCACAGGAATAGCATTAGCTCAGCAGTGTCTTCGCGGGCAGGGACAAGAGCCTTAAAGATCCTGTTGAATGTAGAATTTTTTTGATTCGGTTTTGTTGAATGTGGGAACAGTGATAGAAGAAATTATTGTTAATTTCAGTATTATTCCACAATGTCACTAAGTATAAAATTGGATAGATCCTACCTGATCACAGTAGATAGTAAACAGAAGGCAATAATGGAAGACACATTGTACTTGTGTAGAAGGTGGAACAAGAAAATCCAGTTGACACGCATATAACACACTTGAAAAATTTATTTCTTGATTATTATACTAAAACAAACAAAATAAAATGTAGTTAGATTAATGTTAAGAACAGTAATATTGAATTTTTAAGACAGGTCCTCTCAGTGTATTTTTTTTCAGGAAGCTGGATTAGCTTTCCTTTGTTACATAAAGGTAAAACACAGAAAGGGAAGGCATGTCTTTCCCTCTGAGGACCTATTTCAAAACTAAGGGTCCTTCAAAAGTATCTGAAAGTTCTCAACCTCTTGAAACAAAGGCAATCAGCTGAGCTTGCATTTATGTTCATATGTATGGAGATTTTAAATGTTTGGTGCTGCCATCTGGCGCTAGTCTCCATACTTACTTGCTTAAAGTTCACTATCATAGTTGGATGTACAGTTGCATGGGACAGCTCTAGTGCTGCCCTCTAGTGAGATGACTCTGAAGGAAAATGGATCAGTGCAAATTTCACATACCTCACAATGTTTGTGTATTTGCTGAGAAATCTCATGTTGCCCTATAATCCTACATTCCTCCTTTTCGAAGCAAATCTACAACATCTTTAATTGGAACTGAAGCCTAAGCTTCTCCAGTTTAATTTTAGAGACGGGCTTGGTGAGAACATCAGCTAGCATTTTTTCCGTAGGACAGTAAATAATTTTAATTATGCCACATTCGTGCTGGTGTTTGATGTGATGAAATTTCACGTCAATGTGCTTTGACTTGGTATGTGCCTTTTCGATTTTAGTCAATCTAATGGCAGGCAAATTGTCCTCATATACGGTTATGGGTAATTCTTGGTTAAGTTCCAAGTCACTGAGTATTGTGAGTAGCCATTTTATTTCTTGTGTTGCAGTGGAAAGTGCAACATATTCGCTTTCAGTGGAAGACAGTGCGACGCTGGATTGTTTCTTAGAGGCCCAGGCTAGCACATTATTGCCCAACATGTATAGGTTCCCCGTCGTTGACTTCCTGTCGTCCCGATCATTCGCCCAGTCTGAGTCGCTATAGACTGTCAACACTGGCGGTTTCGACTTATCAATAACGAATTTTATTCGTCTGGTAGTCAATAGATACCTAATGACTTTTTCAACAGCTTCCCAGTCAGTTTGTCTTGGAGATTCATTCCTCCTTCCCAATATGTTTACTGCTGCCGATATGTCGGGCCTAGTCAGTGTTGCGATGTATAGTAACCCCCCAATTGCCTGTCTATATTTTTTATTATCATCTAATAGTGTTCCGTCGGGATCTAAACTGAAATAATTTGTGCACATCGGTGTGTAAGTGGGTTTACTAAGGGTTAAATTGAATTTTTCTCCGATTTCAATTATCTTATGTTCCTGATCAAGTTCGAAATTCCCATTTTCTGTTCTTTTTATATTGATACCCAAGTATTGATTAACCGGTCCTAAATTTTTAATCTCATATTCCTTAGATAATTGGGTGTAAATCTCGTGTGTGTCATCTTTATTTCCCGCTACAAGAATGTCATCCACGTACACAATTACGTAAGCGATTTTTCCGTTTTTAGTCCTTTTGAACAGGCATTGGTCTGATTCACATTCCGTAAATTTTAAATTTCTTAACGACTGACTAATTTTCAAATTCCATGCCCTAGCTGCCTGCTTAAGGCCATAAATTGCTTTGTTTAGCTTACATACTTTCTCTTCCTCCCCAACTTGTACATATCCCTCCGGTTGATGCATAAATACTTCCTCCTCAAGATCGCCGTGTAGAAATGCAGTTTTCACGTCTAAATGTGTCACTTCTAGATTCTTATAAACAGCTGCATTTAAAAACGCTCTGAGTGTGGTATGTGACACGACTGGAGCGTAAGTTTCGTCGTAATCGCATCCATATTTTTGAGAGTATCCCTTAGCGACCAATCTCGCTTTATATCTCTCTATGGTTCCATCTGCCCCTCTTTTTGCCTTAAAGGTCCACCTCGAACCTATGATGCGTTTACCGGGTACGGCTTTAATTAATTTCCAAGTTTTGTTTCTGTGCAATGATTTTATTTCTTCATCGGTCGCCTCCAACCATTTATTTTTAATTTCAGTGTCCTCAATATTTTGTAAATCAGCCCACGACCTGGGTTCTTCAATTTTGCATAGGTTAGCTGTTATTCCAAAACGGTTCGGTGGTATACCTTTATTTTCTCTTAGCGACCTTCTAGGTTCGGGATCATTTTGCGTTGGATTTACGATTTTCTCTTCGTTCTCATTCGTTAAATCAAATTCGATACTTTCGGTAGGTAATCGCGCACTGTTTTCGATTTCTGTCGTGTCATTAATTTCTTCCCGATCAATGCCCTCTTCAAGGAATTTAACGGTTCTCGAGATCATTATGTTATTATTTCCGGTATGAATTCTATACCCTTTACTACGAAAATCATAACCCATAAATACTCCTTCAATAGCCTTCTCGTCAAATTTGGTTCTTTTTGATTTATCTATGTAGGCGAATGCCTTACATCCGAATGTTTTGATATTAGATAGGTCGGGCTTTCGGTTATTCCATAACTCGTATGGTGTTGCGCGATTCTCGTTTGCATTAGTAGGTAGTCGGTTAATTAGGTATGTGGCCGTCATTACTGCTTCGCCCCAGAATTGCCTAGGTAATTTCGCGTCAGAAAGCATAGTACGTGCCATTTCCACAATTGTCCTATTTTTCCGCTCTGAGACGCCGTTCTGAGGGCTTGAATAAGGTACGCTTAATTCCCGTTCAATGCCATTTTCAGCTAAGTATTTTTCGAAATTTTCACCAAGGTATTCTTTGGCATTATCCGATCTTATAGATTTAATTGTTTTTCCAAATTTATTCTTCGTAAGGGCTACATATTGCTTTAGCTTTTCTACCGCTTCAGATTTATGTGCTAACAAATACGTTACAGTAAATCTACTATAATCATCTGTGAATGTTATGAAATAGCGCTTCCCGCCAGGGGTCATTGTTTCCATGGGTCCACAAATATCCGAATGTGTTCGGGAACAGATTTCTACACTTCTGTTTTTAGCCGATTTAGGGTAAGGCGAAACTGATAGTTTACCTTCGATACACTTAGTGCAGTATGTTTTGTGTTTGCAATTGTTTATGGTTATCCCTTCTGCTAGCTTATGGTTAACTAAATGTCTAATTGCTTCAAAATTTTTATGACCTAATCTGCGATGCCAAATGTAAATGCAATTTTCATTATCGCATGATGTTTGTGTACTTAAAATGTAACCATATTCGTCCGTTGGGTTTATATCATAAAGATTATTATTCAATTTTGCGGTCAAGATAGTGTTGTTGTCTTTGACAAATAAACATGTTTCTCCTTCAAAAATTACTTTTATATCATTATCAATTGCCTTTTTAACTGACAAAAGATTACCCTTTAATTCCGGACAATAAAGAACATCCTTGAGAGTTATGCTATTTTTTAGACCTGAGTTAAGTGTTACATCGCCCATACCTTGAGAGTTTAATCTTTTCCCATTAGCAATGGTAATGTTACCGAAATTTCCGGGTTTAAATGTTGTGAAGTGCTCTGTTGTGGACGTAACATGTCTAGTACAACCTGAGTCGATTATGTATGAATGAGGGTTAGTTTCATGTAATTTGTTTACTAGTACCAGTTCATTTTTAAGTGTGTGTTCTATCGGGGAAGGAGGAAGATCCGATTCGTTTTTCTCATCCATAATTTCTATCTTACTGTTGAAACAGTAGTTGGATGAGTGGTCTTTATTGTCTTGGCCTTTATTGTTATTATTGTAAGTTTTATTTTTGTTGAATTCGTTTTTATAAGCATTCTTCTGTGAATTCTGTTTTTCTTTATTTTTCAATTGGAAGCATTCGCTTCTGATGTGGCCGTTACGGGAGCAAAAGTTACAGAATTTTTTAGATCTGTTTGAATTATTATTTTTGTATGCAGTACCTTTGGGACGGGAACCCATATATCTGGTTTCAGCGTTGTACGCTGTGTCTCTGGGGTGCAAATTTGCATTTTTAGCTTCAACCCGATGCGTAAATTCTCCAATTAATTTATTTTTAATGAGATCAATTGTTAAATCCTCTTGATCTCTGCTTTCGAGTGCAGTTATCAATGGTGCGTAAGACTGTGGGAGTGAGCACAAGAGGATAGCAACAATGTGAGACTCCTTAATATCCTCTCCTATTGCAGAGAGACGATCTTTGATCGTGAGTATTTCGTTGATATGATCTATCATGTTGCCATTCTCAGGTAATTTCTGAGAATAAAATTTTCTCAGTAAGAAGAGCTTGGAGCTCAAATTAGCACGTAAATGAATTTCTTTTAATTTGTCCCAAATTTGTTTGGGGTTTTCTAAGTGCTTTACGTGAATTATCTGGTTGTCCTCGATACTTAAGTTAATAATGGCCTTTGCTTTCGCGCTGTCACGTATGTATGTTTCGTCTGGTGTCTCAGGTGGATCATTAAGGACAAATTTAAATAAATCATCTTTGATGAGCAAATTTTGAATCTTAAAGGACCAATTTGAATAATTAGAATTATTTAGTTTCTCAATGGAGGTGAGATCCCTACTCATGGCCATTGTGTATATATATATTAAACAATGTATCTTGATAAATCAATAATAAATCAGTTACTCAGCAATTTATACACTTTAGCATATAATTAATATATAAATATATAATATAAATTGATTGCTCTTGTAAGGAAGTTCCGTGACTTTCCTTATTTATTTATTTTATATAATATCAGTTCAGTATTTTTCAGTATTAATCATATAACTTATATATAATATATCATACATGAAAATAAAATGTTAATCAGTTTTTTTTTTTATTACTGGGTTTGTTTTGTTTATTTATTAAAGGTAAAAAAGTCTATCACGTTCCCTTTTCAGTCTCATAATCTGTTGAATGTGGGAACAGTGATAGAAGAAATTATTGTTAATTTCAGTATTATTCCACAATGTCACTAAGTATAAAATTGGATAGATCCTACCTGATCACAGTAGATAGTAAACAGAAGGCAATAATGGAAGACACATTGTACTTGTGTAGAAGGTGGAACAAGAAAATCCAGTTGACACGCATATAACACACTTGAAAAATTTATTTCTTGATTATTATACTAAAACAAACAAAATAAAATGTAGTTAGATTAATGTTAAGAACAGTAATATTGAATTTTTAAGACAGGTCCTCTCAGTGTATTTTTTTTTCAGGAAGCTGGATTAGCTTTCCTTTGTTACATAAAGGTAAAACACAGAAAGGGAAGGCATGTCTTTCCCTCTGAGGACCTATTTCAAAACTAAGGGTCCTTCAAAAGTATCTGAAAGTTCTCAACCTCTTGAAACAAAGGCAATCAGCTGAGCTTGCATTTATGTTCATATGTATGGAGATTTTAAATGTTTGGTGCTGCCATCTGGCGCTAGTCTCCATACTTACTTGCTTAAAGTTCACTATCATAGTTGGATGTACAGTTGCATGGGACAGCTCTAGTGCTGCCCTCTAGTGAGATGACTCTGAAGGAAAATGGATCAGTGCAAATTTCACATACCTCACAATGTTTGTGTATTTGCTGAGAAATCTCATGTTGCCCTATAATCCTACAGGTTTAAAGTATCAAATTGGAGTATTTTAATAAAGCAGAATACGTTGTTTTATATTACATATTTTAAGTTTTAAAATAAGTCGGCTATTAATAAATTGGAGAAATTTTCTTTGTAAATATGCTTTGCGAAGGAGGGGGAAAGGGGTACCTTCAAGATCCACGTTTGCCTCGGGAAAAAAAGACTGGTTTTGGCCCTGTTCACGTTTAATAATTTGTAGATCCTCCTCGAGAGGCAATTACAACTGCGACTCTCCTGGGCATGCTCTCAACTAGTCCTTGTATTACATTTAATGGTATTTTATTGCACTCTGTTTGCACAAGGCAGGTAAGCTCTTTTACTGATTTTGGGCGTGTGTCACCCGCCTTATTTCGACGATCCAACTCGTCCCAGAGGTTCTCTATTGGGTTCAGGTCTGGGCTCTGGGCAGGCCACTCGAGTCGATGCACTCCATTATCAGCATACCAATCCATGCTGGACCTCGCTACATGGCAGCTTGCGTTGTCATCCTGGAAATAACATGGGTCCAATCCATAGTATTGCCACAACGTAGGAAGTACACTGTTGTCCAGTATATTACAGTAGGCATCGGCATTGAGCTTACCATGAATTTGGACCAAGGGTCCTAGTCCGAACCAGGAAAAACAACCCCAGAACATAATTCCCCCTCCGCCAAATTTAACTGTGGGCACAATACATTCTGGTAGGAGGCGTTCTACAGGCAGACGCCAGACCCAGACCCTACCATCAGAACGGTAGAGGGTGAACCTTGATTCACCACTCCAGAGAACCTGTTTCCTTTGCTGTACAGTCCATTGCTGGCGTGTTTTGCACCAACTTAACCGAGCTGCGCGGTTGGACTTGGTGATTAAAGGCTTATGGGCGGCAGCACGGCCATAAAAATTAAGCAGATGAGCTTCCTTACGGATGGTATTCATGGAAACAACACATCCTGAAGCTTGTTGAAATTCTTAGCGTATGTGTAACATTGGTTGGTTGCGGTTCTTCCGAATTTCTCTAGACAGAACCCGTCGCTCTCTATCTCCCAGTTTCGTCGGTCTGCCTACTCTGGCCACATTCTTACAATCACCATTCAGCTTCCATTTTCTAATCACATAAGCCACAGTCGTTTTGGGGTAATTAAGCTCGCTAGATATGTCGATTAAAGATCGGCCATTTCGGTGGTACCCGATGATCACACCTTTCTCAAAATCAGACAGCTCTGTTCTTCTTGGCATCATGCATGCGATTGATGTCAGTGTTGTTTTCGACACCACATTTAACAGTGGAGAACTTGACGTATTTCAAGATCGCAGATATCGGCATTTGCATAAGAGCCATTATCAATTATGTATCAATGGGTAGATTTGACACAAATGCTTCGATTTTTTATAATTATTTTTATCCTGAAATAGGTTCGTTCTGGTAATTATCTAAGAAAAGAAGTAAATCACCAGTAAAAAACGTAAATGGAGATTTGGCAATTTGCGTAAAATCTGACGTCATTCAACTGCTTTCAGAGACCAATTGAAAATCAGTTCACTCCTATCCACAATAACTTTCTGAATTTCCACGAAATTCGATCGGATTTTTTTATGGGTAGCTCCATAGAGTTGAATATTAAATTATGTAAAATGATAAATTTTATCGTTCACGCATACGCTGATTAAAAAATAATTCATACAAATACTCATATTTTAGAAAACTTTTAATATATTTATATTTCAATAGCACCTTATTCTTTCTACTACATTTTGCGAATTTTTCTGAATGTGGCTTTATATTTGGTTGAAAATATTGCATTACATAGAACATTTTAGAAAATATTTAATATTTATATTTCAATGAATTTTGGTGAACCCCCCCCCCCCTCCCTTTTCTTCTTTGCAAAGCATCTGCAAAAGTATTTGCAAAGAAAAATTTTCTAATTTATTAATAGCCGACTTATTTTAAAACTTAAAATATGTAATATTGATTAAAGTAGTCTGCTTTGTTTAAAAAAAATGATACCTTAAAATCGTGAAACCGAATCAAAACGAAAAAAAAATCTGCTTTATGCGGGATCTTTATGCCATCATCATTAGATTCTTCTATGCTTTGGTATAGGAGAAATGCTTTGAATAGGACGATTTTGAAAATATCATGCTAAACATAGACATGGAAAAAATCGCCAAACAAAATGTTCATTTGGGACACTTTCATCCTAGCACCCGGGGCAAATGCCCTTTTCCCCCAACCCTCTCTTAGTTTTGGCCCTGAATGCGAATAAAGCTCTTTTTCTTTTCTATCACAATTGTCAAGTACTTATTAGCAGCAATATGGTATTACATATTGAATTAATTCAATACTAGTTTTTTTTTAAAGTCAGTTATTAAAAAATGTCAATTTGTGGAGAATCCCTTAAGATTCAGCCGTTTTTAGAGAGCAGAGTAAAAACATCTCACTAAAATAATGATATCTTTTTGAATTTTCACGATATTTGATTGGATTTTTTTTATAAGTCGCTCCATAGAATTGACTATTAAATGATGTAAAAAAATGTTTTTCTAGTTCGCGCATGCGCAGATAAAAATTATTTTATACAACTACTCATATTTCATAAAATATTTAATATATTTATATTCCAATTGCGCTACATTTTTTCTACTGCATTTTGCGAATTTTTCTGAAATTTGCGTTAAATTTGGTCAAAAACCCAGCATGATATAAACAAAAAAATACCAGAATTTTTTGAATTTTTCAAAAAAAATCGCTCTATCGCCATAAATATACATGCTATTCTCACAAAAATTAGTGTACATATTCTACTGTATTCATATATTTGTATTTTAAAGCGATAAGTCGTTTCGTGCATTTTCATGTACATGGCGATCGCAAATATTTCTATTATTCTTTGTTTTTTTGCCGGCCCCCTAATTACCCGCTTAACAAATGAATGTAAATAAATATAAAGTGAAACATAATCTTTATATTTCTGAAGTTCCAGAAGAATCCGACCAGTATATTTTTAAATATTTGACAAAATGTCAAAAACTGAAAGTGTACAAATACTTTTTGGTAGATAGTGTACAAAAGGTTTTCTTTTTTTTAAAGAGAAAATAGCACCAGTAGCACTAGTAAACAGCCATTTTGTATTTGGTTTGTAATAAATTTGTTTGCGTATTTTTGCATGTAGAATCCGAACCTATACTATATGACTTCATTTATGCTTAGGCGTTTAGTAATAATAATAATTATTATCATTTACTTAATTCTCTTTGCGCCCTTTGCGAGTCTTTTATTTTAAACATATATTTCACTCTTTAACACAAAACTTACTTTCCTGAAAGGATCGTGCGTATAATAAAACGAAAAAAAGTATTAGAAATTTGTAATATATGTTAAATCTTATTATAATACATTATTTTCTAAACATCTCAAAAAATCCTTCCTTAGCCTATTTTCTTATAAATATGAATTAAACAGTACGCAAAACAATAAAATTCGTTATCTTTCAGACAATGAAACATTCGTGAAACACTAATTAGTCTGTTTGGATAGCTAGTGTTAATGTAATTAATGTAAAAGTAATTTTTCCAAAAACCTCGGACCCGAAAGGGTTAAATATATGAAATGAAAGAGTATACTCATACCTTTCATCCCGTCTAAAAATTGTATTTTTAAAGTCATGCACATTTTACGACATAAAATGCTGAAAATAGTCTGCGTTTTTTTATGCATTCAGTTTGTCTGGCCGCCCGCACACGCTTTAACTCCCGTAAATATATTCGGATTTTCATGCAACTGATATAGCTTATTTATGTTCTTCAAAGTATGTTTATTATCGCATATGAAGTACATATGATTAATGGTTCATTTACAGAGACACTCAAAAGAAATCTATTGTATTATAGTATAGGCGGAAAAATCGTTTGGAGAGTATTCTAATGACATTACGCTACTTCAAATGTATTCTAGATGATAGTATAAATCACTGAATTTTACTACGATCACTTTAAATAGAGCTTTCATAGCATTTTTTACTAATTTACATGGGCACACAAAAGAAATCGATGACATTACTGTCTTTACGTAATAATTGCTGGCGAGTCTCTTTTAAAATTCTATAAGCGCTTTTAAATTTAACTAGTTTTTTGCATATTACTCTTCATGTATAAATTCTTTACCTCATTTAAAGGACTGCATAAAAGTATTCGCATACCATTTTTCTTATTTGAGGAAATTGCTGAAGGGGAATTTAAAAATGAAATACAGTCGAGTCTCTATATAACGAAATCCACCGTTCCAGTAAAAAATTCGTTATATAGAGAAATTCGGTGTATAGAGAATCATGTTAAAAATAGTATTTAATGTGTGAAATTTGAACTAATATTATTTTTGATCTTTTGAATTAAGAATTTGAAGTGATTAAAAGTAAATATTAACCTTACATTTTATTTCTTAATTATTTAAGCTGTTTTAAAAAAGAGAACAGACAATTATTTGAAAGCTTAATGAAAATCAAATAAGGATGACTTGCATTAATTTCAGACGAAGAAATCTGTATTTTTTTTTTTTAAATTGTTACGCTCTCAAAAAAATGCAAAGGAAAAAAAGGATTTGCTGAAAGGATCAAAAAAGGAATGAAAAATCGTAGTTAACATTTTCCTCCATTTGAAGGCCTCTCTTATGTGCCTCTCATTGATTCCTCTTTTACATGTGTATCAATCCAATTGACACTGTTTTGAGAAAGATGTGGAAAGGTGTGTGGAAGGTGCGAGGAATTCGTTGGATTTAAAGAACAAGGAGAGAAGTAATATATATATATATATATATATATAAACTCAGCACCGACGATAAATCAAAAATTAGTGATGGAAAATTGATTCCATATGATTTCGAAAATTTTTAAAACTGTTTTTTATGATCAATTTATGAAAAAATTCGTTATATGGAGATAGATATTTCGCTATATAGAGACTGTTTTTAATGTAATCAGGCGAAAAGGGGACCGTTCCTATAAAAAATTCGTTATATAGAGAAATTCGATGTATGGAGTTTCGTTGTAGAGAGACTCGACTGTATATTAGATGAACTAAATATTGGAATGCATGTTGTAAATAAGTGCATATCTCTATATCATATACACAGCCGCTTAAAAATTCGGATAATTTTCCTATTGTAGATGGGAAGGGGAAATCCAGTTTTGAAATGTGTTATACCAAGGCTTCACTCGATCTTACAGCGCGTTACAGATCGAGTTCGGCCGTGGTTATACATTTCCATTTAGTGGAATGAGACGTAATATTATCATTCTTTAAACAGGGAAATTTTGTTACATTATTCTGAATGTATTGGAAAGTGCTTCATAATTTATGCTTGGCACATGTTTTTTTCTTTCTTGATTTTAATTTTAAGAGTTCTTAGACCCTTTAATGTAATCTTGTAACTTTTTTTTTTATCTACATGAAATCTGGTAATAAAATTCACATGATGCTTAACATAAACATCGAAAGTATTTTTTGAAAATCCAGGAAAAATGAATAATCGAGGTCCAGCTAATTATAACATCAAAAAATAATTTTAAAAACAATTAGACGGCATTAGTGGTTTCCAATTTTTGTCTAATGGGCAATGAATGTTTATAAATTCAGTTTTTTTTCTTAACTATTTGGAAAATAGTTGTTATCTTTGGTAGAGAACTGGGAAATCTGAAGTACATCTGAATCTTTTTATTGGTTGAATTTCGCAACTCGTTTTATTTTATTTACTTTCTGATTGATCCATATTTAATGTCCAAAAATGAAATACTTCTGTTGACACAATGACAAAAAAGTAATAAAAACTTAAAAAAAAAAATAATAATTTGAAAACAAATTGTGATAAAGATTTCAAACAAATTTCCTTTTTTTTTTTCTCTACGCAACGGTGTGAAAATTTAAAAAATGGGATGTTTAGAAGTTTAAAAATTTGCAATTCCAAAAATTGTAAGACTGAAATTTTATTTAAAATTTGTTTATGATGGGTCCATTAATAATAATGTTTAATCCATACCGCTCGTAATATGAGGCGTTCAGAAGTCAGTCTGATTAACTCCATCCAATAAAAATGCACATTTTAAACAGTTAAAGTTTTATATCTATAAACATTTTTTTTAAATCATTGGTCTAGGAATATTAATGTTTAATGCATGGCGTACGTATTGTATGACTCGTTATGATCATTATAAAAATGATGTTTATTATTATTAATAATTTAAATATAGAATTTATTTATAAGTCCTTCAAATTTTAATCTTTGAAAAAATTATTTTCCAAATAGTCGTTGCAATTTGTTAAATTATAATTTTTATTTATTTATTTATTTAATTTTGTTATTTATCTACTACTGTTTATTATTTTAATCTTATTCACCCCCAAAGTGCATAAAAAATTAAACAGGTAAAATTTTATCTCATTTACAGAACTTTTCTTCCTTAGATAAAAATAAATAAATAAATAAATAAATTACAGAATACATTTTATTTAAAAAAAATCTTCAAAAGCATTTCTGCAACTAGAAAAAGTATGATTACTTTCTGACACCGCTTTATACACAGTCAAGTTTAGCTTTCAGGTTTTCTACGGCAAACTTTAATTATATTTCATCACGATGCTCACATCTTTTTGCGTTTTTGTATGCCTTTTCTTTACACTTTCATATTCTTACGCTAATTTTTTTAACATATGTTTTACAAACTTTTTTATGGTACGTTTTTTAAACAGTGTTAGTATGCTTAAAAATGTATTCGTCATAGACAATAGCTTTACTTCTCCTTTTTGTGGTGTGGTGGGATTAATTCTGAATTTTTATTATTTTCAAAGATCTTTCACACTATTTTTCATATTTATTAAAATTCTATTGAACGTTTTTTCAGCCTTGTTTAACACAGAAATATGTTCCTGTTTTGTGTACGAAAAAGGTAATGATTTAAATACATAATGTGTAATCCTGTTTATATTTCCAAAAACAAATGTCCGACTTTTTAAATCGCGTAATTGTGTAATTACATAAAGAGAAATTACTCTTTCGAAATCGTAGTGAGCAAAAATAAACGTCTCTACCCGCCCTGAGGTAGGTTTTCTAAATTCTTATAAATTGCCAGTTTTGTATTATTATTGTACTTTATTTTTATTTATTTTGTGTGTGTTTGTGTTTGTGTGTTGTTTTGATTTGTTTTGTTTTTGTTAGTTGTTGCTTTAATATTTCAAACTCGTATATTGCATAATGCATTAACATATTATATGGGGTTCACATTGATTTATCCTCTTCAGACCTGAGCATAAAATAACTCTACAAATATATAGTTATTGCTTTTGCATAATCGAAGTGACACCATAGATGACAGAAGGAGTCATTTTTATGAAATCAGAACTTTAGGGGACTAGTAATTTAGGTTTACATATATGATTATTAAAGTATTAATCCCCTTAAAACATCAGTTTAGCTATCAGTAATATAAATTTGCTCAATAACAAAATTAAGGTCTTGAAACAAGTAAAAGATCAGCAAATCCTCTATTTTTTTTTTTATTTTTTTTTTTAATTTTTTTTTTTGTAAAGCATTTAAGTTAAATAATCCTGAATATTTATTACAATCTTGGCCACAATGTCTTGAAGGTATTTACGAAACACGAATGAAAATAATATGCATTTTATCAGGTAGTGTTCATCAGTGCTGACATTTGTTGGTTTTGTTTTAAAGCAAAAGACATTCAGCTGTATAGAAATAAAGCAAAAATGCAAAAAAAAAAAAAAAAAAAAAATCGAAAAGTTTAGTTTTTATGAGGAAAAGAATGGAGGTACACATTTGTGTACCTCAGGTCTGAAGAGGTTATTTTTTAATTCAGATTATATTTAATTTTTTACAAAATTAAGCAACTGACTTTATAAGATATTTATTTTATGTTTTAACACCTTTACGTTGATGGTCGAACACACTTCTTTTAATGTTTGACCCCCATTTTTTAAGAACACAGACTTTTATATTTTTTTCACATTGGCTGCCAGAACACAGAAATTAGAGCACTTTTACCGTATATTGGCTTGCTCCTTTACAAAATACCACATCGCATTATTCAGGATTCAGAAAGTAGAATTTTTTACCAAATAATTCCAACAGCTATGATTGACTCACCTAAGGAATTTTTAGTATTGTTTATATATAAATTTATATATATATATACACTCTCAAAAAAATTTCCGTCTTTTTACAGAAAATGTACTGGCAGCACTGCTGCCAGAAATTGTCTGTATATTGACGACTTTCCGTTTATTTTTTTCTCCGTCAAAAGAGGAAAAATATCCGTCACTTGAAAAAAGTTTGGAAAAATCAATGCGGAAGAGGTGGGGATCGAACCAAGGACCCCAGGATTACAAGACCAACGCGCATCCACGGCGCCAGGATTGCTCGCGAAGATTTTGCTTTAAATAGAAGTGTTCATTTCATATGGGTGTGGTTTGGTGTATTTCGTTAAAAAGCTTTTAATTTTGCAGTTAATCTCGGAAAGACTTCATCTTTAATGAAACTGTGGCTGGGTTTTTTTTACTTTAATATTAATATAGTATAAAAATGTGAATTTTAAATATATTACGTAAATTGTTAGAGAAAAAACATGGATGTTTTATTTTTATTCGATAAGATTTTTTTAAATAATATCAATTTTTTTTGCATTTTATTTTTTAATTAAAATATTTTTTAAATGTGTTCACTTAAAGTACATTTTATATGCGAATATTTATCATAGAAATAACTTAGTATATTGAACTTTATTCAACTTATTCAACTTTGAATAACAGATTGTGAGAATTTTTGAACGAATAAAGAAAGTAATTGTTATTTATTTTTAAATTCGAAAACATTTTTGTCTTTTAAAACTAAATTAGACATTTTAATCGATAGAATACTTTTGTTTTTCATTTTAAAAATAAATTCGAATTTATTACTAACAGACCCAATGCGCATGCGAGCTAGATATAAACGGAAACGTTTCCTCATTTTTCGACTTTCGGAATGAACTCACAGAACAAATACGTCTTTTGGGAAAACAGAAGTTATTTGTGAAAAAATAACGACAACTTAGTGTATATTGACGAATTTTTCTGACAGTGTATAGGGGAAGATGGGGATACTTGAGCCATTTTTTTAATTTTATTTTTTTTAAATTTTTTATATTTTTTTAGAATAAAATAAAATATTGAAAATGAAAATTTGATATTTTTCCTTCAACTAAAAACCACTTTCAATAAATTTTGAACTATTTTTCTATGCATAATAAATGTTTATTTTTTGTTTTACATCATGGCTCAAGTATCCCCATGGCGGGGATACTTGAGCCATAGTGAAGGGATACTTGAGCCACTACGGAAAAATACCTACAAAAGTAATTTTTTTCGCTTTATTTTTGCACAAATATTTTACAGAATGATAAATTATGAAACGTAAACTGTTTTAAAACCAATTAAGAAAACAAAGCTAGTAATACGATCATTTTTTGTCGTTAAAACTGGTTGTCGAAGGATAATTTGAACCTCAGTTATAACGACGGTAGAAACATCCTCAGTTCAGAGCCATTTAAATTTGGAATCTGCAATTCTTCTTGCAAATTTCATTTTCAAAATATTAAGCACTTATCCAACAAATATTTTTACAGTTTTCTTTCTGGCATATTTTATTAGTAACCAACCATCAATAGAAGGTTTTCTTTCACATCATCACCATCATTGACAGAATTTTCCTCTAATGATATTGTCGAACTCATGCTTTTAGTTTAGTAGCTGTCGGAATTTAAGCCAGATGTATCATTCTACTATTTCAAACACTTTTTTGATTTCACAGGAAAAGATTTTGTCTTCCTCTTTGGCTCCATGTAGGTAAGTTTGAACTGGGATTTTTGTTGCTTTTCTTGTTTTTGTGCGCTCTTTTTACCAATTTTTCTTCAATTTTCTTAGTTAAAAAAAAAGTTACAGCAACAGAGGTTACGATTTCAATATAAAATACTAATCTTAATATGTTATATTAAAAAATAAATATTTTATTATGTTGGACCTAACTAATTAAAGTATTAGAGATTATAGCCTGTAAAACCGTTTTAAAAAGTTATTTTCATTTAATGAAAATTAAATTGAAAACTATGTTTACATTTATCTAGACAGACTATTTTGTTCGAATTTTGGTCGTTTGTCAAATCGAACAAATCGAAAAATAAAATAGACATTTTCATTTAAAAAATATGCATTTTTAAACATTTTTAGGTCTTTATTTTTTTAAGAAAAAAAAATAAAATGAAAAATTATTCTCCCTTTTCTCCAGAAAAATATCTTTTAGTGAATATAAGGATGGAATTTTATTTTTTGTTTGTTTCACCCATGTTTAATTTCTAGTGAGGATGGTTAAGACATGGCTCAAGTATCCCCACTCTCATTGGCTCAAGTATCCCCACTATCACTATTTTTGTTTCCCAGAGTTTTACTAAATAAAGCATGCAGCAATTAGAACTATTTTAGACTCAAAATACAATTGAAATTATGCTTATTGAATGTATGTATATAGTTGCAACTTTAAGCAAAACTTTGATTACAAAAAAACAAAAAAAAAAAACATGCACCCAAATATATTTTTCAGATAGGGAAAAGACAACTATTAATCACTATACTTTCAAAATGGTTCCAAGATGTGTGATTTCTTTTTTACATGTTCAGAACTATAAATATGTTATCATATTGGCAGTTTTAGAAAGAAAAATTAATCAACTGTAGAGATAATAGGGGTGGCTCAAGTATCCCCTATGCTCAAGTATCCCCACTCTCCCCTATATATATATAGTAAATTCTATAAATATATACAAATATAGGTATTATACAATTTACTCTAGCTGGTACAATAAAACCACATTGGGGGCCACCGTAATACTTATCCATCATGGATATGCATATTATAATATACGAAAAAAAAAAATGTGTAAAATATTTATTGCATTTAAACGTTGTAATACCAAAACAAAATTTAAACGTATATTTAAATATTTTTAATAAACACAGTAATGCTCTATAAATGAATTGCTGATGAACCAATTTTGACAAATTATATAAAACGCCAAACTACTCAAGTAGCACCGAATTGCGTAAAAGAAACATCCTTATAACTCCAAAAATAATAATCCTATTAACTAACAGTTTACTGCGCCGAATTAAGTGTCTCATTTCCAATTAAAACATTTCTTTGAATTGAAATTTGAATGAAATACAGCGTCATGAAAAATCGAAGAATGTGGAAAACAGGATTACAAATATCTCGGCAACTAATAATCTGATCGACTTTGTCTTTTATGCAAAATTTGTGTCATTTTATTGCCTTTTACTTCCACTCCTTAAAAGAAAAATTTTGAAATTTTTAGTGTCCCTTTCATCAAAAGAGTTTTTCAAGACTCCGAAAAAAATAGTTCCGAATAATCGAGGTTACTGATACTAAATAGGCTTCGTCCCATTCTTGCACACTAAATATGTACAAAATGTCAAGTTTGTATCTCAATTTGTTCGGGAGATAGAGCCTTTACAGACACACAGACAGACAGACACACGGACGGACCGATTTTTTTTTTTCTAAAAATATGTTTTTCGAAATCGCCCTTATCTGAAACATGTAAATCCGTCAAAAGAAAAAAAAAATTCGATTTTCAAAACAATTACAAGACTTACCCTGTACTACATATGATGGGTAATCAATAAATAAATGACTTCTTTATATTCAATAAAGTACATAAATATTGAAAAAAATGTGTATAAAATAATGAATAGGTTGCTGGATAATTTCTTGTCAAAGTTCCTTCAATCGCTAAGGCCATTTTCTATATTTAGCAAAAGGCCATGCACTGGAAAAGTACCGAAATATGCGTAGAAAAATATTTCCCAGGGCGCATTAATTTAAATATAAACATTTATATCTTATTCCGAATAAATAAATAAAATATTTATATCTTTCAGTAGTTCTAAGCTTTTTTACTGTTAAAATTAAAATGTGTGATATTGCGATGCATATATAATTATTTCACTTTTTCTTTTTCTTTTTGACAGATATTATGTTTTTCTTTGGAAATTTCTATACTTCCACTCATAAGAATGTAAGTAAGAATCTTTTTTACATATTTAAAAAAAAAAAGAAAAAAATATTTTGTGTTGTACTCAAAATACGACCGTTAATTGAGAATTTTACCCCTTGTGGCGAGGTGGTATACCTATGAAACCACTTAATTTTAATTTCTAAACGTCACATTGGTACCGGAATTTTTGTAAAGAAATTTACTGTTTATTGAATGAGTGAAATATAGTCTTTTTTTATTTACAAATAAAGTTGTTTTCAAATTCCGGTGTCAGCATTAATTTCAACACTTAAGCAATAAATTTACCCTGCGCCTCAAAGGGTTAAAAGTTTCAACATTATTTCTAATGGTGTCAGCTAAACACTTTTCATATTTTTATTTATCGTGAGTTTATTTATAATTTTTAAACTAAAATAATGATGTCTGTCTAGCATTCAATGTATTAAAAATAATTTGCTATTATTTCAAACAAACAAAAAAAACTAAAAACAGACACAAATCGATAATAAAAAAAAAACTTTTCTTACTCGTAGAAATAGTGTTAAAGGTGGTTTCAAATCCAATTATTTTCCACCATTTTAATAGGCGTAATTTTCCACTCATAAATGCAGTAAGATAATACAGAGTAATTTTTATCCAAAAAACAAACAATTTAACGAGTACTTTTAATAAAAATAGTAAAAAAAAAAAAAAAAAAAAAAACCTTTATACCTTGATTTTTAAATAATCTTTTTGTTGCTGTAGTGCTGAAAGAAATTTTGAAAAAGAGATCAAATATTACATCTTTAAAACCATGCTAAATGCAAGCAAAAACGCACTTGGATATATTTAAAGAAAATAAGGAATTTTTTTCAGTAGCTTTCAAACCTGGAAACGCATGCATACTTCAATACGAAATAATGATATCCTTGTAGACATTCATGCAATTTTACAGGTACTTTAAACTAAATATGTTGATTTTTCACTTAAAAATTTTATTTTAGTATACAGTTTAGTATTTGTTGAAATTTATATTTCAACAGGATCAGCTTTGTTTCAAGAAAAATAATTGTTTTGCCATTATAGACTATTATGTCAGAAAATTTTGGAAGGTTTTTTTTCATTTTTCAAGATTGCACAGTACCATGGGGAACAAAGAACCATAAATTCTACTAAACTCCCATTGATAACAAGAACGTAAGATCTATCAAGAGACTTATAAAAAAGAGAAAACTGATTCGACTCCAACATTCTCCTTTGACTATAAGTATTTTCAGACATTATATGTACTTTTAAAACTTCTTATATTTTCTTTATTTCTATCACTATTTTTTTCTGTTCAGGAATTAGGGAATAAAATAGAACATTAAAACTTATTTTTCGAAAAAAAAAAAATGTTAAAGTGGATTGAAATTTAATAAATAATTTAGTTATGTGTTCGATGATGAAACTCACACAGGAGGGGTTTCATCATCGAACACATAACTAAATTATTTATTAAGATGGATTTTTTTTTAATTATTAATTATTTATTTCATTTTTCCTTTTTTAATCATGCATTCCACATCAAGAGACAAATAATTCAGCCAAGTGTTTCTTTTATAAATATTGGTTTTTAAATATGCTGAAACAAATACAGTCGAGTCTCTATATAACGAAATCCACCGTTCCAGTAAAAAATTCGTTATATAGAGAAATTCGATGTATAAAGAATGATGTTAAAAATCGCATTTAATGTGTGAAATTTAAACAAATATTATTTTTGATCTTTTGAATCAAGAATTTGAAGTGTTTAAAAGTAAATATTAACCTAACATTTTATTTCTTAATTATTTAAGCTGTTTCAAAAAAGAGAACAGACATTTATTTGAAAGCTTAATGAAAATCAAATAAGGAAAGCTTGCATTAATTTCAGAATAAAAAAATAAAAAAAAAATTACGACGAAATCTGCATTTTTTTTAATTTTAAAATTGTTACGCTCTTAAAAAATGTTCACATTTTACCAAGGAATGAAAAATTGTAGTTAACATTTTCCTCCATTTGAAGGCCTCTCTTGTGTGCCTCTCATTGATTCCTCTCTTACATGTGTATCAATCCAATTGACACTGTTTTTAGAAAGATGTGTGGAAGGTGGGATGAATTCGTTGGATTTAAAGAACAAGGAGAGAAGTAATATATATAAAGAAAAAAACCTCAGCACTGACGATAAATCAAAAATAAGTGATGGAAAATCGATTCCATATGATTTTGAAGCTTTTTAAAACTTTTTTTATGACCCATTTATGAAAAAATTCGTTATATGGAGATAGATATTTCGCTATATAGAGACTGTTTTTAATGTAATCATGCAAAAAGGGGACCGTTCCTACTAAAAATTCGTTATATAGAGAATTTCGATGTATGGAGTTTCGTTGTAGAGAGACTCGACTGTATAAATAATTTTTTTTTTTATATCATACCAGCAATCTTTGACTACTACGCTGCGCTTGTCGGTTTCTACAAACTAATCTTGAATCAAACAACATATTTCTGTGAATTTAATGTTATGTTTTAAAGCAATATGGACCTTTACCGAGAATGTTCTTCTGTATTGCTGGAAACGATACGAACACCGTTGTACTACAATATAATTCTAATGTGGTCAAAAAATTTTGGCTTTCAAGAACCAATTCTTTTAGTTGATCATTTACAGCGGGATTGGGCAAGAAATGACATGTAATAGACTCAAACCATGCCTGGAAAATTATCTAACTAACAATGGAAATTTCGTTAATATCTATTTAGTAGAACTTTTAAACATATTATTATTTCATGGTCGGATTCATAGGACTTTCTTCCATGATTTTGTAACTAAGCAAGTTAGAAAGATAAGCAATAACAACCTTATGAATTAAATATTTCCAACTGAGCGAAAAATTGCCCGGGCCGGGAATCGAATGCAGATACTCGGCTTACAAGGCCAATGCTTTACCGTTTAAGCTAACTAGGAACAACAACCGGTGAGCATTTTTCGCCCAGATAACCTTGTAGGTCATAACATCTGGTCTGTCATTTAGACAGCTCAACAGAATTGACCGCAGCTAAAGGAACTCCATAGAACGATGGGTACGGAGTTCCTTATAAATAATATTCTTAATAATCTTAATAAATTCTTACGTGAAACTTCTTAAAATTTAGAATCACTTCTCTAAAGAAAATTCAAGGAAGCATCTTTAATATTGAAAAAATAATATAAAATATGTACACTAAAACCGCAAATATACATATGTTGTACATCGAGAAAATTGTTTATATTTCCAAGTAAGTATCACTAAAATTTTATGACATAAAGTGGTTCACGCTGTTAATAATATAAAAGCAATTGCCATTCACAAAACGAGTATTTGCGATTAAAATGACACTTGCATTATGCAAATGATAAATGTTAGCCTATTTCATTATTCGGCGAAATCAAAGGGTCCTCTGTTTTGAAGTAATTTCGGAATCGAAACAACAGAAGGGTTTTTAGAAGATCACTGAAGCCTATATTGTTTAAAACTTTTAGAAATTCGAAATTCGTGGAAACATATATAATCAGTACTTATTTTCAATTACATTTTCGCGAAGTCGTTATGTTGATTGCAGAGTAGGAGTCATGGAGACGGAGTGGGCCTTTTTTTGGTAAAAGAGTCGGAGTCGGAGTCGCTAAAAAAAGCCGACTCCGACTTTTTTTTCTGTTAGGCACTTTGAATTGAAATTAAACCAATTATATATGTCCTTTTAAATCCACAAAAGGACAAAAGGATTTATTATTGTTATTTTTGGAATATTTAGGACTAGCTAAGTTAAAGTTTCCCAAAATACTGCCCAGCATATATCACAGTAAATGGAAATCGTTTTTAATTAAAAACTCTAATAAATCCCGAATTATTTTCAGAACTAGTAAAATTTTTTATTTATTTTTTCTTTTCCATCGAAATTTTTATGCTCTGGAGGACATGAATTAACATCAAAATTCTAAAGATTTCTCTTTTTCAAGTACGCAGTTCCGAAATAGAAAAAAATCTGTTTTGTTTTCATCTTTAGATGTCGATAGTTGGATTTTTCGGGTTTGTGGGACGCGAAATTGAAAAATTGGTAAAACTCAAAGTATTTTTATGTTTCCTTTTTTCTTTCAGACTTCTAATAGTTGAATTAATACCGAAATAATGAAATCTTCGCCTTCATTTTCTTGTCTTTTTTATAATTTTAACCAAAAGCAACGCTAGTATAATAGCCAACCCGGAGTTGAAATCGACCATTTTTTCCACCGACTCCGCATCCTTGATTGATAGGCTAATCTGGTGGAGCGGATAGGGAATTGCCCAATATCAAGTTAATAAGATTAATGAGGATAGGTCTTTTCTTTTCTTTTTTCTAATACAAGGATTTACTTCCTATCTACTTCTTTGCTGCAGACGCTTAAGCATTTTTTTAATGTAGTTTGTAATTGAGTCCAATGGTGCTAGTTTGAAAATTAAATAACAAAAATTTCGTCTTAGGCTCGTTAACTGACCAAGACATCTTCCATATAGCAGCTCGGAGTCCAGAGTCAAGAAAAGAGGGATGGCCATTATAGACCCTGATCTTTCATGGATCGTGTTGCCATAGGCTTCTTCTCTCTCTCTCTCTTTCTTTCTTTTTTTTCGTTTTGTTTTGTTTTGTTTATATTGAAAGTGGATTATGAAATTTTTCCTTACGTGAATTACTGTAGATCTTTTTAATATGGATTAAGTTATAAATGCATAGATTTCAGAATAAGTTATAGAAAAGTTTTCAAAAATTGTTTCAAAACTATACAATAGTCAGAAAATTTTTAAAACAGCAGTAAAATGTATGCAGCTAATATAACTAATGTATGCAATTTAGGCATTTACAGCATTGCTGTCTTTAAATAAAGCGAATTCAGTGTATTCCTTAATAAGTCTCCAAGTAAGACATATTTCACGTTACTGGGGGATATTTCGTTTTCCTCACTATTTTCTATTTGACAATTAATGATACAGTTGTTGTGACATCTTTAAACGAGTATTAGTCACCGAAAAATTGAGCCATAAAATTTGAAAATAATACAGTAAAAAGAACATTTGTTCAAATAGTTCAAAGGAAATTGTGGATAACCATGTGTATATTTCAAAAATTACAGTTATTAAATTTTGACAGGAATAATTCTGCCTCATTTTACTTATTGATTATCAAGTGGATGAAATATTCAACTTCATAGGGGAAATCATTGAAGTGAATATTGTTTGAAGATTTTAAAGTTTATACTTCACTGAAGTATAATTTCAACATGTACGTCAATAAATTACTTATCATATTCAACAAATATTTCTAATCTGCATGTTTAATTTAAAGTAACTATTATACTACTTTTAATGTTTTTAAATCAATGTTTAGATTTTCTCACAATAAAAAAAAAAAAAAAATAACTATTCCAGTTTTTTGTAAACATAGCATTGGGATATTTTATCTTGATTCATGTAATCAATGTTCAAAGTAGTCATTTGTAACACTTTTTTATTTTTATCTAAATTTAAAATATTTTTTATTAAAACTTTTGTGTGTGTGTGTGATTTTTAAGCACTCCGGTATCTACAGATTAAAATTTCGTCGTTGATGATTTTTAATGTTCGTATTATTTTACTTCTCGCCGTTTCTGGATTTCCTGATGAAACTAATATTTTTCAGTTTTTTACAAATAAAAATTAGTTTACAATAACGGAATGGTTTACTGAAAATGCATATTTTTACTGCAAAACAATATGAATTTACTCAGTTTTGTGAAATTTATTTTTTTAGCTGATGCCATTAGTAAACCATTGCCATTTCTCGAAAATATTTGATTTTCATAAAGCCAAATTCTCAAGTATTCACTAATGTACTTCATGCAGCGTTAATGGCATCTAGCTTCAACTCCTTTTCTCTGGTGGTGCTTTTTTGAACTAATTGGTATAACGTCATTTGAAAGATAGACTAGAATAGATTCAAAAAGTTTTTCATCTCTATTAGTTTGTCTGTTTGTTTCAAGATAAGTGAACTAATTAAAATCAAACTTGTTAAATTACAATTCATTTATAACAATGTCCCCGCCGTTATAAACTTTCTTTTCCGCGACTTTCTTGTTTTACTAAATAAAACAAGAAATGGAAATTGAAGATAATGAAATAATAAACTGATAAGGAAGCTGGTGAATAATCTAAGGAAGATAATGAATACACTGAAAAGGATATGAAACATCATAGATCTTGATACAGTAGAACCTCGTTAACACGAATGTGCTTAACGCTATTCATTTTTAACACGAAGTGTTTCCAGTTGTACCGTTAAGTAGTATAGGAATTTATTGTTATTTTAGTCCTTCTAACACAGACACGCTTAACGCGAAATATTGCTTATCATGACTTGGAAAAAAAAAATCGTTCGTTGGAGTAACTTCCTATTAATAGCATGGACGAAGCAAGTTTTCTGAACTTTTCAATGCAATTGTACTCAGTTCTATTTTTTTAACTCCAATTCTTTAAAAGAAAGTAAGGAAAGTTAGTCTCGAAAAAGACATTTATCTTAGTATTTATAGCCACAGAAAAGCGATTGTAAAACTGTCAGTTAATTTATCCTTTCATCCACTTAAAAGATCAAATTTTCTTGTAAGGACTTCATTGAGGAGTGAAAGATAAAGACTTAACACCAATTTAAAGTTGTTTTCACAACGATGTTTACGTTAATTAAACTGAGATAATGCTGTGGCATGTGATGACTTACATTTTAATCCGTAAAAATAAATCTGTAGTTCGCTGTAGTGGATTTCTTCGAATGTAGACTGAACACCCGCCAGTTCTCTTTGAAAAGACTTACAGCGAAAGATATTCCACGTGTAAGACTATATTCTTGGCGAAATAATTTTAGAAAACAAAATCAAAATGAGAAACACGACAGAATTGGAAGATACATATCAGAGTGGCGAAAGGTCACAACACAGTAAAAAAAAAAAGGATACTATAAGTATAGTCTTATAGAAAATATTTCATGTAGTATAAAGGGACTGAAGGAAGTGAATTTCTCTTTGGCAAAATACTGATATTTATCGACTTTTTTGATTGTGTTTTCCCCCGACCATTCACCACCCTGTATAAGTATATTTATTTTTACCTGTTTCATGAAAATTGTAATTTTAAAGTATAGATAACGCGAACTACTTTTAATACAACAACAACAGCAACAATAAAAAATTCTCCGTTAGTATCCGCTTTAAAGAGGTTCGTCTATACTTTTTTTCTTTGGAATAGAAAACTGAACTTCTTACAAAAAATGGACCAGCGGTTCCCAAAATATAGATCGCGATCCACTGGTGGGTTGCGGCGGATCTTTTGGTGATCACGGAACAATCGAAATTTGTCACAAAAATATATATTTTATTTCACCTGTGTAAAAAATTAAAGTATTTTCAACTACAAACAATATTCCAAGGGAAAATCTCCAATTTCCTTCTGCATAAATTTAGGTACTCACTATCCAAAAATATCTAATTCAGTTTTGATGTCCATGATGGGGTTCAACACGACATTCCTTCGTGGCACATGCTTTTTGTACTTTGCTGTAGAAAGGAAACTGCGTTTGAAAAGTGATTTACTTAAAAATAAAATTACCCAATTCAAACCCTGGTATTAATAATCTAATCAATAAACAACAGTGCCTGATTTATCACAGACTATAAGGACATGTTTTGATAGCAAATAAACGTATTTTTAATAATCTTTGTAATTTGTGTGTTCTTTGAATTATTATTCTACTTACATACATTGGTATTTCTAATTCTTATTTTTGTTGATTCTTTGCATCAAAATTTGAATTTTTCGTAGAATAGCCGATAGCTTATAGAGGCCATACAACGATTTCCATATTGATATACACCCTTATATTAGGCGGGTCGTGAAAATTCTTTTTACTCAAAGGCGAGTCGTGTGCCAATACAGATTGGGAACCGCTGAAATAGACAAATGTCTAAAGCCGGTTGACTATATCGAAATCTACTAATCAGGAACTCCAGCTCAAATCAGCATATACGGGTTATGTATATCACGAATGAACATGATTACCCGTAGGAAAGGTTTGTTCTAAATCAAATGAATCCAATTAACTACCGTACTATATATACCTACTACGCAACCACAGTTACCTAATTAGTTATTGTAAAACTAACCATGACAATCAAATTGCCAGAGATACAATTTGACTTGGCGAAAGTTAAAATACTACAGAATAGACAATTCATTTACGCACAAATGCTAGTGATTCAGGAGAACCTCTCGTACGCAAAATCTCAAAACTCACTCGTCCACTAGACGCACAAAGTAACTAGATTTTGCTGCATAGGTTTTTATTAAATTTGGTTGAATAATTTTGAAAATATAGAACCTTCTTCCTTTCTTTTATTATATCTTTATTTTTCTTCTATAAATGTATTAAATGCTTAGATAAATTTGATCCGATTTTTGACGGATTCATATGTTTTAGACGAGTCCGCAACACGATTTGGCTGTTTATTAAAAATGTCTGTGTGTGGTACAAATTTTATGGATGCTCTATAAATTTTGACTTTGGTCAATCAATTGGTAGTGCTTGTATTCTTTGCCTCTGATTTTTCCTTAAATGACTTCGAAACACTATTTACAGGTTATTAATTTCGAAATACTATTGTATTGGTTTTTCAATAAAAACCTTTGACAATATGAAAATAACAATAAACTTTTAAGATTAAAATCTTCCATAATTTTAAGAACTTAAATTGACATTTTAAGTTCTACCACTATAAAATTTCAAAATATCTGTCTCGTCAAATGTTCGCTAGCCTTTTAAATTTATAGTTATGCAATATAATTTAGTCATTCTTACCCAATTTCATCAATGATTCGAAATATAAAGCTCAACAAATAAAGCATATTGCGGATATAATTCATTCAGAAATTTCGAAGAATTTCCAAATATTCTTCCTGGCCTTCAAAATGCTTCTGAACGCAGCCATCTCCTACGAATTGACCCTTCTAAAATTTTCCTCCCAGTCAAAGAGATTAAATTAATGAGCAATCAAAATTCGTGGAAGTCCTCCATTTTCAAAATTATATTAAATTAACTTAGCAGAAGGAAGCTGCTTTAGTTAATAAGGTTTTGGCATCTCGCGATGTTGATGAATTTTGAAAGAAGGCTTTGACACCAGAAGTAATGAATTGCGTCAAAGATGTTATTTTTGGAGATTGCGGGCAAAATAGAGTGGGTAGATAAATTTATGTTTTAAAATCAAAATTTTGTAGTGTGGGGATGGATGCAGTGATTAATTGTTAAACATGAATTATAGTTGTTTATGTTCTGTTATAGAGAGTGTGGAAATCTATATTAATATAAAAAGAAGTAAATTTTATAAATTTTTATGTTTGTTTGAGTTTAAAGGGAAATCTCTGGAATTACTGGATCAATTTACAAAAAATAAAGGTGACCAAATGCTAGGGACCATATCTTCCCCAACATAGGCTATATTTTATGTCGATATAACAATTCCAAAGAGGGTACTGGAGCAAAAATCGTTCTAAAATTTCGATTCTTGCATTGTTGCTGGAACTATAAATTTTAAATTCGGTGTGGTGGTTGTTTTTAAGATGTAAATAATTAGTAAGAAAGGTTTCTAAAACGTTCGAAATTTGAAAGAAGGAAATGAACAGAAATCGTTTTGAATTACGATTTTGGATTTCTTAAGACTATAAACTTACGATTATGCATGGCTGTTATATTAGAGATGTATATGATCGCTTAGAACAATTTTTTTAAAATTCGTAATTTAAAAGTGTGCAGAATCAAAAAAAGTTCTAAAATTCGATTTGTGGGACACAGTTCCTATAGAATCTCTAGAAATTTGACATAGTAGTTGTTTTTAAGATATAAATGCTTGCTAAGAACAGCTTCTGAAAAATTCGAAATTTCAATAGGTGTAATAGAGCGGAAACAGTTATAAAAATTGTGATTTATTTGGAACTTTTAGGCTTAATAACTTAACATTTAGCACGGCTATTATTTTATAAGCGTAAATGGTCGCAAAGAGTAAAAAAATTCGAAAACAAAATTTAAAATTCGAAATTTAATAGAAGGGGCAAAAACCGTTCTAAAATTGTGATTTTCATGGCATGGACTGAATTTGGGACTGAATAGAGACTGAAAATTTGGGATGGCTTTTACTTTTAAGATGTAAATGTTTAATTAGAACTGTTTCTGAAAAATTCGAAATTTAAAATGTGAAGTGAACAGCAAAAATTCAAAATTACATTTTGAAATTGAGAATTTTTAACTTGTGCGGGGCGAGGATCTTTAGCAGAATTTTAAATCTTTAGTCTACCGTTTTTTCAAAATGAAAATTTTTGCTTAATTGAGTCGGAAAGTTTCTCGGATTAAATAAAGCAAAATTTATAGTAAAAATTTGCTGGTGAGAATATTCAATGATTCTGAACATCTTATGCGGCACGCATACCGGCCGCTTTTCCCCAAGGGGCTAAGGTCAGACACTTAAGATTTAATATGTATGTTACTTTTAAGATGCAGATGCTCATTATCAATAGCTTATTAAATATTCGAAATTTAAAAGTAAGAAATGAGCCAAAAACGTTCTAAATTTAAAGTTTCGAATAATTATTTCAATGTTCAGAAAGAAGAAATTAAGAAATCTGCCAATGCTAGACATTGCTGGAAAGTGAATCATATTTTAACTTTATCTTCGTAAAAATTATCTCAAAACACACTTCCATTTATGTACTTGAAATTCTTCAAGCATTCCATATTTACAAAAATCTTAAAAATATTGTTAATTGTGATTTTGCTATTCCTCCATTGTCGAATTTTTGGAAAAATTATAGTACCTCAATAGCACTATAGACCTCTTGTTTATAAATTCCACTTACATGTTTTCAGATTACTTTTATTATATCTTACTGATTGTTCTTTAAACTTTTCTGAAAATTTATTGGCAAATGAATTTGGTCATTGAATTCGTTCGCTTCCTGTGATTTCCTGTCGCGATTCTATTGACTGAATGAACTTTATCTTTGAATTCGCTTCTCTTACATTGGCTGTTTTCTAGGATTTCCGATGATGTTATTGGCTTATGAACTTTGTCACAGAATCCGCTTCATTTCAGCCAGCAATTTTCTTTTCTAAACAATCATGATTTGCACTGATAACGGTACGCTATGGCTACCGAAACTAGTCTGCAATAAAAAAAATAAATTGTTTTGGTACTTTAAACGTTGTTTATTTATTTATTTATATAATATACTCTGTAACTTGATAAATATGAAAGATAACAAAAAAAATATGTGTAAAAAGTGTATAATTTGCGAGTAGTAAACAATGTTCAATGATTTTACACATATTTTTGAAAAAGCTTTCAATTTAATACGGAAATTTTTTAGAATTAAAATGCACACCATCTTTTAATGTTTTGTGAATAGTAAAATTCTAAAATAATTCTGTTAGGAAAACATTTTACGAAAAAAGTTTGTAATGTCCAATAAAAGTAATATATTGATTATGGCGTAATGTCAGAATTTAATTCGAATGTACATAGTGCAAAGGCATATAAATTAAGAGCTGAATTTTATATACGTGTATATATATTCTGAAATAAATAAATCTATCGTACGTTTTATCACTTGGCCTCATTAATTTCAGTAATTATTAGCCAAGATTGTTTTAAAGAATCTTTTCTAACATTTTTCACGATTAGTTTTAAAATATAGTTTGAAAAATCATCTTTATTTATTTTTTTTAAGGAAGAAACAATCTGAAGTACAGAAGATAATGCTTCGCAAATGAAAAAAAAATCTAAAAAACTGTGGGATAAATACAAAACATTTTTTTTTAATATTTAGGAAGATAATTCTGCTTTCCTGTTATTTGCTGGGGGGAAATATTTAATGATTTACAGCTTTTTTTCCCTCGTAAAGTAATGTGGGGAAAAAGAAATCAAAAGGAAAGAACTAAAAAAAAATGTTAATTTTGTTTTCATTATGCTGAAAATCGAAAATTAGCTCATTAACGATGTAGCAGGTGCTATTTAACTTTTTTGAAACGGTCAATATTCAATTAAGGAAACACTCAAAGATTTAATTTAGAATTTTCAGTAAAAAAATAATTATCGACTTTTAAAAAGTAAAGTATTTATCGTACGATGTGTAAGATGCAGTTTTTTTTAAAAATTCAAGTTATTTCTCCCTCCAAATTGGTTACATCTTATAGAGTGGAATTGATTTTTTTTTTACTTTTATTTGTATGACTATATTATAACATTTTTGTTTTTACTTTATTAAACTAGTCAGATGTGGCAATGCCAAAACTTTCTTCTATCTCATACATGTTAATACTTCTTGAAAAATGCAGCATAGCAGCACCACCGGTTAGGTGATTTATACCAAAATCTATTCAGCTACATCTGATGTCAACGTCGAACTGAAACTAAATTTTGATGGAAATCCGTGAATTAGTTTCAGAAATAGAGACATTGGAGATATCGTGAAAAATTCTGTATAACAGCGCACCTATTGGGTGATGTGCACAAAAAATTAATCCGGATCAATTTATATGCAGTACTAGCTGAATCTGAAGTTTGATGAATATCCATGCATTAGTTCTTGAGATACAGCTATTGCGAAATCTTGAAAAATTTAGCATAGCAGCGATTTACACCAAAAACTAAATAACACTAATCTATAAATGAAAACTGCCTATATCTTAAGTTTGATGAAAATTCATGCATTAGAGCTATTGCGATAATCATGAATAATGCAACACAGCATCGCCATCTCTTGAACAATTTGCACCAAAAATAATCAGCACCAAAATATATTAAGGACTAACTGAATCTAAGATTTTATAAAGATCCGCGCACTAGTTCTTGAGATAGAGCTGTTGTGAAAAATGTAAATAATTTAGCCGCCTTTTGAGCGATATACGCCAAAAACTAATCTTTATATCTAGGTCTAACTGAGAATAAAGTTTTGTGAAATTCTGTACATTAGTTCTTGAGATAGAGAGCCCATAAAATTTTGTCACATACAGAGTAATAGAGGGACAGACAGATATTTTCTAAAAACCATCAAATCGTGTTCAGATCCTTTTAACCCTTTATCTACTGAATTATTTATCTAGAAATTGATCCACCTCAATAATTACCTTCTTTAATACCTGAAGGTATACTGGAATTTTTTAGACAATACTTATGTGGAATTTAGACATGTTTTTTTTTTTTTTTTATTAAAACTGATTAAATATATCATTAGTTACAATTTTTTTGTGAAATAATTACAAAAATAATCAAATTATTAACCATAATTACTCTTTTGAAAATGTCACAATTCTTAAAAAAGCAATGAGTTTAAATGCATCATGATCCTCTCTATAAATGGAAACGCTTTTGCAGTTGAATAAGTTTCATATAATTTTATTTAAAGAAAGAAAAGAAATACCTACAAATATGAATAATAAAACTACCACTTTTTGAAAATTTTTAGCTTCGACTGTTTCTCTATTCTATCAAAATTTAACCGAGAAGAGTGTTTTGAGTGGAAAGAATAAAAAACTTTTATTAATAGACAGAATAAATAAGTTTTATATAAAGTTTTCTTCAATGGTACTTTAAAGTACTGTCGGTGCAAAAAGGGTTAAAGCATATAAATCCAACGAAATCCGAAAGTCTAAATTTTTCACGTGTCGACTACTTTCTTCTTGTAAAAATAAAAGAAAGTAAAAATGTACTCTCTTAAAATCTCAGCCACAAAATAACTCAAGTTGAGCTGAAATTCACTCATCTTACGATTTGAAAGTCAGCTTCTCGTAAAGAGTCAAAACAACTCTGAGTATTAGTGAATGAGTTGTTTTTAACCCTTTCCGGCACGGGCAAATTCTATAATTAAATTGGATTTTACCGTCTAACTTCGGAATTCACAAACGAATGTTTTAGGTATTTTGAAACCCCTAATTTAAGCTTTTATTGTAAAAGCAAAATTATACTAAAATATTATTGGTGCCGTTTGCAAGTTTGAAATTAAAATAAGGTATCCCAGACCGGGCACAGTGTGCCCGTAAGGGTTTAAGCAATTTAAATCAATAATTGTAATTTATGTAAGCAGTTTAAATCAAGACGAGTAAAATGTTTTTAAGGGTGTTCTTAAATCGAAAAGGGCAACTTTGTGACACATGCATTAATTTATTTTTGTTCGGAAATGCATGAAAATAGCAGGTGTTGTTATTCAGAAACTGTCTAATTGCACTCTTTCTTTTGTTTTAAAAAAAAAAACACAATAGATTTTTCATAACAAGCCTCCAAAGTTGACACTTTTGAGCCTATTTCCCGACGAAAGCAGAAAAACCGGTCGAAAAGGAGGAGAAAAACGGGTGATTGCGTCATCGAAATAGCTTATAACTCGATAAGTAATTTAATTTTCATAAAATGAAAAAATAAGTTCAATCCGAAATCGCTTTCATAGTCAGGCATTAAAATTTTATAATTTTCTGTTAAAAAATGAATTTGTAAATGTGTCAAAACCTTTTTCACTTGTTGAGCGGATCAGTTAAGAACACCCTTAAGAAAAACAACTTATTTACGATCCAATAAATTAAACGCTTTCCTGAGAAGTCGAATCCACTCTTTTGTTTTGAGAGTGTAGTAGGCCGGGAGGCGGCAGCAGAGACAATTACCTCATTGAGTTCACGGTTGACATTCCAGAATTAGTTAAAAATCGATTCGCATATTAAAACGCAATCGATCTGCCGAGCCATATCTTGGTGGAAAAACCTCTGAAAACGCTATTTTTTCGGTTCACTTATAAGTTTACCATTGTGTGTTTTCTTGCACCGAAAAGTATGAAAACAGGGAGGACTGGAAGCAGAAAAACACAATGTTAATCCTGCAAGTGAACCACTAAAATTGGTTCTCAGGGTGTTTTTCACCAAGATATGACTTGGCAGAAAGACGGCATTTTAATATGCGAATAGAGTTTTAATCAATTCTAGAATTTCAGCCGTTAATTCAATGACGTGATTGCCTGTGCTGCCGTCTTCCAATCTAATAATAATTAATAAAAAGAAAAACTTTCAGTGCGTGTTTTTAGTCATTTTAAGGGTCTATTCTCTGTATAGGCTTACTCGGAAACTGCAAGAAGTGTAAGTCACCGATTTTAACGAAAGTGGTATCGCTGGAGAGATCTCGTTGTAAGCACGAGAAAAACTCAATGGAACTACCCGTCGGAAATGAGCCGTTTTGAAGATATCTGACAATTTATGTCACGTTGATGGTGCACACTTACTGGAAAATCGTTAAAAAAAAAAAAAAATTTAGATTTTGACGAAAATGATATTGTTGAAAACATCTCATCACGAGGAGTAAAAAATGCAATGGAACAATCCGTCGGAAATGAGCCGTTTTCGAGATATACGATAATTTAGGTCATGTAGCTAGTGCACCACTTAGTTGGGAACCGCAAAAAAAAATTAGTCTCGATTTTGACGAAAGTGGTATCGTTGGAAAGATATGTATGATAGTCCTACATAGATTTTATTCCTAAACATGAGATCTTTCCAAGGATGTCTCTTTCGTCAAAATCGAGATTAATTTTTTTCGGTTCCCTAACAACTGTGGAGTAATTGTGTTTAAAATATTGCCAGACATCTCGAAAACAAACCATTTCTGACGAGTGGTTCCAGTGAGTTTTTTACTTCTCACGATATCTTTTCTACAATACAACTTTTGTCAAAATCGAGTTGAAATTTTTTTGTGATTCCCCAGAAAGTATGCATTAGCTATGTAACATAATTTGTCGGATATCTTGAAAACGACTCATTTCCGACAAGTAGTTCGATTGAGTTTTTCAATGCTCACAATGAGATCTTTCCAACGATACCGTTTTTGTCAAAATCGATGACTTACACTTCTTGCAGTTCCCTAGTTAGTCGTAGTCCGGGAGCCGGTGACATCAATGTCCCGTCATAATTTTATGTAAATCTATAGTAAAAATTTCTGCGAACAAAATGAGCTACTAATAACTAACTTTGACAAGCCAAATTAAAGTTAATTGAATTAATTATTATTATAAAGCTATAATGTTTTACCTCTTCGCTGATATTGATCATACGCGTAGCTTTTTATAGAAAATTTTATACTCTTTCAAAAAACTTGGTCTTACAAACTTTATTCTACTTGGAAAAGCTGCCATACTTATTTTAATAAGACAGCCGGCCAGTGATAAAATTTCACATTTTTTGTATGGAACTTTTACCGGTGTTTATTTCGCGTCTGGACATTGGCCAATTGTCAGCTTTCTGCGAAAACGGTAATTCATTATCGCTTTAATAATTAATTTATTTAAATTTATTATCAGCTTGTCGAACCTATTCATACGTAGGGTTGTTTCTTCGTATATTCTTTTGCTATTGTTTTAAATTAAACATCCTTTTATCCGGCATCTTAAGGTCTGGCAAGCTGGATAATCCGACAAGTCTTTCGAAAAAAAAAAATAATATTCTTTGTTTAATCGTTCTTGATGTTTATAAAAATCTAATGTAATTTAAAAGGAAGAATTGTATAAAAATCTGTTACAAAAAGATTAAAATCGTGAATCTATCAAGTGGAGGAGGGAGGAGGTACGAGGCGGGGGACTATGAGAAAAGAACATGTCTGTAGATAATTTGAGAAATCAAACTGTTGAAAGGAAAAATAAATTTTTATCATGAGAATTAAATATATATTTCTTTTTTCATTTAAAAAAAATTACAATAACTGACAAATAAGCTGATAGTCGAGATTTTTTTTATAATGGCTTCTAGGAGTAGACACACAAAGCAAAATTATACATGTGTACTTTAACATAATTGGTTTTTTTTTCATTCTATTCAAGCTATTTAACGACTAAAAAAACATGCTTTATTGACATTTTTTTAATTCTAACTTCTATACGTTCATTCCTTTTGTAATCTGAAAAATTTTGTATTCGGCATGCTTCAAGTCCAAAACTTCTCGGATTATAGGATATTTACTGTACTTTAAAATTTTTCAATTACGCGAGGACGGAACTTTTAATATCACCGACATCCAGATTATACTTATTAAGAAACCACGTTCAATAAAACTCTGGCATTGAGACCTGGCATTTTATAGTAGTCCTATAAGATATAGTTAGACATCTGATTAAATGTGTCTGCAAAAAATCTATTACCATAATTTCGGGTGTGTAAGCCGCAGATCAAACAATTCTTTTTGGACCCAGAAATCTTTTTTAGTGATTGAAGACAAATATTTACGGCGATCTAACTAGTTATACTTGTTTCTTAAAAAATTCTGGGTCGAAAAAGAATTGTTTGATCTGCGGCTTATACACCCGAAATTACGGTATATAGGAAGTTTTTTGTATATGTTACAGGCCAAACCCGATTTTAGGCCAGACTAGACTGGCCTAGGCCAAACCGGTCTATCCTAACGCCCATCGGATAAACTAGTTTTTCCTAGTCCAAACCGGTTTATCCTAACGCCCATCGGATAAACTAGTTTTTCCTAGGCCAAACTAGTCTATCCTAAGGCTTATAGGACAAACTAGATTTTCCTAGGCCAAACTAGTTTGGCCTAATTCTTATAGGATAAACTAGTTTAGACTGCTGTTTATTGGTCTGAACTAGTTCATCCTAGGCCAATTCAATTTGGAGTGATTTTATTGAATTCAGTGACCGCCTCAACGCCAACATTCTTGTTTGTCCTAGGCTGATCTAGTTTACACTAGGCCAATGTAGTTTTACGTGTTTTTAGCTCACTGGCGTCAAAGCCAGAAAAATAATGGGCTCACAGGTTCTGTATGTATGTATGTACGCATGTATGTACGTACGTATGTGCGTAACGCGATAACTCTTGATAAAAATAATGTAATTTGACATGTTTTTAACTCATAAGGCTACCAAAGCTTGAGAACTAATGTGCCCGTAGGTTCTGTATCTATCTATGTACATAAGTACGTAACGCAATTATTCTTGATAGAAATAATCGATTTGCATCAAACTTTCAATATAGGTTTATTCTTATAAGGAGCTTTTTTGATTACTTTTGGAGGTCATTGGAGAAGAGGGGAGTGGAAGGGGGGGGGGGTGAACGAGAGACTGATTTGCCCCTTCCCTTAATTCAAATAAATGGGTATCCATGCATTATTAGCATATTTTATTCAAATTTTAGATATAGGAGCATTCTCTTGAGAAGCCTCCATGATAACTTGTGAGTGTTCATTGTTTAAATATAAAGGGAGGGGGGTATAGGAGTAACGTCCCATAATTTATGTAAATGCTTTTTTTCAAGCAGAATTTACTGATTTGGTTCAATTTTTAGAATTAAATTCATTCTGGTAAAGCGCATCTCTAATTAGTTTTGGGGGTTAATTGAATAAAAACAACGAGAATAACGGGGAGATTCCGCCTATTTTTAGCAAATGTGTTTTTCATGCAGAATTAACCGATTTGCTGCAAATCTTGGATTTGTTCATTCTAATGAAGCGCTTCACTAACTAATTTTGATGGTTCTTCTGTTAAATATAAGGATGAAACTTACAATTTATTTCTTTCCTTAAATCAGATAAATTGGTTATAATACAGAATTATCAAATTTGCTTAAAATTTTGGACATGAATTCATTTGATCAGGCGCTTCTTTAATTAATTTGAGTTTTCCTTTTGTTTAAGTATAATGGGGTAGTGGACGTTTTATCGCCTTCCTTAAATTAGATAAATAGGTTTTTATGTAAATTTATCCGATTTGCCAAAAATTTTTAATATAGTTTTTTAAGACGAATCCCTGAATTATTTTGAGATTTTAATGATTAAGTATAAAGAGAGAAATGGGAGATTACCCTCCTTAAATCAGATGAATTATTTTTTGAGCAGAATTATCTGATTGGCTTCAAATTTTGGATAATTGTTTAATTTTATAAAGCGTATCTGTGATTAGTTTTGGGGGTTCAATGGGTAAGTATAATTGGGGGAAATAGGAAAAAGTAATCCAACTTACTTTGTTTTTTGACATTGTTATTCTTTTAAAAAAATAAGGCTGTAATACACAATTAGTGTAAACAGCCTGTGAATGCAAAGCCATCACTTTAATTGGGCAATATTTTTTTTAATATTGATCCCGACTACTGCTCCATAGCTAACCTTGTGCAAAGTAGTTTTGTTATCTCCCTTATATAATGTATTTTATTCCCCGCCTGACCGGGCCGTCAGGCCTCTAAATTATGTTGTGTTACCTACTATGCCCTTTCTTTTAGAGCTGTGGATTTTTATTGTTTAAGTCTAAAATTTAGACTTAAACAATAAACATCCACAACTAATCACGGAGGCGCCTTGTCACAAGGACTATAGCTAAAATTTAAAATGAAAACTGATAATTCGGCATGATAAATCGATTTCTATAAAATAGGTGGGGGATTAGCCTCCCGTTCGCCCCCCTTTATTCCTATCCAATGAATTCCCAAAATTAATCAGAAAAGTACCTTATAAGAATAAACCTACATCCAAAATTTGAACCAAATAGGATATCTCTATCAAGAGTTATCGCGTTACGTACATTCGTACGCACATACGCACATACATGCGTACATACATACATACAGAACCTGTGAGCCCATTATTTCTCTGGCTTTGACGCCCGTGAACTAAAAACACGTAAAACTACATTGGCCTAGGATAAACTAGATCAGCCTAGGACAAACAAGAATGTTGGCGTTGAGGCAGTGATTGAATTCAATAAAATTACGCCAAATTGAATCGGCCTAGGATAAACTAGTTCAGACCAATAAACAACAGTCTAAACTAGTTTATCCTAAAAGAGTTAGGTCAAACTAGTTTGGCCTAGAAAAATCTAGTTTGTCCTATGGGCCTTAGGATATACTAGTTTGGCCTAGGAAAAACTAGTTTATCCGATGGGCGTTAGGATAAACCGGTTTGGCCTAGGAAAAACTAGTTTATCCGATGGGCGTTAGGATAGACCGGTTTGGCCTAGGAAAAACTAATTTATCCGATGGGCGTTAGGATAGACCGGTTTGGCCTAGGCCAATCTAGTTTGGCCTAAAATCGGGTTTGGCCTGTAACATATACATTTAAAATTAAAATAATGGATTTTTAATGATTAATTTCAGGCCAAAATTTTAAATTAAATTGGCAAGTTAATGCTACGAATTTGCATTAAAAAATAATTTTTTTCATTATACAGGTTGCAATATGTAACGTTCTTTAATTCTTGAATTCTTGGTCGTTGACGTATAAGTTCAATTACAAAAATGTTTCAAATGAAGTAAATATTCATGTTCCGGGATTGTTTAAAGTGAAACATCAATTTTTAAAATATTACGAAGTCTAACTTTTTATGCAGTTTCCCAACCCTTTAGTTATTATTTTTTTAAAGTTTACACATATAACAGATATAACACAAAAAGTTTGACTTCTGCACTACAGAAACTGGCATAGTTATTAAATTCCAAAGTTTAAGATTTTTACATATGAATTTATTTTTCATTGAGAGATGGGTTAAAAAAGTCCTTCCGACAGTACCGGGAGGAAGAGGTAGCTTTCATATAACTTATTTATTTATTTTAAATTAAGTTATCTTATTCAAACATACGAAGCTCAAATTAGTGGAACCCGATGATATAAGATTGAATACTATTTTGTCAATACTGGATATTAATGGGAATTTTTAGAAAATAGTCATCTTTTATTCAACCTGGTTTTATTTTAAGCGATTTATAAAGTCGTCAAATTCCAAGATATCATGAAGTGTATGCCATTTTAAAACAATATGATTGATAAAACAAACCAATGAGCTTGATCGAAATCTTAATTCTTGTGTACATCGATTAATATATACGAGTGCTGCCGCGGGCAAATTGATTTAAAAAAAATGTCATTCTCATGAGAAATTTTAACTGCTATATCTCAGGCGTTTATTAAGGTAAAGACAAAACAAAAAAAAATACTCCGAAATTCATATATTAAGATCAAACATTCGAAAAGAATTTTTTTTCAATTTCTATTTTTTTGTTTGTACATCATTATAGGATGGACGAGACCTTCTTTGAAATAAAAACTAATCACTGACGGACACATACATTTATTATAACGAACAGAACAAAACAAACAAATAAAAAATAAAAACATCGACTCGTATTTCGTAATTTTTCTCAACAATCTTTAAAACTATCAATACGTCGTAAATATTTTATAGTTCTTTAAAAGTCTCATCTTAAAATCGTTGCTTTCAAAACGTCGTAATCATCGGTTTTGTTTTAATTCACACCTTTAGCCGTCGTTGAAAACATTCTATTTACTTTCTTCTTTCACCCGTCGTCACACAGCTTCGTTACTTCCCGTTTCTTATTTAATCTCGAAGCAGAATTCCGGTAAATGAGTTGCGTAGGGAAAATACAGTCCGATTCAGGTGCAACAGAGAGTGTATCCCACATGCGAGAGTATATCCCACATCAAAAGGCGGGATAATACTTTCAACATCATTAAAATTAATAGTAGATGGCAAAAAACTTTGAACTGGAAATTGCTTGTTTTTATCAAAATTTGATGATTCGGTATTACTTGCAGTGTCCTTATTCAATGCAGTATTATGTGAAGACATTTCAGGTTCCGAATCGGTATCGCTGTCATTCTGAATAATGTTAGCTTGCAGTGAATTCAAGTCTGAAAGATATGTAACCAATCGAGTTGCCAGGTCAGTTAAAGAACCTTCATTGGAAATACAGAGTAAATTACAAATTGTGATTAAATCGTTTAAAGAAAAATCTGCTTGAACTTTCGTAACTTTATTTTTGAAGTCAGTGCTGGTCGTTTCGAAATCGAAACCAGTGAAATCACGAATTCTTTTTCTATTTGATCGATCACCATCAGTGTCGAACAATAATTTATGAAGCAATTTTATTTAATTAGTACGTTCATTTTTAAATGCAAGTTCCAATCCTTTGATGTGGACTAGCTTCATAGTAAATATAAAATATAGAATAATGAACTCACCCGTAAAATGATATCCGGCTTGAATCTGACGAAAAGAAATAGTTCATAACAATGAGGAAAAATGCTGGGTTAACAGTTATGGCACCACTTTTATAGGATTTGACGAGACCTTCTTCGAATTAAAACTAATCTCTGACGGACACATACATTTATTATAACGAACAGAACAAAACAAACAAATAAAAAATAAAAACATCGATCCGTATTTCATAATTTTTCTCAACAATCTTTAAAACTATCAATACGTCGTAAATATTTTATAGTTCTTTAAAAGTCTCATCTTAAATTCGTCGCTTTCAAAACGTCGTAATTATCGGTTTTGTTTTAATCCACACCTTTAGCCGTCGTTGAAAACATTCTATTTACTTTCTTCTTTCACCCGTCGTCACACAGCTTCGCTACTTCCCGTTTCTTATTTAATCTCGAAGCAGAGTTCCGGTAAATGAGTTGCGTAGGGAAAATACAGTCCAATTCAGGTGCAACAGAGAGTGTATCCCAGATGCGAGAGTATATCCCACATCATTATACATTTCAAAGATTTTTGACAAACTTAAATGGCCACCATTTTGAAGCGAGATAGCGTATGAAGTTGGGCAGTGAACTTGGTCAAGACATTGGTATGTACTATGTACACACGGAGTTATATCCAAGTCAGTTTATAAATATGTGTATTATCGCGTGACAAATTTCAGACCGTTTCAAAATGTCAACCACACTGGAAATTGAAAGTGCTATAATTCAACCATTTTTCAAGATATAGGTGAACCAAAAAATACTCTGTAATCTTTGTATCAAGGTCAAACACACAAAAGAAAAGTCTTTTTCAATTTCTTCCTTTTTTGTACCTAATTTTAAAATTTAATTTTTTTTAAAAGTAATATTTTGCTATTTTGAAGTAAGATGGATGATAGAACTGACCAACGAACTTGGTCAAGGCATCAGTATGTACTATGTACATACCAAGTTACATCCAAATCGGTTTATAAATACGCGTGTAATCACGTGACGAATATCAAATCATTTCAAAATGCGATCAACACTAGAAATTAAAATTGCTATAACTCAGTCATTTTTTAAGATACAGACGAAACAAAAATTTCTCTGTAATCTTTGTATCAAGGTCAAATGCATAAAAGAAAAATCTTTTTCCGTTTATCACTTTTTTGTACCTAATTTTAAATTTTAAATAAAAAAAAATTAAATGGCCGCCATTTTGAAACAAGATGGCGGATGGAATTGGCTAACGAACTCGGTCCAGGCCTCATTACGTACTATGTACATACCAAGTTTTATTGAAATAGGTTCATAAATATGCGCGTTATCACGTGACAAAAATCAGATCGTTTCAAAATGTCAGCCAGACTAGAAATTCAAAGTGCTATAACTCAGTCATTTTTAAAGATATAGATGAAATAAAAAGTGTTCTGGAATCTTTGTTTTAAGTTCTAACACATAAAAGAAAAATATTTTTCAACTTTTAAATTTTTCGCATTCAATTTCTAATTTTAAACTTTTTTAAAAAATTTAAATGGTTGCCATTTTGAAACAAGATGACGGATTTTGCTGGCCAACGAACTATGTCGAGACAGTTGTATGTACTATGTATATACCAAGTTTCATGCAAATCGGTTCATAATACAAAAATCACATATATATATATATATATATATATATATATACATATGTCAAAATTTGAATGGAGGGTGGTTTTGGGGTCTGGGGTTCATGATCGGTGAAAATATACCAAAATTTTCCGGAAGTGCTTTCCTTCGGATGGCTGTAATAGGTAGTTTTTTACTTTTTGTAATGAAAGCTACCGTAATTTCCGATCGCGGTAAATATTTGACTTCGATTACAAAATAAAATTTCTGGGTCGAGAAAGAGTTGTTTGATCCGCGGATTATACGCAGGAAATTACGGTACCTAAAATGAATTAAATTAATTCGAGATTAAAATCAAGGTATAATTACCTTCTGTTTAATTTTAATATTTCATTCTTCGCTTTGTATACGGCTCCAAATAGCCAGCTAAAAATTTTAGACGAAATAACTCTCTTTGGTAATATTTCGATTTGGCGATACCGGCTGAAGATAATTTCGTCGTAAAAAAAGATATTGCACTCTGATTTTGATCTTAAATTACTTTAATTCATTTTTTTAACTGATACCTCAATTAAAGACAAAATCATGAGAAAAATCTCAAACTTTGAAATTCAATATTTTAGTCAATTTTTGTAGTACAGAAGTCAATTTTTTGTTTTATATCTGTTATGGTATAAACCTTTACTAAATGTAATTATAGAAATTGGAGGACCAAATAAAAATTCAAATTTCGTAATTTTTATGAAATTTAGTTTTTACTTTAAATATTACCAGAACATGAATATTTATGGCATTTGAAACTTTTTTTTTTTTTTAATTGGAACCATGTGTTAATGCAACGGTTGACAAATTAAAAGTTAGCGATAGATATAACATATTGCACCCTGTGTAAGAGTTTACTTTTTCTTATTATTAAACATTCAAAATATGTATCTGTTTGTATGATAAAAACTTATTTCCCCAAAGAATATAAAAGTTTTGCAAAATATGATCTTGAAGATTTTTTTTTTCTTCTGAAAAACACTTTACACTTTCACTAAGATGAAATGATAGCAGGAAAAAGTGCTATCACTTTCAACTTTTTAAATATATTTCTTTGATGTTATTTTATTTTGGTCCCAAAGCGAAAGCGAGAGCTGCGACAAATACGTAGCTAGGAATTGACATTCCCCCCCCCCCCCCACTCCCTTCTATTAGTTTACTCTAAACAGAAAAAAATCTGTAAGGCAAAAAATTTAGTTTTATGTAAAGAAATAGTTTAAAGTTTAGGCATGATGTATACAGTTAATAATATTAAAAAAAGACTTTTTCATTTAAGGAAAAATAATATAAACAACCAATGAAAATATGCAATAATTTTTCAACCGTTGCTTTCAATCCACCAATCCGAAAATTATTCATTATCTTTAGAGAACTGAGAAACCTATAAATTTTTATTTTCTTCTACCTTTACAAAAGGAGAGTGTGGAATTCGTGAAAAATTTGGACATCATTTTTTTCCATGAATTCATACGTTTTAGAACGTCCTGAACATGATTTGATAGTTTTTAGAAAAAGTCTGTCTGTCTGTTAGTTTGTCTTTCAGTCTGTGAGTCTGTATGTAAGAAAAGATTTCGGTGCGCTCTATCTCACGGAGTAATGAACGAAATTTCAGGAAACATTAGATTTAGTTTGACCTTGAAATGAATTGGAGCTGATTATTTTTGGTGTATGTCGCACAACAGGTGGCACTGCTATGCTCTAATATATTCAATTTTCCCAATCGCTCTCTATCTTAAGAATTTATCTCAATAATCCGATTTTCATCAAACTTCATATTCAGTCAGTACTTGATAAAAATTAATTCGGATTAGTTTTTGGTGTATATCACTCAACAGTTGGCGCTATTATGCAGATTTTTTTTAATTTCACAAAAGATCTATCTCAGAAACTTTAGATTCAGTTAGAAATTGACGTAAGTTGTTGCTGACTAGATTTTGGCGTAAATCATCTAACCGGTATGCTGCATTTTTTAAGAAGTATTAACATGTATATGATAAAAGAAAGTTTTGGGATTGCCACATCTGACTAGTTAAGATTTAAGGAACATTTATAAAAATAAAATTTTTCGGTACTTCTAGGTTATCCCGTTGACCAAAAAATTATCGCCAAGCTAAAGATCTTTGCTATAAGATTAAATGCCAATAATGGATGATCGTGAATATCACATTCAATGACATTAAATAAGATTCACGTGTTTAAAATGTCATTAAGTGATTTTAATTTCCTTTTTTAATTTTAATTTTTATTAATATTCCACTAATTATTTGTTTTTTCGTTATTTAAAATAAAAATTATGTCAATATGTATAATTTGGCTATTAGTTTGGCTATTTGTATAATTTGGCGAAATTGGTCGACGGGATAATAGAGAAGTACCAATTTTTCTTCTGGTGCGACAAATTTTCAGAAATTTTTCTGAGAACTTTTTTATAGCGTTTTATCTGACCTGGAATATTTGTTTTTAGGGTGCTTTCAATTACCCATTTTTAGCTGCGTATTTGAATTTATAAGCAAATGAGTAAATAAAATGACTAAATTCATCTTTAACCGTTTGAGATCTGGTTGGTAAAATTCATCAAAATTTCAAAAGTCTCCTTGGCACCGGTATTTTGCAAAGAAAATTTTCGATTTACGATATACACGAAAAAATGCATTAAAACTTGCTAAAATAAATTTGATCGAACAGTCCAATGCCATTGTGACATTTCGGAATTGAAATAAAGTGGTTGAAAATGCAACCATCAGAGCTGAAAGGGTTAAAAATCTTAAAATTATGATGTCATTGCCATAGTATATAAGCTTAACATATTTTTTGATTTTTTGCTAGTTTGTTTTCTGTCATATTTTTACATAACCTACTTGCTGAAAGTCCATTCTATAGCTGCTGAAATATAGCTATCGTGAAAAGAATGAAAAAAAAAAAAATAACAACACAGTAACGCCATCTATTGGAATATATTGACCGAATCTAATCACTACTTACTTTATGTCACGCTCTGACTGTATAGGAAATTTAATGAAATTCCATTTATTAGATTATGAGATACAGATATCTTAAAAATGCAAAACGCCAGTTGTAGTACCGATATGCATCCATAAAAATAATAACTTATTTCAAGATGTAACTGAGTTTGAAGTTTGATTAAATTATTTGCGGACATTTTTCACCCACTTGGAAAATTTACATCTGTTATAATTCATTTACCGATTGAATAATGGTGTTGTAAATTAATCTTATATAATTTCGTATACAGCGTTTCTGCAGTTCCATATATTGACCTTCGATTTAATCTGTTAAACTGAGCCCTTGTACCACGGTAGATTATGTGATCGTTAAGCTTACAAGGAAGGTCTCCATACGGGCATACTCCAAAATATCTGAAAAAATTACAGAATGTTCTTCTCATGAGGATATATACGTTTATAAAAAATACGTATATATATTCGGTGGATCCTCCTTACCCTGTCCGTAAAAAAATTATGAAAATTTCGTTATTTGGCGATTTATCATCGGTTAGCGATGAAAAGCAAATTCAAGAATGATTTTTCTTTTTTTTTTTATGTCAAATGCATTTTAAAGGAAAAAAGTTTCATGTTCAAAATGTTTAGATAAATTAAATAACTTTTGTTTTGTCAGCTTTAGTTTGTTTTAAGTATAATTTCCTTATATTAATATTTATATGCATTTATATTCAAATTTAACCATCAAAATTTGAGATTTAAAACATATTTCAAATTTAAATTCATTAAAATTAATTCTAGTTCAAAGTCCAGTTGAGCATTGTCAACTCATTTTGTTACTATGGAAACACCTGTCTTTTATTTTTAAATATGCTTAAATGTATGAAAATAATTTTACTGAATAAAAATTTGTTATATATAAAAATATTTTTCCAGAGGTAAATTAAAAAACTACAGCAACAAATAATAAATATATGCAATTTGATGTATTTATATGTATACAATATATTAAACACGCTCATAGTTTATGTTTAAATTCATTTTTGTTTCAATTCATTTACACGGATTCTAAAAATCCAAAAGTTTTCAGTTGCATTAAAATCGTTTGCTTTTTGGCGGGGAAAAGTATTGCTCGCCAAATCGTGTGACATTTTCGTCTTTTCACGCCAAATATTCGAAACTATTTTATTTTTTTGCATGTTTCCTAATGCAATACCGCCGCCAATTTTCGCTGATCTTTTATTACATACATGAGTAGTTTAATTAGTATTTTTTTCAAAAAAAAATCTGAGTATGCCCAGTATGGAGATCTTCCTTGTTAGCTGGGTGAGATAGTCCTCCACTATTCGTCCGGGATGACTCTCAGTTAGAAGAGCATTGGCGGCTTCAGCTAATACATCCCTGGATCCAAAATTGGCACGGACTTTTTTTTAACCAACTTGGAAAATTTACATCTGTTACAAATGATTTACCGATTGAAAAATCGCATTATAAATTAATCTAATATAATTTCGTATGCAGCATTTTCTGCAGTTTCATATACAATCTTCGATGCATTCTGTTGAGCTGATTCAGAGTATCAAGCCAGATTGTGTGATCGTTAAGGTTATTTGGGTGAATTAGTCTGCTAGTATTCGTCCGGGATGATTCAGCAGGAAGAGCATTCGCGGCTTCAGCCAATACATCCCTGGTTCGAATGTTGGCCTGGAATTTTTTCACCCACTTGGAAAATTTACATCTATTTATAAATTACCTGCATTCGTTTTCTACTCGTTGATCTCCTGGATTTATTGCGCAGTCACAAAAAAGTCAAACATAGACTGACAGACATATAAATATTTTCCAAAACATTTTTAACAATAATTTTCTTACTTTTTCAAAAACGGTTTAAACCTTACAACGCATGATTTTGTTTCTTTCGCAAGAAAATTATTTGTTTTTAAGTACTGCATGTAGGGGAGACCGGGCTTGTTGGCCCAGTCTTTTTTATTTCATTTTTTTCAACACCTAAATTTTGTTTATTTTAGAATTTAGTATTTTTTTTACAATACCTAGTACATTTAACTAGTGGGGAAAACGCTTATTTTTAGTGAATATGAAATTTTAAGAACTTTATGAATTTAGTTATGGTGTGATGTCATGTGGGCCAACCTAACCCGTGCACGGGGTAGGTTGACCCATTGAGTGGGGTATGTTGACCTGCAATGCTCTTTTTTTATGTTTATTTAGAATTATTTAGATTATTATTTATTTATTAGATAAAGAATTATTATTTATTTAGAATTCATAATAGTTCACTATCAGAACTATTTAGGAACTCTAATGCATATATAAAGAAAAATTATTTGCAAATTAAGTTTACAAATCAGAGGGATCATTGCAGTGAATGCATTCAAAATGTAACCCATTAACCTCTTTTCGAACACATTTCACATGAGCCTAACGTTTGCAACTCACGCACTGGATCCATTCTTCCCCAGGCATACTTTAAATAAACTCCTTCAGACATCGCACAGTGGGGCAAAATCCGGAAAAGCTGGCCAAAATATGAAAATGTTATTCGAATTGCACGAAAATTCGTATATAGTTGTTTTTTAGGATGCTAAGTAAGAATACAAAATTAAAATTTAAAAAATGGCGGATACAATATGGTGGAACAAAAACTACAATGTCTCGAAAGTTATTCCATTTGTATGAAATTTCGTAAACTTTTCAGGATGCTAATTAGGATTCAAAAGTTAAACTTTAAAAATAAATAAATAAATAAAATGACAGATTAAAAGTAAAAACAATTTGATTTAAATAAAATTTAAAATTTCGAGGCTAAACATAAAAAGGAATTTTCAAGGAACCAAGAGACATTTAATCGAAATTTAAGTACATTAAAGGAAAGTAAAATACTAGACTATTTATTTTTTATATTATTAAAATAAAAAGAAAATATATTCCAGAAATTCACCTTTAAAATCAATTGTAGTATAATAAAAAGATTCTTCAGGCGTCAAGGTGTCGAAATAGTTAGCAGAGCTTGTTCGCAGTATTAGAAGATCCTGTGACACTTAGGATCGATTATTTTTAATTTCTTCTACAATAATTTACCTAAACTTGAAATGAAATAATCTGATGACATTAAAAGACATAAAAATACCTTTCATTTTCTTGCGCTACTGCATGTTTGCGATAAATCTTCTCGATGCCTTTTGATCAGTTTGTTGCATGAATCTTGAGTATCTTATGGCATTTGGCAAATTGGCAGTAATGAAGATAATGTTATTTCTTTGTCATTAATAAATAGTTTGTGCACTGAAGTAAGCATATAGAACCAGGGATGTAGTTTAAATCTACGAGCTGTTTGTTAGGGAAAATCTTCGAAATTGATCAAATAAATGACATGGATACAAGAAATTACTTATGACATGGAATCGTTTTATCAAATCTTCGTATACGCTCGTTATAGAAGCACAAATAGTTGTGTTTTCAAAGAATCGTTGAATTGGATTGCCATCATTTGTGCTTCCAAATCTGAGATTTGGTTTCTTGACAAGAAGTCTTAATTGTAAACGAAATATCTTTTGCATATTTTATTTTGCAATTTCAATGTTCTTCTTTTCATGCAGAGTACGAGCTTTCCATTTTTTCTATCCAGTTTGTCTGCGAGGTGTAAGCCCTCTCTGAGCATCTTAGCATGTAATGTAGATATTCTGAATTCTCAATTATCTTTATCCTTTTTTAAATTAAAATGTCATATCGGTAAGAAGCTGTTTTGATGTTGTCTGACATAGGTAGCAATGTCGAGTATTACACTAATTCGTTATTAACGACTATTTCTTCTGTATCAATGATTGTATTAAAAGAAATAAGTTAATTCTCCCGTGTTTAATACAGTACCATTCATTGACAGTAGCTCCCATATTTCTTGATAAAAAAAATGGATCTTGATTTGCCCGATAGTGAAATGAAGATCTCGGAATTTTCAAATTAACGATTCATGAATTATTCGCAACATTTATGTATTCTAGTAGCACGGGAAGAGTGAAAAATATATTAGAACCTCCTACAATCTTCATAGCTAAATATTTGTTTATATGTACTTAGAATAGATGTGTCATCACATCCTCACTTGTAAACCAAATTCAAATTGCTAATGTAGGCGAAAGTCATATTCATAAAGATTTTCACTCGCATTAATGAAATACGCTCAGTAGTTTTTATCAGCAAATATAGACATTGACAAAATAATTCTTCTAATTATAATCGAACAAACAAAATTACTACCTATAAAGATAAGAAAATTTTATTCTACCGGATCAGTAATAGAGAATTATTTTCATTTTTTCATTACTAAGCTTACTTATCAAATTAATGTAATCTTATGATTATAGTATTTATTTACAATATAATAGGAAATAAACTATTATAAAATTGAATAATTCAAAAATTTGAAAAATATTTATCAGCTAAATTATGTGAAAAGTAGTCAATTTCAAAATTTTTGAGGTGGCCGAAAAAGTGGCATTTTTACTTGCAGTTACTAAAATATGCGTGAAATGCAGAAAGGCAGTTTTAGGCAGCTGGTTTTTTATGAATCACTAGACAATAGCCCAAGTTATTATTTCCATTAAATTTCGTTGCGGAACACTGTGGAACATTTAAACTTTTTGATGTTTAAAAACAAAAAAATTAAAAAAATTCTAAAATTTTTTATCAAAAATGACAATGAATTTATTAATTTTTACGTGCTTAATATAAATTTTGTAATACATGCAAATAAAGTACATACTATCATAGTGTGAATCCATTTCAAATCATTAAAATCGGATAATATTATAAAATATAGCACGCGTTTAGAGGAACTGTTGTTTTGCTGTTTTTATTCGTTCTAAATGATATTCCTTCAAGCATCATTTTTGAAATGATGCTGCTTGTAAGGGCAAAGCAAAAATCTTTTTTTAAATACAGATTCTAACTCTCCAAACATTATTCTAGCCAACTGTACAATCAAAATTCCCTAAATCATAACTTCATTTTTCGACTTTTGGCCAGCTTTTTGGGTTTTTGCCCCACTGTGCATCGTAAGGAGATATTGTCTTCGTCTTCCTCATCGTCACTTTCTTTAATAGATTTCTTCTGCCTCTTTTGACGATTCAGACCACTAGATCCAGACTGTAAGGGATCAAAAGGAAACAAAATCTTTTTTACAGATTGCTTTTCTTTACGTTTTCTGGTCTGATTTCTTCTTTTAATATCACTTTTAATTTTGGCACTATTTCTTTCTTCTGTTGAGTTTTGTTGTTGTTCAAGAGCTAATTTGACAGGGGTGTTTGTGAGGACTTCAGAAATTCCCTTCATTCTATTCGAAGCATTTATCTTCCTTGGCTCTGCCTTTACGAATGGTCTTATGCCATCAGGTGTTGGAGTTATCTTGCATGGAGCAGGAGAAAATGTGGTAGGCACATCCATGGAAATAAGCCTACCCATAATTACCTGAGTTTCATTAGAATCTTCACTAATTGCTTTGTCGTGCGTGCTTGAATGCTCGGGTCTATCACAGACATACAAAGGCATGAAATCAGAGTTAGTAAAAACATTTCTACTAAAAGCGCATATTCCAGTTTTCTGAATACCTGATGTTATGTTAACTGGATTTATTGTATTGGAAAGGGAAGTTTCCACGTTCTCGGAGTATAGGGCGTCTGTTAGTTGTCACCCAACCACCACAGGCTGAATTAACATATTTTCTGAATGGGCCAACGTGCCCCAACGTAAGTGGGCCAACTTGCCCCTTCGCCATGTTTGAAATACTTTTGCTATTGAACTCATTTCTTAACAGCGTTTAATATTTATTGTTACATCAAAAGAATCTTTATAAATTGAGCTTCCAAAATATTACTCACCTTTGTTTTTGTGAAGTATCTCTTGAGAGCATTAAAGCTTTCTGCACACTAACGAAAATTTACTTCGAGATCGACGAAAGTGAAAAATCATCGTTGTTCTCAGTTTGTTTTTGTTAAGATAACTGAAACTCCTGGAAGGGTAGTGGAACAGGTTTTTTTTACATATTTCTGGACTTGTGGCGACATCTGGTGACTGGTTTGAAAATTAAATCAAATTGGCCAACCTACCCCTATGGCCAACTTGCCCCGGTCTCCCCTATAACAGAAAGATCATTTAATAGATTGCCATGTCAGTTGCTGCCAACAATTTAGGAAAAAATTAGTGTGACATGTAAATTTTTTACTTAAAATTAATTTTCGAAGCCGAAATGAATGTAAAACAATCTGCGAAGAATATATAAAAATGGATAGAAAGATAGTTATAATATAGCCATCCACATTTATTACAAGTTACTAATTTTTATGTACAGAAATATTTTTTTCATACGAGTTTCAAATGAAGAATTATGTGTTACAATCAACGCAAAGGATCTTGATGCTTATCCACACATTATATTGAAAATTAACACTACAAATTTATAGCGAAATACTGACATTTTTTTCAAACATTTTCGCTAAAAGTAACTCCAAACCAAAAAGGGATTTCATCTATTAATATGGCAAGATCTTTTTTGTAATCTGAAATTTAAAAATTGTTACCAAATAGCAACAGAATGCATTCAAGAGTTACCTGCAATTGTAATAACAACAATTTTCGGAATGAATTTTTAAAAATCATTTACTGATTACACAGATTTTATACCTACATTGAACTGGAAGTATTCTCATCTTTTCATTCTTTTAGGTTTTTTTATGGCGAACTTAATTATATTCCATCCCGATGCTCACATATTTTTACGTTTTTGGTATGCCTTTTCTTTACATTTTCATATTCTTACGCGTATTGTATTTTTTTTAAACAAATGTTTTGGCAATTTTTTTTATGGTAATTTTTTAATCAGTGTTTTAATTCAGTTTGCTTAAAAAATATATTCTGCATAGACAATAGCTTTATTTCTCCTTTTTTGTGGTGTTGTGTGATTAATTTAAATTTTTTTTTATTTTCAAAGATCTTTCACACTATTTTTCATATTTATGAAAATTTTATTGAACGATTTTTAGCCTTGTTTAACACAGAAATATGTTCCTGTTTTGTGTAAGAAAAAGGTACTGATTTAAATACACAATGTGTAAACCTGTTTATATTTCCGAAAATGACTGTTCGAATCGTGCAATTGTGTAATTACATAAGGAGAAATTACTCTTAGAAAATTGTAGTGAGCAAAAGTAAGCACTTATATTCACCCTGAGGTAATATTTTCCAAATTCTTATAAATTGTCAGTTTTGTATTTTTATTCATTTTGTATGTGTGTGTTTTTTTTTTTTTTGTTTTTGTTAGTTGTTGCTTCAATTTTTTAATCTCATGTGTTGTATATGCGTTAACATATTATATGGGGTTCACATTGATTTATTTTTTAATTTCAGATTATATTTAATTTTTTATAGAATTAAGCAATAGACTTCATACGAAATTTATTTCATGTTTTAACAGCTTCACGTGAAGGTCAAACGTACTCCTTTTAATGTTTCAACTCCATTTTTTAAGAACAGAGACTTTTATATTATTTAGCACATTGATTGCCAGAACACAGAAATTAGGGTACTTTTTCAGTACATTGGCTTTGTCCTTTAAAAAATACCACTTCGCATTATTCGGGATTCAGAAAGTAAATTTTTTTACCAAAACATTCGAACAACTGTAATTGACTCACCTAAGGTATTTTTATTATTGCTTATATATAAATTTATATATATATATAGAGAGAAATTTTTTATTAATGTATACATATATAAATATTGTGCAATTTACTCTAGTTGATACAATAAAATAAATAAATGATTTCTTTATATTCAATAAAGTACATAAATATTGAAAAAAATCTGCATAAAATAGTGAATAGTTTGCTGGACAATTTCTTGTCAAAGTTCCTTCAATTGGTAAGGCCATTTTCTTTATTTAGCAAAAGGCTCCGTTCTGGAAAAGTACCGAAATACGTGCAGCAAAATATTACCCATGGCGCAATAACTTAAATATAAAAATTTATATTTTATTCATAATTAAAAAATATATTCATATCTTTTTGTAGTTCTAAATTTTTTACTGTTAAAATAAAAATCTGTGATATTGCGATGCATTTATAATTATTTCAACTTTTCTATCTTTTTCTTTTTCTTTTTGACAGATGTTCTGTTTTTGTTTGGAAATTTCTGTATTTCCATTCATAAGAATGTAAGTAAGAATCTTTTTTACGTATTTAAAAAAAAAAAAGTGCTGTATTTAAAATATGCCCGTTAATTGAGAATTTAATACGCTCAACATTATTTCTATTGGTGTCAGCTAACATCTTTTCATATTTTTATTTAGATTTAGTTTATTTATAATTTTTAAACTAAAATAATCATAAGTCTAGCATTCAGTGTAACAAAAATAATTTGTTATTTTAACCAAAAAAAAAAAAAAAAAAAAAACATTTAAAATAGAATCGAAAAAAAAAAAGATATTATTAAGATTAGTTTTCATACTCGTAGAAATTGTGTTAAAGTTAGTTTTGAATCCAGTTATTTTTCCTCATTTGAAATAGGCGTAATTTTGAACTGATAAATGCAGTAATACGGAGTAATTCCTATCCAAGAATCAAACAATTTATGAATACTTTTAATAACAATAGTAAAAACATTTTATTTTGAAACAATTTTTGTTGTTGTTGTTGTGCTGAAAGAAATGGTCAAACATTGCATCTTTGAAACCATGCTAATTGCAAGCAAAAACGCATCTAGATATATTTAAAGAAAATAAGGAATTTTTTTCATTAGCTTTCAAACCTGAAAAAACATACATAGTTCAATGAGAAATAATAATATTCTTGTAGATATTCAAGCAATTTCACAGATAGTTTAAACTAAACATGTGTGTTTTTCACTTGTAGGTAACTTTTATTTTAATATACATGTAAATTTCAACAGGATCAGCTTTGTTTCAAGAAAAATAATTGTTTTACCATTATGGACCATTATGTCAGAAAATTTTGGAAGGTATTTTTTCATTTTTCAAGACTGCACAGTAACATGGGGAACAAAGAACCATAAATTCTACTTAACTCCCATTGATAACAAGAACGTAAGATCTATCAAGAGACTTATAAAAAAGAGAAAACTGATTCGACTCCAACATTCTCCTTTGACTATAAGTAATTTCAGACTTTATATATACTTTTAAAACTTCTTATATTTTCTTTATTTCTATCACTATTTTTTTTCTGTTCAGGGATTAGAGAATAAAATAGAACATTAAAACTTATTTTTCGAAAAAAAAAAAAAAAAAAAGTTACAGTGGACTAAAATTTAATAAATTATTTGGTTATGTTTTTGATAGTAAGTTTTGATATGTTTTTTATAATTATTAATTATTTGTTTCATTTTATTAAATATTTCATTCTTGTTTTTTTAATTATTCAAACCACATCAAGAGACAAATAATTTAACCAGGTGTTTTTTTTTTATATATATTGGTTTTGAAATACGCTGAAACAAGCATAAATAAAATTATTTTTAAATCTTTGACCTCTGAAGCCGCACTTATCGGTTTTTCCAAACTTTAATTGTTTGGAACAAAACTTTTAGAACAAAACTTTAATTGTTTCGTTTGTTGAACCAAACAAAATATATCTGTGGATTTAAGATTGGGTTTTAAAACTATATAAACATATGCATTATGTAATGCCTTTTTGCATTGCTGGAAAAGATACGAATGCCATTCCACTATTATATATCCGAATTCTAAGTATTATACGTCCGAAAATTTTTTTGCTTTCAAGAACCAAATCTTTTAGTTGATCATTTATAGCGGGATTGGTTTAGGAACCACGTGCAATAAACTCAAACTATTCCTGGAAAATTATCTAACTAACAAAGGAAATCTCGCCAAAATCCATTTAGTATAAAACTTTTAAACGTGTTAATATTTCATGATCGGATCCATCTGATTATTAGACTTTCTTCCATAATTTTGTAACTAAGCAACTTAGAACAATAAGCAACGCATTAAAACCTTTTCTGAAAAATTATCTATCAAATTTCATTTAAATCCATCCGCGAAACTCTAGTTATAAGCAACCGGAATAAAATTTCTATTTGTATTTTAAGTGTAATATAGTACTAACAATATTTTTTTTTCGCTGTAGTTTACGTTGCTGCAGTAGACTTACTGCACTCAAATTCGCATGCGCCAAAAATATTACTGTTTTGACGAATGCAAAGAGGCATTGTTTTGTAGCCTTTCTGTAACATGTATTTCACTCGAAAATTGGAACAGGAGCAAATGTCTTCGCATTAAAATCATATTTGTTCTCACGTGAAAAGGTAAATGAGTCGTATCCAAGACCACATTCTAAAGGTGATACAACATTTTTGTAATGAATTACAAGTGACGTTTCAGAACCTTGCAACATGTATAATGACTCGAGCCAGATTAGGGTTGTAATACGAAGCACAATGAAGTCACAGTTTTGTCATTTCAAAATCTACAAAAAATAGGTAATTGCAAATAATCTCATCGCAATGTTAAAAAAATTTTCTGAAAAATTCAAGAGAATCTACGGGTAATTCATTATCTTAAATCTTGTGTAAAATTGCAGAGATAAAAAAAAAAAAAACCCATTTATGTAAAATAACAGAGATTGGTAAATTCGGTAAGTTAATAATAGACTCTGTAAATTTGCAACGTTAAAATAGCGGAAAGTGTGAGCTAATGGGACATTTTTATTTTATTTTAGGCTAGTATAAAAACAAAAATGCACATTTTATCCTTATTTTTTTAATTCCAATTTATTTTACAATTAAATAAATAAAAACGTTCTAATAAAGTAAAAAACTTTATCAATATTTGTGTTATATAAACTTTTGTACATTAATACAGTTGTCCCATTAGCTCCCATTCTTGGGGTCCATTGGGACACAGTGCAGAGCTATTGGGACATGCAGTGTAATTCGAAAAAACTAGTTGGATGTGCCAATCCCAAAACTTTCTTCTATCTCATACGTACATTTTAATATTTTTAAAAAATAGTTACTCATATTAATGCTTTAATAATTGTAATTCAATATCATACCAACTTTGATTTTTATATTAAATTTCTGCTTCAGTCAATTAATATGAGTAAAAACGGATTTCCGTCTCTGCACGAGCCGATAGACAATAGAATGATAGGCAGATTTTTTTTTTTCAAATTCAGGGAGATCCTACTTGTCTTACCAAAAGTAATCATATACAAAAAATTTAGTTCAGTTCTAGAACTAACTTCATACACTTTTAGGTGGTGCAATATTGAAAATGGCACAAAAATCGCGATTGCAGCGCCCCTTTCAGTCGGAATTTTATTCAAATTCAGGGAGGACCAATTAGCCATAGTCATACACTTACACACAAAAAAGAAAATGGTTCAATTCGATGCATAACTTCATATGCTTTTGGTCGGTAAAATATTGAAAATGGAGCAAAAATAGCGATTGCAGCGCCCCCTTCCATTGAATTTTTTTCAAATTCAGGGAGGACATACTAGCTATAGTCATACACTTACACAAAAAATTTGGTTCAATTCGATGCATAACTTCACACACTTTTGGTCGGTACAATATTGAAAATGGCACAAACATCGCGATTCTAGCGCCCCCTTCCGGCGAAATATTTCAAAACTGAAGTAGGACCTGCTTGCCTTAGCCAAAAACATTCACAAAAAATTTGGTTCAATTCTATGCATAACGTCATACACTTTTTGATGGTAGAATGGCGACATACACACAGACACACACACAGACACACGGACAGACAGACATTTTCTAAAAACATGTTTTTTAAAATCTCTGACCCCTGAAACGTGTAAATCCGTCAAAAACCGGAAGTCGAAAAAAATTTCGATTACAACACTTTCTTCTATTGAAGATAGAAGAAAGTAAAAATTATTGAATATCAAATGCATTTTTTATTAACAAACGCTATGCTGCACATGTGAAAATTGTTGTGCTTCAAATTTAAACATAGGATATCTTAATTCCACTAAGTCTTTTGACTTTTTTAGCTTCAAAAGAATATCGTCCTCAATCACAAAACATCGGTCAAAAAATCTGCCCAATCTTGAAAATCAAAATCTTTATATATATATATATATATATATATATATATATATATATATATATATGCAGGGTGTCCCCTCTCAACGGTGGCCAATGGCTAATTCCTAAACCGTTTGTCATAGACATATAGTTCCAATTGCAAAAATGCTTTAAAAAAGATAAAGAAGTATTTTTCACGCGATTTAAGTCAAAAGAAATTTTTATTAAAAAATTACGAAAATTAAATTTTTATACGGTCCCCCGGTACTATAAGTTATACTTAGTAAATTTTTACCACTGTTCTAACAAGTAATACAAAAAAAGTCCCATTCCTCTGCGATTAAAACTTACCGAGTAACAGCTGTTTAAAGTTGAAGCATCTTTTTTGCTACAAATTAGGGGTCAGTCACAAATTTACTGGAAATAAAAATAAACGCAAGATATGAAATTTAACATTAAACATTGAGAGTAAAATAATTTTTACAATATATATTTTTAAAATTTATGTTGATAATTACGTATTAAAGCAAAATTTGTGCTAAAAATATAAGTAAAAAAATAACAGAAAGTTTGTTAATTTAAATTATGGCAAGCAATAGTCACAAATCGTTTCAAAATGACATACATTTAAAATTCTATTAGATTACTTAACCTAACAGAATTTGGTGTAGTCCTATAAAATAAATAAATGGTACGCACCGAAAATTACATTAATATTATATTATCAGTGGATATAAATAAATGAGCAAATTGAAACTTGATTGGATATTTGGAAGTGAGTTAAAATTTGAATAGAAATTTTGAGCTAGCGAAACATATACGAACGTTTTAAACAAAATAAAAGCTTATCAAAATAACACACCTTTTAAAATAAAATCGCGATTTCTCAAAATTTGCTTTTCTCGATAAAGAGAATTTTAAAACTCAAGTCTTCAACTATTTTAACCAATCTAGAAATTAATTAATAAAAATTAACACTACTGTAAAACTTATACGGTGGTAACACCTTTAGTTAAATTGCTTTAAAAATATTCCTTTATCTCATTTAAAGCATTTTTGTAATTGGAACTATATGTCTATGGCAAATGGTTTAGGAATTAGCTATTAGACAGCGTTGGAAATAGACGCCCTTTAAAATACTTTAAGTGCTTAGTGTACGTTCCCTTAAAGCTCAGTCCAATTCATCCATATTTAGCTACAGAAAAGTGGTTTAAGTCATGAAATTTAAAGTTTCATAACTCGGTCAATTTTAATGTTAGATGAATGTGACTTTTTTTCTCTTATTTGTTAGAATAGAGGGGAAAATTTACTAAATATCACTTATAGGACCGGGGGACCGTATAAAAAGTTAATTTTCGTAATTTTTAATAAAATTTTATTTTGACGTAAATCGCTTGAAAAACAATTCTTTACCTTTTTTTAAAGCATTTTTGCAATTGGAACTATATGTCTATGACTTATGGCTTAGAAATTAGCCATTGGCCACCGTTGAGAGTGGACACCCTGTATATTCTGTGTTAATATTTCTAATACTTTAATTAAATGATACACAAAGTGAAGACAAATAAACCATTACGACATTGCTTTAAATAAATATCGAATCATGTAGGTTATCATTAAATTGTCCCATTAGCCCCCACTACACGCAAATTTATAACTCGAGAAATAATTATTTACATTTTTAATTCCATATTTTTTCAGTAATATTTTCTCTTTCACTAATATTTTTAGTATTTACAAATGTATTTAAATGAGATATAAGTATTCTGAATTGTTTGCAAAATAGAATCAATCGTAAAAAATAAAATTTACTTTGGCTTGTTCGAAATAAAACATGATTTTTTCTAAACAGCAATCAACTGTCATAGCTGTCCCCCTATGCTGAAAATGTGTGTTAGACCTATTGCCATGCAGTGGTATATAAATCTTCACTAAAATATTTGTCGTGTAAAGAAAAGTCCATTTGTCCCCTACTTTCCCATACACAAGACTCTCTAAATTTATTTTTACTGATAATAATTTAATTTTGTTTTCAAAATTAGTGAATCACTTAATATTCACTGAGCTTGAAAATAATTTAATTTTTTAAGTAAATTCCACCTGCTGTATTGTTTAATTTTTACGCAATTTGTCTGTAACCATTCTGGAAATTGAAACCGAGACCTCTTGACATTGGAAAAAGACCTTATTGTCTGAACTATAGGAACTGCTATTGGTAAACATTAAGTATGTCTTATGATTCAGTAAAGAAAAATTCGATTGTGCTTGTGCTTTTCAAAAAAAAAAAAAAAAAAAATTCAAATATATCCGTTAGAAAATTTGTAAACGGTTTATTTTCATTTATTTTAGACAGATACATAATACCTATTTTTTCAATCAGTTTTAATTTTTCAACTAGTTTAAGTAACAAATCAAAAAATTCAATAATTTGTTATAAAAAAAAATTGAATTTAATTATTTTTTACAACAATATTTTTTAAAGAATTCATCGAAATAGTCACACACTGTTTAATTTAACACTTCGTCATGAAGAAAATTTGTTAAAAAGAAGTATACTCAAATTCATGAATTTTCTATAGTAAAATGCACATGCATAAAAGGAAAAATGCACCTAAAATGGAAGTATCGAAAAAATCCATTTTAATTCTGGCAGTGACATTTTATTATTTAATGTATGCATATGAAAAAAAAAATTAATTAAAATAATATATAAAAAGTTTGAAATTGCACGCCAAGCGTAGCAATTATGATTGGTGCGTTCATGCTGTAACAAAGTTTTTTAAATATTCAGATCTTGGTGTAATGGTAAACAGCACTTCGGAAACATTATAATGGCCTGAATCTTTTGTGTGTCCCTGTAAATGCTATCTGCTTTCTATTGTACAGGAAGTAACTTGTAGTATAACCTCAGCAACGTATATCAATTTCATAAAATTTTAAATGGTTTAATATAATTAAAACGCGCCTCAAACGATGTCCCCCCCCCCCTCGTGCCATTATGTAATGGAACACTTCTGTGTGGCCCTGTAAACTAATAAAAAATATTATTTGCATCACAGATTGTGCAGAATATATATTTTTAGTGCATACTTCATAGATGCATAATATTTTTTTATGTTCGAAAGAGTATAATACCATTAAAATATACTTGGAAACTATTTTTTTCCATTGACCGTAACGTAACGGGATGATTTGGATTGTCCCTATAATTAAACTATACATCCGATTTTCATAAAATTTGAAATGACTCGACAAAATTATGCAACAACTATGTATTTTAAATTACAAACAATTCAGTCGGGTAGTTTTTGCTCTGTTATATGCAGACAGACGGATTGAACGACGACTATAGGTGCTACGTACTTATATAAATACGAATGCATCTAAAAACACATAATAAACACAGGTAAACAAAAACTGAAGCGTAACGAACCTGTTCTCTTTTTTTCTCAGTAGTCCGAATTCTTAATTTTAAAAAGTCTGTAATATTATTTTGTTCAAGGTTTCTTATAAAAAAAATACACTATTCATAAAAGTTTTCGCACTTATTCAACTATCTGAACAATTCGTCTGTAATTTTTTCGTGAAATTGAAGTCCCCTTCTGATTCTATTGAAGGCTTTTAGCATTTCTTCTATTGAATTGAATATGATCTATTTATATATTACCATAGGCGTAACCAGCCTTTTGAACGGGGGGGGGGGGGTGCTCAGATTTTTTAACCCGGACCTGTTGGGTACAAACAATATTTTATATAATAAAACCTGTTAAAACGGAATCGCATTAGACTGCTGCAATTTCCGTTTTAAACAAATTTTTATCTTAGAAGGTATAATTGTGTGGTATTTTTTTAAAAGGGCCCAAACACAATTTTGTTTTTGTGAAGGGTATTAGAAGAGGTTAAAACTAAATCTAATGGTAAAAAAAAAAAAAGAAAAAAGAACGATACATAAATTTTCTTACAGAAGTGACATAAGACAGAAACTGTGCGTGGACACAAGTGTGAAACTTTTAGGCACCCTAACGTAATAAAAAGGATTTTTATTGCAGTGAAAAAACTTCTTTAAACACCATAAAATAAGTTAACTGCGCAAGGCCTTTCGAAAGAACTTAGTCTTTCTTCGTCAGGCGCAAAAAAGACGTGCGTCTACAATGAATGTAGCGGCACGACTGAAGGGGAATGCGGGAGGGAGAGGGGGCAAGCAGAAGGAACAGCCAATAGGAAAGTAGAAGGCAACAGCCAATCACGGAAGAGCATAAACAAAGCTAGATAAACAATGAAGGAGAGGAAAGGAAGAAGGGGGGGAAGGGAAATGGGAAAAAAGCGGGGTAAATTAAAAAATTAACTAAAAGGAGAGATTAAAATGAAATAAAATGTACGCAAAAAAATATAAATTAGTAATAATAATAAAAAAGGGAAAAAAATAATAAAAATAAAAAATTGTTTACAATTATAAACATACATATATAAACCTGAAAATTGTATACATAATATATAAAAAATAACAATAATAAAATAACTTATTTATGAAGCAGTGCTGAAAAGATTCTTCGAGGCAACGGAGAGCGTTTTAGAATCAGATTTATCATTAACAATAATATCACGATTAATATAAATAGCTAAATTTTCAAGAAAATCTAACTCAGAGGAACTATTGGCATTATAGATAATTTTAGCAGTTTGAAAATTGAAACTATGGCCGGAATCCCAAGAGTGTTTAGCAACAGAAGATTTAGAAATTTCTTGATTAATGACATACCGAGAGTGTTCTTTTAGGCGTTTTTCGAGATTTCTTTTAGTTTGACCAATATACGATAAATCACAGCCATTACAAGGAACATTATAAATACCCCATTTTTGGAGAACAGGACATTTCATGGAAGGAAATTTTTATTTATTGACTGGTTTAAAGATAACATTAAAATTGAAACGTCTTAAAACTTTAGCTAATTTAAAGCATAAAGGAGGATAAAAAGGGAGGACGACCAAATTATCAGGTTTACTTTTATCAATTTTAGAAAGAGTGGAATTGTTAGGGGGTCTTTTGAATTTGCTCACAGCAGTATTAATGATAGAAGGATTGAATCCACGTTTTACAGCAACAGATTTTAAGTAATTGAGTTCATTCTTAAGAGATGCAAAATCGGAACAAATTTTGAGAGCACGATAAACATATGTATAAAAAACACCGATCTTTTGATTGGCAGGATGATTTGAGAGAGCATGGGGTGGATTAGAGACAGAAAAAGGTTTTCTATAAACACAAGTTTTGAAAGAAGAATCACATTTGATAACTAAAACATCAAGGAAAGGGAGTTTATTACAATTCTCTAACTCAAAAGTAAACGAATATGAGGATGAATAGAATTGACAGTTTGAAGAATTGTAGAAATATCAAATGGATTATCCAATAGGACGAAAGTATCATCAACATAACGTATCCAATATTTAAAATTGATCAGATTTAATAATTTATCTTCAAAGTAATACATATAAATATCACAAAGAATGGGAGATAAAGGATTACCCATACTTAAGCCTTCTAACTGTTTGAAAAATTTATTATCGAATTGAAAAGTAGTAAGAGTTAAGCAAATTCTAGTTAAATTAACGTAATCTTTGACCTCAATATCAGAGAAATGAAATTCACGTAATCTTTTTTCCAAGCAAGAAAGAGCGCCTTCAATCGGGACATTTGCGTACATTTTATTTCATTTTAATCTCTCCTTTTAGTTAATTTTTTAATTTACCCCGCTTTTTCCCCATTTCCCTTCCCCCCTTCTTCCTTTCCTCTCCTTCATTGTTTATCTAGTTTTGTTTATACTCTTCCGTGATTGGCTGTTGCCTTCTACTTTCCTATTGGCTTTTCCTTCTGTTTGCCCCCTCTTCCTCCCGCATTCCCCTTCAGTCGTGCAGCTACATTCATTGTAGACGCACGTCTTTTTTGCGCCTGACGAAGAAAGACTAAGTTCTTTCGAAAGGCCTTGCGCAGTTAACTTATTTTATGGTGTTTAAAGAAGTTTTTTCACTTCAATTGTGTATGACACCAGCTTCAATTTTATACATTGATTTTTATTGCGCTGGAAACTTCTATATGCGCAAAATAAAGCTGTATGAGGTCTAAAATATTGTATTAATCAATGTCTTGTAGATGAAATTTAGTCAAATGATAAATCTCATCCGGCGAAATACAAATACATGTGTGTGTATGCGCGTGTATGCATAAACCAACAGCATAATTATGAACATAATAATAAATGTCACAATAAATAGAAAAATTAAAGTATTTAGTCAAATTTTATGATAAAACCCCATTATAAACTAAGATCTCCGTGCCACAATAAAGATATTACTGCTGGTGTTTCTTAACCAGGAACCACGTTGGATTTGGCGTACCATTTATAGTTTCAGTTATAAGTAAACAAAGTAAGTACAAAAGTTTAAGTACAAAAGTCACTTAAACTCGATAACTTTTTATTTATCAAAAAATGGAATACGCAATTCGATTCCAAATCGCTTCAATCGACAAGTCTATTGAAATCGAATCTTGTGCCTTAATTTTGTGCCTTTATGTAAAAAAAAAAAAAAAAAAAAAAAAAAAAAAAGTCATAAAATGTGTCAGAAAGTCCCATATTTTTTAAATACAAGGGATAAAGTGCGAAGTATATTTACAAATTAAATATAATTTTTTGGCCCATTTCGGAATGATACAAGCCAAGAGAATGAAAACTGAATAAAACAGATTTTTCTCTTTTCGGAACACCCTATAATGTGACTGGCAGGCTTTAATTTTATTATTATTATCATTATTTTTTAAAAGGTAAAAATTATTATGTATAGCTTCTATATTTAGATGTAAATGTTTTTGTTTTTCTCAAATATCCTCAGTGGAGGGGGGGGGGCGGAGTCTGTTGTCAGTGTGAGCACATAATGTAATAGCGCCTTGCAAACATTGGATTAACGGCTCTCCAGTTTTGTCTGCTAGGGAGGTGTTCGGGCTCATTTTTTGAGGCCCGGGCCCGCCCGAGTCCGAAGATTTTAAGTCCGAATCCGCCCGAGCGCGATACCAAAAATATGCGAAACAAAATTTAATGGTATTTAAAAAATGTTTTAAAAGTGACACCTCAATTATAAAAACTTCTTCCATAGATATAACTTTTAAATGAAAATTTAAATTCAGTCTTATCAAAATCTGTATAAAATAAAAATATACTTCATACTTAAAAGGATTCTCATATTTTTCTCCTCCTTTAACAGACAAATTTGAAGGACACTTTTGCGTTTAACGAATAAATGCATGAAATTTGCCGAAATTACTATTTGTAAGCTGGGGAATCGAACAACGTTCTTCAATTTTCGGTAAAAATTGTACATTTTTCATTATAATCGATTCCTTTCTCGTAACAATCTTCTGGGATTGACAGGTACCTGAAAGTCAACGTAAATTTAAAAAATCGACACTGTATTTTTAAACTTCCAATGCTTTTATAGAAAAAAGGAAACACTGATCGATTGCTTTCTATCGGAATAACAAGGTAACCATATTTACTTACGGAGGAAAGTGACTTAGATAAGGAATAGCGTCCCCAGCATGTCAAGAGTTCATGATGACAAATACATATAATAATCACTAAAGTGATTTTCAAATGAAAAACGACTAAAAATCGTACACAATCGAAAATTAAATAATTTGCAAACCTCCAGCTAATTATCGTCTTCCAAAAAAAGAAGACAATATTATCTTGGCGTCATATAAATAATAAATAAATGAACGATCCCATTAAAAAATATTTTCTGCTAACGAAATGCCAAGCAAAAAGCCAATTTAATGTTGTGTTTGTTTTGATTGGCGCTGTATAAATAGATCATCGCCGGATATTCCTTAGACATAAATCTGTAATAATCACAAATTTTCATTTGAAACAGCAATGATATACTAAAATAAATAATCAAGCAATTAGTTACCCCGTCATTTTGATAAAAAAAAATAAATATATAAAATAAAATAAGTTGAAAAGGATTAAGCGGGCAATTTTAAGTAGAAATAATTCTTTCAATTTTTTTTACACGTGAATAAATAAAATTTTCCGGCTTTAGAAAACATGAGCCCAAGCCCAAGCCTCGGTCTGAGACCGTCTCATCTCTAGTGTCTGGCGCCTGCTTATAGAACATTTGGAAATCTAAAATACTCTTCTTTATAAAATATTGATAAATGAGTACAAATGAGTGAAAATATTAATTATCAGTTGCTGCATCATGATATTTGAGAAATTGTTGTTGTGTTCCACAGAAGGGATATATGAACAGGATATATGAAAAATAAAAATAGTTAATTGTTTTTTTCTTACATTGTTTTCAATTATTCCCTTTTTATGAATGCTGATTATTTTACTTCGGTTTTAAAATCCGTCATGTGTCTGCGTGAGCGGGGGGGGGGGGGGTTGCCCGGGCACCCCCTCCCTGGGTACGCGCATGATTACGCTAATGTATGCGGCACAAAAATCACGATTATTTGTTAATTGTTCAATGGCCACATCTGAATAAAACACAAATAATGGGTAATTGTGTAAAAGTCATTTAAAAGGATTTAGACCAAGGTCAATCTGATTTATTTACATTTTTCTCGTTTGCTGCAATTATAGAGTTTTAAAATATTATTATTTTTTTTCTGTTACTTAAAAAAGCAAAAAACAAAAAAAATACAAGTCATGAATTTTAAACGTTTCCGTTTAAAATTAAAGTTATGCATTATAAATGAAACAAGTTGGAAATTGCAGGTGAAGCGTAGCAAATGAGGTGCGTTCGTACGATAACGAAGTTTTAAAAATATCACTCTCATATATCAATCTCACAAAATTGTAAATAATTACAATTAAAATGCGCACCAAACAATGTTCTCCCTATACCACTATGCAACGGAATACTTTTGTGTGGCCTTGTAAATCAATAGCAAATATTCTTTGCACCACAGATTATGCAAAATGTATATTATAATATGTAATTTATAGATGCATATCAATTTTATCACGTTCGAATGAATATAACACCATCAAAATGCATTTGAAACATTTTTCTCCAATTAACCGTAATGTAACGGAACACTTTTGATTGTTCTTGTAGTTGAACTATGCATCCGATTTTGATAAAATTTGAAATAACTCGACAAAATTATGTAATAATTATGTATTTAAAATTTCAAACGATAAAAATGCATTTGAAACTTTTTTCCCCATTGACCGTAATGTAACGGAATCCTTTTGATTGTCCCTGTAATTGATCTATTCATCCGATTTTCATAAAATTTGAAATGACTCGACAAAATTATGTAATAATTATATATTTTTTAAATTTCAAACGATTCAGTTGGGTAGTTTTTGCGTTGTTATATGCGGACAGAAGGACAGACGGACGGACAGACGGGCGGACTGAACGACAACAATAGGTGTCACGTATTTACATAATTACGAACGCACGTAATGAGTGTGTACTAGCCGCCATTGCGCTATTTCTATTTACAGCATATCAAGTAAACAATTAAAATCCTTCTATTTTACATAATATCAAAAAATAATTAAAATCATTTCACTATATTAAGTTATTTGTAAAATAAAAAATAAATAGCATGCTTTCTGCATATTAACAACAAACGCAAAAATTTATCATTTTCAATAACAAAAATATCGTTTGCCTTTTCGTTGCCAAAACAATAAAATTAATTTTGACAAGTTCATGGAGGCTACAAGTGAAAGGATTATATTTAAAATGAAATTAATGAAATAAGAAAAAATGCCATGAAGATTGTTTGGCGAATTATCACCTGTGCCCGGTCAATATAAAAATACGGAGTTTTACAATTTTCTGATTTGGCACACATTTAAGCAGGTAAAATTAAATTATGAATAAACGTATTTTGAAGCAATGTTTAGTATAAATTTAAGGGAGACCAAACTGGTCGCCAAGGGCGGCTAGTTAAATGAAAAGAAATTTCATTTTCAAAACAATCCGAAGAAAGAAATTCGGACATACATCGAAACAGCAATTTTTCCGTTTAAATGCTTCACACACACAAAAGCGAAATAAACTTCGTTATATAGAATATATTCTTCGTAATATGGAGACTAATTTGTATGTTAATGGTGCTCACAGTCAAGATTCGGCAGAAAATTTTGTTGAGTAGAAAATTTCGTCAACCGCTTCACTGATTCGCCCGTACATCAAACGGGCAACGCATTCTTGCCAATCACGCCATCAGACTCCTATCAAAAGTTATTATTCTCATACAAACCATCTTTATCATTCAAATATTCCAATCAAAAGTTATCATTCTTACCAGTAAATTTTTTATGTAAATTTTGTATTATGATAAAAAGTTAATTAAATCCAGTTGATTTTTTTTAAATCATCAGATTTTAAAACATTCACCTTTTATATAAACATTTTAATAAAAATTTTAATTTTACTTAAGAAAGGTGTTATAATAAAAATAAAATACTTTGACATGTTTCGGAACCGTCAAATAAGTTCCATAATCATAATATAAATCTTCTAAATTATTCTATTTATATTATGATTATGGAACTTATTTGACGGTTCCGAAACATGTCAATGTATTTTATTTTTATTATAACACCTTTCTTAAGTAAAATTAAAATGTTTATTAAAATTTTGTATTATTTAATCCAAGCATTTTTCTGATTCAATTAAACAAAAATTTCTATTTTGAAAAATCGGTGATAAATGATTAATAATTCTATAAATGGCATGAAAAAATACCCATTATTTGAAAGTTTTTTTTCAAAAATACTGATCAGTTTAACCCTTTCGAGTCCGAATTTTTTATTCCAATTTTAGAAAAAAATTACTTTTACATTAATAACACTAACACTAGTTATCCAAATAGATTAGTTAGAGTTTAACGAATATTTCATTGTCTGAATGATAACAAATGTTATTGTTTTGCGTACTACTCCATTAATATTCATATGACAATAGGTTAAGGAAGAATTTCTTGGAGATGGTTAGAAAATATTACAATCAGATTCAACTTATGTTCCAGCTTTATAATACTTTTTTAGCTTTATTAAATTAGATTCTTACAAGAAAGCAACTTTTATTTTAAATTTAAAGAGTGAAATATATATTTAAAATAAAAGAATGCGCAAAGAGGCTTATACTAACATTACTACATGTATATTGTAGCAAAGGTATTTCTTGAAACAAAATAATACTCCATTAAAAGACATGTAAAGTTAATAATACACCAGACCTGAAAGGGTTAAGTGGTTAAATAGCGACTTCGTGAATGTGAAGTTTAATTGTATTTGTGAATAAATTCTTACGTGAAACTTCTTAAACTTTTAGAATCATTTCTCTAAAGAAAAGTCAAGGAAGCGTCTCTAATAGTGAATAAATAATATAAAATATCTATATAATAAAGGCCAAACGTATCTGTGCGTAACGCATACGTCATGTTTTGAATGGCAACACTTTTCGATGAAATTTTAATTTTGCAATTTTCGCTATTATAAAATTTTAAACTTCTAGACATAGCACGTTTTCGACATTTATACCATCGTATGGAGAAAAATATGCACGTTAAAATGAAGTTTGTTAGAAAACTGTATCTCAATTTGTTTTTGAGATATTAATTTTTTTATAGTTTTTAGTTCATTTTCTCTAATGGTGGCAACTTAAGTATCGCATTAGTGTAGGAAAAAAAGGAAAAATATTCATAGAGTAAAAAAAAGAAGATGAATAGAGATGCAGTTTCGTGGCTGGAGGTGACGCCGAAAAAGCATCTCTAAAATTCGCTGCATTGCATCAAACACAACCACGTGCTTTCGCAAAAAAGGAAAACTTTTAGCGATACAGTTTTAATTCATAATACAATGAAATACTATTTTAGAATGCTAAAATATAATTATTATTATTATTATTATTTTATTTATTTATTTATTTATTTTTTTTTTTTGATTTAGAGAAAAAATTATGTTTAAGGATTCGGTCTCTGTTCTTGGAGATTGTTTTGTTTGACCCGATACGAATAAGAGACTTAAATTGGAAGAACAACGCCCATGAAACCGTTTTAATCGCATCCTTCACCTTAATTTATCTCATTTCTCCGTGAAAAATAACAGATCACTATATATTTTAGTTGCCACTTTTTCATAGCAACCGAAAAAAATAGTAATTACAAGTTGAATGTAGATTCTGCCATTGCAGAATTCAGTTTCGCCTCCGATTAGGGAAAAAAAAAAAAAGATAAAGGTTTTTTAGAAAGGCGACCCCGTTTAGAATGCAATGAACTAACTTCATTTTTCTTGTGTTTATCAATATAATAAGAAACAGAACGACGTGAAATACCCAATTGATTAGCAATTTCTCTCTGAGACATTGGAATTGCGGAATAATAAAGAGATACAATTTGACGTGCTACTTCTTCATTGACTAGATTCATCAAAAACGGGTTTTTTTCTTTAATTTAAACGCTTTTTTTATACACTCTGAGAAAAAAGAAAATGCATTTTAACAATAAAACGAGTGGAATCCCATCGAATTCGACGAATGAAATGTTTAAAAGACCCGATCGATTTGGTTTAAAAAAAAAAAAAAGCAAAAGTAATTACATTATTGAATCAATATATAATAAATATATTTCCAGACTTAATGTCAAGTTTGCCAGTTACAATTTTGCATCCAAATAGTCGCACATCTTCAGTTAAAATTGTAATCTGAGTGCCGGTGAAATCCAGAAATTTTATTTTTATGCACTCACAGAAAAATAATTTTATAAAAAAAATAAATAAATAAATAAATAATTTTATTTTTACTATGACATTATTTTCACTAACTGAAGTCATCTGAAAGTAAAATCTCAATCTCAGCGTTCTATTGAAATGTAATTTCGTTATGAGTAAAAATGCAATGTTTTAAATAGTGACGTCATTTTCTCTTCAAATGTTTTTTTAAAGTTACTGTTATTAATAATATGAAAAAGGCGTCCGTAATAATATTGCATTTGATTGATATTGTAATTTTATTATCGAGATAAAAGCTAAACTGTGTTGCCACCATTTTGAAGAAATATCGTAAAAAAGCATTTAAAACTAAAACTAAAATATAAAAATGGAAATAAATTTAAAAATAGCTAAAATGGGCACAACTACAGATAAATAGCTTTCATTTAAAAAAATAATTATCAAAATCGGTTGAGTAGAAAATTCAGGGTTGATGACACGACATTTTTAGCTTGTCTGAAAGAAATAGCATCGGATGCTAAAAATCAAGTTATGTCAAAATATCGTCGGCTATAAAACCCGGTGAATGTTGTTGGTTTTATTTCCTTTTTTCCTATCAATTTAATAACTTTTAGTTCGTTGAAAACTTAATTTACAAAAAATATATCAATTAATCTTTACAAAAATGTATTTTAAAGAATATCTGTGTGTCATATTTTCTTAGTTGATTTTATAAACTGAAATAATGCAATTTTATTCTTTGGCAAGATCTTTGGCTAATAACTTCTATCTTGCGTCTAATACGGAAGTACCGATAATTTTCAAAGCTTTATATGATAACATAATTGATATTTTTCATATAAAATTGCTGTTTGGAATTAGTTGGCAGTTTAAAAAGCATATTACGTAGGAAAAATTTATTAGACTTTTCAATTTTAATTTTTAAAAGAGTTTTTCACCTTCACTCTGTGACCCGGGAACCTCGGGTTCGGTGTACTAGTATACTAGTATACATTAAAACCGCAAATATACATATGCTGTATATCGAGAAAGTCGTTTATATTTCCAAATAAGTATCACTAAAATTTTATGACATAAAGTGGTTCACGCTGTTAATAATGTAAAAGCGATTGGCATTCACAAAGCGAGTGTTTGCGATTAAAATGACACTTGCCTTATGCAAATGATAAATGTTAGCCAATTTCATTATTCGGCGAAATCAAAAGATCCTCTGTTTTGAAGTAATTCCGAAATCGAAGCAGCAGTAGGGATTTTAGAAGATCACTGAAGCCTATATTGTTTAAAACTTTTAGAAATTCGAAATTCGTGGAAACATATATAATCAGTATATATTTTCAATCACATTTTCGAGAATTCGTTATATTGATAAGAGGGCTGCAGAGCAGCAGTCATGGAGACGGAGTGGGACTCTTTTTTGAGTAAAAGAGTCGGAGTCGGAGTCGCAAGCCGACTCCGGCTCAGACTTTTTTTTCTGTTAGACACTTTGAAGTAAAATTAAACCAATTATATGTCATTTTTAAATTCACAAAAGGGCTTATTACTGTTATTTTTTTATTATATAGGGCTATCTAAGTTCAAGATTCCCAATATACTACCCGGCGTAAATCACAGTAAATGAAAATCGTTTTTAATTAAAACTTTAATAAATCCCGAATTATTTTCCGAACTAGTAAAATTTTTTATTTTGTCATTTCCATCGAAATTTTTATCCTCTGGAGGACACGAATTTACATCAAATTGTAAAGATTTCTCTTTTTGAAGTACGCGGTTCTGAAGTAGTAAAATTTCTGTTTTATTTTCATCTTTTGTCCAGTTTTCACTTGACCAGACTTTGTGTGTCCTTGGAAAATGCCAGTAGGGTACGTCGGTATTTTTTTAACCTCTGAAAATTTTTTAACACCGACTCTTCCATACAGTTCTGTATCCCGTCAGCATCATAACACGGTAGACAAACTTATCCCAGCAATATTTTCATTCCGTAAATCGCAGTATATTGCAACGGAATTTTCATGCGGATTATCAATGATTTTTCTCCTGATAATTCTGTCGTCAGGAATAGTAATTTTCCGGGGTCTCCCGGACCACTGAAAATCCTGAAAGCCATGGCCATTATATAAAGAAAGCCATCTTTATATAATTTTTAAATATCGTTTACAGTCGATTTTACCGATCGATTGCTGGCCGGAAACTTTTGACCGCCACTGTATATATATGCTTGCCGGTGCAATATGTTCGCCTATTATGCCATGAAAATATTATGTAACAGAATAAAAATTTTATGAGAACCATAAAATTTTAAAATAATACAGTAAAATGATCATTTGTTCAAATAATTTAAAGGAAATTGGGGATAGCCATGTGTACATTTCAAAATTTGCAGTTATTAAAATTAAAAGTGCAATAATTCTGCCTCATTTTACTTTCGGATTATCAAGTGGATGAAGTATTCAACTTCATAGGGGAAATCATTGAAGTGAATATTGTTTGAAGATTTTAAAATTTATACTTCACTGAAATATAAATTCAACATGTACTTCAATAAATTACTTATCATATTCAACAAATATTTCTAATCTGCATGTTTAATTTAAAGTAACTAATATATTGCTTTTAATGTTTTTATATCAATGTTTAGATTTTCTCACAATAAAAAAAATTAACTATTCCAGTTTTTTATAAAGATAGCATTGGAATATTTTATCTTGATTCATGTAATCGTTATTCAAAGTAGTCATTTGTAACACTTTTTTTATTTTTATCTAAATTAAAAATTTTTTTTTATTAAAATTTTTGTGTGTGTGTGATTTTTAAGCACTCCGATATCTACAGATTAAAATTTCATCGTTGATGATTTTTAATGTTACCAGGTATTATTTTACTTCTCGCCGTTTCTGGATTTCCTGATGAAACTAATATTTTTCAGTTTTTTACAAATAAAAATTAGTTTACAATAACGGAATGGTTTACTGAAAATGCATATTTTTACTGCAAAACAATATGAATTTACTCAGTTTTGTGAAATTTATTTTTTTAGCTGATGCCATTAGTAAACTATTGCCAATTCTCGAAAATATTTGATTTTCATAAAGCCGAATTCTCAAGTATTCACTAGTGTTCTTCATGCAGCTTTAATGGCATCTATCTTCAACTCCTTTTCTCTGGTGGTGCTTTTTTGAACTAATTGGTGTAACGTCATTTGAAAGATAGACTAGACTAGATTCAAAAAGTTTTTCGTCTCTATTAGTTTATCTGTTTGTTTCAAGATAAGTGAACTAATTAAAACCAAACTTCTTAAATTACAATTTGTTTATAACAATGTCCCCTCAGTTATAAACTTTCTTTTCCGCCACTTTCTTGTTTTACTAAATAAAACAAGAAATTGAAATTGAAGATAATGAAATAATAAACTGATAAGGAAGATGGTGAATAATCTAAGGAAGATAATGAATAAACTAAAACGGATATGAAACTTCATAGATCTTGATACAGTAGAACCTCGTTAACACGAATGTGGTTAACGCTATTCATTTTTAACACGAAGTGTTTCCAGTTGTACCGTTAAGTAGTATAGGAATTTATTGTTATTTTAGTCCTTTTAACACAAACACGCTTAACGCGAAATATTGCTTATCATGAATTGGAAAAAAAAATCGTTCGTTGGAGTACTTCCTATTAATAGCATGGACGAAGCAAGTTTTCTGAACTTTTCAATGCAATTGCACTCAGTTCTATTTTTTTAACTCCAATTCTTTAATAGAAACTAAGAAAAGTTAATCTCGAAAAAGACATTTATCTTAGTATTTAGCGATTGTAATAAGCCTTTGAAGCGATTGTAAAACTGTCAGTTAATTTATTCTTTCATCCACTCAAAAGATCAAATTTTCTTGTAAGGATTTCATTGATGAGTGAAAGATAAAGACTTAACACTAATTTAAAGTTGTTTTCACAACGATGTTTACGTTAATTAAACTGAGATAATGCTGTGGCATGTGAGGACGGGTATTTTAATCCGTAAAAATAAATCTGTAGTTGGCTGTAGTGGATTTCTTCGAATGTAGACTGAACACCCGCCAGTTCTCTTTGAAAAGACTTACAGCGAAAGATATTCCACGTGCAAGTCTATATTCTTGGCGAAATAGTTTTAGAAAACAAAATCAAAATCAGAAACACGACAGATTTGGAAGATACATACCAGAGTGGCGAGAGGTCAGGGTAAAACACAGTTAAAAAAAAAAAAAAGACTGCAGAAAGTGAATTTTTTTTTGGCAAAATACTGATATTTATCGGCTTTTTTTATTGTGTTTTCCCCTGACCATTCACCACCCTGTATAGGTATATTTATTTTACCTGTTTCATGAAAATTATATTTTCAAAGTATGGATAACGCGAACTACTTTTACTACAATAACAACAGCAACAATAACAAATTCTCCGTTAGTATCCGATTTTAAGAGGTTCGTCTATACTTTTTTCTTTGGAATAGAAAACTGAACTTCTTACAAAAAATAGACCAGCGGCTCCCAAAATATAGATCGCGATCCACTGGTGGGTTGTGGCGAACCTTTTGGTGATCACAGAACAATCGAAATTTGTCACAAAAATATATATTTTATTTCACCTGTGTAAAAATTAAAAAATTTTCAACTACAAACAATATTCCAAGGGAAAATCTCCAATTTCCTTCTGCATGAATTTAGGTGCACATTATCCAAAAATATCTAAATCAGTTTTGTCCTCGATGACGTTCAAAACGGCATTCTTTCGTGACACATGTTTTTTCTACTTTGCTATAGAAAGGAAACTGCGTTTAAAAAGTGATTTACTTAAAAATAAAATTACCCAATTCAAACCCCCGTATTAATAATCAAATCAATAAACAACAGTGCCTGATTTATCACAGACTATAAGGATATGTTTCGAAAGCAAATAAAAGTATTTTTAATAATCTTTGTAATTTGTGTGTTCTTTGAATTATTATTCTACTTACATACATTGGTATTTCTAATTCTTATTTTTGTTGATTCTTTACATCAAAATTTGAATTTTTCGTAGAATAGCTGATAGCTTGTAGAGGCCATACGACGATTTCCATACTGATATATATACACCCTTTTATTAGGTGGGTCGTGAAAATTCTTTTTACTCAAAGACGAGTAGTGTGCCAATACAGATTGGGAACCGCTGAAATAGACAAATGTCCAAAGCCGGTTGACTATATCGAAATCTACTAATCAGGATCTCCAGCTCAAATCAGCATACACGGGGTATGTATATCACGAATGAACATGATTACCCGTAGGAAAGATTAGTTCTAAATCAAATGAATCCAATTTACTACCTTACTATATATATCAACTACGCAACCACAGTTACCTAATTAGTTATTGTAAAACTAACCATGACAATCAAACTGCCAGAGATACAATTTGTCTTGGCGAGAGTTAAAATACTACAGAATAGACAATTCATTTACGCACAAATGCTAGTGATTCATGAGAACCTCTCATACGCAAAATCTCAAAACTCACACGTCCACTTGAGCCACAAAGTAACTAGATTTTGCTGCATAGGTTTTCATTAAATTTGGTTGAATAATATTGAAAATACAGAACCTTCTTCCTTTCTTTTATTATATCTTTATCTTTCTTCTATAAAAGTATTAAATTCTTAAATAAATTTGATACGATTTTTGACGAATGCATACATTGTAAACGGGTCTGCAACACGATTTTGCTGCTTATAGGAAATGTTTGTGTGTGAGACAAATTTTATGGATGCTCTAACTCACGAACTACATCTTGAAATTTAATAAAATTTCAAATTCATTTAGATCTTGACATATTTGAATGGTAAAGAAGTTTGGGTTTATATCGGCCAATAAGTGACTCTGCTATTCTGAATTTTCACCATTTGCAAAATAGCCTCATCACAAAAACTAATGCACAAAATTTTATGAACTTCATATTTTTTGTATCTTGACATAAATAAATGCTAAATAAATTTTGACGTTGGTCAATCAACTGGGAGTGCTTGTATTCTTTGCGTCTGATTTTTCCTTAAATGACTTCGAAACAGGTTATTAATTTTATAGGTTATACAGGCATAGTTTTTACAGGTTATTAATTTCAAAATACTATCGTACTGGCTTTTCAATAAAAACTTTTGACATTATGAAAATAGCAGTCAACTTTTATGCTTAAAATCCTCCATAATTTTAAGAACTTAAATTGACATTTTAAGTTCTGCCAATATGAAATTTCAAAATGTCTGTCTCGTCAAATGTTCGCTAGCCTTTTAAATTTAAAGTTATGCAATTTAATTTAGTCATTCCTTCCTAATTTCATCAATGATTCGAAATATAAAGCTCAACAAATAAAGTATACTGTTGACATAACTGCATTCAGAAATTTCGAAGAATTTCCAAATATTCTTCCTGGCCTTCAAAATGCTTCTGAACGCAGCCATCTCTTACGAATTGACCCTTCTAAAATTTTCCTCCCAGTCAAAGAGATTAAATTAATGAGCAATCAAAATCCGTGGAAGTCGTCCATTTTCAAAATTATATTAAATAACTTAGCAGAAGGAAGCTGCTTTAGTTAATAAGGTTTTGGCATCTCGCTATTCTGATGAATTTTGAAAGAGGGCTTTGACACCAGAAGTAATGAATTGCGTCAAAGATGTTATTTTTGGAGATTGCGGGCAAAATAGAGTGGGTAGACAAATTTATGTTATAAAATCAAAATCTTGTAGTGTGGGGATGGATGCAGTGATTAATTGTTAAACATGAATTATAGTTGTTTATGTTTTGTTATAGAGAGTGTGGAAATCTATATTACACATCTATATCTATATCTATACAAAGAAGTAAATTTTATAAATTTGTATGTTTGTTTGAGTTTAAAGGGAAATCTCTGGAATTACTGGATAAATTTACAAAAAATAAAGGTGACCAAATGCTAGGGACCATATCTTCCCCAACATAGGCTATATTTTATGTCGATATCATAGTTGCCAACTTTCAACTAATTTTCCGTAATACCTGGATTAGTTTGATCCGGGATAACGTCATTTCAAACCAGAAAATATATTTCATGAATCTTTATTTATTTAATTTCTAGATTGTTATTGGAACATATATAATTTCATTTCTTTGAAAAAATTCTGGTTCGAAACTCATTAAACCAGGGTCAAATTTACGCACGTATTATGGATAATCAATGTCAGGTTGGCACCTATGGGATATAAGTACCCTCTTTGGAATTGTTATATCATATAACAATTCCAAAGAGGGTACTGGAGCAAAAATCGTACTAAAATTTCGATTCTTGCATCGTTGCTGGAACTACAAATTTTAAATTCGGTGTGGTGGTTGTTTTTAAGATGTAAATAATTAGTAAGAAAGGTTTCTAAAAAGTTCGAAATTTGAAAGAAGGAAATGAACAGAAATCGTTTCGAATTACGATTTTGGATTTCTTAAGACTATAAACTTACGATTATGCATGGCTGTTATATTGGAGATGTAAATGATCGCTCAGAACAATTTTTTTTTTAAATTCGTAATTTAAAAGTGTGCAGAATCAAAAAATTTCTAAAATTCGATTTGTGGGACACAGTTCCTATAGAATCTCTAGAAATTTGCCATAGTAGTTGTTTTTAAGATATAAATGCTTGCTAAAAACAGCTTCTGAAAAATTCGAAATTGCAATAGGTGTAATAGAGCGGAAACAGTTACAAAATTTGTGATTTATTTGGAACTGTTAGGCTTAATAACTTAACATTTAGCACAGCTATTATTTTATAAGCATAAATGGTCGCAAAGAGTAAAAAAATTCAAAAAATGTTTTCAAATTCGAAATTTAATAGAAGGGGCAAAAACCGTTCTAAAATTGTGATTTTCATGGCATGGACTGAATTTGGGACTGAATAGAGACTGAAAATTTGGGATGGCTTTTACTTTTAAGATGTAAATGTTTAATTAGAACTGTTTCTGATAAATTCGAAATTTAAAATGTGAAGTGAACAGCAAACATTCAAAATTACATCTTGAAATTGAGAAATTTTAACTTGTGCGGGGCGAGGATCTTTAGCAGAATTTTAAATCTTTAGTCTACAGTTTTTTCAAAATGAAAAATTTTTGCCTAATTGAGTCGGAAAAATTCTCGGATTAAATAACGCAAAATTTATAATAAAAATTTGCTGGTGAGAATAATCAATGATTCTGAACATCTTATGCGGCACGCATACCGGCCGCTTGTCCCCAAGGGGCTAAGGTCAGACACTTAAGATTAAATATGTATGTTACTTTTAAGACGCAGATGCTCATTATCAATAGCTTATTAAATATTCGAAATTTAAAAGTAAGAAATGAGCCAAAAACGTTCTAAATTTAAAGTTTCGAATAATTATTTCAATGTTCAGAAATAAGAAATTAAGAAATCTGCCAATGCTAGACATTGCTGGAAAGTGAATCATATTTTAACTTTATCTTCGTAAAAATTGTCTGAAAACACACTTCCATTTATGTACTTGAAATTCTTCAAGCATTCCATATTTACAAAAATCTTAAAAATACTGTTAATTGTGATTTTGCTATTCCTCCATTGTCGAATTTTTGGAAAAATTATAGTGAACTTTATCTTTGAATTCGCTTCTCTTACATTGGCTGTTTCCTAGGATTTCCGATGATGTTATTGGCTTATGAACTTTGTCACTGAATCCGCTTCATTTCAGCCAGCAATTTTCTTTTCTAAACAATCATGATTTGCACTGATGACGGTACGCTATGGCTACTGAAACTAGGGTGCAATAAAAAAAAATAAATTATTTTGGTACTTTAAACGTTGTTTTTTATTTATTTATATAATATACACTGTAACTTGATAAATATGAAAGATAACAAAAAAATATGCGTAAAAATTGTATAATTTGCGAGTAGTAAACAATGTTCAATGATTTTACACATATTTTTAAAAAAGCTTTCAATTTAATACGGAAATTTTTTAGAATTAAAATGCACACCATCTTTTAATGTTTTGTGAATAGTAAAATTCTAAAATAATTCTGTTAGCAAAACATTTTACGAAAAAAGTTTGTAATGTCCAATAAAAGTAATATATTGATTATGGCGTAATGTCAGAATTTAATTCGAATGTACATTATGCAAAGGCATATAAATTAAGAGCTGAATTTTATATACGTGTATATATATTCTGAAATAAATAAATGTATCTTACGTTATATCACTTGGCTTCATTAATTTCAGTAAACAATAGCCAAGATTGTTTTACAGAATCTTTTCCATTTTTCACGATTAGTTTTAAAATATAGTTTGAAAAAATCATATTTATTTATTTTTTTAAGGAACAAACATCTGAAGTACAGAAGATAATGCTTCACAAATGAAAAAAAATCTAAAAAATTGAGGGATAAATACAAAACATTTTTTTTTTAAGATTTAGGATGATAATTCTGTTTTCCTATTATTCGCTGGGGGGAAATATTTAATGATTTACAGTTTTTTTCCCCTCGTAAAGTAATGTGGGGAAAAAGAAATCAAAAGGAAAGAACTAAAAAAATGTTAATTTTGTTTTCATTATGCTGAAAATCGAAAATTAGCTCATTAACGATGTAGCAGGTGCTATTTAACTTTTTCGAAACGGTCAATATTCAATTAAGAAAACACTCAAAGATTTAATTTAGAATTTTCAGTAAAAAAATAATTATCGACTTTTAAAAAGTAAAATATTTATCGTACGATGTGTAAGATGCAGTTTTTTTAATCCAAGTTATTTCTCCCTCCAAATTGGCTACATCTTATACAGTGGAATTAATTTTTTTTCACTTTTTTTGTATGGCTATGTTATAAAACTTTTGTTTTTACTTTATTAAACTAGTCGGATGAGGCAAACCCAAAACTTTCTTCTATCTCATACATGTTAATACTTCCTGAAAAATGATGCATAGCAGCATCACCGGTTAGGTGATTTACACCAAAATCTATTCAGTTACATCTAATGTCAACGTCGAACTGAAACTAAATTTTGATGGAAATCCGTGAATTAGTTTCTGAAATAGAGACACTGGGGATAGCGTGAAAAATTTTGTATAACAGCGCACCTATTGGGTGATGTGCACAAAAAACTAATCCGGATCAATTTGTATGGAAGTTTGATGAATATCCATGCATTAGTTCTTGAGATGCAGCTATTGCAAAATCTTGAAAAATTTAGCATAGCAGCGATTTACACCAAAAACTAAATAACACTAGTCTATAATTGAAAACTGCCTATATCTTAAGTTAAGATGGAAATTCATGCATTAGAGCTATTGCGATAATCATGAATAATGCAACGCAGCAGCGCCATCTCTTGAACGATTTGAACCAAAAAATAATCAGCACCAAAATATATTAAGGACTAACTGAATCTAAGATTTAATAAAGATCCGCGCATTAGTTCTTGAGATAGAGCTGTTGTGAAAAATGTAAATAATTTAGCCGCCTTTTGAGCGATATACGCCAAAAACTAATCTTTATATCTAAGTCTAACTGAGAATAAAGTTTTGTGAAATTCTGTGCATTAGTTCTTGAGATAGAGAGCCCATAAAATTTTGTCCCATACAGAGTAACAGAGGGACAGACAGACATTTTCTAAAAAAGATCAAATCGTGTTCAGATCCTTTTAACCCTTTATCTACCGAATTATTTATCTAGAAATTGATCCACCTCAATAATTACCTTCTTTAATACCTGAAGGTATACTGGAATTTTTTAGACAATACTTATGTTAAATTTAGACATTTTTTTTTCATTAAAACTGATTAAATATATCATTAGTTATATTTTTTATGTGAAGTAATTACAAAAATAATCATATTTATTAACCATAATTACTCTTTTGAAAATATCACAATTTTTAAAAAAGAAATGAGTTTAAATGCATCATGATCCTCTCTATAAATGGAAACGCTTTTGCACTTGAATAAGTTTCATATAATTTTATTCACAGAAAGAAAAGAAATACCTACAAAAATGAACAAAAAAAACTACCACTTTTTGAAAATTTTTAGCTTTTTCTCTATTCTATCATAATATGATCGAGAAAAGTGTTTTGAGAGGAAAGAATAAAAAACTTTTATTAATAGACAGAATAAATATTATAACAAATAACAGAATAAATAACAGCTAAAAATTTTAGCCGAAATAACTCTCTTTGGTAATTTTTCGATTTGGCGATACCGGCTGAAGATAATTTCGTCGTAAAAAAAAGATATTGCACTCTGATTTTGATCTTAAATTACTTTAATTCATTTTTTTAACTGATACCTCAACTAAAGATAAAATCATGAGAAAAATCTCGAACTTTGAAATTCAATATTTTAGTCAATTTTTGTAGTACAGATGTCAATTTTTTATTTTATATCTGTTATATTTTATCCTTTACTAAACGTAATTATAGAAATTGGAGGACCAAATAAAAATTCAAATTTCGTAATTTTTATGAAATTTAGTTTTTACTTTAAATATTACCAGAACATGAATATTTATGGCATTTGAAACTTTTTTTTTTTTAATTGGAGCCATGTGTTTACAGCAACGGTTGAAAAATTAAAAGTTAGCGATAGATATAACATATTGCACCCTGTGTAAGAGTTTAATTTTTCTTATTATTAAACATTCAAAATATGTATCTGTTTGTATGATAAAAATTTATTTCCCCAAAGAATGTAAAAGTTTTGCAAAAGATGATCTTGAAGATTTTTTTTTCTTCTGAAAAACACTTTACACTTTCACTAAGATGAAATGATAGCAGGAAAAAGTGATATCACTTTCAACTTTTTAAATATATTTCTTTGATGTAATTTTATTTTGGTCCCAAAGCGAAAGCGAGAGCTGCGACAAATACGTAGCTAAGGAATTGACATTTTTCCCCCACTCCCTTCTATTAGTTTACTCTAAACAGAAAAAAAATCTGTAAGGCAAAAAATTTAGTTTTATGTAAAGAAATAGTTTAAAGTTTAGGCATGATGTATACAGTTAATAATATTAAAAAAAGACTTTTTCATTTAAGGAAAAATAATATAAACAACCAATGAAAATATGCAATAATTTTTCAACCGTTGCTTTCAATCCACGAATCCGAAAATTATTCATTATCTTTAGAGAACTGAGAAACCTATAAATTTTTATTTTCTTCTACCTTTACAAAAGGAGAGTGTGGAATTCGTGAAAAATTTGGACATCATTTTTTTCCATGAATTCATACGTTTTAGAACGTCCTGAACATGATTTGATAGTTTTTAGAAAAAGTCTGTCTGTCTGTTAGTTTGTCTTTCAGTCTGTGAGTCTGTATGTAAGAAAAGATTTCGGTGCGCTCTATCTCACGGAGTAATGAACGAAATTTCAGGAAACATTAGATTTAGTTTGACCTTGAAATGAATTGGAGCTGATTATTTTTGGTGTATGTCGCACAACAGGTGGCACTGCTATGCTCTATTATATTCAATTTTCACAATCGCTCTCTATCTTAAGAATTTATCTCAATAATCCGATTTTCATCAAAATTCATATTCAGTCAGTACTTGATAAAAATTAATTCGGATTAGTTTTTGGTGTATATCACTCAACAGTTGGCGCTATTATGCAGATTTTTTTTAATTTCACAAAAGATCTATCTGAGAAACTTTAGATTCAGTTAGAAATTGACGTAAGTTGTTGCTGACTAGATTTTGGCGTAAATCATCTAACCGGTATGCTGCATTTTTTAAGAAGTATTAACATGTATATGATAAAAGAAAGTTTTGGGATTGCCACATCTGACTAGTTAAGATTTAAGGAACATTTATAAAAATAAAATTTTTCGGTACTTCTAGGTTATCCCGTTGACCAAAAAATTATCGCCAAGCTATAAGCAAAGAAAGTAGAATGGTACAAGAACCTCAGCTTCGAAAACACGTAACTATGCCATCTGTTGGCACCTTTGTAATCCTGTGCTACCATGCATAGTAGGAAAGCAAACATTACAGGATGAAGCACGAAGTAGTGCGCGCGCGCGCGCCAAGGACGAAAGATATGTCTCCGTTGATATGCGTGCGCAGACGCGCCGCGTTTTTTCTCCGATCAAGAACTTCAACACTTGCTTGTTTTGGTGGCGTGGGTCAGCCATCTTGCCGGCTCATAAAAGCAATGGATATTTTTAAACATTTTCAGCTTTTTAAAACAGGGTAAGTGACAGATGCTTATGTATATGTTATTTATTTAAATATTCCCATAAGTTTCCATTTTAATTTAAAGAATATTATCGCACTATTGTGTAGTTAAAATATAAATTATGCCCTATATTATTAATACATTATTATTACGTATTTTTATATTAGTATGCATTGTGAAGAGTCCATTTTTCTGAGATCAGATCTGATCTTGTGAAAGATAGATCGCTGATAATGTACAATAATGTAAAAATATAACAACGCAATAGTATTATTATTCTTTAATTATTATAGTAGTGATATATAGAATAGTATTATATAGTATAGTAGTATTATATAGAATAGCATTATTATTATTATTATTATTCTTTTTATTATTATTATTATTATTCTGATTTTTCTGATCTTGTGAAAGACATCGCTGATAATGTGCAATATTTTAATATGTAACTACGCAATAGTGTCATTCTTTAATTATTATAATAGTATTATATAGTATAATAATATTGTATAGAATATTATTAATATTCTTTTTTATTACAAATAAAAATAATGATTTTATCACAGTTTTTTAATAAAAATGGAAATTTGTGTTAATATTTAAATTACATATAAATGCATAAAAATCTGTCGCTTACATTTTAATGTCCTCATAATTTGAGTGAAAATGATTAATTGCAAAGAATTCATTGCTATCACAAATGAAAAAAAAAAAAAAAAAAAAAAAAAAAAAACTTGAATGAAACAAAAACATTTTTTTATTCCATTTACAAATGAGTTAAAACGATGTCTCAAAAGAAAACAATAGTTTTCAATTGTTAAATATTTTTCTTTCCTTTAAGAGAATAGCATTAGTTCTTTCATATCTATACATACATTTCCCCTTAATGAAACAAAAAATAATAAACACTCGTTAAATAATAATAATAATGCAATATATATATACTTTTAATACTAAGATTAAAAAAAAAAAAAAAAAAAAAAAAAAAAATGTTGTTTTTGAATCACTTCCTTATAAGTCTGAAAACAAGCAGGAATCTGAAAATACTATCAGATCGAAATGCGCGGGTCTCCCTCCCCCCCCCCTCCCTTCTCCCATCACGTGCTCGTCGCTGCGCTTTATCCCTGTAAAGTTTCTTTTCTAGCACTGCTCAAAGTAGCGTAGGTTACGTAGCGGTGAGAGAAGTCTGCGTTTACATTGGGCCAATGAGAGCTTTCTATCTTTTTCCCTCTCTAAGATCTTTGCTATAAGATTAAATGCCAATAATGGATGATCGTGAATGTCACATTCAATGACATTAAATAAGATTCACGTGTTTAAAATGTCATTAAGTGATTTTAATTTCGTTTTTTAATTTTTTTTTTTTTATTAATATTCCACTAATTATTTGTTTTTTCGTTATTTAAAATAAAAATTATGTCAATATGTATAATTTGGCTATTAGTTTGGCGATTTTTATAATTTGGCGAAATTGGTCGACGGGATAATAGAGAAGTACCAATTTTCCTTCTGGTGCGACAAATTTTCAGAAATTTTTCTGAGAACTTTTTTATAGCGTTTTATCTGACCTGGAATATTTGTTTTTAGGGTGCTTTCAATTACCCATTTTTAGCTGCGTATTTGAATTTATAAGCAAATGAGTAAATAAAATGCTTAAATTCATCTTTAACCGTTTGAGATCTGGTTGGTAAAATTCATCAAAATTTCAAAAGGGTTTTTAGGGTGCTTTCAATTACCCATTTTTAGCTGCGTATTTGAATTTATAAGCAAATGAGTAAATAAAATGCTTAAATTCATCTTTAACCGTTTGAGATCTGGTTGGTAAAATTCATCAAAATTTCAAAAGTCTCCTTGGCACCGGTATTTTGCAAAGAAAATTTTCGATTTATGATATACACGAAAAAATGCATTAAATCTTGTTCAAATAAATTTGATCGAACAGCCCAATGCCATTGTGACATTTCGGAATTGAAATAAAGTGGTTGAAAATGCAACCATCAGAGCTGAAAGGGTTAGAAATCTTAAAATTATGATGTCATTGCCATAGTATATAAGCTTAGCATATTTTTTGATTTTTTGCTAGTTTGTTTTCTGTCATATTTTTGCATAACCTACTTGCTGAAAGTCCATTCCATAGCTGCTGAAATATAGCTATAGTGAAAAGAATGAAAAAAATAACAACACAGTAACGCCATCTATTTTAATAATTAACCAAATCTAATCACTACTTACTTTATGTCACGCCCTGACTGTATAGGAAATTTAATGAAATTCCATTTATTAGATTATGAGATATAGATATCTTAAAAATGCAAAACGACAGTTGTAGTACGATGTGCATCCATAAAAACAATAACTTATTTCAGGATATAACTGAGTTTGAAGTTTGATTAAATTATTTGCGCACATTTTCACCCACTTGGAAAGTTTACATCTGTTACAATTCATTTACCGATCGAATAATGGTGTTATAAATTAATCTTATATAATTTCGTATGCAGCGTTTCTGCAGCTTCCATATATTGACCTTCGATTTAATCTGTTGAGCTGAGCCCTTGTATCACGGAAGATTATGTGATCGTTAAGCTTACAAGGAAGGTCTCCATACGGGCATACTCCAAAAAATCTGAAAAAATTACAGAATGTTCTTCTCATGAGGATATAAAAATAACGTTTATAAAACGTTTATAAAAAAAAATTTCGGCGGAACCTCCTTACCCTGTCCGTAAAAAAAATTATGAAAATTTCGTTATTTGGCGATTTATCATCGGTTAGCGATGAAAAGCAAATTCAAGAATGATTTTTTTTTTTTTCTTAATGTCAAATGCATTTTAAAGGAAAAAAGTTTCATGTTCAACATGTTTAGATAAATTAAAAAACTTTTGTTTTGTCAGCTTTAGTTTGTTTTAAGTATAATTTCCTTATATTAATATTTATATGTATTTATATTCAAATTTAACCATCAAAATTTGAGATTTAAAACATATTTTGAATTTAAATTCATTAAAATTAATTCTAGTTCAAAGTCCAGTTGAGCACTGTCAACTCATTTTGTTACTATGGAAAACAGCTGTCTTTTATTTTTAAATATGCTTAAATGTATGAAAATAATTTTACTGAATAAAAATTAGTTATATATAAAAATATTTTTTCCAGAGGTAAATTAAAAAACTACAGCAACAAATAATAAATATATGCAATTTAATGTATTTATATGTATACAATATATTAAACTCGCTCATTGTTTATTTTTAAATTCATTTATGTTTCAATTCATTTACACGGATTCTAAAAATCCAAAAGTTTTCAGTTGCATTAAAATAGTTTGCTTTTGGCGGGGAAAAGTATTGCTCGCCAAATCGTGTGACACTTTTGTCTTTTCACGCCAAATATACGAAACTGTTTTATTTTTTTACATGTTTCCTAATGCAATTCCGCCGCTAATTTTCACTGATCCTTTATTACATACATGAGTAGTTTAATTAGTATTTATTTTTCAAAAAAAATTGAGTATGCCCAGTATGGAGACTTTCCTTGTTAGCTGGGTGAGATAGTCCTCCACTATTCGTCCGGGATGACTCAGTTAGAAGAGCATTGGCGGCTTCAGCTAATACATCCCTGGTTCCAAATTTGGCCCGGACTTTTTTAACCAACTTGGAAAACTTACATCTGTTACAAATGATTTACCGATTGAAAAATCGCGTTATAAATTAATCTAATATAATTTCGTATGCAGCATTTTCTGCAGTTTCATATACAATCTTCGATGTATTCTGTTGAGCTGATTTAGAGTATCAAGCCAGATTGTGTGATCGTTAAGGTTATTTGGGTGAATCAGTCTGCTAGTATTCGTCCGGGATGATTCAGCAGAAAGAGCATTGGCGGCTTCAGCCAATACATCTCTGGTTCGAATGTTGGCCTGGAATTTTTTCACCTACTTGGAAAATTTACATCTATTATAAATTACCTGCATTCGTTCTCTACTCGTTGATCTCCTGGATTTCTTGCGCAGTCACAAACAAGTCAAACATAGACTAACAGACATATAAATATTTTCCAAAACATTTTTAACAATATTTTTTTTTTATTTTTCAAAAACGGTTTAAACCTTACAACGCATGATTTTTTTTTCTTTCGCAAGAAAACTATTTGTTTTTAAGTACCGCATGTATAACAGAAAGATCATTTAATAGATTGTCATGTCAGTTGCTGCCAACAATTTAGGAAAAAATTAGTGCGACATGTAAATCTTTTACTTAAAATTAATTTTCGAAGCCGAAATGAATGTAAAGCAATCTGCGAAGAATATATAAAAATGGATAGAAAGATAGTTATAATATAGCCATCTACATTTATTACAAGTTATAAATTTTTATGTACAGAAATATTTTTTCATACGAGTTTCAAATGAAGAATTATGTGTTACAATCAACGCAAAGGATCTTGATGCTTATCCACACATTATATTTAAAATTGACACTAGAAATTTATAGCGAAATACTGACATTTTTTCAAGCATTTTTGCTAAAAGAAACTCCAAACCAAAAAGGGATTTTACCTATTAATATGGCAAGATTTTTTTTTAATCCGAAATTTAAAAATTATTACCAAATAGCAACAGAATGCATTCAAGAGTTACCTGCAATTGTAATAACAACAATTTTCGGAATGAATTTTTAAAAATCATTTACTGATTACACAGATTTTATATCTGCATTGAACTGGAAGTATTCTCATCTTTTCATTCTTTTAGGTTTTCTATGGCGAACTTAATTTTATTCCATCCCGATGCTCACATATTTTTACGTTTTTGATATGCCTTTTCTTTACACTTTCATATTCTTACGCGTATTGTATTTTTTTTTAAACAAATGTTTTGGCAAACTTTTTTATGGTAATTTTTTTAATCAGTGCTTTAATTCAGTTTGCTTAAAAAATGTATTTTGTGTAGACAATAGCTTTACTTCTCCTTTTTTGTGGTGTGGTGTGATTATTTCCAAAGATCTTTCACACTATTTTTCATATTTATGAAAATTTTATTGAACGATTTTTAGCCTTGTTTAACACAGAAATATGTTCCTGTTTTGTGTAAGAAAAAGGTACTGATTTAAATACACAATGTGTAAACCTGTTTACATTTCCGAAAACGATTGTTCGAATCGTGCAATTGTGTAATTACATAAGGAGAAATTAATCTTAGAAAATTGTAGTGAGCAAAAGTAAGCACTTATATTCACCCTGAGGTTATATTTTCCAAATTCTTATAAATTGTCAGTTTTGTATTTTTATTCATTTTGTATCTGTGTGTGTTGTTTTGTTTTGTTTTGTTTTTGTTAGTTGTTGCTTCAATTGTTCAATCTCATGTGTTGTACATGCGTTAACATATTATATGGGGTTCACCTTGATTTATTTTTTAATTTCCGATTATATTTATTTTTTTATAGAATTAAGCAACAGACTTTATATGAAATTTATTTTATGTTTTAACACCTTCACTTGAAGGTCAAACGTACTCTTTTTAATGTTTCAACTCCATTTTTTAAGAACAGAGACTTTTATATTATTTAGCACATTGATTGCCAGAACACAGAAATTTGGGTACTTTTTCAGTACATTGGCTTTGTCCTTTAAAAAATACCACTTCGCATTATTCGGGATTCAGAAAGTAAATTTTTTTACCAAAACATTCGAACAACTATAATTGACTCACCTAAGCAATTTTTATTATTGCTTATATATAAATTTTTATATATATAGAGAGAAATTTTTTATTAATGTATACATATATAAATATTGTGCAATTTACTCTAGTTGGTACAATAAAATAAATAAATGATTTCTTTATTTTCAATAAAGTATATAAATATTGAAAAAAATCTGCATAAAATAGTAATTAGTTTGCTGGACAATTTCTTGTCAAAGTTCCTTCAATCGCTAAAGCCATTTTCTTTATTTAGCAAAAGGCCCCGTTCTGGAAAAGTACCGAAATACGTGTAGCAAAATATTACCCATGGCGCAATAATTTAAATATAAAAATTTATATCTTATTCATAATTAAAAAAATATATTCATATCTTTCTGTAATTCTAAGTTTTTTACTGTTAAAATAAAAATCTGTGATATTGCGATGCATTTATAATTATTTCAACTTTTCCATATTTTTCTTTTTCTTTTTGACAGATGTTCTGTTTTTGTTTGGAAATTTCTGTATTTCCATTCATAAAAATGTAAGTAAGAATCTTTTTTACGTATTTAAAAAAAAAGTGCTGTATTTAAAACATGCCCGTTAATTGAGAATTTAATACCCTCAACATTATTTCTATTGGTGTCAGCTAACATCTTTTCATATTTTTGTTTAGATTTAGTTTATTTATTATTTTTAAACTAAAATAATCATAAGTCTAGCATTCAGTGTAACAAAAAAAATTTGTTATTTTAACAAAAAAAAAAAAAAAAAAAAAAAAAACCGTTTAAAATAGAATCGAAAAAAAAAAAAAAAAAAGATATTATTAAGATTAGTTTTCATACTCGTAGAAATTGTGTTAAAGTTAGTTTTGAATCCAGCTATTTTTCCTCATTTGAAGTAGGCGTAATTTTGAACTGATAAATGCAGTAATACGGAGTAATTTCTATCCAAGAATCAAACAATTTATGAATACTTTTAATAACAATAGTAAAAACATTTTATTTTGAAAAAAATTTTTTTGTTGTCGTTGTGCTGAAAGATATGGTCAAACATTATATTTTTGAAATCATGCTAATTGCAAGCAAAAATGCATCTAGATATATTTAAAGAAAATAAGGAATTTTTTTCAGTAGCTTTCAAACCTGAAAAAACATACATAGTTCAATGAGAAATAATAATATTCTTGTAGATATTCAAGCAATTTTACAGATACTTTAAACTAAACATGCGTGTTTTTCACTTGTAGATAACTTTTATTTTAGTATACATATAAATTTCAACAGGATCAGCTTTGTTTCAAGAAAAATAATTGTTTTACCATTATGGACCATTATGTCAGAAAATTTTGGAAGGTCTTTTTTCATTTTTCAAGACTGCACAGTACCATGGGGAACAAAGAACCATAAATTCTACTAAACTCCCATTGATAACAAGAACGTAAGATCTATCAAGAGACTTATAAAAGAGAAAACTGATTCGACTCCAACATTCTCCTTTGACTATAAGTATTTTCAGACATTATATATACTTTTAAAACTTCTTATATTTTCTTTATTTCTACCATTATTTTTTCTCTTCAGAAATCAGAAAATAAAATAGAAAATTAAAAATGATTTTTCGAAAAAAAAAAAAAAAAAAAAGTTACAGTGGACTGAAATTTAATATATTATTTGGTTATGTTCTTGATAGTAAGTTTTGATATGTGTTTTATAATTATTAATTATTTGTTTCATTTTATTAAATATTTCATTCTTGTTTTTTTAATTATTCAAACCCCATCAAGAGACAAATAATTTAACCAGGTGTTTTTTTTTTATATATATTGGTTTTGAAATACACTGAAACAAGCATAAATAAAATTATTTTTATATCTTTGACCTCTGAAGCCGCACTTATCAGTTTTTCTAAACTTTAATTGTTTGGAACAAAACTTTTAGAACAAAACTTTAATTGTTTTGTTTGTTGAACCAAACAAAATATATCTGTGGATTTAAGATTGTGTTTTAAAACAATATAAACCTATGCATTATGTAATGCCTTTTTGCATTGCTGGAAAAGATACGAATGCCATTCCACTATTATATATCCGAATGCTAAGTATTATACGTCCGAAAAATTTTTTGCTTTCAAGAACCAAATCTTTTAGTTGATCATTTATAGCGGGATTGGTTTAAGAACCACGTGAAATAAACTCAAACTATTCCTGGAAAATTATCTAACTAACAATGGAAATCTCGCCAAAATCCATTTAGTAAAACTTTTAAACTTATTAATATTTCATGATCGGATCCATCTGATTATTAGACTTTCTGCCATAATTTTGTAACTAAGCAACTTAGAACAATAAGCAATGCATTAAAACCTGTTCTGAACAATTATCTATCAAATTTCATTTAAATCCATTCGCGAAGCTCTAGTTATAAGCAACCGGAATAAAATTTCTATTTGCATTTTAAACGTAATATAGTACTAACAATATTTTTTTTTCGCTGTAGTTTACGAAGTAAGTTGCTGCAGTAGACTTACTGCACTCAAATTCGCATTCGCCAAAAATATTACTGTTTTGACGAATGCAAAGAGGCATGGTTTTGTAGCCTTTCTGTAACATGTATTTCACTCGAAATTGGAACAGGAGCAAATGCCTTCGCATTAAAATCATATTTGTTCTCACGTGAAAAGGTAAATGAGTCGTATCCAAGACTACATTCTAAAGGTGATACAACATTTTTGTAATGAATTACAAGTGACGTTTCAGAACCTTGCAACATGTATAATGACTCGAGCCAGATTAGGGTTGTAATACGAAGCACAATGAAGCCACAGTTTTGTCATTTCAAAATCTACAAAAAATAGGTAATTGCAAATAATCTCATCGCAATGTTAAAAAAATTTTCTGAAAAATTCAAGAGAATCTACGGGTAATTCATTATCTTAAATCTTGTGTAAAATTGCAGAGATAAAAAAAAAAAAACCCAGGTTATGTAAAATAACAGAGATTGGTAAATTCGGTAAGTTAATAATAGACTCTGTAAATTTGCAATGTTAAAATAGCGGAAAGCGTGAGCTAATGGGACATTTTTATTTTATTTTAGGCTAGTATAAAAACAAAAATGCACATTTTATCTTTATTTTTTTTAATTCCAATTTATTTTACAATTAAATAAATAAAAACGTTCTAATAAAGTAAAAAACTTTACCAATATTTGTGTTATATAAACTTTTGTACATTAATACAGTTGTCCCATTAGCTCCCATTCTTGGGGTCCATTGGGACACAGTGCAGAGCTATTGGGACATGCAGTGTAATTCGAAAAAACTAGTTGGATGTGCCAATCCCAAAACTTTCTTCTATCTCATACGTACATTTTAATATTTTTAAAAAATAGTTACTCATATTAATGCTTTAATAATTTTAATTCAATATCATACCAACTTTGATTTTTATATTAAATTTCTGCTTCAGTCAATTAATATGAGTAAAAACGGATTTCCGTCTCTGCACGATCCGATAGACAATAGAATGATAGGCAGATTTTTTTTTTCAAATTCAGGGAGATCCTACTTGTCTTACCAAAAGTAATCATATACAAAAAATTTAGTTCAGTTCTAGAACTAACTTCATACACTTTTAGGTGGTGCAATATTGAAAATGGCACAAAAATCGCGATTGCAGCGCCCCCTTCAATTGAATTTTTTTCAAATTCAGGGAGGACCAACTAGCTATAGTCATACACTTACACAAAAAATTTGGTTCAATTCGATGCATAACTTCATACACTTTTGGTCGGTACAATATTGAAAATGGCACAAACATCGCAATTCTAGCGCCCCCTTCCGGCGGAATATTTCAAAACTGAAGTAAGACCTGGTTTGCCACAGCCAAAAACATTCACAATAAATTTGGTTCAATTCTATGCATAACTTCATACACTTTTTGATCGCAGAATGGCGACATACACACAGACACACACACACAGAGACACACGAACAGACAGACATTTTGTAAAAACATGTTTTTTGGAATCTCTGACCCCTGAAACGTGTAAATCCGTCGAAAACCGGAAGTCTAAAAAAATTTCGACTTCCTTTCTTACACTTCGACAATACTTTCTTCTATTGAAGATAGAAGAAAGTAAAAATTATTGAATGTCAAATGCATTTTTTATTAACAAACGCTATGCTGCACATGCGAAAATTGTGCATCAAATTTAAACATAGGATATGTTAATTCCACTAAGTCTTTTGATTTTTTTAGCTTCAAAAGAATATCGTCCTCAATCACAAAACATCGGTCACAAAATCTGCCCAATCTTGAAAATCAAAATCTTTATATATATATATATACCGGGTGTCACAAAAATGACTGATGGATTTTAAAATTCAATAACTTGCAAACGATGACAGCTATTTAAAAAATTTTGCAGCAGGGTTATGTACAATGTCAGGAGTTTTTTTACTGTAATTTTTTATTTAAGTTCGCATATCAAACAATAGGTGGCGCTGACGGCGATTGAAGGCCAGGTCGGCGCTTCACTCAGCATTGATCACCTGGCCTTCAATCGCCGTCAGCGCCATCTATTGTTTGATATGCGAACTTAAATAAAAAATTACAGTAAAAAAACTCCTGACATGTTACATAACCCTGCTGCAAAATTTTTTTAAATAGCTGTCCGTTTGCAAGTTATTGAATTTTAAAATCCATTAGTCATTTTTGGGACACCCGGTATATGTATATATATATATATATATTCTGTGTTAATATTTCTAGTACTTTAATTAAATGATACACAAAGGGAAGAAAAATAAACCATTACGACGTTGTTTTAAATAAATATCGAATCATGTAGGTTATCATTAAATTGTCCCATTAGCCCCCACTACACGCAAATTTATAACTCGAGAAATAATTATTTACATTTTTAATTCCATATTTTTTCAGTAATATTTTCTCTTTCACTAATATTTGTAGTATTTATAAATGTATTTAAATGAGATATAAGTATTCTGAATTGTTTGCAAAATAGAATCTATCGTAAAAAATAATATTTACTTTGGCTTGTTCGAAATAAAACATGATTTTTTCTAAACAGCAATCAACTGTCATAGCTGACCCCTTATGCTGAAAATGTGTGTTAGACCTATTGTCATGCAGTGGTACATAATTCTTCACTAAAATGTTTGTGGTGTAAAGAAAAGTCCATTTGTCCCCTACTTTCCCATACACAAGACTCTCTAAATTTATTTTTACTGATAATAATTTAATTTTGTTTTCAAAATTAGTGAATCACTTAATATTCACTGAGCTTGGAAATAATTTAATTTTTTAAGTAAATTCCACCTGATGTATTGTTTAATTTTTACGTAATTTGTCCAGGCTCGGACTGGCCCGCCTGCCCATCGGCCCGAGGGCCGGTGCGCCCTCGTCCAAGAAAATGTATGCGCCCTTAAGTATCTGAGCCGCTCCAAGTGTTTTTCCCTCGTTCCACATATGCATTCAGACTAGTGTGCTAATCTTCGAGAATTCATTTAGGGAATAACTCTCAGTCAACATACTGACAGCACAAGATGAGTACCTTTTTTATCATTACAAAAATATTAAAAATACATCGAAACAATTTTAGGATCGGAAACCTAAAGTAGGCATCTTTCTTTTGCATGCATTTGAAGGAGAAAACAAGCACCCAGGGAAAAGTTTAGGGGTACGGCAGACGCCCCGGGCTGGATTTTTTTCATCGCTTCTCTGACCGATATCTTTTAGATTTTAACCGCATATTTTGCAAATTTTCAGTCCTTTAACTTTTAGTGCCTTGCCATCTTCCCCATTTAAAGCCGTACCTGAATACATTTGTAATTAAAACCGTGTTTCATGATAAAAAACACGGTTTTAGTGTTTTTTAAAACTGTATTAAACCGTGTTTAAAAACAAGTTTCTTTTCGAGGAATGCAAACTTGATGACATTTCTAGATTACAATCTTGTAAGTTGTAAAATTCATAGTTTTTATTATTCGCAAAGCATACAAAATCTTCGCTTTATTTAAAGACAAACTTTTTATGATTTAATAACGATTATAAAACTCTAGTATGTATTTTAATTTTTTTTAAAAAGTTCAGTTTAATCAAGATAATAATCTATTATTAAATAAAGCGATGATTATTTTGACAAATTATGATAAGTTATAAAAAAAAAAAAAAAAACGCTGGCGTCAGAATTTTATATTTTCCAGGAATAAAATGGGGCCTTTTTCTAATTATGGTAGGAATTTTACAAATCGTGGGAAGAGAGTGTTGAGAAACGTAAATTTAGTAAATTATTTTAAAGATTTTAGACCAATAAAGCAAATGTTTGGTTCACTTTTTTGATAAAAAGCTTTTAACAGTGTAATACAAATTCAGTATTTTAAAGTAAATTTTTAAGAATACAAAATACGCTTCCTACAAGAAATCTGATTCGCAAAATGAATTGCTGTGAGATTGTAACAGAAATTGAATTTATCTAATTTTTTGGGTCCCGTAACTAAAAAGTAAAGTAGGAATAAGCATTAGATCACGCCTGTGTCTGTCACAACCATTTTACTCGTAAACTATGGAACACAGAAAGTTCAAATAGGCTGAAGAAATAAAAAGAAAGCTACTGGCCCATATATTTATGTATTGACCATTCCCAAACATTTTTGGAAAAATGTAAAGGGACTAAACAAGTTACTTCAGAAAAATATATTTTTTGTTTGTACATCGTGTGAAAGTTTTTCTAACGCCGAACTTAAAAAATACATTTATTTTTATGTTAGGTATTATATTTTCAGATATATCGTCAAAAATGTAATGCAAAAAAAGCCCTCACACCTATTATTAAATCTACTGAAACTAAAATTATAAAAAAATAGGGGTAGTTAGTCGTTAATTTAAGCCTTACAGGAAAATCACAGCGATTACACTAATTTACATAGTTTTTGAGGAAAGTGAATTTTTCTATTATAAATAAATTTCGATTTGCGGGTATTCAGGAAAAATGTTAAAGAGTGCTGGATGTACCTATCTTAGCTGAAGTAAAAAAAAGATTGTTGATGATGATTGAAAAAAAAAATGTCGGTAATTAGCCAAAATACATATGACACGAACGGTTTGGAATTATATAAAAACAGGCGCGGTGTACTCTATGCGCTATTGTCTTTTAAAGCCTAGATAACAACTTTTAATGATAAATTTGTGTAATGCATGCCGAGTCACTAATTCATATATTTATTGTACGGAACCCTCTGTACTTGCAACATTATGCACTTTGCAACATTAAACTTGAAACCACACTTTGAAACATTAATTGACTGAAAACTAATTCTTATTATGTTAAAGAAATATACTTAAAAAAAAAGTTTGAAGATCTTGGCAGAATCGCAGCAACTCTATTTGGTGCCTAGTGCAAAAAACTTCTTAGTTTTTCTTCTGACTTCATCAATGATTATAAGTGGAATATAAGTGATTACTCCTTACAATGTCTGCTAAAAATAATCATCGAAAAATCTCTAGAACCAATAGACTGGATATAATCTCTACTAATTATTGTTATGTATAAGTTATGTTTCTGAAGTCGCCTGCATTTAAAAACAAGTTTGTGGCCTTGTAAATCAATAACAAATGTTCTTTGCACCACAAATTATGCAAACTGTATATTATAATAAGTATTTTATATTTGCATATCAATTTTATTATGTTCGAATGAGTGTAACACCATTAAAATGCATTTGAAAAAATTTTCCCAATTGACCGTAATATAATGGAATACTTTTGACTGTCCCTGTAATTGAACTATGCATCCGATTTTGATAAAATTTGAAATAACTTGACAAAATTATGTAATAATTATGTATTTTAAATTTCAAACGATTATAATGCATTTGAAACTTTTTTCCCCATTGACCATAATGAAATGGAATACTTTTGATTGTCCCTGTAATTGATCTATGCATCCGATTTTCATAAAATTTGAAATAACTAGACAAATTTATGTAATAATTATATTTTTTTAATTTCAAACTATTCGGTTGGGTAGTTTTCGCGTTGTTATATGCGGACGGGTGGACGGACAGACAGACGGATGGACGGACTGAACGACAACTATAGGTGCTACGTATTTACATAATTACGAACACACCTAAAAATGGTACCGACTTTCAATTTTCAAACAGTATCAGTTTGTGACATCTCACTTGAGTTTCTTGGATCCAAATAGCCCTGAAAATAGCATCGTTTATCCGTATTATCCTAAATATTGATAGCGTTAGAAGAGTGTAAAATTGAGGATGCTAAACTCATGTGAAAAACATTAATTTCTGTCGTTATAAAAAGTCATCTGATTGATTCTTTATTAATTTATTAAATGTAAAGGGTTTTAAATTAAATAGTTCCAAACATATTACAGACATTTTCTCTACTCAAAAACTTTTTTTATAGTTCTAACTATTGATAAATTCATGTTAAAAAATTATTAATTATGACCGACATTAATTTTTTAATACATCAAGCCACAATCGTTGAAAATGTCAATGTATAAGTTTACAGTTCATTTGAGTAACTATTTTTCGAGATAGAGAGAAATTTTGCTTTGCCATAACTTAATTGGACTGTCTTTTATCAACCCCCCCCCCCCCCCCCCCAAAAAAAAAAAAAAAAAAAAAAAAAAATCGCAGAAATTTACTAGAAATACGTCGTAGGATTATCTATAATGTAATGCAAGTTTGTTATAAGTTTTAAATTATTGTATGATTTTATTGGTGACTATTTGAGTTTTTTTTTTCGATAGTTTTTCTTCAAATATCTTCGTTCTGTTTTCGAAATTTTTGGATAAAATTCTAACACTGTTTGTTTTATAACTGCATAAGAAAATTATCTAAACTTTAACTCTTTCTTATAAAGCACAGATTCAAATAGGGTATCAAAAATGGATGTTACCATTTGAAAAACGATTGTTTGTTCATTTGCTAATATATAGACAATCCCAAAAGCAAAATTTACAAATAGCATTTAATAGTCGATGTTATTACCAATTAATTCGCACCTGTGACTTTTTTAAACGGTCATTCTCAGGAGAATTGGAAGAAAGTGATCACATTTTCCCATGAGATTCATAAAAGGCATCTATTGACAAAAGAATAAAATAAGAAAGAGTCAGACTTGATATCGTCATTTAGTACAAGCTAATCTATGTTCAACTTGTTGGAACTTTTAGACACTACATGATTCGTTTTAGAAAATTGCTTAACAAACTGTAAATTTTATGGGACTTTAAGCGAAATCTTTTATATAGACTCAGAGAATAATTTTAAGCAATTTTCATTCTTGGTTCTATATGTATGTGTTAAATCTTATCAAGCTAGATACAACACAAGCAAGTAAAATTAACGTGAGTTCGCTAAATATTTTTGCGCCCTCTGAAAATCTAAGGTCTGCGCCCTTTTCCGTGACCCAGTCCGACCCTGAATTTGTCTGTAACCATTCTGGAAATTGAAACCGAGACCTCTTTACATTGGAAAAAGACCTTACTGTCTGAACTATAGGAACTGCTATTGGTAAACATTAAGTATGTCTTATGATTCAGTAAAGGAAAATTCGATTGTGCTTGTGCTTTTCAAAAGAAAAAAAAATTCAAATATATCCGTAAGAAAATTTGTAAACGGTTTATTTTCATTTATTTTAGACAGATACATAATACCTATTTTTTGAATCAGTTTTAATTTTTCAACTAATTTAAGTAACAAATCAAAAAATTCAATAATTTTTTTATAAAAAAATTTTGAATTTAATTATTTTTTACAACAATATTTTTTAAAGAATTCATTGACATAGTCACACATTGTTTAATTTAACACTTCGTCATGAAGAAAATTTGTTAAAAAGAAATAAACTCAAATTCATGAATTTTCTATAGTAAAATGCACATGCATAAAAGGAAAAATACACCTAAAATGGAAGTTCACACTCATTAGGTGCGTTCGTAATTATGTAAATACGTAACACCTATTGTTGTCGTTCAGTCCGCCCGTCTGTCTGTCCTTCTGTCCGCGTATAACAACGCAAAAACTATCCAACCGAATCGTTTGAAATTTAAAATACATAATTATAACATAAATTTGTCGAGTCATTTCAAATTTTATGAAAATCGGATGGATAGATCAATTACAGGGACAATCAAAAGGATTCCGTTACATTACTGTCAATGGGGAATAAAGTTTCAAATGCATTTTAATTGTTTGAAATTTAAAACATATAATTATTGCGTAATTTTGTCGAGTTATTTCAAATGTTATGAAAATCGGATGCATAGATCAATTACAGGGGCAATCAAAAGGATTCTGTTACATTACGGTCAATGGGGAAAAAAAATTTCAAATGCATTTTAATCGTTTGAAATTTAAAACATATAATTATCACGTAATTTTATCGAGTCATTTCAAATGTTATGAAAATCGGATGCATAGATCATTTACAAAGACAATCAAAGGTATTCCATTACATTACGGTCAATGGGAAAAAAGATTCAAATGCATTTTTATGATGTTACACTCATTCGAACTTAATAGAATTGGCATGAATCTATAAAATATATACTAAAATATGCATTCTGTACAATCTGTGATGCAAAGAATTTTTATTATTAAATTACAGGGCCACACAAAAGTATTCCACTACATAATGCTATACGGGGAAACATTGTTTGGGGCGTGTTTTAATTATATTCAACTATTTCGCATTTTATGAATAAGATATACGTTTCTGAGGTGTAATAAAAATTACTTTCTGCATATTTACAGAAGCACAAAGATTTCGACTACTGTACTGTATTCGAAGTACGCTCTACTATATCAGCAAGATCTGAATATTTTTAAAACTTCGTTATCGTACGAACGCACCTCATTTGCTACGTTCACGTGCAATTTCCAACTTGTTTCTCAGTAATCCGAATTCTTAATTTTAAAATGTCTGTAATATTATTTTGTTCAAGGTTTCTTATAAAAAAATACGCTATTCATAAAAGTTTTCGCACTTATTCAACTATCTGAACAATTCGTCTGTAATGTTTTCGTGAAATTGAAGTCCCCTTGTGATTCCATTGAAGGCTTTTAGCATTTCTTCTATTGAATTGAAAATAATCTATTTATATATTACCATAGGCGTAACGAGCCTCTTGAACGGGGGGGGGGGGGGGGGCGCAGATTTTTTAACCCGGACCTGTTGGGTACAATCAATATCTTATATAATAAAACTTGTTAAAACGAAATCTCATGAGACTGCTGCAATTTCCGTTTTAAACAATTTTTTATCTTAGAACGTATAATTGTGTGGTATTTTTTTAAAAGGGCCCAAACACAACTTTGTTTTTGTGAAGGGTATTAGAAGAGGTTCAAAACTAAATCTAATGGTAAAAAAAAAGAACGATACATAAATTTTCTTACAGAAGTGATATAAGACAGAAAATGTGTGTGGACACAAGTGTGAAACTTTTAGGCATTTTAACGTCTAATAAAAAGGATTTTTATTGGGCTGGAAATTTCTATATGCGCAAAATAAAGCTGTATGAGGTCTAAAATATTGTATTAATCAATGTCTTGTAGATGAAATTTAGTCAAATGATAAATATCATCCGGCGAAATACACATACATGTGTGCGTATGCGCGTGTATGCATAAACCAGCAGCATAATTATAAACATAATAATAAATGTCACACTAAATAAGAAAAATTAAAGTATTTAGTCAAATTTTATGATAAAACCCCATTATAAACTAAGATCTCGGTGCCACAATAAAGATATTACTGCTGGTGTTTCGTAACCAGGAACCACGTTGGATTAGGCGTACCATTTATAGTTTCAGTTATAAGTAAACAAAGTAAGTACAAAAGTTTAAGTACAAAAGTCACTTAAATTCGATAACTTTTTATTTATCAAAAAATGGGATACGCAATTCGATTCCAAATCGCTTCAATCGATAAGTCAGAAATCGAATCTTGTGCCTTTATGTTAAAAAAAAAAGTCATAAAATGTATCAGAAAGTCCCATATTTTTTAAAT